>OX451739.1:1258285956-1259598497 GCA_948472305.1 Vicia faba | reverse complement strand
TGAGAGACTACCCTGCCCCAGGTTTACATCAAGGGTTTTGAACGTTTAGAACAGAGAACTCCTACTTCTTTGGCTCGAAGGGTTGACTAGGGATTAACTTCCTTATAACTCCAGTGTTTGGGAATTGAAAGAAATGCCTGTACATCATCAACAAGGTCTGTTCAAAAGCATACTTGTATAAGATCATGGTATTGTTTCGTCATCCTCCCTTTAAAGGCTTACAGCTTTTTATCAAGAGTCAAATATCATAAAGAAAAGCATAAGAGTAGTGAAACGAATGGATGAATTCAAGACAAACATATGCAATGCATTAATGAAAACAGAGTTTAACATCAACAGATAATTGTTTGACAGCAAAAGAAATTACAACTTTGAAAATTCAAAAAGAAGTAAAAGTCTTTCAGATTGAGCTTCGTCACTTCAAACGGAGAACCCTTTAATGGAAGATTTTCTCTCGCTGTCTGGCATGAATTCCAGCACCCCAATGTCGATCAGATCTTGAATCTTGTTCTTCTGATTCCAACAGTCGTCGGTGTCATGCCCAGGACCATAGGAGTGGTAGGCACACCTCCTATTGGGATGATAGGTAGGAGCGGAAGTGTTGGGATTCGGGGAGGATCCCTTAGAGTAAGCAGGTTGACCTCCAACAGGCGCTTCAGTATGAAGGATGATGGTATCTCAGTCTCAGAAATGTCTCCCAGGTACATTTCGCTTGCGCCGATTACCCTGTTGATGCTGGCGAGGTTGTTGATGGGCTTGTGACCCCTGAAGCATGCAAAGGAGCCTTCCCTTTGTCCTCTTGAGTGGAAGGAGGTTGAGCGGTGACTTGCTCTTCAACCTCAGATCTTTGCCCCAGTTGGTTGTTCCGAAGCAGTTGGTTGACGAGAACCCCGAGCTTTTCTTGTTTTTGAGCCATGTCTTGGATGAGAGCCCTCTGACTCGCCAGTTCTCTTTTCAATATGGCTACTTCAAGGTGTAGCTCCCACTGGTCACCTCTGTCGTTCCCAGGACTTCCCACGATCATGCCCCTGGTGAGGAGCGTCTTGACCTCTTCTTGCCCCTTGGATAGGTTCAAGAACATCTCTTGAAGTTGAGCGTTTTGGGCTTGGAGGCCCTTGAGAGTCTGTTCTAGAGCCATCTCTTACTGAAATAAACAGTAGGAGAGTAAGGAAACCTGAAACAGGAAAAGCTGTCAAAATGCAATGCATGATATGTGAATGCATGCTTTCAAGGATCTCTTGGGTAAACACAAGAAAATGTTAGAGGTTGAACTCTGCTCTTGGATTGGAGATCTCTGCACCGGTGGATGTCTTTCCACGAGAATCAAGCTCACCATGTCAAGTGGGTCATAGCCACTGATTCAAGTTGTTGTTCTTGGACTTTGATTGGAGAGCTTTGTATCCGTGGATGTCTTTCCACTAGAATCAAGCTCACCATGTCGAGTGGGTCATAGACACTGATTCAAGTTGTTGTTCTTGAACTTTGACTGGATTGGTTAGAGGAGAAACCCCTTGCCCCTTGATAGACATCTGGTTCAACGTAATCCTGCATCAAAAGAACCCTCGAGATCCTTGAAATGGTTATTGAAAATGCTATGGTATGATGTTATGATGTTATGTACATGTATGCACAAGCAAGTGAGTGTATATACAGGCAGACATATTCACACAAAGCACACAAGGCCTTAGGTTTAGGCTTGCATGAGGTTCAGGCACTACCCTCTTTCAGTTTGTTGGTTTAAAACCTGTCCTATCAAAAGTAACCGGGTTCTAAGGGTCCCAATATCACTGGATTGCTTTCATTGTTCATCGTTTCGATTTAGCCACTGAACTGGCGACCGAAATATTCCAGGAAAGCAACCCTCCATTGAGTGTAGTATCGAGTATCAACCAACCTCGGACTGCGTCAAAGTCAGTTATCTCACTACCCTAGAAAGGCCAAGATGGTTCAATTAAGGTTCCTAAGGTCAGTTGATGCTTCACGACACCACGCGGTGGCCCCGTACTCTCCTTGACTGAACTCAAGGTTACCGGTACACACCAAAGTGCCACATCAACGTAGCAGACTGCTTCAACCATGTCGGTATACCCCGCACAGTTCCCTCACAGCCTTGTTGCTACTTTCTAAGAAGGTATCCCCAGATCCGGGTTAGGATCTATGAAACTCCGATACAAAGCCCACAAATGTAAAAGCAAACAAGCAATCAATTGAAAATAAAGGTGATCTAAACCCTAAGGTAACCCCACTTTTAGTACTCCCCAGCAGAGTCGCCAGTTCTGTGATACGGTGGGAGAACTGACTAGTGTTTTGCGTTCGTATTCGCACTTGTGCGGTTGAGCACGAGTCGCCACCGACTTTTTATTTTATCCTAAAGGAAAGGTTTAAAAAGCACAGCAAAAACCTTTTGAGATATTTCGTGGGTTCGGGGGGTAGATTATGAAAAGGGAAGGTATTAGCACCCTTTTCATCCATGGTTATCCATGGGCTCTTAGTTACTTTTTTTTTAGATCACTTGCCATGTTTTTCGATTGCTTTGAAAATGGTGTGTGTGTGGGTGCTTTTTGAAAATGTTTTGGAAAAAGATGCCTTGTCTTAGGCAACTAATGTATTTGACTCGTGATTGAGTGTTTTACAAAAGTGTGGATCTTTTCGAAAAGATGTTTTCAAATGTTTTTGAGAGTTTGTTTGAAAGTGTTGTGGATTGTGGTTTTTGAAAAGAAGGCAAGTGTTTTTGCAAGTTTGATCTCAAGTAACTAAGAGTTTTGTCTACCCTATTGTACTCAAAGGTTTTTGTTATGTTTTAACCCCTTTAACAATTTTGTTCCACCATTGAAATTGATGGACAATCTTGCGTTTAGGAAGTTTGTTCGGGACGGGCGTGGGTCATCGTATGGACCATGAATGCAATGATGCCAAGTGTCTTTGGCAATTTTCTTTGAAGGGACTATGATCATTCCGTTTAGGCAACACTTTGAGACTTATGATCATTTGATTTTGTTTTGCCAAAGATACTCGACGTGCAAGCATGGCCCATTTTGGAAGGCAACATGTGGGATTACCCTAGGGGGTGCAAGTGTGATTGTGTATTGATTACATGTATTTGTCTTGTATTAGGTTATCTAGCGTTTGATTTTATGTACATGCAAACCCTAGGTCTAACCATGGTATAATTGGAAAACTGTAAATTGCGGAAATGTAAAATCTACGCTATTACAAAATAGTGTCCGGGAGTGGGGGTATAAATGTACAAAAGGGGATGAGACTTATAGTATCCAATAAGTTACAACCAAATCGAATTTGCGATCAAAATGTAAATATCGAATATACAAATATAAGATAAAAATGTGTATAGGGCAATGTGAATGTATTTGTGTAAGTGTAAGTGTGTATATGTATTGTATGTAATTTATTTACAGGTGAAATGTGAATTTAATGTGTATTAGGTATTTATTTTGACCTAAAGAAATGTATTTTAACGAATCTTTGATTTGTATATTTAATTATGTACAAAAAGAAAAATGTGTTTTAAATTAAATGTTCAAGTTTTAATTAAGAAGTATCTTTGTTTGTTTACATACAAAAAAGTATTTTAATCAAATGTTTGTGAATTTTAATATTAGGGAAAAAATGTATTTCTATTATTATGTACAAGAAGTATTAAATGTCCAAAATTAAATTATGTATGTTTAAAGAGGTATTTTTTTAATGTTATGTATAAAAATATTTCAAGAAATCAAATTGTACAAAAATGTTTATTTATTTTAGTATGTACAAATGTATTTTATTTAAAGAGTAAACAAAGTAAAAAAAGAAAGTATTTTCAATTTTTAAGTATATGACAAAATGTATTTTAATTATGTGCTTAAAGAAAAGATGCATATTTTTACCAAATGAAATATATTAATTAAGAGTGTATTAAGACTATATTAGGTTAGAAAATTAATATATTGTTTATATAAAAAAAGTTGTTAATATTTTGTAAAGAATAGAATCATTTAATGGGCTTTAGAGAGCTTCAGAACGGATTAGGCCCATGGTTCAAGCAAACGATTTAGGGTTAGGGAATGTTTGTTCAGTTTGGTAACGCGTTAGGGTTTGAGCGTGCCGTTTGCTGAGTTCCGTCTTCTTCGTCTTCTATGCAAGCTTCTGGGCCATGCCTCTCTGCTTGAGCTACCCCGCTACCGCCTCTTCTCCTCTCATATGAGTTAGTCAGTCCTCAAATGATGGTTAGTGTACCGTTTCGAATTGGTTTAGGCGTTTTTTGTTTTAGATTCTTGCATGTCATGATTTATATGCTCTGATCTTCGTATTTGCTGTGTTTGTTTTAACAAGGTGATGAGAAGAAAGATAAGGAAGGAAATATACTACCTTGATGGGGAGGAGAGGACGAGGAAGCGCTGAGGAGGCTCAGTGGTGCAGAGGCCCGGTGATGTTCGCGCTAGCTGGCTTTGAGATCCTGGTATCTTTTATCTGATAGCTGTTTTTAGGGTTTTGATGATGATGTTCTGAAAAACCTCTTTAATTCACTTCTTTATCTCTTCTACTGCCACTGTATGTTGGTTGCCTTTGAGCATTTGTATGCTTTTGAATATGCTTCCTTGCCTATGACGAAGCTTGCTTCTGAGGCCCTCTTTCCTCTTCTCTACTGCTCACGTTGCCTATGATTTGTGCCTCTTGTCGCTTCCTTGCCTATATGCTTGAAATATGCCTTTCTGAGATGTTTGCTTTCTTCTGAATTGCCTAAGTTGAAATGGCCAATGATGAACACTTTTCTGAGGCTTAGGAGTTGGTTGGCTCAGGGTTGGTTCAGGTTTGAACTTGGTTATGTTTTTGCTAGCAAATGGGTGTGTTGACAGGGGTTGGTATGCTTGACAGGGGTTCAGGCTTGACAGGCCTACAGAGGCTTTTGTTTTCTTCTTTTGAACTGTGTGTTTGATGGTTTATTGACAGGCATGAGGTTTTTTGACAGCAGCAGGTATGGTTTTTAGCATGTTATGGTGTTTTGTTTATCAGGTTTTGAAGGTTTGAAGGTTGAGGTAGGGTTGTGGTATTTTCAGGTTATGTGTTTGTATGTTCAGTTTTGAGTTTTGAAATGTGTTGACAGTAGGTTTTTGCATTTTGGTTTATGGTTTTGTGTTTGAGGCATTTGACAGGATGATGGTTTTAAGCCTTTTGAGCTGGTTTATCAGGTTATGTATTTACTTCTGTTTGTGTTTGATGGCCTTCTTGATGTAGGTAAGTGAGTTGGGAAGTTATATTGTTGGACAGTATGGTGGTTCTGGTTTAAGGTTAAGCTTCAGCAGGTTTGAGGTGTTTGTAAGGATGATGCAGGTTCTGAGTTTTGTATATATTTTTCTCTTCTATCCTGCTTGCTGAACCGTGTCCCTTTTCTTTGTGTTATATATTTTTTTTGTATACCTCTACCGTCTAAACCTCAGCCTAAAGCCTGCCTATGCTTACTTTATCTCTCTTTTTCTCTCCAAAGTACAGTTAAGAATTTTTAAATGTTTATTACTGTGCTTTTCTGAAGGGGCCCTGATGGGAAATGATGATTAAGGATTTAGCTTGCATAACACATTACTTCTCTGCATCTTTCTCTTTCTTTGACAGCTTTGGCACTTTGTGATATCTTCCAAAATCTTTTATGACAGCCTTGAGTAGACTTGTACTTTTGACAGTAAATTGCTCTTTTTGCTTTTGATAGAAAGTGGAATTGGATTTTCAGTTTGACTTGGATTTGAACTATGCAGTTTGAACTTTGGAATTTATTCATTTTGACATTTGCATTTTTTCAACTTTGCATAAAATTCTTCCCTCTCTGTGAACCGGGAGAAATCCCGTGATTTGCAGAGAGGGTTAACTGATCCCAGTCAGTGGCCCTTAATGATGAGTCTAATTTTAACTGTTTTTTCCAATTTAACTGCTTTCTGACTTTCTCTTTCTTTTTTTGCAGATGAATAATGGAGCACCGGAACGGAGTGAAGAATGAAGAAATTAGAAATAGGATAGAATTTTTTATTTTCAATTTAATTTTTGTACACTATTATTATTTTAAATACTTCGTAATAAATACTTGTATCCAAATAATAATAATTGTAACAACTTATTAAATATGAAATAAAAATTCCATTTACATTTAATTCTTTTCAATTCCTTTTCTTTATTTACTTGTTATTTATAATTCCTTAAATTAAATAAAATGAAATTTAAATTTCAAGTATTTAATTCTTAGAACCATAAATAATCAACTAAACCTTGTTGATCAAAATAAATGAAGTCGACGTCTCCATCATTCAGAGCAACGCACAGTCGGACACAAAAACTGATCAGACGCAATCCCTTTTTTATTGATTCTTTTCCAAGCACTGTAATTCCAAACTGCATATTCTTTGACTGGCTCAAAATAACATGAATTCAAACCACTGTCTCTTTCACTGATTAAATCAAAACAACGCTAATTCAATCCGAATCTCGGAATAACTTGCAAAGTGCTGTGGAATTTTAAGTTTGCTGAGAATATGCCCGTAAAACCTTAATTCCTGATTAAATGCCAAATAACGTTCGCCTGACCAAAATTGAACCAAAAATCATCCAAAACCCTAAACCAACTGTGAAACAATCCAGAGTCCTGAAAATCAGTAAAAACCCTAATTTTGCTTGACTGACAAGAAAAGTCCGTTTGTCTGATTCTTGAGCCAGTTTGAAAAAATCAGGAAAGGCTGAAGCTGAGATTTCTTGGGGAAAAATGCGAGGGCAAATTTTGGGGTACAACAGTTGCCCCTGTTCAATCTTCTTGGACCTGAAGAGTTAGATTGGCAAGTTTGCCTTTCGCGACTCGAAGGTAAAAGAAGATTGGACACTAAAGTGCCCAGAAAATTTGCACTCGGCGATATGATGGTAGATGTGAATGGGCTTACAGATGCCATTTGGTGATGGGCTTAAAGATGCCATCTGGTGCGATAGAATCTTGTCGGGGGATGGGCTTAGAGATGCCATCTGAGAATGGGCTTAAAGATGCCATTCGGCGACTGCCGGTAGGAGGATGGGCTTATAGATGCCATCTGGACATGTTGGACTGTATGTTAATAGTGAGTGGACAAGTATCAGAAGGGCCTCCATGTTTTGGGACATCTCTGAATTGGGGTCCGAACAAGCAACAAATTGACGTCCATATCTGGAGAATCTGTAAACTATCTGAGATTGAATAAGCAATAGAGCAGCATCCGTTGTTGGGACGTGTCCGTAAACTGTTCTTTGAAGTTTTAGAAGAGTCTGAACAAGTCGGTAGATTGACATCCGTTGTAGGGAAGAATCCGTAAACTGTTCTGAAGTTTAGAAGAGTCTGAACAAGTCGGTAGATTGACATCCGTTGTAGGGAAGAATCCGTAAACTAATTTCAGAAGTTGAGAAGAGTCTGAACAAGTCGGTAGATTGACATCCGTTGTAGGGAAGAATCCGTAAACTAATTTCAGAAGTTGAGAAGAGTCTGAACAAGTCGGTAGATTGACATCCGTTGTAGGGAAGAATCCGTAAACTGTTGTCAGAAGTTGAGCAGAGTCTGAACAAGTCGGTGGATTGACATCCGTTGTAGGGAAGAATCCGTAAACTAATTTCAGAAGTCTTGAAGTTGGAGAGGAACCGGTGTAGGGTTTCTTGATGATGCGTCTGAATGAATCTTGGAATAAGTGTCAGAATGTCGCCGTGTCCGGGTCACATCTGAACTATTTCTGGATGAATCTCGGGAGATGATCTTTGTCTGTCGACTGATCTTACCTGAAAAGGCAAAGGGTTAGTTGTATGCAATGTTATGATGCATGATGTAATGCATGTGACATTAATGTTTATGAATGTGATGGATGCGTATGTGAGCTAATGAGATAATCTTGCTGAGGATAAATGAATCCGAGATGGCTGAAGATGAAAGCATCTCGACTGCTGCCGGGGAGGATAAATCCTTGGCTGCTGTCGGGGAAGAGAATTCTTGATGACCTCTACTGGGGAGTTCCAACCTAGTAGGCTCATGCTGGGGAGGCCATATTGAGAATCTTCGGCTCGATGGGAAGTAACCCTGGCGACTTCACTGGGGAACTCAAGATTTGCCCGCTCCAAAACTCTGTGGGGAGAAGGTTCAATGGTCTGGCTCCGTTGGAGACAGGTTTGAAGTTTTAGCCTGCTGGGGATAATGAAGCTTGACCCTGAGGGGAAATAGATTCTAAAAGTCTTTGACTGGGGATGGCAAGAATCTTCTGATTGCCATAGGCACTTGATCTCGGGAATGGGCTTATAGATGCCATTTGGAGGTAGGATGGATAATTACTGGAGATGTGTTGAATTGTAAGTTGAAAGAAGGAACCTGTGTAGGGTTGCTGATGATGAGTCCGTGTAAAACTGCATCTGAGATTGAGAAGGAACCTGTGTAGGGTTGCTGATGATGAGTCTGTGTAAAACTGCATCTGGAGTTTGAGAAGGAACCTGTGTAGGGTTGCTTCATGATGAGTCCGTGTAAAACTGCATCGGTTTTTGAACACTTTTGACATTCGAATGCCCCAAGTGGTGATGTAGATAAATTCCTGGCTTATTACAGGTGTTGGTCTACAATCGGTCGTTCACAGATGTTTTCCTGGGTTGTTACAGGTGTTGATCTGGAATTCTTCAGACGTGCCCTGGATGGATACAAGAATCGAGTCTGGAAATAGTCGTCAACAGATATGCCCTGGCTGGATACAGGAGTCGAATCTTCGAACTCTTCAGACATGCCCTGGCTAGATACAGGAATCGAGTCTGGAAATGTGTTAACAGATATGCCCTGGCTGGATACAGGAGTCGAATCTGGAAATAGTAGTCAACATATATGCCCTGGCTGGATGCAGGAATCGAATCCTCGAACTCTTCAGACGTGCCCTAGCTAGATACAGGAATCGAGTCTGGTAATGTGGTCAACAGATATGCCCTGGCTGGATACAGGAGTCGAATCTGGAAATAGTCGTCAACAGATATGCCCTGGCTGGATGCAGGAATCGAATCCTCGAACTCTTCAGACGTGCCCTAGCTAGATACAGGAATCGAGTCTGGAAATGTGGTCGACAGATATGCCCTGGGTGGATACAGGAATCGAATCTTCGAACTCTTCAGACGTGCCCTGGCTAGATACAGGAATCGAGTCTGGAAATGTGATCAACAGATATACCCTGGCTGGATACAGGAGTCGAATCTGGAATTGTAATAGTTGATAGATATGCCCTGGCTGGATACAGGAATCGAATCTTCAAACTCTTCAGACGTGCCCTGGCTAGATACAGGAATCAAATCTGGAAATATGATTAACAGATGTGCCTTGGCTGGATACAGGAGTCGAATCTGGAAATGTGATAGTTGATAGACATGCCCTGGCTGGATACAGGAATCGAATCTTCAAACTCTTCAGACGTGCCCTGGCTAGATACAGGAATCGAGTCTGGAAATATTGTAATTGATTTGTTGAACACTTTTGACATTCGAATGCCCCAAGTGGTGAAGAAGGAGTCTTGAATCAGATTACTCTGCATATTGAGAGATTTCTTGAAATCTTGACTGGACTGCCCCAGGTTAACTGAACTTGGAAAGATCTGTTGGACCTTGACTGGACTGCCCCAGGTTAATTGAATTGTGACATGTCATGCCCCTTATTGATAGGAGATTTGATGGAAGTGTTATCCTCTTGAAGTGATTTTGACTTACTGAGAGAGTTTTCGTTCCTCCGAACATTCGCTGTATGAATTTCTTCGCTGTCGAACAAAAAGGTCAAATGCAGACAGTGATATTCGAATAATGCAAAGTTTATGTTTGTCTCGAAGTTTTGAAAAATGCGTTTTTAGCAGAAAACTTTTCATAAGACAAGTCAACACAAGATTTAGAGTAAAGCCCTACAGGAGTCAGGATACCTTTTGTAACAGTATGCTTTCGAACTAACCCATGCTTCAATTAGGACTTTTGAAGGGTTGTAACGTGGCCTGGTTCACGGTTTAAGAAGCAAAGGATAAAGGCTCAAAGTATATTTGTACCCACCAGCTCTTCGTGATGTTCTTCAACCTAAACTCAGTTAATTGTGCGTCACACTCTGTTTTGAGTTTGGAATGACTTTTGGGCGATGGTTCACCAGTTTGAATTTGGGAGACAGTCATCATCTCCTTTTTTCCTTTTTCAACATTTTTCATGTTGTTGAGGATTTTGTAATGACCTCACTATTTTGATTTTGATTTGTTATCCCTAACTTTTGCCTGACTGTTACCGTTTTCCGGGATTACTGTCAGTGGGATGCCCCAGCTTTCTTAAGCCTCCTTTATAGGTTTTGGCTCAGCGGGCTCTTTCTCTTTTGAGAGATTGACTGTCTATGTGATAGGGAACCACCCTTTTCTTTTGATTCCAAAGGAATACTTTCTTTTTCGACGTCGTTCGTTGTATTACGAACTGAGAGTTTGCGACTTCAATGCGCATTTTCTTTTTGAATTAACTGAGAGACTACCCTGCCCCAGGTTTACATCAAGGGTTTTGAACGTTTAGAACAGAGAACTCCTACTTCTTTGGCTCGAAGGGGTTGACTAGGGATTAACTTCCTTATAACTCCAGTGTTTGGGAATTGAAAGAAATGCCTGTACATCATCAACAAGGTCTGTTCAAAAGCATACTTGTATAAGATCATGGTATTGTTTCGTCATCCTCCCTTTAAAGGCTTACAGCTTTTTATCAAGAGTCAAATATCATAAAGAAAAGCATAAGAGTAGTGAAACGAATGGATGAATTCAAGACAAACATATGCAATGCATTAATGAAAACAGAGTTTAACATCAACAGATAATTGTTTGACAGCAAAAGAAATTACAACTTTGAAAATTCAAAAAGAAGTAAAAGTCTTTCAGATTGAGCTTCGTCACTTCAAACGGAGAACCCTTTAATGGAAGATTTTCATCTCGCTGTCTGGCATGAATTCCAGCACCCCAATGTCGATCAGATCTTGAATCTTGTTCTTCTGATTCCAACAGTCGTCGGTGTCATGCCCAGGACCATAGGAGTGGTAGGCACACCTCCTATTGGGATGATAGGTAGGAGCGGAAGTGTTGGGATTCCGGGGAGGATCCCTTAGAGTAAGCAGGTTGACCTCCAACAGGCGCTTCAGTATGAAGGATGATGGTATCTCAGTCTCAGAAATGTCTCCCAGGTACATTTCGCTTGCGCCGATTACCCTGTTGATGCTGGCGAGGTTGTTGATGGGCTTGTGACCCTGAAGCATGCAAAGGAGCCTTCCCTTTGTCCTCTTGAGTGGAAGGAGGTTGAGCGGTGACTTGCTCTTCAACCTCAGATCTTTGCCCCAGTTGGTTGTTCCGAAGCAGTTGGTTGACGAGAACCCCGAGCTTTTCTTGTTTTTGAGCCATGTCTTGGATGAGAGCCCTCTGACTCGCCAGTTCTCTTTTCAATATGGCTACTTCAAGGTGTAGCTCCCACTGGTCACCTCTGTCGTTCCCAGGACTTCCCACGATCATGCCCCTGGTGAGGAGCGTCTTGACCTCTTCTTGCCCCTTGGATAGGTTCAAGAACATCTCTTGAAGTTGAGCGTTTTGGGCTTGGAGGCCCTTGAGAGTCTGTTCTAGAGCCATCTCTTACTGAAATAAACAGTAGGAGAGTAAGGAAACCTGAAACAGGAAAAGCTGTCAAAATGCAATGCATGATATGTGAATGCATGCTTTCAAGGATCTCTTGGGGTAAACACAAGAAAATGTTAGAGGTTGAACTCTGCTCTTGGATTGGAGATCTCTGCACCGGTGGATGTCTTTCCACGAGAATCAAGCTCACCATGTCAAGTGGGTCATAGCCACTGATTCAAGTTGTTGTTCTTGGACTTTGATTGGAGAGCTTTGTATCCGTGGATGTCTTTCCACTAGAATCAAGCTCACCATGTCGAGTGGGTCATAGACACTGATTCAAGTTGTTGTTCTTGAACTTTGACTGGATTGGTTAGAGGAGAAACCCCTTGCCCCTTGATAGACATCTGGTTCAACGTAATCCTGCATCAAAAGAACCCTCGAGATCCTTGAAATGGTTATTGAAAATGCTATGGTATGATGTTATGATGTTATGTACATGTATGCACAAGCAAGTGAGTGTATATACAGGCAGACATATTCACACAAAGCACACAAGGCCTTAGGTTTAGGCTTGCATGAGGTTCAGGCACTACCCTCTTTCAGTTTGTTGGTTAAAACCTGTCCTATCAAAAGTAACCGGGTTCTAAGGGTCCCAATATCACTGGATTGCTTTCATTGTTCATCGTTTCGATTTAGCCACTGAACTGGCGACCGAAATATTCCAGGAAAGCAACCCTCCATTGAGTGTAGTATCGAGTATCAACCAACCTCGGACTGCGTCAAAGTCAGTTATCTCACTACCCTAGAAAGGCCAAGATGGTTCAATTAAGGTTCCTAAGGTCAGTTGATGCTTCACGACACCACGCGGTGGCCCCGTACTCTCCTTGACTGAACTCAAGGGTTACCGGTACACACCAAAGTGCCACATCAACGTAGCAGACTGCTTCAACCATGTCGGTATACCCCGCACAGTTCCCTCACAGCCTTGTTGCTACTTTCTAAGAAGGTATCCCCAGATCCGGGTTAGGATCTATGAAACTCCGATACAAAGCCCACAAATGTAAAAGCAAACAAAGCAATCAATTGAAAATAAAGGTGATCTAAACCCTAAGGTAACCCCACTTTTAGTACTCCCCAGCAGAGTCGCCAGTTCTGTGATACGGTGGGAGAACTGACTAGTGTTTTGCGTTCGTATTCGCACTTGTGCGGTTGAGCACGAGTCGCCACCGACTTTTTATTTTATCCTAAAGGAAAGGTTAAAAAAGCACAGCAAAAACCTTTTGAGATATTTCGTGGGTTCGGGGGGTAGATTATGAAAAGGGAAGGTATTAGCACCCTTTTCATCCATGGTTATCCATGGGCTCTTAGTTACTTTTTTTTTAGATCACTTGCCATGTTTTTCGATTGCTTTGAAAATGGTGTGTGTGTGGGTGCTTTTTGAAAATGTTTTGGAAAAAGATGCCTTGTCTTAGGCAACTAATGTATTTGACTCGTGATTGAGTGTTTTACAAAAGTGTGGATCTTTTCGAAAAGATGTTTTCAAATGTTTTTGAGAGTTTGTTTGAAAGTGTTGTGGATTGTGGTTTTTGAAAAGAAGGCAAGTGTTTTTGCAAGTTTGATCTCAAGTAACTAAGAGTTTTGTCTACCCTATTGTACTCAAAGGTTTTTGTTATGTTTTAACCCCTTTAACAATTTTGTTCCACCATTGAAATTGATGGACAATCTTGCGTTTAGGAAGTTTGTTCGGGACGGGCGTGGGTCATCGTATGGACCATGAATGCAATGATGCCAAGTGTCTTTGGCAATTTTCTTTGAAGGGACTATGATCATTCCGTTTAGGCAACACTTTGAGACTTATGATCATTTGATTTTGTTTTGCCAAAGATACTCGACGTGCAAGCATGGCCCATTTTGGAAGGCAACATGTGGGATTACCCTAGGGGGTGCAAGTGTGATTGTGTATTGATTACATGTATTTGTCTTGTATTAGGTTATCTAGCGTTTGATTTTATGTACATGCAAACCCTAGGTCTAACCATGGTATAATTGGAAAACTGTAAATTGCGGAAATGTAAAATCTACGCTATTACAAAATAGTGTCCGGGAGTGGGGGTATAAATGTACAAAAGGGGATGAGACTTATAGTATCCAATAAGTTACAACCAAATCGAATTTGCGATCAAAATGTAAATATCGAATATACAAATATAAGATAAAAATGTGTATAGGGCAATGTGAATGTATTTGTGTAAGTGTAAGTGTGTATATGTATTGTATGTAATTTATTTACAGGTGAAATGTGAATTTAATGTGTATTAGGTATTTATTTTGACCTAAAGAAATGTATTTTAACGAATCTTTGATTTGTATATTTAATTATGTACAAAAAGAAAAATGTGTTTTAAATTAAATGTTCAAGTTTTAATTAAGAAGTATCTTTGTTTGTTTACATACAAAAAAGTATTTTAATCAAATGTTTGTGAATTTTAATATTAGGGAAAAAATGTATTTCTATTATTATGTACAAGAAGTATTAAATGTCCAAAATTAAATTATGTATGTTTAAAGAGGTATTTTTTTAATGTTATGTATAAAAATATTTCAAGAAATCAAATTGTACAAAAATGTTTATTTATTTTAGTATGTACAAATGTATTTTATTTAAAGAGTAAACAAAGTAAAAAAAGAAAGTATTTTCAATTTTTAAGTATATGACAAAATGTATTTTAATTATGTGCTTAAAGAAAAGATGCATATTTTTACCAAATGAAATATATTAATTAAGAGTGTATTAAGACTATATTAGGTTAGAAAATTAATATATTGTTTATATAAAAAAAGTTGTTAATATTTTGTAAAGAATAGAATCATTTAATGGGCTTTAGAGAGCTTCAGAACGGATTAGGCCCATGGTTCAAGCAAACGATTTAGGGTTAGGGAATGTTTGTTCAGTTTGGTAACGCGTTAGGGTTTGAGCGTGCCGTTTGCTGAGTTCCGTCTTCTTCGTCTTCTATGCAAGCTTCTGGGCCATGCCTCTCTGCTTGAGCTACCCCGCTACCGCCTCTTCTCCTCTCATATGAGTTAGTCAGTCCTCAAATGATGGTTAGTGTACCGTTTCGAATTGGTTTAGGCGTTTTTTGTTTTAGATTCTTGCATGTCATGATTTATATGCTCTGATCTTCGTATTTGCTGTGTTTGTTTTAACAAGGTGATGAGAAGAAAGATAAGGAAGGAAATATACTACCTTGATGGGGAGGAGAGGACGAGGAAGCGCTGAGGAGGCTCAGTGGTGCAGAGGCCCGGTGATGTTCGCGCTAGCTGGCTTTGAGATCCTGGTATCTTTTATCTGATAGCTGTTTTTAGGGTTTTGATGATGATGTTCTGAAAAACCTCTTTAATTCACTTCTTTATCTCTTCTACTGCCACTGTATGTTGGTTGCCTTTGAGCATTTGTATGCTTTTGAATATGCTTCCTTGCCTATGACGAAGCTTGCTTCTGAGGCCCTCTTTCCTCTTCTCTACTGCTCACGTTGCCTATGATTTGTGCCTCTTGTCGCTTCCTTGCCTATATGCTTGAAATATGCCTTTCTGAGATGTTTGCTTTCTTCTGAATTGCCTAAGTTGAAATGGCCAATGATGAACACTTTTCTGAGGCTTAGGAGTTGGTTGGCTCAGGGTTGGTTCAGGTTTGAACTTGGTTATGTTTTTGCTAGCAAATGGGTGTGTTGACAGGGGTTGGTATGCTTGACAGGGGTTCAGGCTTGACAGGCCTACAGAGGCTTTTGTTTTCTTCTTTTGAACTGTGTGTTTGATGGTTTATTGACAGGCATGAAGTTTTTTGACAGCAGCAGGTATGGTTTTTAGCATGTTATGGTGTTTTGTTTATCAGGTTTTGAAGGTTTGAAGGTTGAGGCAGGGTTGTGGTATTTTCAGGTTATGTGTTTGTATGTTCAGTTTTGAGTTTTGAAATGTGTTGACAGTAGGTTTTTGCATTTTGGTTTATGGTTTGGTGTTTGAGGCATTTGACAGGATGATGGTTTTAAGCCTTTTGAGTTGGTTTATCAGGTTATGTATTTGCTTCTGTTTGTGTTTGATGGCCTTCTTGATGTAGGTAAGTGAGTTGGGAAGTTATATTGTTGGACAGTATGGTGGTTCTGGTTTAAGGTTAAGCTTCAGCAGGTTTGAGGTGTTTGTAAGGATGATGCAGGTTCTGAGTTTTGTATATATTTTTCTCTTCTATCCTGCTTGCTGAACCGTGTCCCTTTTCTTTGTGTTATATCTTTTTGTTGTATACCTCTACCGTCTAAACCTCAGCCTAAAGTCTGCCTATGCTTACTTTATCTCTCTTTTTCTCTCCAAAGTACAGTTAAGAATTTTTAAATGTTTATTACTGTGCTTTTCTGAAGGGGCCCTGATGGGAAATGATGATTAAGGATTTAGCTTGCATAACACATTACTTCTCTGCATCTTTCTCTTTCTTTGACAGCTTTGGCACTTTGTGATATCTTCCAAAATCTTTTATGACAGCCTTGAGTAGACTTGTACTTTTGACAGTAAATTGCTCTTTTTGCTTTTGATAGAAAGTGGAATTGGATTTTCAGTTTGACTTGGATTTGAACTATGCAGTTTGAACTTTGGAATTTATTCATTTTGACATTTGCATTTTTTCAACTTTGCATAAAATTCTTCCCTCTCTGTGAACCGGGAGAAATCCCGTGATTTGCAGAGAGGGTTAACTGATCCCAGTCAGTGGCCCTTAATGATGAGTCTAATTTTAACTGTCTTTTCCAATTTAACTGCTTTCTGACTTTCTCTTTCTTTTTTTGCAGATGAATAATGGAGCACCGGAACGGAGTGAAGAATGAAGAAATTAGAAATAGGATAGAATTTTTTATTTTCAATTTAATTTTTGTACACTATTATTATTTTAAATACTTCGTAATAAATACTTGTATCCAAATAATAATAATTGTAACAACTTATTAAATATGAAATAAAAATTCCATTTACATTTAATTCTTTTCAATTCCTTTTCTTTATTTACTTGTTATTTATAATTCCTTAAATTAAATAAAATGAAATTTAAATTTCAAGTATTTAATTCTTAGAACCATAAATAATCAACTAAACCTTGTTGATCAAAATAAATGAATTCGACGTCTCCATCATTCAGAGCAACGCACAGTCGGACACAAAAACTGATCAGACGCAATCCCTTTTTTATTGATTCTTTTCCAAGCACTGTAATTCCAAACTGCATATTCTTTGACTGGCTCAAAATAACATGAATTCAAACCACTGTCTCTTTCACTGATTAAATTAAAACAACGCTAATTCAATCCGAATCTCAGAATAACTTGCAAAGTGTTGTGGAATTTTAAGTTTGCTGAGAATATGCCCGTAAAACCTTAATTCCTGATTAAATGCCAAATAACGTTCGCCTGACCAAAATTGAACCAAAAATCATCCAAAACCCTAAACCAACTGTGAAACAATCCAGAGTCCTGAAAATCAGTAAAAACCCTAATTTTGCTTGACTGACAAGAAAAGTCCGTTTGTCCGATTCTTGAGCCAGTTTGAAAAAATCAGGAAAGGCTGAAGCTGAGATTTCTTGGGGAAAAATGCGAGGGAAAATTTTGGGGTACAACACTGCCCATGACACAAAACCGTCATTCTCTTCTCTTCAATCAAATCCAATTAGTCAAACTTGTTCTGGACCCATTCAGCCTCTGACAACTTGGTTTCCATTAACACACGCAAATAGGGAATCTCAACCTCGATTGGGAGCACTGCTTCGATTCCATAAACAAGGGAGAATGGGGTTTCTCCTATTGAAGTACGGGCAGATGTCTGATATCCATATAAAGCAAAAGGGAGCATTTCATGCCAATCTTTATAAGTAACAACCATCTTCTAGATGATCTTCTTGATATTCTTATTACCAGCTTCAACAACCCCATTCATCTTCGGCCTGTATGGAGATGAGTTATGATGAACAATCTTGAATTCTTCACAAAGTTCTATCATCATCTTATTGTTCAGATTCGAGCCATTATCGGTGATAATTCTGCTCGGCACACCATACTGACATATAAGATTATTCTTAATGAAACACACTACCACCTGCTTAGTAACATTAGCATATGAAGCAGCTTCCACCCACTTTGTGAAGTAATCAATTGCTACCAAGATAAAATGGTGTCCATTCTAAGCTTTAGGTTCTATCATCCCAATCATGTCAATACCCCACATAGAGAAAGGCAACGGGGAAGAAATAACATTGAGAAGTGTCGGAGGCACATGAATCTTGTTCGCATAAATCTGGAATTTATGGAACTTACTGTACCCTAAAATTTTCCCTCTCATTTCTTAAGAAATCTCTCATAAGATCTCCTTTGATTCAAGACTGCACAAGGTTTGATCAGCTCAAGACACCTCCTCAAGCACTGATGACTCAAATTAGGGTTTGAGTTTGTACAAGGACAAATGGACTTTTAATGACCCATATGACTTTCATGGATCATTTTGGACCCTCAATATTGCTCATGTCAAGTTTTAAGTCTTGGATCACATTTTTGCTTAGTCAATTGATCAGTTGACCTAAAATCAGCTGTATTGGGGAAAAAGTCAACTACAGTCAATTTACAGTCAAACTTCATAAATTTTGGTCCATATAAAAATTATGAACTCATATATGTCATTTGATCAAGTTTGGATCACAATTCCTAAATAAATTTGATCAGATCATCAAAAGGGCAAAATGGTCATAATTAGGGTTTTGACTAAGAAGGTGCAATTTTTGACTTTTGACCTAACCAATGACTTATTGTTTCAAGAAATTATCTCAAGGATTCAAATACATCATTTTGACCTAATAGCATGTCTCAAAACATCTCTCAAGATCAATTGATTGATAGTTGATTTTCAGTCAACTGATGAAAAGTACACTAAAAAGTCAAACTTTGACTTTTTGATCAAAATCAAGTTTCAAAATTACAATTCATCAAGACATGTCAAAATATGAAACTTGTTCATCAAGGAATTGAAAATTGAAAATTCATCTTTGAAAAGTCAAAATTCTAAGACTTAGAAATTTTTCTAAGTGTTGGAAAATTAATTTTTTTCATAACTTTGTGCCAAATTTCCACCATGATGCAAGATGATTCAAGGGAAACTTCCAACATGAAAGTTGTAGATCTAAATGAGATTTAAAACATTGTAGGGCATAAATTTTTCTATAAATGCTTGGATCTCAAGTTATGAATTTGTGAAGACATGCTCATGAACTTAAAATACTTAGTGAAATTTTGCCCCAGTTAGGCAGATTTTTGGTACCAACTTCATGGCAACTTTTCACCTAGTTCCAAGATGAATATTCAAAAATGTCCAACATGAAGGTTGTAGAGGATGTTACAAGCTTTCCAAAATGTCCAATAAATCATTGATATCATGTTTTTTCTAAGAGAATCAAAGCCAAGAAGTTAGGGTTTCATTCTTGTTTTGCAAGGCAAGTTTGTGAAAAACACTTGATCCAATCTTCAAGCATGCTATACAAATATAAGTTTTCAGGCTTCTAACTTGCCTTTAACTCCATAATGAAATGTTTACACAACTGTTAGAGCTTTAATCCAATCATTCGATGCACTGTCCATGCTTAATACCATTTTAGGAAGAAAGGCAACATTGCCATTTTGGAAAAGTGGCTTTAATCACAAAGTCCACTCTTCTTGAGCCTCTAACTTGTTGTTCTGAACACACACAACATGTATTCTCAGAAGCAATATGTTTAAAGCTTCTAAGCCACCCTATAAACCAAGTACTTGTGCATTGGAACCATATTTTTCAAGCTTTCTTCAAAAAACAAACAAAAATCCACAAACATGTGATTCTTGATTTCTGACTTCTGCAAGCATCCAAACTTTTTGCTTATAAATAGAGACACTATTTGTGAGCTAACACACAAGCTCAAGCACCCTGAAACTCTCTCAAGCACTCAAAAGCCAAAAATTGCACAAGAAACTCCATTGATACACAGTTCTGACCTTGAACTTGTATCTCTCATTTCCCTCGTGCGTTTTCCCTCAAATTCATTTGCAAAGTTTCTATACCTCAAATAGAGTCCATCCATGTCCTTGTTTCAGAACTGTAAAACCATTTTCATCAACTTCCATAACCAAAAAAGAGTCTGCAAGTTGACTTCTCCAGATCATTCCAGCCATCCATTGCTCAAGCTAAGCATTGCATTAGCTTCCTGAGAACTTGAGGAAGCTAACCTGATCATCATAACTCCTTGAAAGTTGCTCAAACTCATTTCATAATTTCCAGTTTTGAGGTAATTTTTTCTGAACTTCTATCTCTTTATACAAGCATCATTTGATTCTGATTTGTGAAGATAAAATGTAGATATCATTGCCCTGAAGTTGTACATGTCCATAGTTTTCATTTATATTGATTGAGCTTAGAGAATTTTAGGTTTGAATCTCTGAAAAAAATAAAGTCAAAATTTGGTACTTTTAGAAATTCTTTCTCATCTTTGAGAATTAGCTTAAGTTATTTACATATTCAGAATCGTGATGAAATTTCTAACAAGTTTCATGTTGGAAGTTTTGTGAATGGATGAGAAATGAGTGAGTTACAGGAACCATGGCTGGAGGTTGAAGATGAAGTCATTTTCAGGACTGGATTTGTGTTATATATTATTGGTTTTGTTTAAGTTAACGGATGTATAGCCACCTCAGTGGTAAGGCAACACGCATTTCAAGTTCAGGACGTGGGTTCAAGCACCAGCGCTGCCATGTTTTGTTATTTTCTCAAACATTTTCTCTTTTTTTGCCACAACCAGCGCCCTGGGCCTAAGGCCATTGGACTTTTTATTTTTGTTGAAACACACCCCCACTTCACTGCACAACACAAGCCCACTTTTTTTATTTTGTTTATTTTCTGCTTACAAAAATACCATTTGGGCCAGGTTTCAAAAATTATTTTTTCTAACAAACTACCAAATCCCATTTCAAACCCCCCTGACTTTTATCTTTATATTTTATTTTATTTTATTTTATTTTTATTTATTATTTTTATTATTATTTTTATTTTTATTAATAAAAAATCCAAAATATATTTTATTTATTATTTGCATTTTATATACTTATATTTTTATTTTCTTTATAAAACAAAAGACAAAAATATTTTCTTAAACAAACTTAATTTTCTTTTTCTTAATAAATTAATAAATAGATTTAGGTTTAGTTATTTTCTCTTTTTTATTTAAAATTAACTTAGAACTTAGTTTTCTTTTAATTAATCAATTTCCATATTATTTTCATTAAACTAAAAACCTTTTCTTAAAAAAAACCTAAAAAAATGCTTTCTAACTTATATTCTTTTTCTTAATCAGTTTAGGTTAATTTCTAATTAATCACTTTCTTTTATATAATTAAGATAAAACCCTTTCCTCAAAAATCCAAATAAAAATCTTTTTCTTTTCCATTTATATCCTTGTATATTATATTTTCATTTCTTGTACATTGCACATTATTCAGTATGGTTGTAATAGATAATTAGGTTTAATTTCTTGCAATCCCCATTTGTAAATTTATATACCACATCCACCTAATGATGTAATAGCGTAGTAATTTTACTTTCGCAATTTATCGCTTTCATATAAATGCTAGTAATTAGGTTTTGTATGGAAAGATAAAATCGACAAGTAGATAATCCTAATCAAAGATAAACAATGCATGCAAATCAAACACATTATTTACACATGCACCCTTAGGGTAATTTCACTTGTTGCCTTACAAAAATGGTCATGTTACGCATGTGGGATGTCTTAGCAAAAACAATAAAAATACAAGATCATAGTCCCTCGATAACGCTACAAATGTTGCCTTTCAAATGATCTTAGTCCCTCAAAGAGAAATTATAAGATATCTCACAACATTGATATCATGACTATACGATGACCCACGCCCGTCCTTTTACATCCAAAGATAAGGCTTTTTACCAATCAATGGTAAGATAGCAATATCAAAGGAAAGGAGGAAATGAACAAAAGACTTTTGAGTATGTAGAAATGTTCTTAGTTGCTTGCTCACTTTCAAAATAAACATCCTTGCTCATTTTCAAAACAAACACTTTCAAAATAATCAAACACTTTCCAAACATGAAATATTTTCAAAAAGTCCAACACTTTGTATACGTTCTTACGAATGATAACCATTACAAAGTTTGCCTAAACGAAGGCGCCTTTTCAAAATACTTTCAAAAACCACCACAAAGCACATTTTCAAATAAAGCAAGTGATATAGCAAGCAACTAAGATCCCATAGATAACTATGGATGAAAATGGTGCTAACACCTTCCCTTTTCATAATCTACCCCCCGAACTCAAGAAATAATCTCAAAGGTCTTTCCTGTTCTTTTCCACCTTTCCTTTTGGATAAAAGAAAATTCAGTGGTGACTCTTGCTAACCGCAACATTTGCGATCAAACGCAAAACATTCCAAGTCAGTTCTCCCACCGAATTACAGAACTGGCGACTCTGCTGGGGAAAACTTAAAAGTGGTGTTACCTTAGGGCTATATCACCTTTATTTGATTTCATTGTTTGACTTGATTGCTTTACATTTTGGTTCCTTGTTTGGGCTTGTTTTGATCCTCTACCCGGATCTGGGATACCTTATAGGTAAGTAGCAATACATTATGGAAACTGTGTGGGGTATACCGACATGTTCTAAGAAATAACTACGTTAGTGTGACACATTTGTGGGTACCGGTAGCCCTTGAATAGTCAAGGAGAATATAGGACCGTTGTGTGGTGTCATGAAGCATTAACTGACTTTAGAACCTTTACTTGACCAACTTGGCCATTAGGAAGTAGTGAGATAGACGACTTTGGTGCAGTCCGAAGTTGGTTGATACTCGATACTACGCTCATTGAGATCGGACTTCTAGGGATATTTCAGTCTCTATGAAAGAGGCTTGCGCTGAAACAATGCCCGATAAGAAAGATCAGTGATAATGAGATCCTTTAGAACTCGGTTACTATTTCTAGGATAGGTTTGAGCCAACTAAAATCCAAGAGGGTACTTACCTATAAGACTCCAGGAAAGCCTAAACCTAAGGACTTATTTTCCTTGTTTGTATATGCTTACTTGTACATATCATCATAAACATCATAACATCATAAGCATTCTCACTAACCATTTCAGAGATTATTGGGATTTATCTTTGTTCTGTTTTGTAGGACATGGCTTCCATCCGCATGAATACTATCCAAGTCAATATCGTAATAATTCCTTCTCAACTCAAAGAGTTAGTGTCAAGGGTCCCTGAGATTTCTTCATTCACCAAAAGACATGGTCACCTTCTAAACTTGGTTACCTCGAGCACTGACAAAGATATGATGAAGGTGTTTTTCTAGTTCTTTGATCCTCTACACCGTTGCTTTACTTTTCACGATTATCAGCTTGTGCCTACTATGGAAGAATTCTCTCAAATCTTGAGGATTCTTATCCTCAATCAACTACCTTTCATCGGTACGGAAAGAGATCCAAGACCTGAAGAGATTGCCCGAGCACTACACTTGCAACAATCTGATGTCCGGACTAATTGGGAAACAAGGAGTGGAGTCAAAGGGTTCTTAGCCAATTTCTTGTTTGAGAAAGCTCAAGATTGTTGGAATTATTTAGATTTACAAGCTTTTGAAGAAATATTGGCCCTTCTCATCTATGGGATGGTTTTGTTTCCAAACCCTGACCAACTTATAGATGTAAATGCTGTCAAAATCTTCATGACTCACAATCTGATGCCTACTTTGTTGGGAGATGTCCTACATTCTCTCCACTCTCGCACTATGAGGAAGAGAGGGATCCTCATGTGTTGTACTCCTCTCTTGGCTAGATGGTTTATTTCGCATCTTCCCCAGTCTATGTTGAAGAACGAGCAAGGTTTGAGATGGTCCCAGAGGCCGATGACGCTCAGACATTCGGATATTCATTGGTGTTCTCGATCCTTGGAGAATATTACTATCATCGACCGTTGTGGGGAATTCCCTAATGTCCCTTTGCTTTGATTAGTGGAGGTATCACTTATAAGCCTTGCTTAGCCTTACGAGAGTTTGTTTATGCCCGAAGAGATGGTCCACATGATATGCTCATCCAAGGAGTGGTATTCGACTACGAGAGCGACGATCAAAGTTACCGTCAGAAGTTTATACGAGCTTGGAGGATGGTAAGCAAAGTGGACAGTAAAACGCTAGGACACAAGAATTCCATACCCCTTGAGCCTTACCTTAGGTGGGTATGAGCTCGTGCTCAGAAGATCGTGATGCCTTACCCCTCCATCCTACCAGTTATCATGGAACCCGTGGTTAGAGGAGATGTCTCGTACACTGTCCTCTATCCTGACATGCCTACTTCTCTCGAAGACTTGCAAAAGGGTTGTATTAAGCTGAAGAAAGAACGAGATACCTTTGAAGCTCAATTCTATGCTAGTGAGAAAAGGGTCTTGGAGCTTACAAAGCAACTCCATGAAGAGCAAGGCGTGAACTCCTACCTTGCGTCGAAGAGGATGCGTTCGACCTTTTTATCTTAGAGATTTATTTTGTAAGCCCAAGAGGCATGTTGTAATTATTTTGAACTAATTAATGGAAATTGACGTTTGTTAATTCTTTGTCTATACAAATTTAAATTTCATAAATCCTTGAAAACATTTGCATATACATCTTCTATGCATCATAACATAACCGGTTTTCACACGACAGGTTTCCTTATCTTTTTGCTGTTTATTTCAGCAAGATGGATATCGAAAAAACTATGAAGGTCCTACAAGCACAAAACTCTCAGTTTCAAGAGACTCTGCTGACCCTGGGCAAGGGGAAACAAGACTTGATGGCGTTGCTAGCAGCCAAAAAGAAACCAAAGAGGAAAGCCCTAGTCAACATGGGTAGAAGATTCAAAGAGTCGGTCTGTCAGATCCCAATAGTGGAAGACTCATCTGAGGAAGACGAGAATCAGATTGGAGAAGCTAGGAGTACCCAGGCTGGGTGTATCAACGATAAATCGTATGATGATGATGATTATTTTGACGAGCAGTATCCTCCTACCCAATTTGGATTTTGATGATTTGTGTTTAATATATGAGGTTGTCATTCCCCACAAATTCAAGATACCAGTCTTTGCAAAATACGATGGAGTTTTCTGCCCAAAACTTCACCTGAAATCTTATGTGCGCAAAATTCAACCGCACACCACTGACAAGAAACTCTGGGTTCACTTCTTTCAAGAAAGCTTGGCTGGGACACAACTAGAGTGGTTTTACCAATTAGATGGTTCCCGTATCCATACATGGGAAGACTTAGCCACCGTTTTCTACCACCGATACCAGTATAATACCGACTTGGCGCCGACAAGAGTTCAGTTGCAAGACATGACAATGGGGAAGAACGAAGGGTTCTAAGAGTACACCCAAAAGTGGAGAGACCTTGCCAGTATGGTGTAACCACTTTGACTGATAGGGAGCACATTGATATGTTTATGGGAACTTTATTTGGTCCATTTTTCAACTTGTTGTTTAGTTGCTCTTCATCCGGTTTCACCGAGCTAATCTTAACCGGTAAAAGGGTTGAAAGCGGCATCAAAAGCGGGAAGATTCCCATGGCATCTGCCTCCACCTCCAATCCCGTAAAGAAACCTTTTACCGCGAAGAAAGAAATCAATGATGTGTATGGGGAAAGGGCCCGTACCAAGAAGGATGATCGTCCGTCTGTTAATGTTGTCCGGATTTCCAATCCAACTCCTGCTTAAAGACCATCTTCGAATCATCAACGATTTCAGGATCCACCAAGGCAATTCACAAGGATAGGCATGTCATTATCCAAATCCTTACAACACCTACGAAAGGCTAATTTGATGACACTGTGTGATCCTCCGGCCAATCCAGATACCTCTTCACCTAAATACAATCTGAACGCCAAGTGTGCATATCACTCAAGTAGTCCCTAGCATGAGACTGGCCAATTCTCGACACTGAAGAATAAAATTCAAGACTTAATAGACAACAAGACCATTGAATTTGATCCTCCTTCAACTCTAAATGTAATCACCGCGTCTATGCATAATCATGGCAAGGGTGTCAATGTTGTTGAAGATACCATTTTTGTTTCCTCCATCGAAGACTTGACTACTCCGTTAAACATCATCAAAAAGAATATGTTGAAAGCCGAGATTTTCCATGGTTGTTTAAAGGACTGTGTTTTCTGTGCCAAACAACTCAATGGATGCAAAGGGCTAAGGGGAGGCATTCAATGCCTGATGAATAGCCATGAGATCCTATTTGAGAAGACTTTGTCTGCCAAAAGTTTGACCAATAAGTGTGAAGATCTCTCCATCATAACTATCTCAAACAAGCCTCTTAGGATCTCCTCCAAGGGTCCTATCAGGATTTCAAATGAACCAGTTATTGTTCCTCTGATAATTACCGCTCCCGGACCAATTCCATACTCTTCCAACAAATCAGTGCCATGGAACTATGGTGCTGAGGTGTTTTACCATGGGATAAAACAAGACGCTGGGATTGAAGAAAGCAAAGCTGATCACATTGGTAAGATTACTGGCTCTAGTAAGGTGACCAAAACTGGGAGAATCTTTTCACCCAACATCTCACCACCAACTGTTACAAAGGCGCCTGTCCTCATCACCGTTGCTAAGCTTAGTACTGATACAAGGGGAAAAGAGAAGGTATTTGATCTTGTTGAGATAGAAATACCCGCAAAAGACATTGCTGATGGGGAACCTTCCACTCGAGAAATGGATGAGATCTTGAAAATTATAAAAAGGAGTGATTTCAAGATTGTGGAGCAGTTGGGGAAAACCCCTTCTAAGATTTCCATGTTATCTTTTCTACTCTGTTCCGATTCTCATGCTCGGGTGTTAATCAAATTCTTGAAGAAGGCTCGTGTCCCTCATGAGACCACAACTGACCAGTTTGAAAATTGTGTGGCAAGCTTGATGGTCGATAATGGTTTGGGGTTCTCGGATGTTGATCTGACACCACTTGGAAAGAACCATAACAAAGCTCTATATGTTTCTGTGGAATGTAAGGGGACTACCCTAGCACATGTTCTGGTTGACACTGGCTCTTCTTTAAACGTGCTACCCAAGGGAGCTTTGGACCGTTTAGACTACGAAGGACTAGTTTTGAAGCCAAGTGATATCATTGTGTGTGATTTCGATGGGTCCAAAAGGATAATTCATGGAGAGGTGGATCTCTAGATCAAGGTGGGATCACATATTTTTAACTCTAATTTCTACATCATGGATATCCATCTTGCCTACTCCTGTTTGTTGGGTCGCCCTTGGATCCATGGAGCAGGGGCAGTAACGTCAACTCTTCATCAAAAGCTCAAGTATTCGGTCAAAGGAAGGATTGTCACTGCCTATGGTAAGGAGGAGTTCATGGTAAGCCGCCTCAACTCTTTCAAATATGTGGAGATGGATGGAGAATTTATAGAAACCATGTGTCAGGCTTTTGAAGTTGTGCCACCAATGATTGCTACTGCCAAATGTTCCTCTGATGTGACCAAAGTTGCTAAGGTCGTGCCAAAGACGGTTTCATTTAAAGATGCTCATGCTGCAGTCGAAGAAGGAAGCTGTGATACTTGGGGGAAACTCCTCGAGATCCCACTCAAAGCAGACAAATGTGGTTTGGGTTTCACTATCAAGGCTCAGAAAGAAGTGAGGCACGCTCGTGCAGGGAAGCCCCCTCTCCATATTGAAAGTTACGAAGTCAACGCTGTAGATGATTATGTTGATGAAGTTGCATTTGAAGATTGGGTAGACCCTACTACAACGGAGCTCAACAATTGGCACACAAAGGACTTCATTCCCATCTCCTTCATTGAGGAGTAATCACTTGTTTATTTCTTTCTTTTAATTCAAGAATATTTTGTCTGTAATATTAAACAATGACTTTTAAGCCATGTGCCTAGCCCGGGGCACTTTGGTCCATTTGTCAAGGGTTTTATTTATGTTCATCTTATCATATGATCATTCAATACAAATTGTGATCGGTGGATCTGGAACTGACTGTTTAACGCTGGTTCGCGAAATGTCGCGGAAGCAAGAGTCGCCACCGTCTTTTATTTTCTCCAAATCGAAAGGACAAAAGCACAGAAAAATTCCTTAAAGAGATTGCTCTCGGTTCGGGAGGTAGGTTATAGAAAGGAAAGGTGTTAGCACCCTTTCTATCCATGGTTATCCATGGGCTCTTAGATACTTGCTCATTTGTGTTTTCAAAAATGGTTTGTTTGCTTTTCAACTGTGGGTTTTAAAAAGTTTCTTTGAAAATTCCAGTTCGACTCTTGTATCGGTCCTCAAGAGTGTTTGAAAAAATGCTTTCGAAAGCTTTTTGAAAATGTGTTGGTGTGAAAAGTATTTTTGATTTATTTTGAAATTTAGAGCAAGTATCTAGAGAACCTACCTACCCTAAGGAATTCGTCTGTGTAAATGTCCTTTAAAGTAGTGCCATCCCACCATTGAGAGGTAGGTAGCACCACCGTTGGAGGTGTTCGGGTCAATTCGAGTTTGTAGGGACATGGTGATCACCAGAGCAATGGGAAGACACCTTAGAAGCTACCCTCATGCCAGGTTCCCGGATCATGAGGACTTACTAAGACATCCTCTACTCGACGATCACCTTTCGAGGCAAGGCAACAGTGAGGCGTACCCTAGGGGTGGTGTGTGCGAATCGTGTGCCGTTTTCATTTGCATTTGTCTTGTCATGTTAAAGTGATCTACGCTTGATTTTATTTAAGGCCATTCATTCTTGCATGCTT
The DNA here is from genome assembly GCA_948472305.1 of Vicia faba. Taxonomy (NCBI): domain Eukaryota; kingdom Viridiplantae; phylum Streptophyta; class Magnoliopsida; order Fabales; family Fabaceae; genus Vicia; species Vicia faba. The sequence continues at coordinate 1,259,570,046 of OX451739.1, read as the reverse complement.
TGTTTAACAGTTAAAAGTTGCGAGGAAAAATAAATCTAAAGCTATTACAAAGGCGCGGGTCCACATCGCCAAAATTAAACCGGACCCGATTTGACAGAAAATAAATAAAGCAAATAAAAGTGCGAAAAGTAAATGTTACAAAGCTTCGGGAGAGATACATAATTATTTGAGCGACATAAAATAAATGCGCGAAATTAAACAATTAAAAATAATATGGGCGTTGGACCCTTTTGCAAAATTAAATTAATAAGGAATTAAAATCAAAATTTAAAAAAAAATGTTTTTTTGGTATTTTTATGTTTTTTAAGATTTAATAGAAAAAGAATTAATTAAAATTTGAAATTGAATGCAAACCCTAATTCTAGTGGTTTTTAGATTTATTATGAAAATATTAAAATTTAACCTAAATTAAACCTATTTTTTATGTACAATTTAATTAGGAGAAAATATTAAAAGAAAATATTTATTATATTTTTTGCCTTTTCTGTTTTTTTATGAGGTTTTTATATTTTATGAGAATAATTAATTAAATTAAAACAAATAAAGTAAATAAAATAATAAAAATAAAATATAAGAGAAAAATGGAAAATTGCAAACCAGGGAGGGGTTCAGTCCCAAATTAGGAGGTATGGATCCGGTAATTTGGCCCAGTTAAGCATTGATCCGTTTGACTTTTCCAGCCACTATGTGGCACCTTTGACCAGGGTCTACCATATGCCTTGAATCTGAGCCCTTTGATTGATCTCCCAGGACGCGTGGGCGATGATTTTTGAGCGTGCATGATACGTCTTGGCCTTGGGTGCTGCATGGGAATGGTTAATGAAAAATAACATGAGAAATTATACAGACCTGGGACTCGAACCCAGGTCTTGGACATTGCAAAGGTGTACGTCTACCACTGAACCATCATCACGCGTTTGTTAAACAAATAAACAATAAATATAATAAAAGAAGACAACACGTGAATAGGTTAAAACGCGCGAAATTCAATCCCACGTATCACACACTGCCACGAGTCCATCTTCTTCCTTTTCCCTGAAACATAAACATGAGGCAACGGTTTTCATAGCGTGGTTTTAGGCCGTTTTTGAGAAAATAGCGATTAGGCTATCTTTGGATATAAATTCATCGCGAGGGTTGGGATCTCTTCCTCCAGGTGTGCTAAATTGAATGGTGATGGTTTGGAGTCTCAATTTTTCCTCTTTTAAGAATCCCTAAATTGAAGCTCTGAAAACCCTAAAGTTCAACCATGGTGAAATCGCATATACATCACAAAAACGCAATTGATTATGTTGGTTAGCATCAGAATATCATAAGGAATATAAATCAATGAATAAAAAATGCAAAGGATGCGTGAATCAGGATGCACGATTGTCAATTTTTCTTGATGCAGTTCATGCTCGATATACCAGTTCTTGGAGTTTGGATGGATGTTTGTGATTGCAATCGTTTCTGGGAACCTTGAGGAAGCCTTTGAAACAAGAATTAGGTCTTGAATCGTCCTAGGAGGCTATTTTCAGATTTGAGTTTTTTAGTGAAAATTCCAAGTTTGCAATGGTCTTTCTTGCGCAGCTTTCAGTCTCTGTGCATTAGGTTTAGGTTTCTGCTTATGTAGTGAAGGCATTAGGTCAAAGAAACTCAATCAAATCCATGGCATTCATTGATTTGGAGATTTGATTTTCTAAGGATCTTTTTGAATCTTTTTCCATGTGTATTTTGCTCTCAACCATGCCAATCAGTCCAATTCTTTCCACATTTAACTAAGCACGAAATATTGAGTCCAAAACATGTATAAAAAGATTGATTAGGTCAAGTTAGATATTTTTCATATATTTAAATGATTTAAATGAATTAATATAAATAATAATTCAAATAAATAAATAAAAAATGAGAAAATACTTCCCTTTGGGCCAAGTGGTCGTGCACATGCTTAGAATGATGAATCATGGAAGAAAAATGGGCCCATTAGCAATTTTAGGTCATTTGAAGTAATGTTGACTTTTCAAAATATCCAAAAATTTCCCAACTTCTACAAGGCATAACTTGCTCAATTTTTAAGCTTTGCACATCTTATTGGACATTTTGGAAAGGTCTTTGAGTCCTCTAACCAATGCCTTTGGTCCCATGTCATTTTGATTTACCAATCTCAAGTTATGGCCTTTGACTTAAAGTCCCTTTTTGTTGACTTTTGAAAATGACCTATAATGTTGAAATTGATAACTTTTTGTGAGAGTATTTCTTGGACTTGAAGTATGAAGATGAGTTGTAGGAAATGTCTTTCTCTTCAAAATGAGCTTTGGATGGGATTTTTCTGATAATCCATGTGAAAGTTATGCCCTGGTCAATTTCAGTTGACTTTTTCAGCTGTCCAAATAAGGAAACTTTTGCATCTTGATGATTTCTGAGCCAAATTTTGAGAATCATGATCAAGCATTGATCAAATGATGTTTGTGGCTTCAAAATGATATGTTGACCAAAAATTTGAACTTTTGACTGTCAAATGACCATTTTGCCCCTACAGTTGACTGTAGTGCAATTAGGGTTTTTGACTGTGCAATTTTGAGCTGAATGCCTTGAAACTTGATATGAGGATACTTGACCATATTTGTAGGCATATGAGACTTGATTGGGCCCTTGAAAACTTCCTTTTCTTGATCAGAAGCAAAACCCTAGTTTTGACTGTATAGGAGACATTTGCACTGTGCAACCCTTGGGGAGTTTTGTGACTTGGCTTGGCAATTTCTTGGAGAATATGGGAGGGCAAATTTTGGGGTACAACAGTTGCCCCTGTTCAATCTTCTTAGACCTGAGGATGTAGATTGGCTGACGTGCCTTTCGTAATCCGAGGGTAGAAGATGATTGGACACTAGAGTGCCCAGAAATTTGCGCTCACATAGTGACAGTGATGGGAATGGGCTTATAGATGCCATTTAGAGATTACTGGTTGGGATGATGGGCTTATAGATGCCATCCGGATGTTGATCGCGTAAGAGATTCCTCAGCGAGAACCTGCATACCTGCAAAAGAGAAAATGAGTACCTGGCACGTTGCAGGAGCTGATTTTCAGATGCTTTGTATAGATGTGTCCTGACTGGTTACAGGAGCTGAGTCTGGAGCTTCAAATGATGATGAATGAACCAGGGATGGTTACTAACTTAGTATGAACGGTAAGAGAACCTTGGGTGACTTTAACTTCAACAACGCTCGTTGAGAAAATCTTGGGTGTCTTCTACTGGGATAAGAATCAGGGAGATCTTAGTGTCGATCTGACTGAGCCAGAGGAGGCCTTTGACTGGATAAGAAATCTTTGATTAACTGAACCAGATAAGGTCTTGAAATCTTCGACTGGATAAGCATCAGGAAAATCTTAGGGTCGATTTAACTGAACCGGACAAGGTCTTGAAATCTCTTCAACTGGATAAGTATCAGGGAGATCTTAGGGTCGATCTGACTGAACCAGAGAAGGCCTTTGACTGGATAAGCATCAGGAAAATCTTAGGGTCGATTTAACTGAACCGGTCTAGGTCTTGGAATATCTTCAACTGGACAAGAATCAGGGAGATCTTAGGGTCGATCTGACTGAACCAGAGAAGGCCTTTGACTGGATAAGCATCAGGAAAATCTTAGGGTCGATTTAACTGAACCGGTCTAGGTCTTGAAATATCTTCAACTGGATAAGCATCAGGGAGATCTTAGGGTCGATCTGACTGAACCAGAGAAGGCCTTTGACTGGATAAGCATCAGGAAAATCTTGGGGTCGATTTAACTGAACCGGTCTAGGTCTTGAAATATGATTGAGAATTTAACTGCATCTTTCCTGAAATGTAAAGGTCAGTCATATGCAATGCATGATATGGATCAAGCAATGATGCTCTCAACCTAAATAAGATTTGTATGATATGATGCGTCTATGCATGCTGTATGTGATGTTTTATGTATGTTTTTTTTTTGTCTAGGAAAGTGAATCCTTGACGGGTGCCGGGAAGTCGTATCCTGGGCTGATGTCGAAGAATGGGTTTTGCCTCTGCTGGGGATGATAACTGCAAGAAGACCGGTAGGAGAAGATAACCCCGTTGGGAAATAAACTTGGCAAATGAAGGATTCTGCGGGGAGAAAAGATACTCTAGCGACCATGCTGAGAAACAATACTCTATGGGAAGAGGAAATATTCTAGCGACCATGCTGGGGAGTAATACTCTGTGGGGAGAGGGATGCCCTGCTGAGTTGTTGATAACTTGCTGAGGATACATTGTTGTGCTGGAAGTATTGATAGACTTCGCTGGGGATAAGAAAGAACTACGTCGACGACGACCTTTCCATGGCTTTTGGCTGAGGATAACCCAGTTATATCCTGTTGAGGAAATAACTCTTTAAATCAAGCCGGACGACGCGTTCGTGTTCTGCGAAGGATAAGCTTCCAGAATTTATTGGGGATAAGCTTACTGCTTGGGAGATGAATTCCAAATTTCCTGGGGAACTAGATTGGACTCTCTGGGGAAGTTTTGATATGCTTGGGAAGTGATTCCTTTGAATACTGGTATGCCGCCGGGGAACAATCTTTAGACCAAGACTGCCGGGGATGCTGGTTAAGAATATATATGCATGCTGCTGGTGGATATTGAGATCTGCGGGAGGATACTCAACTTCCTTGGGATTTGATAACTCTGCTTGGAGGGAGAATGTACTGACTTGCTTACTCTCTGGGGATTTAATATGTACTTGGTCGTGTTCTTTAGCTGAACCTACCTTGGTACCTTGGAGGATAAAACAATTAGATTGCTTAGACAACTCTTTATTGCCCCTGTTTCTAGTGTCACCTGCAATTAATTCCTTTGTTTCGTATGCGAATATTTATGAGTTAGCAAATTATTGTCAATGCACATATCACAAATTGAACCTTGGACGTTCTTCGCAAAACAAAACAGAAAAAGAAAAAACAATTGGCACGTTTAATTGAAAAAGTATATTTGTATTGATTTTGAATGGCCTGTGAATAGGCGTTTTGTATACAAGAGGCTGACGGCCTAGTAAGAGGAACGTCGCCGAACATAAGAGTTTATACAGATTTTGTACAGAAGACAATAAAACAGCTGTGTGAAATATGAATGATCCACTGGGTTTCAACCCTGCTATTGCCTTTATAGCTCCGAGCATCTCATCACTTGACGACCTTGGTTGAAGGTGAAGCCGACTGATCGATGCCGTTTGAACTTGATGTAGATACCGGATTCTGGATGCAAAGTGATCAATGAGACATAGTATTACGCTTTATCCCTAATTTTTGCCTGGACCGCCCTTTCGGGTTTTCAGTCCACCGGGATACCCATTTTTGCCCAAGCCGCCTTTTCAGGTTTTCGACTTGCCGGGTGTACAGATTTTTCTCATTTTCATCCCTTCATTTTGCCCGAACCCTTTTGGTTCGACGGGAAGCCCTAATTTTTGCCTAGGCATGTCAGCCTAGCGGGTCTTTTTTCTTATGCGTAGTATTTTTTTACTATGTCTGCATTGGCGGGGTGAGGAAGGTCGTCACCATCCATGTTGGTCAATATCATTGCTCCTCCTGAGAACACATGCTTAACCACAAATGGCCCTTCGTACGTAGGGGTCCATTTGCCCCTTGGATCACTCTGAGGAAGGATGATTCGCTTGATTACCAGATCCCCAACTCGATATTCCTGTGGTCTGACCTTTTTGTTAAATGCCCTGATCATCCGTTTCTGATACGTCTGACCATGACAGATAGCAGCAAGTCTCTTTTCATCAATGAGGTTGAGCTGATCAAGTCGTGTCTGGATCCAATCATCTTCGTTCAGATTTGCATCTTTCATTATCCGGAGAGAGGGTATTTGCACTTCGATTGGCAAGACTGCCTCCATACCATAAACCAGAGAGAAAGGAGTTGCCCCGGTTGACGTCCTAGATGAGGTACGGTACCCATGCAGAGCGAATGGTAACATCTCGTGCCAATCTTTATAGGTCACTGTCATCTTCTGCACGATTTTCTTGATGTTCTTATTTGCTGCTTCTACAGCCCCATTCATCTTCGGTCTGTAAGGAGAAGAATTGTGGTGTTGTATTTTGAACTGCTTGCAGAGCTCAGCAATCATCTTATTGTTTAGATTGGTACCGCTGTCTGTAATAATCCTCTCAGGGACACCGTACCGACAGATCAGGTTGTGTCTAATGAACCGTGCCACAACAGTCTTGGTTACCGTAGCATAGGATGCTGCCTCAACCCACTTCGTAAAATAATCAATCGCCACTAGGATGAAGCGATGCCCATTAGATGCCGTAGGTTTTATCTCACCGATCATGTCTATGCCCCACATTGCAAACGGCCAAGGCGCAGTCAGAACATTCAGAGGAACCGGAGGAACATGCACCTTGTCTGCATAAATCTGGCACTTGTGGCATGTCCTAGAATGTTGGTAACAGTCAGCTTCCATTGTGGACCAGTAATATCCTTCCCGTAGGATCTTCTTAGCCATAGTGTGTCCACTAGAGTGTGTACCAAAGGTCCCTTCATGTAGCTCTTCCATGATCCTTTCTGCTTCAGTCTTATCCACACAACGCAGTAAGGTTGAATCATGGTTTCTCTTGTACAAGATGCCGTTGCTTAGGTAGAACTTGGCTGCAAACCTTCTTAGGAATTTCTTATCATTGATGGATGCACCCTCCGGGTATTCCTGAGCTTCCAGGTATCTCTTCACCTCATGGTACCAAGGCTTCTCAGTCACCAATTCAGTCTCGAGATCGCAACAGTATGCCGGTTCGTCCCGTTTCCAGATGATGATTTGGGGAGCCTCGTTATCCCATTTAACTTTGAACATAGAAGACATTGTAGCTAACGCGTCCGCCGGCTGATTCTCTTCTCTCGGAAAGTGCTCAAAGGTTATCTCTGTGAAGTGGGGGATCAGGGTCAACACACATTCTCTGTAAGGAATCAGGTTTGGATGTTTCGTATCCCACTCTCCTTTGATCTGATTGATCACAAGAGCGGAATCTCCGAAGACACTGAGAAACTTGATCTTTAAGTCGATTGCAGCTTGAAGACCCATGATGCACGCCTCATACTCCGCCATGTTGTTGGTACAGTTGAAGCATAGCCGGGCAGTGAGTGGAGTATGAGTACCTTGTGGAGATATGATGATGGCTCCGATACCATTTCCCAAAGCATTGGAGGCTCCGTCAAAGTGCATAGACCATCGGGATCCTGGTTCAGGTCCTTCATCTGGTCCAGGTACTTCACAATCATCTTCACCTTCGTCTTCGGCTAAGTTGATCGGATTTTCGAAGTCATAACTGGCAGTAGCAGGGTTGTTATCAGTGAGATCCAGAGTGGATTGAAACCTGTATGAGTGAGTGTGTGTGTAAATACAACTGTTTTGAAAATTATGTAAAGGAAAAGAAAGACAGAAAAGGAGCACAATATTTGCAATGCGAAAAAACGTCCAAGATTTTCATTCATGATATATGAAATGACAGTTTGTATGCCCTCACAAATAGAACCACGGTGCCTCGGGTAAGACACCGGGCCATAGAGTTTATCATTGTTTATTACAAAATAACAAAACATAGGAATTCATTACTCAGTAACAAGAGAAACAGATAGGTTGTCCTTTGCGCTCCAATTGTTAAGTCCACTGTTGGTTGCAGGGTAGATCCAGCTATCAAACTCAGCTTCATCCACCTCCTCTTCGTCCCCAATAGCATTCACTCCATGAGCAGGCAGGGGAGCTGTCACTACATTAGGCTTCTCAGATGCCTCAAACTGTACCTCCTTGGCGTCAATAAGGTCCTGCAGCTTGTTCCTTAACGCCCAACAGTCATCAGTAGAGTGCCCCGGGCTATCTGAATGGTAGGCACAACGAGCATTCAGATTGTACTTGGGGGATGCAGTATTTGGAAACTTCGGCGCCTCCCTGACAGTCACTAAGTTAGTGGATAGCAACTGTGGCAGGATCTGCGACAAAGTCATGCTTAAGCGGGTGAATTCTCTCCGGGGTCTTTCAACCTTTTGAGGATTGTTTGGCCGGGGAGCGGCAGCAGGCTTAGCAATCATTACCGCACTGACAGATTGGCGGTGCTCATGTCTCTCTAATTTCCTGGAACCATATACGGCGCTAGACTCCTTCTTGAAGGGTTTCTTCTCAGAACTAGATGATGCACCCTTCGGGATTTTTCCAGACTTCATCCCAGCTTCAATCCTTTCTCCAGTCAAGATTAGATCAGTGAACCCTGCAGAAGAATTCCCAATGAGATGGTTGAAAAATGGCCCAGATAGGGTCCCCAAGAACATGTCTACCAACTCCCGATCAGTCAATGGTGGCTGCACCCTGCCAGCCAGGTCTCTCCACTTCTGAGCGTACTCCTTAAAACCTTCGCTTGCACCTAACGACATACCCTGAAGTTGGGTACGTGTAGGGGCAAGGTCGGCATTATATTGATACTGCTTATAGAAAGCAGTAGCCAACTCCTCCCAGTTACGAACCTTGGTCCCATCCAGCTGATAGAACCATTCGAGATGAGTCCCTGAAAGACTCTCCTGGAAGAAGTGGATCCATAAATTCTTATCCGCAGAGTACGGCTGAATTTTCCGAACATAGGACCTTAGATGCAGCTTGGGGCAAGACGCCCCGTCATACTTAGAGAAGGATGGTGCTTTGAACTTATGAGGGATAACCACACCAGTTGACAAACCCAGATCTCCGAAATCCAGCCCAGGTACCTGCTGAACCTCCATAGCCTTCAACCTGTCCTCCAATTGCTTATATCTGTCTTCTGCAGGTGGGTACTGCTCTTCATTAAAATCGGTCTCGTTGTCGGAGACTACCGGACTAGGAACCCTTGCTTCTGTCTGAGGACTATTCTTGTCAACAGAAGAACCAGCCTCTCCCTGCTGCAGAGTATTGCCAAACCTTCGGCCCGAGTTGAACAGAACAGTTCTTCTCTTCTTCTTCTTCTCCTTCTTCAGGAGCATAGCCTTCAATTCTGCCTGGCCTTGAGCCAAGCCCATGATTAATTCCTGAAACTGCGCATTCTGCGCCTGAAGAGCCTTGATAGTTGTCTCAGTTGCTGACGAGTCGGGATTCATGATGCTGAAATAAACAGCGAAGAACTGTAAGCAACCTGAAAAGGGGGAAAACCTGCTATGCACATGATGTATAAAATGCGTATGAATTATGTTTTCAAAGACAATCGGGAATCAACTTTGTAAACAAAAAGGAACACACTTCATTAGATTCACTTTGAAATTTAAATTGTTCGACAAGCTGCCTTTAGGCGTTATATGAAAGGAAATACTGAAAAGGAAATAAAACTGTGAAAGCACATCTGGAGCTCATTATTGATCCCATGGTCTCCTCTTTTCAGTACGAATGTAGGCATTCAGAGCTCTCTCATTTTCCAACTGCTTTGTCAGCTTTTGGATCTTTGATTCCTGCTCGTTGAACTTTTCCCGGTAAGAATCCCGTTCTTCTCGCAGTTGCGACCGAGATCTCTTCAATGTCTCATAATCAGTAGGTATATGAGGAGGAAGGACAGTTGGAGGAACACCATCTTTATCAGGACACTCAAGAATGATGGGTCTGACAGCTTCATACGGCATACCTAACTTCTGAGCACGGATGCGAACCCATTTGCAGTAGGCTTCCATAGGTAAAGAAGTCTTTGGCCCTAACTCCTGTGGGTCAGCTTTATGAACCTTGTCCCAAGCCTTGATGAACCTACGACGCAGCTCGTCACTATCCACCTGAAATTCAAAACTGATGTGAGGCACTAACATCTCATAGGGGCCTGCTCTTCTTGCTCTTCCAAACTGACGGAGTGCTAGACATGGATTGTAAGAGATCCCTCCTTGGGTACCAATCAGAGGAACATTAGGATATTCCCCGCATCGATCAATAATAGCTATCTCATCCAAACCTCTGCAAGTCCAAATGATGTCTTTATCGGTGAGAGACATTAACCTATGAGCCCAACCTCTTCCTTCTTGGTTCTTCAGTACGAACTTAGGGAGGTGCGAAATAAACCACCTCACCAACAAAGGGATACAACACCATAGGGTTCCTCGTCTTCGGGTAGTACGGGCATGAAGTTGTTGCAAGATGTCACCCAAAAGAGTGGGCACAGGATTCTGAGACATAAAGATCCTTATGGCAGTGACATTGATGAAGTTGTCAGGATTAGGAAACAGGACTAACCCATAGATTAGGAGAGCCAAGATGTCTTCATATGCCCTAAAGTCCAAGTCATCCCAGAAATTATTAGCTTTACCAATCAGAAACTTGGCCAAGAAACCCTTAACTCCGCTTCTAGTCACCCAGTTGTCTGTTACTTCTTGATGGGTCAAAGGAAGGGCTGCAGCAACTTCCTCGAGCCTGAGGGTCTTTTCCCAACCAGTAAAGGGAGTCTGATCTAAGATAGGGATACCAAGCAAGTCAGAGAACTCTTCCAGGGTAGGGACCAGCTGGAAGTCTTGAAAGGTGAAGCACTGGTACAGAGGGTCATAGAACTGGGTCATAACACTCATCAACTGTTGATCCCGCTTTGCAGTGACTAAACTGAGAAGGGAACCATGCCTCTGAATGAAGGAAGTGGTATTTGGAATTCTGCTAACCAACTCATCAAGCAACTCAGGTGAACGAACAAAATTGAACCGGATAGTGTTCCTTCGCACAGGCATCATAATGTCCTACAAAACAGAGCAAAGGTGAAACCCTCTCGTCTTTGAAATAGTCAGCCCTTATGCAGGATGCATGCAATGCTCATGATGCTATGATGTTATGATAAAACACACCACATACAGATACAAAGACAAACATGGTAAGGCACACAAGTCACACAAGGCAAGCCACTAAAGTTTAGGCCAGCATGAAGTCTAGGTACTACCCTCTTTCAGTTTGTTGGTTCATACCTGTCCTAATCAAAAGTAACCGGGTTCTTAGAGGATCCCAATATCATTGACTACCCTCAATCGGTCATAACTCCAACATCGCAATCTTTTCTTGCGGCCAGGACCATCACGAGAGTTTAGCCTCAATGGGCGTAGCATACTGCTACTGTTCTATTGGCCAAGTTGGGTCAATTAAGGTTCTAAGGTTGTTGGTGCTTAACGACTCCTCAGAAGACCCATATTCTCCTCGTTGCAACACAAGGGATATCGGTACAGACCAAGGTGCCACACCAACGTAGCCACTGCTTCACCCGTGTCGATCTACGCCGGACAGGTCCCTCACAGCTTATGCTACCTAAACAGGGTATCCCCAGATCCGGGTTAGGATCTATGTAACTCCCATGCAACCCACAAATTTAAAGCAGACAAGTCAATACAATTGAAAACACAGTTATGAATTAGCCCTAAGGTACACCTCACTTTAAGAGTTACCTCCCCAGCAGAGTCGCCAGTTCTGTGATCGGTGGATCTGGAACTGACTGTTTAACGCTGGTTCGCGAAATGTCGCGGAAGCAAGAGTCGCCACCGTCTTTTATTTTCTCCAAATGGAAAGGACAAAAGCACAGAAAAATTCCTTAAAGAGATTACTCTCGGTTCGGGAGGTAGGTTATAGAAAGGGAAGGTGTTAGCACCCTTTCTATCCATGGTTATCCATGGGCTCTTAGATACTTGCTCATTTGTGTTTTCAAAAATGGTTTGTTTGCTTTTCAACTGTGGGTTTTAAAAAGTTTCTTTGAAAATTCCAGTTCGACTCTTGTATCGGTCCTCAAGAGTGTTTGAAAAAATGCTTTCGAAAGCTTTTTGAAAATGTGTTGGTGTGAAAAGTATTTTTGATTTATTTTGAAATTTAGAGCAAGTATCTAGAGAACCTACCTACCCTAAGGAATTCGTCTGTGTAAATGTCCTTTAAAGTAGTGCCATCCCACCATTGAGAGGTAGGTAGCACCACCGTTGGAGGTGTTCGGGTCAATTCGAGTTTGTAGGGACATGGTGATCACCAGAGCAATGGGAAGACACCTTAGAAGCTACCCTCATGCCAGGTTCCCGGATCATGAGGACTTACTAAGACATCCTCTACTCGACGATCACCTTTCGAGGCAAGGCAACAGTGAGGCGTACCCTAGGGGTGGTGTGTGCGAATCGTGTGCCGTTTTCATTTGCATTTGTCTTGTCATGTTAAAGTGATCTACGCTTGATTTTATTTAAGGCCATTCATTCTTGCATGCTTTGTTTAACAGTTAAAAGTTGCGAGGAAAAATAAATCTAAAGCTATTACAAAGGCGCGGGTCCACATCGCCAAAATTAAACCAGACCCGATTTGACAGAAAATAAATAAAGCAAATAAAAGTGCGAAAAGTAAATGTTACAAAGCTTCGGGAGAGATACATAATTATTTGAGCGACATAAAATAAATGCGCGAAATTAAACAATTAAAAATAATATGGGCGTTGGACCCTTTTGCAAAATTAAATTAATAAGGAATTAAAATCAAAATTAAAAAAAAATGTTTTTTTGGTTTTTTTATGTTTTTTAAGATTTAATAGAAAAAGAATTAATTAAAATTTGAAATTGAATGCAAACCCTAATTCTAGTGGTTTTTAGATTTATTATGAAAATATTAAAATTTAACCTAAATTAAACCTATTTTTTATGTACAATTTAATTAGGAGAAAATATTAAAAGAAAATATTTATTATATTTTTTGCCTTTTCTGTTTTTTTATGAGGTTTTTATATTTTATGAGAATAATTAATTAAATTAAAACAAATAAAGTAAATAAAATAACAAAAATAAAATATAAGAGAAAAATGGAAAATTGCAAACCAGGGAGGGGTTCAGTCCCAAATTAGGAGGTATGGATCCGGTAATTTGGCCCAGTTAAGCATTGATCCGTTTGACTTTTCCAGCCACTATGTGGCACCTTTGACCAGGGTCTACCATATGCCTTGAATCTGAGCCCTTTGATTGATCTCCCAGGACGCGTGGGCGATGATTTTTGAGCGTGCATGATAGGTCTTGGCCTTGGGTGCTGCATGGGAATGGTTAATGAAAAATAACATGAGAAATTATACAGACCTGGGACTCGAACCCAGGTCTTGGACATTGCAAAGGTGTACGTCTACCACTGAACCATCATCACGCGTTTGTTAAACAAATAAACAATAAATATAATAAAAGAAGACAACACGTGAATAGGTTAAAACGCGCGAAATTCAAACCCACGTATCACACACTGCCACGAGTCCATCTTCTTCCTTTTCCCTGAAACATAAACATGAGGCAACGGTTTTCATAGCGTGGTTTTAGGCCGTTTTTGAGAAAATAGCGATTAGGCTATCTTTGGATATAAATTCATCGCGAGGGTTGGGATCTCTTCGTCCAGGTGTGCTAAATTGAATGGTGATGGTTTGGAGTCTCAATTTTTCCTCTTTTAAGAATCCCTAAATTGAAGCTCTGAAAACCCTAAAGTTCAACCATGGTGAAATCGCATATACATCACAAAAACGCAATTGATTATGTTGGTTAGCATCAGAATATCATAAGGAATATAAATCAATGAATAAAAAATGCAAAGGATGCGTGAATCAGGATGCACGATTGTCAATTTTTCTTGATGCAGTTCATGCTCGATATACCAGTTCTTGGAGTTTGAATGGATGTTTGTGATTGCAATCGCTTCTGGGAACCTTGAGGAAGCCTTTGAAACAAGAATTAGGTCTTGAATCGTCCTAGAAGGCTATTTTCAGATTTGAGTTTTTTAGTGAAAATTCCAAGTTTGCAATGGTCTTTCTTGCGCAGCTTTCAGTCTCTGTGCATTAGGTTTAGGTTTCTGCTTATGTAGTGAAGGCATTAGGTCAAAGAAACTCAATCAAATCCATGGCATTCATTGATTTGGAGATTTGATTTTCTAAGGATCTTTTTGAATCTTTTTCCATGTGTATTTTGCTCTCAACCATGCCAATCAGTCCAATTCTTTCCACATTTAACTAAGCACGAAATATTGAGTCCAAAACATGTATAAAAAGATTGATTAGGTCAAGTTAGATATTTTTCATATATTTAAATGATTTAAATGAATTAATATAAATAATAATTCAAATAAATAAATAAAAAATGAGAAAATACTTCCCTTTGGGCCAAGTGGTCGTGCACATGCTTAGAATGATGAATCATGGAAGAAAAATGGGCCCATTAGCAATTTTAGGTCATTTGAAGTAATGTTGACTTTTCAAAATATCCAAAAATTTCCCAACTTCTACAAGGCATAACTTGCTCAATTTTTAAGCTTTTCACATGTTCTTGGACATTTTGGAAAGGTATTTGAGTCCTCTAACCAATGACTTTGGTCCCATGTCATTTTGATTTACCAATCTCAAGTTATGGCCTTTGACTTAAAGTCCCTTTTTGTTGACTTTTGAAAATGACCTATAATGTTGAAATTGATAACTTTTTGTGAGAGCATTTCTTGGACTTGAAGTATGAAGATGAGTTGTAGGAAATGTCTTTCTCTTCAAAATGAGCTTTGGATGGGATTTTTCTGATAATCCATGTGAAAGTTATGCCCTGGTCAATTTCAGTTGACTTTTTCAGCTGTCCAAATAAGGAAACTTTTGCATCTTGATGATTTCTGAGCCAAATTTTGAGAATCATGATCAAGCATTGATCAAATGATTTTTGTGGCTTCAAAATGATATGTTGACCAAAAATTTGAACTTTTGACTGTCAAATGACCATTTTGCCCCTACAGTTGACTGTAGTGCAATTAGGGTTTTTGACTGTGCAATTTTGAGCTGAATGCCTTGAAACTTGATATGAGGATACTTGACCATATTTGTAGGCATATGAGACTTGATTGGGCCCTTGAAAACTTCCTTTTCTTGATCAGAAGCAAAACCCTAGTTTTGACTGTATAGGATACCTTTGCACTGTGCAACCCTTGGGGAGTTTTGTGACTTGGCTTGGCAATTTCTTGGAGAATATGGGAGGGCAAATTTTGGGGTACAACACAAATCATTGGACTTTTGCATTCCAAATCTTTGTGCTCATTATATTTATTTATCTTCAAATACATTTTTCAAAATAGCCATGTGTCTTACATGCACACACACACACACACACACACACACACACACACACACTTTTACAAGTCCTCATCCACTCTGGATCTCATTACCAATGACTCTACTATTGCCGACTATGATTTCGAATGTCCAATTAACCAAGCTGAATTAGAAGGCGAGGAAGATTGTGAAATATCGGGAGAACTAGACAGACTTCTATTATAAGAGGAAAAATCTATTCAGCCACACGAAGAGTCAGTTGAAGTCATCAATCTGGGTACCGAGACAGACAAGAAAGAGGTCAAGATCGATGCTAACCTGGAAAGAAGTGTCAAAAGTAGATTGGTTCAGATGTTGCATGACTATGTGGAAGTGTTTTCTTGGTCATATGAAGATATGCCAGGGTTGGATACTGACATTGTAGTTCATCGTCTGTCAACAAAGGAAGATTATCCTTCTGCCAAACAAAAAGTTCGTCGCATGAGGCCTGACATGTCTTAAAAGATAAAAGCTGAAGTGATGAAACAATTTGATGGAGGATTCCTAGATGTCACATCTTATCCCCAATGGGTTGAAAATGTGGTGCCAGTACCGAAGAAAGACGAAAAAGTTCGTATGTGCGTAGATTATAGGGATCTGAATAGGGAAGGCCCCAAGGATGATTTCCCTATACCCCATATTGATGTCTTGGTCGATAACACTACTCAACATAAATTTTTCTCTTTCATAGATGGTTTCTCAGGCTATAATCAAATTAGGATGGCTCCCAAAGACATGGAGAAGACCACTTTCATTACGCAATGGGGCACCTTTTGCTACAAGGTCATGTCGTTCAGATTGAAGAATGTAGGGGCAACATATCAAAGGGCTATGGTAGCTTTGTTTCATGATATGATCCATCATGAAATAGAGGTATATGTGGATGATATGATTGCAAGATCACAAACTGAAGAGGAACATCTCGATCACCTGTACAAGCTATTCGAGAGGTTGAAAAAGTACAAGTTGAGGTTGAACACCAATAAATGCACATTTGGAGTGCGATCTGGAAAGCTTCTAGGTTTTGTTGTCAGTGGTAAAGGCATCGAATTCGATCCCGCCAAGGTAAAGGCCATCCAAGAAATGACAGTCCCCCAATCTGAAAAGGAAGTTAGAGGATTCTTGGGTCGTCTTAACTACATCGCTCGCTTCATATCTCACTTAACTGCTACTTGTGAGCCAATCTTCAAACTGTTGAAGAAAGATCAAGTAGTCAGATGGAATGATGAATTCCAAGTTTCCTTCGACAAAATCAAAGAATATCTGCAAGAACCTCCTACTCTCATACCTCCAGTTGAAGGAAGACCCTTGATCATGTATTTGACAGTGCTAGAGAATTCTATGGGGTGTGTTTTGGGCCAACATGACGAGTCTGGCCGAAAAGAGCATGTTATTTACTACCTGAGCAAAAATTTTACCGACTATGAAACCAGATATTCACTGCTTGAGAAAACTTTCTGCACTTTGGCATGGGCTTCTCACCGGATAAGATAATATATGTTGAATCATACCACTCTGTTGATTTCTAAGATGGACCCTATCAGGTACATCTTCGAGAAACCCGCTCTTTCCGAACGAATAGCTAAATCATAAATGATCTTGACTGAGTACGATATTCAACACACAACACAAAAGGCCATCAAAGGAAGTGTACTAGTAGATCATTTGTCCCATCAAGTTGTTGATGATTATCAGTATATGATCTTTGACTTCCCAGATGATAACATCATGCTAGTGATCGATTGCGCGAAACCTGGACCGTATGACGGACCTGAACAAGGATCCCGATGGAATTTGGTATTTGATGGGCCTTCGAACCCTTTGGGTAACGGAATTGGTGTTGTGATCATATCCCCTGAAGGTTGCCACACTCCTTTCACTACCAGACTATGCTTCAATTGTACGAACAATATGGCTGAGTACGAGGCATGCATTTTGGGTCTGAAGGCTGCCATTGATTTGAAGATCAAGCATTTGAATGTGTTTGGGGATTCCGCTCTAGTGATTAGCCAAGTAAAAGTAGATTGGGACACTAAGCACCCTAATCTCATCCCTTACAAGGAACTTGTGCTATCTGTGATTCCTTACTTCAAAGAGATCACCTTTGAATACTTCCCTTGGGAATAAAATCAGTTAGTTGATGCTTTGGCCACAATGTCTTCTATGTTTAAGGTCAGATGGGACAACGAAGCTCCTATGATTACGATTGAGAGACTCGACGAACCTGCGCACTGCTGTGAGCTTGACACTGACACAAAAAAGCCTTGGTACCATGAGGTGAAGAGATACCTTGAAGCACAAGAGTATCTTGAAGGAGCATCCATCAATGACAGAAAGTTCTTACGAATATTTTCAGCCAAATTCTTCCTAAGTAATGGGATCTTTTACAAGCGCAACCATGAATCTACTCTACTCCGATGTATGGACAAGAAGGAGGCAGAGGAAATTATGGAAGACATGTACGATGGTCTCTTTGGCACTCACTCAAGCGGACATACTATGACCAAGAAAATCCTGAGAGCTGGTTACTATTGGTCAATGATGGAGATTGATTGCCATCAACATTCAAGGACTTGCCACAAATGCCAAATCTATGATAACAAGGTCCATATGCCTCCTATTCCTCTGAACGTCATGACCACTCTGCGGCCATTTGCAATGTGAGGCATTGACATGATTGGAGAGATCAAGCCCACTGCATCCAATGGACATCGCTTCATTCTTGTCGCTATCGATTATTTTACCAAATGGGTTGAAGCCGCTTCATTTGCCTCAGTCACAAAGAACATGGTAGCCTTATTCATAAACATAACCTCATATGCCGCTATGGTATCCTCGAAAGTATCATCACCGACAATGGGACTAACCTCAACAATGCTATGATTATCGAACTTTGTGCTCAGTTCAAAATCAAGCATCATAATTCTTCTCCATATAGACCTAAAATGAATGGCGCAGTCGAAGTGGCCAACAAAAACATTAAGAAGATTATGCAGAAGATGGTAGTAACCTACAAGGACTGACATGAGATGTTACCGTTTGCTATTCATGGCTACCGTACTTCAGCTAGAACATCAACTGGGGCAACTCCCTTTTCTTTAGTCTATGGCATGGAAGCTGTTTTTCCAGTGGAAGTTCAAATTCCCTCACTAAGGATTTTGAATGAGGCAGGCCTAGGCGAAGACGAGTGGATTCAGACAAGATTGGATCAGTTGAACTTGATCGATAAGAAGCGATTGACTATTGTTTGTCATGGTCAGACGTACCAAAAATGTATGATCAAGGCTTTCAACAAAAAGATCAAGCCTCGAGTATATCAAGCTAGTGACTTGGTGATAAAGTGCATCATTCTGCCACAAGGCGACCCCATAGGCAAATGGACTCTCGCCTACGAAGGGCCATTTGTTGTCAAGAGAGTGTTCTATGGCGGTGTCATGATGCCGACTACCATGGATGGTGAAGAATTCCCACATTCTGTGAACGCGAACATAGTTAAAAAATACTATGTATAAAGGACCGGCTAGGTTGACACACCTAGGCAAAAATAAGGACATCCTGACAAACCAAAAGGTTTGGACAAAAATTAGGGATATATGCAATAGATTGTACACCCGGCAAGTTGAAAACCCAAAAGGGAGACTTGGGCAAAAATGGGTATCCTGGTGGGCTGAAAACCCGAAAGGGCGGTCCAGGCAAAAGTTAAGGATTGAAAGCATATGACTATGTCCCGTGGAATCACCACAGTCGACTTTATTACCAAGGTCCGAGTTCAAACGGTCCAAGATCAATATAATTAACTTCTGTCAACGGCAAGGGGAATTTGAAGACATTGGGGCAATAGTAGAGTTGGGATGCAATGAGATCATTTCCATATGGCTATTTGTTTTGTTTTCAATTTTTGTTTTCCTTTCGACGATTTCCTCTTACTAGGATCTCCGCCTCTGTGTACAAAAACGCCTATTTATGGGCAAAATATCAATACAAATATATTTTGAAGTGCAAACTTTCTGTTTTTGTTTTGAATGCAAAAATGTCCAATGACTAAAATTGACTGAACATATGCATGTGAACATGATTAATACTATTTGGCACATGTGTCATGCTAAGCAGCAGCAAGCATCTCTTTAATGTATATGGAATATCCCCACAGTTATTTCGTTAACATTATACCCACAAGAACGACTATAATAAACCTTTCCTTTAATAGAGTTACCCACAAAGTCTCTTTGCATAGGTTGATTCCCAGCCAGAGTCTCAATATCTTGACATCTCTCTCTCTCTCCAGCTAAGTTGGTCCTAAAAGAAGAAACCTTATGGATCTCTTCCAAAAAAATAAAAAATAAAACTCACCTCGTTAGTAGTTCATCAAGTATTCATCAACAAGGTTTAGTTCCTCAATAGGGTTCACTTCCCCAACAAACAGCAAAACTCCCTAGCTGAGTTTGTCTTCCCCGGTTGAGTCTATCCTCTCCAGCTTGAGTGTGCCTATCAGACTATTACAAATCAGGGGGGCCACAACTCCTAATCCCCAATGAAGTCGCCAACAAAGCCTTCGCTATCTCCAAAAGTTGTTGTGAAGCCTGGATCTGACCAGATAGCAGTTAATTTCATTCGCTCAAGATACTATGAAGCCTGGACCCGACCAGATAATAATGTAACTTCTCAAGTTATTATAAAGCCTGGACCCGACCAGATAATAGTGTAACCTTTCAAATACTATGAAGACTGGACCCGACCAGATATTAGTACTACTTTCAATACTATGAAGCATGGACCCGACCAGATAATAGTGTAACCTTTCAAATACTATAAAGACTGGACCAGACCAGATAATAGTACAACTTTCAAATACTATGAAACCTGGACCCGACCAGATAATAGTTTAACTCTTCAAGATATTGAAGAACATGGACTTAACCAAACAAGGGTTTAACTTCTTTTCCCCAGTAGAGTTTGCCTCTACCCTAGTAAGTTATTGTGAATCCTGAATCCAACCAGATAGCAATTCCCCTCAGAAGTTTGTTGTGAAACCTGGAATCCTACCAGATAACAACTAAGTTCCAAGAAAGTTACTGTAAAGCCTGGATCCGACCATATATCAGTTTAACTTTATCTCTTCAGAGAAGTTTATTGTGAAGCTTGGACCCAACCAGATAGCAATTAACTTCATCCACCTCAAAATCTATGAAGCATGGATCCGACCAGATATCAGTTCAACTTCGTCTATTCAAGCAAGTTATTATGAAGTCTGGAGTCCGACCAGATAACAACTAGCTACAATCCCCAGCGAGACACTATGAAGCCTGAACCCGACCAGATAATAGTATAAATTTTCAAAAACCATGAAGCCTGGACCTGACCAGATAGTAGTTACCATTTCAAGTTACTGTAATGCTTGGATCCGACCATATAACAGTTCAATTTCAAGAAATTTTCTGCGAAGCTTGGAATCTGACCAGATAACAGTTAATTTATTCTTCCCCAGTAAGTTATTGTGAAACCTGGAATCCTACCAGATAGCAGTTGACTTCCTCATCCTCAGCAAATTGTTGTGAAGCCTAGATCTGACCAAATAACAGCTAACATGCGAGAGATAATCCCCGACGGAAGCATCCTTTCAACAAAATTTGAAGATATGTATATTCTTCATCCCCAACAGCAATCTGGGATTCAGCTTCCCAGAATTCCTCAGAAGTAGTCAGGGATCTATTTTCCCAGACAAATATGCATCCCACGTTCATACATCATATCATATACATACGAAATGCATTTAGCACAATCTCATTCATCTTGAGAACATCATGCATACATCTGAATTTAACTAACCATTTTTCCCAATAGGTAAAACATCAAGTTTTAGTATACATCAACCAAAGAATTGTGTTGATACTTCTTCCAGTATTTACCATCATTCCTCCAAATGGAATTTATAATCCCATTCCAAATATATCTTCGAGTGCAAATTTCTGGGCACTCTAGTGTTCAATCATCTTTCACCTTCAAGCCACGAATGGCAGATCCTCCAATCTAACTCTTCAGGTTTAAGAAGATTGAACAGGGGAAGCTGTTGTAACCCAAAATTTTCCCTCTCATTTCTCAAGAAATCTCTCATAAGATCTCCTTTGATTCAAGATTGCACAAGGTTTGATCAGCTCAAGACACCTCCTCAAGCACTGATGACTCAAATTAGGGTTTGAGTCTGTAGAAGGACAAATGGACTTTAAATCCCCCATATGACTTTCATGGATCATTTTGGACCCTCAAGATTTCTCATGTCAAGTTTCAAGTCTTGGATCACATTTTTGCTCAGTCAATTGATCAGTTGACCTAAAATCAGTTGTATTGGGGAAAAAGTCAACTATGGTCAATTTACAGTCAAACTTCATAATTTTTGGTCCATATCAATATCATGAACTCATATATGTCATTTGATCAAGTTTGGATCACAATTCCTCAAGAAATTTGGTCAGATCATCAAAAGGGCAAAATGGTCAAAATTAGGGTTTTGACTGAGAAGGTGCAATTTTTGACTTTTGACCTATCCAATGAATTATTGGTTTAAGACATGATCTCAAGGATTAAAATACATCATTTTGACCTAGTGGCAGGACTCAAAACATCTCTCAAGATCAATTGATTGATAGTTGAATTTTAGTCAACTGATGAAAAGTCAACTATACACTAAAAAGTCAAACTTTGACTTTTTAATCAAAATCAAGTTTCAAAGATTACAATTCATCAAGACATGTCAAAATATGAAACTTGTTCATCAATTAATTCAAAATTCAAAATTCATCTTTGAAAAGTCAAAATTCTAAGACTTAGAAATTTTTCTAAGTGTTGGAAAATTAACTTTTTTCACAACTTTGTGCCAAATTTTCACCATGATGCAAGATGATTCAAGGGAGACTTCCAACATGAAAGTTGTAGATCTCAATGAGATATAAAACATTGTAGGGCATAACTTTTTCCATAAATGTTTGGATCTTAAGTTATGAATCTAAGAAGACATGCTCATGAACTTAAAACACTTAGTGAAATTTTGCCCTAGTTAGGCAGATTTTTGGTACCAACTTCATGGAAACTTTTCTCCTAGTTCTAAGATGAATCTTAAAAAATATACAACATGAAGGTTGTATAGTATGTTACAAGCTTTCCAAAATGTCCAAGAACTCATTGAGATCATGTTTGTGCTAAGAGAATCGAAGCCATGAAGTTAGGGTTTCATTCTTGTTTTGCAAGGCAAGTTTGTGAAGAACACTTTATCCAATCTTCAAGCATGTTGTACAATTATTACTTTGAAGGCTTCTAACTTGCCTTTAACTCCATAATTAAATGTTTACACAACTGTTAGATCTTTAATCCAAGCATTCAATGCATTGTCCTTGCTTAATACCATTTTAGGAAGAAAGGCAACATTGCCAATTTAGAAAAGTGGCTTTAATCACAAAGTCCTCTCTTCTTGAGCCTCTAACTTGTTGTTCTGAACAAACACAACATGTATGCTCAGAAGAAACATGTTTAAAGCTTCTAAGCCACCCTATAAACTAGGTACTTGTGCATTGGAACCACATTTTTCAAGCTTTCTTAAAAAAAAAAACAAAAATCCACAAACATGTGATTCTTGATTTCTGACTTCTCCAAGCATCCAAACTTTTTGCTTATAAATAGAGACACTATTTGTGAGCTAACACACTAGCTCAAGCACCCTGAAACTCTCTCAAGCACTCAAAAGCCAGAAATTGCACAAAAAACTCCATTGATACACATATCTGACTTTGAACTTATATCTCTCATTTCCCTCGTGCGTTTCCCCTCAAATTCATTTACAAAGCTTCTATACCTCAAATATAGTCCATCCCTGTCCTTGTTTCAGAACTGTAACACCATTTTCATCAACCTCCATAACCAAAAAATAGAGTTTGCAAGTTGACTTCTCCATAACATTCCAGCCATCCATTGCTCAAGCTAAGCATTGCATTAGCTTCCTGGGAACTTGAGGAAGCTAACCTGATCATCACAACTCCTTGAAAGTTGCTCAAACTCATTTCACGATTTCCAGTTTTGTGGTATTTTTTCTGAACTTCTATCTCTTTATACAAGCATCATTTGATTCTGATTTGTGAAGATAAAATATAAATATCATTGCCCCGAAGTTGTACATGTCCATAGTTTTCATTTATATTGATTGAGCTTAGAGAATTTTAGGTTTGAATCTCTGAAAAAAGTTAGGTCAGAATTTGATACTTTTAGAAATTGTTGCCCAATTAGCTTAAGTTATTTACATATTCAGAATCGTGATGAAATTTCTAACAAGTTTGATGTTGGAAGTTTTGTGAATGGATGAGAAATGAGTGAGTTACAGGAACCATGGCTGGAGGTTTCAGATGAAGTCATTTTCAGAACTGGATTTATGTTATATATTATTGGTTTTGTTTAAGTTAACGGATGTATAGCCACCCCAGTGGTAAGGCAATGCGCGTTTCATGTTCAGGGCATGGGTTCAAGCCCCAACACTGCCACTTTTTGTTATTTTCTCAAACATTTTCTCTTTTTTTGCCACAACCAGCACCCTGGGCCTAAGGCCATTGGACTTGTCATTTTTGCTGAAACACACCCCCACTTCACTGCACAACACAGGCCCACTTTTTTTATTTTTTTTTTATTTTCTGCTTACAAAAATACCATTTGGGCCAGGTTTCAAAAATTGTTTTTTCTAATAAACTCCCAAATCCCATTTCAAACCCCCCTGACTTTTATCTTTATATTTTATTTTATTTTATTTTTCTTTATTATTTTTATTATTATTATTATTATTATTATTATTATTATTATTATTATTATTAATAAAAAATCCAAAAATATATTTTATTTATTATTTGCATTTTATATACTTATATTTTTATTTTCTTTATAAAACAAAAAGACAAAAATATTTTCTTAAACAAACTTAATTTTTTTTCTTAATAAATTAATAATTAAATTTAGATTTTGTTATTTTCTCTTTTTTATTTAAAATTAACTTAGAACTTAGTTTTCTTTTAATTAATTAATTTCCATATTATTTTCATTAAACTAAAAACCTTTTCTTAAAAAAAACCTAAAAAAAATGCTTTCTAACTTTTTTTCTTTTTCTTAATTAGTTTAGGTTAATTTCTAATTAATCACTTTCTTTTAGATAATTAAGTTAAAACCCTTTCCTCAAAAATCCAAATAAAAATCTTTTTCTTTTCCATTCATATCCTTGTATATTATATTTTCATTTCTTATACATTGTACATTATTCAACATGGTTGTAATAGATAATTAGGTTTAATTTCTTGCAATCCCTATTTGTAAATTTGTATACCCCATCCCCCTAATGATGTAATAGCATAGTAATTTTACTTTCAGCAATTTATCGCTTTCATATAAATGCTAGTAATTAGGTTTTGTATGGAAAGATAAAATCAACAAGTAGATAACCCTAATCAAAGATAAAAAATGCATGAAAATCAAACACATTATTCACACATGCACCCTTAGGGTAATTCCACTTGTTGCCTTACCAAAATGGTCATGTTACGCATGTGGGATGTCTTAGCAAAAACATTAAAAAATACAAGATCATAGTCCCTCGATGACGCTACAAATGTTGCCTTTCAAATGATCTTAGTCCCTCAAAGAGAAATGTTAAGATATATCACAATATTGCTATCATGACTATACGATGACCCACGCTCGTCCTTTTACATCCAAAAATAAGGCTTCTTACCAATCAATGGTAAGATAGCAATATCAAAGGAAAGGAGGAAATGAACAAAATACTTTTGAGTAGGTAGAAATGTTCTTAGTTGCTTGCTCACTTTCAAAATAAACATCCTTGCTCATTTTCAAAACAAACACTTTTAAAATAATTAAACACTTTCCAAACATGAAATATTTTCAAAAAGTCCAACACTTTGTATACGTTCTTACGAACGAGAACCATTACAAAGTTTGCCTAAACAAAGGCTCCTTTTCAAAATACTTTCAAAAACCACCACAAATAATATTTTCAAACAAAGCAAGTGATCTAGCAAGAAACTAAGAGACCATAGATAACTATGGATGAAAAGGATGCTAACACCTTCTCTTTTCATAACCTATCCCTCGAACTCAAGAAATAATCTCAAAGGTCTTTCCTGTTCTTTTCCACCTTTCCTTTTGGATAAAAGAAAATTCGGTGGCAACTCTTGCTAACCGCAACATTTGCGATCAAATGCAAAACATTCCAAGTTAGTTCTCCCACCGTATTACAACACTTCTTTGAAAATTTGTAACAGTCAAATTCCATTGTCAGCCAATAGTAACCTGCCCTTAGCATCTTTTTAGCCATCGAATTTCCATTGGCATGAGTGCCAAATGAACCTTCATGAATCTCATGCATCAACATGTCTGCTTCGTGTCTATCCACGCACCTGAGCAAGACCATGTCATAATTTCTCTTGTACAACACATTTTCACTGAGGAAGAAGCTGCCAGCCAATATTCTCAATGTCTTTCTATCTTTATTCAAAGCACCAATTGGGTATTCCTGAGTCTTGAGAAAATGCTTGATATCATAATACCAAGGTTTCTCATCTACTACTTCTTCTGTTGTAAACACGTGAGCATGCCTATCCATTCACTGAACCATAATTTGAGGTATGTCATTCCAAGTATTCACTTGATACATAGAAGCCAGAGTTTCCAGAGCATCCGCCATTTAATTTTTGTCTCTGGGGATGTGATGGAATTCAACTTTATTAAAGAAGGGTAACAATCTTCTAGCATAATCTTTGTAAAGGATCAAGCTGGGGTGACGAGTATCCCACTCCACTTTAATTTTATTTATTACCAAAGTTGAATCACCATACACATCTAGAATTTTAATTCTGAGATCAATAGCTTCCTCGAGACCCATGATGCAAGCTTCATATTCTGCCATATTATTAGTACAATCAAATGTCAACCTTGCAGTAAAAGGAATGTGTGATCCATGTGGAGTGACAATCACAACACCAATTCCTTTACCATAAGCATTTACAGCTCCATCAAATATCATACTCCAGCGAGATTCAGGATCAGGACCTTTCTCAGGCAACGGTTCATCATAATCTTTCAATTTCAAAAACATCACATCCTCATCGGGGAAATCATACTTCATAGACTGATAATCATCGACCGATTGGCAAGCAAGATAATCTGCCAACACGCTGCTTTTAATAGCTTTTTGAGTGCGGTATTCAATGTCATATTCATATAACAACATCTGTCAGCGGGAAATTCTCCCAGTAAGAGAAGGATTTTCAAAAATGTACTTGATTGGATCCATTTTGGAGATTAACCAAGTAGTGTGATTCAACATATATTGCCGCAAACGTTTTGCCGCCCAGGCCAGAACACAACATGTCTTTTCCAGCATGGAATACCGCGACTCACAATCAGTAAACTTTTTACTGATATAATAAATGGCATACTCTTTCTTCCCCGTTTCATCTTGTTGTCCCAGAATACAACCCATGGAATTATCTAACACTGTTAGATATATAATCAATGGTCTTCCTTCCACAAGAGGGAAAAATATAGGAGGTTCAAGAAGATATTCTTTAATACTTTCAAATGCCCTTTGGCAGTCATCTGTCCACACACAACCTAAATCTTTCTTTAATAACTTAAAGATCGGTTCACACGTTGCAGTCATATGGGAAATGAATCTGGAAATATAATTCAAACGCCTGAGGAACCCTCTGACTTGCTTTTCAGTTCTCGATGTTGGAATTTCTTGAATTGCTTTGACTTTATCAAGATCAACTTCAATCCCTCTCTGGCTAACAATGAAACCAACAATTTCCCTGACCGAACATCGAAGGTACATTAATTGGATACAAGCAGAGATGATACTTCCTCAAACGTTGAAACAACTTTAACAAATCTTCTACATGTCCTTCTTCGGTATGGGATTTAGCAATCATGTCATCAACATATACCTCAATTTCCTTGTGCACCAGATCATGGAATATGGTTTTCATAGCCCTCTGGTACGTTGCACTAGCGTTCTTCAACCCGAAGGGCATCACTTTGTAACAGAATGTTCCCCAGGGTGTGATAAACGTTTTTTTTCCATGTCCTCAGGCGCCATCCTTATTTGATTATACGCGGAAAATTCATCCATGAACGAGAAAACTTTGAATTTTGTTGTGCTATCCACTAACATATCAATGTGTGGTAATGGAAAATCATCTTTGGGACTAGCTTTATTTAGATCTCTGTAATCTACGCACATGCGAACTTTTTCGTCTTTCTTCGGTACTGGGACAATATTGGCAATCCACTGAGGGTACACTGATGTCACAAGAAAACCGGCATTAATCTGCTTTAGAACTTCTTCTTTGACCTTTGTTGCCATATCTGGGTGAGTTCTTCGCAACTTCTGTTTGATTGGCGGGCACTCTGGCTTCAGCAGAAAATGGTGCTCTACAATATCTGTATCTAGACCAGGCATATCTTGGTAAGACCAAGCAAAAATATCTAAATACTCTTTCAACATCTCAATCAACCTGCTCTTCACATAAGGATGCAGTAATACTCCAATCTCGATTTCCTTTGGATCTTCTTCTGAACCCAAATTGATTACTTCCAATGGCTCTTTAGATGGATGGATGGCATTTTCCTCGCGTTCAAGAAATCGTGAGACTTCTTTTGTAATCTCATCATAGTCTTCTTCTTCGGCCCCATACACAGGACATTCAAAGTTGGGAGAGGGTGCAAAGTCATTGTATTCAACGAGTTTTTTAATTAATCTACACATATAATTTATGATTGCTTTTAGAAACTGACACATATAACAAGTTATCATGCATATTGAATTTCAGTTATTATTTATTTTGAAAGGTTTTTTCTGATTACCATTTTCCAAGAAAAAGCAAAAAATAAAGACACAATTTGGGAAACAAAGACAACTTTTATTATTGATTTTAAAAAATCACAGCAAACAGATAAGCCCATACAATATTAATATTTTCACCTTGGGCAGAGTGAAAGCTTTTCAAAAATATTAACAAAAACAAATTACTTTGAAACATGTATGCAAGAGGGAACATCAATGGTGATCCAGTTCTGAACCCTAACTCCGTGCGTTACATAATTTGGAATTTCTGGCTCTGCTTCATCTTCCACAATGGCATTAATCCCAGAAATAGTTAGATGAAGATAACCCCCGCTACGAAAGATGTCTTGATACTTGCCTGTAGCAGACTTCGGCTTCATGCTCTTACCTTTATCATTCTTCACAGAGAACTCTAAGCCAGCTCTATTCTTGTTTACAGGTGGATCAACAATCTGTCCCCATACTTCACTATGGCCATTATGCATAACCTGTTGCGCATCCTTAAACGAAGCCATAAAGTTCTCATTTCATCTTACGTTAACAATGGATAAAGCTTGGAACTGGGTTCCAACAGCAGCTTCATCCGCCTCCACAATGCTGAAAGAGGACAAATGAGATATCAACAATGCATGTTCTCTATTTATAATTACCACTTTTCCTTCATGTACAAACTTCAACTTCTAGTGTAAAGTCGAAGTGACAACCCCTGCCTCATGTATCTATGGTAGTCCCAGCAAGAAGCTATAAGCGGGTACAATATCCATGACCTGGAAAGTAATATGAAACAAATGTGGGCCTATATGAATAGGTAAGCCCACTTCACCAATAACATATTTCCTTGATCGATCAAACGCTTTCACAATAATGCCACTTGGGCGCATGGGCGTTCCTTGATATTTCAACTTCATAAGCATGCTCCTTGGTATAACATTCAATGTGGATCTATTATCAATCAACATATTGGATAATGAATCATTCTTGTAGTTCATAGAGATGTGGAGGGTCAAATTGTGACTCCTTCCTTCATCGGGCAGTTCATCGTCGCAGAAACTTAGGTTATTACATGAAGTAATATTCCCTACTACACTGCTGAATTGGTCTACAGGAATATCACTTTCCACAAAAGCTTGGTCCAATACCCTCATTAAATATTCTCTGTGAGCAGAGGAGTTCATCAATAAAACCAAGATAAATATTTTTGAAGGAGTCTGCAGTAGCTGATCTACAATTTTATAATCGCTCATCTTGATTATATTCAAAATATCATCCACATCCTTTTGTAGCGTAGCTCCACTAGATTCACCAGTAGCCTTCTTGGGTTCAACATTTTCAACAATTTTCTTTCCAATACTAACATCTCCACGAACAACTAGTGCAAAAATACGACCAATGCAGGTCACTCTGCTAGTCTCAGCAATATTTCCAACATTAGGCATTGGTTGGATGGGAACTTCCACATCATCCTCTAATATTGTAGCATTATATTTGTAGGGTACATCCTTATCTGACTTGTAGGGGACATGACCCGGCAAACTAATCACCAATGGAGTAATAGCTGGCTTGCTATGATATTCAACTTCAAAATAGGCGGGTGTACCAAAACAAGGCACAATAACATTTACTCCCACATTTACTCCCATATTTACCGAAGGAGGTGCAGTAGGAGCAGCATGCACCATAGGAATTTCAGGAGCAATAGTAGTCTGAACAACTAGAGTATCTTTAGAACCAAGATTGAAACCTGCAGGCGCAAAGTTCTTTGGCATTCCCCATGGAGAACCTTGAGGCATGTGATTCTGAACAACAGTTGGAGTAGTAGACACAGGAATAGTCGGAGCTTTAGTAGTAACCCTTGTTTGTTGAGGTTGAACACTCGGTGGCTGATTCTGAGCATCCACCAGAGATTCCATCAGAGTAGTAAGATTGGTCATGCTGGACTTCAGAGCAGAAACCTCCTCGCGCAGATCGCGATTCTCTTGTTCTAAGTTGTCCATTTTCCTTCTGAAATTAGCTCGAGTGTTGTAGTGGTGAGACAGCTTGTTGAATGAAGTAAAGAAGCTTGGTAAGACACCTGAATATGCATAACGAATGCAAGAAATATGTGCAATATGATGCATGATATGCAATGCACATGATTTATTTTATTATTAATATTTCAAGAGACTTAAATATTTATAGACACATTGCAGATATCAAAGTAATAACACATTTGAAATACTGAAAATTTTTATTATAATAACTTCAAAATGGATTACAAGTTTCAATAATCCCAAGTACAAAATGAAAATAAAGTCTAAAACCCTAAGAAATAAAGCTGAAGGAAATCACTCTATACGCTAGCGCTTCCCTGTAAGCCTGGCAATCTAAGCCTTCAACCTCTGATTTTCTTCCGCATATCTGGTGGCAACCTCCTTCCAATCACTTGAATCATGAAGTGAGAAACTAGCATCTGACTGAGGCTTAGGAGAAAATAAATCCCCTTGCCTCTCCATGGTCTCTACAGCCCGACTCTCAAGAATCTCAATCAAGTCATCTTTCTCCTTCAAGTCTGCTCTATAGGAAATCTCTAAAGTTTGGCACTTATTCTTCCAAGCATCCTTTTCCTGCTGCATCATGACCAAAGCAAGATGTAGCTCTTCTACATCATCCAATAAGGGAGGAGTGGTCTTCACAAACAAATAGGCATATGTGTTTCCCGGGAATACGACATCTTCAGCTGAATAGCTCTCATTTCCTACTCTTCCTAAGAATGTGACGCCAGGCCTTCGCAATCTTCTCCCTAGCTTCCTTATGGTCTTCTCCCTCCTTCAGGAAGAAACTACTCAAAAGAATACTATTTGGTTTATCCCTCATCGGATAACCAAGCTGTCGTCGTGCAAGAACAGAGTTATAGTTAATTCCTCCCTTTGTACCAAGAAGAGGTACATTGGGGAAACTACCACAACTGTCGAAAATCTCTACATCCTGGTAAGCTCGATGATACCAATAAATATCCGAGTGAGTAAGTTCCATGATCTTAGGAGCCCAACAGGGTTCCTTCCTGACATCCCAGAAGCATCAGACTGGGGCATATAAGAAATAAACCATCGGTATAACAGAGGCGTGCAACAGATAATCATCCCCCCATGATAAGAATTCCGAAGATGAATAGAGTAATAAGCATCACCCAACAATGTAGGAACTGGGTTTCCAATCATGAAGATCCTGATAGCATTAATGTCAACAAACTTGTCCACATTAGGAAATAAGAACAACCTGTAAGCAAGTAGAGCAAATATGGCCTCAAAAGCGATTGCACTCTTTATCCTGGAAAAGTAACGAGCTTTCTCCCATAAGAACTGAGCTGGTAATCCTCTAATCTCTCCTTTAGTAGTCATATGGGCTTCAACCTCAGACTTTCCCAGATGGATCAAAGCAGCAATCTCGTGTGGTTTTGGCTCACCCTCCAAACTAGTAAAAAGAACACGATCGGTAACAGGTAAATCCAACAGATAAGAATACTCCTCTAGTGTAGGCATCAACTGATAGTCGGGGAAAGTAAAGAAATGATACATCATATCATAGAACTGGACCAAGATCGAGATAATACCCTCCTTCATCCTAAGCTTTGTGAGAGGAATGATGGATCCATACTTCTTCTAAAAATCTGCAGAACACTCAATCTCAGGAATTAGACTGATCAACTCATCCATCTTGGGATCTTTGAAACTGTATTTTCCATTCTTTCTTTTCCAGAATCCATGATCAAAAGGTACCTGAGATATTCACAAATGGTCAACTTTCAAGTCCCTTGAAATGAAATTTCTTCAAAAGATTCTTATGAGTGTATGGATGCATGATGCAACAATCACACACAAGATCACAAACATAGGTTTCATAGGTTCAACGTCACGAACATGAGGTAGAAGGTACTACCCATAAGGTATGGTCTAAAAGTTATCACCTGCCGAACAAGGTTCTAGAGGTTCCCAAAGTCTACATCCTTCCTTCGGATATTACCAACTTCTCGATTAACTCGGTAATTAGTAATATTCTCAAGAAAAACTCGTATGAACGTAGTATCGCGTGACAACTATTTCCGGATTACTCCGTCATAGCTTCCGCACTACACCTAAAAGGCCAAGATGAGTTAGGTATTCTATGGTCCTCAGCTTCAGCATGCTCCCAGGTCAAAAGCAGTACGTCTTCCCGATTACTCGGTAAACGACACTACAGTCAAAAGGGCCTCCACTGAGTGGGGGATCTCATGCCTCCTTTTTTGGGATTACTCCCTCAAAGTTAAGATGACTATACCGCCCATCCTATCTTAAAGTTTTCCCAAGTCCGGGTATAGGACTAATAAGTAATCACCAAGCACCAAAAAAACCAGGAAAATCTAGACAAACAGATACATAATATATAATATATAACAAACAATAACACATATACAGATATAGACAAAGATAGATTTAACCTACTTAGGGATAGACCAGCAAGAGGTCAATCTTTCCCCAGTGAAGTAACCATTTTTTCTGTAGCGGTAGAAATGTTTAAGACTAAGCCATTGGATTGACTAGACTTATACAGATCAAAATAAAAATCACCACCGCGCTTTATTGTTTCCAAAGGAATGGGAAAAGAGCGAGTAACCCAAAAAGAAGGGGAAAAATTCTAGGTAAGGGGGTTGGTTATGCAAAGGGAAGGTATTAGCACCCTAAACATCTACGGTACTCCGCAAGAACTTCTTTGAAAAATCTGTATACTTTGGCTATAAAATGTTGTATAAAAAAATAGATGGTGGAGGTGAGAAAAGAAGTATTTTTTTTATGATTCTTGGACCCGTCGCGGTTGCGAATATTTAGTGCCTATGTACCACCTTTCATGCAATAAGGGATCAGAGTACACATAGTTTATCTTTTAAAAAAATTTAAAACACAAGTGTGTTGGTTAATTTTATGAGATAAGACATCATCGTCATTGCCCATGTGGAAAACATACTTACTATCCACAATTATGAGAAAGGAGAATTTGCATCATCTCAAAGTGGAGGATATGGCTTGGATTTTAAAATCAACAATGCCTCACTCAACACCCAAGTGGAAAATATCTCTCTTCACTACATATTGTAGAAGTATAGTTGTTTGCATCACTACAAGGATTGACAAGAGTCCAGTCTTTTGAGAAAGGTTTTAAAATAGAAAGTCAAAGTGGAAAAAATGGTTTGAAATGAGATTGATTGGCTTTTAGTCTTCTCACAAAAAAAATGTCAAGGTATTATTAAGTTGATTGGAATTTGTTTATGAAAAATGTTTTGAAAATGCATGGACATAAGTCCAAGTTTATTATAAAAGTGGTTCAAGTTTCAAAATAAGAAGAGTTTTTAAAAGGAGGAAGAAGATTTTTGAAATTAAAGAAGATGGGAGGAGAAGAAGAGACTATCCTAAAGCATAAGGTAAAATCTAGGGATAAGAACCATCTAACCAACAAGAAGCCAATACTTGACATTATGAGTCAAGATAGAATTCCAATTCCTTGGATTGAAACCAAACAAGCAAAGATACTAGACTTATTGAGAGAACCAAACTTCAAGTGTCTTCACAAAAATTAGGCAGAGTGACGGCTGTATACGGGTGAATTCCAGATTACAAACAAAGAATGTAATCACAATAACCTGCATACAAAATAAACAAACAACCCAATGTCCTGAGGTAAACCTCAAGAACTCCAGACAAAATATCAATTAAGGTCACAAGGTCTCCAATATAGGTCAAGGCCTCTAATCCTAAGTCCAAGAAGTCCAATACTCCATAATGCTAAGGAAAGTAACCAAATAGTCCAAGTATCATTAAAGCATTTTATGGTTTATGTTGATTATTAGGTATCTTAAAAGAGAAAAGAAAAGCTCAAGTGAGCAAAATAAAAATAACAAGAATATAAATGCTCAAGTGAGCAAAATGAAAATGGCATGAAATGTAATGCTTAAAGTAAATGGTACATAAAGCATAAAAATAAAAGTATAAAGTAAAAACAATTTAATAATTAGTTGTTAGTTAGAAGACCATCTTGAAACTTACATTTGGAACTCATTAGAGGATTGTTAGAACCAAAGCCTCCACACAACAAGTTGCATTTGCTTTTTGTCAAGTATATCATCCATTTAGAATCCTCAAAAGTACCATTTAATGATCAACGATGTTTAAGTTATCCGTGTTGACCAAAAGTGTTGTAGACCCATTAGAAGATTGGTAGAACCAAAGCCCCCACACAATGAATCTCAAGGTTATTGGATCAAAGAGATCAAATTAACATGCTTGGGCTTGCAAACATAGGTTTGGACCATGACTGATCATTTATTCGAATCGGGACAAAATTTAGCGCTATGTTAAGCAATCGTAAGTGGACTTATATAGAAGTCGCACCTATTTTGAGGCCGGTCAATAGCAATCTATGCACCATTTGTTTTGAGACATGATATAGAGATCATGCTCCAATAACACTTAGTGCAATAAAAAAGGGACAAGATGAAGAGGGGTGGGAAATAATATAAACCACATTTGAATTAAAATTTAATCAAACTATTATTAAAATTATTCATCCATTTTTGTGGAGTTAGTCTCAACACCATGGATCCAATGATGTTAATAAAGTTCATGATAAAAAATTCAACCCAAGATCAGCCAGAGAATAATCACAAAATAATATTGGATTTAATATATACATTAAAAAAAGTTTTTTTAAAATGTTTTAAAATAGAAATAAGAGAGAAAAATATTAACTATGTCCAAATTAATCAAGAAATAATAAGTAAGACCATAGAAAAATCAGAAATGAACACAAATGTTTTTATAAAATTTTTGGTAATTTTTTAAAGTCAGAAACTATTTTTAAAATTAAAAGAAATGAGTAAAATAAACCAAAAATGATTTTTAAAAAAATACCAAAGTCAGAAATAAAAAATAAATGAGGTCACTAATATTTGTCACAATATCATTGGATCATTTCATATTTTTTTTCAGAACTTTAAAATGCAGAAAAATATTTTTAAACATTTAAAATAATTCAAATAAAGTGAAAATTTATTTAAAAAAATATCAAAACACAAAATAAAATTGTGAAAAAATAAAAACCAGAAAGAGTAAACTCAAAAATAATTTTCATAATTTTTTCAGATTTTTTTGACTTAAAATGAATTTTCTATGATTTTTTGAAATTTAAATCAATTAAAATAAAAATCTGAGAAAAAAATATCAAACCAAAAAAATATGGGTCATCTGATCATTGTCAGAATGCGTTAGTAAATAGATCAAGTGGACCTGGCGTGGTGTGCATGTTATGGACTTTACTAAATATCACACTGGATCCAACATTTTTAAAATAAAACAACTTAAAATATGGCACGTTGGATGAAGTCTGACTCATAAAAGTAATTAGATCCAAGGGTTCCTGAGGCACGCGCATGGTAAGGCAGGCATATTGTATCTATTTCAAAAAAATAACGTGGCTTCATCTCATTGGTTGAGGACAGACATGTCATCGTCTTCAACCTCCAGCCATCCCCAAATTGAATCCTTCCAACTGTAAAATTAGCAAACCAGACTGGTACCATTAGATTCATCTCTTCAAGACGATTCTAATGGTACCATCGCGCCAAATTTATATAAATTATGCAAGGTTGTGTTTGAAGAAAACCAAAAAAAATAGCGAGCACGAAAATCTGGGATATCTCACTCAATTCTCAATGAAATTTCAAACTATAAAGAGCACGAGGATCAGAAGAATACAAGGAGTGGATTAGTATTTTATTTGAATCAATTTGGCCAAGAAATCTACCTGATCAAAGTAGTGAAAAGCTGCTCTGAAACTGGACTTCTGTAGATCAATCTAGGTCACAATTCTTAAAGGTAATTGTATGGTTAGCTTTAGGGAAAATCAATGAAGGTGAATTGATTGAAAAAATGGATTGAAAAAAGCTTGACAACTGATTTCTAATTTGCAGAAAAATAAGTAACGGAGTAAGTTTGGCAGGGTGATTCTGGTTGTTCAAGCTTGAGGAAATGAATGAGGGATAACCCTCTATTTATAGGGAATCAAATGGAATGTTCAAGCGTGTGAAATGATGAAGTTTGGAGGGAAATCATGTGAAGTTGCAAACAAGAAAAGTGTGACTTCTATTTTGATCAAAACTCATCCAAAACGCGTTTTTTGCTATGCTAATCACTTCTGGAAGTTCACTAAACATGTTTAGAAGCAAAAACGCACAGGAACAATGGATTTAGAAGCTAAATCTAGGATTTCAAATTCTGACTTTTGAAGAAACTTCAGTTTCAAGTTACCAAGTTCAAAACAATGGCATTCTCAGCTCAAGGGGTCTTAAGGCATGATTCTTGATGCTTTAGAAAGATGAGATTACAAGCTTTATAATGGGAAAAGAATGGAATCAAATGGATGTTTGAGCTGAAAGTTGCAATGAGTTAAAGTTGGGAAAAGAGGTTGAATTTCCATACTTAGAAATATTTCAAGTTTTTCTTCAAAAGTAACCTATAATGTTTTGCATCCAAACATGGCCTTCCACTTGGAATTTTCTCTTGACCCAAAAAATATGGTATGAAATAGACCTATTGAATGATATTTTGAGACTTGAACCATTTAAAATATCCAAAAATTGAGAGAGTTATGAATTGTTGAAGTTGGCAAAAAATCATGAAATGACCTATAATCTTTTGTATCCTTAGGGCTTCTTTAATCCATTTTATAACTTTGCACATAAAAGAAGGCATAAATTTCACATCCTCAAGATCATTGTGGAAAAATAGTGGGCTCAAGGTGATAAAAATTGACCAAGTTATGATCATTTGAAGTCACACATGGGAAATTGGGGATTCATCTAGAGGAATTGTAATCTTTCTTCATAATCAAGTTTCTTCCACATGAAAAATCCTTGAAAATTTTGAATTGATTTGTTAGTAACCTTTTTAAGGGAAGGATGTCTTTGGAATCACTCAAAAATACCAAAATATGAGCAAGATATACTTCTTAGAAGTTCAAAACCCTAGCTCCTAGATTAAGAAAATGCTTTGAGGAACTTTGACAATTTTGAACAACCTTCTTGTGCCAACACTTTCGATTTGTAAATAGAAGTTGTTGAGGATTATAATGAGAACTCATAGCAACCAAAACCACTTCCACCTCTTTAGAATTGAGAAAAATGTGCACTTGTGACCAATGGGAACAAAGCCTTGTTCAACCATGACAACTTCTTCAATCAACCCCTTGTACTTTTGAATCAATCTTGATAACTTTGAAATGTGGTGAACCAAAATAAACCTTGCCATTCCATTTCTTCCAAAATAACTTCAATGGTGAGGTTTGAACTTCTCAAGCTTTATTTACTAGGGCATGGAAATAAACTCATGAACCCATGGATCAACTTGCTAAGCCACATTGCCTTTACCTACATTATTAGTAAGACAAACTAACATTGCATTTTATTAATTAGAAAGAAAGTAAAAATCAAAACATGTATGATCATAAAAGAAAAACAAGTCAAGGTGCTTGGTGATTCCTCAAAGATCAAAGCTAAAGATATGGAGGAGAACAAAAAGACCTAATGTGATCTTTTTGTGATTGAAACAATATGGCATGATGAATGGATCTTAGGGGCAAATATTGGGGTACAACATTAGTCAACCGTGTCCAAAAACTTGTTTTTTTCATGTTTCTCTTAAAAATAGAATAATAATAATAATAATAATAACAACAACAATAATAATAATAATAAATAATAATTTTTAAAATAATAATAATAATTGTAAATAGAAAAAAAAAATGCAAATGGCCTTTTTGACAAAAATTTGTAATGGGCCAACATTTTTATTTATTGGGCCATCCTAAACTATAAACGCACCGCCTTTGTATAGAATTCATAAACACAACCCTTCCCATACTAGAACATATACCCCCTTAATGGGCCATCAAATTTTGGTGGCCCAAAACACCACACCCCTTTATTGTACAATGCACCTCTTTCTTAAAATAGGCCTATCTGAAAAAATGAAGCAATAAGTTCTAAAAAACATACACTCCCTCTCTATTTTGAAAGAGCCTTAACCTTAGTGGGCCTTTGATTTAGAAATAGACCCCTTATACTATAAATATAACCCCCTCTCCTTTATTTAAAACAAAAATCAAAACAAGTAAATTAGACAATATGATCACAAGTTAGATATATAGTAACAATATGATCCTTGAGTTCGATGGGGCAAATTTGGGGTATGACAACCGCCCCTATTTAATTTCTCTTCGATTGAATGGTGCGAGAATATGCAGGTCTTGCACATTCGAATTGGAGAGTTATTAAATAATGGAAGACCCCAAAATTTTACCAAAAGATTATAAGGATACGCTGTACAATGTTCCTATGAGTATCGAGAAAGTAGGCACAGATGCTGACGTATTATCATACCAGAGTTTGAACAAAAGTTTAGATTGATCTAGATGTGGCGACGCAGGTAACTCGCCAATACCTAGAAAAGTGATCATAGATTTTTTCCATGTATTTACCATAACCTAGGAGGTAAATAATACAAGTTTGGAAATTGACTTACTAATGCTTCGAGACTAACACAGTAAGCTTAAGACGTAGATTTTGTCTATTCATCACAATCTAGGGGATGAATAAAAAAAAACTTGATAATACATTGCCGCATATAGACTAACACAATGGATTATACCATAGATTTCATTATGTTTACTACAACCTAGAGGGTAAACAACGCGAGGATAAACATGTGTGTGATACGGTGGGAGAACTGACTTGAGGTTTTGTGTTTGTGTTTGCAAATGTCGCGGTTAGCAAGAGTCGCCACTGACTTTTCTTTTATCCAAAAGGAAAGGTAAAAAAGCACAGGAAAGACCTTTGAGATGTTTTATTGAGTTCGGGGGGTAGATTATGAAAATAGAAGGTGCTAGCACCCTTTTCATCCATGGTTTTCCATGGGCTCTTAGTTACTTGTTTAGATCACTTGCTTTTGCTTTGAAATTGTTTGAAATGGTGTTTTGTGTGGTTTTGAAAATATTTCGAAAAGAGGCCACTCGTTTAGGCAGTCTTTGTAATAATTCTCGTTCGTAAGAATGTATACAAAGATGTCTGTCTTTTGAAAAATGTTTCAATGTTTTGAAAGTTATTTTGAAATGTGTATGTGTTTGTTTTTGAAAATATCAAGGATTGTTTTGAGATTGATCAATTAACTAGAAGCTATCTACCTATCTTTGGATGTTAAACGGGACGGGTGTGGGTCATCGTATGACCATGATAGCAATATTGCCAAGTATCTTTAGCATGTTAGAGGGACCAAGATCATTTGTTTAGGAAACCTTTTGATATCGTCATCGAGGGACTATGATCTTTTGTTTTGTTTTGTTTTGCCAATATACTTTGCATGCATACCATGGCCATTTTTTTTAGGCAACCAAGTGGGTGAAACCCTAAGGGTGTTTGTGTGCAAGTGTGTTTTATTGCATGCATTTTTATCTTGAATTAGGATTTTCTATTTCATTGATTTTATCTTGCCATACATATCCTAATTGCTAGCATTTACATTTGAAAGCGATAAAAATGCGGAAATGTAAAATCCTACGCTATTACAATATTTAGGGGGTGGGGGATATACATTTGTAAATGGGGAATCCAGCGAGAAAAATAAAGAAAAATAACAAGGGGAAGAAAAAGAGAAAGAGAGAGAGGGCTAGCGCGCTGCTGAGAGGAAGTCAGAAGTTCTGACCCAGGCCTGCTGCAGGATATCAACCTGTTAGTGAAAATGTATGAGTCAGAACTCCTGACTCTGGTGCGCTGCAAAACAGAAACATGTTAGTGGAGAGGTCAGAAGTTCTGACTCCCATGCGCTGCAAAACAAAAATTTGTTAGTGGGGAAGTCAGAAGTTCTGACCCTGCTAGGAACACAAAAAATTTCAGAAGTTCTGATATCATTGATAACAAAACAGGTCTCGGAAGTGTTGGCATCAAAGTCAAAACTTGGTTCCCTGCTGTGCTAGTCAGAACATCTGTAATTTGATTATTTCTCCCCAAAATAGAAAACTTGCCTAAGGCACTTTCAGCAGGTATCATGGCGCCTCAGAAGTAAAGGGAAACAGAAACAAAAAAAATCAGAGGCAAGTATGCCTTTGCTAATTCTGACTCTGAGTTTCAGTTTCTTCAAGACAGTTCTAAGCTGATTCGTTCTCCACTTAAGCATGCAGAGGCGTAAAAATCTCAGAACGTAAACAACATCAGAAGCATGATATTTACATTGTGTTTATTGAGCATGCAAATATAATGATGCTTAGTAGTATGGTGAGAGTCAGCAGGTGCTTACCTTGCTGTTAGAAGAAAAATCTGTGAATTGGAGCTAGTCTTAACTCTAATGGTGTTCTGGACAGGTTCTTTTTTGAATGGGTGGATGGAGAGTATATATATATGGTCAGAAACTGTATGGGCATTTTCCAGTCAAGAAGCAAATTTGGTGAAAATGAAGTTTGGAGGCAGGAGG
This sequence comes from Vicia faba, assembly GCA_948472305.1. Classification (NCBI taxonomy): domain Eukaryota; kingdom Viridiplantae; phylum Streptophyta; class Magnoliopsida; order Fabales; family Fabaceae; genus Vicia; species Vicia faba. The sequence continues at coordinate 1,259,529,579 of OX451739.1, read as the reverse complement.
TTCAAAGTTATGAAACACTAGGAATTTTGGCATAGTTTCACCATGTTTTCTTGTTAGAATTTTCTGTTCCTCTTCTAGCAATTTTTATTGGTTTTTTGGACCGGGCTTTTTTAGTGTACAATGGTGCTCTATTTATAGGCAAGGCTTTGTGAATTTTTTAAACTTTTGAGTGGCGCCAATACCATGCAATAGGTGCTGACTTGCTCTTGAAGGAAGTTCATGAAAAGTTGTGATGATGGACAGCTTTTCAGCCTAGGCTGGAATAGTAAGCGAGGATTAAGGAAAAGTGACACCCATAGGAGAAAAGTGGCACATAGATCCATGCCTAAGCCTTCACGAGGGTGTTACTATGCCACACGTGGAGAGACTCCTTGGATGAATGCTCAAAAGTGGTTGTGAGCATTAATGAGCAATAAATGGTGATGAGATTTGTCAAAATCAGAAATCTTGTAATAGGGGATTTTGCATCATTACCTAAAACCTGAGCCAGTAGTTCTGCTTTACCAGAAAACAATACAAACCAAGCTCTTACCTTGGCCTCTTGCTGCCTCATCAAATTCTGAGGGTTTTCCAGACTTTCCAGCATGCTCCTTTGATCTGCCTCTGAAAACTCTGGACTTAGAGATTCTGCTCCAGTATTACAACCAATCTGCTGATCCCATTACCTTCTGATCCCAGTATGTTATGAAGGAGTTTCAGGCTTTGTTGCCTTCTTTGCATTTCTCTAGCAGATGTTGGCTGAACTTGCGTAACTGCTGAAAGAGCCATGTTCTGTTTGAAGATTACGTGCTGAACCACATTTACAACCTCTAACTGAGTTGGTGTAGCTGCTGAAGAGCCACCTTCTAACTGAATGTTATGTGCTGAGCCAAGTTTGCAACTTCTGACCGTTTCTTCCTGGAGATTGGTTCAGAAGTTCTGAAGTGCCATTTTTCTTAAACACTTTTTATTAGAAAAATTCTAAGTATTTAGATTTTAACTTTTTCAAGGTAAAAATTTGACTTTTGAGCTTGCAAATGACCATTTTGATCTTGTAAATGGTTTACTTGGAAAGGGATGATAATTCAGGGCTTGGATTTGTTTAAGAGAAACTCTGAGAATCCAGGATGATTTCCTGAAGAACGAGAGGGCAAATTTTGGGGTACAACAGCTGCCCCTGTTCAATCTTCTTGAACCTGAAGAGTTAGGTTGGCGAGCTTTACCATTCGTGACTCGAAGGTAAAAGATGATTGGACACTAGAGTGCCCATAAATTTGCACTGAATAAAGATTAATTGAGGGAATGGGCTTAAAGATGCCATTTGGAGAGGTGATAGAATCTTGTTGGAGATGGGATTGTAGATGCCATCCAAGAATGTTTGTTGAATTGTGAGTTGTATGTCAGGAGAATAAGTATCAGAATGGTGTCTGCGTCTGGAACGTATCTGAACTAACTGGAATAAGTATTAGAACATCATTCGTATCTGGCGCATATCTGAATAGTCTCTAGAAGGAAATCTGGAATAAGTATCAAGATGGCATCCGTATCTGGTGTGTATCTGAACTATCTCTAGAAGGAAATCTGGAATAAGTATCAGGATGGCATCCGTATCTGGTGCGTATCTGAACTATCTCTAGAAGGAAATCTGGAATAAGTATCAGGATGTCATCCATATCTGGTGCGTATCTGAACTATATCTAGAAGGAAATATGGAATAAGTATCAGGATGTCATCCATATCTGGTGCGTATCTGAACTATCTCTAGAAGGAAATCTGGAATAAGTATCAGGATGGCATCCATATCTGGTGCGTATCTGAACTATCTCTAGAAGGAAATCTGGAATAAGTATCAGGATGTCATTTGTATCTGGTGCGTATTTGAACTATCTCTAGAAGGAAATCTGGAATAAGTATCAGGATGACATCCGTATCTGGTGCGTATCTGAACTATCTCTAGAAGGAAATTTGGAATAAGTATCAGGATGGCATCCGTATCTGGTGTGTATATGAACTATCTCTAGAAGGAAATCTGGAATAAGTATCAGGATGGCATCCGTATCTGGTGTGTATCTGAACTATCTCTAGAAGGAAATCTAGAATAAGTATCAAGATGGCATCTGTATCTGGTGCGTATTTGAACTGTATCATGAATTTTTGAACATTGTTATTAGTAGTTGTTAATCTTATCCTGAAAAGGGTAAAATGTTAGCTAAAACACAAAGTTATGTTACATGAAATGTATGATGCAACAAATGTTCCTTATCAATGTTTATGATTTATGGATGTAATGTATGCGTATGTAAGCTGATGTGTTGTATTGCTGAGGAAAATAAATCCTTGACTGCTGAGGATAAGAAATCCTTGGCGACTGCACTGGGGACATAGGGATTCTTCATGTCTTGAAGTTGGAGTATTGACAAAAATTTTGTTATGAAGAGTAATGCCATGTACCGCTTGAGAAATCTGCTTGGAGAATCCAGAGAACTTTGATGACTTCTGCTGGGAAATCAGAATGAGAATCTTCATTCTGTTGGGGAACAATGAAAACTCTGTGGGGAAAACCTCATTCCTGTTTGGAAAAAGTTCAGGATTTTGGGTCGTCTGTCACTCTACCGAAGAGTTATCCTAGGTTTGGGAGAAACAAAAGTTAATTGTTATCTGGTTGCTTTTCAGACTTCAAGACAACTTGCTGGGGAATTTGGAGAAACTGGATGGTTTCCACTGGGGATTAATGACGAGAGTCTTTTGTTCTATCAGGGAATAACAAAAACTCTGTGAGTAGTCTGTAGGGGATTATAGAGTAGTTTGCAGGGGAAGAGGAGTTGTAGTCCTTTGATTTGTAGTAGTCAGAGAGACAAAACTCAAGTTAGGGAGAGGTTTTCAAAGGTTAAACTCTTGCTGGGAAATCATCCTATGAGAAGGACTTTGGAGAGATTTGTCATTGCCTCTAGTAGTGAGTGTTTGCGGCTTTTCCAGGAAATGTTTGACTATACATAATACTTTTCCAAGATTGGCGTTTAATATCCCAAGTAATAGAGATGGAGACCTGCCCCTGGTTACTCTTTAATTCTTGAGAGATTTCTTGGAATCTTGACTGGACTGTCCCAGGTGTGCTGGAAAATGACATGTCTTGTCCCTCTGTTGATAGGAGGAGTGTCATCCTTCTTGAATTGATTTTGTTCACTGAGAGAGTTTTGTTCACTGGACATTCATTGTGTGAATTTCTTTGCTGTCAAACAAATAGCCATATGCAAACAGTGATATTCAAGTAATGCAAAGTTTATGCTTGTCTTGAAGTTTTGAAAAATGCATTTTTTAGCAAGTAAAGAAGTTTTGTACGGAAAAAAAATCAACTCAGGATTTTGAGTAAAGCCCTACAGGAGTCAGGATACCTTTTATAACAGTATGCTTTGTAACTAACCCATGCTTCAATTAGGACTTTTAAAGGGTTGTAACGTGGCTTGGTTCACGGTTTAAGAAACAAAGGATAAAGGCTCAAAGTGTATTTGTACCCACCCGCTCTTCGCGATGTTCTTCAATCCTAAGCTCAAGTTAATTGTACGTTTGAACTCCAATTTAGTCTGGAATGACGTTTTGGTGATGGCTCAGACAAGTTAAATTTGTCGGAAGGCAATCTTTTTTTTTTGCAACACATTTTTTTATGTTGTTAAGGATTTGCAGTGAACTCTTTTTTTTGATGATTTATTATCCCTGACTTTTACCTGACTGTTCTTGTTTTAAGATTACGGTCAGCGGGATGCCCCAGTTTTCTTAAGTCTCCTTTATAGGTTTCGACTTAGTGGGTTTTTCTTTTTGAGAGATAATGACTGCCTATGTGATATGGAACCATCACCATCTTTTGATTTCAAAGGAATATCTTTGATGTCATTCGTTATATTACGAGATGAGAGTTTGCGACTTAACGCGTGTTTGAATTAACTGAGAGACTACCCTTCCCCGGGTTTTGATTAAAGGTTTTAATTTGTGTTAAAACGGAAAAATTATGCTTCTTCGGCTCGAAGGGGTTGACTAGGGATTATCCTCCTTATAACTCTAATGTTTAGGATTTGAAAGAATGTCTGTACATCATCAGCAAGACCTATTCAAAAGCATATTGTATGAGATTATGGCATTGTTTTCATCATCCTCCCTCTAAAGGCTTGCAACTTTTAGCAAGAGTTGAATGTCATAAAGTGAGTAAAAAGCATAGTTTAAATGTAATGAAAATGATATAATTCAAGACAAATATAATGCATTAATGACACAAAGTTTGACATTAACAGATAATTGTTTGAATAACAAAAGAGAAATTACAACTCGAAAATTCAAATAAAAAGAAGCTTCTTTGTCTGAACTTGTCACTTTAGGTGGTTAGCCCCCGAAGGACGACAGAAAAATTCAGTTTGGCCATCTTGCATGAACTCTAGCATCCCCTCGTCGACCAGGTTTTGAATTTTGTATTTCAATGCCCAACAATTGTTTGTATCATGTCCAGGACTATCAGAATGATAGGCACACCTGGCATCCGGATTGTAGCTGGGAGAAGAAGTTTTGGGTTTTGGAGTAGATTTTATTGGTGTAATCAGATTCATCCAGCATGTGTTGCAAAGCTTGGGACCGTGGTATGTTGATGCTCGTAAACTGTCTTTTGGGCTCGCTTTTCCTTTGCTGATTTTCCGGTTGATGTTGATGAAGTCGTTGTTGGGCTGGTGACTTGGAAGCAAATTGGGAAGGTTTTCTCTCCTTTAAACCGGCTTCTTGTCCCATGGGAGGCTGAATGATGACTTGATCCCCAACTCTAGATGTTTGCCCTATTTGGTTACATCCGTCTTGACGAAGCTTGTTGATGAGGACCCTTAACTCTTCTTGTCCCTAAGCCAGGTTTTGAATAAGAGCCATCTGGCCCACCAGTTGTCCCATCATCTGGACTTTCATTGTTGCCATTTCAATTTGTAGCCTTTCCAACTGATCATCCTTGGTGCCCTCCGGATTCCCCACGACCATTCCCCTTGTGAGGAGAGCCTTCACCTCTTCTTGCCCCTTGGATAGGTTCAAGAACATCTCTTAAAGTTGAGCGTTTTGGGCCTGGGTGTCCTCGATAGTCTGTTTTAGAGCCATCTCTTGCTGAAATAAACAGTAGGAAGATAAGGAGACTTGTTGCAAAGACCTGTTAATGTTTTATGATGAATGATATGTATTCATGCAATGCTTTCAAGGATTTAAAAAAATTCAAATTTGTTTTAAACAAAAAGAGACGCACGTTATAAAAATAGAATTTGAATACATCAATGCCCCTAGGGCAAAATAATACAAAATTCTAAGATAAAAAGACATTGCGCATCCTCTTTGGTGCAATGTAGGTGTTGAGAGTCTGCTCTTCATGAAGTAACCGAGTGAGTTCCAAAACCTTCTTCTCGCTTGCGTAGAATTGGGCTTCGAAAGTATCGCGCTCTCCCTTGAGCTGTGTCCAAAACCTATTTGTAGATCTTCGAGTAATGTTGGCATGTCAGGATGTAGGGTGGTGTATGGAACCTCTCCTTCCTTAACAGGCTCTATAATCATTGGGAGAATGGAGGGATAAGGTATCATAAGACTTTGGGCGTGGGTTCGTACCCACTTGAGGTAAGGCTCAAGAGGGATGGAATTCTTGTGTCCCAGAGTCTTGCTATCCACCTTGTTTGGCATCCTCCATGCTCGGATAAATCTCTGACGCAGTCTTTGGTCGTCATTGTCGTAGTCGAAAACCAATCCTTGAATCAGCATATCATGTGGGCCATCCCTTCGGGCATAACTAAACTGTCTCAGAGATAAGCAAGGGTTGTAGGTGATGCCTCCCCTAATGCCAAGTAGAGGGACATTATGAAATTCTCCACAACGGTCAATGATGATGACATTCTCTTTGGATCGAGAACACCAATGAATATCTGAATGGTTAAGTGTCATTAACCTTTGTGACCACCTCAAACCTTGCTCATTCCTCAAGACTGATTGGGGAAGATGAGAAATAAACCATCTTGCCAGGAGAGGAGTGCAACACATGAGAACACCTATTTTCCTCATTGTACGAGTGTGAAAAGAGTGGAGGATATCCCCAAGCAATGTAGGCACCGGGTTGCGAGACATGAAAATTTTGACAGCGCTCACATCTATGAGTTGGTCAGGATTAGGGAACAATACCATCCCATAGATGAGAAGAGCTACAATCTCCTCAAAAGCTTGCAAGTCTAGAGAATTCCAACAGCTTTGGGCCTTCTCAAATAGAAACTTTGATAGGAAGCCTTTGACACCACTTCTAGTTTCCCAATGTGTTGTGACATCAGATAAGTGCAAGTGCAAGGCTTGAGCAATCTCTTCTGGCTTTGGATCTCTTTCCGTACCGTTGAAAGGTAGTTGATTGAGAATAGGAATCCTCAGGAGTTGAGAAAATTCCTCCAAAGTGGGCACAAGTTGATAGTCAGGAAATGTGAAGCAATGATGCAAAGGGTCAAAAAACTGGAAGAGAACTTTCAGCATATCCTCCTCTGTGTTGGAAGTGACCAAGTTGAGTAGACGACCATGTCTCTTGGTGAATGGAGAATTATTAGGAATCCTTGAAGCTAGCTCCTTGAGTTGTGGAGGAATTCTTACAAGGTTGATTTGGATAGTTTTCCTGCGAAGTGAATCCATAACCTATAAAACAAGAACAAAGATGAATCTCAAAAGTCCTTGAAATGGTTAGTGGATGCATATGATGTTCATGATGTCCATGATGTTATGCATAAGTATATATGTACAAACAAATCACACAAGTTCCTAGTTTAGGCTTGCATGGGGTTTCATAGGTAAATACCCTCTTGAAGTTTAGTTGGCTTAACTTGTCCTAGAAATAGTAACCGGGTTCTAAGGAGCTCAATATCACCGGGTTGTTTCCTTGTCCATTGTTTCAGTTCAAGCCTCTTGACTGGCGACCGAAATATTCCAAGAAACCAACCCTCAATGAGTGTAGTATCGAGTATCTACCAACTTTGGACTTCACCAAAGCCGGTCATCTCACTACATCCTAAAAGGCCAAGTTGGTCAAGTAAAGGTTCTAAAAGTCCATTAGTGCTTCATGACATCACTCAGCGGCCCCGTATTCTCTTTAATTGACTCAAAGGCTACCGGTACCCACAAATATGTCGCACTAATATATCTATTGCTTAGACCATGTCGGTATACCCATCACAGTTTCCACAATGTATTGCTATTTTCCTATAATGTTTCCCAAATCCGGGTAGAGGATTCAAACCCAAACAAAGAACCATAATTATAAAGCAAACAAGTTAAACAATTGTAACAAAAAAAAGGTGATCTAAACCCTAAGGTAAATCCACTTTTAGAATTCTCCCCAGCAGAGTCGTCGGTTCTGTGATGTGGTGGGAGAACTAACTTTAGGTTTTTCATTTGTGTTTGCAAATGTCGCGGTTAGCAAGAGTCGCCACCGACTTTTCTTTTATCCAAAAGGAAAGGTAAAAAAGCACAGGAAAGACCTTTGAGATGTTTTCTTGAGTTCGGGGGGGTAGATTATGAAAAGGGAAGGTGCTAGCACCCTTTTCATCCATGGTTTTCCATGGGCTCTTAGTTACTTGTTTAGATCACTTGCTTTTGATTTGAAATTGTTTGAAATGGTGCTTTGTGTGGTTTTGAAAATATTTTGAAAAGAGGCCACTCGTTTAGGCAATCTTTGTAATGATTCTCGTTCGTAAGAATGTATACAAAAATGTCTGTCTTTTGAAAAATGTTTCAATGTTTTGAAAGTTGTTTTGAAATGTGTATGTGTTTGTTTTTGAAAATATCAAGGATTGTTTTGAGATTGATCAAGTAACTAGAAGCTATCTACCTACTCAAAAGTCTTTCATGTGAATTTTTATTCCTTTGACATTGTTAATTTACCATTGATTTGGTAAACAACCCTATCTTTGGATGTTAAACGGGACGGGCATGGGTCATCGTATGACCATGATAGCAATGTTTCCAAGTATCTTTAGCATGTTCGAGGGACCAAGATCATTTGTTTAGGCAACCTTTTGATAGCGTCATCGAGGGACTATGATCTTTTGTTTTGTTTTGTTTTGCCAAGATACTTTGCATGCATACCATGGCCATTTTTGTTTAGGCAACCAAGTGGGTGAAACCCTAAGGGTGTTTGTGTGCAAGTGTGTTTTATTGCATGCATTTTTATCTTGAATTAGGATTTTCTATTTCATTGATTTTATCTTGCCATACATATCCTAATTGCTAGCATTTACATTTGAAAGCGATAAAAATGCAGAAATGTAAAATCCTACGCTATTACAATATTTAGGGGGTGGGGGATATACATTTGTAAATGGGGAATCCAGCGAGAAAAATAAAGAAAAATAACAAGGGGAAGAAAAAGAGAAAGAGAGAGAGGGCTAGCGCGCTGCTGAGAGGAAGTTAGAAGTTCTGACCCAGGCCTGCTGCAGGATATCAACCTGTTAGTGAAAATGTATGAGTCAGAACTTTTGACTATGGTGCGCTGCAAAACAGAAACCTGTTAGTGGGGAGGTCAGAAGTTCTGACTCTCATGCGCTGCAAAATAAAAATTTGTTAGCGGGTAAGTCAGAAGTTCTGACCCTGCTAGGAACACAAAAAATTCAGAAGTTCTGATATCGTTGATAACAAAACAGGTCTCGGAAGTGATGGCGTCAAAGTCAAAACTTGGTTCCCTGCTGTGCTAGTCAGAACATCTGTAATTTGATTATTTCTCCCAAAAACAAAAAACATGCCTAAGGCACTTTCAGCAGGTATCATGGCGCCTCAGAAGTAATGGGAAATAGAAACAAAAAAAATCAGAGGCAAGTATGCCTTTGCTAATTCTGACTCTGAGTTTCAGTTTCTTCAAGACAGTTATGAGCTGATTCGTTCTCCACTTAAGCATGCAGAGGCGTAAAAATCTCAGAACGTAAACAACATCAGAAGCATGATACTTACATTGTGTTTATTGAGCATGCAAATCTGATGATGCTTAGCAGTGTGGTGAGAGTCAGCAGGTGCTTACCTTGCTGTTAGAAGAAAAATCTGTGAATTGGAGCTAGTCTTAACTCTAATGGTGTTCTAGACAGGTTCTTTTTTGAATGGGTGGATGAAGAGTATATATATATGGTCAGAAACTGTATGGGCGTTTTCTAGTCAAGAAGAAAATTGGGTGCAAATGAAGTTTGGAGGCAGGAGGTTCAAAGTTATGAAACACTAGGAATTTTGGCAGAGTTTCACCATGTTTTCTTGTTAGAATTTTTTGTTCCTCTTCTAGCAATTTTTCTGGGTTTTTTGGATCGGGCTTTTTTAGTGGACAATGGTGCTCTATTTATAGGCAAGGCTTTGTGAATTTTTTAAACCTTTGAGTGGCGCCAATACCATGCAATAGGTGCTGACTTTCTCTTGAAGGAAGTTCATGAAAAGTTATGATGATGGACAGCTTTTCAGCCTAGGATGGAACAGTAAGCGAGGATTAAGGAAAAGTGACACCCATAGGAAAAAATTGGCGCATAGATCCATGCATAAGCCTGCAAGAGGGTGTTACTATGCCACACGTGGAGAGACTCCTTGGATGAATGCTCAAAAGTGGTTGTGAGCATTAATGAGCAATAAATGGTGATGAGATTTGTCAAAATCAGAAATCTTGTAATAGGAGATTTTGCATCATTACCTAAAACCTGAGCCAGCAGTTCTGCTTTACCAGAAAACAATGCAAACCAAGCTCTGACCTTGGCCTCTTGCTACCTCAGCAAATTCTGAGGGTTTTCTAGACTTTCCAGCATGCTCCTTTGATTTGCCTCTGAAAACTATGGACTTAGAGATTCTGCTCCAGTATTACAACCAATCTTCTAATCCCATTACCTTCTGATCCCAGTATGTTCTGAAGGAGTTTCAAGCTTTGTTGCCTTCTTTGCATTTCTCTAGCAAACGCTGGCTGAACTTGCGTAACTGCTGAAAGATCCATGTTCTGTTTGAAGATTACGTGTTGAACCACGTTTACAACCTCTAACTGGGTTGGTGTAGCTGCTGAAGAGCCACCTTCTGACTGAATGTTATATGCTGAGCCAAGTTTGCAACTTCTGACCGTTTCTGCCTGGAGATTGGTTCAGAAGTTCTAAAGTGCCATTTTTCTTAAACACTTTTTTTTAGAAAAATTCTAAGTATTTAGATTTTAACTTTTTCAAGGTAAAAATTTGACTTTTGAGCTTGCAAATGACCATTTTGATCTTGTAAATGGTTTACTTGGAAAGGGATGATAATTCAGGGCTTGGATTTGTTTAAGAGAAACTCTGAGAATCCAGGATGATTTCCTGAAGAACGAGAGGGAAAATTTTGGGGTACAACACTGTGCATTTATAACGGCCTAGAGGATAAATGACATAGGGATAGGCTCATGTATTCATCACGACCTAGAGGATGAATAGTATAACCTTGGAAATTTGTATACCTATCACAACCTAGAGGATATATACTTGAAGAATTTGTGTGTTTACCACGACCTAGAGGATAAACGACATGAGTAGTCTTACGTACTTAACAACCTAGAGGATAAATAACGTAATTATGAAAGTTCGCATACCTACCACAACCTAGAGGATAGATACTTGAAAAGTTTATGCGTTTATCATGACCTAGAGGATAAACGACACTAAGATATATTCACGTATTCATTAAGACCTAGAGAATGAATAATATGAACCCGATAATTGACACACCTACCACAACCTAGGGGATAAATGATTGAAAAGTTTGTGCATTTATCACAACCTAGAGGATAAACGACACGAAGATAGTCTTACGTATTTATCATGATCTAGAGGATAAATAACATAATCCTGAAAATTCGCATACCTACCACAACCTAGAGGATAAATACTTGAAAAGTGTTTTGGCAATCGAATCTTAGATAACTAGACCAAATATAAGATCAGAGTTTACCGGTTGTGTCTGTTCTCAACAAAGGAATTTGTTTGTTTTGTGGACCAGATGATCCAATAATGAGCCCCAAGAATGTTTGTGGTTTAATCAAAAAATGTATTTGGAAAATGCCATGTACGACGTATATGCATAATGTCTTAGATTTATATGGAACCCCAAATGTATATGTGCTGAATTTTTATGTATATGCCCCAAATGTATATGCACCAAGTATTTATATATGCCCTATGTACCAAGTGTTTGTATATGCGCCAAACATTTATAGATGCACCAAATGCTTATTGTCAATTTTTTAATTTTCTCTCCTTTTAAACCATTGGTTTTGTGTCACCGACTACCTCAACATTGTATGTTGCATTATCGTGGTATTTTGAATTGATTTGACCAGGATGAATGGTGTTAGTAGGATTTTGATATTTGTATCACAGGCGTAGGCGTGGACATAGACATAGACGTTGACGTAGGCGTGGATTTTCTTTTGATGTTTTTCTAACCAAAATGCTTTTTGATGTCATATCCAAATGATTTTATTCATTTGTCAAATATCCAAAATGGTTTCAACGCAGTATTCACAAGAAATAACCGTAGTATTTGCAAACAAGTCCGAAAAGGAAAAACACAATTGAAAGATTGAAAAATTAAATGTTTTATTGATAAATATGCCTCTGAATAGGCAAGAGTACAAGATGAAATTCCTTAAAAGAGGTAATTACAGGAAGTTTTAAAACTGAAAATGGAAATGAAAATGATAATTGTTATTGCTATTTCTTCAATGTCTTTTTGATAGCTCCAATCTTCTTTGCTTGTAAGTCAAATGATTTGGATCAATCTCTCTCCTTCGTGGTCGCAGTCGTGGTTATTAGATCAAACTCTTTTTGTTCTTTATTTTTTCAATAAGATCCCTAACTTTTGCCTGGACTGCCCTTTCGGGTTTTCAATCCACCGTGATAAATTTTTTGTGTATGTCCCTAATTTTTGCTCGGATCGCCCTTTAGGGTTTTCAATCCACCGGGACACTCCTTTTTGCCTAAGTCTCCCGTTTAGTGTTCGAACTTAGCGAGCTTTTATACATAGTATTTTTTGACTGCATCGAAGTTTGTCGGATGTGGCAGTTCCTCCCCGTCCATTGTTGTGAGGATAAGACCCTCACCCGAGAATGTTGTTTTTACCATATACGGATCTTCGTAGTTAGGTGTCCATTTACCACGTGAATAAAGGCGAGGTAGTAGAATCTTTTTTAGCACCAAATATTCTTCTTTGAACACTCAAGGACGAACCTTCTTGTCAAATGCTTTCTTCATTTACTTTTGGTATAATTGCCCGTGGCACAGCGTTGTCAAGCATTTTTATTCTATGAGGTTAAGCTAATCAAGTCGTGTCTGAACCTACTCTGCTTCTTCAAGCTTTATTTCCATCACAATGATGGAATCTCTACTTCAACAGGGAGTACTTCCTTCATACCGTATACGAGGGAGAATGGAGTTGCACCTGTAGATGTACGTACGGACATACGATAGCCATGTAGAGAAAAGGGAAGCATGTCATGCCAATATTTGTATGTCTTCGCCATTTTCTGAATGATTTTCTTGATATTTTTATTGGCAGCTTCAACGGCCCTGTTCATCTTGGGTCGATATGGTGAGGAATTGTGATGCTCGATCTTGAAGTCATCGCATAATTCCTTCATCATTTTTTTCTTCAAATTGGACCTATTATCTATAATGATTCTGCTGGGAACCTCATATCCACATATAAGGTTGTGCTTGATGAACCGAGTAACCACTTGTCTTGTCACATTTGTGTAGGATGCAGCTTCCACCCACTTGGTGAAGTAATCAATGGAAACTAGTATGAACCAGTTTCTGTTAGAAGCTTTTAGTTCGATCATTCCTATCATATCAATTCCCCATATTAAGAATGACCAAGGAGAACTTAGGACATTCAAAGGAGTCGGTGGCACATGCATTTTATCGGTATAGATTTGGCATTTGTGACATGTCTTTGCATAATGGTAGCAATCAACTTCCATCGTCAACCAATAATAACCTTCTCGCAAGATCTTTTTGGCCATGGCATGTCCATTTGTATGAGTTCCGAAAGTTCCCTCGTGAGTTTCTCTCATAAGTGTATTTGCTTCATGTTTCTCCGCGCACCTAAGTAATACCGTATCATAGTTTCTTTTGTATAACACATCACATTCAAAAAGAAATTTGAAGCTAGCTTCCGTAGAGTTTGTTTGTCAATTACAGAGGCATTTTCTAGTATTCTTGTTTCTCGAGATATATTTTGATGTCATAGAACCAAGGCTTATTATCTGGTCCTTCTCCAATGGAAAGGCAATGTGCGGGTTCTTCAAAATGCCTAATGTAATGTGTGGTTCATGATTTTAGCGGTAGAAATATTGAGACTAAGCTATTGGATTGACTTGACTCTCACGTATCATATAAAAATCGCCACCATGCTTTATTATTTCCAGAGGAATGGGAAAAGAGCGAATAACCCAAAAAATAGGGGGAGAGAATCTAGGTACGGGGGTTGGTTATGCAAAGGGAAGTGTGTTGGTTAATTTTAAGAGACGAGACATCATCATCATTTCCGAGTGAAAAACATACTTACTACCCATAATTATGAGAAGGGAGAATTTGCATCATCTCAAAGTGGAGGATATAGCTTGGATTTTAAAATCAACAAAGCCTCACTCAACACCCAAGTGGAAAATATCTCACCTTACTACATATCGTAGAAGTATAGTAGCTCGCATCACTACAAGGATTGACAAGAGTCTAATCTTTTGAGAAAATTTTAAAGTAAAAAGCCAAAGTGGAAAAAATGGTTTGAATGAGGTTGATTGAATTTTAGTCTTATCACAAAAAATGTCAAAGTATGATTAAGTTGGTTAAATTTTGATTAATAAAATATTTTTGAAAATGCATGGACCTAAGTCCAAGTTTATTATGAAAGCGATTCAAGTTAGAAAAACAAGAAGAGTTTTAAAAATGAGGGAGAAGATTTTTAAAACTAAAGAAGATAGGAGGAGATGAAGGGACTATCCTAAAGCATAATGTAAAAGCTAAGAAAAAGAACGATCTAACCAACAAGAAGCCAACACTTGACATAAATGAGTCAATGTAGAATTCTCATCCTTTGGATTGAAACCAACCAAGCAAAAATACTAAACCTCTGAGAAATACCAAGCTTCAGATGATTTAAGTCTTCATAAAAATTGGGCAGAGTAATTGTTGTATACAGAGGAACCTCAATCACAGACAAAGCATATAATCAGAATAACATGTACATAAAGAAAATCAACCCAATGTCTTAGGGGTAATCCTCGAGAGTTCCAGACAAAATAACAACAAAGTTATAAGGTCCCAAGGGTATTCAAGGCTTCTAATCCTAAGTGCAATAGGTCTACAACTCCATAATGTCAAGGATAGTAATCAAATAGTCCAAGTAACCTTAAGGTTTTTTATTATTCAAGTTGATTATTAAGTGTCTTCAAAAAGAAAAGAAAAGCTTAAGTGAGCAAAATAAAAATGACATAAAGATAAATGCTCAAGTGAGCAAAGATAAAAATAGTATGGAATGTAAATGTTAAAGTAAATGGTATATAAAAGTAAAGGCATAAAGTAAAAGCACAAAGAAAAAGCATAAAGTAAAAGTTAATTGTTAGTGAATTAGAAGTTAGAGGTTAATTGAATGACCATCTTGAAACTTGCATTTGAAAACTCATTAAAAGATTGATAAAATCAAAGCTTCTCAACAACAAGTCTCATTTTATTTTTGTCAAGTATATCATTCATTTCAAATGCTCAAGATAATCTCATACGATCAATGATGTTCAAATGATTCACTTAGACCAAAGTTTATGAAGGTTCATTATAGGATTAATAAGATCAAATCCTCCTAACAATGAACCTCAAGGTTTTTGGATCAAAGGTTTCAAATTAAACATACTTGGACTTGCAAACATAGGTTTGGGCCACAAAGGACCATTTGTCGAATTGGGACAAAATTTAGCGCTATGTTAAACAATCGTAAGTGGACTTATGTAGAAGTCACACCTATTTTGAGACCGGTCAATAGCAATCTATGTACTAAATGTTAGAGAAATGATATATAGATTATTCTCCAACAACATGTAGCACAAGTAAGAAAGGGATAAGATGAAAAGAGAGGGATGTATGAGATGAAATTAGGGTTTCAAATATCATCAACATCATTCATCCATTTGGTGAATTTGGTTTTTCAACCTATCAATACCTAAGATTCAATAAGGTTGAGGAAGTTGTCCCAAAATAAATCCAAATCAGGACCAAACAAATAATAAAATAATATTTAATAAAACAAAATTTAAATGGTTAATAAAAGGGAAATAATTGGTAAAATATACAAAGTATATTAAAACACCAAATAAAAATCCCAAAAAATAGGCAGAGTCAAACATGAGTTAATAAGTGTTGACAGATTTTTTTAGAATTTTTTAAAGTCAGAAACTATATTTAAAATTTAAAGAAATATGAAAATTAAAACAAAAATTATGAAAAATATTAAAATCAGTAATAAAAAAATAAAACAAGGTCACCAATATTTGTCAACAGGCCATTTGATCCTTCAGTAATTTTTCCAGAGTTTTAAAATCAAGAAAAGTATTTTTAATCAATTAAAAGAAATCAAATAAAGTTAAAAAATCATAAAAAAATATCAAATCATAAAATAAAATTGTGAAAAAATAAAAATCAGAAAGAGAAAAATCAAAAGTATTTTTGAGAATTTTAGAAGTTGAAATGATTTTTTTATGAATTTTTGAAGTTAAAAATAATTAAATAAAAAAATTAGAAAATAAAAATAATGTCAAAAATAATGTGGATCATCTGATCATAGTCAAAACACGTTACTAAACAGATCCAAAGGACCTAGCGCGTTGTGCTTAATATGGACCCTTTTGAAAATTACACAAGATCAATATTTATTAAATAAATTAAAATAAAAAGTAAATTTAAATATGGCGCGTTAGATGGAGTCTGACTCACTTAAGTAATCAGATCCAAGGGATCATGAAACGCGTGCATGGTAAAGCGAAACACCAAATCTATTTAAAAAATAACGTGGCTAAATGTCATTGGTCGAAAACGGACATGTCATCGTTTTCAACCTCCAGCCAACCTCAAATCACGATCTTCAAAACTGTAAAATTAGCAAGCCAGACCGGTACCATTCGAAGTGTCTCACTGAGACAAACTCAACCATGGCCTCGCAAAAAATTTATATAAATTATACAATGTTTACTTTGCAAAAAACACAAAAAATAGCGAGCACTGAGTTTTCAAGATTACATGGTCAATTCTCAACGAAAACAAAAACTGTAAAAAATGTGAGATTCAGAGAGATGAGGAGAGTAGGTTAGGAACTTATTTGAAGCAAAATGAATGAGTAATCTACCTGAACTAAGTATGAGAAAGTTACTCTGAAACTGGACTTCTACAACACGATTTAAGACTCCTCAAGGCTCGACTCTTCTTACATTAGGTTCAAGGAAGTTCAAGGATTGAGAATGAATGAAGAACTTGGATTCATAAGTGGAGAAAAGATGAATTCGAAAACTAAAAAAAAGTGAGTTATGGAGAGAGTTTGGCAGGGTAATTCTGGATGTCCAAGCTTGAGGAAATAAGTGCAATACGTTCCTCTATTTATAGTTTCGATTTTTACCAACTTTGTCAACTGGCGTGATGGATGGATCATGTTCTGGTGCTCGAGGGATGCAAATATGGACTTGGATCAATACCTTTGATCCTCGGGAAGTGAATACTAGCCTTGGTTTCGAGTAAATGTAGCTGGAACTTAGGTTACATATTTTACACTTCTTTTGAATTTTTATGGAATTTTGGAGGTTTGTTTATGCAGTGATTTCGTGTCCCTTTGGATCTGTCTTTCTTGCATTATATAGAGGAAGGAAATGAGCCATCAAATATGGCATGATATCAAGCCATCAATCCATAATAAGACAAAGATCAAACACATTGAAAATTTGCCAAATTTGATATTTCCTTTGCCTTTTTGAACTTTGCACGAGTTTGGCATGTTGTAAACAGGTTGTCATGAGTTGTTGGGCCTGTAGATGATTGTAATCAAAAGGCCTAAGCTCTTATACCATTGTTTCACATTTATTTGATTTTATTTATTTTTTAAATGAATAAAAACTCAAATGTAAGAAATAAAATCATGAAAAATATGTGAATAGATTTATAGGTCCTCTAACATCTTATGAACATGTTTGAACATCAAAAATTAGGCCCACTAGTTCAAAATCTCAAGTTTGCTCATTTTGCATTTCATGAATTTCCTCAAACTTTCCAAACTTGTGTAACTCATAACTTGCTCAATTTTCATATTTTAAAGCTGATCCATGACTTTATGAAAAGCTCAAGATGTCCTTTACAATTTTTCTTTTGATCATTTTTGCATTTGGAGACATTATCTTAATGTAAGTGTCCTTGATAAAAAGTGTCTTTTGTTGACTTTTGAAAATGACCTATAATGTATTAGCTCATATTTTCCAAATGAAGCCTTTTTTGGACTTGAGCATAAAAACAAAGTTGTAGAGAATTGAATTTTCTTCAAAATTGGCTTTGGTTGGGGAAAAGTTGATGAAGCATGTGAAAGTTATGCTTGGTCAAAGTTCAGTTGACTTCACTTAAGGAAACCCTAATTTGGCAATTCTTGCCTTTTGATGATTTGAGAGCTTTCCTTGGGGAATCATGAACAACCCTTGATAAAATGAAGAATATCACTTCAAAATGTTGATGTTTACATAAAACTTAAAGTTTGACTATATGTTGACCATAATTGACTTTTTACCTAATATAGTTGATTTTCAATTATCTGAGCCATTGACTGAACAAACTTGTGATGTAGAACTTGAAACTTGACATGTACCTTGTTGGAGGCCTATGGAGAACCATGGAAATCATTTGAGATCTTTGTAACCCAAATTTCCTTGAGAAACTCAAAACCCTATTTGAAGACCCTTGGCTTAGAAGGGGCATCTTGACTGGTCAACCCTTGAGATTCTTGAGTATTTGAGGACCCTTGAAAGAATGCCTTAAAGAAAAATGGGAGCTCATGATGGAGTATAAGGTCAAGCCACTGACCTAATCTGGATTAATATGTGGTATGGATAGATTTAATGGCGGTTTGTCATAAAGAAGGATGAGCTGGTGCCACAGATGTGCACAAGAAGAATGTCAGACCGAATGTCCTACCTTGTCTGAGAAGGTAATCTTATCTAACTTATGATAAATACTTTAACGAGAGTTGGGTATTTGTCTGTCCTCTAATGATATTACACATAGACTGAAGGTAGATACTTTGATGGGAATTGAGTATTTGTCTGAGGGGTTATGCAAGTCTGCAGTATGAACATTATGTTTTAGAGAATGTGTGAGAATTTATTTCTCTCTATGGTGTTCAGGTGTACGTGATAACCTGAATGAGCTGCACTAATTGTGTTCTATTGGGAGCTTCTTGAAGAATTTCTCTGCATAATGATTCCTTTGAATGGTGTTTTAGAACCATGGTGTTTGGGTTCTATGTTATGAAGTTGATGTTCTAAATGATGTTGGAGCATCATTTTTGTTGAATGTCCTTGGAAGTTGCTTGGGTTTGAGTGTGTGGAGTTAGATATTCAAGCATGATTATCAAAAGTGGTTGTTCTTGAAGAAGTGAAAAACACAAGAAGGGGGTTGAATTGTTAAAACTTGAAATCGAATGCAGACAACACGTTATTTTTATCCTGGTTCGTTTGATCTCAAACTACTCCAGTCCACCCGTCAAGGTGATTTTGCCTCTCTCCAACGAGGTCTTAATCCACTATATTCAACTGAATATTACAACTGTTTTAACAACTGCTAAAGCCTTCTTGAGTCTAAACCACATACCGGTTTCTCAAGGAAATTCTTTCTTACAGATAAATGAACAATATGTGTGTTTGATGTTTTCTACAAAAACTGTATATCACAACTGTGACGATACACAAATTAAGCTTATGATGATACTAGATTGCTAGAGTGATAAAGTAATCAATTGAGAGCTTTTGCAAACTGTATGAGTGAGGATGAAGATGATTTGCTTTAGGCGTGTAGAGAATTGTAGAGCATTAGCCAATTCACTTCTCACTGATTTGTTTAAATACTTCTTTGGAAAAGATACGTTGATGCCAATAATTCCATTTCAATGCTCATTACGTTCTTTCCATTTTGAGAAGATCTTTGTCTTGGAATAAAGCCGTTGGTAATAAATCTGCCTTGAATGCAGTAACGTTAACTCTTCAGAATGTTCTGCTTGATTAAGATCAGAGTGTGTTGGCTTTAGCTTATTCTAATTGCTTCTGAGTGCTGATGACATTGTTAAGATCTTGATCAGAGTCAGAGTATGTTGAGCGCAGATTCTGTTCATCAGACTTCAGCGTAAGCATATGTGAGATCTTCTGGTTAACATCTTCTGATGCTGATGTTGATATTCTGATGCTGATTCCATCAGAGTTTCCTGTAAATAAACAGCATAATTTTAAGTAGCATCTATGTCAAATATGAAACTCATAATTCATTTAATCTTGAATTTTGTTATCATCAAAACTCTAACTAAGGGTTGTAGAATCAAACTATGTTCTAACAATCTCCCCCTTTTTGATGATGACAAAAACTAGATTTTTTCCAATTAAAATAAAATGATGAAAGTATCAGAGTTTAAGAATAGAGAGGAAACAATATCAGAGCTAATCAGATAATGAGAAAAAGTTATCAGAGCTGAGAGGGTAAGAAATAAAAAGTATCAGAGTAAAAATGATAAAAACTCCCCCTGAGTTGATTATTCCTTTTGATTCCTTGAGACCTTGAGCATTAGAACATTATTGAACTTTCTTTGAGCATATCAGATTTTTGCTTTATCAGAGTTCTTCAGATTCTTGTACCTGTAAGCTTTTCAGAACAGCAAATATTTATGAATGTTAGAATGTTTGGGACTTTTGTCTCAGTAAGCCGTTATTGAAAAATATCATTCTTTCTCCCCTTTTTTGTCAGCTATCAAAAAGCATATATAAACAGAGTTTAAAATGATCAGGGCAAAAACATGTTTGTATTAAAACAGAAGCAATGATAGTTTAGAACAAGTAGAAATATTACAGACAAACATAAGAAAACAGGGAAAACCTAAGAAAAATCTAAGAAGAAGAAGGAAGTCGTGTGAACAGCGCTTCCAACATGCTCTTGATTTGTTCGCTGGTTTCATTCTGCTTGGCTACCATGCTTGCTATAGAATCAATCTTGATATCCTGCTTGTCCATCCGTTCATTCATCAGCATGTCTGATCTTTTCAGATCCTCCGGAGTCTTCCTATCAACAGAGGAAGATTGAGGATCTTCAGATACAGTCTGCTTTTTAGAGCTTTCTGTAGCTTCTTCTGCTTGACCCAAGTCTTCATCTTGAATAACCTGTTCTTCTGCAGCTTGAACTTGAGATGCTGGACGGTTTTCAGACCAAGGCTCACTGTCCAGATGCAGAACATCTTCCTTCAGCACTTTGCTCAGAACTGGACCTTCCATTTCCTTCAGTAGATTGCTGAAGTTTTGTTGAACCTGTCCATAGCTCTGGTCTTGTAGCTTGAAAGTTTCAGCGCATACCCATCTTCTGAATTGAGTCCAGAGATGATCTGATACAGCATGATCAATAACTTCCAGAGTTGCTTGTTTCAAATAAGATATCCATTTCTGCATATCTAATTCAAAATTCAAAATGCTGGAACCAACATCTGGTTGTTTCGGTTTAGGGATGGCAGTTTTCTGGTTTATTGCAGCAAGGCGTTCAAGGATTGTTATATCAATGACTGCCTTGCTGTGGTTTTTTGTATTTTTCTTGGGTGATGGAGTAGGAGAGTCAGAAATAACGATTGGACTATGTGGGGAGTTTGGAGGAGTTGTTTCTGGTGATGATGGTAGTTGAGGTATGTTAACAGTTGTACCACAAGGCAGTTGAATGGCCAAGGGTTGTGGTTCAGGGGACTCAGAGGTTTGAGCCTCAGAGTTTTGTGTCTCAGGTTGTGGAGTTTGTGCGTGTGGAGGAGATGGTGGATTATTTTCTGGTTGGGGAGAGGAAGGTTGTGGAATTTCTGGTTCTGGTATTGGAGTGAGGGGAGTTTCTGGAATGGGTGAGAGTGGAATGTTAGGTTGATGAGAAGTGGGAATTTCTGGTATTGGATTTGGATTTTCTGTATGGGGAGCGGAAGAATGTTGTTCAATATCAGACAGAACTTGTGCAAGTTCTGGTTCTGGTATGGTTGTAGTGTTTGGATTTTATGGTTTGGAGCGGGATCTTCTGAGGGTTAATGACTCAGAAGGGTCAAACAAAGTCTTCAAAATCTTCAAAGGTTTGGGGTGTTGGGATATCAGATATAATTGAAGTAGGAATGGATGTGGAAACAGCACTTGAACTTAAAACAGATATAGAAACAGGATTACCTCTTTTCTTTGGAGTCTGTTATGATGATCCTTCTGGAGAAGCTTTTCTCTTCTTAGTCTTCTTCAGAGCAACCTCTGGTGCCTTCTGCTGAAGATCTTGAATGTTCAGATTGGGTGTTGTTCCATCAGCTTTGCACGCATCCAAGTATCACAGAACTATTTGAGGCTTGGAGTCAATCTCTATCAGCTTCATCTTCTTGAGATTCTTGGCATTCAGCTGCTTGCCAACAGATGGTTCCAAGGTGCGGATCTCTTGTGCTTCTGTCAAGTGCTCAATTAGCCTATTCTCAGTCAGAATATCTGATATCAATCTGCCCAGGGGTATCTGTGATCGGTGGATCTGGAACTGACTGTTTAACGCTGGTTCGCGAAATGTCGCGGAAGCAAGAGTCGCCACCGTCTTTTATTTTCTCCAAATGGAAAGGACAAAAGCACAGAAAAATTCCTTAAAGAGATTGCTCTCGGTTCGGGAGGTAGATTATAGAAAGGGAAGGTGTTAGCACCCTTTCTATCCATGGTTATCCATGGGCTCTTAGATACTTGCTCACTTGTGTTTTCAAAAATGGTTTGTTTGCTTTTCAACTGTGGGTTTTAAAAAAGTTTCTTTGAAAATTTCAGTTCGACTCTTGTATCGGTCCTCAAGAGTGTTTGAAAAAATGCTTTCGAAAGCTTTTTGAAAATGTGTTGGTGTGAAAAGTATTTTTGAATTTTTGTTTTGAAATTTAGAGCAAGTATCTAGAGTCGTCTACCTACCCTAAGGAATTCTTCTGTGTAAATGTCCTTTAAAGTAGTGCCATCCCACCATTGAGAGGTAGGTAGCACCACCGTTGGAGGTGTTCGGGTCAATTCGAGGTTCGGGACATGGTGATCACCAGAGCAATGGGAAGATACCTTAGAAGCTACCCTCATGCCAGGTTCCCGGATCATGAGGACTTACTAAGACATCCTCTACTCGACGATCACCTTTCGAGGCAAAGCAACAGTGAGGCGTACCCTAGGGGTGGTGTGTGCGATTTGTGTGCCGTTTTCATTTATTTTTATCTTTTGTCATGTTATTGGTGATCTAGCGTTTGTTTTTATTTTTGTCCATACATTCTTTCATGCCTTGATTAACAGTTAAAATATTGCGAGAAAGTAAAAATTCTAAACTATTACAAAAGGCGCGGGTCCACATCGCCAAAATTTCTCGAACCCGATTTGACAGAAAAAATAAAGAAAGTAAAGAAAATAAAGTACGAGCAATTAGTTACACGGCGTGGGGAGAGATACATAAATATTAAAACGAAATAAAATAAATATGCGAATTAATAAGGAATTAAGAACGAGGGCGTTGGACCCTTTTTTTTGCAAAATTAAATTAATGATGGAATTAATTAATAAAAAAGAAAGGAAATTATTTTTTGGGTTTTTTATGATTTTTTAGGATTTTAAAGAAAAAAGAATTAATTGAAATTAAATGCTAACCCTAATTCTATTTGTTTTTTAGTTTATTAAGAAAAGATTAAATTTTGACCTAAAATTAACCCTAATTTTTTATATACAATTTTAATTATAAAAATAAATATCTAATATTTAATTATTATAAAAGAAAAAAAATATGAAAATTAATTAAATCCTAAATTCTATATTTTTTTAGATTTTTATTAAAAAGTTAAAATTAAACCTAATTTAAAACTAATCAATTAAAGTTATTCATTTACAAAATACTATTAAATAAAATATTTATTATATTTTTTCTCTTTTTCTGATTTTTTATGGTGTTTTTTATGTTTATGAAAATAATAAATTAATTAAACAAACAATAATTAAAAGAAAACAATTGAAAATAAAAACATAAAGAAAAATGAAGAATAGTAAAAAGAGTTTGCAAACCTGGGGGGTTCAGACCCCAAATAGGAGGTTTTCACCCAGTAAATCTGGCCCATTTACCCTTGGCCTGTTGGACTTTTCAGGACGCGTGTACACGCGTTGACTAGGGTGCATCCTGTTCTTCAAATCTATGCCTTTGGATTGATGAAGCTGGACGCGTGGATGGTTTGATCGTGAAGATGCATGATACGCTCCAGTCTTGAAACTGCATGGGAATATTGATTGCAAAATAATATGGGAATAATGAAGACCTGGGGCTCGAACCCAGGTCATGTACATTACCAGCAACTGTACCTGCCACTGAACCAATTCACGCGCTTTGTATGTAATATAGTAAACAAATAATATCAAATAAAACAAAGGTGTTAGTGGGTTTGAGCGCGCAAATTCAAAAGAGCCAATCATGGCTGGCCACCACATCATCTTCCTCATTGATTTTTGTTTTCCTGAAATACAAACATATTAGGCAACAGTTTTTTAAGTGTTCTTTTAGGCATGTTTTGGGAAAATAACGAATAGCCCTGTGATGCTCATAAATTGAGCGCGAGGGTGCCGTCTTCTTCGTCCAAACGCGCTTGTGTCAATGGTGGTACTCGGGGGTTTCAATTTTTCCATATCACGAAACGCCCAATTTCAAGCTTCACAAACCCTAATCTGCATCCATGGTGAATTCGTGTACAGTGCATAATAATCCAATCAAATCATATGGTTAGCTTTGAAACACATCACTGAGCATGAATCTACAAATAAAATGCCATGGATATGCATAGAATGTAAAATACGATTATGAGAAAAAGTAGAAAAAGCATGGCTTCTGTACAGTGTTTCAAGGGGTTAGGGACTGTGTTCTTGATCCAAACACGCTGCTTGATGTCCCAGGAATGCAATGGAATGAGTCTCGTGGCTTGAAACGACCTGCAAATAAGTTTTCAGAATTGAGTTTTCAAGTCAAAAGTTCAAGTTTGGTTATGGCTTTTGGGCGCAGCTTCGTGGTTTTTTCCATTAGGTTTGTGTTCAGGCTTAAGTATAGAATGAATTAGGTCAAGAAAAACAATCCAAATCATTTGCATTCATGGTTTTTGAGATTTGATTTTCAAAGATCTTTTTCAATCTTTTTTCATGCAATTTTGTACCAATCATGATCAATTCACTTCAAATCTTTCCATATTTGATTATGCACGAATTATTAAATATATTTCATGCACAAAAAGATTTTATTTCATTGGTTTTATATTTTTTCATGTATTTTATTTGATTAAATGAATTATTAATAATAAAAAATTCAAATAAATAAATAAAAAATGAAGAAATACTTCCCTTTGGGCCAAGTGGTCGTGCACATGTATTGGATGATGAATTATGGAAGAAAAATAGGCCCATTAGCAATTTTAGGTCATTTGAATCAATGTTGACTTTTCAAAATATCCAAAAATTTCCCAACTTCCACAAGGCATAACTTGCTCAATTTTTAAGCTTTGCTCATGTCCTTGGACATTTTGGAAAGGTCTTTGAGTCCTCTAACCAATGTCTTTGGTCCCATGTCATTTTGATTTACCAATCTCAAGTTATGGCCTTTGACTTAAAGTCCCTTTTTGTTGACTTTTGAAAATGACCTATAATGTTGAAATTGATAACTTTTTGTGAGAGCATTTCTTGGTCTTGAAGTATGAAGATGAGTTGTAGGAAATGTCTTTCTCTTCAAAATGAGCTTTGGATGGAATTTTTATGATAATCCCTGTGAAAGTTATGCCCTGGTCAATTTACAGTTGACTTTTTCAGCTGTCCAAATAAGGAAACTTTTGCATCTTGATGATTTTTGAGCCAAGCTTTGAGAATCATGATCAAGATTTGATCAAATGATGTTTATGGCTTCAAAATGAGATGTTGACCAAAAATTTGAACTTTTGACTGTCAAATGACCATTTTGCCCCTGCAGTTGACTGTAGTGCAATTAGGGTTTTTGACTGTGCAGTTTTGTGCTGAAAGCCTTGAAACTTGATATGAGGATGCTTGACCATATTTGTAGGCATGTGGGACTTGATTGGGTCCTTGGAAACTTCATTTTCTTGATCAGAACCAAAACCCTAATTTTGACTGTTCAGGAGACCTTTGCACTGTGCAACCCTTGGAGAATTTTGAAGCTTTGACTTTGGCAAATCTTGAAGAATATGGGAGGGCAAATTTTGGGGTACAACAGTTGCCCCTGTTCAATCTTCTTAGACCTGAGGATGCAGATTGGCTGACGTGCCTTTCGTAATCCGAAGGTGGAAGATGATTGAACACTAGAGTGCCCAGAAATTTGCGCTCACATAGTGGCAGTGTGATGATGGAAATGGGCTTATAGATGCAATTTAGAGATTGATGGATAGGATGATGGGCTTATAGATGCCATCTGGATGTTGATCGCGTAAGAGATTCCTTAGCGAGAACCTGTATACCTGCAAAAGAAAAATGATTACCTGACATGTTGCAGGAGCCGGTCTTCAGATGCTTTGTATAGATGTGTCCTGACTGGTTACAGGAGCTGGATCTGGAGCTTCACATGGTGATGAATGAACCAGGGATGGTTACTACCTCAGCATGAACAGTGAGAGAACCTTGGGTGACTTTAACTTCAACAACGCTCGTTGAGAAAATCTTGGTGGGAATTACCATCTTCGCAGTATCGGGAAGAGAACCATAGGCAATTATAATCTCAAAAGCGGGCGTTTGAGAAGAACCTGGAGTGGAATTATCATCTCCGCACCGCTGGGGAGAGAACCATAGGAAATTATAATCTCAAAAGCGGACGTCTGAGAAAAACCTGGGATGGAATTATCATCTCACGCACCGTCGGGGAGAGAACCATAGGAAATTATAATCTCAAAAGCGGACGTTTGAGAAAAACCTGGACTGGAATTATCATCTCACGCACCGTCGGGGAGAGAACCATAGGAAATTATAATCTCAAAAGCGGACGTTTGAGAAAAACCTGGACTGGAATTATCATCTCACGCACCGTCGGGGAGAGAACCATAGGAAATTATAATCTCAAAAGCGGACATCTGAGAAAAACCTGGGTTGGAATTATCATCTCCACAACATTGGGGAGAGAACCATAGGAAATTATAATCTCAACAGCAGACGTTTGAGAAAAACCTGAAATGGAATTATCATCTCCGCACCGCTGGGGAGAGAACCATAGGAAATTATAATCTCAAAAGCGGACGTTTGAGAAAAACCTGGACTGGAATTATCATCTCACGCACCGTCGGGGAGAGAACCATAGGAAATTATAATCTCAAAAGCGGACGTTTGAGAAAAACCTGGATTGGAATTATCATCTCCACAACATTGGGGAGAGAACCCTAGGAAATTATAAATCTCAAAAGCGGACGTTTGAGAAAAACCTGGATTGGAATTATCATCTCCACAACATTGGGGAGAGAACCATTATAATCTCAAAAGCGGACATTTGAGAAAAACCTTTGATAACTTCTACTGAGTCTTCATCAGAAAAATCTGTTGGGAGTCGATTTAGCTGGACTAGAGAAGGCCTTGGACTGTATAAGAAATCTTTGGAGTCGATTAACTGAACCGGTCTAGGTCTTGAAATATGATTGAGAATTTAACTGCATCTTTCCTGAAAGGTAGAGGTCAGTCATATGCCATGCATGATATGGATCAAGCAATGATGTTCTCAACATAAATGAGATTTGTATGATATGATGCGTACATGCATGCTATAATGATGTATGTGATGTTTAGGAATATATGTTTTCGTTAGGACAGTAAATCCTTGACGGGTGCCGGGAAGTCACTCCTGGGCTGATGTTGAAGAATAAATTTTGCTTCCGTTGGGGATGATAGTTGCAAGAATACCGGTAGGAGAAGACAACTCCGTTGGGGAATAAACTTGGCGAATGGAATAACTCTGCGGGGAGGAAAGTACTCTAGCGATTTTGCTGGGAAGCACTACTCTGTGGGGAGAGAGATACTCTGTTGAATTGTTGATAACAACTTGCTGGGGATATCTTTGCTGTATTGGAAGTGTGAATAGACTTCGCTAGGGGTAAGAAGACTGTGTCGACGACGATCTTTCCGTGGCTTTTGGCTGAGGATAACCCAGTTATATCCTGTTAAGGAAATAACTCTTTGAATAAAGCCGGGAGACGCGTTAGTGCTCTGCGAGGATAAGCTTCCAGAATCTACTGGGGATAAGCTTACTGCTTGGGGAGATGGATTCCAACTTTCCTGGGGGAACTGGATTGGACTCTCCTGGGGAAGTATTGAACTGTATTGGTTATGTTCTTCAATGGAACCTACCTTGATACCCTGGAGGACAGAACAATCAGATTGCTTGGACCACCCATTATTGCCCCTGTTTCTATGGGGAGGCACCTGTGGGATGCTGATAATTGTTGAGGGTCAAACCTTCTTCAGGTAGGCAGGTGACAAGATGACAGGACATAGTCGTACGCTTTGATCCCTGACTTTTGCCTGGACCGCCCTTTCGGGTTTTCAGTCCACCGGGATACCCATTTTTGCCCAAGCCGCCTTTTCAGGTTTTCGACTTGCCGGGTGTACAGATTTTTTTCATTTCATCCCTTCATTTTTGCCCGAACCCTTTTGGTTCGCCGGGAAGCCCTTATTTTTGCCAAGGTGTGTCAACCTAGCGGGTCTTTGATTATGCGTAGTATTTTTTCGACTATGTCCGTTCTCAGAAAGTAGGGAGTTGCCCCAGTTAGAAGTGTTTTGTCATGCCACCAGAAGGTATTTGCTCAGGCAAGATTCGTTGTTGGAATGCCCCAAGTGACTCAGGCGGAGATTTGCCCCAGGCTATTTGGACTTTGAGAGATTCTCCGAATCTTGATTGGACTGCCCCAGATGATGGACCATGATCATGTCATGCCCCTTGATTGGGAGTGCTTTTGTTCACTAGGCATTCGTCGTGCGAATTTTCCTGCTGTTCAAACAAAAAGTCATATGCAAACAAAGTTATGTTAAAAATGCAAAGCTCATGTCTGTCTTGAAGATTTTAAAAATGCATTCTTTTTCATAAAACAAGTGAATGTTTGTAAAACGTGATGTCAACTCCGTATTTACCGTAAGCCTTAAGGAGTCAGGATACCTTTCGTAACAGTATGCTTTCGAACTAACCCATGCTTCAGCTAGGACTTTTAAGGGTTATAATGTGGCCTGGTTCACGGTTTAAGAAACAAAGGATAAAGGCTCAAATTATTTGTACCCACCCGCTCTTCGTGATGTTCTCCACACCTAAACTCAGTTAATCATACGTTAGACCTTGTCGGAGTCTTTGCTCTGATTTTCCGGTGATGATTCGGATGTTGGTAACTTATTTTGAATAGGCAGTCATTCCTTTTTTGTTGAGGGTTTGTAAGACCTCTTTCTTGTCTGATTTTTGTTATCCCTTTCTTTTTTTGCCTGAACTATTTCCTTTTTTGGAATTACAGTCAGCGGGATGCCCCAGTTTTGTAAGTCTCCCTTTTTTTATAGGTTTTGACTTTTTTGGGCTTTTATTTTTGAGATAATGACTGCCTTTCTTTATTGATTATTCAGAACCATCACTGTCTTTCTTTGTTTTGCAAGGACCTCCTTGGTGCCATTCGTTATGCACTTGGATCAACTGAGAGACTACCCTGCCCCAGGTTATGATTAAGGGTTTTAAATTTCGAAAAGAAAAACTCCTACTTCTTTGGCTCAGAGGGGTTGACGAGGGATTATCTTCCTTATAACTCCAGTGTTTAGGAATTGAAACAATGCTTGTACCTCATCAACGGGGTCTGTTCAAAAGCATACTGTAAAGATAGCGGTATCGTTTTCGTCATCCTCCCTCAAGAGGCTCAGAATTTTGGATCCAGAGTTGACATTAGAAAAAATATGAAAATAATTTGCATTTAGTGAATACGAATATATTGTTTCAGAACAGACATATGCGATGCATTAATGAAATAACAATGTTTAACATGAGTAAATGTTTGAACAAAAGAAAATTGCAACTTGAACATTCGAATGAACAAAAATTTCTAGTCTCAGGGCTTGTTACTTCAAATGGTGAGTCTTGCAGGGGTAGTAGAAGAACCCGGCCTGACCATCTTGGGTGAATTTCACTGCTCCTTCGTCAATCAGATCTTGAATCTTATTCTTCAAAGCCCAACAGTCGTCGGTGTCGTGTCCTGGACTGTCAGAGTGGTATGCACATCTTTCCTCAGGATTGTACTTTAGGGAGGTTGTGTTGAGACGCTTAGGAGGGTCCCTTAACGTCACCAGATTCACCCTCAATAATTGTTGTAAAGCTTGAGATGGTGACACGTTGAGCTTGGTGAACTGCCTTTTAGGCTTGTCTGGCTTGCTCTGATCGGCCCGTTGTTCTTGGCGAGGTCGTTGTTGGACCTGTGAAGTAGTAGCAGCTTGAAGAGGCCTTCTCATTAAACCAAACCTTTGTCCTCTCGGAAGTTGTTCAATGACCTGGTCCCTGACTTGGGCTGGTTGCCTCATGTCTTGATGAAGCTGGCTGATCATGGCTCTCAGCTCTCCTTGCTCCTGAGCTAAACCTTGAATGAGGGCCCTTTGCCCCAGCATCTGGGTTTTCAATGTGTCTACCTCAGCTTGTAGACGTTTCAGCTGTTCATCCTTGTCATCTTCAGGACTCTTTCTGATCAGATTCCCCATGAGGAGTGTCCTCAACTCTTCCTGCCCCTTGGATAGGCTTAGGAAGATCTCCTTGAACTGAGTCTCTTGAGCGTGAAGGTCCTGGTTATTTTGTTGGGAAGCCATGGCTGAAATAAACAGCGAGAAGGGTAAGTGACCTGCAACAAGAGTACCTGTTATGCAATGATGAGTATGACATGCATGTCATGTTTTCAAGGACCTCGCGGGGTAAACAAGAAAATTTGTTAGAATTTGGGTCCGGTAGCTTGATTGAAGGAAACCCATGTTATTGAGCACTCCTTCAAGGGTCAAAGGCTCACCATATCCAGTGGGTCATAGACCCTGACTTAAGTCATCATGTCTGGTCTTGGTTTCCAAACAACCTTGGTTAGGGGAACCTTCTTCAGGAGTCAGAGCTCACCATATCAAGTGGGTCATAGCCCCTGACAACCCTGGCTAGAGGAAAATAAATCCTCTTTGCCCCTTGCTAGATGTTTGATTCATCATGACCTGCATCACAAGCCTTTGAGATCCTTGAAATGGGTTAGGATATATGCAATGGTATGATGTCATGATGCATGGGGTAATATGAATAAACCCTGTTATGAGCCCTTATTAAGGACTGCAAACCAAAACCTGCAAGAAACTCAAGTAAAACCTGTCATGAGTCCCAATTAAGGACTATAAACAAAACCTGCAAGAAACTCGGTAAACTTTGTTATGAGTCCTAATTAAGGACTACAAACAAAACCTGCAAGAAACTTAATAAGCCCTGTCATGGGTCCCAATTAAGGACTAAAACAAAACCTACAAGTCGTTCATGTGTCAGTTAACAAGCATGCAAGTAGGCAAGTACGAAGGCACACAAGTCACACAAAAGAGCCCTTAGAGTTTAGGCCAGCATGAGGTCTAGGTATTACCCTCTTGAAGTTGGTGGGCTCAACCTGTCCTATCAGAAGTAACCGGGTTCTAAGGGTCCCAATATCACTGGATTGCTTTCATTGTTCATCGTTTCGATTTAGCCACTGAACTGGCGACCGAAATATTCCAAGAAAACAACCCTCAATTGAGTGTAGTATCGAGTATCAACCAACCTCGGACTGCACCAAAGTCAGTTATCTCACTACCCTAAAGAGGCCAAGATGGTTCAATTAAGGTTCCTAAGGTCAGTTGATGCTTCACGACACCACGCGGCGGCCCCGTACTCTCCTTGACTGAACTCAAGGGTTACCGGTACTCACCAAAGTGCCACATCAACGTAGCAGACTGCTTCAACCATGTCGGTATACCCCGCACAGTTCCCTCACAGCCTTGTTGCTACTTTCTAAGAAGGTATCCCCCAGATCCGGGTTAGGATCTATAGAACTCCCAAGCAACCCACAATTTAAAGCACACAAGGAAAACAAATGAAAACACAGTTGTGAACTAGCCCTAAGGTACCCCCTCACTTTATAAGTATCCCCAGCAGAGTCGCCAGTTCTGTGATTGGTGGATCTGGAACTGACTGTTTAACGCTGGTTCGTGAAATGTCGCGGAAGCAAGAGTCGCCACCGTCTTTTATTTTCTCCAAATGGAAAGGACAAAAGCACAGAAAAATTCCTTAAAGAGATTGCTCTCGGTTCGGGAGGTAGATTATAGAAAGGGAAGGTGTTAGCACCCTTTCTATCCATGGTTATCCATGGGCTCTTAGATACTTGCTCACTTGTGTTTTCAAAAATGGTTTGTTTGCTTTTCAACTGTGGGTTTTAAAAAAGTTTCTTTGAAAATTTCAGTTCGACTCTTGTATCGGTCCTCAAGAGTGTTTGAAAAAATGCTTTCGAAAGCTTTTTGAAAATGTGTTGGTGTGAAAAGTATTTTTGAATTTTTGTTTTGAAATTTAGAGCAAGTATCTAGAGTCGTCTACCTACCCTAAGGAATTATTCTGTGTAAATGTCCTTTAAAGTAGTGCCATCCCACCATTGAGAGGTAGGTAGCACCACCGTTGGAGGTGTTCGGGTCAATTCGAGGTTCGGGACATGGTGATCACCAGAGCAATGGGAAGATACCTTAGAAGCTACCCTCATGCCAGGTTCCCGGATCATGAGGACTTACTAAGACATCCTCTACTCGACGATCACCTTTCGAGGCAAGGCAACAGTGAGGCGTACCCTAGGGGTGGTGTGTGCGATTTGTGTGTCGTTTTCATTTATTTTTATCTTTTGTCATGTTATTGGTGATCTAGCGTTTGTTTTTATTTTTGTCCATACATTCTTTCATGCCTTGATTAACAGTTAAAATATTACGAGAAAGTAAAAATTCTAAACTATTACAAAAGGCGCGGGTCCATATCGCCAAAATTTCTCGAACCCGATTTGACAGAAAAAATAAAGAAAGTAAAGAAAATAAAGTACGAGCAATTAGTTACACGGCGTTGGGAGAGATACATAAATATTAAAACGAAATAAAATAAATATGTGAATTAATAAGGAATTAAGAACGAGGGCGTTGGACCCTTTTTTTTGCAAAATTAAATTAATGATGGAATTAATTAATAAAAAAGAAAGGAAATTATTTTTTGGGTTTTTTATGATTTTTTAGGATTTTAAAGAAAAAAGAATTAATTGAAATTAAATGCTAACCCTAATTCTATTTGTTTTTTAGTTTATTAAGAAAAGATTAAATTTTGACCTAAAATTAACCCTAATTTTTTATATACAATTTTAATTATAAAAATAAATATCTAATATTTAATTATTATAAAAGAAAAAAAAAAGATGAAAATTAATTAAATCCTAAATTCTATATTTTTTTAGATTTTTATTAAAAAGTTAAAATTAAACCTAATTTAAAACTAATCAATTAAAGTTATTCATTTACAAAATACTATTAAATAAAACATTTATTATATTTTTTCTCTTTTTCTGATTTTTTATGGTGTTTTTTATATTTATGAAAATAATAAATTAATTAAACAAACAATAATTAAAAGAAAACAATTGAAAATAAAAACATAAACAAAAATGAAGAATAGTAAAAAGAGTTTGCAAACCTGGGGGGTTCAGACCCCAAATAGGAGGTTTTCACCCAGTAAATCTGGCCCATTTACCCTTGGCCTGTTGGACTTTTCAGGACGCGTGTACACGCGTTGACTAGGGTGCATCCTGTTCTTCAAATCTATGCCTTTGGATTGATGAAGCTGGACGCGTGGATGGTTTGATCGTGAAGATGCATGATACGCTCCAGTCTTGAAACTGCATGGGAATATTGATTGCAAAATAATATGGGAATAATGAAGACCTGGGGCTCGAACCCAGGTCATGTACATTACCAGCAACTGTACCTGCCACTGAACCAATTCACGCGCTTTGTATGTAATATAGTAAACAAATAATATCAAATAAAACAAAGGTGTTAGTGGGTTTGAGCGCGCAAATTCAAAAGAGCCAATCATGGCTGGCCACCACATCATCTTCCTCATTGATTTTTGTTTTCCTGAAATACAAACATATTAGGCAACGGTTTTTTAAGTGTTCTTTTAGGCATGTTTTGGGAAAATAACGAATAGCCCTGTGATGCTCATAAATTGAGCGCGAGGGTGCCGTCTTCTTCGTCCAAACGCGCTTGTGTCAATGGTGGTACTCGGGGGTTTCAATTTTTCCATATCACGAAACGCCCAATTTCAAGCTTCACAAACCCTAATCTGCATCCATGGTGAATTCGTGTACAGTGCATAATAATCCAATCAAATCATATGGTTAGCTTTGAAACACATCACTGAGCATGAATCTACAAATAAAATGCCATGGATATGCATAGAATGTAAAATACGATTATGAGAAAAAGTAGAAAAAGCATGGCTTTTGTACAGTGTTTCAAGGGGTTAGGGACTGTGTTCTTGATCCAAACACGCTGCTTGATGTCCCAGGAATGCAATGGAATGAGTCTCGTGGCTTGAAACGACCTGCAAATAAGTTTTCAGAATTGAGTTTTCAAGTCAAAAGTTCAAGTTTGGTTATGGCTTTTGGGCGCAGCTTCGTGGTTTTTTCCATTAGGTTTGTGTTCAGGCTTAAGTATAGAATGAATTAGGTCAAGAAAAACAATCCAAATCATTTGCATTCATGGTTTTTGAGATTTGATTTTCAAAGATCTTTTTCAATCTTTTTTCATGCAATTTTGTACCAATCATGATCAATTCACTTCAAATCTTTCCATATTTGATTATGCACGAATTATTAAATATATTTCATGCACAAAAAGATTTTATTTCATTGGTTTTATATTTTTTCATGTATTTTATTTGATTAAATGAATTATTAATAATAAAAAATTCAAATAAATAAATAAAAAATGAAGAAATACTTCCCTTTGGGCCAAGTGGTCGTGCACATGTATTGGATGATGAATTATGGAAGAAAAATAGGCCCATTAGCAATTTTAGGTCATTTGAATCAATGTTGACTTTTCAAAATATCCAAAAATTTCCCAACTTCCACAAGGCATAACTTGCTCAATTTTTAAGCTTTGCTCATGTCCTTGGACATTTTGGAAAGGTCTTTGAGTCCTCTAACCAATGTCTTTGGTCCCATGTCATTTTGATTTACCAATCTCAAGTTATGGCCTTTGACTTAAAGTCCCTTTTTGTTGACTTTTGAAAATGACCTATAATGTTGAAATTGATAACTTTTTGTGAGAGCATTTCTTGGTCTTGAAGTATGAAGATGAGTTGTAGGAAATGTCTTTCTCTTCAAAATGAGCTTTGGATGGAATTTTTCTGATAATCCCTGTGAAAGTTATGCCCTGGTCAATTTACAGTTGACTTTTTCAACTGTCCAAATAAGGAAACTTTTGCATCTTGATGATTTTTTAGCCAACCAAGCTTTGAGAATCATGATCAAGCTTTGATCAAATGATGTTTATGGCTTCAAAATGAGATGTTGACCAAAAATTTGAACTTTTGACTGTCAAATGACCATTTTGCCCCTGCAGTTGACTGTAGTGCAATTAGGGTTTTTGACTGTGCAGTTTTGTGCTGAAAGCCTTGAAACTTGATATGAGGATGCTTGACCATATTTGTAGGCATGTGGGACTTGATTGGGTCCTTGGAAACTTCATTTTCTTGATCAGAACCAAAACCCTAATTTTGACTGTTCAGGAGACCTTTGCACTGTGCAACCCTTGGAGAATTTTGAAGCTTTGACTTTGGCAAATCTTGAAGAATATGGGAGGGCAAATTTTGGGGTACAACAGTATCCAATCCCTTTTAGTGCGTTCTTCTTCTCTAGTCTCCTTGACGCTTGTCCTCAGATGGTTGAACAGAAGATGAGCTAGATTAATCTTTACCTTCTGATTAATAAAATAGATCAGAAACTGCTGATTTATGTTTATGTAGTCAGGAGAACTTGTGGGCTTCCTGTGATTGAAACAGCCCAGAATAATCTTTGCCCAAATTTTGTGCTTATCTTTCAGATCCCTTATCTTGCTGGAGGGAAGCCCCAGCGTGAAAATCTGCCTGGCAATAACAGCAACATCTGAGCACCTTTCAGCCATGTCTATACAGCGAATGCCTCCACCATTGTATCCAATCAGTTTTGCAATCAGCTCTTCAGTAATCACTATCTTCTTCCCCATTATGTAAGGAGTGACTTGGTGATTTGATGAAGATGCGTGAATCCAGAATTCTTTAACCAAAATAGGGAAAGTTGGACCCACCAACCTGTCAAAATACCTCTCCCATCCTTGAGCTTGAATCTCTTCTGATAAATCAAAACCATTTTCCTTCAAACTGTTGAAATCCACTATAATCTCTGACAGAACTTCCAAGTTCTTGACTGGAGTGAGTATTGTTCTGAGAGGAACCTCATATTGCTCAGTTGATGTGTCTTTCTGGGAACCAGATGAAGGATTCCTGCTAGAAGCCATGTCCACACGAGTTCTTGAGAGAAAAGAAATTTGAAAGGGTTTTCTTGAGAGGAAGAACACAAACACAGAAATCATAAATATTGCTTGAAAGCGAAAGTTAGGGTAAACATTGTGAATGGTGTGAATGGTGTTTAAATAGGTTTTGAAAAAGTTTTTGAAAACGTAAACGGTTAAGTGAGAAAATAAATCATGATTAATAGCATTAATGATGGCTGATTTTGGGGGATTTCAGAAAGATACTTAAACGGTTACCAGTGACATGTGTCTCAATGCATCGAATCAGCGCTTTGCCTTTTCAGAAGCGTAAACGCGTGTTCTGCCTCAGGAAACAGCTGATGACTGGATGACACTTGTTTGCTTTGAGTGGACATCACTTCTATCCTTGAACTGAAGAGCTCAGAGCTTCATAGATAGATCTGATACAATCTGCATTTCTAAATACTCTGAAAGGAGATTGATCAGAAGTTTAGAGTAATAAACATGATTCTGAAGGTTAATATATAAAATTAAAACAGTTTTATTCTGGACAGAGCTTCATGCTGAGATGATTCAGAATGAAGTTGAACCTATCTTCAGAGAGTGGTTTTATAAAGATATCAGCCCGTTGATGGTCTGTATCAATAAATTTTAAGTTTAAGATTCCTTTCTGAATATAGTCCCTAATAAAATGATGTTTTATTTCTATATGCTTAGCCCTAGAATGCAAAATTGGATTTCTACTTAAGCAGATGGCATAAGTATTATCACAGAGTATAGGAATGTTACTCTCATAAATCTGGAAGTCCTCAAGTTGACTTTTCATCCAGAGCATTTGTGTGCTGCATTCAGCTGCTGCTATGTATTCAGCTTCTGTTGTTGATAGAGCAATGGTGGATTGTCTCTTGCTGGACCACGGGATCATATTTTCTCCCAGAAACTGGCAGCTTCCAGAAGTGCTTTTGCGTTCAACTCTGTCTCCAGCAAAGTCAGCATCACAGTAACCTACTAAGCTGTAATCACTAGATTTTCTATAAAACAAACCCAGATTAGTAGTACCTTTCAGATACTTGAAAATTCGCTTAACAACTGTTAAGTGAGATTCTCTAGGATCTGATTGGAATCTTGCATAAATGCATACACTGAATAAGATATCAGGCCTTGAGGCTGTCAGATAAAGAAGAGAACCAATCATACCTCTGTAGACTTTCTGTTCTACCTTTTTGCTTACCTCTTCTCTTTCCATAATGCACGTGGGATGCATTGGAATCTTTGATGGCTTACATTCTGAGAGATCAAATTTCTTCAGAAGTTCTCTGACATATTTTCTCTGATGAATGTAAGTTCCTTCTGGAGTTTGATTGATCTGGATGCCCAGAAAGAGTTTTAGTTCCCCTATCAGGCTCATCTCAAATTCTGCCTGCATACACTTAGCAAATTCTCTTCCCAGAGAGGGTTTAGTAGATCCAAATATTATATCATCAACATAAATCTGACAGACTAGAATGTCATTCTTAATTATCTTACAGAATAAGGTTGTGTCCACCTTCCCTCTGGTGAATTCCTTTTCTAACACGAAGTTACTTAGTCTTTCATACCAAGCTCTGGGAGCTTATTTCAGACCATATAGTGACTTCTTTAGTTTGAAAACATATTCTGGATTTTTTGAGCTTTCAAAACCAGGGGGTTGGTGCACATATACCTCTTCTTCTATATAGCCATTTAAGAATGCACTTTTGACATCCATCTGATACAGAGTGATGCCTTTATTAACAGCAAAATAAATTAAAAGTCTGATAGATTCTAACCTGGCGACTGGAGCAAAGGTTTATGTATAGTCTATCCCCTCTTGCTGACTATAACCTTGTGCTACCAATCGTGCCTTGTTTCTGACAACTTCACCTTGTTCATTCAGCTTGTTTCTGAACACCCATTTTGTTCCAATGACGTTGAATCCTTTTGGTTTAGGAACCAGATCCCATACGTCATTCCTGGTGAATTGATTCAGCTCCTCTTGCATTGCTAGAATCCAGTCATTGTCCAGAAGTGCTTCATCAATAGAGGATGGTTCAATCAGAGAGACAAGTCCCATGAGGGATTCTTCAGAGTTTCTGAAGCTGGCTCTTGTTCTAATTGGATATTCCTTTCTTCCCAAGATATTTTCTTCTGGGTGCTCCATGCTTCTTCTGGATGGTCTTTTCTGAGGTTGATCAACAGAAGATGCTGGATTTCTTGCAGTGCCTCTTTCTGATGTTGAGGGAGTGTCTCTGTTAAGAGCTTCTGATGACTCGTCTTTAGTACCTATGAATTCAACTTCCATACCTGCAAGTAATTCATTCTGCTTTGACTTTTCAGAGTCAAACTTATCATCAAAACAAACACTGATTGATTCTTCCACAATCTGTGTTTCTGTATTGTATACTTTGTACCCTCTTGAGCGTTCAGGGTATCCTAACATAATACACTTCTGTTCTTTAGAGTCAAACTTGTTCAAATAATTTTTAATATTCAAAATAAAACAAGTACATCCAAAAGGATGAAAATATGAAATGTTGGGCTTTCTGTTCTTCCACAATTCATATGGAGTCTTTTCCAGAATAGGTCTTATGGAGATTCTATTCTGAATGTAACACGCTGTGTTTATTACCTCTGCCCAGAAGATCTTAGCAACGTTAGTCTCGTTGATCATGGTTCTGGCCATTTCTTGCAATATTCTGTTCTTTCGTTCTACAACTCCATTTTGCTGGGGAGTTCTATGACAAGAGAAATCATGCAGAATTCCTTTGTCATTAAAAAATGATTCAAAATCTTTGTTTTCAAACTCTCCACCATGATCACTTCTGACTTTGACGATTCTAAGATCCTTTTCATTCTGAACTTGGTTACAGAAGGTGACAAACACAGAGTGTGACTCGTCCTTGTGTCTTAATAACTTTAACCATGTCCATCTGCTATAGTCATCTACGATTACTAACCCATACTTCTTGCCATTGACTGAAGCAGTTTTAAATGGTCCAAATAAGTCAATGTGTATAAGTTCTAATGGTTTAGAGGCGGAAACAACGTTTTTAGATTTGAAAGCAGGTTTTGCAAACTTGCCTTTCTGACATGCTTCACACAGAGCATCTGAATTGAACTTCAGGTTAGGAAGTCCTCTGACCAGATTGAGTTTGTTAATCTGAGATATTCTTCTCATACTAACATGCCTCAATCTTCTGTGCCAGATCCATTGCTCGTTGTTAACAGACAGAAGACATTTTACATTCTGACTTTTCAGTTCAGAAAGTTTGATTTTATAAATGTTGTTTCTCCTCTTTCCATTAAACAGGATAGTCCCATCTTTCTGACTAACAGCTTTACATGAATTTTGATTAAAGATTATATCATAACCGTTATCACTTAATTGACTTATGGATAACAGGTTATGCATTAATCCATCTACTAATAATACATTACTGATAGAGGGAAGATTTCCATTACCTACGGTTCCAGAGCCAATGATCTTTCCCCTCTGATTGCCTCCAAAACCTACGTCGCCTCCAGGCTTTGGAACATATGCCTTCTTCCTGTCATATGTCGCGAGCAGCCAGAGTCCAGGTACCATGACTGGTGTTTCTGCTTTGCTGCTAAAGATATCTGCAACATGTATTATTTTATCCTTAGGTACCCATATTTTCTTGGGTCCTGATTTGTTAGTTTTACCAAAACTCTGGTTGAATTTTGGTTTGACAGAATAGTTGCTACTAGTATATTTGATGTCGTGTGTGTGTCCATATACAAAGTGTGACTTAAGAGGAGTTCGTTTAATAACTAAATCCATGGCATTCTTTGGTGTAGGTACCTTACCTTGGTATCCTATTCCCTTTCTGCCATTTCTGCTAACTCCATAGATCATTGAAGCCATCTTGCTTCTATCTATGCTTTTAGCAAGAAACTTTTGAAAGTTGTGATCATGCTCCTTGATGATCTCATCAGCGCTACTGGGAGTTTCAAGAATTGTTTCCTTCTGAGAGTTTTGTAAAAGATTTTCTAATTTTGAAACTTTATTTTTCAGCTCAGAATTTTCCAACTTGAGACTCTCAGTTTTATCAGAGTCAGAAGCAAGATCCCTTTTCAGGTTTCTGAACTTGACTCTGATCTGCTGATATCGTTCCAGAATCTCATTAAGGCTTTCAGCAAGTTCAGCCTTAGTAAAATTAATAGCAAAGTTAGGAAATACCTCTTCTGTGTCTGATTCAGAGTCTGATTCAGAAGCTTCACTGTCTTCTGATATGTTCGCCATGAGAGCTATGTTTGCTCTCTCATCATCTGATTCTGAGTCAGCTTCAGATGTGTCAGAGTCATCCCATGTGGCCATGAGACTTTTCTTCTTTTCCTTGCCAAACTTTCTTCTAGGCTTTTCCTTCTGAAGCTTTGGACAACCACTCTTGTAGTGTCCTTGCTCGTTGCATTCATAGCAGATGATGTCCTTGTTGTTTGGCTTTCTGCTTCCTGACGAGCCTTCTGATCTTCTGTATCCAGAGGTGGGTTCTGACCTTCTGTATCTAGAGGAGGATTCGTTCTGGTTCTCAGATCTTTTGGGAGTCCTGAACTTTCTTTGCCTCTGCTTCCACAGTTGGTTCACCCTTCTGGAGAGGAGGGACAGTTCATCTTCTTCTGATGAGGACCCATCAGAGGTTTCTTCAACAGCCTGCAAAACTTTAGAATCAGATTTTCTGTTAGATTTTAGAGCTAAAGGCTTACCTTGCTTCAGAGGTTCATCAGCTTCTAGCTCTATCTCGTGACTTCTGAGGGAGCTGACAAGTTCCTCCAGAGAGATTGTATTGAGATCCTTAGCTAGCTTCAGCGTTGTGACCATAGGCCTCCACTGTTTTGGCAAGCTTCTGATGATCTTCTTGACATGATCAGCAGTAGAATACCCTTTGTCCAGAACTTTGAGACCAGCAACCAGAATCTGAAATCTTGAGAACATTGTTTCAATAGATTCACTTTCTTCCATCTTGAAGGCCTCATACTTCTGGATGAGCGTAAGAGCTTTAGTTTCTTTAACTTAAAGGTTGCCTTCATGCGTCATTCTGAGGGAATCAAACATGTTCTTAGCAGTGTCTCTGTTTGATATTTTTTCATATTCAGAGTAAGAGATAGCACTGAGAAGAATAGTTCTGGCCTTGTGATGATTCTTGAAATCACGCTTCTGTTGATCAGACATTGCTTTCCTGTCAATCTTCTGGCCATTTGAATTTACTAGGTGCGTGTATCCATCTGTCACCATATCCCACAGATCAGCATCATGGGCTAGAAAGAAGCTTTCAATTCTGTCTTTCCAGTAATCAAACTTCTCTCCATCAAAGACTGGAGGTTTGCCACTGAATCTGTCTCTTTCTTCATTGTTGTCATTGCTGATGTTGTGATGTGTTCCTGCCATAGTGTTTTTCAATGTTGGATCTTGTACTGACACGGTTAAGTGTTATGAACTCAGAACCAGGCGCTCTGATGCCAATTGAAGAAGTGAAAAACACAAGAAGGGGGGTTGAATTGTTAAAACTTGAAATCGAATGCAGACAACACGTTATTTTTATCCTGGTTCGTTTGATCTCAAACTACTCCAGTCCACCCGTCAAGGTGATTTCGCCTCTCTCCAACGAGGTCTTAATCCACTATATTCAACTGAATATTACAACTGCTTTAACAACTGCTGAAGCCTTCTTGAGTCTAAACCACATACCGGTTTCTCAAGGAAATTCTTTCTTACAGATAAATGAACAATATGTGTGTTTGATGTTTTCTACAAAAACTGTATATCACAACTGTGACGATACACAAATTAAGCTTATGATGATACTAGATTGCTAGAGTGATAAAGTAATCAATTGAGAGCTTTTGCAAACTGTATGAGTGAGGATGAAGATGATTTGCTTTAGGCGTGTAGAGAATTGTAGAGCATTAGCCAATTCACTTCTCACTGATTTGTTTAAATACTTCTTTGGAAAAGATACGTTGATGCCAATAATTCCATTTCAATGCTCATTACGTTCTTTCCATTTTGAGAAGATCTTTGTCTTGGAATAAAGCCGTTGGTAATAAATCTGCCTTGAATGCAGTAACGTTAACTCTTCAGAATGTTCTGCTTGATTAAGATCAGAGTGTGTTGGCTTTAGCTTATTCTGATTGCTTCTGAGTGCTGATGACATTGTTAAGATCTTGATCAGAGTCAGAGTATGTTGAGCGCAGATTCTGTTCATCATACTTCAGCGTAAGCATATGTGAGATCTTCTGGTTGACATCTTCTGATGCTGATGTTGATATTCTGATGCTGATTCCATCAGAGTTTCCTGTAAATAAACAGCATAATTTTAAGTAGCATCTATGTCAAATATGAAACTCATAATTCATTTAATCTTGAATTTTGTTATCATCAAAACTCTAACTGAGGGTTGTAGAATCAAACTATGTTCTAACAGTTCTGACTATATGGATTAGAATGTGCAGATTCTGATCTTGTCTACAATAGTATTCATACTGATTGCATGACTACTCTATTGAAGACTTCATTATATCAGCAACTACTAGTGGATGGAAGGGAAGAAGAAGGTTATCAGATACTCAGGTCTGAACTGAATATTTTTGGAGGTGTTCTTCTTCTGATCAGAATTATTTTGAGGTGGAGGTTTCTTCTACTGCGAGTAAAATATGGTGGCAATCTTGAACTTGTTTAGCAAGCAAGCTAAGAGCATTTATTCTGGAATATGTGAGAAATTCCAAATCAGGTGTATCTTGTATGTGAATAGCTCAGGGTGCTTGGAAGGAGATGGTATATCTGGATCTGTAAAAGTCAGGATTGATTTTATAGTTTGTGAATATATTTAGCTAGTGGGTTCAACTAGGTGTGTGAAATGGTTGCCCTCCACTATGAAAGAATGAAGTCCTTCACGAGTCTTCATCCGGTGCTCAGTTTTCATCTACAGCTGGAGCATTAGTTATCCATGACAGAGGGAGTGAATTACTTGTCTATGGATTGTTTCTGAAATGGTGCAATTTTTTGTTACAAGGACATGTTTGATTTAAGACATGTAAAGCTGGATGATTGAATCAGAAGTACACATATCTCTCTATGGTCAATAGTTGTGTCTGGAAGAATTTATTTTTCTCTGCAGATTTTGGAGGGACTCTCTGGGGGTCTTTGTTGTTGAGAGATGTCACATATGTGATATTCTGATGTTTTGGTGTGTATCACTAAGTCTAAGTGAAAGGAGTACACTTAGAATTTAGCTAAAGGCATTGTGTTTATTCTTTAGAA
Source organism: Vicia faba (assembly GCA_948472305.1). Classification (NCBI taxonomy): domain Eukaryota; kingdom Viridiplantae; phylum Streptophyta; class Magnoliopsida; order Fabales; family Fabaceae; genus Vicia; species Vicia faba. The sequence continues at coordinate 1,259,486,443 of OX451739.1, read as the reverse complement.
CATGTGTGGGTAGTTTCGTGAAACATTTTTAGACTGATGGTTGAAGATGTGTTGGTCACGGGTTTGTGCATTCAAGAGAAAGAAGACAATGTCTGACTGGATGTCAGGACATTATTTAAGACATGTTTCTTGTGTGATAAACAAAGGAGTTTTATGGACGGTGTGATCAAACACGTGTCTGAAGGGAGTGCATAAAGTGTGTTTGAATGTGCATGTGCATGTGCATGTATTGAGACTATTTCTTTTCAGCAGAAACAATCCAAAGATAATAAAGGCATTCAAAGTAGTTTTGGAAGGTGCACATTGTTTTTAGTGGCAATTTTCTCCTCAAATAACATTTCCTTTTGACCAAGACCATTACTAAAATCAAGGATCGTTATTTCCCAAGCAAATATTCAACTACTTATAAAGGTTAATATTTTCCTCTTTCACCTTGTAAGTGTTCTATGTTTCCATAATCTAAATGGGTTTCATTTGGGTATGGGTGAGTTGTGCTTTGGTATGGTTTTGTGAAAGCCTCCTTTGTTAATTTATGGCTAAAAAGGGCGAGAAATGGTTTGCTCAGATGATCAGTTTGGAGGTTGTGTTTCTAGGTGCTGCACAAACATGTTGAATAGGATGTCTGATCCTATGTTTGGTTGGGTTTTGTGACCTGTGATCTGAGTTATGAACACAGTTGTGACCTGTGATCTGAGTTACCAGGGGTGGTGGTTGATTTTGTCTTAAGTTTCCTCTTATGCTCTAGGTTGGTGTCTGGTTGCTGATTAAAGAGTGATTAAGGGTTCTCTTATGCCACCATTGGTCTTCTGTGATGAGAAGAGGTTCTTGGGTTGAGGGGGGTGTTACCTATCTTCTTCCTCATGTACACCAAATGACTTCATAACTTTCTACTCCTTTATCCTGAGGTTGTTGTTCTTTGGTGTTGAAATTCTTGCTGCAATGGAGTCGCTATAAAGACGATGTCGAATATGATGTCCTAACATAATTGTGCTTGTGAAGACTTACTCTATGTTGTTATGCTGATGTATTCAGTAGTTACTGAAGACTATTGTTGAAGGATTGTGTTTTTTTATTGTTGTAATCTGTTGCAATTTATATTATTTGTTTTAGCCAAAATTTGCCAAAGGGGAAAATTGTTAGTTCTCTATTTTTAGGATTGGCATTAATTTTAGTAAAACAAATATAGCAGCAATATGTTAAATAGGACGTGATTACTTGATATGAAGAACGGGTGGAGCAAGAAGTCCTATTTTATGTTGGGACATGTTGAGTTGAAGTGTTTCAACATCTGGAGCAACATGCCAGATAAGATGTCCCATGCAAGGTCATACAACATCGCGCCTGAGTTAAGCTGAAAAATTGGATTATGTTATGATTTAACAGATGCAGAATATTTTGGGAATATCATGTAATATTATGTAGCATTGATTTCTAGGTCAAGAAGAATCAAGAAGAATATTGGAGAATATTGACTTTCTAAATAAGGAGACTTTTTAGGAAAGATTTGATTGAAGACCTATTTTGCAGCAGAATCTTCTACTGATTTGTAACAACTGATATATTGTGATTTGAAGCCCAAATCCAGTTAGGAGATAGGTTATTAATAGAACCATTATAACCTAAGAAAGGTACCAGCCGAGAATTGAAAAAATGTAATCATTAGGGCTGAGTCTGTACCACTCTCTATGAGAGTTGGTTGTGTGATCCACTCGACATGTGAGTTGAATTGTGTTCCTTGAGTTACAAGGTTATGTTATCACTCAGAAGCCTTTAGGTAATGAGTTGATTATTGTTCTCCTCGAAGCTGTGAAGCAAGAGTGAGTATTATTCTTGTAGGAAGCTTTTAAGTAACTCCAAGTTGTGTTCTTGTCAAGTGTCTTAATGAGTATTGTCATGGAAGTGTGTCTTATGTTTTGCTGTCTTATATGTGTGTCTTCCTGTTTGTTGTCTAATCGATGTCTGTGATTGATGGGGGATTGAGGAGGGACTCATATCTACGTGATTCTTAGATATAATTTTAGCACGGGTAATGATTAAGTGAGTAGATCGTAAACTGGTATGTTTGTTGTAGGTTCTATGAATTAATACTATCATAGTGGACTTGTCCCTGGCTTGGTATGCCTCCAGAGTATGAGAGTTGCTTCGAACTGGGTTAACAATTTTGATGTGTTATTTATGCTTTTAAGTACTGTATTAATATTGTTTATACCTTGCATGTGTTGTTTAAGTCAAATCAGATTTCCTAATATGTCATAGGACATCTGAAGTCTGATATACCATAATTTCACATGGGGAAAACATCGACACATCCATTACATGAACGACAAACAAGAGATATGATAATCATGGAGTTTAACAACTACCCACCCATATATATCATGCAATCCTTAAGAAATAGAAAACCCCACCCTTACCTTAATCGACGTTCTTTGAAGGTGCTTTAACGGAGGTTCTCTTTGCCCTAGCTTTTCTTCTCTTTCGTGCTTTCTCTTCTCCCAAAATACGATCTTTCTATTCTTTTCTCAATTTCTATGATCATTCCAATCTAAAGTGATTCTTCCCTTCATGTGTTTACTAATTTAACCCTTAGACCCCTATTTCCTTATTCCACTTATGCCTTTCCTCATTATAATAATTTAGAAAATAATTATTTAATTATTACCCATATAATCATTATTCTAATATTATAATAATAATTTCTAATAATACTCTCCCTTCACCCATATGTCTCTACACTTTTGTCATACACCCCCAATACCTTATATTCTATATTTTCTAAGGTCACTACCCCTCAACAAGACATCACAACACATAAAAAGACTCATCAACGTATGTAAATGCACAATTTCACATAATTAATTTATAAAAATTAATTCAATAAATATCGGGGTGTTATATCATCCACTAATATTATTTATTAATTAATGCAACGATATTTTTTAATAGAAACATTAAATGCACAAATTTGTTAACATTTGCTTATAAATAAGATCGAAGAGTACGGTCTTACAATTCAGAACTCGATTTTGTCTACACTGTTCATACTCACTTTGATAAATAACTATTAAAAGAGGAAAAAATCATAGCATACTTTCAAGAAGAAAAATAAATATCCAAAGTTCCAATTATAAATTATATTTTACACGAAAATTATATGTAACTAGCGTCCAAACATGTATGTCCACTTTTTCTAATTCACATATGCGTGAAAATATAAACAATATTTTTACTTAATTTAAATTTAAAAAATTGTGTGATAAAACATATAATATAGTTTTACATATATAGTAAATATTGTTTAAGAAGTGAGGAATTTTAACTATTCAGTAGAATTAGCAAAGGGCCTCGGGACAAGTGGTGAATTGGGAAAAACCTGAAGCCTCATTTAGTTGCAAGATGGAGGAGCAGCTTAGAGGTTCTATTAGGGAGGATTTGAATGTGTTGACAATTGAGAATCACTAGAAGTACCTGGGACTTCCTGTTATATTCAAAATATCTAAGTGTTTACTATGGAAAATGGTAAACAATCGTTGGTCCTTCCAAAGTCTTAAAACTAAGGGTAACTTGTAAGATCGACCAGTTGATCTTAAGACATGTGCTAAGAGTTTTGTTATTATACTTATTCTGTCAAAATCCTTGTCAACGGAAATGGTTTTCTGTGACTAAGGGAACAAGTATAACGATTTTCCACACTATGAATCGACTGACTGACTGGTGACTCATGACCGACAGAAGATATTGAATTGTTTACGCGAAGTAGAAAACAACATAAAGGGTTTGTTCAACAGTATATAGAAAGAAAATAAAATATTCAAAAGAGATAATGGAAAAATAAAGGATTTGCATTGAAATAAAAGTTGTGATTCGCGTACATCAAGCACTTCTTCACTGTTAGTTTCCTAACGCTTGGAATGACATAGTTTTTGATAAGTGATTTGAACATACAAGTGAACACACCAAAAACTACACTAAATCTGCATATTTATAGTATTTACAATGTAACTGCCTAGATAAAATCTACGGACAACCTTGAAATCTTGAGACAACCGCTTCACTGGATTTCGCCACCTATTTGGCGCTTAATCAGATTGTAAACCGCTGGTAACTACTGATGACTTTGAAATTCAAATCTTCCCGCTTCTAGCTTTTGAGGGTAAACCGTTTCTGAATCACTTTGACACTTTCCCTTTGGTAAGAGTCAAACAACCAACCACAATTCCTCTAAGTCCAACAACCCTTTTGGTTGACAGAAACCAATTTCGACTATTTTCCTTATCTTTCACCCTTTGGTCGACTAAACTAATTTCTACCATTTCTTAACATATTCTTTTATTTCCTTTTGGTCGACCTATCTCAGTTTTGACAGTTTGGCATGATATTCTGTAAACATTAAATCTAGTTTTGCTAAAAACAAATTTTCAAACACTTTGGCCCCAATTTCTACTTTAGAGGATGACCCTTAGCTTATGAGAATATCTTCATTTACCACACGCGCTTGTTTACCTTAAGATTTTTTAAGGTAACAAAATTCCCCCCAGAGATGCCATTTTGGGCGTATCCTTTGAAGCTCTCGTTGGAACCCATGGTCATGTTCTGCAATTGCACACGAGTTGGTGCAAGATCAGCATTGTACTGATACTGCTTATAGAAAGCAGCAGCTAAATCCTCCCAGGTGTGGATGTGAGAACTCTCCAATTGATAGAACCATTCGAGTTGAGTCCCTACTAGGCTTTCTTGGAATAAATGGATCCAAAGCTTCGGATCAGTTGTGTATGGTTGAATCTTGCAGACATAAGACTTTAAGTGCATCTTAGGGCAAGAGACTCCATCGTACAGGGCAAAAGTAGGGATTTTGAATTTTGGCGGGATGACCACTCCAGAAACCAAACCCATGTCTCCTAAATCCAAGCCAGGTATCTGTTGAATCTCCATAGCACTGAGGCGATCCTCTAACTGTTTGTACTTGTCATCAGCGGGAGGATATTGTTCCTCGGAGTAGTCAACTTCAACTTCATCAATCTCCAAATTGTGGTCTTCTTCAAGACTATCCCTTATGTTGGATGGAGTTGAAAGATATAGGGTTTTAGGTCTTCTTCTTAAGTTCAGGATGCCCGCTGCCTTCTTGGACTTCTTCTTCTTGTCTTTGAGAAGGAGAGCTTTCAGATCCTCTTGCCCTTTACCCATAGCCAGAAGCATTTGTTGGAATTGAGCGTTTTGAGCTTGGAGATCTTTCACCGTTTGTTCCATAACCATCTTACTGAAATAAACAGCAGGAAGATAAGGAGACATGTAAGGGAGAAACCTGTCATGATATGATGCATGATATGTGGATGCATGTTTTCAAGGATCTTACGGAGTAAACACAAGAAAAAGTTAGAGGTTGAACTTTGATCAACATCTTTGATTGGAGAACTTTGTAATGGTGGATGTCTTTCCACGAGAATCAAGCTCACCATGTCAAGTGGGTCATAGCCCCTGATTCAAGTTGTTGCACTTGATCTTTGACGGCGTTTGTTTAGGGGAGAACCCTCTTGCCCCTTGGTAGACATCTGGTTCAACGTGACCCTGCATCAAAAGACCCTCAAGATCCTTGAAATGGTTATTGAAAATGTTATGGTATGGTGTTATGATGTTATGTACATGTATGCGAAAGTAAGCAAGTGTATATACAGGTAATCATATTCACACAAAGCAGACAAGTCCTTAGGTTTAGGCTTGCATGGGGTTTGTAGGTAAGTACCCTCTTGAGTTTAGTTGGCTTAAAAACCTGTCCTATAAATAGTAACCGGGTTCTAAGGAGCTCAATATCATTGGATTGTTTTCTATGTTCATTGTTTTGGTTTAGCCACTTAACTAGCGACCAAAATATTCCAAGAAAACAACCCTCAATGAGTGTAGTATCGAGTATCTACCAACTTCGGACTGCACCAAAGCCGGTCATCTCACTATCCCTAATAAAAGGCCAAGATGGTCAAGTAAGGTTCTAAGAGTTCGTTAGTGCTTCATGACATCACTCAGCGGCCCTGTATTCTCCTTGACTACTCAAGGGCTACCGGTACCCATAAATATGTCACACTAACATAGCTACTGCTTCAACCATGTCGGTATACCCCGCACAGTTCCCTCACAGTTTATTGCTATTTACCTAAAAAGGTGCCCCCAAATCCGGGTGTAGGATTTACAACAAACCCAAACAAGGAACCCAAAAAGTAAAGCAATCAAAGTAATCAAAGCAAGCATGTAAAGGTGATCTAAAACCCTAAGGTAACCCCACTTTTAGAAATATCCCCAGCAGAGTCGCCAGTTCTGTGATACGGTGGGAGAACTGACTTGGGATTTGCGTTTGTGTGCGTAAATGTTCGGTTTAGCAAGAGTCGCCACCGACTTTTTATTTTATCCTAAGGAAAGGTCAAAAAGCACAGGAAAGACCTTTGAGATGTTTTCGTGGGTTCGGGGGGTAGATTATGAAAAGGGAAGGTGCTAGCACCCTTTTCATCCATGGTTTTCCATGGGCTCTTAGTTACTTGTTTTAGATCACTTGCCTTTTCTTTTCGATTGCTTGAAATGGTGCTTTGTGTGTGTGGTTTTGAAAATGTTTTGAAAAAGATGCCTTGTCTAGGAAACCTTTGTAACAATTCTTATTTGAATGTTTTACAAAGGTGTTTGTCTTTTTGAAAAGATAATTCAATGTTTTTGAAAGTTGTTTTGAAGTTGTGTTGTGATGTGTGTTTGAAAAATGGCAAGGATGTTTTGCAAGTTTGATCAAGTAACTAAGAGTTATCTACCCTAATTTACTCAAAGATTTTTCTTATGTTTTAACCCTTTTAACAGTGTTGTTTCACCATTGTATTTGGTGAACAACCTTGTGTTAGGATGTTAACGGGACAGGCGTGGGTCATCGTATAGACCATGAAAGCAATATTGTCAAGTATTTTTGGCAATTTTCTTGAGGGACTTGATCATTTTGTTTAGGCAACTCAGATAGCGTCATCGAGGGACTATGATCTTTTTGTTTGTTTTTGTTTTGCCAAAGTACTCAACATGCAACCATGGCCTATTTTTTGAAGGCAACAAGTGGAGATACCCTAAGGGGTGTTTGTGTGCAAAGTGTGTTTTATTGCATGCATTTGTCTTTGATTTTTAGGTTGTCTACTTGTTGATTTTATCTTGCCATACACGCCTAATTACTAGGATTTGTACAAAGTAAATAAAATGCAGAAAGATAAAATCCTACGCTATTGCAACCATATCGAAAGGCATAAAAAAATAAGATAAAAGTAAGAAAAATGAGTGTCTTTCGACCCAGGCAGTAGCAGCCTTCGATTTGCATTCTGTTGGCCTCCTTTGATTGGGGCCAGCACCAGTGAGGTTCTTTCCTTCGACTGGCTTGGAAGTCAGTGTATGGCGAAGCCTTCTGGTTCTGCCTTGTTGTCTTCTTCGACTGGAGGTTGAAAGCAGTGAGGGAATGCCTTTCGATTAGGGGCTGGAAGTCAGTGAAGGCATTCTTTTCGTTTGGGCCTAGAAGTCAACATGGTTTTCCTCCTGGTTGTCTCTTTCGTTTGACCTGGAGAAAGAGGGTAGAAGCCAGAAGCTTCGTTTCCTATTTCCTATTTCCTGTTTCTTTCATTTCAAGCATTAAATGGCAACATGGCCTGAGGCCATGCTAGTATTTGTCTTGTAAACAGTTTAATAGTTAAAGCAAGTTCAGGTAAACAGAAAAGCAAAAACGAAAGGGTTTAGCTCTGAAAACATATTAAGTAGGTGGAAACGAAAAGAACCAAAGTGTTATGTACATGTTTTGAAATTAAAGGGAAGATTATTCACATACTATGCCATGAAACGAAAGGTTCAAGGGTAAGAGTGACTTACCTTGCTTCAGGCCTTGAATGGATGTGGGATTCGAACTTGAACTGCTACCTGGACGTTTCTGGAATTCGAAGAGTAGTCACAGGGGGTTTGCTTTTGGTTCGAAGAGTTGTCACAGAAGGTTGTTTTTGAGTTTGAACAAACTTCTATGTATGGGGTGTTCTTCGGAATCGAAAGAGATGAGTGTTTGGGATTCTGGGTTTTGATTTCTCAAGTGTTGATGAACTTGAGAGTTTTTTTGTGTTTGAGAAAATTTGGGAGATTCGTTCCTCTGGTCCAAAGATCCTCCCTTAGCTTTGCATAAATTCCTCTATTTATAGAGAAAAAGAATGGACATGTTTTCAACAGCCAGTCTTGCAAAATAATAAAATAATAGGTAACGTGAAAGTACATGTGGGGGGGCCTCTTGGTAGTTGGGGTGCAGAAGATGTGACTTAGGCCTCTGACGTTGCTTGTGCTCAGACCAAATTCAGGTTGAAAGTTGCTTTTGTGATAAAGTACTCTCTATGAAAAGAAAGAGTATGTAGCCTTTAACCAAGAATAGTAGTATCTAAAATACAAAGTTTAAAACCCTTGTATAAACTTCTGATTATGTAAATATTTGGATGCAACATAGCCTGGCAAACGAGATTTGGTCTTAAGTCGAATGCAAGAGTGAGATCGAAGCACACCTGTTTGAAGGAAGCCTTTGCCTCAGTCGAAGCTTATGGTCGAAACAAGCTAACTCGAAGGAAGCTATTGCCCAATCGAAAGCTCATGCTCGAAGGAAGCATATTGCCCAATCGAAAGCTCATGCTCGAAGGAAGCATGTTGCCCAATCGAAGCCTGGGTCGAAGCAAACATATTTCCCAATCGAAAGTCCATGTTCGAAGGAAGCAATGTTGCCCAATCGAAGCATGTGGATCGAAACAAACATAAAGGGAGTCATTGCCTTTTAGCGTGAGGGAGGTTCCTGGCTTCTGAGTCGAAGGGTATTCCCAAGTTGCATTCGAAGGAGGCTCCTGCTCAAAACGAAGGATGTACCTAAACTTGCATTCGAAGGAGGATTAGAGTTCAACATGAAGGACATATCCAAGTTGCATTCGAAAGAGGCTTTTTCTAAAAACGAAGGATGTAATCCAAGTTGCATTCGAAGGAGGCTCTTGCTCAACTGAAGTTTTCATCCAGGCACACAGAAGGTGAGTGCCCAAACGAAGACTTGCCTTGCAAGGGGTATATATGACCAGTAGGTCATGGCCTTCGATTGCAAGCACGTAGGCAGCAAAAGGCACAAACGAAGCCTGCAACGAGAAGTTACAGGCCCAGGCGAAAGAGGCACGCTAGTAGCCATTTTGAGCAATTGAAGGAGGCCAAGAGTCAATCGAAGGGTGCTGAATTGAAAAACACTTGTTTTTATCCAAATTTGTCAAAATTTTAATTTTATCTGTTTTCCCCCTTTTTGACAGTTTCCTTTTGGTACTGGAAAATCCCAATGCACTTGTGCAAGCTAAAATCCTGAGAATCTTTATGAGAAAAGCCTTGAGAAATGAGAGGGCAAATTTTGGGGTACAACAATCACGCTTTTCAGTTATGAGACGTGTGACATTTAATTTTCGCCATCATTATACGTTTAGTGGGAAACGTGGCCCACTCACTCATGTTGATCTTGCAGCATGTGTCCCTCAAATGACACGATATGAACTTAGGAAATCACAAAGATTTTCCCCATTATTTCTTCCTTCCTTTCAGAATCTATAAATACCCTTATTTCTATTTTTTTTCTACTTTTCTTCACTTCTTCACACCCTTGCTTCAGAAAAACGCAGCATTTACAAATTTCTTCATTGTTCCTCATCTTCATCCTCCTTCAAACTTCTTACAATGGCGAATGTTGATAATCAAACTTCTTCTCCAGAAATCGCTCTTCAACTATGCCTTGTCGACAACAAAGCTTACGTGACGGAACCCCCATTTGCTGAGGAGAAAGCCAAAATTTGGCAATCTCAGGTATTTATCCCTTTTACTCTTGAAGAGAAACCCTTAGCTTTTTTAGGGCCACTTCCTGCAGATGCACCCTCTGAAATCTATGTAAACGATAAGGAGGCATTTTTTTCCTACTAGTACTGTTACCAAACCCATATTTTCTTCTCCAAACCCTATTTCGCTCAAATACATTGACAAGAAATTTAGAACTGACCCACCTCTGTGTTGCCCTAAGTTTCGTGCTTGGATGGAACGTTTGGAAACTGGCAAAGGAGATCAATGGAAAATAATGGGTATTTACACATTATTAGGACTTTCTCGATGTGGCCAGCCTTACTCTAGTGGCATGCTCCTAGCTGCCATACATTGTTGGGAAGGTTCGATCAACACTTTTCATACTAAGTGTGGTATGATTACTCCTACCCTGTTCGACATTGTTGTTATCACAGGGTTAAAACCATCTGGCACAGTCTTTAACTATAGAGATGCTGAATTTGTGCCACTAAAGTTCGACGTTGGTGAAGCTGGTAAACCAACATACAATAACTTTATTAACCATCATGCTCAAACTTCAGGTCCCATAACTGACGAAGAGCATGTAGCATTTTTAACCTTATGGTTGTCTTGTTTTATTTTTTGCTCCAGGTCGATGCAGGTGGCCAAACAGTTTTCTTATCTGGCTACCCAATTGCATATGGGTGAGAATGTTGCTTTAGGCCAGCTGATTTTGGCCTCTCTTTATGCATCCTTGACTGACACTGCTAATCAAATCAAGCGTTTTGACCCTACTAATCCAAAGAAAAAGAATGTCTTAGTCCATGGTCTGTTTTGGCTCTTACAATTATGGTTGAATGCCAATTTTTCTTAGGAGATCAAGCCCTTCAGGAATAGGAAAGTGGCATGCCTTCCATCTCAAAACCATATTGTTTAGCAACGCCTTCTCCCTTTGACTCCTATCGACAAGGGTTTTCTAAATCCTAAAGTCTTTAACCCATTTCACGATAGACAAGATGGCCCAGAGTGGTTTACTAGGGCTTTCCCACTTGCAAGAGAATAAGACAAGAAAAATTCCATGATCCTATGTGTGATCGGTGGAAATAGAACTGACTATTTTGGAATGCTGGTTCGCAAAATGTCGCGGTAAGCAAGAGTCGCCACCGTCTTTTATGTTCTCCAACATGGAAAGGACAAAAGCACAGCAAAATTCCTTTTCGAGATGTTTCTCAGTTCGGGAGGTAGATTTATAGAAAGGGAAGGTGTTAGCACCCTTTCTATCCATGGTTATCCATGGGCTCTTAGGTACTTGCTCACTATGTTTTCAAAAATTGTTTGCTTTTCTTGTGTTTGTGGGTTTTGAAAAAGTTTAGTTTGAAAAACTTCTAGGTAACTCTTGTATCAGTCCTCAAGAGTGTATGAAGTATTTGTTTGAAAACTTTTTGAAAGTGTAGGTGCGAAAAGTGGTTTTTGTTTTTGAAAGAGCAAGTACCCAGGAGAAATCTACCTACTCTAAGGAATTAAGCTGTGTAAGAGTCCTTTAGACAGTACTATCCCACTATTGAGAAGTAGGTAGCACCGTCGTTGGAGTTATTCGGGTTAATTCGATTATAGGGACATGTGTGGTCACCAAAGCAATAGTAGGACGCCTTAGCGGTAGCCCTAATGTCCTAGATCCTTTTTTTCATCCGAGGCAACTGTTTCGAGGCAACTGGATCTTTAGACAGGAGGGCGACCTCTAAAACACCCTATACTTGATGACCACGTCGAGGCAACCAAGTGAGGCGTACCCTAGGAGTGGCATGTGCATGTGTGTCAGGTTCATGTTAAATTATGTTTGAGCATGCATCATTGTGAGCTACGGGTTGATTTTAATTTTCAGGTAAGTCTTGCATGCATAGTTAACAGTTAATAGTTTGCGGGAAATAAATTACGGAAAATTGAATCTACGCTATTACAAGGCGTCGGGTATTTACATCGCCAAAAACATAACCCTTGAAAATAAATGCGGAAAGTAAAGAAAGCGATAAAAACCTAATTATCTATTACATCCTCGAAGCAAGTACATAAATATAATCAAAATAATGAATTAAAAATAAATATGCGCGCGAAAGAATTAAATCGGGACGTCCTTAGGGTTTTGACCCTTTTTGAGAAAAGAAAGAAATTTTGTCCTTTTTTGTTGCAATTAATTCAAATTAAACCTGATAACTAATTATTTAATTAATTAAAAGAAAAAGTATTTTTGTGTTTTTTATGTTTTAATGAAAATAAAATAAAAGGATTAAAATTGTCAAAAGAAAAACCCTAATTCTAGATTGATTTTATTTATTATGAAAAAAAGATTAAAATTGTCCTAATTAAACAACTAAACTAATTAATTATAATTTATTTACAAAAATAATTATTAATAGTGAAAATAATAAATAATAAAAATAAACAATATTTTAAGTTTCTGATTTTATTATGAAAAATAATTTATGAATTAATTAGATAATAGTAATAATAATAATTAAAAGAAAATAAAAAGAAAGAAAATAAAAAAGAAATAGAAACCAGGGGGGTGTTGGACCCAAATGGAGGTGAGAAAAGCAATCTGAAGCCCATTAAGCACAAAGCTACGTTTGACTTCTGGAATTGTCTGCATGTTGGTTGACTGGGGAACATCATAGTCAGCACTTCATGGCCATTGGATTTGTGATAGTGGACACATGGCGTTTGGATGGGTAAGGCGTATAATGAGCCTTCTTGTGAAACCTGCATATGATCATCTGAAGAAAAATGCAAACAAATATTGGGTGGACCTGGGAATCGAACCCAGGTCCCAACGCTTGTTGAACACCTGGCCAACCACTCAACCACTTTGCACGCTTTGTTAATATTATAAACAAAAAATATATTATTAAGAAACAAATCAATATGCTGCATAAAACAAAATCGCGCGCGTAAGTTTGAATTACCCAACCCCATGCTTCCACGTCTTCATCTCCTTTGCTGAAACCTGTATAAAACAAATAGATAGCGGGGGTTTTTAACCCCCACAAACTGAAAAAAGGAAAAATAGCGAATAGGTCCATGATGAATATAAATTGTTCGCGACATGTGGTTTGAGTTCGTCTCATCCTAACGAATCCAACCATGGGTATCTCAAGGTCTGATTTTTCTTGTGCAGCAAAGCCCTAATTTAAGAACTTGGAAACCCTAACATTCATCAATGGCAATTTCTGTTTCAGGGTGTTTTAATCCAATTGAATGATATCATGAGCTTGGTATGATCTCTGGCAATGCAACACAATCAATAAAACATGTTAATTATGCGTGAATTCATCAATATGATTTCAAGAAAAAAACGCAAATCGTGGATCTGTATGCAACGATTTCTTGAGTTCTGGCGTGCGAATTTGATTGCATAAGATTCCTCACACCTCCAGCAATGTATTGGAATCAACAAATGCCTTGGAATCGTGCTAGAACCTGGAAAACAGTTTTGACTTTTTCTTGATTTTTCTCAATATGCTTATGGCCTTTTTGCAGCAATTTTCACGTGAATGGCATTAGGGTTCACTTGTGCATATGTAATAGAATGGAATTAGGTTAAGTCTTGGCCCAAAGATCCATTGCATTGATGTTTCAATATTTGATTTCCAATCACATCTTTTTGCATCTTTTTGATTGAGAAAACATGCCAATTTTGGATATTCTGGTCTCTTTGATTGGCACACGAAATCTCCAGCTTGTCTTGAGCTTGTTTGCTTCACAAAAAGATTTGAAAACCATATCTTTAAATTTCCTATATTTTAAATCAATTAAATGAATTAATATTAATAAAAAAATCCAATTAATTAATAAAAATAAGAGAATAAACTCAAATAGGCTTGATGGGTCGTGCATAGGCCTTGGATAAAGTTTCAAGAAGAAATTTGAGGCCCATTAGCAAAAATGATGTGTTTTGAGCAAAGTTGACTTTTGCAAATTCACAAAAATTTCCCAACTTCTCCAATGTATATCTTGCTCAATTTTGATCCTATGAACATGTTCTTGGACATTTTGGAAAGGTCTTGAAGCCCTCTAACCAATTCCTTTGGTCCCATGTCATTTGGATTTATCAATCTCAAGTTATGGTCTTTGACTTAAAATGCCTTTTTGTTGACTTTTGAAATTGACCTATAATGTGGAAATTGATAATTTTTTGTGAGAGCATTTCTTGTACTTGGAATGTGAAGATGAGTTATAGGAAATGTCATCCCCTTCAAAATGAGCATTGGATGGGATTTTTCTGATGAACCATGAAAAAGTTATGCCTTGGTCAAGATACAGTTGACTTTTCTACTGTCCAAAAATAGTAATTTTTGCATCTTGATGATTTTTGAGCTATCCTTGAGGAATCATGATCAAGACTTGATCAAATGATGATTGTGGACTCAAAATAAGATGTTGACCAAAATTTTTGACTTTTGACTGTAAAATGACCATTTTACCCCTACAGTTGACTGTGAACCAAATAGGGCTTTTGACTGTGCAATTTGCCTCTGTGAGTCTTGAGACTTGGCATGTAGATGCTTGACAATGTATATGGGCATATGGGACTTGATTGAGCCATTGAAAACCTCAAATTCCTTGAGAGAACCAAAACCCTAATTTTGACTGGCTTAGGAGGCATTTGGACTGTGCAACCCTTGAGAAGTCTTGAACCATTTGAAGATGCTTCTTGACAAACTTTGAAGAATATTGGAGGGAAAATTTTGGGGTACAACACTATGGAGACGTTATTTAACTCCCCAATTTCTGTCTTTTGTGATTGTCGATGTAAATTTAGGTTTGGTCGCTTATGAGCCTAACTTAGTGGCTCGACAATTTGGACTCTGTCAACTTGTCCCCAAGTCCTTGTTCAATTCTTACGAGCTGCTGGTCGACATCATATCTGACCAACCTTTCGAGATTATCAAAGAAGATATCGGAAACATATGGGCACGAAGGCCTACACTTACTCCCACTCCTTTCCAACCATCTTTCTACTGCACCAAAGAATTTGAGACTTGGTGGTAGTCATATTTTATTACATTCATTGGTGATCCTGATGCAAAGTTAGCTGAACTAACTATAACTTTTTCCAATTTGCAGGCGAAATCAACCAAGTGTAAGATTACTCATGTTAAACAAATTCGAGCTTTCCAGGATTACTTCTGAATTGTGTATCGATCTGATAATCTTCGTCGGACCATTTTTGAGGCTGCTGTCGAATTAAAGGAGAAGGTAACCGATAGGATCTTGGCACTTAAATCCCTGATTATGCGAAAGACAAATATCTTTACGCTCTTCACTTTAGAAACATCAAATTTCCTCCTTTTCCATCTAGCCCTTTGGCTTTGGCCTTTGGCCCACTTATTCATGACTGATGGTATTGCTCTTTATCTGATATGCAAAACGTCTATAAGAAAAAGGCCGACAGAGTGGTACCGACAAAGTATTATCTACCTAACTATTCAGGGCATCTTCATTTTGATCTCCGATATGTTAGAGTACTTTTGACCACACAAATCAGTAACGATTTCTGGAAAGCTTACCCCCCTGCTTGTTTTGGTTTGGTTGCTTATTTAATTGTTTTATACTTGCCTTACAGCTATCCCAATAGATCAGGCGGGTGCCGTTTCTGTCGGCAAGCCGCAACCTTCAACGGAACAGGTTTAAAACTCAACTTTCTGTCAATTATCATTTCTGGTTTGGCATGTCTGACTTAGAAAATTTCTTGTAGATTATCCTTGATCATACACCCTCCAGCGATGAACCCATTTCTTATTCACTCAAGAAGGATTCTTATGTAGGTGTACTTATATGCTTCTTGCTTCCATGTCTTTTATGCCTTGAACTGTGCTAATATTTTCCTTGTTTATCAAAGTCAAAAACGCTCAGCGGATTTGACTGCTCCCTCTGACAAATCCAAACGGTCCAAGAAAGACACACAACATACTTCTAAGAGGACTGAGATATATTTTGTCGATTCAACTCTTCATTCTTGACTAACCCAACTATTTCGACTTATATCTTTTTTTTATACTAAGCCATCATCTAATGTTCAGTCTCCTTAATGCTCCCACAAATCCAAAAGCCACAAGAGGAAAAAAGACTCTTCTACTGAAACCAAGGTGGTGAAAAAGAAGAAGAAGACAAAGGTAATTGTGTCCCAGAATGCTGAAGCAAAGGTTGGCCTAAATCTTGTTGATGAAAAAGAACCAGATGATGTCGAAGTTTCCCTTGTTACAAGGAGGAGATGTAAAGTGATCTTGGCTGAAAAACCTGAAGCTACCTTAGATTCAGTGTTGACACTATAGTAGTCGACACAACCATGGTCACTCTGACTCATGTTCCCAGAAATGATAAAGCTCCAAACCCAACAGGATGCGTCATTGATGCTTCATCTAAGGATGAGTCTGTCGATCTTGATCAGTCGACGCAAGTACTAGCTGATTATTTTTTTAGCTTCTTTTTCCTTTTTATTTGCTAGATTTGTTTGGCTGATATCTTTTCTTGCTTTCTTTAGGTTAATGTCTCTGGCCAACAACGAAGTGTTCTTGACTACACTCCTTTGTCAGAAACTTCTTCCCCTCATCATCATGAGAATCCTGACATTGCTGATGGTGAGTTTATTGACCTGACTATTTCAGATACTCTTAGTGACTCTGACTCAGTCACTAGTCCTGCCACACATAGTTCGACTAGCTCTGACTCTAGCCTTTCAGATTCCCTACAGGGTTCAGAAGAAAATTAAAATGTTACCATCTCCCAAATCCTGCCCTCTCCTAAAGGCACACAAGGCACGCCTCTCACTTCTTCTAGGAAAGCAAAGGTCGACTCACCTACTATAAAAGACATGGGAGTCAAGCCTTCTGCTCTAGAAGCAATTTATAGGTTGTGTCGCTTCGTGAGTTCTCGCACTTTTTCTCCTGACTCTGACTAATCTCAAGCATACAATGACAAGATGAGTCCTGAAGCAATCAAAGCCAAAAATCTAATGACTAAAATTCAAACTCATGCTTTGAATCCTGATTTTCCTCGTCTGCTTCATTCTGATCCAACTCTTGGCCCAGAACTTTAAGACACTCTCGCTCAAATAAAAGAGCTCAACATTTCTGAATCAGCCAGGTTTATGATAACAGCATTTGAGAAATTCTTTATTCCTCTACTCCAAAATATCGAAAGTATCAAGGAAAATAAGGAAGCGGTCGAGTCGAAGAAAGCTTTTGTGAAAGAGAATCTGGATATGGTGGTACAAGCTACTGAAGAAATCACTAATTTGTTAGCAATGGTTGAAAAGAAGAAACTGTAACTGGGTCCCAAACAAAAAAGAGTTGCTGAAATACGTGACCAGATTTCTGCTCTCAACAAGGAATTAGAATCATTTACCAGGGAAGAGGAAGAGTTCAATAACGTTATTACTCCAGCTCAAGCAAAGGCTGACCAAATGGCCATGGATGTTGTGGCCGTAAGTGAAACAATTTCTTCTGTCTAAACGGATCTTGAAACACTTAGGACTCAAGCATAAGATTTTGAATATCAGGCCGCAAACCTCCATGGTGAACTGCGGTCATTCCAAAATAGATTCAGACATTTTTAATCATTGTACCAATAATCTTGTGATTTCTTTATGGCTTTAATCCAAATTTTAATGGAACCTTTCTTCTGTCTTATATACATCTTCCTCTATTGCACAAATTTTATGCATGTTTTGAATTTGCTGGTTTCGAACACAATTTTACCAGCTTGTTGATTCGACAAATTTTCATTCCGTCAAAATTCTGACTTCTTGAAGAATGGGCTTATAATTTTTTAAATATTTACCATTTACCCTTAAGATCCATTGATCTGGGGCTAACTCCTCAAGTTCATAGGCATTATTTGAAAAAACTTTCATCACCTTAAAAGTCCCTTCCCAATTCAGAGACCATTTCCCTAAGACTCTATCATTTTTGACCATAGGTAATATTACTTTCCATACCAAATCGTCGACATCAAATACTTTATCTTTCTCTTTCTTATTATAAGCTCTGTCAACTCTTTCTTTATATCTTATTAACGAATCAAGGGCCAACATCCTTTCTTCATCTAAGTCGACAACATCATCCACCATCATATTCCAATAATCTTTAAATGGTATTTCATGATGTCTTTGGATCCTTATTAACTGAACATGTATCTCCACTGGTAAAAGTGCATCATGTCCATATGCAAGTCGAAATGGAGTAGTTCTCGTTGCTTCCTTAGGGGAAGTTCTACATACCCATAAGGCTTTATCGAGTGTTTTATGCCAATTCTTTTGCTTCTTTCCTACATGCTTCTTAATTAGGCTAATTATTACTTTATTGGCAGCTTCGACTTGGCCGTTTTCCTGAGCATAGTAAGGAGTAGAAGTTAACAATTTAATTCCAACTTCTTACGTAAATTCCTGCATTTTTCGTCCAGTAAACATTGATCCTTGGTCGGTTGTAATTGTTTACGGAATCCCAAACCGACATATGATGTGATTTTGTATAAAATCGATAACAACTTCTTGATCGACATTTGTTAAGGCTACTGCCTCGACCTGCATTTTCCGTCTAGTAAACACTGATCCTTGGTCGGTTGTAATTGTTTATGGAATCCTAAACCGACATATGATGTGATTTTGTATAAAATCGATAACAGCTTCTTGATCGACATTTGTTAAGGCTACTACCTCGACCCATTTTGTAAAATAATCAATACCAACTAAAATATACCTTTGCTATTTTGATGACGCTGGTTTTATTTCTCCAATCACATCTGTTGTACCCCAAAATTTTCCCTCTCATATTTCTCAAAACATTCCAAGAAAGACCCTCAAGTTGCTCAAGGAAGTCCAAGGGTTGACTAGACAAGCTCTCTCCTAAGGCAGTCTACCTCAAATTAGGGTTTCATGTTGCATCAAGATACTTGAGTACAAGGGATCCAAAATTCTCACCATTGTACTAATATGTTCTTAAGATCATCCTTGTCAAGTTTCAAGCCTTGCAGAAGAAGTTTACTCAGTCAATTGCTCAAAGGCCTAAAAATCGACTGTGTTAGGGCAAAAGTCAATTGTGGCCCACATACAGTCAAACTCCAAGATTTTTGGTCAACATTTTGATTTTGAAGTATCATTCATAATTTGATCAAGGGTTGATCATGATTCATCAAGGATTACTCACAATTCATCAAAACCCAAAAGTTGCTAAATTAGGGTTTTGCAGGAAAAGTCAACTCAACTTTGACCAAGCATAACTTTCTCAGAATTTATGAGAAATGACTCATCCAAAGCTCATTTTGAAGAGGATGCAATTACCTACAATACATCTTCATCTCCAAAGTTCAAAATATGCACTCACAAGAAGTTATGAATTTGGACATTATAGGTCACTTTGAAAAGTCAACAAAAATACCTTTTTTGTCAAAGCTTCATACATGAACATGGAATACCAAATTGAGATGAGACCAAAAGGGTTGCTTAGAGGACATATCAAGCTTTCTAAAAAGTCCAATAACACCTTCAAATAGTCAAAATTAAGGAAGTTATGCATTGGTGAAGTTGACCCTTTTTGCAAAATTGTCAAAAGTCAACTATGCCTCAAATTGCAATTTTTTGCTAAATGGGCCTAACTTTTTGCACTTGTTTTAAGTTGGTAGCATGGTCCACGAGTTCTAGATCTTTCCACTTGTCTTTATCTTACTTTTATTATTTATTTTGATTTTTATTGCAATTAAATCAATTTAAATCAAAATAAATCATGAAAAAATCCAAAACATTGAAACCTCAAGATCTTGTGCATATTTCAGGTCCTATATCCAGTTGGCAAGTGATTGAATTCGAGCAAGGCCTTTGTATTCATAAAAATATTGGTTTTAGCCTATTTTTGGAAGGATTTTCAAGTGAATCAAATCAAGATCAAAATCAATAATTGACAAAGATTGAGATCATGTTTGCAACCCTAATCCAATCCTCAGTATATAGGGAACATTTGCAGAAAAAAATCACAAGGTTTTGGAGGCGTGAGAAGTCAGAACCAAACTTGAAAAAATCAAAGAAAAGTGGTGATTCGATTTTGTACTTCCAGGCATTTTCAAGACCCTCTAGCCATCCCATTCGCTTCCTGGGATCACAAGCAAGCTATACCAATCAAGAACAAGCACTTTGAGGCGCTAGAACTCACTGTAAGTCAGCCATGACTTTGGTTTGTGCTTGAAATCGAATTGTATGATTTTGGCACTTACAACATGAAATAATCATATATTCTTGTTCCTTAACACATTTGTAAGTTATCTATATCATTTAATTGTGTTTTTATAGACTGTGTCAGAGTTTACCATTGTTAAGGTTTTATGCTTCATTTTAGGATCTTTGTATGCAGGCAAAATTGGCCCCCATGAAGGGTGTTGTACCCCAAAATTTGCCCTCCCATATTCATCAAGATTTGTCAAGTCAAGGTCACAAAATTCCCCAAGGGTTGTGCAGCTCAACTGTCTCCTATACAGTCAAAACTAGGGTTTGTGTTCTGATCAAGAATTGGAAGTTTTCAAAGGCCTAATCAAGTATCATATGCCTACAAAGATGGTCAAGTATCCTCATATCAAGTTTCAAGGCATTCAGCTCAAAATTGCACAGTCAAAACCCTAGATTGCACTACAGTCAACTGTAGGGGCAAAATGGTCATTTGACAGTCAAAAGTTCAAATTTTTGGTCAATATATCATTTTGAAGCCACAAACATCATTTGATCAATGCTTGATCATGATTCTCAAAATTTGGCTCAGAAATCATCAAAGATGCAAAAGTTGCTATATTTGGACAGCTGAAAAAGTCAACTGAAATTGACCAGGGCATAACTTTCACATGGATTATCAGAAAAATTCCATCCAAAGCTCATTTTGAAGAGAAAGACATTTCCTACAATTCATCTTCATATTCCAAGTCCAAGAAATGCTCTCACAAAAGTTATCAATTTCAACATTATAGGTCATTTTCAAAAGTCAACAAAAAGGGACTTTAAGTCAAAGGCCATAACTTGAGATTGGTAAATCAAAATGACATGGGACCAAAGGCATTGGTTAGAGGACTCAAAGACATTTCCAAAATGTCCAAGAACATGTGAAAAGCTTAAAAATTGAGCAAGTTATGCCTTGTGGAAGTTGGGAAATTTTTGGGAATTTTGAAAAGTCAACAATGGTTCAAATGACCTAAAAATGCAAATGGGCCCATTTTTCTTCCAAGTTTCTTCATGCCAAGCCTATGCACGACCATTAGGCTCAAAGGGAAGTATTTTCTCATTTTTTTATTATTTATTTGAATTTATATCAATATTAATTCATTTAAATTATTTTAATACATGAAAAATATAAGTTTGACCTAAAAAAATCTTTTTATGCACATTCCAAGGTCAATATTTCGTGCACATCTTAAATAGGCAAGTTTTGGTGTGATTTGAGCTGATTGAACACAAAAACCATGAGAAAAGATATGGAAAAGATCCTTGAAATCAAATATTCAAAAATCATCAAAGCAATGGATTTTGTCCAATCTTTCTTAACCTAATCACTCACTATATGATCAGGAATCAAGACCTAATGCAAAAGGACTCCAAGCTGCGCCCAAAAAAGCTATTGCACATTGAAAATTCTCCTTAAAACTCAAAGACTGAAAACTAGTTTCAAGGTCGATTCAAGCTTCAATTTTTGTTCTATCAGCATCCTTAAGCATCCCTGAAGGTGTTCCAATCAATATCAATCACAAAAGCTCAAGGAATTGGGGTACAGAACTCAAGACGTTCCATGGAAATTCCAAAATCGTATTCTATATTTTACGCATTTTCATGACATTTCATTGATTGATTCTTGTTCCTCATGATATTCCAAAGCTAACCTTTATATTCAATTTGATTTTTGCATCGTGTATGAGATTTCACCATGATCGAAATTTAGGTTTTCAGAGTTCTTGAATTGGGGTTTCTCACCCCAGGAACAATTGGGACTCAAGATCATTACCATTGCAATCAGCGTGCTCCAACGAACAAGAGACATATCTCGCGAACAATTTATGAAGCTCATAACTCTAATCGCTATTTTTCAATAGACACCTTTTTGCAACGCTACGAAAACCGTTCCCATAGTGTTTTGTTTTACAGGGTGAGGAAGACGATGATGTCGTGTCATCCGGGGACAGGCCAATTCAAAATCTCGCGCGTATTTCAAAGGGGACTAACCTTTTTCTTTTATAATATTTGTTGATTAATATATATTAAAAGAATTCAAAGTGCTTCAGTGGTGCAGGTGTCGCTTTGCCAAGTCCAAGACCTGGGTTCGATTCCCAGGTCTGTGTAAAATTTCATATTATTTTTCCATCTAAAATCATGTGTAGCGCTAATGTCCAAGACATCCCATGGACCTCAAAGCATGACCATCCACGCGTCCTACACAACCAGATCAACGACCACGATGCAAAGAACATGCTAGGACCAAGTCAACACGCTGGCATACGAACTGGAAAAGTCAACGAACTCACAAATAATTGGGCCAGAATTCCCAGGCCTGTACCTCACAATCTGGAGCTACACCCCACCCTAGTTTGCCTTCCCTAATCTTTTTATTTATTTTTATTCTTGTTTTAATAATTACTTTTATTTAATTATGTTTATTTAATTAATTATTTTTAACAAAATACAAAAACACACAAAAATCAGAAAATATAAAAAATATAATATTTATTTTATTATGATTATTTTCAAATAAACATGTAAATAATTTAGTAAATTAGGTTATAAGTTTAATTCTTTTTTAACAAAAATGTAAAAAATATAGAATTAGGTTAATAAACACTTTTTCTTCCTTTTTAATTTTTTCCTTTTTTTTTCCACAGTAATAATTATTTATTTATTTATTTTTTATAATTAAATTGCACATAAATGAATTAGGGTTTAATGTAGATTATATTTTAATTCTTTCATGATAAATAAAAATATTAGAATTAGGGTTTGCCTTTTAATTTAATTTCAATTAACTCCTTTTTCTCATTAAATCTAAAAAACACAAAAATACCATTTTCATTTAATTTTAATTTTAAATTCCTTGTTAATTTTAATTATTTGCAAAAGGGTCCAACGCCCTAGTTTTGTTTAATTCCTTTATTTCGCGCATTTATTTTATGTCGTTCATTATAATTATGTAAATCTCCCAAAGCCCTGTAAGTTAAATTTCTCGCACTTTTATTTATCGCTTTATTTATTTTCCGCTAAATCGGGTTCTGGAAATTTTGGCGATGTGGACCCGCGCCATTTGTAATAGTTGTAGATTTATTTTCCCGCAACTTATAACTGTTAAATATGCATGCAAGAATGAATGTCTTAATTAAAATCAAGCGTATATCACCAATAAACATGACAAGACGAATAACTGAAACATGACACACAATTCGCACACACCACCCCTAGGGTACGCCTCACTGTTGCCTTTCGAAAGGTGATCGTCAAGTAGAGGACGTCTTAGTAAGTCCTCATGATCCGGGAACCTGGCATGAGGGTAGCTTCTAAGGTGTCTTCCCATTTCTCTGGTGATCACCATGTCCCTAAAAATCGAATTGACCCGAACACCTCCAACGGTGGTGCTACCTACCTCTCAATGGTGGGATGGCACTACTTTTAAGGACATTTACACAGACGAATTCCTTAGGGTAGGTAGGTTCTCAAGGATACTTGCTCTAATCTCAAAACAAACTCAAAAAGACTTTTCACACTGACACTTTTCAAAAGCTTTCAAAACAAACTTTTCAAACACTCTGGCGTATGAGTCGATCTGAAATTTTTCAAAGAAACTTTTTAAACCCACATTGAAAAGCAAGCAAACAATTTTGAAAACACATTGAGCAAGTATCTAAGAGCCCATGGATAACCATGGATAGAAAGGGTGCTAACACCTTCCCCTTCTATAACCTACCTCCCGAACCGAGAGCAATCTCTTTAAAGGAATTTTTCTGTGCTTTTGTCCTTTCCAATTGGAGAAAAATAAAAGACGGTGGCGACTCTTGCTTCCGCGACATTTCGCGAACCAGCGTTAAACAGTCAGTTCCAGATCCACCGATCACAGAACTGGCGACTCTGCTGGGGATATACTTAAAGTGAGGTGTACCTTAGGGCTAGGTCATAACTATGTTTTCAATTGTCTTCTTTGCTTGCTTTATTATTGTGGGTTGCTTGGGAGTTCTATAGATCCTAACCCGGATCTGGGGGATACCTTTCTTAGAAAGTAGCAACAAGGCTGTGAGGGAACTGTGCGGGGTATACCGACATGGTTGAAACAGTCTGCTACGTTGATGTGGCACTTTGGTGTGTACCGGTAACCCTTGAGTTCAGTCAAGGAGAGTACGGGGCCTCCGCGTGGTGTCGTGAAGCATCAACAGACCTTAGGAACCTTAATTGAACTATCTTGGCCTCTTTAGGGTAGTGAGATAACTGACTTTGGTGCAGTCCGAGGTTGGTTGATACTCGATACTACACTCAATTGAGGGTTGCTTTCCTGGAATATTTCGGTCGCCAGTTCAGTGGCTAAACCGAAACGATGAACAATGAAAGCAATCCAGTGATATTGGGACCCTTAGAACCCGGTTACTTTGATTAGGACAGGTTGAACCCACCAACTTCAAGAGGGTACTACCCAGACCCCATGCTGGCCTAAACCTAAGGGCTCTCTCTTGTGTGACTTGTGTGCCTTCGTACTTGACTATCTGCATGCTTGTGATCTAACACTTGTTTCTTGCAGGTTTTGTTTCAGTCCTTAATTAGGACTCATAACAGGGTTCACTCACATTACCCCATGCATAGCATAACATCATACCATTGCATGCATCCTGCATACATCCTAACCCATTTCAAGGATCTCAAGGGCTTGTGATGCAGGTCATGATAAATCAAACATCTAGCCAAGGGCAGAGAGGATTTATTTTCCTCTAGCCAAGGTTGTCAGGGGCTATGACCCACTGGATATGGTGAGCTTTTGACCCTTGAAGAAGGACTCTCAATAACATGAAGTACCTTCAATCAAGTTACCGGCTTTCAACTCTAACAAGTTTCTCTGTTTACCCCGCGAGGTCCTTGAAATCATTGCATGCATGTCATACATATCATTGCATAACAGGTACCCTTTCTCTGCAGGTTACTTACCTTCTTCGCTGTTTATTTCAGCCGATCGTCATGAATCCTGAATCATCAGCCGAGCAGACTATCAAGGCCCTCCAGGCTCAGAATGCCCAATTCCAAGGGCTAATCATGAACTTGACCCAGGGGCAGCAAGATCTGAAGGCTCTGCTCTTGAAGAAGGAAAAGAAGAAGAAGAGGACTGTCTTGTTCAGCCCTAGACGCAGATCTGGGAATACACCGCAAGTCGAAACTGAGAGGACTACCCCATCTGTGAGGGAAAGCAGTCCCCATGAGAGAGAGGTTCCCAGTCCAGTGGTCTCCGACAACGAGACAGATTTTGATGAAGAGCAGTACCCTCCTGCTAATGACAGATATAAGCAACTGGAGGACAGAATGAAAGCTATGGAGGTTCAACAGGTACCTGGGCTGGATTTCGGAGATCTGGGTTTGTCAATTGGTGTAGTTATTCCTCGGAAGTTCAAAGCACCGTCCTTTACTAAGTATGATGGGGCGTCTTGCCCCAAGCTGCATCTAAGGTCCTATGTTCGGAAGATTCAACCATATACGGTGGACAAAAACTTGTGGATCCACTTCTTCCAGGAGAGTCTTTCAGGGACTCATCTCGAATGGTTCTATCAGCTAGATGGGACCAAGGTTCGTAACTGGGAGGAGTTGGCTACTGCTTTCTACAAGCAGTATCAGTATAATGCCGACCTTGCTCCTACGCGTACCCAACTCCAGGGTATGTCGTTAGGATCAAGTGAAGGTTTTAAAGAATATGCGCAGAAATGGAGGGATCTTGCTGGAAGGGTACAACCACCTCTGACTGACCGTGAACTTGTGGACATGTTCTTGGGGACCCTGTCTGGTCCATTCTTCAACCACCTCATTGGTAACTCATCTGCTGGATTTACCGACCTCATCCTGACCGGCGAAAGAATTGAAGCTGGTATCAAGAGCGGGAAAATTCAAGAGGCCACACCTTCTGATATTCATAAAAAGCCTTACACGGGAAAGAAGGAATCTAATGCTGCATACGGTCAAAAGGGTCGCCGTGATCAACATGCAGGGGAAGTCATGATCTCTGGTTCTGCACCACGCCGCCAACCACAGAGGGGAAACCAGCAAAGGCCGGACGGGCCTAAAAGGCAGTTCACCAACATTAACATGCCATGGTCGCAAGCATTGCAACATATGTTGAAAATGAACCTGATTGCAGTGATCAACCCTCCTGCCAATCCTAAGACCTCCTCTCCTAGCTACAATCCAGAAGCCAGATGCGCTTATCACTCCGATAGCCCGGGGCACGATACTGAAGACTGTTGGGCACTAAAGTACAAAATTCAGAACATGATCGATGCCAAAGAGATCGAGTTCGAGCCTGCTGAGACTCCCAACGTGATCAGTGCTCCGTTGCCAAAACATGGCTAGGATTGAGATTTTTTTTGTTCATTTGAATTCAAGTAGTATTTTTTCCTTTCTTGTTCAGATAAACAATTATTATGTTAAACTCTTTTATTTCATGAATGCATTACACATGTCTGTCTTGATTTAATTATGTTTACTATGCTTAAAACTGCTTTCATATTTTTGCAATGGTCAACTCTTAATTGAAAATTCTAAACCTCTTGAGGGAGGATGACGAAAACGATACCGCAATTTACAGTATGCTTTTGAACAGACCCCGCTGATGAGGTACATGCATTGTTTCAATCCCTAAACACTGGAGTTATAAGGATGATGATCCCTCGTCAACCCATCAGAGCCAAAGAAGTAGGAGTTTGTATTTTCGAAAATCAAAACCCTTAATCATAACCTGGGGCAGGGTAATTCTCTCAGATTGATCCAAGTGCATAACGAATGGCACCAAAAAAGGTCCTTACAAAACAAAGAAAGACAGTGATGGTTCAGAATAATCATAAGGACAGGCAGTCATTACCAAAAAAAAATCATAAATGAAAAACCCAAAAAGTCAAAACCAATAAAGAAGACTTACCAAACTGGGGCATCCCGCTGACTGTAATCCCGAAAAGGAAACAGTTCAGGCAAAAAAAAAGAAAGGGATAACAAAAATAAAGAAAGAGGTCTCACAAACCCTCAACAAAAACAAAAATGACTGCCTAGTCAGAATAAATCATCCATATCTGAACCATCATTGGAATATCAGAACAAAGACTCAAACAAGGTCTAACGCACGATCAACTGAGTTTAGGTTTGGAGAACATCATGAAGAGCGGGTGGGTACAAATAATTTGAGCCTTTATCCTTTGTTTCTTAAACCGTGAACCCGGCCACGATATAACCCTTAAAAGTCCTAGCTGAAGCATGGGTTAGTTCGAAAGCATACTGTTACGAAGGTATCCTGACTCCTGAAGGTTTGCTGTAAAATCTTGAGTTGACACCGCACTGTATTACAAAAAAAAAAAATGCATTTTCAAAATTCAAGACAGATATAGGCTTTTGCATTCTTAAAATAACCTTGTTTGCATATGACTATTTGTTTGAACAGCAGGGAAATTCGCACGATGAACACCTTGTGAATAGAAGTACCTCCAATCAAGGGGCACAGTAGGAGCGTTGCCCATTATCTGGGGCATGGCAAACACTTCCAACAGGGGCAACTCCCTACATTCTGAGAGCGTGGACATAGTTAAAAAATACTACGCATGAAAAAAGACCCGCTAGGCTGACATGCCAAGGCAAAAATTAGGGCTTCCCGTCGAACCAAAAGGGTTCGGGCAAAATGAAGGGATGAAACGAAAAAAAACATGTACACCCGGCAAGTCGAAAACCTGAAAAGGCGGCTTGGGCAAAAATGGGTATCCCGGTGGACTGAAAACCCGAAAGGGCAGTCCAGGCAAAAGTTAGGGATCAAAGCGTACGACTATGTTCCGGCATCTCGTCACTTGTCTACCCGAAGATTTGTCAATCACCCCACACAGGTATCCTCATCCCTCATCTCCGAAGCAGGGGCAATAATGAGTTATCCAGGCAATCCAACTGTTCTGTCGACCAAAGTACAAAGGAAAGATCAACATAAGGATGGTTACCATATACCTTTACAAAATTCCAAATTGTGGGCTAGCGTCCGAAACCAAACAGGACAATCATCCACTTAATCAAAATCATGCAACCCAACACCGGTTCCTTCTCAACCTTCAGACAAAGTCATACACAGACTCCTCCTCCACAAGATGACCTAACCCCGGTTCATCAAGAAGTTTTTACACAAACTTATCCAAGTAACCTAACCCCGGTTCCTCCAAAAGTCTTACATGGATTTAGCTCAAGATGACCTAACCCCGGTTCATCAAAAAGTTTTTACACAAACTCGTCAAGTAACCTTACCCCGGTTCCTCTAGAAATCTTACATGGGTTTATCTCAAGCAACCTCACCCCGGTTCATCCAGAAGTTTTACACAAACTTATCCCAGTAACCTTACCCCGGTTCGTCAAGAAATCTCACACGGATCTACCTCAAGGTAACCTAACCCCGATTCCCCCAGAAGTCTCACAGGGACTCGTCTCCAGTAACCTTACCCCGGTTCATCAAGAAATCTCACACGGATCTATCTCAAGGTAACCTAACCCCGGTTCCCCCAGAAGTCTCACAGGGACTCGTCTCCAGTAACCTTACCCCGGTTCGTCAAGAAATCTCACATGGATTTACCCCAAGGTAACCTAACCCCGGTTCCTCCAGAAGTATTACATGGATTTAGTTCAAGATAACCTCACCCCGATTCATCAAAAAGTTTTACATGAACTTACCTCACCAAGCGACCCTACACCGGTTCCCCCTATTCAAGATGCAGTTTTACATGGACTCGTCACCCAGAAACCCTACACAGGTTCTCCCTTTCCAAAAACGAAGTTTTACACGAACTCATCATCAAAGTAACCCTACCCAGGTTCCTTCTCCATTTCAGATGCAGTTTTACACGAGCTCATCAGCAGGCCACCCTACGTAGGTTCCCTCTTTCAACCTACAACATTACAGTTCAAAATCTCCCCAGGAGAGTCCAATCCAGTTTCCCGAGGAAAGTTGGAATTCATATCCCCAAGCAGTAAGCTTATCCCCAGTAGATTCTGGAAGCTTATTCCTCGCAGAGCACGAACGCGTCGTCCGGCTTTATTTAAAGAGTTATTTCCTTAAACAGGATATAACTGGGTTATCCTCAGCCAAAAAGCCACGGAAAGGTCGTCGTCAACGTAGTTCTTTCTTACCCCAGCGATGTCTGTCAGCACTTCCAACAACAAGGGTATCCTCAGCAAGTCATCAACGTCCAGCAAGGCATCTCTCTCCCCACAGAGTATGGCTTCCCAGCATGGTCGTCAGAGTATCTTTTCTCCCCGCAGACTCTTCATTTGCCAAGTTTATTCCGCAACGGAGTCATCTTCTCCTACCGGTATTCTTGCAGTTATCATCTCCAGCGGAAGCAAAATCTATTCTTCAACGTCAGCCCAGGATACAACTTCCCGGCACCCGTCAAGGATTCACTTTCCTAGACGAAAACATACATAAAACTTCACATACATCATCATAGCATGCATAACGCACTGCATCATATCATACGAATCTCATTTATGTTGAGAACATCATTGCTTGATCCATATCATGCATTGCATATGACTGACTTTTACCTTTCAGGAAAGATGCAGTTTAAATTCTCAATCACATTTCAAGACTTTGTCCGGTTCAGTTAAATCGACCATAAGATTTTCCTGATGCTTATCCAGTCAAAGGCCTTCTCTGGTTCAGTCAGATCGACCCTAAGATCCCCCTGATGCTTATCCAGTTGAAGATGTTTCAAGACCTAGACCGATTCAGTTAAATCGACCCTAAGATTTTCCTGATGCTTATCCAGTCAAAGGCCTTCTCTGGTTCAGTCAGATCGACCCTAAGATCTCCCTGATGCTTATCCAGTTGAAGATATTCCAAGACCTTGTCCGGTTCAGTTAAATCGACCCTAAGATTTTCCTGATTCTTACCCAGTCAAAGGCCTCTCTGGTTCAGTCAGATCGACCCTAAGATCTCCCTGATTCTTATTCCAGTAGAAGACACCCAAGATTTTTCTCAACAAGCGTTGTTGAAGTTAAAGACACCCAAGATTTTTCTCAACGAGCGTTGTTGAAGTTAAAGTCGCCCGAGGTTCTCTTACCATTCATGCTAAGGTAGTAACCATCCCTGGTTCATTCATCGCCATTTGAAGCTCCAGATCCAGCTCCTGTAACCAGTCAGGACACATCTATACCAAGCATCTAAAATCAGCTCCTGCAACGTGTCAGGTACTCTTTTCTTCTTTTGCAGGTATGCAGGTTCTAACTAAAGAATCTCCTACGCGATCAACATCCAGATGGCATCTATAAGCCCATCACCCTATCCAGCAATCTCTAAATGGCATCTATAAGCCCATTCCCCCATCACTGTCACTATGTGAGCGCAAATTTCTGGGCACTCTAGTGTTCAATCATCTTCTACCCTCGGATTACGAAAGGCACGTAAGCCAATCTGCATCCTCAGGTCTAAGAAGATTGAACAGGGGCAACTGTTGTACCCCAAAATTTGCCCTCCCATATTCATCAAGATTTGTCAAGTCAAGGTCACAAAATTCCCCAAGGGTTGTGCAGCTCAACTGTCTCCTATACAGTCAAAACTAGGGTTTGTGTTCTGATCAAGAATTGGAAGTTTTCAAAGGCCTAATCAAGTATCATATGCCTACAAAGATGGTCAAGTATCCTCATATCAAGTTTCAAGGCATTCAGCTCAAAATTGCACAGTCAAAACCCTAGATTGCACTACAGTCAACTGTAGGGGCAAAATGGTCATTTGACAGTCAAAAGTTCAAATTTTTGGTCAATATATCATTTTGAAGCCACAAACATCATTTGATCAATGCTTGATCATGATTCTCAAAATTTGGCTCAGAAATCATCAAAGATGCAAAAGTTGCTATATTTGGACAGCTGAAAAAGTCAACTGAAATTGACCAGGGCATAACTTTCACATGGATTATCAGAAAAATTCCATCCAAAGCTCATTTTGAAGAGAAAGGCATTTCCTACAATTCATCTTCATATTCCAAGTCCAAGAAATGCTCTCACAAAAGTTATCAATTTCAACATTATAGGTCATTTTCAAAAGTCAACAAAAAGGGACTTTAAGTCAAAGGCCATAACTTGAGATTGGTAAATCAAAATGACATGGCACCAAAGGCATTGGTTAGAGGACTAAAAGACATTTCCAAAATGTCCAAGAACATGTGAAAAGCTTAAAAATTGAGCAAGTTATGCCTTGTGGAAGTTGGGAAATTTTTGGGAATTTTGAAAAGTCAACAATGGTTCAAATGACCTAAAAATGCAAATGGGCCCATTTTTCTTCCAAGTTTCTTCATGCCAAGCCTATGCACGACCATTAGGCCCAAAGGGAAGTATTTTCTCATTTTTTTATTATTTATTTGAATTTATATCAATATTAATTCATTTAAATTATTTTAATACATGAAAAATATAAGTTTGACCTAAAAAAATCTTTTTATGCACATTCCAAGGTCAATATTTCGTGCACATCTTAAATAGGCAAGTTTTGGTGTGATTTGAGCTGATTGAACACAAAAACCATGAGAAAAGATATGGAAAAGATCCTTGAAATCAAATATTCAAAAATCATCAAAGCAATGGATTTTGTCCAATCTTTCTTAACCTAATCACTCACTATATGATCAGGAATCAAGACCTAATGCAAAAGGACTCCAAGCTGCGCCCAAAAAAGCTATTGCACATTGAAAATTCTCCTTAAAACTCAAAGACTGAAAACTAGTTTCAAGGTCGATTCAAGCTTCAATTTTTGTTCTATCAGCATCCTTAAGCATCCCTGAAGGTGTTCCAATCAATATCAATCACAAAAGCTCAAGGAATTGGGGTACAGAACTCAAGACGTTCCATGGAAATTCCAAAATCGTATTCTATATTTTACGCATTTTCATGACATTTCATTGATTGATTCTTGTTCCTCATGATATTCCAAAGCTAACCTTTATATTCAATTTGATTTTTGCATCGTGTATGAGATTTCACCATGATCGAAATTTAGGTTTTCAGAGTTCTTGAATTGGGGTTTCTCACCCCAGGAACAATTGGGACTCAAGATCATTACCATTGCAATCAGCGTGCTCCAACGAACAAGAGACATATCTCGCGAACAATTTATGAAGCTCATAACTCTAATCGCTATTTTTCAATAGACACCTTTTTGCAACGCTACGAAAACCGTTCCCATAGTGTTTTGTTTTACAGGGTGAGGAAGACGATGATGTCGTGTCATCCGGGGACAGGCCAATTCAAAATCTCGCGCGTATTTCAAAGGGGACTAACCTTTTTCTTTTATAATATTTGTTGATTAATATATATTAAAAGAATTCAAAGTGCTTCAGTGGTGCAGGTGTCGCTTTGCCAAGTCCAAGACCTGGGTTCGATTCCCAGGTCTGTGTAAAATTTCATATTATTTTTCCATCTAAAATCATGTGTAGCGCTAATGTCCAAGACATCCCATGGACCTCAAAGCATGACCATCCACGCGTCCTACACAACCAGATCAACGACCACGATGCAAAGAACATGCTAGGACCAAGTCAACACGCTGGCATACGAACTGGAAAAGTCAACGAACTCACAAATAATTGGGCCAGAATTCCCAGGCCTGTACCTCACAATCTGGAGCTACACCCCACCCTAGTTTGCCTTCCCTAATCTTTTTATTTATTTTTATTCTTGTTTTAATAATTACTTTTATTTAATTATGTTTATTTAATTAATTATTTTTAACAAAATACAAAAACACACAAAAATCAGAAAATATAAAAAATATAATATTTATTTTATTATGATTATTTTCAAATAAACATGTAAATAATTTAGTAAATTAGGTTATAAGTTTAATTCTTTTTTAACAAAAATGTAAAAAATATAGAATTAGGTTAATAAACACTTTTTCTTCCTTTTTAATTTTTTCCTTTTTTTTTCCACAGTAATAATTATTTATTTATTTATTTTTTATAATTAAATTGCACATAAATAAATTAGGGTTTAATGTAGATTATATTTTAATTCTTTCATGATAAATAAAAATATTAGAATTAGGGTTTGCATTTTAATTTAATTTCAATTAACTCCTTTTTCTCATTAAATCTAAAAAACACAAAAATACCATTTTCATTTAATTTTAATTTTAAATTCCTTGTTAATTTTAATTATTTGCAAAAGGGTCCAACGCCCTAGTTTTGTTTAATTCCTTTATTTCGCGCATTTATTTTATGTCGTTCATTATAATTATGTAAATCTCCCAAAGCCCTGTAATTTAAATTTCTCGCACTTTTATTTATCGCTTTATTTATTTTCCGCTAAATCGGGTTTTGGAAATTTTGGCGATGTGGACCCGCGCCATTTGTAATAGTTGTAGATTTATTTTCCCGCAACTTATAACTGTTAAATATGCATGCAAGAATGAATGTCTTAATTAAAATCAAGCGTATATCACCAATAAACATGACAAGACGAATAACTGAAACATGACACACAATTCGCACACACCACCCCTAGGGTACGCCTCACTGTTGCCTTTCGAAAGGTGATCGTCAAGTAGAGGACGTCTTAGTAAGTCCTCATGATCCGGGAACCTGGCATGAGGGTAGCTTCTAAGGTGTCTTCCCATTGCTCTGGTGATCACCATGTCCCTAAAAATCGAATTGACCCGAACACCTCCAACGGTGGTGCTACCTACCTCTCAATGGTGGGATGGCACTACTTTTAAGGACATTTACACAGACGAATTCCTTAGGGTAGGTAGGTTCTCAAGGATACTTGCTCTAATCTCAAAACAAACTCAAAAAGACTTTTCACACTGACACTTTTCAAAAGCTTTCAAAATAAACTTTTCAAACACTCTGGCGTATGAGTCGATCTGAAATTTTTCAAAGAAACTTTTTAAACCCACATTGAAAAGCAAGCAAACAATTTTGAAAACACATTGAGCAAGTATCTAAGAGCCCATGGATAACCATGGATAGAAAGGGTGCTAACACCTTCCCCTTCTATAACCTACCTCCCGAACCGAGAGCAATCTCTTTAAAGGAATTTTTCTGTGCTTTTGTCCTTTCCAATTGGAGAAAAATAAAAGACGGTGGCGACTCTTGCTTCCGCGACATTTCGCGAACCAGCGTTAAACAGTCAGTTCCAGATCCACCGATCACAAAGGGCATCATGATGCTCAGAATGTCAAGGCGGTTCGATTCATGGCATTAGATGTTATTTATCGTGCCTATATTTGATTTTAAGATGTGCAGGGTTTGTAGTGACAGCCATGTGTCCGTAGGTAAAAGTCTCTGACTTTTACCAACAGAGAGAGGAAGGAGATGACATGCGTGGCGCTCTTTAATTAGTCCATTTGAAAATCCGCGCGCAGGAATTTAATAAAGTTATTTTTCTTTTATATTATTTAATTGTCCCTTTGTATATAGCAAGCGTGTGTAGCTCAGCTGGCATTGGTGCAGGTGGAAAAGGCTTTAGGACCTAGGTTCGAATCCCAGGTCCCCCCAATTATTTCACATTATTTTTCTTTCCTTCATCAGGCGCGTGCATAGGCAGGAGGATCACCATGCATCCTCAAGATTCAACCTTTGGATCACCAGATGGCCAGATCTAAAGGCCATCAGATGAAGGAGCACCATGTGACCCACTTAATGCAACGCATGGGATTCAGGGAGTCAACATGGACCTCAAATTTTTGGGCCCAAGGCTTGCTATTCACACCCTCCAAAATTACTTTCTCAGGCCCATATCTCTTTCTCTTTCTTTTCTTTTTTATATTTTCTAAATTAATTCATTTTATTTATTTTTACTAACACAAATTAATAATTCTTTTTATCAAAAAATCATAAAAATAATATTTTTCACCCAATTAGATTTGGGATATTTATTTTTTATATAAAAATTAATTGAATTAGGTTATTTAATTTTAGGTAACTTAAATTATTTTGTAAATAAATTAAAATTAATTAGAACAATTAGGGTTTTTGTTTCTAACTTAATTCTATTTTCTTTTTTCTTAAAATAACCAAAAACACAAAAATAGGTTAAATTTAGTCATTTTCTTTAATTAATTTAATTACTAATTAATTTTTATTTAATTTGAAAACCTTATTCTTTTTCTTAAAAATAATTAAAAACAACACAAATAATTTTTCCTTTCAATTAGGTTAGACGGGGTCAAAACCCTAATTCCCTTTCATTCTCTATTCGCGCGCGCTTTATTTTATTTTTACCATATTGATGTAATTGCTCACAAGTTGTAATAGATTAATTAGGACTTTTTACTTTCGTTTATCGTTTTTTTTACGGGTTGTTTTTGGCTATGTAATTAATATCCGAAGCCTTGTAATAGCTTAGCTTTATTTTCCATACTTTAAATTCCGCAAATATTAACTGTTAGATGCATGGTAATAGGGATGCATGACAAGAATGTATAATTAACTTTAAAACGGTTAGCAAATCCTAAATATGAAAAGATAATAAACTTGAAATTGAATCACTCGCACATGCGCACTCTTAGGGTATACTCCCACTTCGGTTGCCTTCGGTAAACGATCATTAAGTATAGGGTATTTTAGTGGTCGCTCTCTTGTCTCAAAGATCAAAGTTGTCTCGGAAAGGTTGCCTCGAAATTGTTGCCTTGAATATTGATCATAAGACATTAGGGTTATTACTAAGACGTCCTAACATTGCTTTAGTGATCGTACGTCCCTTTCAAATTGACCCTTAAAACTCCAACGACGGTGCTACCTACTCACTAATAGTAGGATAACACTGTCTAAAGGAAACGAACATAGAACAATTCTTTTTTCGAGTAGGTAGATGCTAGTAGGTACTTGCTCAAACAAACAAACTCTTTTCACACCAAACACTTTTCAAACAAAGTTTTTTTCAAAAAACACTTTGTAACACTCTTGAAGACAAAAGCAAGGGTTAAATCAAAGTCAAACAAAAACTTTTTCAAATCAAACACACACAGAAGCAATTTTGAAAATGATGAGCAAGTACCTAAGAGCCCGTAGATAACTACGGATAGAAAGGGTGATAATACCTTCCCTTTCTATAATCTACCCCCCGTACTCAAAATCTCGAAAAAGGAATTTTTATGTGCTTTTTTCCTTTCCAGTTGGATAAAATAAAAGTTGGTGGCGACTCTTGCTTACCGCGACATTTTGCGAATATAAATGTAAAACGCAAACCAGCACTGTCCAAAACAGTTCCGGTTCTGGCCACCGTATCACAGAACTGATGACTCTGCTGGGGACAAATAAGTGGGGTATACCTTAGGATTAGTTCATCATATTGCTTCTATTGTTTGATTTGATTGATTTATCTTTGTGGGCTTTGTATCAGAGTTACTATAGATCATAACCCGGATCTAGGGAACACCTGTTAGGTAAGTAGCAATAAACTGTGAGGGAACTGTACGGTGTAGACCGATACGGTTGAAGCAGTAGCTACGTTGATGTGGCACATTGGTTGGTACCGGTATCCCTTGTGGAGAAACAAGGAGAATACAGGGCCGCTACGTGTGTCGTTAAGCATCAACTGACCTTAGAACCCTTAATCGACCAACTTGGCCATTAGAAAGTAGTGAGATAGCCGGCCTCGGTGTAAAGCTGAGAATTGGCTGATACTCGATGCTACACTCATTGAGACCATACTCTCGAGATAGTTCCGGCTGCAAGAAAAGATTGTGTGAGCTGAAACCATGACCGATGGAGGATGGCCGGTGATATTGAGATCCTCTAGAACCCGGTTACTTTTATAGGACAGGTTGAACCAACTAAACTTCAAGAGGGTACTACCTTAAAACCCTTGCAAGCCTAAACCTAAGGATGTTTGTGTGACTTGTGTGCTTTCAACTTGAACTACTTGCACATTTTTATTATCTGACAACATGAGTTCCTTACAGGTTCTGTTTACAGTCCTTATCCAATAACTTGGATTTC
Source organism: Vicia faba (assembly GCA_948472305.1). Taxonomy (NCBI): domain Eukaryota; kingdom Viridiplantae; phylum Streptophyta; class Magnoliopsida; order Fabales; family Fabaceae; genus Vicia; species Vicia faba. Next base: position 1,259,449,417 of record OX451739.1, on the reverse strand, counting down.
TTGTCGAGTTTACTTGCTTACATCACCTCTCACTTTTGCTTAAATGCATAGCATACACATCATAACATCATACCATAGCATTTCCTTAACCATTTCAAGGATCTCAAGGGCCTGTGGTGCAGGTTATGATGAACCAAACGTCTAGCAAGGAGAAAGGGGATTTATTTTCCTCTAGCCAATACCGTCTAGAGATCAAAACACGATAACTTGAGTCAGTGGCTATGACCCACTCGATATGGTGAGCTTGACTCTTGAAGAATGACTCTTAACGACACGAAGTTTCTTCAATCAAGCTGCAATCAAATTCTAACAATTTCTTGTTTACCCTGCGAGATCCTTGAAAACATTGCATACATATCATACATATCATTGCATAAGCAGGTTTCAAAGCAGGTCTCTCATGTTCATGTTGTTTATTTCAAAAATGGCTCTCCAACAAGACAACAGAGATATCCAAGCTCAAGATGCCCAGTTCAAGGAATTTATCCTGAATCTATCCAAGGGGTAAGAAGACCTGAAAACACTCTTCGTCGGGAATCTGACCAAGGAACGTCCTGACAACAACAAGGATGAACAATTGGAACAACTACAAGCTGAGCTAGAAGCAATGAGAACCCAGATTCTGGGGCAGATGGATCTTATTCAAGGCCTAGCCCGGGGACAAGAAGAGGTGAGAACCATTATCAACCAACTTTATCAAGACAGATACAACAGTATGAAGAAAACAGTCGAGGCCGGGGACCAAGTCATTGGTCAACCTCCAAGAAGACAAGAGTTTGGTTTGGTGAAGAATGGACTTTTCCCACTTTCTACTACCTCACGGGTCCAACAACAACCTCGCTAAAAACAATGGGTTAATCAGAGTAAGCCAGATACACCCAAGAGACAGTTTACCAAATTCAACATGCCGTTGTCTCAAGCTTTGCAACACCTGTTAAGGATGAACCTGATTACGTTGATAGGACCTCATCCGAACCCCAAGACTTCTTCCCCTAACTACAATCCTGATGTAAGGTGTGCATATCACTTCAACAGCCTGGGGCATGATACTGACAACTGTTGGAGGTTGAAATATAAAATTCAAGACTTGATTGATGAAGGAGCATTGGAATTCACACAAGATGGTCAACTGGAATGTTTCTGTCAATCCTCCAAGGCTCACCATTTGAAGTGACAAGTTTTAACAAGAGAGGCTTTTGTTCATTAGAATTTTCAATTTTCAAATTTCTTTTGATTGTTCGAACATCTATTCATGTCAAACTCTGTTACTTTATCAATGCATTGCATATGTCTATTTTGAATCAATTCATTCATATTCACTATATTTAAATTGCTTTTCTTTTTGTGATATTCAACTCTCGAACAAAAACTGTAAGCCTCTAGAGGGAGGATGACGAAAATGATATCAAAATCTCTACAGTATGCTTTTGAACAGACCCCGCTGACGATGTACATGCGTTATTTCAAATCCTAAACAGTGGAGTTATAAGGAAGATAATCCCCAGTCAACCCCTTTGAGCCAAAGAAGTAGGAGTTTTTCTTTTCACACAAATTAAAACCCTTAATCACAACCTGGGGAAGGGTAGTTTTCTCAGTTAATACAGGTGCACAATGAATGGCATCAAAGATGTCCTTCTAAAACAAAAGACGGTGATGGTTCCGTATAATCATCAAGACGGGCAGTCATTATCTCTCGAAATAAAAGCCCATTAAGTCAAAACCTATGAAGGAGACTTAAGAAAAAAACATTGGGGCATCCCGTTGACTGTAATCACAAAAAGAAATAGTTCAGGCAAAAGACAGGGATAATAAAAAAAGAGGTTAATACAAATCCTCGACAAAAAGAAGATTACAAAAATGATTTCCTATTCAAAATAAATTGTCAGTATCTGAACCATCACCGGAACATCAAGGACAATATTCCAGAACTCAATCGGGATTTAAATGCGCAATTAACTGAGCATAGGACTGAAGAACATCACGAAGAGCGGGTCGGGTACAAATAAAATTGGAGTCTTTATCCTTTATTTCTTAAACCATGAACCAAGCCACATTATAACCCTTAAAAGTCCTAGCTGAAGCATGGGTTAGTTCGAAAGCATACTGTTACAAAAGGTATCCTGACTCCTGTAGGACTTGCTGTAAATCCTGAGTTGACATCACATTTTACAAAATTGTCCTGTTTTACTAAAAAATGAATTTTCAAACTTCAAGACAGACGTAAGCTTTGCATTCTTAAAATAACATTGTTTGCATATGACTATTTGTTCAACAGCAGAGAAATTCGCATGACGTATATCTAGTGAACAAAAACCTTCTCCAACGAAAGTGATCACCTCAAGTGGAAAAACACTTCTAACCAAGGGGCCCGACATGATCATTCTCCATCATCTGGGGCAGTCAAGTCAAGACTCAAAGAATCTCTCAAAGATGCCAAATAGCCAGGGGCAGATCTCCATCTGAATCACTTGGGGGCATTGGGCATGAATTCCAGCAACGGCTCATGTACGATCAAACAAACATATTCTGGTATTATGGCAACACAACACTACCGACAGTGAAAAATCCCTACACCCTGAGAGCGTGGACATAGTCAGAAAATACTACGCATGAACAAAGACCCGCTAGGTTGACTGGCCTAGGAAAAAATAAGGGCATCCCGTCGAACCAAAAGGGTTCGGGAAAAAATTAGGGATAAAAAATGAAAAATCTGTACACCCGGTAAGTCGAAAACCCGAAAGGGAGGCTTGGGCAAAAAAGGGTATCCCGGTGGACTGAAAATCTGAAAAGACAGTCCAGGCAAAAGTTAGGGATTAAAGCGTACGACTATGTCCCGTCATCTCGTCACTTGCCTACCAGAAGAAGACTTATCATTCTGATCGAAAGTTACCAAGCACCTCATAAGTTGGGATAACACTCAATCCATAAGGCCTCTGCAGGCACTTTCTCCAGCAGGTACAGGGGCAGAAAAGTCTTGATACGAAGTCATTGTCATATCCTCAGCATGCGTCCCAGTAACATCTACACTCCCCGCAGAGTAAAAAGTAGCCAAAGACAGTGATGTTAGCTTTCCCGAACAGGATACAACTCTCCCCAACTGAGGTTCGCAATCGCGAGTGAGTCGGTAAGATTCTCCCCAAGCAGAGTTCATCTATCACCAGCACTAGAAGATTATCCCCAATGGAGTTTATTTCTCCCACAAACAGAAAGCTTATCCCCGACAGAGTTTATCATCGCCAGCAACGGTAATTCATCCACAGCCGAGGGTATTTCTCCAAGTCAGCAAATCTTTTGACAAAGTATCTCTTCCCCACAAAGTCATTTTCTCGCCAGTTTATTCTCCAGCCGAGTTATTCTCCTGCCAAGTTATTCTCAAATCATCTTCAGTCGTTATCCTCAGCGAGCAAAACTCTTCATATTCTCCAGTAGCAGTCCGAGATTTATTTTTCCCAGTTAGAGAACATCGTAAAAACATTGCATGCCCATACATCATGACATGCATATACGCATCATACAACAAATCTCATTTATTTTGAGAACATCACTACTCAATACACGTCATGTATCATGGCATTACATACGACTAACTCTTTACATTTCAGAAAAAGATACAATCAAATTATCACAAAGTTCAAGCTATGAAGCCCGGGCACGACCGGATAATATCTTGATTATTCCATCATATTGTGAAGCCTGGAGAACAACCGGATAACAGTATCAGAATACCGCGAAGCCTGGATTACGACCAGATAGTGGTATCTTAAAAGCAATCTATGAAGCCCGGATTCGACCGGATAATAGTTTAATCCCCAGCAAGCCGTGAAGCCCGGATTACGACCGGATAACAGCTCAGCAAGTTACTGTAAAGCCTGGATTACGACCAGATAGCAGTCTGAGACACCATGAAGCCTGGATTTGACCAGATAGTGGTATATCATAAACACAAGCTGTGAAGCCCGGAGTCGACCGGATAACAGCTTAACAAGTTATTGTGAAGCCTGGATTACAACCATATAGCAAAATAAAGGACACCATGAAGCCTGGATTACAACCAGATAATGGTAGAAGACGTTGTGAAGCCTGGATTACAACTAGATAGCAGCAAAGAGTACTACGAAGCCTGGATTACGACCAAATAGTGGTATATCTTTAATACAAGTTATGAAGCCCGGGTTCGACCGGATAATATCTTGATTTCCCAGAACACCATGAAGCCTGGATTCGACCGGATAATGGTATAATACATCGTGAAGCCTGGATTGCGACCAGATAGCGGTAAAGAACACTGAAGCCTGGATTACGATAAGATAACAGTGAGGGACACTATGAAGCTTAGATTTAGACCAAATAGTAGTTCACCCGGCCAATTACTATGAAGCTCGGAGTCGACCGGATATTAGTAGGCCTTAAAATCAAATGGAAGCCCGGATGCGACTGGATAACCACTTGATTTCTTCTGAAGCCTGGATTTCGACCAGATAAGAAGTGAGGTATTGTGAAGCCCGGATTCGACCAGATAGCAGTACAAGACACCATGAAGCCTGGATTCGACCAGATAATGGTATGAAACATCATGAAGCCTGGATTATGACCAGATAGCGGTACAAGACATTGCGAAACTTGGATTTCGACCAAATAGCAATTTTACCTGGACAATTACTAAAAAGCCCAGAGTCGACCGAATATTAGTGTGCCCTAAATTCAAGTTAAAGCCCGGACGCGACCGGATAACAACTGAATTCCTTCTAAAGCCTGGATTATGACCAGATAAGAATTGAGAAATTGCGAAGCCTGGATTACAACCGGATAGCAAGATTGATCCCATCTCCCCAGTAAGTCACTGTGAAGCCTGGATTACGACCAGATAACAGCCGATCTTATTAGTATGAAGCCTGGATCACAACCAGATAGTAGTTCATTTTCACCTCTTCGACCAAGAGACGATTCCTAAGTAGAATAACGGATGACTGAAGCTCCTAAAATTCAACTTTCTATCAAGACAGAGACCAGCATTCCCCAACGGAATCCTCCTCAACAACAGGTATACAAGCTCTCGCTAAGGAATCTCTTATGCGATCGACACTTTTTCTATATCATTATACCTAGTTTAAGAATCATTAAGCATTCGACTAAGATAATATATAAGTCTTTCAACACCTTTTTCGTCCTGTTGGATTAACATACTTCCTATAGTTCTGAGGCTGCAATATATAACCTCATAGGCCTATGTCTAACAGGAGGCGCCAATATTGGAGGCTTCACTAAGTAGTCTTTGATTTTGTCGAAAGCTTGTTGATGCTCCTCTTGCCAAACGAAATCCTCATCCTTCAGTCGAAGTAGTGGTGAAAATACTTTGGTTTTTCCACTTAAGTTGGATATGAACCTCCTTAAGAAATTTATCTTGCCCAACAAAGACTGAAGTTCCTTTTTGGTCGATGGAGGTTTGACGTCCATGATGGCTTTGGTCTTTCTTTGATTCACTTCTATGCCTTTTTATGCATGACAAAGCCAAAAAAATCACGCGCCTGCACACAAAAAGCACATTTTAATGGATTCATTTTTAATCCATATTTCCTCATCCTTTCAAAAGACTTTTGAAGGTGTTGCAGATGAATCGATTTACTGTTTGACTTTATTACAAATATCATCAATATAAACTTGCATGAAATCTTCAATAAAATCATGGAACATAGAATTCATTACCCTTTGATATGTCGCTCCAACATTTTTCAAACTGAATGGCATGCCAACCCATTTATAGGTTCCCAGTGCCCATGGGCAACGAAATGTCGTCTTCGGCACATCTTCATCTGCAATGAAAATTTGGTTATAACCAGAATAACCATCAAGCATACTTAAATATTCAAAACTGGCAGCAAAGTCGACCAACATTTCTGCCACAGCCATATCATATTCATCTTTAGGAGTGGCAGCATTTAAATCTCTAAAATCGATGCACACTCTTAACTTTCCATTTTTCTTAATTACATGAACTATGTTTTCCAACCAGTTGACATACCTTACAGTTCTTATGAATCTTCTTTTAAGGAGTCTTTCTATCTCCTCTTTGATTTTCAACATTATTGCTGGAGCGAAGCTCTGGGCGTCTGCTTCACCGGTTTCTTTCGAGCTTTTATTGGTAACTTTAGTTCCACCAAATCCATGCTTAAACCTGGAATTTCATTATAGTCCCAAGCAAAACAATCTTTAAATTCTTTTAATAAAAATATTACCTCAGATTTTAACTTTTGGTCGATGTTGGCGCTAATATAAGTTGGTCTTTAATCCCCCTTTTCGCCAAGATCTATTTCTTCTAAAGGGTCTTATGGCTGCATTTTTTCTGGCGCCATTGGATCCCTTTCAAAGCCTAAGGGTTCTTCATTATATATGCAGTCCAGACGCTTCTTATTGACATTTTCTTCGACCACTTTTTTATCTGGTGGTTTTGGATCCATAGCCAAAGTAGCTAATTCATTCAGAATTTGTGTCTTATTGGCTTCGACGGCCATATTTTCTTCAGCCTCTAGCGCCGAATTTATTTTACTTTCGGCAATATACGCCAAAATCCTTTTTAGAGCATTTATCTCAGACATCATCACTGATGTCTCCCCAGCCTGTCAGCCGGTTATCACAGTATGGATCCTCAAGAGGTTCCACATCCCATATAAAACCATGGGTCTCATGTAACTTCAATGAAACAAATGCCTCATCAAGGTTGGCATACACATCTTCAGCAGGTTGACATGGGGAAATGTTAGCTAATTTCCTGTCAAATTTTTTCTTGCCGACATTGTTCACATCTGCCCTAAAAAATCCTTGATCAACTTTAATGTTCTCGAAAATACCATCTTCCCTCCAAATCACCAAATGCTGGTGCATAGAAGATGGTACCAACGCCTAAACCGTGTAGCCATTCCCTCCCTACTAAGAGGTTGTAACTTGGCTTGCCTTGAATCACCATGAATATAGTCGGCCTAGTAACGGAACCGATAGTAATATCAACTTGGATCACACCCATAGTGTTTCTTGTCCTTCCTTTGTAGTCTGATAAGACCATGTTATGAGATCTAACATCGGTGTCATATTTACCAATTTTGTGCAATAGGTGGTGTGGCATAATGTTTACCTTAGCACCACAGTCTACCAATACCTTGTTGATAGCCACCCCTTCAAGTTTATCCCTTATTAAAAGAGGCTTCGAATGGCTCCTCATGGCCATATCTGGTCTCTCAAAGAATGCATCTTGGTTCTCAATTGAACCATTTTTCATCATAAAGTAACATGTTGGCTTGTGTAAAGCCATCTCCTCAGCATCTACGTCTGTTGAATCTTCCACTTCAGTTAAGCAATCATGTTCTGCTGGCATAATTGATACCACATTAACTAAGATATTCAAACTCTCTTAAGACTCGGACTCAAAATCGTCAGTAGCTTTTTCAGAACACTTAGTAATTGGTCGACTCACAAATTCTTTGATTCATTCTTTTACAGAGGAATCACCCTTCACTTTATACTGCTTCTAATTTCCAGCTTTGTTTGCAGCGACCTGGCCAGCAGATGCTTTCCTTTCAGCTTACTTTCGATGTTGGAACCGTCTCCATTAGGTTCGAGTCATGGGATTCTTCCCCATGTAATTTTCAGAAATATGACTTTTCCTCTCAGACTTGAACTCATGTCGGTAATTAATAGTCGATTTTCCTTTGTTTGGATCTCTGGCAATAGCACCATCAATTGGTGCCTCCATTCTCCCTTGAGGTTTAATCCAAGTACCGTTAGGAGCTCTTTCCGAAGGAATATAACTCCTTGGTTTGGCATGGGAGTTTCCCACAGTTCTTCTTGGGCCCCTTGGTGTAGGGAACCTTTGATTGTACGGCTTACCCTTGTTCTTTTCTATCTGCAGCTTCTGGAAATTTTCAGCAGCCATCTTATCAATCAAGGCGCCACATCTAGGACACAAGCAAGCTTGCAAACCTTTCTTCTTGCAGCAGTAAAGGAAGTCTAGCAAGTCCTCCTCAGGCCTTGGGTACACATCAGCTAAGTCGACATCAGGAATTTCTCCAGTACCCCCTTCGACCTAATCATCATCAGGAAACTCGGTAATTTCTACCATGTTGATTTCAACAGGGTCAAGAAACAAAGCATCCTCTTGCCTAAGAGGATCAGCATCAATCTTCATCTTTTGTGAAACAAATTTTAATCTACCCTCCTGCAGCGATTTTTGTATAAGATCCCTGAAAAGATAACATTGAAAGGTTGTGTGACCAAGATAATTATGAAATTTACAAAAACCTATTTTCTATCTTTGTTCTACTGGTGGTAACTTAGCACCTAGGGGTACTAAAATTTGACCATCTTTAACTAGAAAATCAAAAATTTCTTCACATTTAGTGATATCAAATGCATAAGTTTTCACCGAAAATTTTGGATTGTTTTCGACTGTATTTTTTCCTTTAGTAGGAAATGGTGATTTACATTCATATGTTGGCCCTGGCTTCATTTCAGCCACGTCGACTTCTGCCTCTGTTGGTGAGGTGTAGTCGGCCTCACAAATGAGGTATGTGTCATCATAATCTATGAAGGCTATTTCTTTCTTTCTTATTCTTAGCCCTAGTATGTCTAACCTTTTCTAGTCGCAGACGCTCTAGATGTCGAACTCTATCAGCTAACTGTGACATACTCTTCATGAAGGTCAGATCTATTTTCTTCCTAATGGAATAATCTAAACCTCCAGCAACCATTTGAACAAGCTCATGTTCTGGTACTTGAGTAAAGCATCTTGCTTTCAATGACCTAAATCTATTTAGATAATCATCAATGGTTTCAGCAAACTTTCTTGTAATGTTTGACAATTCAACCAAACTAATTTTTGAATGACCCTCATAAAACTGTTCATGGAAAAGTTTTTCCAGCTTGGTCCATGAGTCAATCGAATTTGGAGGCAAAGTGGTAAACCACATGAAAGATGCCTTAGTAAGGGAATAAGGAAAATGGTTTACCCTTAAGTTTTCACTATTCGACATATCTCCGGATTCAGTTAAATACCTAGAAATATGTTCCACTGTCGACTCTCCAGATTCTCCCCCGAATTTTGTATACTTAGGAATTTTCCATCCTCAGAGGTTTTCTGTTTGTAAGATATATTCAGACAAAGGGGAAGAATATGTTGGCCTCTAGAGTGTGGCATTCATACTATTCCTAGCCATAATTCTTTTGACAATAGTAGTTAGATTATTTTCTACGGCTAAATCCTCTTGTCGATTTTGTTCAACAATTTGATCAGCCTCTTGATGTCGATGTACTAATGCCCTAGGTGGATCGACAATTACATTCCTGGGAGGTACTAGCATTTGTCCCTGATGGACAGTTTCATCCTGTATTGCCCCATGTCCATTTGACCAGGGGCATCAAGTCGAACAAGTGGCGCATGTCGAATAGGTGTTGGGGGAGCACCTAAAAAATTACACAAACGTGTTAATTGGGCAATCACTTGTCGATTTGTTTTAGCGGACTTCCTATTAGTCTCAGCCGACTCTTGTACTATAGGATTAAATACATTACCCATTTGTTTAGTTAACATATTAACCAACTCATGGTTACTATCATCCATTTGTTGTCTTAATACCGCTACTGAAGTGTTAGTGAGAGGCGGTATTGTTGGTTGAGAAGGCATTCCTCTAATTTGGTTGCCTCTATTATTTCCTCCGGTGCAGATCCTTGTAAAGGGGAGTTCACATTTTGAACATTATCTGACACTACTGTTGCATTTGACGTTGACTGGTATCCTGGCATCATGGAATACAACATTCCATAAACAAGATCCACACTACCAAAACAAGGCACATTAGGTATGGTGGTCGTAGTCATTAAGGCCTTGGGCTTCCCGGTGGAGCCTGAGAAATTTGTGCATAAACTGCTGCAGTTGACCCAACTGGAGGAAAAGATGTAATTTGAGAAACTACTGGATCAGTAGTAGTTAAAGTTCGTGATGGTATTTCGTCTATGTTTGGATTATGAGGAATTGTCATCCTTGATATATGCTTCCTAGATGGTGGTTTATTATACTCTTTGGTTAACTTTCCATTTCTAAGCTGCATACACTTAAAGAAAATTAAAACAAATTCTTAACACTGAGTCCCACTGGGCGTGCCAATTTGTTTACTATGGAAAATGGTAAACAACTTCCGGTCCTCCCAAAGTCCTAAAACTAAGGGTAACTTGCAAGATCGACCACTTGATCGTAAGACATGTGCTAAGAGTTTTGTTATTATACTTATTCTATCGAAATCATTGTCAAGGGAAACCGTTTTCTGTGACTAAGGGAACAAGTATAACTATTTTCCACACTATGAATCGACCGACTGACTGGTGACCGACAGAAGGTATTGAATTGTTTACGCGAAGTAGAAAACAACGTAAAGGGTTTGTTCAACAGTATACAAAAAGCAAAAAAAAATTCAAAAGAGATAATGGAAAATAAAGGATTTGCATTGAAATAAAAGTGGTGATTCACATACATCAAGCACTTCTTCGCTCTTAGTTTCTTAACGCTTGGAATGACAGAGTTTTTGATAAGTGATTTGAACATACAAGTGAACACACCAAAAACTACATTGAATCTGCATATTTATAGTATTTACAATATAACTGCCTAGATGAAATCTACGGACAACCTTGAAATCTTGAGACAACCGCTTCACTGGATTTCGCCACCTATTTGGCGCTTAATCAGATTGTAAACCGCTGACAACTACTGATAACTTTGAAATTCAAATCTTCCCGCTTCTAGATTTTGAGGGTAAACCGTTTCTGACTCACTTCGACACTTTCCCTTTGGCAAGAGTCAAACAATCAACCACAATTCCTCTAAGTCCAGCAACCCTTTTGGTTGACAGAAACCAATTTCGACTATTTTCCTTATCTTTCACCCTTTGGTCGACTAAACCAATTTCGACCATTTCTTAACATATTCTTTTATTTCCTTTTGGTCGACCTATCTCAGTTTCGACAGTTTGGCGTGATATTCTTTAAACATTAAATCTAGTTTTGCTAAAACCAAACTTTCAAACACTTTAGCCCCAATTTCTACTTTAGAGGATGACCCTTAGCTTATGAGAATATCTTCATTTACCACATGTGCTTGTTTACCTTAAGATTTTTAAGGTAACACTAAGAAACAGATATTTGCAATGGTCAAGGATAGAGTGTGGAACAAGATTTAGGGTTGGAAGGAGAAGTTCTTGTCTCGGGCAAGAGAAAAAGTTATTATCAAAGCGGTGGCTCAAGCCATCCCAAGTTACATTATGTCTTGCTATAAAATTTTGGAGAGCTGTTGTCATGAGATTGAAGCCATGATTTCTAAATTTTGGTGGGGAACAAAAAAGGGGAAAAGGAAGATTCACTTGTTAAGTTGGGACAAGATTGCGCGTGCAAAAGGGGATGGTGGCATGGGATTCTGTGGAATCAGTAATTTCAACATAAGCTTGTTAGGGAAGCACTATTGGAGACTTCTGAAGGATGGTGAATCACTACTTCCCAAGTTCTTGAAAGGTAGATACTACCCCCGTAGTTCTATATTTGAGGCCTCTCCAACTTATAATCCATGCTACGCTTGGAGAAGTATATTGGGGGCAAGGGATGTGGTAGAAAAAGGTACGGTTTGGAGGATTAGCAATGGTGAAAAAGTGCGAATTTGGGGGGATAACTGGTTGCCTGACATCCCGTGGTTCAAACTCTTCAAAACTGACGCTTCTACCAATATGGAAGGAAGAGTTTGTGATTTCATAGACAGTGATTTGAAGACTTGGAACAGTGGGCTGGTTCAGAGCCGTCTCAACCCATATGAGGCAAATCATGTTCTTAATATTCCTCTTTCAAGGAAACTTATGGAAGACGAGCAAATATGGAATTTTGATATGGATGGTGAGTATTTTGTAAGGTCTGCTTACCATATGCTTCATCAACTTAAGGTCTCAAAGAAACCTGGACCTTCGACTCCACCGAAATAAAAACTATGGAAAGTTATCTGGCACCTCAATGTTCTTCCTAAAGTCCGTAAATTCCTTTGGCGTCTGGCAAAAAACATCTTACCCATAAAAACCAATCTTCAAGCAAAATGTGTCATCCTTGATCATACGTGTTCGTTGTGCAACTCGGCTCCTGAATCAAGTACCCATATGTTCATGCATTGTGAATTCCTAAAGCTTGTTTTTTCTCTTCACCCTTAGGTTTTCGTATTCCTTCAGGTATAAAGATTTTGGACTGGTTGTTAAGTGTCCCGAGTTCAAACAATAAGGATAGTGCCAGAATCATTGGTACTACCTTGTGGAAAATCTGGACAGCCAGGAACAATGTTTTGTACAGGTCAAAAGGGGTGAAGTCGGAAGACATTGCAACTGAAGTCTGGCAGTGGGGGGGGGGGGGGGGGGGGGGGGTTTCAAAGCTGAACCAAGCGCACAGTAGGGAGGATGTCTCGCAGAAAAATCCTTCTATGGAGAATGTCCCGAAAGATGTTTGTATTGTGCAGGTGGACGCGAGTTGCATTGATACATGGGGAATCACTTTTGGCTGCGTAGCTAAAGACCATGATAATAAGGTTTTAGCGGCTGCCTGCAAGAAGGAGACGACAAATGTTGACTCAACTATGGCGGAACTGCTTGCCATTCGTTGGTGCCTTAGTTTGCTGAAAGATTTGAGTTTTGCTAGGGTGCTCATTCAGTCCAATTCTTCAATTCCAATCGATTATATAAACTCAATCTTATTCAGAGCAAATTTAAAACACGTTATATTGGATTGTAGATCCCTTTTAACTAGTTTTAATTCGGCAACTGTTATATTTTTGAGCAAGAATCTTAATGTAGATGCTCACCAGTTAACATGTTTAATCAAAATCATAAAATTCAATACTTGATTTGACTTCGGTCGCTCATGTTACAGTGTTGTTACTTTTATTTTTATCTTTGAAGCCTAATGAAGTTGTTTAGACGTCAAAACAAATTGTTTAAGATTTGTAGTAATTGTAATACAAAATTATTATAGTAAGTAGCGTCCAGACAGAAAATCTTGTGCTGGTCTATCCGATTACTAAAACTGCAACAATTTATAAGCATTTTATTTTTTTAAAAAAATTAATTAATCATATTTTAAAGGGTAAAATAATATGAAAATAGGTATGTTTAAATCCTTAAATCTTAATTATTTATAACTAGATATATAGTTATATATAGTTATAGATAAAATAAAATAAACAAAGATCCTAAATAATTGTTGCACTCATCACATGACAGTTGAATCAGAAACAATCAGCACCACCTCCACCACCGCCATGGTTGCCGGAAAACGTAAAGCGAAGAACGAATCCGATGAGAAAAATCATAACAAGAATCTCTTTGCATTAATCTCCGACGTCACAAGCACCGCCCAATCCTTCCTCTCACAAAACGACCTCACTCTCCTCCCTTCCCAATCTCTCCTCCTCGATTCCCTAATCTCATCAACTTCTCACTCTCTCTCTACCCTCCTCAAACCCTCACTCTCACTTTCTCTCTCCTCACCCCAACAACAAACCTCCTGGTTCCGCCGTTTCATTTCCTCCACCTCCATCTCCGATTCACGGTGGCTCGACGCTTTCCGCATGTCGAACCCCTCCTTCTTCCACCTCCTCGATCTCCTCGCCCCTTCAATTTCCTCTTCGTTTCCACAAATTTCTCCTGATTGTGCCCTAGCCGCCGCCGTTTTCAGATTAGCTCACGGCGCCGGCTACACTTCCGTTGCGCGAAGGTTTGGGATTTCTCCGGCTGAGGCTTGCCGTGCCTTTTTCACTGTGTGTAAAGCGGTTAACGATAATCTGGGAAATTTGTTCGAACTTCGAAGGGATTCAAATAGGGTTTTGGTGGGTTTTGGTTTTAACTCACTTCCTAATTGTTTTGGTGTTCTGGGCTTGGCTGGTTTTGGAATTGAAGACGGTAAAAATGAGTTTTTGATGGTTCAAGCATTGGTTGATGCTGAAGGTAGATTCTTAGATGTTTCATCTGGCTGGCCTAATTCAATGAAACCCGAAACGATTTTGCGAGAAAGTAAGCTTTATCATGATATTCAGGAATCAAGAGAATTGTTACCAGGATCGTCTTATAAACTAAGTGATGGAAGTTTGATTCCTCAGTATATTTTGGGAGATTCATGTTTCCCACTTTTGCCTTGGCTTTTAACACCTTATAATAGGGTGAATGAAGAAGATAGTTTTACTTCAGCTGAAAATGCATTCAATTGTGCTCATAGTCATGCAATGGGGTTGTTTGGTGATGCTTTTGGGAGGCTTCGAACTCGGTGGCTGCTTCTCTCGGAGTCGAGGAAATGGAAAAGGGACTGTGTTGAGTATTTGCCTTTTGTTATTGTTACTGCTTGTTTGTTGCATAATTTTCTCATCAAATGTAATGATCCTTTGCTGAGAGAGAAAAATGTGACTTGTGTGGAAAAGGAAGGAGATTTTGTTGCTTCTGAGGGAGTTGTAAATGAGAGTGCAGTGAGGATAAGGGATGCACTTGCTTTGCATTTGAGTAGAGTGAGCATCAAAAGATGAATGCTTAGGTTAGGACTTAGTGGTGATCTATGTATTTCGATAAGCTAACAATTTGCAAATGAAACAATGTATGGCTATTAAGTTTGAATTTGATGTCTTTTTGTATAGCATAATGTCATGTTCTAGGTTCTTGTTAACTAGTATAATTTAAACATGAATTCAATTGTGAAAAACAGATTTCAGAATGCTCTGAAGTTGCAAAGAATATGTAGTTAAACTTTCTATAACTAATCTAGTCATTGTAGGTTAAACCTTAGTATATTACAAGCATTAACACTATGGTAAGATAACCAAATACAAACAAAAAACCAATAGAAGCAAAAGAATCAGTATGTACAAGTTGTCAACTATTGACACACGACGACTTGAATCTGTACATTTCCGAGCAGACAGAAGCTATATCGTCATGGTTTAACAGTGTCATTGCAAATCTACATTACTACAGGATTGAACTTTCTACCGGTTTCTCTAATTTGATGCTGCATATCTCACCCTTCTTTTAGTTTCTGAGAGGTGAAAATGGATGCTCTGCTCATTAACATTTACTAGCTAAACAGTGCAACCAACATGATAGCACCCCAATGCCATAACCGGATAAACTCTCTTCTCTTCTTTGTATAACTCGAACAAACTCGTTTGAGCTTAAGATCCCATCACGGTTAGCATCAAACACATGAAATATTATGTCAATCACATTATCTGTAATATCTATGCCACAAACCTGCATGAACATTACAAGATAGCATAATAATGTTATTCGCAAGTTAAAAAATGATCAATAGATTTCGGCGATAAATTTATTCTTAAGCATAATAGGGAAGTATTAGTACTTGAGATGCTGCTCTTTGAAAATCATTTTTTGCCAGCACTCCATTAACTTTTCCATAACTGAATATGGCCAGAGAAAAGGCCTGCAACTTCTTTCGCAGTTCTGCGAATGCTTTAAACTCCTCAAACGTAATTCTTTTGTCTCGTATGTGTGGCTTGTTGTCTAATTCGTCGACTCTATCCAGCAGTTTGTTTATGTGATTGATATCCGCAGATGCAACCAAGGACAGTGCAAAATCTTTGGCTGAAATGGTTCCTCTTTTTTTATGATCATAATGTGAAAATTCTAGTTGCAAGATCTGCAAATTAATTCATTGTTAATGCAGAGTAATATATGTTGCTATGCAAGATCACCAGGTTGAGAGGCTCACATACCTCATCATGCAGTTCTCTTAAGAATTGAACAAACTTGTCATGTTGCAGGCAATCCATTCCGTCTTTGCCGAAAAAATGCTCCAAGAGACCACCATTTTCTACTGAAACTTTAAGGCCGAGGCGTCGTCCGTCCCTGTGGTTCGCCCCTTGTCTGTTTTGTGATCGCATCAGGGCCATAACTTTCTTGAATTCTTCCCTGTCTATTTCTCTATTGACAACACAACGATGGATAAAGCTCGATGAAAATTCTATCAACAAAATAGAACGCCAAAACATAATGTAGTTTGTAAATATAGCGTCTGATGTTTTTGAAAGTAAAGAAGAGGATTCCTACCCATTATTGTCGATATCAAACATTTTAAATGCGACCGAAAAGCTGGTTTCTGGTATGCTGAGAAGAGTAACAAAAAATATGTACCTAGTATCCAGAAACAAGAGGTTTTCATATCAAAACTACATATTACTTGAACTCTGAATCTGACAAGTTTCAAGCAAATAAAAGAGACAACAAATACTCACTCTGGAAAAGAAATGAGTCCATCATTGTTTGTGTCAAAGAGCATAAAAAATTTAGAAGGATCACATTGCAACGCGCCGGGAATTTGCTCCCCTCTTAAAAAACCCTCTCTAACACGGCTTGATTCCGAAGGAGGAAAGACAGGAACAACAGCGCGCATCAAATCTGCAGGTGTCATAAAAATTTCGCCCCCAGTGGTTCGTATTGATGCAAAATACTCGTATACCTAAAATCAAACAAGGTGTCAGGTGATATTATTTTATACATATAATAAAAATTATACAGAAATAAAAAGTAAACGGACAACAAACTATGCTGCTTCAATGCTAACAAGATTTATTACCTTTTCTGGTGGACTCTGCAAGCGAATCCGTTTTTCATAATTGAAGAACACTCTTCTCCTAAAACCATCTGTGCCAAAACAGAAACACAACGATCATATACAACAAGAGATTGAAAATATTCAAATATGAATGAAAGAAAAAGAAGAGTTACCATTGAAGAGGAACTTGGATTTATTTCCATAGTCTGGTTCAAACTGATCTTCAGTAGCATAATCAGAGAAAGAATGCAAAGAGTTATTATTATTATTAGCACCAGAAGAAGATAAAGAGGACCAATACCAAAAACCTAAGGTGGAACCAACAACCACAACTCCAGAAGTTATTGATCTAAGAAAATACTCAAAATCTCTAATCCTTTCATCACCACCATTTCTGGATCCACCAAAAGAGCTCAATGTGGAAGATAGAGATGATGATGTTGATCGTTGTGATTGGCTAGACAACGGCCTAATGTTATGCCTGAGTGACTGTTGGAATCTTCTGCCCCAAGAAAACATGCTAAGGTTGAGTTTGGTTTCAAAAAACTAAAACATGGAACAAAAACATAGGTATATAAGAAAAACGTAATGTTACTAGTTAAGGTTGAAGGTTGGAATTTGAGGTTGTTCAGAGAAGAAAATGTTTGAGAGGGAACAATGGTGATTATTCATAACATACAAACGGATTGAACGGAAAATGTATGGATTTTAACATTTTACTAAGATTGTAATTTACCAAGTTTGTTTGTGGTTCTAAAATGTATAATTTTAGTTATCAGTTTCTTTTTTGACACTATTTTTAGCTATCAGTTTCATCATGTTTCTTTCATAATCTATGTATGTTAATATAATTAAAGCTTACTATACTTGACTATTTAAAACTATAATTAAGTCTTATTACTTGACTATTAAAAAAAGTAAGTTTACATTTGTTTTTATTTGGAGAGAAAGTCAATCCGCATTAATTCGGGTCACCCGAAGTCAAAAGATAAACATGATCTAAAAGATATATTTGTCATAGACACGCAATAGATCAAAATCGTTTGATCATTATGGATCGTTCAATAACAAAACTATATGATATGTTGATAATTGTTCTCTTTGAGAGAGGGGTAAGGTTATAGGACCTTAACAATATTATTATATGTTGTATGGAACAATCTCAATATTTAGAGAGAGAAGTTTTCCCTTCTCTCTGAAATTGGAGTTTCTTCCTTTTGATAAGCGCTGCTTTCTCTTTTATAGGAGCTCCTCCTCCATCATCAGATTTCTTCACCGTCAGTAGGGTGGTTGTCTCCCTTCTAATGGAGGTTTCTCTTCCATTGTAAGTTTCCTTCCTCCTTTCTCACTCTCTCGAATCACGCATCCCTGTTAGATTCATATCTTTTATTAATCCTAACCTCCATCAAGTATTTCCTCTTCTCCGCCAACAACCATCAAATGCTTGTAACTCCAAAATCATCTTCAACAACGGATGGGCCAAATTGGTACAGACATAAAAAAGACCCCCAACATAGCCTCCACCACCCGGAGATATGAAATTTCTGGATTTATGTGTTTGTGTACTTGTAATGGCTACTATTATTGTGTTTGTGTTGTTCTAGTTTATGTTGCTTCTTATTTGTGTTGTTCTGTTGTGTGTGTTATTCTTAGGTTTAGGTTGTTATCAGTTTGTACTCAGGTGTTTGATTATATGCCTCAAACAAGTTTGGATGAAGGAGATGTGTTTATGAGGGAGAATCTAACTTGGGTTGGTGCAAATAAAACTCCTCTTTCCAGTCTACAAATGATTCCTCCATATATTATGAGTTTAATCATTCTTGAGAACATGTATAATCAAATTGTGTGTCACAAAGCTAAAGAATGATCTGTAACTGAATAGATTTAAAGATTATGGTTCTAAAATTCACTTGTCTCTTGCGGAAGAATTATGTTTGGTTGTTTGGATTAAGGAATTGAATTGGTAACTCTCTATTGGTTTCTATTTTCTCAAAGTTTTTTGATGTCCATAGCTTGTTTGGCTTATTTATTAGCGGTGTTGTTAAATTGTGAATGGGAAATACCCTAACACAATATCTTTTACTATGTTTGTACTCTCTCTTTTTCATCTAATAGAAGAGATTATTTTGAAGGTGCGAGAAACACAAGAAAGGGGAGTTTGAATTGGGATTCTAGAAATAAAATCTTTTCGAAATCAACCACAAGAACTTAACACAAGAACAAAAATAAATTAACTCAATTTTATTTATTCTGGTTCACTGTTAACGAAGTTAATCCAGTCCGCCCACCAAGGTGATTTTCCTTTTTCAATCAAGGACTTAATCCACTATAACCAAAATGATTACAATTCACAAAGACAAATTGTCAACGTCTTCTTGAGTAATCTGACTAACACTTAGTCATTTAAGAAACACAACCTCAAAGATAAACTGTCAATGACTTCTTGAGAATCCTGACTAAATTCCTAGTTTCTCAAGGAACGAAATCTCAAATAAAAACGGTCAATGACTTCTTGAGTATACAGACTAACACTTAGTCACTCAAGGAGCAATCAACACATTGTTGAACACAAGTTTTGTATTTACAATAGTGTTTCTTTAAAGTTGATTACACAAAAATGAAGAACAAATAATAATACAACAGTGTTAAGCAAGTTAGAAAACAACAATCCTTTGCTAGCAAGTTAATGAACAAAAGTTTCTTGCTTTAAAAAATTATAGAGTTAATTGTGTAGCATTTCAACAATTTGAGTTAGCGCGAGTTTTTTCAAAGTTGTTCAAATCTTCCAATTCTTCCAAGTCTTCCTTTTATAGATGAAAAGAAATTCATTGGAGGATATAATAGGAATACCAAAATTACAGTTGTCTTCTTGCAACCTTCAGTGTGAGTGGTAGACAATATAGTACTAATAATACAATTCTTGTGCCATAAAAATAGGGTAGCGGAAGGATGTGACATTGTACTAACACTTTATGTGACACCTTTTGATCTTCTCTTCTAATCTTTAGAGGATTCATAGTATGTAAGAGTTGAAGCATGCTTAAAAGGATCAAAACAAGTCTTTAGAATCTTTAGAACTTGTTCAACATAACTTTGTCTTCAGAGTCTTCAGCATGTTGGTCTTAAGAGCTATGTCTTCAGAATCTTCAGAACTTGTTCAACAGAACCTCGTCTTTAGAATCTTCAGAGTCTTGGTCTTCAAAACTCGTTCAACAGAACCTCTTCTTCAGACTCAGAGCCTTGGTCTTTAGAACCCGTTCAACAGAACCTTGTCTTTAGAATCTTCAGAACCTTGGAACAAGAAAGCTTCGAATCTTCAGAGTTTGAGAATCCTTTAGAAGCTCTAGTATAGAGTCACAGTTAGAAGCAATAAAACTAACGTTCATTAGAACCAATGTTTTAAGAAGCATTCTACACAATGACACACACATGCACACTTGTATTCTTTAGTGTGTTGAGTCCAGAATCTGATGACGCCTGTTAGGTGCCAAAATATGTTAATATTTAATATAGTTATTGGTGATTTTTGATTCTATTTATCGCACATTCTTGTATTTCCCTTTTGTTTCTATGCAAATAATTAAATTTTGATTTAATCAAGTAAATAGTTTATAGTTAATCATTTTTTGTCTAAAATTTGTAGGATTATGCTTTTGATTGAAGCTTGGACAATGGAATAGCTTTGAGATGGATTTCAAGCAATTTTTGGGATGCTAAGTGTAACCCTCCGATTTTTAGAATTATTTATTTAAATGAGTTATTAGAAATATTTATGAATTATTGATGAAAATATGATGTTTTATCGAGTATGATGCGTGATGTGATGTTATGTTGTGGGATAATGTGAATTTAGACGAGTATGGAGAATTTTAATAATTTAGATAATTAGTTAATAATTATTTAAAGTTAGTTAGAATTATTACTAATAATAAAATAAGGGAATAATTGGTGTAGGGAAGATAAGGGCAAGGTGGTAATTGATGAAAGGCTAAGTGAGAACAAATTATACAAAACGTATTAGGGGTCCAAAGGTTAAACAAGGAATAAGAGACAATATTTTATTGGGTACGGTTGTGAAAGAATTGAAAGAATTAAGGAAAATCTAGGGCACAAAGAACATAGAATAAATTCGGTAGATTGCGAAGAGGAAAGATCAAGCTAAGAATCTAAGGTAAGAGGGGTGATCTGTCATTATAATTGATATGGGATTTAGAGGTTTGTAGGGATTTGTTGGGGTTTATGATGATTTTGATGATTATTGCAATTGTGATGAATATAAGTTGAAATTGATGAAAATACCATGTTGATTTGCCATGTGTTTGTGTATATAATACCTATAATAATGTGTGGTTGTTGTATGATGATTCTATATTGAAAACTATGAAAATATAGACTGTATTGGTATGAAATCGCAAGAGGATTTAAGAGTGAACAGGTGCAGAATCGCAACAGAGAGTTGTTGTCTGGTGCACATCACCGGGTGAAGGAATGCATCATCGGGCAAGGTAACGTTGTCTGGTCATCGTCGGGCGAGCCAATGAGCGGAGGAATGAGTGGAAAAGTGGCACTCCTGGATTTTAGTATGGAGAGGGCTGTCTCGCTCGAGCATTGTCAGATGATGCTGAAGCGAGAGGTGTATTTCCAGGAGAGAAAAGTGTTCTGTAGGGTGACGGATACCAGAGAAGATAGGTGGTGTTGTAGCTCCCATGTCGACGGGTGATCCTCAGGCGAGAAGACTATGTCGTCGAGCGAGCATGAGGCGATGGACAACAGTAGGATTTTTAAAGTGCAATAACTTGAGTTTTAGAACTCTGTTTGAGGCGCAGTTAGAAGCGTTGGATAGCTAACGCGGTGAACTACATGTGGATGGAATAAAATGAGTAATAACATGTATATTCCAGTATATAGGCTAAGATAGACTTAGATCCTTAAGAGGTAGGCTACAATAATGCATGTTTCTATGAAGAATTGTATTTGATAAGATGATAATTCGTTGTGACTATGAAGTGTTGAATGATGTTGATGCTAATATGTTTATGTGTATTTATCCCATGTTAATATTGATGATGAATCAATGAATGATGATGCACTTGACTAGATGTGGTCGTAAATAATTATGTTGATTGTGCTTCATGCATTCATAGTATTGTTAGGACGAAAGTCCAATGTTGATTTAGGATGTAAGTCTAGTGTTGTTGAGGATGTCAGTCCAGTGTTGGTCTCAATCCCATTGTGTGGATCAAGTGTGTTTGATGTTATACTCCGGTTCCAAGAGAGAATCGATCCTATGGTAGGGATCTTTGGATGGTGATGAGTCTAGTACTCATAACGAATTGGTACCACATGCATGAGTCTATGTTATTGCACTATATTTTATATGGCATTATATAATTGTTGCTTATATGATTTTGTATATATTGTTGTACTAATTGACAATGTTTTGACAATGTTGTTGATTTTGATGCTATGTTGTTGTTGTTGTTGTTTGAATTACTACATTATTAACTATAGAACAACGGTAATATCACATCAATCCATGTGGAAACGATAAAGCAAATAATTACCCTAACAAAAGTGTTTCAACAACGTCACACGTCAACTCTTCAGAGTCAGAACCTGTTAGCAGAAGCTACATATTAAACAAACTGTCAGGGGCACTAAATTGTTATCTAATCACCCATGTATCGTTATCATCAAAACTCAAGGCTAGATGCAGAACCAAATATTGTTTTTACAATCTCCCCCCTTTTTTTATGATGACAAAACCATGTATTTTGATAAACAATTTATACCAGTTTAATCACATAAAACAATTTCAGAGTTAGCTAAACAGCTCCCCTTGAGTTATATATTCCATGAAACTGTTTAATCTTGTTCAGAGTCTCCCCCTGAGTTCAAGACTTAAAGAAGTTTTGAGAAATAACACGAATTAATCAGAATGAAGGAATACTTCCCTAATTAAAGAAGTATCACACTTCTGACTAGCTATGCAGAAATCTTCTCAGATTCTGGCTTGCTATCAAAGTTTGATGAGGTATCTGACATGGTTTACCATCAGAGTCTGAACAATGTTGCAGAAATCTTCATCTTGCAAATCCAACTCAAACCAATTGAAAATCCATAATTCTTCGTCTAGATGGAACCCCGTTGGAACATCATCACAATGTAATGTTGGTGTGTATGCATAGATTGAAAGGTTGAAGAAGAAGAGGAAATGTAGACTAATTTTATGGTATCATCAGGTTGAAATGATGCGTGAATGATATATTTATAGTTAGACTCTTTTTAGGTAAAAAAGGGTAGTTTCAGAATGAAAAGATAATGAAAAAATAACCCACAAAATAGTATGTGTCGACTAGAAAAAGTTCTTTGTCGACACATCTAAAACAGTAGCTACAGGCTTTAAAAATGTAGTACATGTGTCGACCTGAAAATCGTATGTGTCGACACATGTGCATGTGTTTTAAAGCAGAAATGCTGAAAGCTTTAATATTGCAGTACATGTGTCGACCTGAAAAATTTATGTCTCGACTCATACTAAAGTTTTTAAGAAAATGAAGAAATGCAGAATTTATGTGTCGACTCATACAAATTTCAGGTCGACACATAAGTGATGGTTTTGAGCAAAAACTGATTTTTCATGATTGAGACCAATTTTAAAGTTGTTTTAAATGATTCCTAAGACCTCTAATATAAGGGAGTGCCACAAGATATAAGAATATTGTCCACCATACTGAAATGCTAGCTTTTCAAGTTTTGATATCATGCAAAACATCTAATAGTGAAGTTGCACTCACAAATTATTCAATGAATCTAAAAATGTGAAATTTGTTTATAATATGGAACAGAGGGAGTACTTCTCACTATTGACAAAATTAGTTTTCACTGGTCCAAACAAGTCAATACGTAGAAGCTCCAATGTCCTAGAAGTAGATACAATATTATTTGCTTTAAAAGAAGTTTTTGAAAAATTGCCTTTCTAGCATGCTACAGCTTTTGAAGAGAACTTCAATTTTGGAAGGCCTCTGACAAGATCTAGCTTATTTAGTTGAGAGATTCTTCTCCTGCTAACATGTATCAAACGTCTATGCCATATCCATTACTCTTCATTAACAGACAAAATACATTTTGCATTTTTCCCTATAAGATCAGAAAGTCTAATCTTATATATGTTGTTTTTTCTTTTGTTGTTGAAAAGGATTGAGTCATCCTTTTGACTAACTGCCTTACATGAGTTTTGATTAAAGATTATATCATAACCATTGTCATTTAATTGACTTATAGACAATAATTTATGCATTAATCCATCAATAATAAAAACATTATTCATATAAGGGATAAAACAATTAGCAATTGTTCTGGAGACTATGATCTTCCCTTTCTGATCACCTCTGAAACCTATGACGCCTTCAAGCTTAAGGTCAAGACTTTGGAACATATGCCTTCTTCCCATCATGTATCACGAGCAGCCAGAGTCCAGGTACCATGATTAGTGTCTTGACATCTCTGTTAAAGATATATGCAACATAAATTATATGCTTCTTAGATACCCATAGCTTCTTGGGTCCTTTTTTGTTAGTCTTCCCAGAGATGTTCACAACCTTGGGCTTGGAAGTAGGATAAATATATTTAATTGAATTCTTGAAATAAGACTTTGCTTTAGGCTTAGCCTTAGGAACATACAGAGTTTTACCCTTTTCTTTTACCTTAGGCTCAGAACCAGCAGAGACAAAATAAGAATGAAGAGAGAGTATTATGTTTATCTTCTTTTTCATAATCATATTCTTCATAAGAATCATAACCAATATCTTTTGTACCGTTTCTGCTCACGCCATAGATCATTGAAGCCATGACGCTTCTACTTAGGCTTCTAGCAAGAAATTTTTGGAATGATTTATCATATTTCCTAATGACAACATCAGTACTCACAGAAGTTTCTGAAAGAATTTCCTTCTCAAGACTGGAACTCTTTCTCATAAGAACAAAGTAATCAATTTTAAGAATATAATTTTCTTATCTTAAAGATAAAAATTCTTCCTTAAGTTCATTGTATTCTTTAGAAACAGATTCATGGACTTTTTTAAGTTCCTTGAATTCGTTCTTAAGCATCTCACATTTTTCCAAAAGTTCAAGTAAAGGACAAGTTAATTTTGAGTGAAAAAGGTAAGAATTCACCTCTTTTGTGTCTGAATCAGAGTCTGCAACAACTTCTAGATTGACCACCTAATCAGAAGCTTTAACTCTAGACATCAAAGCTATGTTAGCTTGTTCTTCTTCGCAACATCCCATGAAGCCATTAGCCCTTTCTTCTTTCCTTTGAAAGCTTTTTTTGGGGCTTGTCCTTCTTGAGCTTAGGACAATCATTATTGTAATGGTCTGGATCATTACACTCGTAGCAAGTAACTTCTTTGCTGCTACCATACTTTCTTTGTCCAAAAGTAGACTTGAAGCGACCAACAGTCTTTCTAACTCCTCTGAACTTGTTGCCTTGCTTTCTCTTCCCGAGTTGGTTGACCCTTCTAGACAGCAGTGATAATTCATCTGCATCTTCATCAGAATCTTCTTCGGAATCCTCAATCTCTTCTTCTTGAAGAGCTCTTGTCTTCTCAAATCTTATGATGGATTTAAGAGCAACAAATTTGCCTCTCTTCCGAGGTTCATCTTGTTTCATCTCTATCTTACGACTTCTCAACGAACTCACCAGTTCTTCTAGAGAAGTTTTGTTAAGATCTTTAGCCAATTCAAGAGCAGTTATCATAGGCCTCCATTTAGATGGCAAGCTTTTGATAATCTTCTTCACATGAACTAAAGTAGAATATCCTTTATTCTGAACTGTAAGTCTTACAACTAAGGTTTGAAATCTTGAGAACATAGTCTCAATCGTTTCATCTTCTTCCATTTTAAAGGCTTCATATTTCTAAACCAAAGCCAAAACTTTGGTCTCCTTAACTTGAGAGTTTCCTTCATGAGTCATTTTTAAAGAATCAAATATAGACTTAGCTAAGTCTCTATTTGTTATATTCTCACACCCAGTATAAGAAATTGCATTTAGCAAGATAGTTCTTGCTTTATGGTGATTCTTATAATATTTCATTTGTTGGTCGTTCATAGATCTCCTTTCAATCTCATTTCCTCTTTCATCTATAGGATGCTCATAGACATTAACTACCATATCCAAAAGATCAACATCATGACCTAGAAAGAAACTTTCTAGTCTATCTTTCCAATAAACAAATATTTCACCATCAAATATGAGAGGTTTAGAATTATAATTTTCTCTCTCATTGAGAGCAGGCACAACAACATGTGGTGGAATAGCCATAGTGTTTCTAAAATGTATGGATCTTTATCTGATAGTATTAATTGTTTGATAACTATCAATACCATAACCGGAACTTTGATACCAATTTAAGGTGCAAGAAACACAAGAAAAAGAGGGTTTGAATTGGGTTTCTAGAAATAAAATCTTTTCAAAACCAACCACAAGAAGTTAACACAAGATCAAAAATAAATGAACACGATTGTTTTTATCCTAGTTCATTTTTAACGAAGTTAATCTAGTCCACTCACCAAGGTGATTTTTCTTTCTCAATCAAGGACTTAATCCACTATAACCAAACTGATTACAATTCACAAAGACAAACTGTCAATGTCTTCTTGAGTAATATGACTAACACTTAGTCACTCAAGGAACACAACCTCAAAGACAAACTATCAATGACTTCTTGAGAATCCTGACTAAATCTTAGTCTCTCAAGGAACAAAACCTTAAAGACAAACTATCAATGACTTCTTGAGTATACAGACTAGCACTTAGTCACTCCAGGAACAATCAACTCACTGTTGAATACAAGCTTTGTGTTTACAATAGTGCTTATTTAAAACAGATTACATAAAAGTGAAGAACAAATAATAACACAACAATGTTAAGCAAGTTAGTGAACAACAGTTCATTGTTAGCAAGTTAATGAACCAAAGTTCCTTGCTTAAAAAAAGGCAGTTGGAAGGTATGCACAAGAGGACAAGAAGGGAGCAACAAACAAAACGATAGTGGATATCAGGAAAAAGCTTATGGGAGAGTAAAAAAAACATATATATTTAGATAAAATAGGCATGAGATTAATATGTTGTGTGTGAAATGTGTACTCTTTGAATTTCTCTCCCTTGGACTCATTACATATATTCTCTCTCTCTATCTCTCTATTTATCTATCACACACACACTTTTTCTTAGTACGTTACAAAATGCTAGATATTTTATTTTTGAATTAATCTTTTGAAGTGTGCTATCTATCATTACGATCTTTGGTTCAACAAGACATCGTTTCGAGTGTATCAAATTTGATAAATTGTGATTGTTAGAGCTTGTGAGCAAGCTTCCTTCCTAAAGGTGCTTAGCTTGGCCATGTTGATCCATCGCATAGTTCTTAATAAGTTGTTGGTTTTTGTTGATTCACCATAATTGCCACATAACAAACATTCATAACAATTCCCAATAATGCCCATTTTCTCTGGCCTGTCTTTAATCTTTAATCTGTTTTGGGTTGTCAACCGAACATAAATTTGTGTTCTGGAATACTTAATCTTGCCTAAAACATTTTGGCCCGATGCTTCCTTTCATGGGTTAACAAAGAAGCTTACGGTTATCCTTGATTTATTAAATGTAAAACACTGTAATAGATATAAGTTTAAACGATGAAATATATTTTAACAGTTATATAATTAAAATATTCATTATACAAAAGAAATTGTTACTATTGATTTTAATATCTTAAAAAAATTGTAGACAACTGCAACAACTTCGTGAGAATGCATGAAAACAATCGTCAATCCTAAAAAAAAAAAAAGTAGAAGTTAAAAAGGAAAAAAAAGGAAAAACACCCATATATAATAAATTGTGATTTGCATTAACGATGTTGTTGCTAAATAATTTTACCTAAATAATTTTAAATGAGAATTGAAGAAGCAGTCATTAAAATGAAAGTGAAATAATACCAATCAAATGTTTCGAATTTTTTTCTTATATATAACATTTGTGGTTGTATTTAAATTTTATTTTTGTTTATCATAAATTAAAATTTTCAACATTTCTTTTATTTTGACTCTAGATATTACAGTATATAATTTATCATAATTAAAATCTTCTCTTAATAGATATACTCCAACCTCGTCAAATGATTTTTCTTAAGATTTATTAATAGCCATTTCAAAAGAGAATAATTAAAGATAACTTCACCATAGTAATTAGAAAAGGAGATTTGTTTATAATACATTATTCAAAGATCAAATACATAAATTTATAACAAAATCAGAATAGGAATAAAGTTTATTTAACATTTTAAACATCTTTAAATATAAAAATACTTTTTAAACATTTTTAAGTGATAAAATATATTTTTTTATAATTTTTTTTATATATTTTTAAATAATGAAAAATGAAGTATGGCCATTTTAAAATTTTAATTTGTTAGAGTATTTTTAATTTATATTTATGAATATTTATACATAGTGGAAATATAAATGTATTTAAACAAGTACAATAAATATTTACAGGGTAAGTAGAAGAGCTACTAGTATTGTTCCTTTACCTTTTTTTCTTCTTTTTCTTTTCAGTTTTAAGTCAATTATCTAAAAATCAATGCCATTAATATTTCACGTGATATAAGTTGGATTCGGCCATGTTCTGTTCATACCTATTTCTCTATCAACTTGTCCAGATAAGGCGCACAATTTTAAAACTTAAACTTTAAACTATTGCTATAGCTTTGAAGGAAATAAAAGTAGATAAACGTTTATGTGAAACAAAGGGTTATAAATAGAATTTTAAAATCGTCCTGTTTTATATAGAATCACACTATCAGCTTAGTAGCATTTTTAAGAGGAGTGAAATGTAATCCATTTGTCTCAAAATAAAAATTGTTATTTTTTATTGATTAAAATAATAATAATAATACATAAATGAATAAATACTGCAATTGTTTTACATTGATTAAAATATCAATACGCTCTAATCAAGAAGAAGGAAAGTGGAGTTAAATCTTGATTTTATAGCACCGAAAGATGTTATTAGTAAAAGTATGTTAGAAAATTATGAAGGTCATGTCCTGGTAAGGCATATTATTAATTTAATTAGGCTGTATGAGGATGTGAAAATTAATCACATTTTTTAAAAAGTAAATAGGTGTATAGATGCGTTAGCTAATAAAGACGGTAAGTGTTGGAAATCTACTAAAGTCTATGATGAATTTCTACCACAATGACAATTTAATTATGAGACAAACAAAGAAAAGAAAACAAGACAAATAATTTCTGCAGAGTTTCTCTCTGCTCACAAACTGTGAAAACTTTCTTATTCACTTTGCAACTGCAAAATACTGTGAATGACTTGTTTGACTTGCTTACAAAAATAAGTGTTACTCCCTCTATTTATAACTGAGCTTACACCCTAAGCCCAAAGCCCAAAATATCTTTTTGTTACTAAATCAAATCTAATTTATTCTAGACTTAAATCAAATCTAAAACAAATCAAATCTTTTCGACACATAGTTTCGACACATTGGATTACAATTTAACACCACCTAATTCATTGTGTCTAAACTATCTATGTTCATCATGGTTCTTAGCTTTCTGAATACTTCGACTTGCACTCCCTTCGTCATGATGTCTGCAATCTGATTCTCAGTTCTGCAGTGTTTCAAATTCATCTTCCCATCTGCTACCTGCTCTCGAAGATAATGGAACCTCATTTCGATGTGCTTACTTCGACCATGTGCTATTGGGTTCTTCGCCAGATTAATAGCTGACATGTTGTCTATCTTCATGGTAATTGCTCCATGATTTTTCTTTGTTATCTCTTCGACCAAGTTCACCATCCAAGTTGCTTGACATGCACAAAGAGAAGCAACTATGTATTCTGCTTCGCATGATGATAATGCCACTACTGGTTCCTTTCTTGAATTCCAAGCAACTGGTGCACCACCTAGCATAAACACATATCCTGCCGTTGACTTTCGATCTTCAGCATCACTACACCAACTTGAATCAGTGTATCCCACTAACTTGCATTCTTTTCCTTTATCAATTGCAGGAAACAAAATGCCATAATCGAAAGTTCCTTTGAGATACCTTAGTATCCTCTTCACTGCTGCTAGATGTGATACCTTTGGCTTCTGCATGAATCTACTTACCATACCTACACTATATGCTAAGTCAGGCCTTGTATGACAAAGGTATCTCAATGATCCAATAAGTCTTCTGTATTAGGTTGGATTAACATCATCTTCATCTGCATCTTTCGACAGTTGCAGTCTTGGTTCTGCAGGTGTCGAAGTTGAGTTGCATTCTTCCATCTCAAACCTCTTGAGAATTTCTCCTGCATATCTTCTTTGATGCATCATCAAACCTCTACTTCTCTTGTAGAATTCGATACCAAGGAAATATGAAATTTCACCCAAATTAGAAATTTCGAATTCCTTGCCGAGACCACCTTTGAAGTTTCCGATCTCACTTTTACAGCTACCTGTTATCAACAAATCATCTACATAGAGACATAGTATAAGCAATTTACTCTTGCTTCTTCTTACATATACTCCATATTCAGTTGTGCACTTCACAAATTCCTTCTCTCTTAGAAAACTATCAATTTTCTTATTCCAAGCCCTTGGAGTTTGTTTCAATCCATACAGGGTTTTATGTAGCCTGTACACCTTTCTTTCTTCGTCATGTTTCACAAACCCAACTGGTTGTTTAACATAGACTTCTTCATTTAAGGATCCATTTAGGAATGCACACTTCACGTCCATCTGACATATGTGCCAACTGTTTATTTCTGCTAGACCAACAACCAACCTGATTGTTTCGATCCTAGCAACAGGTGCAAAAACTTCATCGAAGTCTATTCCTTCTTTCTGTAGAAATCCTTTCACCACAAGTCTTGCTTTGTGTCGAGTTACTTCACCTTTCGAATTCATTTTCACTTTGTATACCCACTTGACATCAATTTCCTTCTTGCCTTGAGGCAATTCGACAAGTGACCAAGTGTTGTTGTCTTCAATAGACTTTACTTCTTCGTTCATTGATTTCACCCACTTCGAATCCTTTAATGCTTCAGCTGCATTAATGGGTTCGACATCTGCATAGAAAGCATAATGTACCAGCTCACCTTCATTATCTATTACATCATCTGATGTAATCACACAGTCTTGCAATCTTGCAGGCATGTGTCTTGTTCTTTGAGGCCTGCTTGTACTTGGTATATTTGCTGGTTCCTCTTGTCAAACTTCTCTTTCGACTTGAGTTTCTGGATCTTCAAGAAGGATTCCCACTGAATCTTTCTTGATATTTTCAGTCTAATCCCATTCTTTAAAATCATCTATGATCACGTCCCTGCTGATCACAATCTGCTTTTTCACTGGATCGAACAACTTGTAGCCTCTTGTCGGATGATATCCAACTAGAATCATTTGACTTGACTTATCATCAAGTTTTCTTCTCAACTGATCTGGCACATGTCTATGTGCAATAGATCCAAATACCTTCATATGACTCAAGCTAGACTTCACACCAGACCAACATTCTTCTGGAGTAATTCCTTCTAGCTTCTTTGTAGGACATCTGTTCAAAATGTATGTTGCAGTCGAAACAACTTTACCCCAAAATTCTTTAGGTAAATTCTTGCCTTTCAACATACTTCTCACCATATTCATGATGGTTCTATTTTTCCTTTCTGCAATTCCATTTTGTTGTGGAGTATAGGGTGGCACTACCTCATGCACAATTCCTTCTTTTTCACATAATCTGTCAAAGTCTTTCAACACATATTCTCCACCACCATCAGTTCTCAAAACTTTGAGCTTTCGACCACTTTGTCTTTCGACCATAGACTTAAACTTGGTAAATACTTTGATCACTTCACTTTTCTTCTTGATCAGGTAAGTCCATAGCTTTCGACTGAAGTCATCTATGAATGTAACAAAGTATTTGTTACCTCCCATCGAATCCACCTGGACTGGTCCACATACATCAGAGTATATGACTTCAAGACTAGCCTTCGACCTGCTTCTTGCATCCTTGCTGAAGCTATTCTTGTGTTGTTTCGCCTGCACGCATTCCTTACATACCTCGTTTGGAATGTCAATTTCTGGAAATCCTGAAACCATATTTCTTCTCTTCAAATCTCTGATGTCTCTGAAGTTGAGATGGCCTAGTCTATAATGCCATATCCATTCATCTCTGCTAGTTGCAGTCGAAAGGCACTTGTGCTCCATCATATTTAGTTTAATCTTGAAGGTTCGATTCTGAGACATAGGAGCCTTCAAGATTAATCTCCCATTTGCATCAACGACTCTCATCATCTTATCTTTGATTGACACTTTATAATTCTTTTCGACCAACTGCCCTATACTGAGAAAATTGCTCTTCATGCCTGGTATGTACAACACATTGGAGATTACTGACCTTTTTCCATCTTTCCTCATAATCATAACATCACCAATACCTTCAGCTGCTAGGGTATTGTCATTTACAAATTTTACCATATTTTTCATTGAGGGCTTTATATTGACGAACTAGTCTTTCCTTCCAGACATATGTGATGAACATCCTGAATCCAAGTACCATTGGTCCTTGAATCTATCTTCATCTCTTGTTGTGACCATCAACATCATCTCTTCTTCTTCTTCTTCATGTTTTGCAAGCTTTGCATCACTTTCTTGATTCTTTCGTTTTTCTGGACAATCACTCGAATAGTGACCATACTTCTGACAATTGTAACATTGAATGTGACTCTTATCAGGTTTTCGACCACCACCTCTTCCTCTATTTGCAACACCACCTCTTTGGTTGCCTTGGTATGATCTTCTTTGATTCGACACGTTTCCTTCAATCTGGTTTCCTCTACCATTCGATTTGTTGTAGCCACCTCTACCTCTGCCGAAACACTTTCCTTTGCCTTTGGTCTCTTTTGCTGAATGTGCCTGCAAGGCCACATGACTCTTCGATTTTCCTGCAACTCATTTGTTCATTCTTTACTCATGAGATTCAAGCGTCCCTTGAAGCTCTTCCTTTGTCAATTTCAACAAGTCTTTCCCCTCTTCTATCGTCACCACTATATGGTCGAACTTAGGAGCTAAACTAAAGATCTCAAGATCTTCGACACAACAGCTCTTGTTGTTAACGCTTCTCCATATATCTTGATTTGATTTACTAGTTTTGTAACTCTAGTGAAGAAATCAGATATGCTTTCACCGTCTTCCATCTGAAGCAGTTTATAGGTCCTTTTGTGAGTTTGTAACCTCACTTCTTTCACTTTCTCAGCGCCTCCAAAAGACTTCTCAAGGATCTCCCAAGCTTCTTTTGCAGATTCTGAATCACTAACTTTTTCGAAGTTGTCTGGGCTGACACATTGATGAATCATAAATAATGCTTTATAACTCAACTTCTCAGATTCTGTGTATTTCTTCTTTTCTTCTTCTGAAGCGTTTTCTCCAAGCGCTTCGACTCCATCTTTTACAGGTCCCAAAGACCTTGACACCTGAATAAGACTTTCATCTGTTTGCACCAATTCTCATAGTTGTCAACTTTCAGAATTGGTAGGGTTGCTGGATAATTTGCATTATCATAACTTGTCATCGTGAATTCTTCAATCGTTCTTGATTGACACTTCCCTTGAATCGAAACAAAGCTCTTGATACCAGATGTTGGAAATCCACCAAAGTCTATGATGAATTTCTACCACAATGACAATTTAATTATGAGAAAAACAAAGAAAAGAAGACATGACAAATAATTTTTGCAGAGTTTCTCTCTGCTCACAAACTGTGAAAACTTTCTTATTCACTTTGCAACTGCAAAATACTGTGAATGACTTGCTTGACTTGCTTACAAAAATAGGGGTTACTCCCTCTATTTATAACTGAGCTTACACCCTAAGCCCAAAGCCCAAAATATCTTTTTGTTACTAAATCAAATCTAATTTATTCTAGACTTAAATTAAATCTAAAACAAATCAAATCTTTTCGACATATAGTTTCAACACATTGGATTACAATTTAACAACAAGTTATAAAATACTTATATGATGCTCTTGACTTTATTGGTGTTTTGTTAAAGGATGATTATTTATGTGTATTTTTTTTGGGTTGATCTGGGTGTACTCTCTCTTTTCAGACTTCGGCTCTCTTTATTATCAATAATAATTGTTGGAATAATATAGCAAGTGTGAGTAAGTGGAGAAATAGTCTCACATTGGATATGAATGTGGAGACTTAAGCATATATATATAAGTGGGAGAACCTATTCACATATCACCTTAAGGTTTTAGGTGGATAAGTGGTGTGTCTCTCACAAAGATGCTTATTCCTACACTATGTATCAATGCTCCTAGTATCTCCCCCCAACATGGTATCAGAGCCTTTGGTAAATACGCACATGTGCCCAAGAAGTGGTGTTCCGTTGCAAGATGTCAATGGTGGTGCAAGTGAGGGAGTATTGTAGACTCACACTTGAAGGAGAGTGTTGGAATAATATAGCAAGTATGAGTAAGTGGGGAAATAGTTCCACATTGAATAGTCCCATTTGAGGTGGACAAGTGGTGTGTCTCTCACAAAGATACTTATTTCTATCCAAAAATACTTATTCCCCA
The DNA here is from genome assembly GCA_948472305.1 of Vicia faba. Taxonomy (NCBI): domain Eukaryota; kingdom Viridiplantae; phylum Streptophyta; class Magnoliopsida; order Fabales; family Fabaceae; genus Vicia; species Vicia faba. The sequence goes on along the minus strand of OX451739.1, from coordinate 1,259,415,160 downwards.
ATAATAATAATAATAATAATAATAATAATAATAATAATAATAATAATAATAATAATAATAATAATAATAATAATAATAATAATAATAATAATAATAATAAATAATGATTAAATAAATATTTCTATTGTATAAAGTTGTGTTGGATAATTTATATTCTAAGTTTTAAAAATTAAAAATTGAGGAAATTAAGAGAGAATTGAAAGTAATAGAGAGATGTAAGAGTTATTAAAATAGAATTAGATGACATATATATAAAGAGAGAGTTACTTAAGAAAACGGTAACAATTTGCTGGTTTTACGAGTTACACTTGCAACATTTTTTAAGTGTCACTAACAATCATAAACAAAATTGAATTAATTCATAATATCTATACTAATTTTTATTTTTTAACTTCCTTATTTTCATTAAGCCTCAATGCCTTTAAATCTTGTTTGTTTCAAGATTTCTGTCAAAATATCTGCCAATTACAACTTAGTCTTGTAACACTCAATCTTGATCTTTAAGGAAATGATATCTTTTTTTTATATATTTACTTCTATCATGACTTATAGGATGGTTTACTACATCAATTGTTGATTGATTATCCATTAGCAATTTGATTTACACACAGTTGTTCACATTCAATTCTTCAATAAATATCTTCTACCAAAGTGTTTGACATGCATCATAAGAGGATGCAACATGCTCTGCCTCACGTGAAGACAAAGTCAGGATTCATTGCTTTTTTTGAACTCTATGATATTGGTGTTAATCTAAGTATGAACAATAACCAATTGTGCTCTTTCTATCATCTTGGTCACTATTCCAATCTAAATCAGAATAGACATAAAGCTTAGCTTCCATTCTTATGTTATGCTTATGTGGTATGAGTATTCCATGGTTTGTTGTGTTGGAAATCTACCAAATATCTCTGATGAATTTCTACCAATCTTAATGAACAAGATCGATATCACCACACAATGATAATGAATTATATGAAAAGAAAAGAAAGAAAGAAGACAATTATTTTCTGTAGAGTTTCTCTCTGCTCACAAAAAATGGAAAACTTTATTATTCACTTGCAACTGCAAATTCTGTGAATACAATGAATTGACTTGATTAAAAAAAATAGGGGTCACTCCCTCTATTTATAAATTTAGGTTAGCTTACTACCAAAGTCAAAACTCAAAACTATAAAAGCCCAAAATAATTATTTTAGAACTAAATCAAATCTATCTATTTTAGACCTAAATCAAATCTTATCTATTCTAGATCTAAAACAAATATGTGTGTAACAAACTGTTTTCGCACTTCTAAATCAAATCAAATCTTTTCGGCACTCCTTTGTCTTCGTCGAGCAAACTGCTTCGACACAAGGAATTATTTTCAACACACCACCTAATTCATTGTATTTAAGCTAGCGACATTCATCATAGCTCTTAGTCTTCGAAATACTTCGACCTGCACACACTTTGTCATGATGTCTCCAATCTAATTCTCAGCTTTGCAGTGTTTCAAGTTCACCTTTCCATCTGCTACTTGCTCTCGAAGATAGCGGAACCTCATTTCAATATGCTTTCTTCGACCGTGAGAAATTATGTTCTTTGCGAGATTGTTAGCTGACATGTTGTCGATCTTTATGGTAATTGCTCTATGATATTTCCCTGTTATCTCTTCAACAAGGTTCACCATCCATGTTGCTTGATATGCACAAAGAGAAGCAACTGTATATTTTGCTTCGCACGATGATAATTTCACTACTGGTTCCTTTATCAAACTCCAAGCAACTAGTGCACCACCTAGCATAAACACATAACCTGTTGTGGATTTTTGATCCTCAATATCACTACACCAACTTGAATCAGTGTATCCCACTAACTTGCACTCTTTTCCTTTATCAGTTGTAGGAAACAAAATTCCATAGTTGAGATTTACTTTGAGATACCTTAGTATCCTCTTCGTCGGTGCTAGATGTGATACATTTGGCTTCTACATGAATCTACTTACCATACCTACATTGTATGCTAAGTTAGGCCTTGTATGACAAAGGTATCTTAATGACTCAATAAGTCTTCTGTATTGGGTTAGGTCAACATCATCTTCTTCTGAATCTTTAGACATTTGCAGTCTTGATTCTTTAGGTGTTGAAGTCGAGTTGAATTCTCCCATTTCAAATCTCTTGAGAATTTCTCCTGCATATCTTCTTTGATGCATCATCAAACCTATACTGCTCTTTTAGAATTTGATGCCAAGGAAATATGAAATGTCACCTAGATCTGACATTTCAAACTCCTTGCTGAGATCACCTTTGAAGTCTTTGATCTCCTTCTTGCAGCTACCTGTTATTAACAAGTCATCAACATAGAGACATAGTATAAGCAATTCATTATTACTTCTTCTTACGCATACTTCATGTTCAGTTGTGCACTTCACAAATTCCTTCTTCCTTAGAAAATTATCAATCTTCTTATTCCAAGCTCTTGGAGCTTGTTTCAATCCATACATGGCTTTATGCAGCCTTTACACCTTTCTCTCTTCATCATGTTTCACAAATCCAACTAGTTGTTTAACATAAACCTCTTCGTCTAAGGGTCCATTCAGAAATGCATACTTCATATCCATCTGACATATGTGCCAATTGTTGATTTCTACTAGACCAACAACCAACCTGATTGTTTCTATTCTAGCAACAGGTGCAAAAAGTTTATCTAAGTCTATTCCTTATTTATGAAGAAATCATTTCGCCACGAGCCTTGCTTTGTGTCGAGTTACTTCCCCTTTAGGATTCATCTTCAGCTTGTATACCCACTTGACATTAATTGCCTTCTTTCCTTAAAGAAATTCGACAAGTGACTAAGTGTTGTTGTCTTTAATAGACTTCACTTCTTCGTTCGCTGCTTTCACCTACTTTGAATCCTTCAATGCTCCAGATGCATTTACAGGTTCGACTTCTGCATAGAAAGTATAATGTACCAACTTACCTTCATCATCAACCACATCATCTGATGTAGTCACACAATCTTGCAACCTTGAAGGCACGTGTCTTGTCTTCTGAGGTCTGCTTATACTTGTACTTGGTTGATCTCTTATTTCATATTTTATAACTTCCTCTTGAGATTCTGGTTCTTCAAGTAATATTCTCACTGAATATTTCTTGATATTTTCAGTCTAATCCCATTCTTTAAGATCATCTATGATCATGTCCTTGCTGATCACAATATGCTTGTTCACTGGGTCGAACAACTTGTAACCTCCTGTCAAATGATATTCTACTAGGATCGTTTGACTCGACTTGTCATCAAGTTTTCTTCTTAACTGATCTGGCATATGTCTATGTGAAATGGATCCAAATACCTTCAGATGACTCAAGCTAGGCTTCACACCAGACCAACATTCTTCTGGAGTAATTCCTTCTAGCTTCTTCGTCGGACATCTGTTCAAAATGTATGTTGCATTCGACAGAGTTTCACCTCAAAACTCTTTAGGTAAATTCTTGCATTTCAACATACTTCTCACCATATTCATGATGGTTCGATTCTTCCTTTCTGTAGTTCCACTCTGATATGGAGTATAGGGTGGAACCACCTCATGCACAATCCCTTCTTTTTCACATAATTTGTCGAAGTCTTTCGACACATATTCTTCACCACCACAAGTTCTCAAAACTTTGAGCTTTCGACCACTTTTCCTTTCGATCATAAACATAAACTTGGCAAATACCTCGATCACTTCACTTTTCTTCCTGATCAGGTAAGCCCACAGTTTTCGACTGTAATTATCTATGAACGTGACAAAGTATTTGTTACCTCCAAACGAACCCACCTGGATTGGTCCACATACATCAGAGTATATGACTTCGAGAGCAACCTTCAACTTTCTTCCTGCATCCTTGCTGAAGTTATTATTGTGCTGCTTTGCCTGCACAGATTCCTCACAAATCTTGTTTGGAATATCGATTTCTGGTAATCCTGAAACCATATTTTTTTTCTTTTCAAATCTATGATGTCTCTGAAGTTGAGATAGCCTAGTCGATGATTCCATATCCACTCATCTCTTCTAGCTATAGTCGAAAGGCACTGGTGCTCCATCATATTAAGTTCGATCTTGAAGGTTCTATTCTAATACATAGGAGTCTTCAAAATTAGTCTTCCATTTGCCTTGATGACTCTCATCATCTTGTCTTTGATCAACACTTTGTAATTCTTTTCAACAAACTGCCCTATGCTGAGCAAGTTTCTCTTCATGCCTGATATGTACAAAAAATTTGAAATCACTAAACTTTTGCCATCTTTCCTCATAATCAAAACATCTCTTATATCTTCAGCTGCTAGAGTAATGTCGTTTGCGAATTTCACCATGTTCTTTGTTGAGGGTTTTAAGTTAACAAACCAATCTTTCATTCCAGACATGTGTGATGAGCATCCTGAATCCAAGTGCCACTGATCCTTGAATTTCTCTTCATCTCTTGTTGTAACCATCAACAACATCTCTGTAAAATCAAGCTTCGCAAATAAGCTTTTATTTTGATGAAGACAAACAATGGCTAACAAAGAAGGCAAAGATTTTGATCAAGCATCTAAGCATCTAAGGATAATATTGTTAGAACAAAGTTTGAATCTACTACCCTAAGTTAAAGTTTTGATGATAACAAAATGCTAGATTAAATAAATTGTATAATTCATATGAGACATATATGCTACCTAAAAATTATATTGTGCATTTACAGAAACTCTAATGGATATCAGCATAAGAATGTCAACATCAGCATCAGAAGATGAAATATCATATGCCAACATCAGAAGATGAAATATCATATGCCAGCACCAGAAGATTAAAGCATGTGCTTACGCTGAAGCTTGATGAACAGATCTACGCTTATCATACTCTAAACTCTGATTAAGACCAAAACAATATCATCAGCACCTAGAAGCGTCAGAATAAGCTAAAGCCAATAACACTGAATTGACAACGGTACTGTGCATTCAAGACACTTTACTACCAACAGCTTTATTCCAAGACAAAGATCTTCTCAATATGGAAAGAACGTAATGGGCATTGAAATGGAATAATTGACTACAACGTATCTTTTCCAAGGCTATATAAACAAGTCAGTGAGAAATGAATTGGATAATGCTCTACAATTCTTTACACGCCAAAAAGCAAATCATCTTTATCCTCACTAGTACAACTTGCTATATCTCTCAAATTGCTTACTCTAGTTATAGCATCCTAGTTACACATAAGCTTAATTTGTGTATTATCACAGTTATGATATAAAGTTTTTGTAGAAAACATTCAACACACATAGTATTCATTTATCTGTAAGAAAGAATTTCCTTGAGAAACCGGTCTGTGGTTTACACTCAAGAAGGCTTTAGTAGTTGTTAAAGCAGTTGTAATATTTAGTTGAATATAGTGGATTAAGACCTCGTTGGAGAGAGGCGAAATCACCTTGACGGGTGGACTGGAGTAGTTTGAGATCAAACGAACCAGGATAAAAATAACGTGTTGTCTGCATTTGATTTCAAGTTTTACAATTCAACCCCCCCTTCTTGTGTTTTTCACTTCTTCAATTGGCATCAGAGCGTCTGGTTCTGAGCTAAAACACTTAACCGTGTCAGTACAAGATCCAGCGTCAGAAAAACACAATGGCAGGAACATATCAACACACCAGCAATGACAACAATGAAGATAAAGACAGATTCAACGGCAAACCTCCAGTCTTTGATGGAGAGAATTTTGATTACTGGAAAGACAGAATTGAAAGCTTCTTTCTGGCACATGATGCTGATCTGTGGGACATGGTGACAGATGGATACACGCACCCAGTGAATGTAAGTGGTCAGAAGATTGACAGGAAGGCAATGTCTGATCAACAAAAGTGTGACTTCAAAAATCACCACAAGGCCAGAACTATTCTCCTCAGCGCCATCTCTTACGCTGAATATGAAAAGATATCTATCAGAGACACTGCAAAGAGTATGTTTGACTCTCTCAGAATGACGCATGAAGGCAACATTCAGGTCAAAGAAACTAAAGCTCTTGCGCTCATTCAGAAGTATGAGGCATTCAAAATGGAAGAAAGTGAATCAATTGAAACGATGTTCTCAAGATTTCAAATTCTGGTGGCTGGTCTCAAAGTTCTGGACAAAGGGTATTCTACTGCTGATCATGTCAAGAAGATCATCAGAAGCTTGCCAAAATAGTGGAGGCCAATGGTTACAGCGCTGAAGCTAGCTAAAGATCTCAACAAAATCTCTTTGGAGGAACTTATCATCTCCCTCAGAAGTCACGAGATAAAGCTAGAAGCTGATGAACCTCAGAAGCAAGGTAATCCTTTAGCTTTAAAATCTAACAGAAAATCTGACTCCAAAGTTTTGCAGGCTGTTGAAGAAACCTCTGATGGGTCCTCATCAGAAGAAGACAAACTTTCCCTCCTCTCTAGAAGAGTGAATCAACTATGGAAGCAGAGGCAAAGAAAGTTCAGGAATACCTGAAGATCCGATCAGAATGAGTCCTCCTCCAGATACAGAAGGTCAGACTCCTCCTCTGGATACAGAAAATCTGAAGGCTCTTCAGGAAGCAAAAAGCCAAACACCAAGGACATCATCTGCTATGAATGCAACGAGCAAGGACACTACAAGAGTGACTGTCCAAAGCTTCAGAGGGAAAAGCCCAAAAAGAAGTTTGGAAGGGAAAAGAAGAAGAGTCTCATGGCTACATGGGATGACTCTGACTCGTCTGAAGCTGACTCAGAATCAGATGATGAGAGAGCAAACATAGTTCTCATGGCTAACATATCAGAAGACAATGAAGCTTCTGAATCAGACTCTGAATTAGACACCGAAGAGGTATTCCCTGACTTTGAAATTAATTTTACTAAGGCTGAACTTGCTGAAAGCCTTAACGAAATTTTGGAAAGATATCAGCAGATCAGAGTTAAATTCAGAAACCTGAAAAGGAATCTTGATTCTGACTCTGATAAAACTGAGAGTCTTAAATTGGAAAATTCTGAGTTGAAAAATAAAATTTCAAAATTAGAAAATCTTTTACAAAACTCTCAGAAGGAAACAATTTCTGAAACTCCCAGCAGCGCTGATGAGATCATCAAGGAGTATGATCACTGCTTTCAGAAGTTCCTTGCTAAAAGCATAGATAGAAGCAAAATGGCTTCAATGATCTATGGAGTTAGCAGAAACAGAAGAAAGGGAATAGGATACCAAGGTAAGGTACCTACACCAAAGAATTCCATGGATCTAATTATTAAACGCACTCCTCTGAATTCACACTTTGTGTATGGTCACACACATGACATTAAATATACTAGTAGTAATTATTCTGTGAAACCAAAATTCAACTAGAGTTTTGGTAAAGCTAACAAATCAGGACCCAAGAAAATATGGGTACCTAAGGATAAAATAATACATGTTGCAGATATCTTTAGCAGCAAATCAGAAACACCAGTCATGGTACCTGGACTCTGGCTACTCACGACACATGACGGGAAGAAGGCATATGTTCCAAAGCCTGGAACTTAAGCCTGGAGGCCACGTAGGCTTTGGAGGCAATCAGAGGGGAAAGATCATTGGCTCTAGAACAGAAGGTAATGGAAATCTTCCCTCTATAAATAATGTTCTATTAGTAGATGGATTAATGCATAATCTGTTATCCATAAGTCAATTAAGTGATAACGGTTATGATATAATCTTTAATCAAAAATCATGTAAAGCTGTTAGTAAGAAAGATGGGACTATCCTATTTAATGGAAAGAGGAAAAACAACATTTATAAAATCAAACTTTCTGAACTGAAAAGTCAGAATGTAAAGTGTCTTCTGTCTGTTAACAATGAGCAATGGATCTGGCACAGAAGATTGGGGCATGTTAGTATGAGAAGAATATCTCAGATTAACAAACTCAATCTGGTCAGAGGACTTCCTAATCTGAAGTTCAATTCAGATGCTCTGTGTGAAGCATGCCAGAAAGGCAAGTTTGCAAAACCTGCTTTCAAATCTAAAAATGTTGTTTCCACCTCTAAGCCATTAGAACTTCTGCACATTGACTTATTTGGACCAGTTAAAACTGCTTCAGTCAGTGGCAAGAAGTACGGGTTAGTAATCATAGATGACTATAGCAGATGGACATGGGTAAAGTTCTTAAGACACAAGGACGAGTCATACTCTGTGTTTGTCACCTTCTGTAACCAAGTTCAGAATGAAAAGGATCTTAGAATCGTTAAAGTCAGAAGTGATCATGGTGGATAATTTGAAAACAAAGATTTTGAGTCATTCTTTAATGACAAAGGCATTCTGCATGATTTCTCTTGTCCTAGAACTCCCCAGCAAAATGGAGTTGTAGAACGAAAGAACAGAACATTGCAAGAAATGGCCAGAACCATGATCAATGAGACAAACGTTGCTAAGATCTTCTGGGCAGAGGCAATAAACACAGCGTGCTACATTCAGAATAGAATCTCCATAAGACCTATTCTGGAAAAGACTCCATCTGAATTGTGGAAGAACAGAAAGCCCAACATTTCATATTTTCATCCATTTGGATGTACTTGTTTTATGTTAAACACAAAAAATTATTTGAACAAGTTTGACTTTAAAGCACAGAAGTGTATTATGTTAGGATACTCTGAACGCTCAAGAGGGTACATAGTATACAATACAGAAACACATATTGTGGAAGAATCAATCAGTGTTCGTTTTGATGATAAGCTTAACTCTGAAAAGTCAAAGCAGAATGAAGTCTTTGCAGGTATGGAAGTTGAATTCACAGGTTCTGAAGACAAGTCATCAGAAGCTCTCAACAAAGACACTCCTTCAACATCAGAAAGAGGCACTGCGAGCAATCCAGCAACATCTGTTGATCAACCTCAGAAAAGACTACCCAGAAGCAGCATGGATCACCCAAAAGAAACAATCTTAGGAAGAAAGGAAGATCCAATCAGAACAAGAGCCAGCTTCAGAAACTCTGAAGAATCCCTCATGGGACTTGTTTCTCTGATTGAACCTTCTTCAATTGATGAAGCACTTCTGGACAACGATTTGGATTCTAGCAATGCAAGAAGAGCTGAATCAATTCACCAGAAATGACATGTGGGATCTAGTTCCCAGACCAAAAGGATTCAACGTCATTGGAACAAAATGGGTGTTCAGAAACAAACTGAACGAATAAGGTGAAGTCATCAGAAACAAAGCACGACTGGTAGCACAAGGTTATAGTCAGCAAGAGGGGATAGACTATATAGAAACCTTTGCTCCAGTCGCCAGGTTAGAATCTATCAGACTTTTAATTTCTTTTGCTGTTAATAAATGCATCACTCTATATCAGATGGATGTCAAGAGTGCATTCTTAAATGGCTATATAGAAGAAGAGGTTTATGTGCACCAACCCCCTGGTTTTGAAAGTACAAAAAATCCAGAGTATGTTTTCAAACTAAAGAAGTCACTGTATGGTCTGAAACAAGCTCCCAGAGCTTGGTATGAAAGACTAAGTAACTTTCTGTTAGAAAAGGAATTCACCAGAGGGAAAGTGGACATAACCTTATTCTGTAAGACAGTTAAGAATGACATCTTAGTGTGTCAGATTTATGTTGACGATATTATATTTGGATCTACTAATCCTTCTCTTGGAAGAAAATTTGCTAAGTGTATGCAGACAGAATTTGAGATAAGCCTCATGGGGGAACTGAAATTCTTTATGGGAATTCAGATCAATCAAACTCCAGAGGGAACTTACATTCATCAGAGCAAGTATGTCAGAGAACTTCTGAAGAAATTTGATCTCTCAGAATGTAAGTCATCAAAGATTCCAATGCATCCCACGTGCATTCTGGAAAGAGAAGAGGTAAGCAAAAAGGTAGAACAGAAGGTCTACAGAGGTATTATTGGTTATCTTCTTTATCTGACGGCTTCAAGGCCTGATATTTTATTCAGTGTATGCATTTGTGCAAGATTCCAATCAGATCCTAGAGAATCTCACTTAACAGCTGTTAAGCAAATTTTCAAGTATCTGAAAGGTACTACTAATCTGGGTTTATTTTATAGAAAATCTAGTGATTAAAGCTTAGTAGGTTACTGTGATGCTGACTTTGCTGGAGACAGAGTAGAGCGTAAAAGTACTTCTGGAAGCTGCCAGTTTCTGGGAGAGAATATGATCTCTTGGTCCAGCAAAAGGCAATCCACAATTGTGCTATCAACAACAGAAGCTGAATACATAGCAGCAGCAGGATGCATCACACAAATGCTCTGGATGAAAAGTCAGCTTGAAGACTTCCAGATATTTGAGAGTAACATTCCTATACTCTGTGACAACACTTCTGCCATTTGCTTAAGTAAAAATCAAATTTTGCATTCTAGGGCTAAGCATATAGAAATAAAACATCATTTCATTAGGGACTATATTCAGAAAGGCATTTTAAACTTAAAATTTATTGATACAGACCATCAATGGGTTGATATTTTCACAAAACCACTTTCTGAAGATAAGTTCAACATCATTCTGAAACATCTCAGCATGAAGCTCTTCCCAGAGTGAAAATGTTTTAATTTTATATATTAACCTTCAGAATTTGTTTTATTTTACTGTGAACTTCTGATCAATCTTCTTTCAGAAATTTAGACATGCAGATTGTATCAGATTCTATCCATAAAGATCTGAGCATTTCATTTCAAGGATAGATGTGCTGTTCACTAAATCAAACAAGTGTCATCCAGTCATCAGCTAACTCCTGAGGCAGAACACGCGTGCACGCTTCTGAGAAGGCAAAGCGCTGATTGGATGCATTGAGACACATGTCATGGGTAACCGTTCCAAATATCTTTCTAAATCCCCCAAAATCAGCCAACATTAAATGCGAGTAATCATGATTTAATTCTCTCTCTTGAAACGTTTATATTTTCAAAACATTTTTTGAAACCTATTTAAACGCCTTAAACATCATTCATTCATTTTTACCGTCACTTACAATCTTCAACATTTTTCTGTGTTCTTACTGTGTGTTCATTTTTTTCTCAAAGAAACCCTTTTCAAGCTTTTTCTCAAAAAACCCTTGTGTGAACATGGCATCTTCTAGCACTCCTTCTGCAGGTTCCCAACAAGATGCTTCTTCTGAACAGTATCAGATTCCTTTCAGAACGCTCCTTACTCCGGTCAAGAACTTGGAAGTTCTGTCAGAATTGATAGTAGATTTCAACAGCTTGAAGGAAAATGGCTTTGATTTGTCTGAAGAAATTAAGGCACAAGGTTGGGAAAGGTACTTTGATAGGTTGGTGGGTCCAACGTTACCCATTTTGGTTAAAGAATTCTGGATACATGCGTCTTCCTCAACTCACCAGGTTACTTCGTATATCATGGGAAAGAAGATAGTGATTACTGAAGATCACATTGCAAGGCTGATTGGATACACTGGTGGTGGTATCCGTTGTATTGACATGGCAGATAGATGTGCAAACTATGCCCTAGTTGCAAGAGAGATTTTCACACATGGGGTTCCCTCCAGCAAAATAAGAGATTTAAAAGATCAACACAGAATTTGGGCAAAGATTATTCTGGGCTGCTTCAAGCACAGGAAGCCTACAAGCTCTCCTGACTATATAAACATAGATCAGCAATTTCTGATTTATTTTATTGCAAAGAAGTCCAAGATCAACCTAGCTCACCTTCTGTTCAATCATCTAAAGACAAGCGTCAAGGAAACAAGAGAAGAAGAAAGGACTAAAAGGGATTGGATACCCTTCAGTAGATTGATATCAGATATTCTAACGGAGAATAGGCTGATTGAACACTTGACAGAGGCACAGGAAATAAGCTCTCTAGAACCTTCTGTTGGCAAGAAGCTGAATGCCAAGAATCTGAAGAAGATGAAACTGATAGAGAACATAAGGAAGGAGCCCAGTGTCACTCCTCATGCTGAAATCACCAGAAGAAGAGTCCCTCTGGACAACTTTCCTATATTCTCTGAGATTGACTCTAAACCAGTCATTATTCTCAGATACTTGGATGCTTGTAAAGCTGATGGCACAGATCCTGATCTGAACATTAAAGATCTGCACCAGCAAACACCAGAGGTTACTCTGAAGAAGACTAAGAAGAGAAAGGCTGTATCAGAAGGATCGTCTGAGCAGACCCCAAAGAAGAGAGGTAATCTGTCTTCTGTTAATGTTTTAAATTCATCTGCTGTTCCAACATTTATTCCAACCCCAACTTCATTTGAAATCCCAATTCCCATTCCAACCATTGATGATACTGAACTTGAGTTTGACCCCTCTGAGTCATTAACCCTCAGAAGATCCCGCGCCAAACCTCATAATCCAAAACCTACAACCTCAACAGAACCAGAACTTGAAGAAGTTCTTTCTGAAATAGATCAACACTCTTCCGCTCCTCATACAGAAAATCCAAATTCTCAACCAGAAACTCCCCACTCACCACAACCAGAAACTACACTCTCACCAATACCAGAAGATCCACACTCACCAGAACCAGAAATTCCACAACCTCAATCTCCACAACCAGAACTTAATCCACCTTCACCTCAACACGAATCATCTCCACAACCTGAGTCTCAACACTCTGAGGCTCAATCCCCTAAACCTCAATCATCTGAATCCTCTGAACCACAACCCTTAGCCATACAATTTCCTGGTGGTACCACTGTTAATATCCCTCAATTACCATCCTCACCAGAAATTACTCCACCTAATACTCCATCCAGTCCAATAATCATTCCTGATTCTCCTACTCCCTCACCCAAGAAAAATCCAGATGACCACAGCAAGACCTTCATTGATCTAACAGTCCTTGAACGCCTTGCTGCCATTAAAAATAAAACCGCCATTCCCAAACCCAAATAACCAGATGTTGGTTCTAGCATCTTGAATTTTGAAACAGACATGCAGAAGTGGATTTCTTCTCTAAAACAGGCTAGTCTAGAAGTGATTGATCCTGCTGTTTCAGACCACCTCTGGACACAATTCAGAAGATGGGTATGCGCTGAAACCTTTAAGCTGCAAGACCAAAGCTATGGACAGGCTCAACAAAATTTCAGCAATCTGCTGAAAGAAATTGAAGGTCTGCTGAAGGATAAAGTTCTTCTTCTGGACAGTGAGCCTTGGTCTGAAAAGCGTCCAGCGTCAACAGTTCAACCAGCAGAAGAACAAACGATTCCAGCTGAAGATTTAAGTCAAGAAGAAGATAATGCAGAAATCTCTCAAAAGCATCCTGATTCTGACATCTCTCAAGCTGAATTGGACAGGCAGACTCTTGAAGAGCTGAAGCAAAATGATCTTCGAATGCAGGAGAGAATGGATGAGAATGATCAACGAATGAAGGAAAGGATGGATGTTCAGGATAGTAAGATTGACTCAGTAGTCAGCATGGTGCATCAGCAGAAGGAAACCACTGATCAGATTAAGAACATGCTAGAAGCTCTGTTCACACGCCTTCCTCCCCATTCTTAGATTTTGATTCTTGATTTTTCACTGTTTTATTTACATGTTATCTGTAATATTTTCTGAGCTCTGAACTGAATACAATCGTTTTTCTGCACTGATCGTTTTTAACTTAAATTATTTGCACTTTTTGATTGCTGACAAAAAGGGGGAGAAAGAATGATATTTTTCAATAACGGATTACTGAGACAAAAGTCTCAAACATTCTAACACTCTGATATACTTGAATGTTTCTTTGTTCTGCATAAGCTTACAGGTACAAGAATCTGATGAACTCTAATACACTGAAGCTCTACTCTAGTAAAGGAAAGACCTGATGCTCAAAGAAAGTTCAATAAAGATCTGATGCTAAAGGACTCATGGAATTAAAGGGAAGTAATAAACTCAGGGGGAGTTTTTCTGATCATAACTCTGATACCTTTTTATTTCCTATCTTCTTATCTTTGATACCTTTCTGTTTATCGCTGATACAAATTTATTATTTGGTTATCACTGATATTTTTTCTTTAAATTTCAATTGAAAATATCCGGTTTTTGTCATCATCAAAAAGGGGGAGATTGTTAGAACAAAGTTTGAATCTACTACCCTAAGTTAAAGTTTTGATGATAACAAAATGCTAGATTAAATAAATTGTATAATTCATATGAGACATATATGCTACCTAAAAATTATATTGTGCATTTACAGAAACTCTAATGGATATCAGCATAAGAATGTCAACATCAACATCAGAAGATGAAATATCATATGCCAGCATCAGAAGATGAAATATCATATGCCAGCATCAGAAGATCAAAGCATGTGCTTACGCTGAAGCTTGATGAACAGATCTGCGCTTATCATACTCTAAACTCTGATCAAGACCAAAACAATATCATCATCACCTAGAAGCGTCAGAATAAGCCAAAGCCAATAACGCTGAATTGACAACGGTACTGTGCATTCAAGACACTTTACTACCAACGGCTTTATTCCAAGACAAAGATCTTCTCAATACGGAAAGAACGTAATGGGCATTGAAATGAAATAATTGACTACAACGTATCTTTTCCAAGGCTATATAAACAAGTCAGTGAGAAATGAATTGGCTAATGCTCTACAATTCTTTACACGCCAAAAAGCAAATCATCTTCATCCTCACTAGTACAGCTTTCTATATCTCTCAAATTGCTTACTCTAGTTATAGCATCCTAGTTACACATAAGCTTAATTTGTGTATTATCACAATTGTGATATAAAGTTTTTGTAGAAAACATTCAACACACATAGTATTCATTTATCTGTAAGAAAGAATTTCCTTGAGAAACCGATCTGTGGTTTAGACTCAAGAAGGCTTTAGCAGTTGTTAAAGCAGTTGTAATATTCAGTTGAATATAGTGGATTAAGACCTCGTCGGAGAGAGGCGAAATCACCTTGACGGGTGGACTGGAGTAGTTTGAGATCAAACGAACCAGGATAAAAATAACGTGTTGTCTGCATTTGATTTCAAGTTTTACAATTCAACCCCCCTTCTTGTGTTTTTCACTTCTTCAAATATCTTCACTCAAAGCTCTCTACAACTTTAAAGGTATAATAATATTATCTACTTTGATCTTAAGATATACATGCTCAAAAATGAAAAAGAAATGGTTAAGAATCATTACTCAAGTTTTTCAAAGATAAAATTTCACTTTTCTTCTGCATGCAATCGATTTACATCTTAGTGCAATCGATTGCACACTTCAAAAATTTCAGATCTTTTGCTTCTGTTTCCTTATGCAATCGATTACATAGTTAGTGCAATCGATTGCACTCAGTTAATTTTTGCTACTGACTTTGCATGCAATCGATTACATTGTTAGTGCAATCGATTGCACTCTTAAAGATTTTGAAAAAATAGCTGTTAAAAACCTTGTGCAATCGATTTACACCAAGGGTGCAATCGATTGCACACTGCAAGAATTTGAAAAATAACAGCTTTGTTCATCCCTTTTGATCATGCCTTTTCATTACATCTTTTCACTCAAACTTGGAATTTGTTCATGATACATTTCCAGATCTTCATGATGTTTCAAAGGGGTGTTATGAACATATAAATATTCAATTTCAAATCCAGATCTAACACCTTCTTTCATAAATATTTTCTGAACTTTCAAAATACAAACTCAAGCATTCTTCATTTTCATGCATAAGTTTTCTGCACATTTTCATACTTTAAACAGAAAACTTTGAGCAAATATATCTTGAGTCTTTGTACAATATTATTATTGAAAGAAGAAGATTATACATTGTAAAAATCACTCTTAGTGATCAATATTACTCTACTCATTCAAACTCACAAATTGATATTTACTTACTTATTTTCCAGGATTATTGGAATTAAGTTTAAGTGTTTTTGTTGAAATCTTGTCTTTCCAAGTTGTTAGATACAAGTGTAGTTACATTGAGAGGATTGTTCTCATAGGTAACTTAGTGAAAATCCAAGAGGATTGTTCTTGGTCTAAGAGGATTGTTCTTGGTCCAAGAGGATTATTCTTGGTTTGGTTGGTAGTTCTTGTTTAAGTTTGCCACAATAAGGAAATCTCTTTCATGTTGAAAGGGGACTGGAGTACTCTCAGACTATAAGGGGAACCAGGATATATCGCCCGTGTCTCTTTATTTTTATGCATTTTTAAGCTTTCCTAAACTTACTTATATCCAGAAAAATAAGAACCATTGTGATCGGTGGATCTGGAACTGACTGTTTAACGTTGGTTCGCGAAATGTCGCGGAAGCAAGAGTCGCCACCATCTTTTATTTTCTCCAAATGGAAAGGACAAAAGCACAGAAAAATTCCTTAAAGAGATTGCTCTCGGTTCGGGAGGTAGGTTATAGAAAGGGAAGGTATTAGCACCCTTTCTATCCATGGTTATCCATGGGCTCTTAGATACTTGCTCATTTGTGTTTTCAAAAAATGGTTTGTTTGCTCTTCAATGTGGGTTTAAAAAAGTTTCCTTGAAAAATTTCAGTTCGACTCGTACGTCAGAGTGTTTGAAAAATTTGCTTTGAAAGCTTTTGAAAAGTGTTGGTGTGAAAAGATTTTTGTTTGTTTTTGAAGAGAGCGAGTATCTACGAGAACCTACCTACCCTAAGGAATTCGTCTGTGTAAATGTCCTTTAAAGTAATGCCATCCCACCATTGAGAGGTAGGTAGCACCACCGTTGGAGGTGTTCGGGTCAATTCGATTTTCAGGGACATGGTGATCACCGGAGCAATGGGAAGACACCTTAGAAGCTACCCTCATGCCAGGTTCCCGGATCATGAGGACTTACTAAGACGTCCTCTACTCGACGATCACCTTTCGAAAGGCAACAGTGAGGCGTACCCTAGGGGTGGTGTGTGCGAATTGTGTGTCATGTTTCAGTTATTTGTCTTGTCATGCTTGTCGTGTTCTACGCTTGATTTTAATTAGACATTCATTCTTTCATGCTTGATTAACAGTTAAATATTTTGCGAGGAAATAAATCTAAGATTATTACAAAGGCGCGGGTCCACATCGCCAAAATTAAACCGGACCCGATTTAGCGAAAAATAAATAAAGCGAATAAATAAAAGTGCGAGAAATTTAAATTACATGGCTTTGGGATATTTACAAAATTATAATAAGCGATAATAAAATAAATGCGCGAAATAAAGAAATTAAAATAAAAATAGGGCGTTGGACCCTTTTTGCAAATAATTAAAATTAATAAGGACTTGAAAATTAAAATTAAATGAGAATAATATTTTTGTGTTTTTTAGATTTAATGAAAAAAGGAAATTAATTGAGATTAAATTAGACGGCAAACCCTAATTCTAATATTTTTATTTATTATAAAAAAAAATTAAAATATGACCTAAATTAAACCTAATTCATTTATGTACAATTTAAATAGGAAAATAAACAAATAAATAATTATTATTATTCTAAAAAAGGGGAAAAATATTAAAAGGAATAAAAATAGCAATTAACCTAATTCTACATTTTTTTGGATTTTTATTAAAAAGGATTTAAAGTTGAAAACCTAATTACACTAAATAATCTACATTTTAATTTATTTATGAAAATAAAATAAATATTACATTTTTCTGTATTTTCTGATTTTTATAATGTTTTTATATTTTTGTTAAAAATAATTAATTAAAACAAATAATTAAAATAAACATAACAATTAAAATAAATGAAATAAAAAGGAAATCAAACCAGAGTGGGGTGTAGTCCCCAATTTAGGAGGTATGGATTTAGAAAGCCTGGCCCAATAAGCATGGAATTTCATTGACTTTTTGGATCGTATGTCAAGCGTTGACTGATATTCATTGCGCTCCTGGAATCCATGCCCTTGATTTGGTTGCCTGGGACACGTGGGCGATGAATACTGAGTGTGCATGGTGAGTCTTAGGATGGTGCCTGCATGGGAAACTGGTTTGAAAAATAATAATGAAAGTTGCAAGACCTGGGACTTGAACCCAGGTCTTTGAGGCCATATACACAACGCGTTACCACTGAGCCATCACGTTCACAATTAACATATAATATCAATTAAATATCAAAAAGCAAAATCAATGCGTAATGGGCAAAGCGCGCGTGAATTCAAAAAGAGCCTATCACGTGGTGACAACGAGGTTGTCTTCTTCCCCACCCTGTAAAACAAAATGAATAGGCGACGGTTTTTGTAGCATGGCATTAGGGGTGATTCAAGAAAATAGCGAATAGGGATATATGAAACATAAATTCATCGCGAGTATGCATTTATCTTCGTCTTGGTGCGTTGAATCCAACCATGGTGTTCAGAAGTCCCAATTTTTCTTCTATACAAAACCCCTAATTCGAGCTCCTGAAAACCCTAACTTTTGGCAATGGCATAATCATATATGGTTAACAAAAACGCAATTAAACACTACAGTTAGCTTTAGAACATTAATATGAATATGAATCAACAAAGAAAAATGCATAAAAACGATGGAATCATGCTATGTGATTTCAAAATTTTCAAGGTACGGTTGGACTCATGGATACCAGTTCAGGGTGTTTTGCTTCTTGTTAATGATTGAGAAACACTCAGTGATGTCTCAGAATGCTAATGGGATGAGAGTTGATGCTTGAATCGGCCTAAAACCTTGAATTCAGTATTGAACTTTTTAAGGATTTTTGCAAGTTTGTAATGTCAATTGCTGCGCAGTATGGAGTCCAAGAGCATTAGGGTTCTCATTCTGATCATATATGGAGTGATTAGGTCAAGAAACATTGGACAAAATCTTATGCATTGATGAATTTCAATATTTGATTTTGGAAAATCTTTTTTCATATCTTTTTCATGTTGTTTTTGTTCAATCATGATCCAATCTCATCCAAATTTGCCTATTTAAGACATACACGAAATATTGAGTTTATAATGTGCATGAAAAGATTTTTTTAGGTTAGTTTGATATTTTTCATATATTAAAATCATTTAAATGAATATAAATTAATATTAATTCAAATAAATAATTAAAAAATATGAGAATACTTCCCTTTGGGCCTAATGGTCGTGCATAGGCTTGGCATGAAGAAACTTGGAAGAAAAATGGGCCCATTTGCATTTTTAGGCCTTTTGCATCAATGTTGACTTTCAAAAATTTCCAAAAATTTCCCAACTTCCACAAGGCATAACTTGGTCAATTTTTAAGCTTTCCACATGTTCTTGGACATTTTGGAAAGGTCTTTGAGTCTTTTAACCAATGCCTTTGGTCCCATGTCATTTTGATTTACCAATCTCAAGTTATGGCCTTTGACTTAAAGTCACTTTTTGTTGACTTTTGAAAATGACCTATAATGTTGAAATTGATAACTTTTTGTGAGAGCATTTCTTGGACTTGGAACATGAAGATGAATTGTAGGAAATGTCTTTCTCTTCAAAATGAGCTTTGGATGGAATTTTTCTGATAATCCATGTAAAAGTTATGCCCTGGTCAATTTCAGTTGACTTTTTCAGCTGTCCAAATATAGTAACTTTTGTATCCTTGATGATTTCTGAGCCAAATTTTGAGAATCATGATCAAGCATTGATCAAATGATGTTTGTGGCTTCAAAATGATATATTGACCAAAAATTTGAACTTTTGACTGTCAAATGACCATTTTGCCCCTACAGTTGACTGTAGTGCAATTTAGGGTTTTGACTGTGCAATCTTGAGCTGAATGCCTTGAAACTTGATATGAAGACACTTGACCATCTTTTTAAGCATGTGAGACTTGATTGGGCCTTTGAAAAGTTCATTTGCTTGACCAGAACTCAAACCCTAGTTTTGACTGTATAGGAGCCAGTTGAGCTGCACAACCCTGGGGGAATTTTGTGACCTTGACTTTGACAATTCTTGATGAATATGGGAGGGCAAATTTTGGGGTACAACAACCATCATCACTAAAAACCAGATTTTTTAAAAGTACCCAATTCACCCCTCCCTCTTAGGCACACTTCGTACTTACAATTGGTATCAGAGCAGGTTATAGGTAACCTGCTCCTAAAAGATCCAGAATGGCTTCCGCAAATCATAATCCCGTTTTCAGAGATGGTGGTAGTAACAAAAAGCCTCCTCTATTCCGTGGTGATTATTTTGACTTCTGGAAATTTCGCATGAAGGCGCATCTAGAAGCACAAGGAGAAGAAATATGGGATGCCGTCGAAAATGGTCCATTTATCCCGATAACGGTAATCAATGGTGTTGGCTCATCAAAGCCTAAAACTGCATGGGACGATGATGATAAGAAGAAAGTTCTCTATGATAAAAAGGCAATAAACCTTCTTCAAGATGCACTTAGCATGGACGAATTCTTCCGTGTCTCGGCATGCAAAACATCAAAGGAAATATGGGATACCTTGGTACAAACTCATGAAGGAACGATTGAAGTAAAAAGATCAAGACTAAATACCCTAAGTCAAGAATACGAACTATTTCGAATGCAGCTCGGGGAAACCATTCTTGACTTACAAAAGAGATTTGTGCACTTGACAAATCATCTAAGTGCTCTTGGTAAAACTTTGACGAATGATGAATTGAATCTGAAAGTACTTAGGTCCTTAACTAGGGAATGGTAACCAAAGGTAACGACAATTTTAGAAAAGAAAAGTCTCTCCAACATGACATCCGCAACATTATTTGGAAAACTTCAAGAATACAAAACGGAACTCGGAATACTCGAAAAATCATGAAAATCAAGAGAAGAAATCCAAGAATATTGCTTTGAAGATAGAATACAAGGAAGTTGAAAAGGAAAACAATCCAGAAGAAGATGAAAACTTCATGCTTCTTGTTAAAAGGCTTGGTAAGTTCTTCGATAGAAATGACAAACCTTTTTCTCATTCAAAAGGAAAGAAACATTTTCAGAGAAAGGAAGGCTCCACATCAACACAAGAAATCACATGTTATGAATGTGGTAAGCAAGGTCATATCAAGTCGGATTGTCCAAAACTATCCAAGAAAGGTGGCTTCAAAAGCAAGAAGGGATTCAAGAACAAAAAGGCTTATGTCGCATGGAAGGACAATGAAATAAGTTCCTCATCCGATTCTGATAGTGATGAAAGTGCAAATCTAGCATTGATGGCCTCACACCATTCCGATGATGAAGACAATGAGGTTAGTAATGAATTTTCTCTTTTTGATAGTGATGCACAAAGTGCTATAGATGAACTATTGAATGAATGCAAAATTCTGTATAAAACCATTTCATCACAAAAGAAACAAATTTCATCCTTAGAAGAAAAATATGTTTCAATGGAAAAAGAATTCAAAGAAGAAAAACAAAAATCAAGTGATGAAAAAAAATAGAATTTTGTATGCAAAAATTGTGATTCACTCTCTTTCCAAATTGTCCAATTAAAAAGAGTCATTGAAAGATATGAAAAAGGGAAAATTGGATTGGAAGGTGTTCTTAGCCAACAAAGATACTCAAATGATAAAAGTGGTCTTGGATATTCAAAGTTTTCAAAACCAAGTTCTAACAAATCTATCTTTGTTAAGGCAAGTGATCAATCTTCCAAAGAGAAAGTGAACAAACCTAAAATAGTTCGTCACTATCCGAAAAAGAAAACATTTTCTAAGAAGAAATCTTATCCTTCTATATATAGAAGTAACTTTGAACCTACTTGTTTTTATTGTGGTATTAAAGGCCATACACCTAATGCTTGCTATGTTAGAAACTTTAGTGTGGCAAGTGGCATTATGTATGGGTAAAGAAAGACACTAACTATGAAGGACCCAAAGAAACTTGGGTACCTAACAAAACCTAATTTGTTTTCCAGGTATGCTTGAAGACCACATGCAATCTTTGGTATCTTGATAGTGGTTGTTCAAAGCATATGACAGGAGACATAAACCAATTTTCACATCTAGCGCTAAAGGCCAAGGGTTTTGTCACTTATGGAGACAATAATAAGGGAAGAATCCTAGGCAAAGGCAAAGTTGGTGCTCCACCTTTCACATCCATTGAAGATGTTCTTTATGTTGAAGGACTAAAGTACAATCTTCTAAGTATTAGCCAACTTTGTGACAAAGGCTTCAAAATCAAGTTCACCAAGGATGAATGTTTGATAGAAGACTAAGTCACTCATGAGGTTATACTTAAAGGTAAAAGAATCAATAATATTTTTATGATTTCCCTTGATGATCCATCTTTGAAGGTTAAATGTCTCATGGCGAACAACGATGATTCATGGCTTTGGCACAAAAGAATTGCTCATATTCATATGGAACACTTGAATAAATTAATCAAGCATGATATTATCATTGGATTTCCTAAAAGAAATTTCGTCAAAGATAGACTATGCGATGCTTGTAAAAAAGGGAAACAAACTAGATCAACTTTCAAATCTAAGAATGTGGTGTCCACTACAAGGCCACTACAATTGTTACATATGGATCTATTTGGTACATCGAGAACAAGGAGTTTCAGAGGTAATGTATATGCTTTGGTTATTGTTGACGATTTCTCTAGATATACTTGGACATTCTTTTTAGTGCAGAAAAGTGATGCATTCAAGGCGTTCAAGAAGTATGCTAAACAAATTCAGAATGAGAAGTCTCTAACAATTGCCTCAATAAGAAGTGACCATGGCGGAGAATTTCAAAATGCTCTATTTGAAGAATTCTGTGGAGAACATGGAATATCTCACAACTTCTCGGCACCAAGGACTCCACAACAAAATGGAGTGGTTGAAAGAAAGAATAGGTCCCTTGTGGAACTTGCTAGAACAATGCTTAGAGACTCAAACCTTCCAAAATACTTTTGGGCGGATGCGGTGAGCATGACATGTTTTGTTAGCAATAGAGTTAACATTAGACCAATCTTAAAGAAAACTCCATATGAACTTTTCAAAGGGAGAAAACCAAACATTGCTTTCTTTCATATCTTCGGGTGCAAATGCTTTGTCCTAAACAATGACAAAGATAATTTGGGTAAGTTTGATGAGAAATCCGATGAAGGTATCTTTCTTGGTTACTCACTCTCTAGTAAAGCATATAGAATATACAACAAAAGAACTTTGACTATTGAAGAATCTATGCATGTTTCTTTTGATGAATCTAACCCCTCCAAGAAAGATAATATTATTTGTGATAATGATGATGAAATTTTAGAAGGTCCTCAAGAAAATTCTTCCAAGGATCAACCCATTCAACTAGAAGAATCACCTCAACAAGAATCGAATCTCAATGATCTACCAAAAGAATTGAGAACTCATAGAGATCATCCTATTGATAAAGTAATTGGTGATATAAGTCAAGGCGTGTCTACAAGATTAAATCTCAAGGATGCTTGCCTAAACATGGCGTTTGTCTCTCAAATTGAACCCTCAAAAGTTGATGAAGCTTTAGGTGATGACCAATGGGTCATAGCTATGCAAGAAGAATTGAATCAATTTGAAAGGAATCAAGTTTGGGAACTCGTTCCTAGGCCAAGAAACAAACACATTATTGGAACAAGATGGGTGTTCAAAAACAAACTTGACGAGAATGGAATAATTGTTCGCAACAAAGCAAGATTGGTAGCACAAGGCTATAATCAAGAAGAAGGAATAGACTTTGAAGAAACTTTCGCTCCAGTTGCAAGGTTAGAAGCTATTCGTCTCTTACTTGTCTATGCTTTTTCATTAAATTTTCAGCTTTTCCAAATGGACGTCAAAAGCGCATTCTTGAATGGATATATCACTGAAGAAGTATACGTTAAGCAACCCCCGGGTCTCGAAGACTTCAAGAATCCATCTCATGTATTTAAATTAAGAAAAGCTCTATATGGACTAAAACAAGCACTAAGGGCATGGTATGATCGTTTAAGCAACTTCTTATGCGAAAAAGGTTTCGAAAAGGGCAAAGTTGACAAGAATCTATTTATCAAGAAAATCAAATACAACACTTTGCTAGCACAAATCTATGTTGATGACATCATCTTCGATTCTTCAAATCAAGAAATGTGTGAAGAATTCTCATAAATGATGCAAGGAGAATTTGAAATGTCCATGATGGGTAAAATGAACTATTTTCTTGGACTTCAAATCAAATAACTAAAAGATGGCATCTTCATCAACCAATCCAAATATTGCAAGGAACTCTTGAAAAGGTTTGACATGGATAATTGCAAGGAAATGTCTACACCAATGGGTTCTGGTTCTTATGTTGATCAAGATGAATCAGGTGTTTCCATCGACATTACTAAATATCGAGGTATGATTGGCTCTTTATTATATTTGACGGCAAGCCGTCCTGACATAATGTTTAGTGTTTGTCTCAGTGCCCGCTTTCAAGCTAACCCAAAGGAATCTCATCTCACGGCGGTAAAGAGGATCATGAAGTATCTCAAAGGGACAATAAATGTCGGATTATGGTATCCTTAAGGTAGTGTCTGCAACTTAATTGGTTATTCTGACATAGATTATGCAGGATGTAAAACAGATAGAAAGAGCACAAGTGGTACTTGTCACATTCTTGGTAATGAATTAGTATCATGGGCCTGCAAGAAACAATCATGTGTTGCTCTAAGCATGGCCTAAGCTGAATATATTGCAGCGGGTAGTAGTTGCGCTCAAATTTTGTGGCTAAAACAACAACTTCGTGACTACAGACTCGATCTAGGGTGCATTCCTCTAAGATGCGACAACACCAGTGCAATCAACACCACAAAGAATCCCGTCATGCATTCAAGGACTAAACATATAGACATTCGAAATCATTTTCTCTGTGATCATGTTCTTCAAGGAGATATCGAGATAACCTTTGTAGATACTCATAATCAGCTTGCCGATATCTTCACCAAACCTTTGGCGAAAGAACCTTTCTACAAAATTCGTCGAGAGCTCGACATACTTGACAAACGCGACTTATAAGGTGAATTCTACCCTTGATATAACTTTTATATATGTATTATACATGCTATATATTGAATTTATTTTATGTGATACTTAAATTTTCAAGAAAAATTTGGTTTTGGACAATTTTTGTTGGTGCAAATCGATTGCACAAAGAGTGTAATCGATTGCACAAAGAGTTTTTTCAATTCTGTCCATTCTGTTTCTTGTGCAAATCGATTGCACCTTTAATGCAATCGATTGCACTATTTGCGTTTTTGATAATTTTTGATTCTGTTTGTGTGCAAATTGATTGCATATGGTATGTCAATCGATTGCACGTACTGAAAGTAGCTTTTATGACAAAAAATTAATGTTGGTCAGAATTCCTCTCTCATATTCCCAAGACAAATACACTTCAATTCTAATAACTCATTCCCTACCTACCTAAATCACTTCCAAATCTCTCACACAAAATATTTCTCTCTCACAAAAACTAAAAACCCCAAAACCCTAAAACTCCATATCCATGGCTTCAAGAACAAAGAGAAAGGCTTCAGTTTCAGATAAAGGGAAAAAGAAGATTGATTTAACATCCAATCCACTACTTTCAACTCTCATCGAAGAACAAGAAGCCAGATTTATCAAAGACTTTCAAAAAAAAATTGTATCCAACCCCAAGTATGGCATACTCTCCTCCTTTCCTCAAGAATGTTTTTCCTTTCAGAACGATCTAGCTGCTTATGGCCTGGAACCCTTGATTTCTTCGTACGGTCCATACTACCCGGATTTGGTAAGAATGTTTTTCAGTAATCTAACACCCCAAAAAGGAAAAATGGTCACATATGTGCTAGGAACTCGTATCTCTCTGACTCCTCAGGTTGTTGGTGAGATCTTGCATATTCCTTTCACTGGAAGCTCCCTATATGATCCTGAAAACGAGATATGAGATGGCTATCAGAAAAGGGATTCTTTTACAGCATTGGGCGGTTAAGTGAAGCTGAATTTCGCGCCAAACGGATTCGTGGTCTTGGCGGAGTAATTCCATCCAGAGACTCCTGGAGTGCAGGTAACCTCCATATAGACGATCGCTTATATCATTATTTTTTGGTCTATATACTGTTTCCAAGAGCTAGAAACCATTGCACGGTTACCGACTTCGAGATGCAGCTTATTTATGCAAGGAAGAAAGGAGTAAATGTAAACTGGGCAAGAATGATCATGATGCATATGCTGAGAGTGGATAAAAAGTCTAAATTCCTTCCATATGCTTATTTTATCACTTTGATTATGGAGGAATTTGGTGTGGATTTTCGTGGTTTTGAAAAGGTGGATATGGATCCTAATTTAAACAAAATTTCAATTAAGAATGTTAATTCAAGAATGGGCGTACATTTTAATCCGGAGACAAAGACCATCACCTACATTGGTGAAGATGTTGTTGGCAATAAAGATAATGACCAAGAAGTTGAAGGCGGTGAAGATGTGCCTCCTCCTCCTACTGCTCCCTCTGGTCCAAGCAATCAAGAGCTCATGGACGACATGTCTCAACAGTTTGCTTCTATGAACACCAACATTAACAATCTATGGAGTGCAATCAATGACTCCACTACAACCCGGATAAATGATTTTCGCTCGGATGTGAACCAATAATTCTCACCTTCATATCCCACCATTCGACCCAAATAACCCAGCTGCACCTCCTCCTCATTACACAGAACCTCCACTTCAACAATAATTCCCGAACCAAGGCTCATGGTCTTACAACCATCCAGACATTCATCACCCTTAATGTTCTGGCTGACTATTTTTTTTCCTGTTATATTATTGTCTTGCTATTTCAAATGTTTCGTTTGTTCAATTTTCTGTGTGTAACTCTTAAACAATGTGTGTTAATGTTTTAATTCTATAATTTTTGTCACTATATTGCTCTATTATTATTTGCTTTAGGCATCTTTCCCTTCTTTTTGATAATGTCAAAGGGGGAGAAAGATGTATGGTTCTTTATGCTTTGTGTCTTAACTTTCAAGGTACTCTCCAATCAAGATGAAGAATTGCAAAGGATTCCAACCCTCTCCTACTTAGGGGGAGTTTTGCATCTTAGGGGGAGAAGCTCTTCCGGAAAGTACATCGCATAAAGAAAGATTGTTTGTCATCATCAAAAAGGGGGAGAATGTAAAATCAAGCTTCACAAATAAGCTTTTGTTTTGATGAAGACAAACCATGGCTAACAAAGAAGGCAAAGATTTTTATCAAGCAATAATATCTTCACTCAAAGCTCCCTACAACTTTAAAGGTATAATAATATTATCTACTTTGATCTTAAGATATAGATGCTCAAAAATGAAAAAGAAATGTTTAAGAATCATTACTCAATCTTTTCAAAGATAAAATTTCACTTTTCTTCTGCATGCAATCGATTTACATCTTAGTGCAATCGATTGCACACTTCAAAAATTTTAGATCTTTTGCTTCTGTTTCCTTATGCAATCGATTACATAGTTAGTGCAATCGATTGCACTCAGTTAATTTTTGCTACTGACTTTGCATGCAATCAATTACATTGTTAGTGCAATCGATTGCACTCTTAAAGATTTTGAAAAAATAGTTGTTAAAAACCTTGTGCAATCGATTTACACCAAGGGTGCAATCGATTGCACACTGCACGAATTTGAAAAATAATAGCTTTGTTCTTCCCTTTTGATCATGCCTTTTCATTACATCTTTTCACTCAAACTTGGCATTTGTTCATGATACATTTCCAGATCTTCATAACGTTTCAAAGGGGTGTTATGAACATATAAATATTCAATTTCAAATCCAGATCTGACACCTTCTTTCATAAATATTTTCTGAACTTTCAAAATACAAACTCAAGCATTCTTTATTTTCATGCATAAGTTTTCTGCACATTTTCATACTTTAAACAGAAAACTTTGAGCAAATATATCTTGAGTCTTTGTACAATATTATTATTGAAAGAAGAATATTATACATTGTCAAATTACTCTTAGTGATCAATATTACTCTACTCATTCAAACTCACAAATTGATATTTACTTACTTATTTTCCAGGATTGTTGGAATTAAGTTTAAGTGTTTTTGTTGAAATCTTGTCTTTCCAAGTTGTTGGATACAAGTGTAGTTAAATTGAGAGGATTGTTCTCATAGGTAACTTAGTGAAAATCCAAGAGGATTTTTCTTGGTCCAAGAGGATTGTTCTTGGTTTGGTTGGTAGTTCTTGTTTAAGTTTGCTACAATAAGGAAATCTCTTTCATGTTGAAAGGGAACTGGAGTATTCTCGGGATGTGAGGGGAACCAGGATATATCGCCTGTGTCTCTTTATTTTTCTGCATTTTAAAGCTTTCCTAAACTCACTTATATCCAGAAAAATAAGAACCATCATCACTAAAAACCAGAATTTTTAAAAGTACCTAATTCACCCCCCTCTTAGGCGCACTTCGTACTTACAATTTCTTCTTCATACTTTGCGAACTTTGCTTCACTTTCTTGATTCTTTCGCTTTTCTGGACAATCACTAGAATAGTGACCATACTTATGATAATTGAAACATTGAATGTGACTCTTGTCAGGTTTTCGACCACCACCTCTTCCAATATTCGCAACACCACCTCTTTAGTTGTCTTGGTATGATCTTCTATAATTTGACACGTTTCCTTCATTCTGGTTTATTCTACCAATCAAATTGTTGTAGCCACCTCTACCTCTATCGAACCACTTTCCTTTTCCTTTGGTTTCTTTTGATGAATGTGCCTGTAAAGCCACATCACTCTTCGACTTGCCTGCAGCTCTTTCAGTCATTCTTTGTTCATGAGTGTGATACGGTGGCCAGAACCGGACTGTTTTAAAATGCTGGTTTGCATTTTGCGTTTGTTTTTGCAAAATGTCGCGGTAAGCAAGATTCGCCACCGACTTTTATTTTATCCAACAAGGAAAGGAAAAAAACATAGAAAAATTCCTTTTTCGAGATATTTCTGAGTATGTGGGGTAGATTATAGAAATGGAAGGAATTAGCACCCTTTCTATCCGTAGTTATCTACGGGCTCTTAGGTACTTGCTCATCATTTTCAAAATTGTTTTATTTGTGTTTGTGGGTTTTGAAAAGTTTTTGTTTTGACTTTGATTTAACTCTTGCTTCTGTCTTCAAGAGTGTAATGAAGTGTTTTTGAAAACTTGTTTGTAAAAGAGTGTAAGTGTGAAAAAAAAGTTTTGTTTTGTTTGAGCAAGTACTTAAGAACTAATCTGTTTACTCGAAAAAAGAATCGTTCTATGTTCGTTTCCTTTAGACAATGCTATCCCACTATTAGTGAGTAGGTAGCACCGTTGTTGGAGTTTTGAGGGTCAATTCAAAAGGGACATACAGTCACTAAAGCAACGTTAGGACGTCTTAGTGGTAACCCTAATGTCTTAGATCTTTTATCCGAGGCAACAATATCCGAGGCAATCTTTCCGAGGCAACTTTGATCTTTTTGACAAGAGGACGACCTCTAAAACAACCTATACTCAATGACTGTTTTAACGAAGGCAACCAAGTGGGAGTGTACCCTAGGAGTGTGCATGTGCGAGTGATTCAGTTTCAGATTATTTATCTTTGCACATTTAGGGTGATCTAACTGTTTAAAATTAGTCATACATTCTTGTCATGCAAACCCTAATTATTCACATATCTATCAGTTAAATATTTGATGAAATTAAAGTGCGGAATTTAAACTAAGCTATTACAAGGCTTCGGGTATTTACATAGCCAAAAACAAACCCTTTGAAATTAAAAGCGGTAAAAATAAATGAATGTCCTAATTAAATTATTACAAACCGGGAGCAGATACAATAATTGGGAAAAATAATAATAAAGCGCGCGATGAAAAATTAGATCGACGAGAAAATAGGGTTTTGACCCTTCTATCATAATTAAAAAGAAAATTGTTTTTGTTGTTTTTAATATTTTTTAAGAAAAGAAATTAAGTATTTAAATTAAATGCAAAATTGATTGGTTATTAAATTAATTTATGAAAATAATTAAATGACATATTTTTGGTTTTTTTGTTATTTTAGGTAAAAAATAAATACAATTAAGTTAGTAATAAAAACCTATTTATTCTAATTAATTTTAATTACTTGCAAAAATAATTAAAGTTATCTAATTAATCAAACCTAATTTAATTAATTAATTAATTGCTGAAAATAATATTCTAATTTTAATTGGACATAAAAATATTTTGGTGATTTTTTGATAAAAAAGAAAATTATTTTGGTTAGTAAAATAAACAGTAAATAATTTAAATGAAATATATAAAAAAAGTATAAAAGGATAAAGATGGGCCTGATTTAAGGGGGTGCCAATATTCAGAATTCTGGGCCCAAATAGAGGTCCACGTTGACCTTTGTGATCCTGTGTAGCATGTTGACTTTGGCTCATGATGCACCTTCAGCGGTGGCCATCAGATTTGGCCATCTGGCCATCTGGCACGTTTGATGATGAGGGCATATGGTGGATTTCCTGGCTTGCATACGCACTGAATCACCTGAAAGAAAATGAGAAAATAGCAAATGCTGGAGGCAGGGATCAAACCCCTGACCTCCAGCCTTCCAATTCCTTAAGCGTTGCCTGGCTGCCACTGCGCTATTTTGCTTTTGTTGTACAATAATGAAATAACAATAATAATATGTAAAAACAAAGCAATATTGGAAAATTAAAAAATGCGCGCTGAACGTTTGAACGGGCCAGTAGGGGAGTGACAACTCATCGTCTCCTTCCTCTCTCCGTGGGTAAAAGTCTCAGACTTTTACCTACGGACGCTTGTCCGTAGCTATATGCTTGGTTCGTTCAATAATCCTCCATGGGCCACATAAATGGAAACTAACGCCATGATTGAGTTCGTCCCATCCTCCTGAACAAGATGATGCCACTTACGAAGGCCAATTTTCCCTGTAATCAAAAACCCTAAAACAAAGCTACGAAACCTAGCAATGGTGATTTCTTGTATGGGTCATATAAATGAAATTAAATAATGCAGGAAGCTTGCAAATGACTCATAGATCAAGAATATGTGATCAATTCATGTTAACAATGCCTATATTATGAGATATGAATTCAAGAACAGGGGTATGTCGTGATGGACTTACAATGCGTTTTGGGACTGGAATGGACTTGTTCTTGATTGCTTTAGCTTGCAGAGAGTCCCATGAAGCGATTGAGATCGTTTAAAGGTCCTGAAACAGCCTCCAAATGGGATTTTGATCTCACACTTTTCTTGGTTTTTTTCCAGTTTTTGTTCTTGTGCATACGCCTGTCTCTAACCTGTTTTTAGGTCTGCACGCACTCTATATGTACCAAGCAATGCATTAGGGTTGATAACTGCATCCAAATCTTCCTCCTTCAATGCTTTTTGATTTGATTTGATTCCTCTTTAAAACCTTTCCAAACATGGCCTAAATCAATCTTTTTGTTCACACTAGGCATTTACACGAGTTTGAATGATTGGTATCTGTAATTTAAGACCTGAAACAATCATAAAATCTCTTGTTATCAATGTTTTGGATTTTATTTGATTTATTTTGATTTAAATTGAATTAATTCAAATAAAAATCAAAATAAATAATAAAAATAAGATATGGACAAGTGGAAAAGGCTAGAGCACGTGGGCTATGTTGCCAACTCAAAACAAGTGAAAAAGATTGAGCCCATTTGGCAAAAATTGAAGTTTTAGGGATAGTTGACTTTTGGCAATTTTGCAAAAAAGGTCAACTTCATCAATGCATAACTTCCTCAATTTTGACTCTTTGGAGTTGTTCTTGGACTTTTTAGAAAGCTTGAGATGTCCTATAAGCAACCCTTTTTGTATCATATCATTTTTATATTCCATGCTCATGTATGAAGCTTTGACAAAAAGGTGTTTTTGTTGACTTTCTAAAATGACCTATAATGTCCAAATTCATAACTTCTTGTGAGTGCATATTTTGAACTTCGGAGCTGAAGATGGATTGTAGGGAATTGCATCCTATTAAAAATTAGATTTGGATGGGTCATTTCTCATAAAGTATGAGAAAGTTATGCTTGGTCAAAATTGAGTTGACTTTTCCTACAAAACCCTAATTTAGCAACTTTTGAGTCTTGATGAATTATGAGCAATCCTTGATGAATCATGATCAACCCTTGATGAAATGATGAAATATACTTCAAAATGAGGATGTTTACCAATAATCTTGAAGTTTGACTGTATGTGGGCCACAATTGACTTTTGCCCTAGCACAATCGATTTTCAGACCTTTGAGCAATTGACTGAGCAAACTTTCTATGCAAAGCTTGAAACTTGTCATGGATGATATTGAGAACATATTAGGACATTTGTGAGCACTTGGGATAACTTGTACTCAAGTATATTGATGCAACATGAAACCCTAGTTTGGGGTAGACTGCCTTAGGAGATAGCTTGTCTGGCTAACCCTTGGACTACCTTGAGCAACTTGAGGATCTTTCTTGAAATGTTTTGAGAAATATGGGAGGGAAAATTTTGGGGTACAACAGCTGCCCATGTTCAATCTTCTTAAACCTGAGGATGTAGATTGGCTTTCGTGCCTTTCGTGATCCAAAGGTGGAAGATGATTGAACACTAGAGTGCCAAGAAATTTGCACCCGTATGAAGTGGTAATTGTCTTGTGATGTCGAGAATGGGCTTACAGATGCCATTTGGAGATTGATGACGGGAGATGGGCTTAAATATGCCATCCGAAGGAGTGTCGATCGCATAAGAGATTCCTCAGTGAGAGCTTGTATACCTGTCGTCGAGGAAGATTCCGCTGGGGAAAGCTGATCTTTGTTGAAAGAAGTAGAATTTTAGGAGCTTCAGTGTCTGTTATTGTGCTGGTGAGTCGTCTCTGCTGATATTTAGGAACTTCGATCGTCCGCACTCAACTGAGGAAACATCTCTGCTGATATTTAGGAACTTCAATCGTCCGTACTCAACTGAGGAAACATCTCTACTGATATTCAGGAACTTCAATCGTCCGTACTCAACTGAGGAAACATCTCTATTGATATTTAGGAACTTCGGTCGTTCGTACTCAATTGAGGAATCATCTCTGCTGATATTTAGGAACTTCGATCGTCCGTACTCAACTGAGGAATCATCTCTGCTGATATTTAGGAACTTCGATCGTCCGTACTCAACTGAGGAATCGTCTCTGTTGATATTTAGGAACTTTGACCGTCCGTACTCAACTGAGGAATCATCTCTGTTGATATTTAGGAACTTCGATCGTCCGTACTAAACTGAGGAGTCATCTCTGTTGATATTTAGGAACCTAGATCGTCCATACTCAACTGAGGAGTCATCTCTGTTGATATTTAGGAACCTCGATCATCCGTACTCAACTGAGGAATCATCTCTACTGATATTTAGGAACTTTGGTCATCCATACTCAACTGAGGAATCATCTCTGTTGATATTTAGGAACTTTGGTCGTCCGTACTCAACTGAGGAGTCATCTATGTTGATATTTAGGAACTTCGGTCGTCCGTATTCAAATGAGGAAACATCTCTATTGATATTTAGGAACTTCGATCGTCCGTACTCAACTGAGGAAACATCTCTACTGATATTTAGGAACTTCGATCGTCCGTACTCAACTGAGGAAACATCTCTGCTGATATTTAGGAACTTCGATCACCCGTACTCAACTGAGGAAACATCTCTGCTAATATTTAGGAACTTCGATTGTACGTACTCAACTGAGGAAACATATCTGTTGATATTTAGGAGCTTCGATCGTCCGTACTCAACTGAGGTAAAAGCTTCATAGCTTGAATTTTATGAGAATATGATTGTATCTTTCCTGAAAGATAAAGGTTAGCTGTATGTAATGCATGATATGTATCAAGCAACAATGTTCTCAAAATAAATGAGATTGTGTTTGTATGATATGCATGTGTCATGATGTATGAAAATGTAATGTTTGTAGCTAGGGAAAGTAAATCCCGGGTTGCTGCTAGAGAAAAGAGTTGAATTCTTCGTTTCTGCTGGAGATAGTAAATGAAGACGATTGCGAGAATAAACCTGCAGGAGAGGATAAATCCGCTGGGGAATAAACTGATGAGGAAATGGCTCTGTGGGGAGGACACACTCTGTTGAGGATTCTGCTGATAAATTCAGCTGGGGATGAATTACCGTTGCTGGAGATACTGAATCCTGTTGGGGATTGAGTTTCCGTTTGTGAAAGGAATGAACTCCACTGGGGATAACCTTTTAGACTCTACTGGGGACGATCTTCCAGAGTCTACTGGGGATGATTCTACAAACTCCACTGGGGAGGATTTTCCAGACTCTGCTGGGGATAAATGTCTAGTGCTGATGATGGATAAATTCTGCTTGGGGAGAATATTGCCGACTCATTTGCGGTTGTGAGCCTCAGCTGGGGAGAGTTAACATTACTGTCTTTTTCTTACTCTGCGGGGAGTGAATGTTACTGGGACGCGTGTTGAGGATATGACAATGGCTTTGCATCGAGACTTTTCTGCCCCTGTATCTGCGGGAGAAGGTGCCTACGGAGGCCTTGTGGATCGTGTATTATCCCAACCTATGAGGTGCTTGGTATCTTTCGATCGAAATGACAAGTCTTCTTCTGGTAGGCAAGTGACGAGATGACGGGACATAATCGTACGCTTTGATCCCTAATTTTTGCCTGGACCGCCCTTTCGGGTTTTCAGTCCACCGGGATACCCTTTTTTGCCCAAGCCGCCTTTTCAGGTTTTCGACTTACTAGGTGTACATATTTTTTCATTTTCATCCCTTACTTTTTCCCGAACCCTTTTGGTTCGCCGGGAAGCCCTTATTTTTGCCTAGGCCAGTCGACCTAGCGAGTCTTTGATTATGCGTAGTACTTTTTTGACTATGTCCATGCTCTCAGGGTGTAGGGAGGTGTCACTGTCGGTAGTGTTGTGTTGCCATACTACCAGAAGATGTTCGTTTGATCATGCAAGATTCGTTGCTGGAATTTATGTCCAATGCCCCAAGTGGTTCAGATGGAGATTTTCCCCTGGATATTTGGCATCTTTGAGAGATTCCTTGAATCTTGACTTGACTGCCCCAGATGATGGACAATGATCATGCTGTGCCCCTTGGTTGGAAGTGTTTTTCCACTTGAGGTGATCCTTTTTATTGAGAAGGTTTTTAGTACACTAGATATTCGTCGTGCGAATTTCTCTGCTGTTTGGACAAATAGTCATATGGAGACAATGTTATTTTAAGAATGCAAAGCTTATGTCTGTCTTGAAAATTTTTTGAAAATGCATTTTCCAGTAAAATAGGAAAATTTTGTAAAATGTGATGTCAACTCAGGATGTACAGCAAATCCTACAAGAGTTAGGATACCTTTCGTAATAGTATGCTTTCGAACTAACCCATGCTTCAGCTAGGAATTTTAAGGGTTATAACGTGGCTTAGTTCACAGTTCAAGAAACAAAGGATAAAGGCTCAAAATGTATTTGTACCCACCCGTTCTTCATGATGTTCTTTGATCCTAAACTCAGCTAATCGTGCATTAGATCCCGTTTGAGTCTTTGCTCTGATATTCCAGTGATGGTTCGGATAATGACAATTTATTTTGAACAGGCAGTCATTTTTGTTGAGAGTTTGCAGAATCTCTTTCTTTTTGATTTTATTATCCCCGTCTTTTGCCTGAACTGTTTCTTTTTGTGATTACAGTCAGCGGGATGCCTCAGTTTTTTCCTTAAGTCTCCTTCATAGGTTTTGACTTAACGGGCTTTTATTTTTGAGAGATAATGACTTCCTGTCCTTACGATTATACGAAACAATCACCGTCTTTTGTTTTGGAAGGACGTCTTTGAAGTCATTCATTGTGCACCTGAATTAACTGAGAAAACTACCCTGCCCCAGGTTGTGATTAAGGTTTTTAATTTATGTGAAAAGAAAAACTCCTGCTTCTTTGGCTCAAAGGGGTTGACGAGGGATTATCTTCCTTATAACTCCACTGTTTAGGATTTGAAACAATGCTTGTACATCGTCAGCAGGGTCTATTCAAAAGCATACTGTAGAGATTTTTGATATCATTTTTGTCATCCTCCCTCTAAAGGCTTAAAGTTTTTTAAATCGAGAGTTGAACATCACAAAAAGGAAATCAATTTAAATATAGTGAATACGAATGGATTGATTCAAAATAGATATATGCAATGCATTGATAAAGTAACAAAGTTTGACATGAATAAATATTCGAACAATCAAAAGAAAATTACAAATTGAAAATTCTATTGAACAAAAGCCTCTCTTGTCAAAACTTTGTCACTTCAAATGGTGAGCCTTGGAGGATTGGCAGAAACATTCCAGTCGAGCATCTTGTGTGAATTCCAAAGCTCCTTCGTCGATCAAGTCTTGAATTTTGTTTTTCAATGCCCAATAGTCATCAGTATCATGCCCTGGGCTGTTGGAATGGTATGCACACCTTGCATCAGGATTGTACCTTGGGGAGGCTATGTGGGGATTCTGAGGAGGGTCTCTTAACATCACCAGATTCAATCTCAACAGGTGTTGTAAAGATTGAGACAACCGCATGTTAAGCTCGGAGAACTGCCTTTTGGGTGTATCTGGCTTACTCTGATTAACCCGTTGCTTTTGGCAAAGTCGTTGTTGGACCCGTGAGGTAGTAGCAACTAGGAGAGGTCTATTCTTCATCAAACCAAACCTTTGACTTCTCGGAAGTTGATTAATGACTTGGTCCCCGACCTTGACCATTTGCTTCATACTATTGTGTTTGTCTTGACGAAGCCGGTTGATAATGGTTCTCAACTCTTCTTATTCTCGGGCTAAGCCTTGGATAAGAGCCATCTGCCCTAACATTTGGGTTCTTATTGCATCAACCTCAGCTTGCAGTTGTTTCAGCCGCTCATCCTTATTGTCTTCAGGATTTTTCTTGACCAAGTTCCCGACGAGGAGCGTTTTCAACTCTTCCTGCCCCTTGGATAGGTTTAGGAAGATTTCCATGAACTGAGCTTCTTGAGTTTGAAGATCTCTGTTGTCTTTTTTGAGAGCCATTGCTGAAATAAACAGCGAGAACATGAGAGACCTGTAATGGAAGACCTGTTATGCAATGATATGTATGATATATGTATGCAATGTTTTCAAGGATCTCGCGGAGTAAACAAGAAATTGTTAGAATTTGAATTTTTCAGTTTTGATTGAAGGAACTTCATGTCGTTAAGAGTACTTCTTCAAGAGTCAAGCTCACCATATCGAGTGGGTCATAGCCCCCGACTCAAGTCATCATGTTTTGATTTTTAGATGATATTGGCTAGAGGAAAATAAATCCCCTTTGCCCCTTGCTAGACGTTCGATTTACCATAACCTGCATCACAAACCCTTGAGATCCTTGAAATGGTTAAGGAAATGTTAAGGCATGATGTTATGATGTGTATGCTATGCGTTTAAGCAAAAGTGTGAGGTGATGTAAGTAAACCCTGCAATAAATCCAAATCATTGGATAAGGACTGTAAACAAAACCTGCAAGGAACTCATGTTGTCAGATAGCAAGAATGTGCAAGTAGTTCAAGTTTGAAGGCACTCAAGTCACACAAACAGCCTTAAGTTTAGGATTGCATGGGGTCTAGGTATTACCCTCTTTCTGTTTAGTTGGTTCAACCTGTCCTAGTAATAGTAACCGGGTTCTAGAGGTTCTCAATATCACTGACCATCCTCAATCGGTCATAATTCCAGTTTAGCAAACTTTTCTTGCGGCCAGAATCATCGCGAGAGTATGGTCTTAATGAGTGTAGCATACTGCTACTTTTCTATGGCCAAGTTGGTCAATTATAGGTTCTAAGGTTAGTTGGTGCTTAATGACCCCTTAGCAGCCCCATATTCTCCTTGTTCCTCCACAAGGGATATCGATACAAAATAAAGTGTCACACCAACGTAGTTGCTGCTTCAATCGTATCGGTCTACGCCGTACAATTCCCTCACAGTCTATTGCTACTTACCTAAAAGGTATCCCCAGATCCGGGTTAGAATCTATAGTAACTCTGATACAAAGCCCACAAATATAAAGCAAACAAATCAAACAATTGAAAATAATATGAACTAATCCTAAGGTACAACCCACTTATTAAGTCCCCAGCAGAGTCGCCAGTTCTGTGATACGGTGGCTAGAACCGGACTATTTTGAAATGCTGGTTTGCATTTTGCGTTTGTTTTTGCAAAATGTCGCGGTAAGCAAGAGTCGCCACTGACTTTTATTTTATCCAATAAGGAAAGGAAAAAAGCACAGAAAAATTCCTTTTTCGAGATATTTCTGAGTACGGGGGGTAGATTATAGAAAGGGAAGGTATTAGCACCCTTTCTATCCATAGTTATCTACGGGCTCTTAGGTACTTGCTCATCATTTTCAAAATTGTTTTCTTTGTGTTTGTGGGTTTTGAAAATTTTTTGTTTTGACTTCGATTTAACTCTTGCTTCTGTCTTCAAGAGTCTAATGAAGTGTTTTTGAAAACTTGTTTATAAAAGAGTGTAAGTGTGAAAAAAGTTTTGTTTTGTTTGAGCAAGTACTTAAGAACTAATCTGTTTACTCGAAAAAAGAATCGTTCTATGTTCGTTTCTTTTAGACAATGCTATCCCACTATTAGTGAGTAGGTAGCACCGTTGTTGGAGTTTTGAGGGTCAATTCAAAAGGGACATACAGTCACTAAAGCAACGTTAGGACGTCTTAGTGGTAACCCTAATGTCTTAGATCTTTTATCCGAGGCAACAATATCCGAGGCAATCTTTCCGAGGAAACTTTGATCTTTTTGACAAGAGGACGACCTCTAAAACAACCTATACTCAATGACTGTTTTAACAAAGGCAACCAAGTGGGAGTGTACCATAGGAGTGTGCATGTGCGAGTGATTCAGTTTCAGATTATTTATCTTTGCACATTTAGGGTGATCTAACTGTTTAAAATTAGTCATACATTCTTGTCATGCAAACCCTAATTATTCACATATCTAGCAGTTAAATATTTGCATAAATTAAAGTGAGGAATTTAAACTAAGCTATTACAAGGCTTCAGGTATTTACATAGCCAAAAACAAACCCTTTGAAATTAAAAGCGGTAAAAATAAATGAATGTCCTAATTAAATTATTACAAACCGGGAGCAGATACAATAATTGGGCAAAATAATAATAAAGCGCACAATGAAAAATTAGATCGACGAGAAAATAGGGTTTTGACCCTTCTATCCTAATTATAAAGAAAATTGTTTTTGTTGTTTTTAATATTTTTTAAGAAAAGAAATTAAGTCTTTAAATTAAATGCAAAATTGATTGGTTATTAAATTAATTAATGAAAATAATTAAATGACATATTTTTGGTTTTTTTGTTATTTTAGGTAAAAAATAAATACAATTAAGTTAGTAATAAAAACCTATTTATTCTAATTAATTTTAATTACTTGCAAAAATAAATTAAAGTTATCTAATTAATCAAACCTAATTTAATTAATTAATTAATTTCTAAAAATAATATTCTAATTTTAATTGGACATAGAAATATTTTGGTGATTTTTTGATAAAAAAGAAAATTATTTTGGTTAGTAAAATAAATAGTAAATAATTTAAATGAAATATATAAAAAAAGTATAAAAGGATAGAGATGAGCCTGATTTAAGGGGGTGCCAATAGTCAGAATTCTGGGCCCAAATAGAGGTCCACGTTGACCTTTGTGATCCTGTGTAGCACGCTGACTTTGGCTCATGATGCACCTTCAGTGGTGGCCATCAGATTTGGCCATCTGGCACATTTGATGATGAGGGCATATGGTGGATTTCCTGGCTTGCGTACGCACTGAATCACCTGAAAGAAAATGAGAAAATAGCAAATGCTGGAGGTAGGGATTGAACCCCTGACCTCCAGCCTTCCAATGCCTTAAGCGTTGCCTGACTGCCACTGTGCTATTTTGCTTTTGTTGTACAATAATGAAATAACAATAATAATATGTAAAAACAAAGCAATATTGGAAAATTAAAAAATGCGCGCTGAACGTTTGAACGGGCCAGTAGGGGAGTGACAACTCATCGTCTCCTTCCTCTCTCCGTGGGTAAAAGTCTCAGACTTTTACCTATGGACGCTTGTTCGTAGCTATATGCTTGGTTCGTTCAAAAATCTTCCATGGGCCACATAAATGGAAACTAACGCCATGGTTGAGTTTGTCCCATCCTCCTGAACAAGATGGTGCCACTTACGAAGGCCAATTTTCCCTGTAATCAAAAACCCTAAAACAAAGCTACGAAACCTAGCAATGGTGATTTCTTGTATGAGTCATATAAATGAAATTAAATAATGCAGGAAGCTTGCAAATGCCTCATAGATCAAGAATATGTGATCAATTCATGTTAACAATGCCTATATTATGAGATACGAATTCAAGAACAGGGGTATGTCGTAATGGACTTACAATGCATTTTGGGACTAGAATGGACTTGTTCTTGATTGCTTTAGCTTGCAGAGAGTCCCAGGAAGCGATTGGGATCGTTCAAAAGTCCTGAAACAACCTCCAAATGGGCTTTCGATCTCACACTTTTCTTGGTTTTTTTTCCAGTTTTTGTTCTTGTGCATACGCCTGTCTCTAACCTGTTTTTAGGTCTGCACGCACTCTATATGTACCAAGCAATGCATTAGGCTTGATAACTGCATCCAAATCTTCCTCCTTCAATGCTTTTTGATTTGATTTGATTCCTCTTTAAAACCTTTCCAAACATGGCCTAAATCAATCTTTTTGTTCACACTAGGCATTTACACGAGTTTGAATGATTGGTATCTGCAATTTAAGACCTGAAACAATCAAAAAATCTCTTGTTATCAATGTTTTGGATTTTATTTGATTTATTTTGATTTAAATTGAATTAATTCAAATAAAAATCAAAATAAATAATAAAAATAAGATATGGACAAGTGGAAAAGGCTAGATGACGTGGGCTATGTTTCCAAATCAAAACAAGTGAAAAAGATTGAGCCCATTTGGCAAAAATTGAAGTTTTAGGGATAGTTGACTTTTGGCAATTTTGCAAAAAAGGTCAACTTCATCAATGCATAACTTCCTCAATTTTGACTATTTGGAGGTGTTCTTGGACTTTTTAGAAAGCTTGAGATTTTATCTAAGCAACCCTTTTGGTCTCATCAAATTTTGATATTCCATGCTCATGTATGAATCTTTGACAAAAAAGGTGTTTTTGTTGACTTTCTAAAATGACCTATAATGTCCAAATTCATAACTTCTTGTGAGTGCATATTTTGAACTTGGGAGCTGAAGATGGATTGTAGGGAATTTCATCCTCTTCAAAATGAGATTTGGATGGGTCATTTCTCATAAAGTATGAGAAAGTTATGCTTGGTCAAAGTTGGGTTGACTTTTCCTACAAAACCCTAATTTAGCAACTTTTGAGTCTTGATGAATTATGAGCAATCCTTGATGAATCATGACCAAACCTTGATCAAATGATGAAATATACTTAAAAATGAGGATGTTGACCAAAAATATTGAAGTTTGACTGTATGTGGGCCACATTTGACTTTTGCCCTAGCACAATCGATTTTCAGGCCTTTGAGCAATTGACTGAGCAAACTTTCTCTACAAGGATTTAAACTTGTCATGGATGATCTTGAGAACATATTAGGACATTTCTGAGAACTTGAGATCACTTGGACTCAAGTATCTTGATGCAACATGAAACCCTAGTTTGGGGTAGACTGCCTTAGGAGAGAGCTTGTCTGGCCAACCCTTGGACTACCTTGAGCAACTTGAGGATCTTTCTTGAAATGTTTTGAGAAATATGGGAGGGAAAATTTTAGGGTACAACAATGAGATTCAAGCATCCATTGAAGCTCTTCCTTTGTATATTTGACAGGTCTTTCCCCTCTTCTATAACCACCACCATGTGGTCGAACTTAGGAGCCAAATATCTCAAGATCTTTGAAACAACAACTCTTATTGTTAATGTTTCCCCACATACCTTGATTTGATTCACTAGTTTTTGTAACCCTAGTGAAGAAATCAGATATGTTCTCACTATCTTCTATTTGAAGAAATTCATACGTTCTCTTGTGAGTTTGTAACCTCACCCCTTTAACCTTTTTTGCACCACCAAAAGACTTCTAAAGAACCTCCCAATCTTCTTTTGCAGATTCTGAATCACTCGCTTTTTTTTGAAATTTTCTAGACTTAGACATTGATGAATTATGAAGAGTGCTTTATAACTCATCTTCTCTGATTTTGTATGTTTCTTCTTCTCTTCTTCTAAAGCATTTTCTCCAAGATATTTTAATCCATCCTTTACAAAATCCGAAAGACCTTGACACCTGAATAAAACTTTCATCTATTTGCACCAATTCTCATAGTTTTCTACTTTTAGAATTGGTAGAGTTGCTAGATAATTTGCATTTCCATAACTCACCGCCATTGGGCATTCTTCTTCTTACTCAATCGTTATCGATTGGTACTTCCCTTGTATCGATTAACCGGAGCTTTTGATACCAGATGTTGGAAATCCACCAAATATCTATGATGAATTTCTACCAATCTTGATGAACAAGATTGATATCACCACACAATGATAATGAATTATATGAAAAGAAAAGAAAATTATTTTCTGCAGAATTTCTCTCTGCCCACAAACTATGGAAAACTTTATTATTCACTTGCAACTACAAATTCTGTGAATACAATGAATTGACTTGATTACAAAAATAGGGGTTACTCCCTAAGTCAAAACCCAAAACTATAAAAGCCCAAAATACCTATTTTAGAACTAAATCAAACCTATCTATTTTTAGACTTAAATAGAATCTTATCTATTCTAGATCTAAAACAAACATGTGGGAAATAAACTGTTTCCACACTTCTAAATCAAATCAAATCTTTTGGCACTCCCTTGTCTCTATCTAGCAAACTGCTTCGACACAAGGAATTACTTTCAACACGCCACCTAATTCATTGTGTCTAAGCTATCTACATTCATCATATCTCTTAGTCTTCTAAATACTTCGACCTACACACCCTTTGTCACGATGTCTACAATCTGATTCTTAGTTATGCAGTGTTCCAAGTTCATCTTCCCATCTGCTACCTGCTCTCGAAGATAGTGCAACCTCATTTTGATTTGCTTGCTTCAACCGTGAGTAATTGGGTTCTTTGCCAGATTGATAGTTGACATGTTGTAGATCTTCATGGTAATTCCTCCATGATCGTTCCATGTTATCTCATAGACCAAGTTCACCATCCATGTTTCTTTACATGCACAAAGATAATCAACTACGTATTCTGCTTCGAATGATGATAA
The DNA here is from genome assembly GCA_948472305.1 of Vicia faba. Classification (NCBI taxonomy): domain Eukaryota; kingdom Viridiplantae; phylum Streptophyta; class Magnoliopsida; order Fabales; family Fabaceae; genus Vicia; species Vicia faba. The sequence continues at coordinate 1,259,372,072 of OX451739.1, read as the reverse complement.
TGCCACTACCGATTCCTTTCTCGAACTCCAAGTAACTGGTGCACCACCTAGCATAAACACATAACCTGTTATGGATTTTCGATCCTCAGCATCACTACACAAACTTGAATCAGCATATCCCACTAACTTACACTCTTTTCCTTTATCAGCTGCAGGAAACAAAATTTCATAGTTGAGAGTTCCTTTGAGATACCTTAATATCCTCTTTGCCGCTGCTAGATGTGATAGCTTTGTCTTCTGCATAAATCTACTTACCATACCTATATTGTATAATAAGTCAGGCCTTGTATGACAAAGGTATCTTAATGACCCGATAAGTCTTCTGTATTAGGTTGGGTCGACATTATCTTCTTTTAAATCTTTCGACAGTTGCAGTCTTGGTTCTACAGGTGTCGAAGTCTAGTTACATTCTCCCATTTCAAATCTCTTGAGAATTTATCTTGCATATCTTCTTTGATGCATCATCAAACCTCTACTTCTCTTTTAGAATTTGATGCCAAGGAAAAATGAAATGTCACCTAGATTCGACATTTTGAATTCCTTACTGAGATCACCATTGAAGTCTTCGATCTCCTTCTTGCAGCTACCTGTTATTAATAAGTCATCGACATAGAGACATAATATAAGCAATTCATCATTTCTTCTTCTTACGTATACTCCATGTTCAGTTGTACATTTCACAAATTCCCTCTCTTTTAGAAAACTATCGATCTTCTTATTCCAATATCTTGGAGCTTGTTTCAATCCATACATGGATTTATGAAGCCTGTACACCTTTCTCTCTTCGTCATGTTTCACAAACCCAACTGGTTGTTTAACGTAAACCTCTTTGTCTAAGGTTCCTGTTGTACCCCAAAATTTGCTCTCTCATTTCATTAACATTTTCTCATCACAAGACCCTTGGAGCTCAAGATCAAGTTAGGGTTTACTCTGCTCAAGACTCCTCCTTGCACTGCTGACTCAAATTAGGGTTTGAGTTTGCACAAAGATGTTTTGACCTAAAAGGCCCAAAATGACTTTCATGCTTCATGTTGGACTCACAAGTTTATCCATACCAAGTTTCAAGCCTTGATTCCAATCTTTGCCCAGTCAACTAAACAGTTGACCTAGAAATCAACTATATTGGGGAAAAAGTCAACTATGGCCAATTGACAGTCAAACCTCATGATTTTTGACCCACATCAACATTATGAACTCATATGCACCATTTGATCAAGTTTGGATCACAATTCCACAAGAAATTTGATCAGATCACCAAAAGGGCAAAATGGTCATTTTTAGGGTTTTGACTGCACAAAGGCAATTTTTGACTGTTTGACCTAGCCAATGGCAAACCAAGCTCACATATGGACTCAAGGACTCAATGGAATTGTCTTGACATGTTCAACAAGTTCAAAAGATTCCAAATGCACAAGGTTGACAAATGAATTTTCCAGTCAACTCATCAAAATTTGACTGTATACTGAAAAGTCAAACTTTGACTTTTTGGTCAAAATCAAATGCCAAGATTCATTTTTCATCAAAACATGTCAATTTATGAAACTTGTTCATCAAGAAATCAAAAATTACAAATTAGGGTTTGAAATGAAGAAATTTCATAACTTAGAAATTTTCTAAGTTATGAAATTTCCTATTTTTTTCCTAACTTTGTCCCATTTTTTCATCAAGATATATTTGGATTTAAACAAAACTCAAAACGTGAAAGTTGTAGTCTATTGCAACATATACAACTTTTATTCACAAAGTTTTCTCAAAAGAAGCTTGTAGCTCAAGTTATGATTTTTGGAATAAGGGTGCAAAACATTCTTAACTTAGAAATTTTTTGACCTATTTTAGGCAGGATTTTTGCCCAACTTCATGGCCACTTTTCACATGCTTCCACTTGGAATTTCAACTTGCATTACAAATATGGATTGTAGTACACATTCCAAGCTTTCCAAATTGTCCAAGAACTTCTCAAACACCCTTGTGGTTAGGGAGATTCGAATTTGTCAAGATGGGCAAAAGTCACTTTGTTCATGGCCAAATTCATGTACATAACATTGGCATTTTTGAACTCAGCTTGCACAAACTAGATTACAGGCCTTTTATCTCATCCACACTCAATAATTTAATGAATATACTTTGTGTTCATGTCTTGTTTTGTGTATTTAACCATTACATACAAGATTAAGCCATATTTGTAAAAAGCATTTTAGCCATTCTTGTAAAGAAGCACTTTATGTCAAGTTTACAATCTAAGAAGTACAAAGCAGATCTTTTGGGCACAAGATTATGGACTAATCCCACTGATCAAGGAGAGAAAAGGCAGCATGTTTGAGGGGCCTGTAGTAGCCTATAATCAAGTTTGACAAACTTTGCTTAGATAAGAAGAAACTTTGCAAAACTGATCCAACATTCACTTCCTGCAAGCAAGAGCCAAAACAAACTTTGGCCACACATTGCATACTCCCTAACCAACCTAGAACAAGAGCCCTTAACCCTCAATACCTCCTCATCCATCAAAGCACATTTTTTCTGCAAAACAGAGTCCCTGTTGCAGATTGACTGGGCCAGTTCATTTCCCTCGTGCGTTTTCATCCAAACCAGTTCAAACACATCCTACATCATTCATACAAACTATCCCAAGCCTTGGAAACAGACTGTAACACCCCTAACCAAGTTTGCCATTTTCATTTTTTCATCTGTGCAGGTTGAGTTACATAGCTTGGTTCAGTTAGTTTCGAAGCAAGCTAGAGGTTGGAAGAGCATCCTTGGACCTCAGGCAAGCTGTACAAATCTTCAAATTCCATTGAAAGTGCCTCCATTGTTGTACACGATTCAAGATGAACAGGTAAAAGTTTGAACTTCTATCTCTCTATCCAAGCATATCTAGGCTTAGGTTTGTGAAGAAAGTATATCCTACTCATGGCCCTGAAGCTACCCATATCATTACTTTTCATTTATGTTGTGTGTGCTGAGAGAATTTTGAAACTGAACATTTGAAAAAAGCTAGGTCAGGAATTGGGGGAGGAGAAATTCTCTCTCATTTCTGAGAGTTAGAACAACTTCTTTATATGTTTAGAATCGTGACATGATGCTCTATAACATTGATGTTGTAAGTTTTTGTTGAAAGTCAAAGAATCAAGAGATGACAGGGATGGAAGGAAGCGCGCGTTTTTGTGTTTGAAAATGGCTGGAGGTTGAAGACAAGCCTCCTTGGGCTGGGCCTGAGATTGTTTTTCTGTTTGCACCTTCATTTTTCACTTACACCCCCTTGGCCCATTGTGTGTTATTTTTATCATTTTTGATTTTTTCTTTTTGATTCTGACTTATTATTTTTTGTCAAAATATAAAAAACATTAAAAATATTTTTTCACCCATTTTTGCATTTATTTTGAATTTATTTGCTTTATTTATACTTATGTGTGTAAAATAATACATTTACTTTTATTTAAAATACTAAAAAATAATACAAAACACATTTATTTTCTGTTATTATTTTATTTTACCTTTTGAAAACATTTTTCTTAAAATACACTTTTTTTGATAAATAATAAATATTTTATTTTTTGTATATATTTAGTATATTTAAATATATAATATAAATACTTATATATTTATTAGAATATTAGGATAAAAATATAAAAATAATACATTTTTATTTTTATTAATATTTAACCTCAAAAATTACTTTTTTACAATATACTTCCTTTTTATTTATTTTTTGTATATAATTAATAAATATTGTATATAATATAAATAATAAATACTATTTATTTACAAAATTAGGGTTTTGCCCTAAACCATGAAAATATCCAAAAATTAACTTTTTTTATTTTTTGTTTATATGTCACATGAAAATACTTTTTACATACACATAAAAACATTTTTTGTGCATAATACATTTTACATTTTTTTATTTGTATTTATTCAATTATTGTATAATTAAAATAACTTGTATATTCAATTTGGATGTAATAGTTTAGATTTAAATTTCTTGCTAAATATCCCCCATTTGAACATTTGTACCCCCCCATCCCATAATTATGTTGTAATAATTTAGGACTTTAAATTCCGCATTTTAAAGCTTTCTAATTATACCATGATAGACCTAGGGTTTGTATGCAAGTCAAAAATAACAAATAGCTTGACCTAATTCAAAGACAATAAAGCATGAAAATGGACAACACCAATCACACTTGCACCCTTAGGGTTACTCCACTTGTTGCCTTCAATAATGGGCCATGTTGCATGTTGAGTTTCTTTGGCAAAACAAAATAATTCAAATGGTCATAGTCCCTCGATGACGCTTTCGAAAGTTGCCTAAAAATGATCAAGTCCCTTGAAGGAAAATTGCCAAAGACACTTGGCACTATTGCATTCATGGTCTAAACAATGACCCGCGCCCGTCCCGTTAACATCCTAATACATGATTGTCCACCAAATGCAATGGTGGAACAATACTGTTAAAAGGGTTAAAACATAGGAAAGATCTTTGAGAAATTTTAGGGTAGATAGCTCTTGGTTACTTGACCAATCTTGCAAAACAATCCTTGCCATTTTTCAAAACACACATCACAACACACTTTCAAAACAACTTTCAAAAAAAACATTGAAAACTTTTCAAAAGACAAATACACCTTTGTATACATTCAAACATGGATCATTACAAAGGTTGCCACAACAATGACCTCTTTTCAAAACATTTTCAAACCCAAACACAAAGCACCATTTCAAATAATTGAAAGCACCATTTCAAACAATTGAAAATGCAAGGTAAGTGATCTAAGCAAGTAACTAAGAGCCCATGGATAACCATGGATGGAAAGGGTGCTAATACCTTCCCTTTCTATAATCTACTCCCCGAACCCAAGAAAACATATCAAAGGTTTTTGCTGTGCTTTTTAACCTTTCCTTAGGATAAAATAAAAAAGTCGGTGGCGACTCTTGCTCAACCGAAACATTTGCGAAAACAAATGCAAAACCCAAGTCATTTCTCCCACCGTATCACAGGTCCTATCAAGAATGAACACTTCACGTCCATCAGACATGTGTGCCAACTGTTTATTTTTACTAGATGAACAACCAACTTAATTGTTTCGATTCTATCAACATGTGCAAAAACTTCATCTAAGTCCATTCCTTCTTTCTGAAGAAATCCTTTCTCCACAAGCCTTGTATTGTGTCGAGTTACTTCCCCTTTGGGATTCATCTTCATCTTGTATACCCATTTAACATCAATTGCCTTCTTGCCTTGAGGAAATTCGACAAGTGACCAAGTGTTGTTGTCTTTGATAGACTTCACTTCTTCATTCATTGCTTTCACCCTCTTCAAATCCTTCAATGCTTCAATTGCATTTACAGGTTTGAAATTTTCTTAGAAAGCATAATGTACCAGCTCACCTTCATCATCAACCACATCATCTGATGCAGTCACATAATCTTGTAAACTTGAAAGCATGCGTCTTGTTCTCTGTGGTCTGCTTGTACTTGTACTTGTTTGGTCTCTTACTTTCTCTTGTGTAACTTCCTTTAGAGTTTCTGGTTCTTCAAGCAAGATTCTCACTGAATATTTATTGACATTTTCAGTCCAATCCCATTCTTTAAGCTTATCTATGATCACATCCCTACGGATCACAATCTACTTGTTCACTGGGTCGAACAACTTGTAACCTCCTGTTAAATGATATCCTATTAGGATCATTTGACTCGACTGCTCATCAAGTTTTCTTCTCAACTGATTTGGAACATGTCTATGTGCAATGGATCCAAATACCTTCAGATGACTCAAGCTAGGCTTCGCACCAGACCAACGTTCTTCTGGATTAATTCCTTCTAGCTTCTTCATAGGACATCTGTTCAAAATGTATGTTGCAGTCGACACAACTTCACCTCAGAACTCTTTAGGTAAATTCTTGCCTTTCAACATACTTCGTACCATATTCATGTGTAATAAACGGCTAAAAATATAGAATCGCCACCATTATTTTTTATCCTAAGACAGCTGTTGTACCATAAAATTTGCCCTCTCATTTCATTAAAAAATATCCCCTCATGCTCCTAGGGTTATCAATCACTTTAGGCTACTCAGGCTTTCTAGGACTCAAGATATCACACTGGTTCTTTGTTTTATCAGAGAATTAGAATTGCAGTACACCTTCAACCATCAACCGAGGTTCACTAGAGGTTTTCTTCTTTAATTCCATTCTTATCTTCAAAGGCTAGATATCATTATTAAGCTCAGTGATTAAGGAGAGATTCTATGTGGGTTTTCATTAGAAGGATTATATTTGGTTTCTAAAAATTAAGTAGATTTTTGGTTATTTGTTGATTCAATATTTTGATTCAAGTGGTCATGGAGTGAAATTTGAATTCCAATTCATTAGAAGAAACTTTATTTGTTTTTTTAATATTAATATGTTTATGTGGTTCATAATGGATACATTATTCATTTCAAGTGAAGGGGGTTCGAAGTTAAGTTCAAATTGGAGGGAGAATTTCTTTGTTTTCACTACTTAGAAAGTGCACTCAAAGTTTGGAATTTAAAAAGGAGAATGCGGAATCCATTATTCTTTCTAAACCAAGATTTATGACCACATTCAAGTGCCATGTGGATATCATTCAATTTTGTTGCATTCATTCATTCCAAATTCTACAAAGTTCCACAATATTATTTGCAAGGCAAATTCAAAATGTTGAAATATTGTAAAGCACAAATTTACTTCATCACAAGAGTAAGAATTGAAGAGATTCCATCATTCTTTGATTCAATAAAAAAACTCCAAAACAAGTTTACAAGTTGGTTACAATAAGTAAAAGTTTGAATACATTTGGTCCAAAGTCTTCTAATTACAAGCCCTAAGAGTTTTACAAGGCAATCAATGACAAATTTTTAAACCTACTCCAAAGTTCCTATGAGATTCTATTGATTTCAAATTATTAATTTCTTCATTGTTTTCCCTTCAAACTCTCCCAAGCTAGCCACAAATTCAATCTTGCCATTTCCATCTTTCTCCCATCAATCCATTTTTGCTCACATGAAACAAGTGAAAGAGATAAGTTAGTACAATCATCAAAACTTGAACAACAAACAAGAATTTTCAAAGAGTTTTGCAAATTCATCATTAGGGTTTTGTTTAAGGAATCAAATTTTGGGTTGTTTCTCAATCATGTTCATGTGACAAAAAGCCTCATACAAAATTGGATTTAATTATAGTCCTAGGTCTATTGCAAATCATAAATAAATTGGTTCATAAAATACAAATTCAAAGAGGTTCAAAACAGAATTCCAATCACAGTTCCAACCTAATAGCAAAGATTCAAAAATCAGAATTATCACAGCCCAAGCATAATTCAGCAAGTCAGAATTCACTGTCAAACAAGAAGCATCACAAATCAGAATTGAAGCCCATTAAAGTCCAGCATCGTGTTTCAAAGAAATAATCATAGGCATATCCCTTACTATAAATCTCAAACAAATGAATAAAAAAGATTTGTTTGGTTCACAGTAGGTATTGATTAAAAACTCAGAAAAAGGTTTATCATAGTCAGAACTGTCAAACAAAAAGCATAACGGAAAACCAGGATTCACAAAGCCAGCAAGCAACAAGTACAAGCTCAGTACAACAAATCCGAGCCAGCAAGCAATAGGGCCAACAAGTAATAGGCATAACATAGCAAAAGTATAATAAAGTTTACATATAAGAAAATCACAAGTCCAAGATGAAAAGCAATTTCTCAAAGCCGGTTATCACAAGTCCAAGACAAAAAGCAATTTCTAAAAGTCTGTTATCACAAGTCCAGTTCAAGAAGAAACTCTATTGCACAAGACATGAAAGCAGCCACAGAAACAGAAACCCAAAACCTTTATTCATCATTTTCCATCACAAAAAAACCCTTCAAAAATCGTTCAAAGCTAAACACACAATAATACAGTCACAGAACTACAAACCAAAGATTCAAAACCCTCAAAAAATCGTTCAAAGCCAAACACACAGTGAACAAATATACATAAACCAAAACCCTAACCCATAAATAATCATCATTTTCCTAGCTACTAAAACCCTTCAAAAATTCGTGAAGAAGAAGAAAAAACTGAGAATCGCGAACAGAAAAAAATGAAGGAAGATTAGAACAATCTCACTGAGTGGTAAAATTGCGTCACGAAAGCGTTTTGTTCCTTTCCTTTCCTTTCCTTTCTCCTTTGCTTTTCCTTCGCAATTTCTCTGATCATCGCACGATTTCACATTTAGGGTTTTGCCAAATAGCTTTTGATAAGATCATGGAGTACTTATAAGAACCTCTAATCCTGATGCCACCAATTGAAGGAAGATGTTTGATCATGTACTTGACTGTGTTAGAGAATTCAATGCGGTGTATGCTGGGCCAGCATGACGAGTCTGGTAGAAAAGAGCTTGAAATATACTACCTTAGCAAAAAGTTTACCGACTATGAAACAAGATATTCACTGCTCAAGAAAACTTGTTGTGCTTTGGCATGGGCTACTCGCCGACTAAGACAATATATGTTTACTCATACTGCTCTATTGATCTCTAAGATGGATCCCATCAAGTACATCTTTGAGAAGCCAACACTCTCCGAAAGAATAGCAAGATGGAAAATGATCTTAACTGAATATGATATTCAGTACACTACATAAAAAGCAATAAAAGGAAGTGTACTTGCATATCATTTGGCACATCAAGCTGTTGATGACTACCAATCCATGAACTTTTAATTCCCGGATGAGAATATCATGCTAGTGACAGACTGTGAAGAACCTGGACTGTATGAAGGACCTGAGCAAGGATCCCAATGGATTATGGTCTTTTATGGAGCTTCCAACACACTTGGCAATGAAATCGGTCCTGTGATCATTTCCCCCAAAGGTTGCCAAACACCTTTTACTGCCAGACTTTGCTTCGAATGTACCAACAACATGGTCGAGTACGAAGCGGGCATCTTGGGTCTTAAGGCTGCTATTGACCTAAGAATCAAATTCTTGAGTGTGTATGGAGATTCATCCTTGGTGGTCAGTCAAGTTAAAGAAAAGTGGGATACCAAGCATCTGAATCTTATCCCCTATAAAAAACTTGTGCTAACCCTGATTCCATACTTTGAAGAGATTACCTTTGAACATATCCCAAGGGAAGAAAATCAATTGGCAGATGCCTTAGCTACCATGTCATCTATGTTTAAGGTCAAATGGGACAACGAAGCTCCCCAGATCACTGTCGAAAGATTTGACGAACCTGCACATTGCTATGAAATTGATAATGATGGAGTAGAGAAGAAGCCCTAGTACCATGAAGTAAAAAGATATCTTGAAGCTCAAGAATACCCTAAAGGAGAATCAATCAACGACAAGAAATTCCTGCGAAGGTTATCAGCCAAGTTCTTCCTAAGCAATGGGATTTTGTAGAAACGTAACCATGATTCAACCCTACTCCGTTGTGTGGACAAGAAGGAATCAAATAAAATTATGGAGGACTGCATGAGGGTGTCTGTGGAACTCATTCCAATGGACACACTATGGCCAAGAAGATTTTAAGAGCTGGTTACTATTGGTCAACCATGGAAACCGATGGTCATCACCACTCGAGGACTTGCCATAAGTGCCAAATTTATGCTGACAAGGTTCACGTGCCTCCGATTCCTTTGAATGTCATGACTGCTCCTTGGCCATTTGCAATGTGGGGCATTGATATGATCAGAGAAATCAAGCCTACTGCCTCCAATGGACATCGCTTCATTCTAGTCGCCATTCATTAATTCACTAAATGGGTTGAAGCGACTTCATTCGCCTCAATTGCCAAGAATGTCGTAGCTCGGCTCATCAAGCATAATCTTATCTGTCGGTACGGTATCTGTGATACGGTGGGAGAACTGACTTGAGGTTTTGCGTTTATGTTTGCAAATGTTTCGGTTTAGCAAGAGTCGCCACCGACTTTTTATTTTATCCAAAGGAAAGGTCAAAAAGCACAGGAAAGACCTTTGAGATGTTTTCTTGAGTTCGGGGGGTAGATTATGAAAAGGAAAGGTGCTAGCACCCTTTTCATCCATGGTTTTCCATGGGCTCTTAGTTACTTGTTTAGATCACTTGCTTTGCTTTTTCAATTGTTTGAAATGGTGTTTTTGTATGGTTTTGAAAGTATTTTGAAAAGAGGCCGTCGTTTTGGCAATCTTTGTAATGATTCTTGTTTGAGGAATGTATACAAAGATGTTTGTCTTTTTAAAAATGTTTCAATGTTTGAAAGTTTGTTTTGGAAATTGTTTTGAAATTGTGTGTGTGTTTGTTTGAAAATAGCAAGGATGGTTTGCAAATTGATCAAGTAACTAGGAGCATCTACCTAATCAAAAGTCTTTCTTGTACATTTTTAACCCTTTGACATTGTTGTTTTACCATTGTATTTGGTAAACAAACTTATCTTTGGATGTTAAACGGGACATGCGTGGGTCATCGTATGGCCATGATAACAATTTTGCCAAGTATCTTAGCAAGTTTTAGGGACTAAGATCATTTGTTTTTTAGGCAACATTTTGATAGCGTCATCGAGGGACTATGATCTTTTTGTTTTGATTTTGTTTTGCCAAGATACCTAGCATGCATACCATGGCCATGTTTTAAGGCAACAAAGTGGATGAAACCCTAGGGGTGCTTGTGTGTAATGTGTTGTCATTTTTTATGCATTTTTGTCTTGTATTAAGTCATACTATTTGTTTTGATTTTTTGGTCTTTTTCATACAAAACCCTAGTTTACTATCATGGTATATGAAAGCAATAAAATGCGTAAAGTAAATCTAGACTATTACAACATTATTATGGGGAGGGGGATACAAGTTTGAATAAGGGGTATTTGCACAAAATAAAAACCTAATTCACTATTACAACCCAATTGAATTTATACAACAATAAATAAATAAACAAGTATTTAAATATGGAATAAATTGTAAATATGCAAAATGTTTTTGTATTAATTTTTATGTATGAGAAAATAAGTTTATTTAATGTCTAAAAAATAAGAAAATAAAATGATTATTTTTTGAAAGGGTGAAAACCCTAATTTTGATTAAAAGAAAATATTCTATATTATTTATTTTTTATTCAAAAAAAAAAATATGTACAAAAATGTTAGAAATTAAAATATGTGAGAAAATAATATTTTATATGTATAATATAATAAAATAAAATATTTAAGTATTTTAATATTATTTACAATTTTATTTAAGAAAATAAAGTATATTGTTATTTAATAAACTATTTTTATGCCAAGAAAATAATAAAAATAATAAAATAAAATGTGAAAAATTAAGAAAATATTTTTTGTGATTTTAAATATTTAGAAAAAAAATAAAGTCAGAAAATATAAAAGAAATGAGAAAATATACAAAATATAGAAAATGGGCCAAGGGGGTGCAAAAAGTAAAAGGGGGGGGGGGGGTGCCAAAAGTCAGAAAAGCCAAGCCCAAGCCCAATCTCACTTCATCCCTGTCCTTCAGACAAAAAACGCGCGCGCCCTGCTTCAAACTGTAACTCTTGCATACGTGCATAAAAACAAAATCTTGCAACATGAAACTTGTAGCATGTTAACTCACAATTCTAATAATATAAAAAACTTGACCTAACTCTCAAAGATCAGAGATAATTTTATCACCCCTAATTTCTGACCTAGTTTTTTTCAGCAACTTCAACTATCAAATACTCCTAGCTCAGTCAATATAAATGGAAGCTATGCATATGTACAGCTCAAGCACATTAAGGACTACATTTTTGCTTCACAAACCTAAGTTTAATGATGCCTAAATAAGGATTTAGAAACTTGACAAATACCTTGTTCAGTTGAAGTTGAATATGGCAATGTGGGAACTTTGGTTGAGGCCTGAAGGTCGTGTGAGCTTGCTTGAAGTTCCCTCAAGCTATCCCAATGCTCAGCTTGCCTTGAACTTGCCTGAATCTCCCTGTAGAAGTCAACCTGCAAAGCTTCAAAATGAAAATGGTGAAGTGTGAAAACGATCTCACAGTTGTTGGACAGGGGCCTGGATAGTTCAGGTGTGTTGTATGGAATGTGTTTGAAGTGGTTCCAAGCAAAACGCACGAGCCAATTTGGTTTTGGAAATGGTTCTGCAGATGATGCCCTGTTTGGGAAGGAACTTGTGATTTATGTGCTTAAGGGTGTTTGAGAGGCTTGGAAATCGTGTTTAGGCTTGCAAGAATGTTCTGAACTTGTTTGAAATGAGTCCAAGGCTTGCTCTTATCAGATATTCAAGTTGTGTGGACTTTTGCCAAATTGCTTGCTTTTGAAGAAAAGTGGGAAGTGACAATGCCAAAGCCTGTACAGGCTAGCTTAGGGACTGCACATAGTTGGTGAACTTTGCCTGATATTTGTGGACTTTGTTTGCAGCAAGAGGTTAGGTCCATGGCTCAAGATAAACAAAGTTGCTAAAAGTATGCTTTATGGAAATGGTATTCTTACCTTTATGCTATAAATGGAATAAATAAATGTACAATGCTCCAAAGCTCAGAACAAATCCATTTTCCAATGTATTTGCATTCAATTTTGGAGTGTAAAAAGGATTATAACCTGTAATGCAAGTACAAGCATGATTCAAACTGATTTGCAACTTGAACCAATGTGAAAAATGCCTTGGACAAAAGTGATAATTTTCCATTTTTATTTCTTCGATTCTCCATAACCACAAATGATCTTGGAGATTTCTTGGACATTTTGGAAAGCTTGTAACATTATCTACAATCCATATTTGAAATGCATTTTGAGATTCCACTTGGAACTAGGCGAAAAGTTGCCATGAAGTTAGGTCAAAAATCTACCTAAACTAGGGCAAAATTTCACTAAGTTAAAAGTTTTATGGACCCTTATTCACAAAATCATAACTTGAGATCCAAGCATATTTTGGGAAAACTTTGTGAATCAAAGTTGTATATTTTGTGGAGGACTACAACTTTCATGTTGTAAGTTTTCTTTGAATCCAATTTCATCATGGTGAAAAAGTTGGGAAAAGTTGGGAAAAAATAAGAAATTTTAATAACTTAGAAAATTTATAAGTTATGAAAAATTTCAAACATAAACCCTAATTTTCAAAATTAGGTTTCTTGATGAACAAGTTTCATGTTTGGACACATCTTGATGAAAAATGACCCTTGGCACTTGATTTTGACCAAAAAGTCAAAGTTTAACTTTTCAGTGTATAGTTGATTTTTGATCAGTTGACTGGAAAATTCATTTGTCAATTCAATGCATTTGAGATCTTTTGAACCTTGTGATTAGGTAAAGATGGTGCTATTGAGTCCTTGAAATCATGCTTGAACCCAATTTTCCATTGGCTAGGTGACAAATCAGAAATTGCCCTTCTACAGTCAAAACCCAAATTTTGACCATTTTGCCCTTTTGATGATCTGATCAAATTTCTTGAGGAGTTGCGGTAAAAACTTGATCAAATGGTTCATATGAGTTTATAATGTTGATGTGGATCAAAAATTATGAAGTTTGACTGTAAATTGGCCATGGTTGACTTTTTCCCCAATACAGTTGATTTTTAGGTCAACTGTCCAATTGACTGGGCAAAAATTTGATTCAAGGCTTGAAACTTGGTGTGAGCAATCTTAGGAGTTCAAAATGAAGTATGAAAGTCACATGAGGTATTGGAAGTCCAAAAATCCTTGTGCAAACTCAAACCCTAATATCAAGTCATCAGTGCAAGGAGATGTCTTGAGCTGAGCAAACCCTAATCTGGTCTTGAGTCCAAAGGGTCTTGTAGGGAAAATCTTGATAAAATGAGAGGGCAAATTTTGGGGTACAACAGCTGCCCCTGTTCAATCTTCTTGAACCTGAAGAGTTAGATTGACGAGTTTTTCTGTTCGTGACTCGAAGGTAAAAGATGATTGGACACTAGAGTGCCCGTAAATTTGCACTCGTCAAAATGCAGTTGAGGGAATGGGCTTAAAGATGCCATTTAGAAAGGTGACAGAATCTTGTCGGAGATGGGCTTAAAGATGCCATCCAAGAATGTTTGTTGAATTGTAGGTTGTAAGTCAGAAGAATGAGTATCGAAATGGTATTCGTGTCTGGAATGCATTTGAACTGTATCTGGAATCTGAAACTGTATGAGTAATGGAATGGCGTCCGTGTCTGAAGCGTATCCGAGCTGTAACTGTATTTGAATTGGAATGAATAACATAATGACTTCCGCGTCTGGAGTGTATATGTATTGTATCTGAATTTGAAATCTGAATAAGCGACAGAATGGCGTCCGTGCCTGGAGCGTCTCTGGGCTGGGGAAAAAGTCAGAATAAGTTATAGAATGGCAACCGTTTCTGGAGCGTATCTGGACTGTATCTTGAATAGGAAACAGAATGACTTCCGTGTCTGGAGTGTATCTGAGCTGGGGAAACATTTGAATGAGTGACAGAATGGCAATCGTGTCTGGAGCGTATCTGGACTGTATCTAAAGTTGAGGTCTGAATGAGTAACAGAATGACTTCCGTGATTGGAGTGTATCCGTACTGTATCTTGACTTTGAATTCTGAATGAGTAACATAATGAATTCCGTGTCTGGAGTGTATCTTTACTGTATCTGAATAAGAGATAGGAATGAGTAACAGAATGACTTCTATGTCTGGAGTGTATCCGTACTGTATCTTTGACTTTGAATTCTGAATGAGTAGCAGAATGACTTCCGTGTCTGGAGTGTATCTGTACTGTATCTGAATAAGAGATCTGAATGATTAACAAAATGACTTCCGTGTTTGGAGTGTATCTTTACTACATCTGAATCTTTGAATATTTGTTAAAGATAGCTGTTAATCTTATCCTGAAAAGGGTAAAATGTTAGCTGAAACACAAAGTTATGTTTCATGAAATGTATGATGCAATAAAATGTGTTTTATCAATGTTTATGATATATGAGTGTAATGTATGTGCATGTCAGCTTGATTAGCTGTCTTGCTGAGGAAAATAAATCCTTGACGGTTGGGGATAATAAAATCTTTGACTGCTGTCGGGGAAAATAAATCCTTGACCGCTGTTGGAGATTAAAAATCCATGACAACTTCTGTGGGGGTATGAGGATCCTTCATGTCTTGAAGTTGGAGTAATGACAAAATCTTTTGTGAGAGTAATGTCAAACTGCTTGAGAAATCTGCTTGGGAGATCCAGAGAACTTTGAAGACTTCTACTGGGGGTTAAATAATGGGAATCCTTACTCGGCTGGGGAATAAGGAAAAATTCTGATGATTTCTGCGGGGAACTAAGAATGAGAATCTTCAATCTGTTGGGGAGTGAAAACTCTGTGGGGAGTAGTTATACTGCTGGGAAGTAGCTATCCTGCTGGAGATTAAGTTCAGGACTCTGGGGGAAAAAGCTTATTCCTGTTTGGAAAAAGTTTAAGAGTTTGGATTGTATGCCACTCTACTGGGGAATTATCCTAGTTTGGGGATCAAACAAAAGTTAACTATTATCTGGTTTACTTCCAGGCTTCAAGACAACTTGCTGGGGAATTTGGAGAAACTGGATGGTTTCCGCTGTGGATTGGTAGTTGGAAATTTGACTCCGTTGGGGAAGAAGGTTTCATCTCCACTGGGGAATCTGTGGCTCAAAGTTTTGGCTCCACCGGGGATTGGGAGTTTGAAGTTTCAACTCTGATGGGAAATAGGTTTGAAATTATAACTCCGCTGGGGATATGTATTTCAAGGTTTTAACTCCGCTAGGGATCTAGATGATGTACTACAGGGGATTTCTCTCGGAATAGCCTAAAGACGTTTTCTTATACTTTCAACCTATCAGTAATTATTCTTTCCCATTTCGTTTATTTGTAAACATGTGATTATATTCAAATGCATATGCTCATTAATAAATCATTGGACGTTTTCAAATAAAACACAAGTGTAAAAAAGAAGAAAAGGCAAATAGTTTTATGTACATTGAAGTATCTTTGTATTAACTTCGAGTAAGTATTTTGTACAAAGGAGATAGACATCCTAGTAAGAGAATGTTGTCATAAAAAATGAGAAAAATTTATACAAAGAAAGATGGCTATGTGTAACAATTCCATGGGGTTCCCATTCTGCTATAGTCTGCGTAACTCCGAATATCTTGTCCATTCGTTGCTTCTTTCGAAGATGATTGAGTTGATCAGAAGCCTGGAGCTTGTTTGTGAAGAGATTGTTCTTAAGGCGATCCTACGAGACATAGTCATACGCTTTAATTCCCTAACTTTTGCCTGGACCGCCCTTTTGGGTTTTCAACTTGCCGGGAAACCCTTTTTTGCCCAAGTCGCCCTTTCGGGTTTTCAACTTGCCGGGTGTACAAATTTTTTTGTTTTATCCCTAACTTTTTCCTGAACCGCCCTTTCGGGTTTTTGATTCACCGGGATGCCCTTTTTTTGCCTAGGTGTGTCAACCTACCGGGTCATTTATGCGTAGTATCTTTTGACTATGCCTGCGTTCGCAGGGTGCGACAAGTCATCACCGTCCATGGTGGTTAATATCATTGCCCCACCAGAAAAGATGTTCTTGATTACAAATGTTCCTTCGTAGGTAGGAGTCCATTTTCCCCTGGGATCACTTTGCGGTAAGATGATCTGCTTGATTACAAGATCCCCGACTTGATATGTCTGGCATCTGACTTTCTTGTTGAAAGCCTTGATCATCCGTTTTTGATACGTTTGACCATGGCAAATAGCAGTAAGTCGCTTTTCGTCAATTAAGTTAAGTTGATCAAGCCGGGTCTGAATCCAATCATCTTCACTCAAACCATCATCCTTCATGATTCTCAAGGAGGGAATCTGAACCTCGATAGGTAAAACAGCCTCCATGCCATATACCAAAGAATAGGGTGTTGCCCCAGTTGATGTGCGCACCATGGTACGGTAACCGTGAAGAGCAAACGGTAACATCTCATGCCAGTCCTTGTAGGTGACTGTCATCTTTTTTATGATCTTCTTGATATTTTTGTTCGCAGCTTTGACATCACTGTTATCTTTGGCTGATAGGGAGATGAATTGTGATGTTGAATCTGGAATTGTTCGCACAGGGCGGTGATTATAGTGTTGTTAAGGTTTGTACCGTTGTCAGTAATGATCCTTTCGGGGATGTCGTACCGACAAATGAGGTTCTGCTTGATGAACCGGGCAACAACATTCTTTGTGACGAATGCGAAGGAAGCTACTTCGACCCATTTGGTAAAGTAATCAATGGCCACTAGTATGAAGCGGTGTCCATTGGATGCTGTGATCGGTGGATCTGGAACTGACTGTTTAACGCTGGTTCGCGAAATGTCGCGGAAGCAAGAGTCGCCACCGTCTTTTATTTTCTCCAAATGGAAAGGACAAAAGCACAGAAAAATTCCTTAAAGAGATTGCTCTCGGTTCGGGAGGTAGGTTATAGAAAGGGAAGGTATTAGCACCCTTTCTATCCATGGTTATCCATGGGCTCTTAGATACTTGCTCAATGTGTTTTCAAAATGACTTGTTTGCTTTTCAATTGTGGGTTTTAAAAAGTTTCTTTGAAAAATTTCAGTTCGACTCGTACGCCAGAGTGTTTGAAAAATTTGCTTTGAAAGCTTTTGAAAAGTGTTAGTGAAAAGTGTTTTGTTTTGAAATTAGAGCAAGTATCCTTGAGAACCTACCTACCCTAAGGAATTCGTCTGTGTAGATGTCCTCTAAAGTAGTGCCATCCCACCATTGAGAGGTAGGTAGCACCACCGTTGGAGGTGTTCGGGTCAATTCGAGTTTGTAGGGACATGGTGATCACCAGAGCAATGGGAAGACACCTTAGAAGCTACCCTCATGCCAGGTTCCCGGATCATGAGGACTTACTAAGACATCCTCTACTCGACGATCACCTTTCGAGGCAAGGCAACAGTGAGGCGTACCCTAGGGGTGGTGTGTGCGAATTGTGTGTCATTTTCATTGATATTTGTCTTGTCATGTTCATTGTGATCTACGCTTGATTTTATTATGGCCATACATTCTTTCATGCTTTTTGTTAACAGTTTAAAAATTTGCGGAAAAGTAAATCTAAGCTATTACAAATGGCGCGGGTCCACATCGCCAAAATTAAACCGGACCCGATTTAACGGAAAGTAAATAAAGCGAATAAATAACGAAATTGAAAAGTGCGAGAAGTTTAAGTTACAACGCTTTAGGGGAGATACATAATTATTTAAGCAATAAAATAAATACGCAAATTAAACAATTAAAAATATGGGCGTTGGACCCTTTTTGCAAAATTAAATAAATAATGGAATTAAAATTAAGAATTAAATGTTTTTTTGGTATTTTTGTGTTTTTTAAGATTTAATGGAAAAAAGAGAATTAATCAAAATTAAAATTGAATGTAAACCCTAATTCTAATGGTTGAATGTAAACCCTAATTCTAATGGTTTTTAAACTTATTATGAAAAATATTGAATTTTTAACTAATTTAAACCTAAGTTAATTTACATGCATTTTTTTTAATTTATGAAAATAAATAAAATAAATATTATTATTGTAAAAAAGGGAAATTAAAAGGAATAAAATTAACTAAACCTATTTCTACATATTTTTTGTATTTTTATGAAAAGAATTAAAGTTGCAACCTAAATTAATACTAAGTTAATTTACATGTTAATTTATTTATGAAAACAATTAAATTAAATATTTATTATATTTGCCATCTTTTTGATTTTTTGTGATATTTTTATATATATGGTAAAAATAATTTATTAAATTAAACAATAAAATAAATAAAATAAAAATTGAAAACAAAATAAAAAAAAAGGAAATTGCAAACCAGGGGGGGGGTGGAAGTCCCAATTTGGAGGTTTTATTAGTGAAATTCTGGCCCATTTAATATGCAGATCCATTGACTTTCCCAGGCCACGTATGCGCGTGTTGACTAGTCCTCATGGTGTTCTTCAGTTCTGAGCCCTTGATCTGCATCCCTTGGACGCGTGGACCTTTGGATTTTGAGGCATATGGTGCATCCTCAATACTGACGCTGCATAGGAATTAGTATAGAAAAACAATATTGAAATTGTTCAGACCTGGGACTCGAACCCAGGTCTTGGATGTGAACGCTACCAACACCTGCCAGCTGAGCCATTGAACGCTTTTGATATATTAATAACAAACAAATAACAAAAAGAAAAACAAACGCATTAGTGGTTCAGCGCGCGAATTTTCAAACGCACCAACCACCGTTCGCCACGACTCCATCTTCCTCCTCGTCCCTGTAACACAAACACAAAAGCAACGGTTTTGGACGCGTTGCATTAGGCAGGCTATTGAAAAATAGCGACTAGCGCTATGGTGCCCATAAATGGGGCGCGATAGGTGATTCATGTTCGTCCAAGCTTGCCAAATGGAATGGTGGTGGTCTGGATCCTTAATTTTCCCTCTTTGCAAAAGCCCTAAATTCAAGCTCTGAAAAAACCTAGAAAACTAACATGGTGAAATCGCGTATACAATACAAAAATCAAATTGAATGCATTGGTTAGTTTCAGGACAAGATGATAAACATGAATCAACAATTAATTTTCATAAAAAATGCCTAGAACATGATATGCGATTATGAGTTTCATGCTGTACAGTTTCAGTTTAATCTACCAATTCTTGAGGTTTTGGTTGTTGTTTTTGATTGGAATGCGTTCAAGGGACCACAAGGAAGCTTTTGGAATCAATTTCGTGCCTTGAATCAACCTCTAACCATGAATTCAGTTTTGCTTTTTTTGGAGAAAAATCAAGTTTCACAATGGCTTTTTGGGCGCAGCTTTCAGTGTGTTAGCATTAGGGTTGTGATTCTGATTATGTAGTGAGGCTATTAGGTTAAGAAAATTGAATCAAATCTCTTCCATTCAATGATTTTGCAAATTGATTTTCTTAAGATCTTTTCAAATCTTTTCCATGTGCATTTTGTGTCAATTATGCTCATATTAAACCAAATCTTTCCTAATTAACCTATGCACGAAATATTGAGTCTAGAATGTGTACAAAAAGATTTGTTTGGTTCATTTAGATATTTTTCACATATTTAATTGATTTAATTGAATTAATATAAATAAAAATTCAAATAAATAAATAAAAAAATGAGAAAATACTTCCCTTTGGGCCAAGTGGTCGTGCATATGCTTAGAATGATGAATCATGGAAGAAAAATGGGCCCATTAGCAAATTTAGGTCATTTGAAGTAATGTTGACTTTTCAAAATATCCAAAAATTTCCCAACTTCCACAAGGCATAACTTGCTCGATTTTTAAGCGTTTCTCATGTTCTTGGACATTTTGGAAAGGTCTTTGAGTCCTTTAACCAATGCCTTTGGTCCCATGTCATTTTGATTTACCAATCTCAAGTTATGGCCTTTGACTTAAAGTCCCTTTTTGTTGACTTTTGAAAATGACCTATAATGTTGAAATTGATAACTTTTTGTGAGAGCATTTCTTGGACTTGGAGTATGAAGATGAATTGTAGGAAATGTCTTTCTCTTCAAAATGAGCTTTGGATGGGATTTTTCTGATATTCCATGTGAAAGTTATGCTCTGGTCAATTTCAGTTGACTTTTCCAACTGTCCAAATATAGTAACTTTTGCATCTTGATGATTTTCTGAGCCAAATTTTGAGAATCATGATCAAGCATTGATCAAATGATGTTTGTGGCTTCAAAATGATATGTTGACCAAAAATTTGAACTTTTGACTGTCAAATGACCATTTTGCCCCTACAGTTGACTGTAGTGCAATTTAGGGTTTTGACTGTGCAATTTTGAGCTGAATGCCTTGAAACTTGATATGAGGATACTTGACCATATTTATAGGCATATGAGATTTGATTGGGCCCTTGAAAACTTTATTTCCCTGATCAGAACACAAACCCTAGTTTTGACTGTATAGGAGACAGTTGAGCTGTGCCACCTTTGGGGAGTTTTGTGACTTGGCTTTGGCAATTTATTGAAGAATATGGGAGGGAAAATTTTGGGGTACAACAGTTGCCCCTGTTCAATCTTCTTAGACCTGAGGATGCAGATTGGCGGACGTGCCTTTCGTAGTCCGAGGGTAGAAGATGATTGGACACTAGAGTGCCCAGAAATTTGCGCTCACATGTTAGCAGTGATGGGGGAATGGGCTTATAGATGCCATTTGGAGATTGCTGGATGGGGTGATGGGCTTATAGATGCCATCCGGATGTTGACCGCGTAGGAGATTCCTTGGCGAGAACCTGCATACCTGCAAAACAACAAATGAGTACCTGACACGTTGCAGGAGCTGTTTTTAGATGCTTGGCATAGATATGTCCTGACTGGTTACAGGAGCTGGATCTGGAGCTTCAAAAGATGATGAATGAACCAGGTATGGTTACTGCCTTAGCATGAATGGTAAGAGAATCTTGGGCGACTTTAACTTCAACAACGCTCGTTGAGAAAAATCTTGGGTGACTTTAACTGCAACAACACTCGTTGAGAAAATCTTGGTGGGAAATACCATCTTCGCAGGATCGGAACGAGAACCATAGACCCTTATAATCTGAAAGGGAATCACCTCACTCGCCGTTGGAGAAGGAATCATAGGAAAAGGAATTGTCACCTCACTCACCGTCGGAGAGGGACCCATAGGAGACTATCACCTCACACTCACCGTCGGAGAGGGAAACATCTGAAGAAGGAATTACCACCTCACGCACTTGTCAGAGAGGGACCCATAGGAGACTATCATCTCACACTCACCGTCGGAGAGGGAAACATCTGAAGAAGGAATTACCACCTTACGCACTTGCCGGAGAGGGGACCATAGGAGACTATCACCTCACACTCATCGTCGGAGAGGGAAACATCTGAAGAAGGAATTACCACCTCACGCACTTGCCGGAGAGGGGACCATAGGAGAAGGAATTATTGTCTAGGATAACTTCTACTGAGTCTTTATCAGAAAAATCTGTTGGGAGTCGATTTAGCTGGACTAGAGAAGGCCTTGAAATATGTTTGAGCATTTTAACTGCGTCTTTCCTGAAAGGCAAAGGTCAGTCATATGCAATGCATGATATGGATCAAGCAATGATGTTCTCAACATAAATGATATTTGTATGATATGATGCGTCTATGCATGCTATAATGATATATGTGATGTTTTATGAATGTTTTCGTCTAGGAAAGTAGATCCTTGACGGGTGCCGGGAAGTCGTATCCTGGGCTGATGTTGAAGTATTGATTTTGCTTCCGCTGGGGATGATAATTGCAAGAATACCGGTAGGAGAAAATGACTCCGTTATGGAATAAACTTGGCAAATGGAAGATTCTGCGGGGAGAAAAATACTCTAATGACCATGCTGGGAAGCAATACTCTGTGGGGAGATGCTTTGCTGAGTATTGATAGTAACTTGCTGGGGAAACCCTTGTTGTATAGGAAGTGTTGATGGACTTTCGCTGGGGATAGGAAAGAACTACGTTGACGACGACCTTTCCGTGGCTTTTGGCTGAGGATAACCCAGTTATATCCTATTAAGGAAATAACTCTTTAAATCAAGCTGGACGACGCGTTCGTGCTCTGCGAGGGGATAAGCTTCCAGAATCTACTGGGGATAAGCTTACTGCTTGGGGAGATGAATTCCAGTTTTCCTGGGGAAATTGGATTGGACTCTCCTGGGGAGTTTTGAATTGGGGAAGTGATTCCTTTGAATGTTGAGATACCGCCGGGGAACAATCTTTAGACCAAGACTGCCGGGGATGCTTGTTAAGGATATATGCTGCTGTTGGGGAAGTATTGAGATCTATTGGAGGATACCCAACTTCCTTTAAGATTTGATGATTCTGCTTGGAGAAGAGTGCACTTTTGTTGGCTCACTCTCTGGGGAATTCTGGTATACTGGTCATGTTCTTTAGCTGAACCTACCTTGGTACCTCGGAGAATAGAACAATTAGACTGCTCAGACAACTCTTTTATTGCCCCTATTTCTAGTGTCACCTGCAATTAATTCCTTTGTTTCGTATGCAAATATTTATGAGTTAGCAAATTATTGTCAATGCATATATCACAAATTGAACCTTGGACGTTCTTCGCAAAACAAAACAGAAAGAGAAAAACACTTGGCACGTTTAACTGAAAATATATTTGTATTGATTTTGAATGGCCCGTGAATAGGCGTTTTGTATACAAGAGGCTGACGTCCTAGTAAGAGAACGCCGCCGAACAAGAGAGTTTATACAAGTTTTGTACAAAAGAAAATAAAACAGCTGTGTGAAATATGAATGATCCCACTGGGTTTCAACTCTGCTATTGCCTTTATAACTCTGAGCGTCTCATCACTTGATGACCTTGGTTGAAGGTGAAGCTGACTGATCGATGCCGTCTGAACTTGATGTAGATACCGGATTCTGGATGCAAAGTGATCAATGAGACATAGTATTACGCTTTATCCCTAATTTTTGCCTGGACTGCCCTTACGGGTTTTCAGTCCACCGGGATACCCATTTTTGCCCAAGCCGCCTTTTCAGGTTTTCGACTTGCCGGGTGTACAGATTTTTTTTCATTTTCATCCCTTCATTTTGCCCGAACCCTTTTGGTTCGACGGGAAGCCCTAATTTTTGCCTAGGCATGTCAGCCTAGCGGGTCTTTTTTCATGCGTAGTATTTTTTTACTATGTCTGCATTGGCGGGGTGAGGAAGGTCGTCACCATCCATGTTGGTTAATATCATTGCTCCTCTTGAGAACACATGCTTAACCACAAATGGCCCTTCGTATGTAGGGGTCCATTTGCCCCTTGGATCACTCTGAGGAAGGATGATTCTCTTGATAACCAGATCCCCAACTCGA
Source organism: Vicia faba (assembly GCA_948472305.1). NCBI lineage: Eukaryota > Viridiplantae > Streptophyta > Magnoliopsida > Fabales > Fabaceae > Vicia > Vicia faba. The sequence continues at coordinate 1,259,348,292 of OX451739.1, read as the reverse complement.
TATTCCTGTGGTCTGACCTTTTTGTTAAATGCCCTGATCATCCGTCTCTGATACGTCTGACCATGACAAATAGCAGCAAGTCTCTTTTCGTCAATGAGGTTGAGCTGATCAAGTCGTGTCTGGATCCAATCATCTTCGTTCAGATTTGCATCCTTCATTATCCGGAGAGAAGGAATTTGTACTTCAATTGGCAAGACTGCCTCCATACCATAAACCAGAGAGAAAGGAGTTGCCCCGGTTGACGTCCTAGCTGAGGTACGGTACCCATGTAGCGTGAACGGTAACATCTCGTGCCAATCTTTATAAGTCACTGTCATTTTCTGCACGATTTTCTTGATGTTCTTGTTAGCTGCTTCTACAGCCCCATTCATCTTCGGTCTGTAAGGGGAAGAATTGTGGTGCTGTATCTTGAACTGTTCGCAGAGCTCAGCGATCATCTTGTTGTTCAGATTGGTACCGTTATCTGTAATAATCCGCTCAGGGACGCCGTACCGACAGATCAGATTGTGCCGAATAAACCGTGCCACAACAGTCTTGGTTACTGTAGCATAGGAGGCTGCCTCGACCCACTTTGTAAAATAATCAATCGCCACTAGGATGAAGCGATGTCCATTGGATGCCGTAGGTTTTATCTCGCCGATCATGTCTATGCCCCACATTGCAAACGGCCATGGAGCAGTCAGAACATTCAGGGGAACCGGAGGAACATGCACCTTGTCTGCATAGATCTGGCACTTGTGGCATGTCCTGGAATATTGGTAACAGTCAGCTTCCATTGTGGACCAATAATATCCTGCCCGTAGGATTTTCTTAGCCATAGTATGCCCACTGGAATGCGTACCAAAGGTCCCTTCATGTAGCTCTTCCATGATTCTTTCTGCTTCAGTTTTGTCCACACAACGCAGTAAGGTTGAATCATGGTTTCTCTTGTACAAGATGCCGTTGCTTAGGAAGAACTTGGCTGCGAACCTTCTCAGGAATTTCTTATCATTGATAGAGGCACCTTCAGGGTATTCCTGAGTTTCCAGATATCTCTTCACTTCGTGGTACCAAGGCTTCTCAGTCACCAATTCAGTTTTGAGATCACAACAGTATGCCGGTTCGTCCAGTTTCCAGATGATGATCCGGGGAGCTTCATTATCCCATTTGACCTTGAACATAGAAGACATTGTAGCTAACGCGTCCGCTAACTGATTTTCTTCTCTTGGAAAGTGCTCAAAGGTTATCTCTGTAAAGTGGGGAATCAGGGTTAACACACATTCTTTGTAAGGAATCAAGTTTGGATGTTTCGTATCCCACTCTCCTTTGATCTGATTGATCACAAGAGCGGAATCTCCGAAGACACTTAGAAATTTGATCCTTAGGTCGATCGCAGCTTGAAGACCCATGATGCACGCCTCATACTCCGCCATGTTGTTGGTACAGTTGAAACACAGCCGGGCAGTGAGTGGAGTATGAGTACCTTGAGGAGATATGATGATGGCGCCGATACCATTTCCCAAAGCATTGGAGGCTCCGTCAAAGTGCATAGACCATCGGGATCCCGGTTCAGGTCCTTCATCCGGTCCAGGTACTTCACAGTCAGTTACAATCATAATGCTTTCATCCGGAAACTCGAAGTTCATTGATTGGTAGTCATCTACGGCTTGATGAGCTAAGTGGTCTGCCAATACACTTCCCTTGATGGCTTTCTGGGTTGTGTACTGAATGTCATATTCCGTCAAGATCATCTGCCATCTTGCAATTCTCCCAGACAGAGCAGGCTTTTCGAATATGTACTTTATAGGATCCATTTTTGAGATCAATAAGGTAGTGTGAGTCAGCATATACTGTCTCAGCCGGCGAGCAGCCCATACCAAAGCGCAACAAGTTTTCTCAAGCAGTGAGTATCGGGTCTCACAGTCGGTAAACTTTTTGCTAAGGTAATAAATGGCATGCTCTTTTCGGCCAGACTCGTCATGCTGCCCCAGCACACACCCCATTGAGTTGTCAAGCACTGTCAAGTATAGTATCAGAGGTCTCCCTTCAACCGGTGGCATAAGGATGGGTGGTTCTTGGAGATACTCTTTGATTCTGTCAAAAGCAGCCTGACACTCATCATTCCAACGTACTACCTGATCTTTCTTCAGCAGCTTGAAGATTGGCTCACAAGTAGCAGTCAGATGTGAGATGAACCGAGCAATGTAATTCAGGCGTCCTAAAAAGCCTCTGACTTCCTTCTCTGTCTTAGGAACTGGCATCTCTTGAATAGCTTTGACCTTAGCAGGGTCCACTTGAATACCTTTATCACTGACCACGAAGCCTAGCAACTTTCCAGATCTTACCCCGAAGGTGCACTTGTTTGGGTTCAATCTTAGCTTGTATAGTTTCAACCGGTCAAACAACTTTTGCAGATGATCTAGGTGCTCTTCCTCAGTCTGGGACCTCGCAATCATGTCGTCCACATACACCTCTATCTCGTGATGGATCATGTCATGAAATAAGGCCACCATAGCACGTTGGTAGGTTGCCCCAGCGTTCTTCAACCCGAATGGCATGACCTTGTAACAGAAGGTGCCCCACTGAGTAATAAATGTAGTCTTTTCCATGTCTTCAGGTGCCATTTTAATCTGATTGTAACCTGAAAAGCCATCCATGAAAGAGAATACCTTGTGCTGAGCTGTATTATCCACAAGGACATCAATGTGAGGTAAGGGGAAGTCATCCTTGGGGCTGGCCCTGTTCAGATCCCTGTAATCGACACACATTCTGACCTTTCCATCCTTTTTAGGTACCGGCACCACATTAGCAACCCACTGAGGGTAAGAAGTCACTGCAAGAAACCCGGCATCAAACTGTTTCATGACCTCGGCTTTAATCTTCTCGGACATCTCTGGACGCATCCGACGGACCTTTTGTTTAACTGGAGGGCAGTCTTCCTTAGTTGGCAAGTGATGGACCACAATATCGGTATCCAACCCGGGCATGTCTTCGTAGGACCAGGCAAAGATCTCCATATAGTCATGTAACATCTTGGTTAACCGTTGCTTCACGCTGAGCTCTAGGTTGGCACCAATCTTTACCTCTTTTCTGTCTGCCTCAGTACCCAGGTTTATGGTTTCCACTGGCTCTTCATGGGGTTGAATTGCCCTCTCTTCCTGAAGTAACAATCTAGCAAGCTCGCCAGGCACTTCGCAATCATCTTCACCTTCGTCTTCGGCTAAGTTGATCGGATTTTCGAAGTCATAATTGGCAGTAGCAGAGTTGTTATCAGTGAGATCCAGAGTGGATTGGAACCTGTATGAGTGAGTGTGTGTGTAAATACAGCTGTTTTGAAAGTTATGTAAAGGAAAAGAAAGACAGAAAAGGAGCACAATATTTGCAATGCGAAAAATACGTCCAAGATTTTCATTCATGATATATGAAATGACAGTTTGTATGCCCTCACAAATAGAACCACGGTGCCTCGGGTAAGACACCGGGCCATAAAGTTTATCATTGTTTATTACAAAATAACAAAACATAGGAATTCATTACTGCGTCACAAAGGTAACAGGGGTATGGTCCTTTTCACTCCAATTGTTCAATCCGTCTTCGGCCGTCGGATAGATCCAGCTATTGAATTCAGCTTCGTCCACTTCATGGTCTTCCCCAACAGCATTCACTTCTGAACTTTTAATAAATACCGGAGGTCTTCCGATCTTTGCTTTCCTCATAGCTCTCTGACCTTCTGAGGTAAAACCCAGCCCAAGTTTATCAGTCTTCTGAGTAAAGTCTGGGAGTCTGCCCCAGTCGGCACATTCACCCTTCTGGACCACAGCCCGGGCATCCCTCAGGGAAGCCATCCTTAAAGGACCACTTGCTTCTGTTGTTTCTGCTGCAATTGGAAACACCTCCTCGAAGTGCTGAAAGGGGGTTTCAATAAACTCCCCATCCATCTCAATGTACCTGAAGGAATTCAGGTGGCTCACCATATATTCTTCCTCTCCTTGCACAGTGACAATCTTCCCTCTGACGGGGTACTTCAGCTTCTGATGCAAGGTAGAGGTCACTGCCCCAGCCTTATGTATCCAGGGTCGACCCAGCAGACAAGAGTAAGATGGACGGATATCCATCACATAAAAAGTGGAGTCGAACACCTGAGAGCCCACACGAATCGGAATGTCAACCTCTCCATGGACCATCCTCTTTGAACCATCAAAGGCCCTGACGATGATGTTGCTGGGTTTCAATTCCAGGCCTTCACAATCTAGACGATCCAGAGCCTTCTTGGGTAGCACATTCAAAGATGACCCAGTATCAACCAACACATGTGCCAAGGTGGTGCCCCTGCATTCAATTGAGACATGCAGAGCATCATTATGATCTCTCCCCTTTGCGGTCAAGTCAGCGTCTGAGAAACCCAAGCCATTATCTGCCGTTAGACTTGCCACGCAATCAGTGAACTGGACTGCAGAGGTTTCATGTGGCACATGGGCCGTCCTGAGGAATGAGATTAGGGCCTTAGCATGGGCCTCGGAGCACAGCAATAAAGAGAGCATGGAGATCTTGGAGGGCGTATGCCCCAGCTGTTCCACAACATTAAAATCGCTCTTCTTTATGATCTTCAGAATCTCCTCCATCTCTTGTGGGGAGGCCTCAGCAGCTATGGGTACGGGTGCCTCCATCTGGGCAGGCTCAACTTCAATTCCCTTGCCCCGAGCATTGGATGACTCGGCAGCAGGAGAAACAATCGGATCAGCAGCAGGAACAACAACTTGGTCAGCAACAGGAATAGGTGTACTTGTAGGAGTTATCAGGAGCGGTCTTCGGGCAGCAGGCGGTGCAATGTCAGGCGAGAAGAGCCTGCCACTGCGGGTAACTTTGGCTGGGCCAGTGATGTCACAGATGCTGGCGCCAGCGTTGAGCTCTTGTTTGATCCCGTTTATATATACATCTGCCCCATAGTGCCAAGGGACAGCTTTATCAGATACATAGGGCAGGGGCCCTGGAACAGTGATAATAACGGGTGCAACGGTCATAATTTGAACGGGCTTCTTCTGGAGAGCCGGGATCGGATTATTGAAGATAGTCACCACAGAAACTTCTTCCATTGGAACCAACCGAACAGCAGACTTCTTGAATAGAATCTCCTTGCTATCCATTAAGCTTTGGATGCCTAACTTTAGCAAGGGACAACCAGATGGGGACACAGCACAAAATAGGCAACCCTCACTACAACCCGGAAATAAACCGGCCTGCAGTAGGTTCTTCTTGACGATCTTTAGAGGAGTGGCTAGATCATCCACAGAAACAGCATAAACGTCTTCATCAACAGCATTTACCCCGTGCTGAGGCATAGGGGCAGTAACTACATTCGGCTTTGCAGGCGCTTCGAATTGTATCTCCTTTGCGTCGATAAGGTCTTGCACCTTATTCTTCAACGCCCAACAGTCATCGGTAGAGTGCCACGGGCTTTCTGAATGGTAAGCACAACGAGCATTCGGGTTGTACTTGGGAGATGTTGTATTGGGGAACTTCGGGGCTTCCCTGACAGTCACTAAGTTGGTGGCTAGCAACTGTGGCAGAATCTGTGATAGGGTCATGCTTAACCGGGTAAACTCTCGCCGGGGTCTTTCAGCCCTTTGAGGATTATTCGACCGAGGAGCGGCAGCAGGCTTAGCAATCATCACCGTGCTGACAGATTGGCGGTGCTCAGGTCTCTCTGATTTCCTAGAACCATACATGGCACTAGACTCCTTCTTGAATGGTTTCTTTTCCGAACTAGATGATGCACCCTTTGCAATCTTCCCAGACTTCAGCCCAGCTTCAATTCTCTCTCCAGTCAAGATTAAATCAGTGAACCCAGCAGAAGAATTCCCAATGAGATGGTTGAAAAATGGCCCAGATAGGGTCCCCAAGAACATGTCTACCAACTCCCGATCAGTCAATGGTGGCTGCACCCTGCCAGCCAGGTCTCTCCACTTCTGAGCGTACTCCTTAAAACCTTCGCTTGCACCTAACGCCATACCCTGGAGTTGGGTACGTGTGGGGGCAAGGTCGGCATTATACTGATACTGCTTATAGAAAGCAGTAGCCAACTCCTCCCAGTTACGAACCTTGGTCCCATCCAGCTGATAGAACCATTCGAGATGAGTCCCTGAAAGACTCTCCTGGAAGAAGTGGATCCATAAATTCTTATCCGCAGAGTACGGCTGAATCTTCCGAACATAAGACCTTAAGTGCAGCTTGGGACAAGACGCCCCGTCATATTTGGAGAAGGATGGTGCTTTGAACTTATGCGGGATAATCACACCAGTTGACAAACCCAAATCTCCGAAATCCATCCCAGGTACCTGTTGAACCTCCATAGCCTTCAACCTGTCCTCCAATTGCTTATATCTGTCATCTGCAGGAGGGTACTGCTCTTCGTCAAAATCTGTCTCGTTGTCGGAGACTACTGGAGTAGGAACCTTTACTTCTGCCTGAGAAGGACTCTTGCCAACAGAAGAACCAGCCTCTTCATGCTGCAGAGTATTGCCAAACCTTCGGCCTGAGTTGAACAGAACAGTTCTTCTCTTCTTCTTCTTCTCCTTCTTCAGGAGCATAGCCTTTAGTTCTTCTTGGCCTTTAGCCAGACCCTTGATTAGTTCTTGAAACTGCGCATTCTGCGCCTGGAGAGCCTTGATTGATGTCTCAGTTGATGCAGATTCGGGATTCATGATGCTGAAATAAACAGCGAAGAACTGTAAGCAACCTGAAAAGTGGAAAAACCTGCTATGCACATGATGTATGAAATGCGTATGCAATGCATTCAAGGGTTCGAAAGTTCAAATTTGTTGTAGACAAAAAGGAACACACGTTATCATTAAAGAAATCATTGTTTAATACATCAAAGCCTCATGGGCAAAAAGTACAAAAATCAAATCAATCCCAAAATACACTGCGCATCCTCTTCGGAGCTATGTAAGTGTTGAGATTCCTCTCCTCATGCAACAGGCGAGTGAGCTCCAAGACCTTCTTTTCACTGGCATGCAGATTAGTCTCAAGAGAATTCCGCTCTTCCTTAAGCTGGATCCAGCTCTTCTGCATCTCTTCCCAGGAGGTGGGCATATCAGGGTGCTGAATAATGTAGGGCACTTCTCCTTCCAAGACAGGTTCTTTGATCACCGGGAGCATATGAGGGTAAGGCATCACTAACTTCTGGGAGCGGGCTCGTACCCACTTGAGATAAGGCTCCAATGGGATGGAATTCCTGTGCCCTAGTGTCTTGCTGTCTATCCTACTTGGCATCTTCCAGGCTCTGATAAATCTCTGGCGAAGTCCTTGAGTATCGTTGTCGAAGTCAAAAACTATGTCAGGAATTAACATGTCATGAGGACCATTCCTCCGAGCATAACCAAACTGTCTCCAAGCCAGGCATGGGCTATAAGTAATACCTCCTCTGATTCCAAGTAAAGGAACATTAGGGTACTCCCCGCAACGATCAATGATAGTGACATCTTCTCTGGACCTAGGGCACCAATGTATATCTGCATGTGTAAGAGTCATCAACCGTTGTGACCATCTCAAACCCCGCTCATTCTTCAGGACTGATTGGGGAAGGTGCGAAATAAACCACCTTCCCAGGAGAGGAGTGCAACACATAAGGACACCTCTTTTTCTCATGGTTCGAGTGTAACATGAGTGAAGGATGTCCCCCAGCAACGTAGGTATAGGATTCCTGGACATAAAGATCTGGATAGCACTGATGTCAATAAGCTGATCTGGGTTAGGGAACAACACCAAACCATAGACAAGGAGGGCCACAACCTCTTCAAAAGCTTGCAAGTCAAGGGAATTCCAACATTCAAGGGCCTTTTCAAACAGAAACCTGGCTAAGAACCCTTTGATACCACTTCTAACTTCCCAATGTCCCTTGAGGTCAGATGACTGTAGGTGCAAGGCTTTAGCAATCTCTTCAAGCTTAGGTTCCTTTTCTGTACCGTTGAAGGGTAGCTGATCAAGGATAGGGATCTTCAGGAGCCGGGAGAACTCCTCCAATGTAGGTACCAACTGATAGTCCAAGAAGGTGAAACAGTGATGCAGAGGGTCAAAGAATTGGAACAAGACCTTAATCATATCTTCCTCAATGTTGGTGTTGACCAAGCTGATGAGGCTTCCATGCCTTTCACTGAATGAAGAGTTCTCAGGAATCCTGGATATAAGCTCCTTAAGCTGAGGAGGTATCCTTACAAGACCGACCTGAATTGTCTTTCTACGAACAGTTTCCATGTCCTACAAAACAAGAACAAAGATGAAAATTCGAACCTCTGAAATGGTTAGTCAATGCATATGATGCTGGATGATGTCATGATGCTATGACTAAACACACCACAGATATTTACAAGGACAAACATGTAAGGCACACAAGGCACACAAGACAAGCCCTTAAGGTTTAAGGCCAGCATGGGGTCTGGGTAGTACCCTCTTGAAGTTGGTGGGTTCAACCTGTCCTAATTAAAGTAACCGGGTTCTAAGGTTCCCAATATCACGGGATTGCTTTCATTGTTCATCGTTTCGATTTAGCCACTGAACTGGCGACCGAAATATTCCAGGAAAGCAACCCTCAATTGAGTGTAGTATCGAGTATCAACCAACCTCGGACTGCACCAAAGTCAGTTATCTCACTACCCTAAAGAGGCCAAGATAGTTCAATTAAGGTTCCTAAGGTCTTTTGATGCTTCACGACACCACGCGGAGGCCCCGTACTCTCCTTGACTGAACTCAAGGGTTACCGGTACACACCAAAGTGCCACATCAACGTAGCAGACTGTTTCAACCGTGTCGGTATACCCCGCACAGTTCCCTCACAGCCTTGTTGCTACTTTCTAAGAAAGGTATCCCCTAGATCCGGGTTAGGATCTATAGAACTCCCAAGCAACCCACAATTTAAAGCATACAAGGAAAACAATTGAAAACATAGTTATGAGCTAGCCCTAAGGTACACCTCACTTTAAGTTAAGTCCCAGCAGAGTCGCCAGTTCTGTGATCGGTGGATCTGGAACTGACTGTTTAACGCTGGTTCGCGAAATGTCGCAGAAGCAAGAGTCTCCACCGTCTTTTATTTTCTCCAAATGGAAAGGACAAAAGCACAGAAAAATTCCTTAAAGAGATTGCTCTCGGTTCGGGAGGTAGGTTATAGAAAGGGAAGGTATTAGCACCCTTTCTATCCATGGTTATCCATGGGCTCTTAGATACTTGCTCAATGTGTTTTCAAAATGACTTGTTTGCTTTTCAATTGTGGGTTTTAAAAAGTTTCTTTGAAAAATTTCAGTTCGACTCGTACGCCAGAGTGTTTGAAAAATTTGCTTTGAAAGCTTTTGAAAAGTGTTAGTGAAAAGTGTTTTGTTTTGAAATTAGAGCAAGTATCCTTGAGAACCTACCTACCCTAAGGAATTCGTCTGTGTAGATGTCCTCTAAAGTAGTGCCATCCCACCATTGAGAGGTAGGTAGCACCACCGTTGGAGGTGTTCGGGTCAATTCGAGTTTGTAGGGACATGGTGATCACCAGAGCAATGGGAAGACACCTTAGAAGCTACCCTCATGCCAGGTTCCCGGATCATGAGGACTTACTAAGACATCCTCTACTCGACGATCACCTTTCGAGGCAAGGCAACAGTGAGGCGTACCCTAGGGGTGGTGTGTGCGAATTGTGTGTCATTTTCATTGATATTTGTCTTGTCATGTTCATTGTGATCTACGCTTGATTTTATTATGGCCATACATTCTTTCATGCTTTTTGTTAACAGTTTAAAAATTTGCGGAAAAGTAAATCTAAGCTATTACAAATGGCGCGGGTCCACATCGCCAAAATTAAACCGGACCCGATTTAACGGAAAGTAAATAAAGCGAATAAATAACGAAATTGAAAAGTGCGAGAAGTTTAAGTTACAACGCTTTGGGGGAGATACATAATTATTTAAGCAATAAAATAAATACGCAAATTAAACAATTAAAAATATGGGCGTTGGACCCTTTTTGCAAAATTAAATAAATAATGGAATTAAAATTAAGAATTAAATGTTTTTTTGGTATTTTTGTGTTTTTTAAGATTTAATGGAAAAAAGAGAATTAATCAAAATTAAAATTGAATGTAAACCCTAATTCTAATGGTTGAATGTAAACCCTAATTCTAATGGTTTTTAAACTTATTATGAAAAATATTGAATTTTTAACTAATTTAAACCTAAGTTAATTTACATGCATTTTTTTTAATTTATGAAAATAAATAAAATAAACATTATTATTGTAAAAAAGGGAAATTAAAAGGAATAAAATTAACTAAACCTATTTCTACATATTTTTTGTATTTTTATGAAAAGAATTAAAGTTGCAACCTAAATTAATACTAAGTTAATTTACATGTTAATTTATTTATGAAAACAATTAAATTAAATATTTATTATATTTGCCATCTTTTTGATTTTTTGTGATATTTTTATATATATGGTAAAAATAATTTATTAAATTAAACAATAAAATAAATAAAATAAAAATTGAAAACAAAATAAATAAAAAGGAAATTGCAAACCAGGGGGGGGTGGAAGTCCCAATTTGGAGGTTTTATTAGTGAAATTCTGGCCCATTTAATATGCAGATCCATTGACTTTCCCAGGCCACGTATGCGCGTGTTGACTAGTCCTCATGGTGTTCTTCAGTTCTGAGCCCTTGATCTGCATCCCTTGGACGCGTGGACCTTTGGATTTTGAGGCATATGGTGCATCCTCAATACTGACGCTGCATAGGAATTAGTATAGAAAAACAATATTGAAATTGTTCAGACCTGGGACTCGAACCCAGGTCTTGGATGTGAACGCTACCAACACCTGCCAGCTGAGCCATTGAACGCTTTTGATATATTAATAACAAACAAATAACAAAAAGAAAAACAAACGCATTAGTGGTTCAGCGCGCGAATTTTCAAACGCACCAACCACCGTTCGCCACGACTCCATCTTCCTCCTCGTCCCTGTAACACAAACACAAAAGCAACGGTTTTGGACGCGTTGCATTAGGCAGGCTATTGAAAAATAGCGACTAGCGCTATGGTGCCCATAAATGGGGCGCGATAGGTGATTCATGTTCGTCCAAGCTTGCCAAATGGAATGGTGGTGGTCTGGATCCTTAATTTTCCCTCTTTGCAAAAGCCCTAAATTCAAGCTCTGAAAAAACCTAGAAAACTAACATGGTGAAATCGCGTATACAATACAAAAATCAAATTGAATGCATTGGTTAGTTTCAGGACAAGATGATAAACATGAATCAACAATTAATTTTCATAAAAAATGCCTAGAACATGATATGCGATTATGAGTTTCATGCTGTACAGTTTCAGTTTAATCTACCAATTCTTGAGGTTTTGGTTGTTGTTTTTGATTGGAATGCGTTCAAGGGACCACAAGGAAGCTTTTGGAATCAATTTCGTGCCTTGAATCAACCTCTAACCATGAATTCAGTTTTGCTTTTTTTGGAGAAAAATCAAGTTTCACAATGGCTTTTTGGGCGCAGCTTTCAGTGTGTTAGCATTAGGGTTGTGATTCTGATTATGTAGTGAGGCTATTAGGTTAAGAAAATTGAATCAAATCTCTTCCATTCAATGATTTTGCAAATTGATTTTCTTAAGATCTTTTCAAATCTTTTCCATGTGCATTTTGTGTCAATTATGCTCATATTAAACCAAATCTTTCCTAATTAACCTATGCACGAAATATTGAGTCTAGAATGTGTACAAAAAGATTTGTTTGGTTCATTTAGATATTTTTCACATATTTAATTGATTTAATTGAATTAATATAAATAAAAATTCAAATAAATAAATAAAAAAATGAGAAAATACTTCCCTTTGGGCCAAGTGGTCGTGCATATGCTTAGAATGATGAATCATGGAAGAAAAATGGGCCCATTAGCAAATTTAGGTCATTTGAAGTAATGTTGACTTTTCAAAATATCCAAAAATTTCCCAACTTCCACAAGGCATAACTTGCTCTATTTTTAAGCTTTTCTCATGTTCTTGGACATTTTGGAAAGGTCTTTGAGTCCTTTAACCAATGCCTTTGGTCCCATGTCATTTTGATTTACCAATATCAAGTTATGGCCTTTGACTTAAAGTCCCTTTTTGTTGACTTTTGAAAATGACCTATAATGTTGAAATTGATAACTTTTTGTGAGAGCATTTCTTGGACTTGGAGTATGAAGATGAATTGTAGGAAATGTCTTTCTCTTCAAAATGAGCTTTAGATGGGATTTTTCTGATATTCCATGTGAAAGTTATGCTCTGGTCAATTTCAGTTGACTTTTCCAGCTGTCCAAATATAGTAACTTTTGCATCTTGATGATTTTCTGAGCCAAATTTTGAGAATCATGATCAAGCATTGATCAAATGATGTTTGTGGCTTCAAAATGATATGTTGACCAAAAATTTGAACTTTTGACTGTCAAATGACCATTTTGCCCCTACAGTTGACTGTAGTGCAATTTAGGGTTTTGACTGTGCAATTTTGAGCTGAATGCCTTGAAACTTGATATGAGGATACTTGACCATATTTATAGGCATATGAGATTTGATTGGGCCCTTGAAAACTTTATTTCCCTGATCAGAACACAAACCCTAGTTTTGACTGTATAGGAGACAGTTGAGCTGTGCCACCTTTGGGGAGTTTTGTGACTTGGCTTTGGCAATTTCTTGAAGAATATGGGAGGGCAAATTTTGGGGTACAACAGATGCTGTAGGCTTGATCTCTCCAATCATGTCGATTCCCCACATAGCGAATGGCCAAGGAGCTGTTAAGACATTGAGAGGAACTGGAGGTATATGTACCTTGTCCGCATATATTTGACATTTGTGACAAGTTCTGGAATGTTGATGGCAGTCAGCTTCCATGGTAGACCAGTAGTAGCCTGCCCATAGAATCTTCTTAGCCATCATATGCCCGCTAGAATGGGTGCCAAAGGTACCATTGTGCAGTTCAGCCATGATCTGCTCAGCTTCAATCTTGTCCACACAACAGAGCAGAATGCAATCATGATTGCACTTGTACAGGATACCATTCCTCAGAAAGAACTTGGCAGAGAATCTCCTTAAGAACTTTTTGTCGTTGACTGAAGCTCCTTCAGGATATTCTTGGGTCTCGAGATATCTTTTGACTTCGTGAAACCAAGGTCGGTCCACTACTTCTTCGGTATTAATCTCGTGACAATGCGCAGGTTCGTCCATTCGCTCGATGGTGATTTGGGGAGCCTCATTATCCCAGTTAAGTTTAAACATGGATGACATTGTAGCTAGGGCATCTGCCAGCTGATTTTCTTCTCGTGGGAAGTGCTCGAAGGTAACCTGCTCAAAATGTGGTAACAATGTCAAGACATGTTATTTGTAAGGGATGAGGTTGGGATGTTTAGTGTCCCACTCTCCTTTGATCTGACTGATGACCAAAGCTGAGTCTCCAAACACAACCAAAGATTTGATTCCCAAGTCTATTGCAGCCTTGAGTCCAAAAATGCAAGCTTCATACTCGGCCATGTTGTTGGTGCAGTTAAAGCAAAGTCTGGCGGTGAAAGGTGTATGGAAACCTTCTGGTGAGATGAGCATAACACCGATACCATTGCCAAGTGCATTGGAGGCACCATCAAAGTACATGGTCTATCGGGATCCTTGTTCAGGTCCATCATATGGTCTGTTCTCTTCAATGTTGTCCAATGTCATGATGTCTTCGCCAGTGAAGTCGAACTTCATGGACTGGTAATCTTCGACAGCTTGATGAGCTAGATGGTCAGCTAGCACACTCCCCTTTATAGCTTTTTGGGTCGTGTACTGTATATCGTACTCTGTAAGGATCATCTGCCATCTAGCTATCCTTCCAGACAAAGCAGGTTTTTCGAAGATGTACTTGATCGGATCCATCTTAGATATCAGCAAAGTGGTATGAGTCAACATATACTATCTTAGCCAGCGAGCAGCCCATACCAAAGTGTAACAAGTTTTCTCGAGCAGTGAGTATCGGGTCTCACAGTCGATAAACTTTTTGCTAAGGTAATAAATGGCATGCTCTTTTCGGCCAGACTCGTCATGTTGGCCCAGTACGCACCCCATTGAATTTTCTAGGACGGTCAGATACATGATTAGTGGTCTTCCTTCGACGGGTGGCATCAGGATAAGAGGTTCTAGAAAATACTCCTTGATTTTATCGAAAGCAACTTGACAGTCATCGTTCCATTTAACTACCTGATCTTTCTTCAACAGCTTGAAGATTGGCTCACAGGTAGATGTTAGGTGAGAAATGAACCTAGCAATGTAGTTTAGGCGTCCCAAGAAACCTCTGACCTCCTTTTCAGTGCGAGGAGCAGGCATTTATTGTATAGCTTTGACTTTAGCAGGTTCAACCTCAATGCCTTTGTTGCTGACAATGAAACCCAAGAGTTTACCAGACTGGACTCCGAAAGTGCACTTGTTTGGATTCAGTCTGAGCTTGTACTCCTTCAACCTGACAAACAGCTTTTGCAAATGGTCGAGGTGTTCTTCTTTCAGTTTGTGATCGGGCTATCATGTCATCTACATAGAATTCAATCTCATGATGTATCATGTCATGAAACAAAGATACCATGGTGTGCTAATAGGTTGCCCCAACCTTCTTCAGTCCGAATGGTATCACTTTATAGCAGAACGTACCCCATTGTGTAACAAAAGTAGTTTTCTCCATGTCTTCAGGTTCCATTTTGATCTAGTTGTAACCTGAAAATCCGTCCATGAAAGAAAATACCTTGTGCTGAGCTGTATTGTCAACCAAGATGTCAATGTGCGGTAGTGGAAAGTCATCTTTAGGGCTGGCCCTGTTTAAGTCTCTGTAATCCACGCACATTCTGACTTTTCCGCCCTTCATAGGCACAGGCACAATGTTAGCAACCCATTATGGATAGGAAGTAACAGCAAGAAACCCAACATTGAACTGCTTCATAACTTCGGCTTTGATCTTTTCAGACATATTGGGCCTCATGCGGCAGACTTTTTGTTTAACTGGTGGACAGTCTTCTCTTGTGGGTAGACGATATACCACAATGTCTGTATCGAGTCCCGGCATGTCTTTGTATGACCAGGCGAAGATCTCAACATATTCATTCAACAGCTGAACTAAGCGCTCCTTGACACTTGGCTCTAGGTTGGCACCCACTCTGACTTCTTTTCTGTCTTCAACAGTACCCAAGTTGATTGTCTCTAACAGCTCCTCATGAGGTAGAATAGCCCTTTCTTCCTGTTGTAGCAGTCTAGCCAATTCTCCCGGCATCTCACAATCTTCCTCACCTTCGTAGTCGGCATAGTAGACCAGATCTTCAGAGTCAATGAAGGCCATAGCAGAATTGTTACTCATGGAATTCGGAGTGGAAGGGTACCTGCATTTGTGAGTGTGTGTGTGTGTAAGGGATAGCCACCTTTAAACAAATAAAATGTAAAAAGAAAGACAATGACCATAAAAGTTTATATATGAAAACGTCCATGATTCATTAAAATGGCATATGAAGATGAAAAATTAAACCCTTACAAATGGACCTATGTGCCTCGGGTAAGGCACAAGGTTAAAAGTGTATGAATTGTTTGAGAATTATTACAAACCAACAGAAATGTTTGAAAGATAAATTACTGCGGTATGAAAGTAATCGGAACAAAGTCTTTTGCTTCCCAGTTGCACAGTCCTCCGTCAACAGTAGGGAAAATCCAGTCTTCCAAGTTACTCTCCTCTTCACTATCCTCCAAAGCATTGACTCCATGATGGGTGATCTTCACTAGTGCCCCCCCAGCACGGGTGCAGCGTACAGCCTTTTGAGCAGAAGAAGTGAACCCCAAGCCGAATTTATCTGATTTGAAAGGAAAGTCTGGAAGTTGCCCCCAGATTGTGCTTCCTCTTGCTTTAATTACAACCTTTGCATCTTTGAGAGACGACATCCGAGGCGGAGGTCTGGTAATCATGGGTATAGAAGACACTATCTTGGTTTCCGCAATCTCCTGGGCTACCTCTTCAAAATGCTGAAAAGGGGTTTCGATGAATTCTCCATCCAATTCAACATAGCGGAAATAATTTAGATGGCTTATCATGTATTCCTCTTCACCATGAACAGTTATGATTTTCCCCTGGACAGGGTATTTGAGCATTTGATGCAGAGTAGAAGTGGCGGCTCCAGCATTGTGAATCTAGGGTCTACCTAACAAGCAAGAATAGGAAGGACAGATGTCCATCACATAGAATGTGGAGTTGAAGGTTTCAGTTCCCACTTTAATCTGGATGTCCACCTTCCCGTGGACCATCCTTTTAGAACCATCAAAGGCCCTGGCAATTATATTGCTGGGCTTCAAGGTTAAACCTTCACAATCCAGTCTATCCAAGGCTTTCTTCGGCAAGACATTTAAAGACAACCCAATATCAACCAAAACATGAGCTAGGGTGGTTCCCCTACACTCCACCGAGACATGTAGCGCGTCATTATGTTTTCTCCCCTTGGAAGTCAAATTGGCATCGGAGAATCCTAGACCATTGTCGGATGTTAAGCTAGCTACACATTCCTGGAACTGATTCGCGGAGGTTTCTTGTGGCACGTGGGCCGTCTTCAAGAATCTTATCAAAGCTTTAGCATGAGCCTCTGAACAAAGCAGCAGGGCCAACATAGAGATCTTTGAGGGGGTTTGCCCCAGTTGTTCCACAACATCATAATCGCTTTTCTTGATTATTTTCAAAATCTCTTCCATTTCTTTTTGAGAGGTCTCAGGGATGACCAACGGCTGAGCCCTCATCCTGACGGGCGCTTATTGGATCCCTTTCCCTCTATCATCAGCAGCAGCAGAGGGGGCAACCAGAGGAGTTACAACTTCTTCAATAATTGGAGTTCTTGCAGATATGTTGACCGACACAGGGGTAACCTTAGGAGCAGCTGAGGGTCCAAAGATTGCCTTTGGAGGGGTAATCTCTAGAGAGAAAAATCTTCCACTGCGGGGTATTTTTCTCGTTCCAGCAATGTTTCCAACATCGGAAGTCTCTTCATCAGAACTCTCTTCAGTTGATTCAATTTGTTTAATATCGTGGTAGTAGATTTCTCCACCATAGTTCCACGGTATTGATTTATCGGACTTGTACGGGACGGGCATGGTTATCTTCAAAGGTACAGTATTCGGAGCGGATGTAATCTTAACAGGTCTTCTAGAGACCTTGGAAAGATTGGCGGATATGGTTATTATTGAAACATCATTGACAGGAGTCGGTGTAACAGGAGTCTTTTCAAAAAGGATTTCTTGGTTATCCATTAGGTGTTGGATGCCTAACTTCAACAATGGACAGTCGGTTGGTAAGGATGAACAAAGGCAGCAATCTTCTTCACAACCTGGGAAAATCCAAGCCTTTAGCAAATTCAACTTGATTATTGGTAGAGGAGTTATCAAATCATCAACAATAGCAATAAACAGATCCTCTTGAACAACATGGGCATTGTGGCCATGCTTTGGCATTGGAGCAGAGATTACATTCGGTTTTTCAGGGGCATCAAATTCCACTTCTTTAGCGTCTATCAAATCCTAAATCTTATTCTTGAGGGCCCAACAATTGTTAGTGTCGTGCCCTATACTCCCTGAATGATAAACACACTTGGCGTTTGAATGGTAGTAAGGAGAATTTGTATTCGGATTCTTCGGGGCCTCTTTCAGACTGGCAAGGTTTAACTTCAAGAGATAGGGTAGAACTTGAGCAGGAGTCATGTTTATCTGGGTGAATTGCCATACAAGCCTTTCCACCCTTGTTTGGTTGGTTATGGGTTGATTGTTTCTGGGCTGATCAGCTGCAGACTTCTGAATCATTACGGCCCCCACTGCTGGCCGACGCTCAACTCTTCCTTGACCTCTTTGGGAGTAGACAACTGATACTTCCTTCTTTGCTGGAAAAGTCTTTTTGATGGCAGCGGAAGCAAATGTATCTTTTTGAATTTTCCCGCTTTTTATGCCGGCTTCAACTCTCTCACCAGTTAGAATTAACTCGGTGAACCCCACAAAAGAGCTTCCTATCAGGTGATTAAAGAAAGGCCCTGATAGAGTCCCCAAGAACATATCTACTAGCTCCCTCTCAGATAGAGGTGGTTGTACTCATCCCGCCAAGTCTCTCCATTTCTGGGCATACTCTTTGAAACCTTCATTTGAGACCATGCCCATACTCTGTAATTGAGTACGAGTTGGTGCTAAGTCCGTATTATATTGATACTGCTTGTAGAAGGCAGCAGCCAAATCCTCCCAATTATGCATGTCAGACCTCTCTAGCTGGTAGAACCAATCTAACTGTGTCCCCAACAAGCTGTCCTGGAAAAAGTGGACCCACAGGTCTTTGTCAGAAGAATATGGTTGGATTTTCCTGACATAAGATCGTAGGTGCATCTTGGGACAAGACACCTCATCATATTTGGAAAAAAGAGGAACCTTAAACTTGGGAGGGATTACAATTCCAGAGACAAACCCTAACTCTTCAAAGTCCAGCCCAGGCACTCTCTGTACCTCCATGGAAGCTAGACGCTCTTCCAGGTTCTTGTATTTGTCATCTGCAGGAGGGTATTGCTATTCTGAGTAGTCCTCATCTTCCTCCTCTTCAGCCCCAGAATCTGAAGGCACAACAATCTCTTTACCTTTTCTCTCTCCTTCCTCAGAGGTTGACGAAAAATCTAGGACCCTTCTGGCTTGACCTTCAAATCTTCTGCCCAAGGTAGCCACACCAACTCTCTTCTTCTTATTTTTCTCTTTTTCCTTCTCTAACAGAGTTTTGAGCTCCTCCTGACCCTTAGCCAAGGTCATGAGTAGCTGTTGGAATTATGAATTCTGAGCTTGTAAGTCTTTGACCGTTTGTTCAATATCCATCTTGCTGAAATAAACAACAGAGAGATGAGGAAACTTGGTGTGAAGACCTGTTTATGCATATGATGAATGATATGTACTCATGTAATGCATTCAAGGATTCAGAAATTCAAATTTGTTTTAAACAAAAAAGAAACACACGTCATATTAATAAGATAGAATTGTTAGTACATTAATGCCCCATGGGCAAAATAATACAAAATTCTAAGGTAAAAAGACGTTGCGCATCCTCTTTGGTGCAATGTAGGTGTTAAGAGTCTGCTCTTCGTGAAGTTGATGAGTAAGTTCCAAAACCTTCTTCTCGCTGGCGTAGAATTGGGCTTCAAAAGTATCGCGGTCTCCCTTGAGCTGTATCCAACTCCTTTGCAGATCTTCGACTGATGTTGGCATGTCAGGATGTAGGAGGGTGTATGGAACCTCTCCTTCCATAACAGGCTCTATAATCACAGGGAGAGTGTAGGGGTAAGGCATCATAAGACTTTGGGTGCGGGTTCGTACCCACTTGAGGTAAGGCTCAAGGGGGATGGAATTCTTGTGTCCCAAGGTCTTACTGTCTACCTTGTTGGGCATCTTCCAAGCTCAGATAAACCTTTGTTGGAGTCCTTGATCATCGTTGTTGAAGTCAAAAACCAAGTCTAGAATCAGCATGTCATGTGGGCCATCGCTTCGGGGATACCCAAACTGTCTCAGAGCCAAGCAGGGGTTATAGGTAATGCCTCCCCTAATTCCAAGTAGAGGGACATTAGGTAATTCCCTATAATGGTCGACGATGATAACATTTTCTCTGGACCGAGAACACCAATGAACATCTGAATGTGTAAGAGTCATCAATCGTTGTGACCACCTCAAACCTTGCTCGTTCTTCAAAACTGATTGGGGAAGATGAGAAATAAACCATCTTTCCAGTAGAGGAGTGCAACACATGAGAACACCTCTTTTCCTCATTGTTCGAGTGTGAAAAGAGTGTAAGATATCTCCAAGCAATGTAGGCACCGGGTTGCGAGCCATGAAGATTTTGACAGCATCCACATCTATAAGTTGGTCAGGGTTTGGGAACAAGACCAATCCATAGATGAGAAGAGCTACAATCTCCTCAAAAGCTTGCAGGTCTAGAGCTTTCCAGCATTCTTGAGCTTTCTCAAACAGGAATTTGCCAAGAAACCCTTGACACCACTTATGGTTTCCCAATGACTCGTAACATCTGATGGTTGCAAGTGCAAGGCTTGAGCAACATCTTCAGGCTTTGGATCTCTTTCTGTACCGTTGAAAGGTAGTTGATGGAGAATAGGAATCCTCAAGAGTTGAGAAAATTCCTCCAAAGTAGGCACTAGCTAGTAGTCAGGAAATGTGAAGCAGTGATGTAGGGGGTCAAAGAACTGGAAGAGAACTTTCACCATGTCTTCCTCTGTGTTGGAGTTGACCAAGTTGAGAAGTCGACCATGTCTCTCAGTGAATGGAGAATACTCTGGAATCTTGGAAGCAAGCTCCTTGAGTTGAGGAGGAATTCTCACAAGGTTGACCTGAATAGTTTTCCCGCGAAGTGATTCCATAACCTACAAAACAGGAACAAAGATGAAAATAAAAAATCCTTGAAATGGTTAGTGGATGCATATGATGCTTCATGATGTTCATAATGTTATGCACAAGTATATATGTACAAGCAAGTCACACAAGTTCCTAGTTTAGGCTTGCATGGGGTTTCATAGGTAAGTACCCTCTTGAAGTTTAGTTGGCTCAACCTGTCCTAGAAATAGTAATCGGGTTCTAAGGAGCTCAATATCACTGGATTATTTTCTGTGTTCATTGTTTCAGTTTAGCCACTTTACTGGCGACCAAAATATTCCAAGAAAATAACCCGCAACTTCGGACTGCACCAAAGCCGGTCATCTCACTACATCCTAAAAGGCCAAGTTGGTCAAGTAAAGGTTCTAAAAGTCCATTAGTGCTTCATGACATCACTCAACGGCCCCATATTCTCTTTGATTGACTCAAAGGCTACCGGTACCCACAAATATGTCGCACTAATATAGCTATTGCTTAGACCATGTCGGTATACCCCACACAATTTCCACAACGTATTGCTATTTACCTATGAATGTTTTCCAAATCCGGGTAGAGGATTCAAACCCAAACAATAGAACCAAAGTGTAAAGAATACAAGTCAAACAAGATAAGCATGTAAAGGTGATTTAAAACCCTAAGGTAACCCCACTTTAAAACTAATTCCCCAGCAGAGTTGCCAGTTCTGTGATACGGTGGGAGAACTGACTTGAGGTTTTGCGTTTGTGTTCGCAAATGTTTCGGTTTAGCAAGAGTCGCCACCAAATTTTTATTTTATTCAAAGGAAAGGTCAAAAAGCACAGGAAATACCTTTGAGATGTTTTCTTGAGTTCGGGGGGTAGATTATGAAAAGGGAAGGTGCTAGCACCCTTTTCATCCATGGTTTTCCATGGGCTCTTAGTTACTTGTTTAGATCACTTGCTTTGCTTTTTCAATTGTTTCAAATGGTGCTTTTGTGTGGTTTTGAAAGTATTTTGAATAGAGGCCATCGTTTTGGCAATCTTTGTAATGATTCTTATTTGAAGAATGTATACAAAGATGTTTGTCTTTTGAAAAATGTTTCAATGTTTGAAAGTTTGTTTTGGAAATTGTTTTGAAATTGTTTTGAAATTGTGTGTGTGTTTGTTTGAAAATAGAAAGGATGGTTTGCAAATTGATCAAGTAACTAGGAGCATCTACCTAATCAAAAGTCTTTCTTGTACATTTTTAACCCTTTGACATTGTTGTTTTACCATTGTATTTGGTAAACAAACTTATCTTTGGATGTTAAACGGGACAGGCGTGGGTCATCGTATGGCCATGATAACAATATTGCCAAGTATCTTAGCATGTTTTAGGGACTAAGATCATTTGTTTTTTAGGCAACATTTTGATAGCGTCATCGAGGGACTATGATCTTTTTGTTTTGATTTTGTTTTGCCAAGATACCTAGCATGCATGCCATGGCCATGTTTTAAGGCAACAAAATGGATGAAACCCTAGGTCTGCTTGTGTGCAATGTGTTGTCATTTTTCATGCATTTTTGTCTTGTATTAAGTCATACTATTTGTTTTGATTTTTTGGTCTTTTGCATACAAAACACTAGTTTACTATCATGGTATATGAAAGTAATAAAATGCGTAAAGTAAATCTAGACTATTACAATATTATTATGGGGAGGGGGATACAAGTTTGAATAAGGGGTATTTGCACAAAATAAAAACCTAATTCACTATTACAACCCAATTGAATTTATACAGAAATAAATAAATAAACAAGTATTTAAATATGGAATAAATTGTAAATATGCAAAATGTTTTTATATTTATTTTTATGTATGAGAAAATAAGTTTATTTAATGTCTAAAAAATAAGAAAATAAAATGATTATTTTTTGAAAGGGTGAAAACCCTAATTTTGATTAAAAGAAAATATTCTATATTATTTATTTTTTATTCAAGAAAAATAATAATAATTTGTACAAAAATGTTAGAAATTAAAATATGTGAGAAAATAATATTTTATATGTATAATATAATAAAATAAAATATTTAAGTATTTTAATATTATTTACAATTTTATTTAAGAAAATAAAGTATATTGTTATTTAATAAACTATTTTTATGCCAAGAAAATAATAAAAATAATAAAATAAAATGTGAAAAATTAAGAAAATATTTTTTGTGATTTTAAATATTTAGAAAAAAAAAATAAAGTCAGAAAATATAAAAGAAATGAGAAAATATACAAAATATAGAAAATGGGCCAAGGGGGTGCAAAAAGTAAAAGGGGGGGGGGGGGTGCCAAAATCAGAAAAGCCAAGCCCAAGCCCAATCTCACAATCTCACTTCATCCCTGTCCTTCAGATAAAAAACGCGCGCGCCCTGCTTCAAAAAGTAACTCTTGCATACGTGCATAAAAACAAAATCTTGCAACATGAAACTTGTAGCATGTTAACTCACGATTCTAATGATATAAAAAACTTGACCTAACTCTCAAAGATCAGAGAGAATTTTATCACCCCTAATTTCTGACCTAGTTTTTTCAGCAACTTCAACTATCAAATACTCCTAGCTCAGTCAATATAAATGGAAGCTATGCATATGTACAGCTCAAGCACATTAAGGACTACATTTTTGCTTCACAAACCTAAGCTTAATGATGCCTAAATAAGGAGTTAGAAACTTGACAAATATCTTGTTCAGTTGAAGTTGAATATGGCAATGTGGGAACTTTGGTTGAGGCCTGAAGGTCGTGTGAGCTTGCTTGAAGTTCCCTCAAGCTATCCCAATGCTCAGCTTGCCTTGAACTTGCCTGAATCTCCCTGTAGAAGTCAACCTGCAAAGCTTCAAAATGAAAATGGTGAAGTGTGAAAACGAGCTCACAGTTGCTAGACAGGGGCTTGGATAGTTCAGGTGTGTTGTATGGAATGTGTTTGAAGTGGTTCCAAGCAAAACGCACGAGCCAATTTGGTTTTGGAAATGGTTCTGCAGATGATGCCCTGTTTGGGCAGGAACTTGTGATTTCTGTGCTTAAGGGTGTTTGAGAGGCTTGGCAATCGTGTTTAGGCTTGCAAGAATGTTCTGAACTTGTTTTAAATGAGTCCAAGGCTTGCTCTTATCAGATATTCAAGTTGTGTGGACTTTTGCCAAATTGCTTGCTTTTGAAGAAAAGTGGGAAGTGACAATGCCAAAGCCTGTACATGCTATCTTAGGGACTGCACATAGTTGGTGAACTTTGCCTGATATTTGTGGACTTTGTTTGCAGCAAGAGGTTAGGTCCATGGCTCAAGATAAACAAAGTTGCTAAAACTATGCTTTATGGAAATGGTATTGTTACCTTTATGCCATAAATGGAATAAATCAATGTAAAATGCTCCAAAGCTCAGAACAAAGCCATTTTCCAATGTATTTGCATTCAATTTTGGAGAGTAAAAAGGATTAGAACATGTAATGCAAGTACAAGCATAATTCAAACTGATTTGCAACTTGAACCAATGTGAAAAATGCCTTGGACAAAAGTGATAATTTGCCATTTTCATTCTTCGATTCTACCTAACCACAAATGATCTTGGAGAGTTCCTTGACATATTAGAAATCTTGTAACATGCTCTACAATCCATATTTGAAATTAATTTTGAGATTCCACTTGGAACTAGGTGAAAAGTTGCCATGAAGTTAGGTAAAAAATCTGCCTAAACTAGGGCAAAATTTCACTAAGTTAAAAGTTTTATGGACCCTTATTCACAAAATCATAACTTGAGATCCAAGCATCTTTTGTGAAAACTTTGTGAAACAAAGTTGTATATTTTGTGGAGGACTACAACTTTCATGTTGGAAGTTTTCTTTGAATCCAATTTCATCATGGTGAAAAAGTTGGGAAAAATAAGAAATTTTCATAACTTAGAAAATTTCTAAGTTATGAAAAATTTCAAACTTAAACCCTAATTTTCAAAATTAGGTTTCTTGATGAACAATTTTCATGTTTTGACACATCTTGATGAAAAATGACCCTTGGCACTTGATTTTGACCAAAAAGTCAAAGTTTGACTTTTTAGTGTACAGTTGATTTTTGATCAATTGACTGGAAAATTCATCTGTCAATCCAATGCATTTGAGATCTTTTGAACCTTGTGATTAGGTAAAGATGGTGATATTGAGTCCTTGAAATAATGCTTGAACCCAATTTGCCATTGGCTAGGTGACAAATCAGAAATTGCCCTTCTACAGTCGAAACCCTAATTTTGACCATTTTGCCCTTTTGATGATCTGATCAAATTTCTTGAGGAGTTGTGGTTCAAACTTGATAAAATGGTTCATATGAGTTTATAATGTTGATGTGGATAAAAAATTATGAAGTTTGATTGTAAATTGGCCATGGTTGACTTTTTCCCCAATACAGCTGATTTTTAGGTCAACTGTCCAATTGACTGGGCAAAAATTTGATTCAAGGCTTGAAACTTGGTGTGAGCAATCTTAGGAGTTCAACATGAAGTATGAAAGTAACATGAGGTATTATAAGTCCAAAAATACTTGTGCAAACTCAAACCCTAATTTCAAGTCATCAGTGCAAGGAGATGTCTTGAGCTGAGCAAACCCTAATCTGGTCTTGAGTCCAAAGGGTCTTGTGGGGAAAATCTTGATAAAATGAGAGGGCAAATTTTGGGGTACAATAGTATCCCTGAGAGAATTATCACTGAAAATGGTTCCAACCTCAATAATACCATGATCACTGAACTCTGCATGCAGTTCAAGATCAATCATCACAACTCTTCTCCATATAGACCTAAGATTTAAATGTGCAGTAGAAGCTGCCAACAAGAATATAAAGAGGATTGTGGAAAAGATGGTGGTAACCTACAAAGAATGACATGAGATGTTGCCATTTTCTCTTCATGGCTATCGTACCTCGGCGCGAACATCAACTAGGGAAACCCCATTCTCTTTAGTCTATGGCATGGAAGTTGTCTTGCCCGTCAAAGTTCAGATTCCTTCTCTAAGGATTATGAAAGAAGCAGACTTAGGCGAAGACGAATGGATTCAAACTAGGTTGGATTAGTTGAATTTTATTGATGAAAAGAGGCAGCCTGCTATCTGTCACGGTGAGATATACCAGAAATGTATGATTAAAGCTTTCAATAAGAAGATCAAGCATCAGGTATATCAGGATGGTGACTTGGTAATAAAGTGCATCATTCTACCACAAGGTGATCCTAGGGGAAAATGGACTCCTACTTACAAGGGACAATTTGTTGTCAAGAAAGTATTATCGGGCGGTGCTATGATACTAACCACCATGGACGGTGAAGACTTCCCACACCCTGTGAACGCGTATATAGTCAAAAAATACTATGCATAAAAACGACCCGCTAGGTTGACATACCTAGGTAAAAATAAGGGCATCCCGACGAACCAAAGAGGTTTAGAAAAAAGTTAGGGATATATACAAAAGACTGTACACGCGGCAAGTCGAAAATCCGAAAGGGCGGCTTGGGCAAAAAAGGGTATCCTGGTGGACTGAAAACCTGAAAGGGCGGTCCATGCAAAATTTAGGGATTAAAGCATACGACTACATCCTGTTGGATCACTTACAACCAGCTTTATTACCAAGGTCTGAAGTTCAAATGGTACAATATTAGTTCAATCAACGTCTTCCAACGACAAGGGATGAGATATTCAAAGGCATATGGGCGATAGCAGAGTTAGAACCCAATGAGATCACTCCCACATGGCTATATATGTTTGTTTTTACTATGTACTCTTTTCATTTCATGACAAATTCCTCTTACTAGGATTTCCGTCTCTTTGTACAAACTCGCATGTTTATAGGAAAAATATCAATACAAATATACTTTAAAGTCCAAACTTTTTGTTTCTCTGTTTTGTTTGCAAAAACGTCCAAAAAATAAATTGAATGAACATTTGCATATGAGCATGATAAACTCTTAACAAATATATGCATAAGAACAATAATAAACATTTTATCAAAAAATCAAGGAGCTGGGATGACACTTAAGCTGTCCATAAATCCCCATCGAGTCCCTTTCATAAGATTATCCACAGTGAAGCCGCTATTTCCACTTCTATGAGATTATCCCCACAGAGTAATCTTCACAAATAAAGATACATTCCTCGCGATCTCCCCGCAGATCACTCTAGAAAATAAAGGAGTATAATCTCTTCCCCGTAATTTCCCTACCGAATTCTAATTAGTACACTTCATAGAAATTCTCTTCTCCAGCTGAGTTTGGTCCTCTAAAACTGAAAAGGAAAACTTGAGTCAATTTCCCCAAGAGAGTTTATTTCCTCAGCAGAGCACCCTCCACCAAACAGGGTTTATTTCCCCAACAATCTAAAAAATCCCCAGCTTGAGTCTATCACTGACAAATTTCTTTTACCCAGTAAAGTTGCCACTATCCCTAGAGACTTGCTGCAAAACCTGGAATCGAACCTCGTGTTAGTTAAGAATTATCTTCCCCAGACGAAATGGAAGGTTATCCATCTATTTTAAGCCCAGTTATGGTATATAAGAATTATCTTCCTCAAAGGTTATCCATCTCTTTTATCCCCAGTCAAGGTATATAAGAATTATCTTCCTCAAAGGTTATGCATCTCTTTTATCCCCAGTCAGGGTATATAAGAACTATCTTCCCCAGACGAGTTGGAAGACTATCCATCTTTTTTTATCCCCAGTCAGGGTATATAAGAATTATCCTCCCAGACGAGTCAAAAGTTTAACCATCTCTTTTATCCCCAGTCAGGGTATATAAGAAATAAATTCCCCAGTAGAGCAACAGACGACCAATGTTCCTAAACTCTACTTCCCAAACAGAAATCAATACATCCCTTACAGAGTTTCCTCAAACAAGTAAGCAGGAATCCCCGACGGAAGCATTCTAAATAAGATTGAAGATACATATAATCTTCATCCCCAGCAATGGTCAGGGATTTATTTTCCCAGACAAGGATACTGCACATGCTTACAAATACATTTCAATAACATTGTACATTCATACATCATAACATATTCATACGAAACACATATAGTACAATATCATTTATTTTGAGAACATCATTATGCAATGTGTTGTACCCCAAAAAATTCCCTCTCATTTCTCAAAGGATCACCCTGAATCCTCAAGTTTGCTTCCATCCAATCCCAAGCCTCGAATTGCAGATTTTTCAAGAAAGTCATTCACAAGGTTAAAATGGTCATTTGTACATTGAAAAGTCAACTTTTGACTTTTGATCACAATCAAGTTTCAAGAGTCATATTTCATCAAGACATGTTTGAGATATGAAGTTTGTTTCATCTGGAAATTCAAAAATAAAAAATTACTTTGAAAAAGCTAAATGTCTAAATACTTAGAATTTTTCTAAGTGTATAAGAAATATGACAGACTCAGAACTTCTGATCAGATTTTGACCATGGTGCAAGTTGGTTCTGGCAGAACTTCTGATACAATAGTTATAGATTTCAATGCGATCTAAAACATTGCAGAATAGAACTTCTCCTAGAAATGCTGGGATTTCAAGTTATAACTCCTCAAAGACACGTCCATGAAACTAAAACACTCAGCAAATTCTGGGCACTGTCAAAACAGATTTTGGTCAGAACTTCTGGGCCAGTTTTCACAAGGGTTCAGTCAGAGTTTGCAAGGGTAATTCAAATAAGGTTACAAAGCATGCTACAACCGTCCTGGAAAGTCTGAGAGCTCCTTCAGAACATGCTGAAGCAAAGGGATTCAAGGATCAGAAGTTGGATGTCTATTCTAAGTCACGCTGAAGCTGAACTTCTGATCCAGGACTAAGCAATGATGCAGAATATCACGTTGCAGGATTTCTGGGTTGATCAATCTCATCATCATTTAATGCTCACAACCACTTACGGGTCTTTGTTCAAAGGGTTTCTCCATGTGTGGCATAGAAGTAACTTTACTGTCTTGGAAAAGCAAACTCTTGTACAAAAGTGTGTTGGGACCATGCGTTACTTTTGCTTTGGAAGTTACCTTTCCTTAATTCCTGCTTACAATTCCAGCTTAGGCACTGCTAAGGCTACTAACCACCATACTTGCTTCAACAGCAAGGCAACACCCTAGCATGTGATGGTTGCACTCTCCAAGCTACAAGATTTTTGCCTATAAACTGAAAGCCATTGGCCACTGTAAAAGGGTCGTAAATTTGAGAAAGAAAAGCCCTGAACCCCTGCTAAAAGTCCAAGAGTCCAAAAACTGCAAACATGACACACAAAACCTGTTAACTTTTGATTCCTTGCATTCAAACTCCATATATTATCAAGTGTTTCTTGACTAAAACCATCCACACAGTTTCTGATTCACATATTAGAAGTTATCCTAACTTCTGTGTTCATACTGCAATACACTCTCCATCCACCTTCACCTCAAAGAAGTCAGAACATCACCCTTGGCTGTTCCAGAAGTTGAAAACTTCCAACCTGTTGAGTACATGAAGAAGCTTCTCAGAACATCACCAGAGTTCAGGACCAACCTCCAGTTCACAGAATCTTTTCTGGCTGCAAGGTAAGCTTCTGTTGACTCTCATCACATTACTTAAGCATTACCAGATTTGCATGTTCAAAAATATAATGTAGACATCATGTTTCTGATGTTGTACATATTCTGAGGTTGCACATATTTGTCTTCCTAAGTAGGGAGTAAATCAGTTCAGAACTTCTTAAAGAAATTAGAACTTAGAATTAGGATTAGCAAATTCATGCTTGCCTCTGATTTATAGTTCTGATATCTCTTATTTCTGAAACACTATGAAACCTGCCATAACTGTCATATGCGCATCTTATGTTTTGTTGAGAAATGACCAAGTTGCAGATGTTCTGACTAGCATGGAGAGGGAGACCAAGTTCTGCCAGTGGTATCAGAACTTCTGAAATATTCTTTGTTCCCAACAGACCCAGAACTTCTGACTTTCCCTATTTTTCACTAATAGGATATCTGTTTTGCAGTATGCCAGAGTCAAATTCTGACCTCCTTTAGTCAGCAATACGCTGATTCTACTTTCTTTTTCCTCACTATTTTTGCTATCACTTCTTATTTCATTAATCAAAAACACCAAATACATTTTTTCATTTTTTACATGTTTTACTTTATTTCTTAAAACAAAAAGATCAAAAATGTTTTCTCAAACCAAACTTATTTCTTTTTTTACAAAACAAGTCCATTTTACATTTCTTACACATTCTTATCCATTCAATATGGTTTTAATAGTAACTTAGGATTTAATTTTATTTGCAACCCCCATTCATAAATATGTACCCCCATCCCTAAAATATTGTAATAGCGTAGGACTTTACATTTCTGCAATTCATCGCTTTTGAATGTAAATGCTATTAATCAGGATGTGTATGGCAAGACATGAAATCAACAAATAGATCAACCTAATCAAGACTAAAATTCATGCAATCAAACACACTTGCACACTAGAACCCTTAAGGTTAACTCCACTTGTTGCCTAAAAAATGGATATGTTATGCATGTGGGGTGTCTTAGCAAAAACAATCGAAATACAAGATCATAGTCCCTCGATGATGCTATAAATGTCGCCTTTCAAAATTATCTTAGTCCCTCAAAAAGAAATGCTAAGATACCTCACAAAATTTCTAATCAAGGCTATACGACGACCCACACCCGTCCCGCTTACATCCAAAGATAGGGTTGCTTACCTTCAAGTCAGTTCTCCCCCCGCATCACAGAACTGGCGACTCTGTTGGAGATACATATTTTAAAAGTGGGGTTACCTTAAGGTTAGATCACATTTACTTGCTTTCTTTGTTTGAATTGTGTGTGCTTTACATTTTGGATTCTTTGTTTGGGTTTGAATCCTCCACCCGGATTTGGGGTGCGGGGTATACCGACACGGTCTAAGCAATAGCTACGTTAGTGCGACATATTTGCGGGTACCGGTAGCCCTTGAGTAGTCAATGAGAATACGGGGCCGCTGAGTGATGTCATGAAGCACTAACTGAATTTTAGAACCTTTACTTGACCAACTTGGCCATTAGGACGTAGTGAGATGACCGGCTTTGGTGCAGTCTGAAGTTGGTAGATACTCGATACTACACTCATTGAGGTTTGTTTTTTTTTGGATATTTCGGTTGCCATTAAAGAGGCTTGCACTGAAACAATGCCCGAGAGAACGAACCAGTGATATTGAGCTCCTTAGAACCCGATTACTATTTCTAGGACAGGTTTGAGCCAACTAAACTTCAAGAGGGTACTTACCTATGAGACTCCATGCAAGCCTAAACCTAAGGACTTGTTGCTTTATTTGTATATATACACTTGTACATAACATCATAAGCATCATAACATCATACTCATATTCACTAACCATTTCAAGGATCTTGGGATTTATCTTTGTTCTGTTTTGTAGGACATGGATTCTCTTCGCAGGAAAACCATTCAAGTCAATCTCGTAAGGATCCCTTCTAAACTCAAAGAACTAGCATCAAGGATTCCTGAAAATTCTCCATTTACCAAAAGACATGGTCGCCTACTCAACTTGGTCACCTCCAACACATATGAGGACATGATGAAGGTGCTTTTTCAGTTCTTTGATCCTTTACACCATTGCTTCACGTTTCCCGACTATCAACTTGTGCCTACTTTGGAAGAATTCTCCCAACTCTTGAGGATTCCCATTCTCAATCAACTACCTTTCAATGATACGGAAAGAGACCCAAAGCCATAAGAGATTTCTCAAGCTCTACGCTTGTAACCATCTGATATCACAACTAATTGGGAAACAAGGAGTGGTGTCAAAGGCTTCCTAGCAAGGTTCTTGTTTGAGAAAGCCTAAAACTGTTGGAACTCTTTGGATTTGCAAGACTTTGAGGAAATTATGGCTCTCCTCATCTATGGGATGGTTTTGTTTCCAAATCCTGACCAACTCATAGATGTGAACACCGTCAAAATCTTCATGTCTCGTAACCCGGTGCCTACTTTGTTAGGGGACATCCTACATTCCTTTCACACTCACACTTTGAGGAAAAGAGGTATCCTTATGTGTTGTACTCCTCTCTTGCCAAGATGGTTTATTTCTCATCTTCTCCAATCTGTATTGAAGAACAAGCAAGGATTAAGGTGGTCCCATAGGTTAATGACACTCAGACATTCAGATATTCATTGGTGTTCTCTCTCTTTGGAGAATGTTACTATCGTCGACCGTCGTGGAGAGTTCCCTAATGTCCCTTTGCTTGGCATTAGAGGAGGTATCACTTACAACCCTTGCTTATCCTTAAGACAATTTGGTTACGCCCAGAGGGATGGTCCACATGAGATGCTTATCCAAGGATTGGTATTCGACTACGAGAATGACAATCAAGGTTACCGTCAGAGGTTTATCCGAGCATGGAGGATGTTGAACAAGGTGGAGGGAAAGACGCTAGGACACAAGAATTCCATTCCCCTCGAGCCTTAACTTAAATGGGTACAAGCCCGTGCTCAGAAACTTGTGATGCCTTATCCCTCCATCTTACCGGTCATTATGGAGCCTGTGGTTGAAGGAGATGTTCCCTACACTCTACTCCATCCCGATATGCCTACCTCTCTCGAAGACTTACAAAAGGGTTGGATCTAGCTGAAGGAAGAACGAGATACTTTCGAGGCTCAATTCTTTGCTAGTGAAAAGAGGGTCTTGGAGCTTACGAAGCAGCTACAAGAAGAACAAAGTGTGAACGCTTATATCGCGCCAAAGAGGATGCGTTCGGTCTTTTTATCTTAGAAATTTGTTTTGTAAGCCCAAGAGGCATGATGTAATCTTTCTTGTTTTGTCTAATAAGAATTAACGTTTGTCCATTCTTTTGTCTATACAAATTTAAATTTCATTAATCCTTGAAATCATTTGCATATACATATTCCATGCATCACAACATGACAGGTTTTCGCATAACAGGTTTCCTTATCTTTCTGCTGTTTATTTCAGCAAGATGGATCTAGAGAAAACTGTGACGGAACTCCAAGCCTAGAATTCTTAGTTTCAGGAAGCTCTACTCGCCCTAACTAAGGGGAAGCAAGATATGATGGCTTTGCTGGCCGTTAAGAAGAAGCCAAAGAAGAAAGATCTACTCAACATGGGTAGAAGGTTCTAGGAAACAATCCGTCAAATCCCAGTAGGAGGAGACTCATCTAAGAGGACGAGAACCTGGTCGGTGAGGTCAAGAGTACTCAGGCCGGATATGCTAATAATCAAGAATCTGATGATGATTATTTCAACGAGCAGTATCCACCCGCTGAAATCAAATACAAGCAGTTAGAAGACATATTGAAAGCTGTTGAAATCCAAGACGTCCCCGGTTTAGATTTTGATGATTTAGGTTTGATCTCTGGGGTAATCATTCCCCACAAATTCAAAGTACCAATCTTTGCAAAGTACGATGGGGTTTCTTGTCCCAAACTCCATTTGAAATCTTATGTACGCAAGATACATCCACACACTGCTGATAAGAAACTATGGGCTCATTTTTTCCAAGAGAGCTTGGCTGGAACACAACTTGATTGGTTTTATCAGTTAGATGGTTCTCGTATCAACACTTGGGAGGATCTAGCTACTTCCTTCTACCATCAGTATCAATACAATGCCGACTTGGCGTCAACAAGGGTTCAGTTACAAGATATGGCCATGGGAATAAATGAAGGATTTAAGGAATATGCGCAAAAGTGGAGAGACCTTGCTAGTAGAGTCCAACCTTCCTTGACTGATAGGGAGCACATTGACATGTTCATGGGCACTTTATCTGGTCCTTTCTTTAATCTGTTGGTTGGCTGCTCTTCTTCTGGTTTCACCGAGTTAATCTTAATCGGTGAAAGAGTTGAAAGTGGCATCAAAAATGGCAAGATCTCTGTGGCTTCTACCTCCACCATCAATCCTACCAAGAAACCTTTTGCTGCAAAGAAGGAAGTTAATGTTGTGTATGGGGAAAGGGCCCATAACAAGAAGAATGACCATCCGTCTGTCAATGCTGTCTGAATCTCCAATCCAACTCCTACTCCAAGACCACCTGCAAATAATCAATGTTTTGAAACTCCAGAAGACAATTTACGAGGTTAGGCATGTCACTGTCTCAAGCCCTTCAACATTTTCTCAAGGCCAATTTAGTGACGTTGCACGATCCTCCCTCCAACCCTGACACCTCGTCACCAAAGTATAATCCAAACGCTAGATGTACTTACCATTTAAATAGCCCTGGGCACGAGACTGACCAGTGTTGGGCCTTGAAGAACAAAATCCAGGATTTAATTGATAACAAAACTATTGAATTTGATCCTCATCCAATGCCGAAGCATGACAAAGGTGTTAATGCTGTCGAAGATACAATTTTTGTTACTTCTGTTGAAGATTTGACTACCCCGCTGAATATATTAAAAAACAATCTGTTGAAAGTTGGGATCTTCCCTGGCTGTGAAAAAGACTGTGTGTGCTGTACAAGACGACAAGATGAATGTGAAGAGCTGAAGAAAGGCATACAACGCCTGATGGATAGCCACGAAATTATGTTTGAAAAGACTCCGCCTGCCAAGAGTTTGGTTAATAAATGTGAAGACCTATCCATTATTACCATCTCCAACAAACCTCTTAGGATCACTTCCAAAGGTCCTATTAGGATTTCAAATGAACCCACTGTTGCTCCCTTAATCATTACCAATGCCAGACCGATTCCTTACTCTTCAAACAAAGCGGTACCATGGAATTACGGTGCTGAGGTGTTCTATCATGGGATTAAACAAGATTCCTGGATCAAAGAAGAAAAAGATGACAATGTCAGCAACATAGCTGGCTCAAGCAAAGTAACTAGAACTGGGAGAATATTCTCACCCAATATCTCACCTCCAATACTTACAAAGATGTCCATCCGTATTTCTCCTGCTAAGCCAGGTACCGAGACAAAAGGAAAAGGGAAGGTTGTTGAGCCTGATGTAATTGAAGTACCCTCCAAGGGCGTAACTAATGAAGAGCCCTCCGCTCGTGAGATGGACGAGATTTTAAAGATCATAAAAAGAAGCGTCTTCAAAATTGTAACAGTTGGGGCAAACCCACTCTAAGATTTCAATGTTGTCATTGCTGCTTTGCTCCGATGCCCATGCTCGGACATTAATCAATTTCATGAAAAAGGCTCATGTCCCTATGAGACAACAACATACCAATTTGAGAATTGCGTGGCTAGCCTGACAGCTGATAGTAGCTTGGGGTTTTCAGATGCTGACCTAACACCTCTTGGGAAGAATCACAACAAAGCTTTAAATGTTTCTATCGAGTGCAAAGGGACTACTTTAGCACATGTGCTAGTCGATACTGGTTCTTCTCTGAATGTATTACCCAAGGGGGCATTAGACCGTCTTGACTGTGAAGATTTAATCTTGAAGCCAAGTGATATCATCGAAAGAGCGTTTGATGGATCAAAGAGGACTGTTCATGGGGAAGTAGATATTCCAATCAAAGTGGGCTCCCAAATCTTCAACTCCACCTTCTATATTATGGATATTCGCCATGCCTATTCTTGTCTGTTAGGTCGCCTGTGGATTCATAAGGCTGGGGCAGTGACCTCAACCCTCCATCAGAAACTCAAATACCCAGTCAAAGGCAGGATAGTCACCGTCTGTGGAGAAGAAGAGTTTATGGTGAGCCACCTTAACTCTTTCAAGTATGTAGAGATGGACTGAGAATTCATTGAAACCCCATGTCAAGCCCTTGAGGTTGTACCACCGATGATTGTTGCTACTAAATGTTCTTTTGATGATTCTAAAGCTGTTAAGGCCATTCCAAAGATGGTTTCAGTCAAGGATGCCCGTGCGGTAATTGAAGAAGGAAACTGTGATACTTGGGGGCAACTCCTCGATATCCCTTTTAAAGCAGACAAATTTGGTTTGGGCTTCACCGTCAAAGCTCAGAAAGAAGTGGGGCGTGATCATGGTGGAAAGCCACCTCTCTGCATTGGAAGCCATAAAGTCAACGCCGTGAGTGATTCTGAAGAGGAGACTACATTTGAAGAGTGGGTGTATCCGACTACAACGGAGCTGAAGAATTGGCATACAAAGGACTTTGTGCCCATCTCCTTCATTGAGGAGTAATCTACTTGTTATTACTTTTCTTTCAATTCAATAACATGTCGTTTGTAATATTTTGACAATGACTTTTCAACCATATGCCTGGCTCGGGGCACTTTGGTCCATTTGTCAAGGGTTTTATTTATGTTCATCTAATCATATGATCATTCAGTACATTGGACTCTTTTGCATTCAAATATTTGTGCTCATTGTCTTTCCTTTCTTTCAATTACATTTTTTTAAAAAAAAGCCATGTATCTTACATGCACACACACACTTTTGCAGATCCACATCCACTCTGGATCCTATTACCAATGACTCTACTATTGCCGACTATGACTTTGAATGCCCTATCAACCAAGCCGAAGACGAAAGCGAGGAAGATTGTGACATACCGGGAGAACTAGCCATACTTCTATTACAAGAGGAAAAAGCCATTCAACCGCACGAAGAGTCAGTTGAAGTTATCAACCTGGGTACTGAGTCAGATAAAAGGAAATTAAGATTGGAGCTAACTTGGAAAGCAATGTCAAGAGCAGGTTGGTTCAGATGTTGCATGATTATATGGAAGTTTTATCTTGGTCTTATGAAGATATGTCTGGGTTGGATACCAACATCGTAGTTCATCATCTGCCGACGAAAGAAGACTGTCCGTCTGTCAAGCAAAAGGTTCGTCACATGAGGCCTGATATGTCTGTAAAGATCAAAGCCGATGTAATGAAACAATTTGATGCATGGTTCCTAGCTGTAACATCCTATCCTCAATGGGTTGCCAATGTGGTGCCGGTACCAAAGAAAGACGGGAAAGTTCGCATGTGTGTAGACTATAGGGATATGAATAGGGCAAGCTCCAAAGATGATTTCCCTCTACCACACATTGACGTCTTAGTTGATAATACTGCTCAGCATAAAGTCTTCTCATTCATGGATGGCTTCTCAGGCTATAATCAAATAAGGATGTCTCCCAAAGATATGGAGAAGACTACTTTCATTATGCAATGGGGCACCTTCTGCTACAAGGTCATGCCGTTCGGATTAAAGAATGCGGGGGTAACATATCAAAGGGCTATGGTAGCCTTATTTCATGACATGATTCATCATGAGATAGAGGTATATGTGGATGATATGATTTCTAGATCATAAACCAAAGAAGAACATCTCGATCATCTGCACAAATTATTCGAGAGGCTGAAAAAGTACAATATGAGGTTAAACCCTAATAAGTGCATGTTTGGAGTATGATCTGGAAAGCTCCTAGGTTTTATCGTCAGCAATAAAGGCATTGAAGTTGATCCTGCCAAGATAAAGGCCATCCAAGAAATGCCAGTCCCTCATTCTGAAAAAGAAGTCAGAGGATTCTTGGGTCGTCTAAATTATATTGCCCGTTTCATATCCCACTTGACTTCTACTTGTGAACCACTCTTCAAACTCTTGAAGAAAGATCAGGTAGTCAGATGGAACAATGAATGCCAGATTGCTTTTGACAAAATCAAAGAATATTTACAAGAACCTTCTATTCTCATGCCTCCAGTTGAAGCAAGACCTTTGATCATGTACTTGACTGTATTAGAGAACTCTATGGGGTGTGTATTGGGACAACATGACGTGTCTGGCCGAAAAGAGCATGCTATTTATTACCTGAGCAAAAAGTTTACCGACTGTGAAACTAGATATTCACTGCTCGAGAAAACTTGCTGCGCTCTGGCATGGGCTGCTCGCCAGCTAAGACAGTATATGTTGACTCATACCACTTTGTTAATTTCTAAGATGGACCCAATCAAGTACATCTTAGAGAAACCTGCCCTTTCCGGACGGATAGCCAGATGGCAAATGATCTTGACTGAGTACGACATTTAATACACAACTCAAAAAGCCATCAAAGGGAGTATACTAGCAGATCATTTGGCCCATCAAGCTGTGGATGATTATCAATCAATGAACTTCGACTTCCCTGATGAGAACATCATGCTGGTAACCGACTGTGCAAAATATGGACCGTATGACGGACCTGAACAAGGATCCCGATGGACTATGGTATTCGATGGGGCTTCCAACGCCTTAGGTAATGGAATTGGTGTTGTGATCATCTCTCTTGAAGGTTGCCACACTCCTTTCACTTCCAGACTACGCTTCGATTGCACAAACAATATGGCCGAGTATGGAGCATGCATCTTAGGTCTGAAAGCTGCTATTGACTTAAGGATCAAGCATTTGGATGTATTCAGGGATTCCACCTTAGTGGTCAGCTAAGTAAAAGGATATTGGGACACTAAACACCCTAATCTTATCCCTTACAAGGAACTTGTGCTATCCCTAATTTCTTACTTCAAAGAGATCACTTTTGAGCACTTCCCTAGGGAAGAAAACCAGTTGGCTGACGCCTTGGTAACCATGTCTTCAATGTTCAAGGTCAGATGGGACAATGAAGCCCCTATGATTATAATTGAAAGATTCGATGAACCTGCACATTTCTATAAGCTCGACACTGATGCGGAAAAGCCATGGTACCATGAGGTGATGAGATACCTTGAAGCTCAAGAGTATCCATAGGGGGCATCTATCAATGACAGAAAGTTCTTGCAAAGATTTGTGGCCAAGTTCTTCCTCAGTAACGGGATATTGTACAAGCGCAACCATGATTCAACTCTACTCCGATGTATGGACAAGAGGGAGGCAGAGAAAATCATGGAAGACATGCACGATGGTCTCTTCGGTACTCACTCAAGTGGGCATATGATGGCTAAGAAAATCTTAAGAGGAGGTTACTATTGGTCAACGATGGAGACCGATTGCCATCAACATTCAAAAACCTGTCACAAATGCCAAATCTACGCTGACAAGGTCCATGTGCCTCCTATCCCTCTGAATGTCATGACCGCTGCGTGGCCATTTGAAATGTGGGGCATTGACATGATTGGAGAGATCAAGCCCATAACTTCCAACGGACATCGCTTCATTCTTGTTCCTATCGACTATTTTACCAAATGGGTCGAAGCCGCCTCATTTGCCTCAGTCACCAGGAATATGGTGGCCAGATTCATCACACACAACCTCATCTGCCGCTATGGTATCCCCGAAAGGATCATCACCAACAATGGGACTAATCTAAACAATGCTATGATTACAGAACTTTGCACTCAGTTCAAAATCAAGCATCACAATTCTTCTTCATATAGACCAAAAATGAATGGCGCAGTCGAAACGACCAACAAAAATATCAAGAAGATTGTGCAGAAAATGGTAGTAACCTATAAGGATTGGTATGAGATGTTGCCGTTTGCTCTACATGGTTACCGTACTTCAGCTAGAACCTCAACTGGGGCAACTCCCTTTTCCTTAGTTTATGGCGAGGAAGCTGTTCTGCCAGTAGAAGTTCAGATCCCCTCGCTAAGGATTATGAATGAGGCAGGCCTAGGTGAAGACGAGTGGATTCAAACGAGATTGGATCAGCTGAACTTGATTGACGAAAAACGATTAGCTGCTATTTGCCATGGTCAGACGTATAAAAAACGTGATGATCAAGACTTTCAACAAAAAGGTCAAACCTCGAGTATATCAAGTTGGCGACTTGGTGATAAAGCACATCATTTTACCACAAGGCGACCCCAGAGGCAAATGGACTCCCATCTATAAAAGACCATTTATTGTCAAGAGAGTTTTCTCTGGCGGTGCCGTGATGTTGACTAACATGGATGGCGAGGATTTCCCACATCTCATAAAAACGGACATAGTTAAAAAATACTACGCATAAGAGACCCTCTAGGTTGACACACCTAGGCAAAATAAGGGCATCCAGGCAAACCAAAAGGTTAGGGCAAAAATTAGGGATATATGCAAAAGATTGTACACCCGACAAATTGAAAACCCGAAAGGGCAACATGGGAAAAAATGGGTATCCTGGTGGGCTGAAAACCCGAAAGGGCAGTCCAGGCAAAAGTTAAGGATTAAAAGTGTATGACTATGTCCTGCGGGATCACCACCGTCAACTTTATTACCAAGGTCCAAGTTCAAATGGACCAAGATCAATCTAATCAACTTTTTTCGATGGTTGTTGCACCCCAAAATTTACCCTCTTGATTTAGGCTTATGTTTCATCATGAATATCATATTGCATTGCATTCATACATTGAGATGTGATCAAAGTACTTTGGTTATCAAGTCTTCCTCAAGCTTTGAAGGTTGATTTCATTAACAAGTTTCTCAAGTAGAATCTTATCATCTAAACCTCTGGATCTTTCAAGTTCAAAAGTTGTTGCATGTCTCAAGATGCTTTATCCATCTCTTTGGATCATCAGAGGATTGAAGTTTGTGTTTATTAATAAGAAGGAATCACTCCTTTGATTCACCAGTCAAATTAGGGTTTTGCTTGACCAAGGCTATTGATCAATATACAAGTCTTGATTTGGAAGCTACAACATCTCATTGGCATTTGAAAGGTCTTTGTACAAGAAATTGGTCAAGATGCCCAGAGGATTTGAAGTTTTGGAGATGATTCATCAGTCTCCTAAGGTGTTGACCAAAACTAGGGTTTGGGATTTCATCAAGATTTCTTGAGAATTTTGAAGTGAAAATTTGTAAATGGCCTCTATATGTTTGAAAGATCATATGTTTGAAGTTTGGATCATCAATTTTAAAGGGAAGTGGATCAGTTGATTCAGAGGGGCAAAATGGTCATTTTGGTCAAAATCAGTCAAAGTCAAGGTTGACTAAGTGAACTTTTTGCCAACCATCAATTCAAGGGTGTACTTTTCATATTTCAAGTCCATTTTTATCATTGGATCAAAAAGATTGAGGTTTGGGTTGAAACTTGTTCATAAAAGAAACCCTAAAAGTTTCTAATTTTGAAAAATGAGGATTAATTTCAAATTTTCATATTTTATTCACCTTTGATCAAAAAAATGCAAATGAAGTATGATTGGAAATATAAGAGGATGGTCTTTTATCTCCTTTTGGTTTCATGTCCAAATTGGCAAAGAATCAAGAATTATGGTCTTTGGAAGTCACAAAATTATAGGTCATTTTCCAAAATTAGTGAATTTCAAGCTCAATTTTGAGAAACTTAAATGATTCAATTACAAAACCTCAAAACTAAGGGATTGTAGATCTCTTCAACATCTTTCCAAATTGTATTTATTTGTGTCCAAATTCAAAAGTATGAGCAAGTTATGGACCTTGGAATTTGGAGGCATTTCATTGAATTCATGCATACCATGCAAATTGCAAATTCTTGATAACTTGATTTGTGGCCATTTGTTTCACTTCAAACTTGGCCCATGACTAATATGCAATGTACCAAGGCCCATCATGCCAAAGTTTGAGCTGCACATGGGCAAATGCAAGGGCAACTCGTGATTTTGCAAAAAGTAGCATGAAAATGCCTAATCACCAACACTTGCTTAATACAAGGATTTAAGCCTTAATTCTTTTGCTAATCTCTTCCTGAGATAAAATGGATTGAAATGCACATAAAATGCAAGCAAACGCACGAGGGATTTGAGGGCTGCATGTGCACACTTGATTTTGGCAAAAAGAGGAATTCATTCATTCTAACAGTTTTCAGTGTGAAAAACCTATCCTACCCTCCTCTTCATGCTCTATATATTGAGAGGCAAGCCTCATTGAACGTAATTCATGCTTCATTTCATCCCTGAACTCAGAAAACTCCATAACTACTTGTTCTGCAATTTTCTTCGATTCTTTCAATTCCCTTGCGCGTTTTGGTTGATTCTTCTTGCATTCTCTTCTCCAAGTGATAAGGATTGTAGATCGAGGCTTGGTTTGCAACTGGAGTGAAGGAGACAGTAGATTCATTTTTGCCTCAGAGGTTTGAATTCTTAACTTTGGGTCTTAATTTCTAGCCGTGCATTGTGTGATTTAAGTTCATAATCATGTTGTTTGAAGTTCACTAAGTGTTTCTGTAGCTTCAGAGCTTTTAATTTGATGAGATGTGCATGAATGATGTATCTGAAATTTTTCTGTTCAGTGAGTTTGTGAAATTTTTGCACGATCTGTTCTTGATCCATGGTTAATTATTTGATATGATTCGAATTGCATGTTGAAGTATGAAATGCTGGCTTTAATTTGCACGAAATTTCATGAAAAATGGTGTAGAATTGAGTATGTTATATTGACTGGAACATGAGATGATGAACCTGATCACGCACGCGTTTTTGCCCTAGCCAAAGGTTGAAGATGATTGTGTGGCCTCCTCTGGTTGGCTGGCTTGTTTCTTTAAGTCTTTTGAATTTTGTTTCATAAATTGATTTTCATGTGTGATCGGTGGATCTGGAACTGACTGTTTAACGCTGGTTCGCGAAATGTCGCGGAAGCAAGAGTCGCCACCGTCTTTTATTTTCTCCAAATGGAAAGGACAAAAGCACAAAAAAATTCCTTAAAGAGATTGCTCTCGGTTCGGGAGGTAGGTTATAGAAAGGGAAGGTGTTAGCACCCTTTCTATCCATGGTTATCCATGGGCTCTTAGATACTTGCTCATTTGTGTTTTAAAAAATGGTTTGTTTGCTTTTCAACTGTGGGTTTTAAAAAAGTTTCTTTGAAAATTCCAGTTCGACTCTTGTATCAGTCCTCAAGAGTGTTTGAAAAATTGCTTTCGAAAGCTTTTTGAAAAGGTGTCGGTGTGAAAAGTAGTTTTGAATTTGTTTTGAAATTTAGAGCAAGTATCTAGAGTCGTCTACCTACCCTGAGGAATTCGTCTGTGTAAATGTCCTTTAAAGTAGTGCCATCCCACCATTGAGAGGTAGGTAGCACCACCGTTGGAGGTGTTCGGGTCAATTCGAGGTTCGGGACATGGTGATCACCAGAGCAATGGGAAGACACCTTAGAAGCTACCCTCATGCCAGGTTCCCGGATCATGAGGACTTACTAAGACATCCTCTACTCGACGATCACCTTTCGAGGCAAGGCAACAGTGAGGCGTACCCTAGGGGTGGTGTGTGCGATTCGTGTGTCGTTTTCGGATATTTTGTCTTTTCATGTCAAAGGTGATCTACGCGTTTGTTTTTATTTCGTCATTCATTCTTGCATGCCATTATTTAACAGTTAAAAAATTGCGGAAAGATAAAATTCCTAAACTATTACAAAGGCGCGGGTCCACATCGCCAAAATTAAACCGGACCCGATTTGACGGAAAGTAAAGAAATTAAATAAAGC
This sequence comes from Vicia faba, assembly GCA_948472305.1. Lineage (NCBI taxonomy): Eukaryota > Viridiplantae > Streptophyta > Magnoliopsida > Fabales > Fabaceae > Vicia > Vicia faba. Next base: position 1,259,305,646 of record OX451739.1, on the reverse strand, counting down.
AAATAAGAGTGCGAAAAGTAATTAAACGTTACAAGGCTTCGGGAGAAGTACATAATTATTCGAGCAACATAAAATAAATACGCGAAATTAAACAATTAAGAACATGGGCGTTGGACCCTTTTGCAAAATTAAATTAATAAGGAATTAAAATTAAAATTAAAAGAAAATGTTTTTGGTATTTTTATGTTTTTAAGATTTAATAGAAAAAGAATTAATTAAAACTAAAATTGAATGCAAACCCTAATTCTAGTGGCTTTTAAATTTATTATGAAAATATTAAAATTTAACCTAAGTTAACCTAATTTTTATATACAATTTAATTATAAAAATAAATAAATAAATAATATTATGGTAAAAAAGGAAAAATTAAAAGGAATAAAAATTATCAATTAAACCTAGTTCTACATTTTTTAGACTTTTTATGAAAAGAATTAATATTACAAACCCTAATTTAAACTAAATTTATTTACGTGCATTTATTTATGAAAATATGAAAATAAAATATTTATTATGTTTTTTAATCTTTTTCTGATTTTTATGAGGTTTTTATATTTTGTAAAAAAAAATAGTTAATTAATTTAAAACAATAAAGGAAATGAAATAACAATTGAAAATAAAATATAAACAATATAGAGAAGGCAAACCAGGGGGGGTTCAGGCCCCAAAGTGGAGGTGTTTTGTAGTGATTCAGGCCCAACAAGCTTCAAGTCCATTGACTTTTTCCAGATGCAATATGGCACGTTGACTGGGGTTTAGGATGTCCCTTCAATCTCAGCCTTTAGATTGATCTCTAAGTGGACGTGGCAAGGCCTGATTTGGAGGTGCATGGTGTACTTTTACGCTGAGGCTGCATGTGAACGCATATGGAAAAATATTATTGAAATAATGCAGACCTGGGACTCGAACCCAGGTCTTGGATGTTGAAGCAACCAACGCTTGCCAGCTGAGCCACTGAAGCCATCTGTTAAATAAATAACCAACAAATAATATGATACGAAACAACGCGCTAATGGATTTGCGCGCAAAAAATTCAAATCAACCTATCACGCTTGGCCACGACTTCATCGTCTTCATGTTCTTGAAAACATAAAAACAAAGGCCACGGTTTTAAAGACGCTCTCTTAGGCCTGTTTCCAGAAAATAGCGACTAGGTTTTAGGCACTCATAAATTGAGCGCGATAGTTGCGTCTTCTTCGTCCAGATGCGGTGAGTTGGATGGTGGTGGTCTCAAAGGCTAATTTTTCCTCGTTTCAAAAGCCCCAAATTAAGGTCCTGTAAACCCTAATATTCTCTCATGGCGAAATCATGTATGATGCATAAAACTTCAATCAAACCACATGGTTAGTTTCAGAATAAGCCAATCAGTATAAATGTATCAAGAAAACACAATGAAAATGCCTAGAATGTGAGATACGATTATGCATTTTTTATGAAAAGTTTCAAGTTCTGTATACCAATTCTTCGTGCTTTGAGGAATGATATGGATTGGAACACGTTCAGGGGACCTTGAGGAAGCTATTGGAACAAGAATTATCCTTTGAATCGACCTGTAACAATGATTTCAGTTTTGACTTTTTTTGACAATTTTCCAAGTTTGTTCTTAGTTCTTCTGCGCAGCTTAGAGTGTATTGTGATTAGGGTTGTGATCAAGCATTTGTACTGAGTCCATTAGGTTAACAAAATTCAATCAAATCTCTTGTAATCATGGTTTTGAATATTTGATTTCTTAAGATCTTTTTCATATCTTTTTTCATGTGTATTTGGTCCAAATCATATCCAATTGCTCCAATTCTTTCCATATTGACCTATGCACGAATTATAGAGGCTAAAACATGTATAAAAAGATTGGTTAGGGTGAATTAGATATTTTCCATATATTTAAATGATTTAAATGAATTAATATAAATAATAATTCAAATAAATAAATAAAAAATTAGAAAATACTTCCCTTTGGGCCAAGTGGTCGTGCACATGCTTGGCATGATGAATCATGGAAGAAAAATGGGCCCATTAGCATTTTTAGGTCATTTGAACCAATGTTGACTTTTCAAAATATCCAAAAATTTCCCAACTTCCACAAGGCATAACTTGCTCAATTTTTAAGCTTTTCTCATGTTCTTAGACATTTTGGAAAGGTCTTTGAGTCCTCTAACCAATGCCTTTGGTCCCATGTCATTTTGATTTACCAATCTCAAGTTATGGCTTTTGACTTAAAGTCCCTTTTTGTTGACTTTTAAAAATGACCTATAATGTTGAAATTGATAACTTTTTGTGAGAGCATTTCTTGGACTTGAAGTATGAAGATGAGTTGTAGGAAATGTCTTTCTCTTCAAAATGAGCTTTGGATGGAATTTTCCTGATAATCCATGTGAAAGTTATGCCCTGGTCAATTTCAGTTGACTTTTTCAACTGTCCAAATAAGGAAACTTTTGCATCTTGATGATTTTCTGAGCCAAACTTTGAGAATCATGATCAAGCATTGATCAAATGATGTTTGTGGCTTCAAAATGATATGTTGACCAAAAATTTGAACTTTTGACTGTCAAATGACCATTTTGCCCCTACAGTTGACGGTAGTGCAATTAGGGTTTTTGACTGTACAATTTTGTGCTGAAAGCCTTGAAACTTGATATAAGGACACTTGACCATATTTGTAGGCATGTGAGACTTGATTGGACCTTTGACAACTTCCTTTTCTTGATCAGAACACAAACCCTAGTTTTGACTGTATAGGAGCCCTTTGCACTGTGCAACCTTTGGGGAATTTTGAAGCTTGACTTGGCAATTTCCTGAATAATATGGGTGGGCAAATTTTGGGGTACAACAGTTGCCCCTGTTCAATCTTCTTAGACCTGAGGATGCAGATTGGCTGACGTGCTTTTCGTAATCCGAGGGTAGAAGATGATTGAACACTAGAGTGCCCAGAAATTTGCGCTCACATAGTGGCAGTGTGGTGGGAATGGGCTTATAGATGCCATTTAGAGGTTACTGGATAGGATGATGGGCTTATAGATGCCATCTGGATGTTGATCGCGTAGGAGATTCCTTAGCGAGAACCTGCATACCTGCAAGAGAAAAATGAGTACCTGACACGTTGCAGGAGCTGGTTTTCGAATGCTTGGTATAGATGTGTCCTGACTGGTTACAGGAGCTGAGTCTGGAGCTTCAAGCGGCGATGAATGAACCAGGGATGGTTACTACCTTAGTATGAACGGTAAGAGAACCTTGGGCGACTTTAACTTCAACAACGCTCGTTGAGAAAAATCTTGGGTGTCTTCTACTGGGATAAGCATTAGGGAGATCTTAGGGTCGATCTGACTGAACCAGAGAAGGCCTTTGACTGGATAAGCATCAGGAAAATCTTAGGGTCGATTTAACTGAACCGGACAAGGTCTTGAAATATCTTCAACTGGATAAGCATCAGGGAGATCTTAGGGTCGATCTGACTGAACCAGAGAAGGCCTTTTGACTGGATAAGCATCAGGAAAATCTTAGGGTCGATTTAACTGAACCGGACAAGGTCTTGAAATATCTTCAACTGGATAAGCATCAGGGAGATCTTAGGGTCGATCTGACTGAACCAGAGAAGGCCTTTTGACTGGATAAGCATCAGGAAAATCTTAGGGTCGATTTAACTGAACCGGACAAGGTCTTGAAATATCTTCAACTGGATAAGCATCAGGGAGATCTTAGGGTCGATCTGACTGAACCAGAGAAGGCCTTTTGACTGGATAAGAATCAGGAAAATCTTAGGGTCGATTTAACTGAACCGGTCTAGGTCTTGAAATCTTCAACTGGACAAAAATCAGGGAGATCTTAGGGTCGATCTGACTGAACCAGAGAAGGCCTTTTGACTGGATAAGAATCAGGAAAATCTTAGGGTCGATTTAACTGAACCGGTCTAGGTCTTGAAATCTTCAACTGGACAAGAATCAGGGAGATCTTAGGGTCGATCTGACTGAACATGAGAAGGCCTTTTGACTGGATAAGAATCAAGAAAATCTTAGGGTCGATTTAACTGAACCGGTCTAGGTCTTGAAATATGATTGAGAATTTAACTGAATCTTTACTGAAAGGTAAAGGTCATTCATATGCAATGCATGATATGGATCAAGCAATGATGTTCTCAACATAAATGAGATTTGTATGATATGATGTGTATATGCATGCTATAATGATGTATGTGATGTTTATGAATGTGTATTTTCGTTTAGGAAAGTAAATCCTTGACGGGTGCCGGGAAGTCACATCCTGGGCTGATGTTGAAGAATAGACTTTGCTTCCGCTGGGGATGATAGTTGCAAGAATACCGGTAGGAGAAGATGGCTTCGTTGCGGGATAAACTTGGCAAATGGAAGATTCTGCGGGGAGGAAAGTACTCTAGCGACTATGCTGGGAAGCAATACTCTGTGGGAAGAGGGATGCCTTGCTGAGTTGTTGATAACTTGCTGAGGATATCCTTGTTGTGCTGGAAGTGTTGATAGACTTCGCTGGGGATAAGAAGATTCTGTCGACGACGATCTTTTCCGCGGCTTTTGGCTGAGGATAACCCAGTTATATCTTGTTAAGGAAATAACTCTTTAAATAAAGCCGGACGACGCGCTCGTGCTCTGCGAGGATAAGCTTCCAGAATTTACTGGGGATAAGCTTACTGCTTGGGGAGGTGGATTCTAACTTCTCCTGGGGAAACTGGATTGGACTCTCCTGGGGAAGTTTTGAACTGTCCGGGGAGGGGACTTCATTGAATGTTGGATATACCGCCGGGGAACAATCTTCAGGCCAAGACTGCCGGGGATGCTTGTTAAGAATATGTGTATACTGCCGGGGAATGTTGGGATCTGCTGGAGGATACCTAATTTCCTTGAGATTTGATAATTTTGCTTGGAGAGGAATGTACTGTTTTGCTGAACCACTCTCTGGGGATTTAAGGTATCTATTCTTTAGCTGAACCTACCTTGGTACCTCGGAGGATAGAACAATTAGAATGCTCAGACAACTCTTTATTTGCCCATGTTTCTAATGTCACCTGCAATTAATTCCTTTGTTTCGTGTGCAAATATTTCATGAGTTAGCAAATTATTGTCAATGCATATATCACAAATTGAACCTTGGACGTTCTTCGCAAAACAAAACAAGAAAAGCAAAAACACTTGGCACGTTTAACTGAAAATGTATTTGTATTGATTTTGAATGGCCTGTGTATAGGCGTTTGTATACAAGAGGCTGACGTCCTAGGAAGAGAACGCCGCCGAACAAAAGAGTTTCTACAAGTTTTGTACAAAAGAGAAATAAAACAGCTGTGTGAAATGTGAATGATCCCACCGGGTTTCAACTCTGCTATTGCCTTTATAACTCCGAGCGTCTCATCACTTGACGACCTTGGTTGAAGGTGAAGCTGATTGATTGACACCGTCTGAACTTGATGCAGATACCGGATTCTGGATGCAAAGTGATCAATGAGACATTGTATTATGCTTTATCCCTAATTTTTGCCTGGACCGCCCTTTCGGGTTTTCAGTCCACCGGGATACCCATTTTTGCCCAAGCCGCCTTTTCAGGTTTTCGACTTGCCGGGTGTACAGATTTTTTTCATTTTCATCCCTTCATTTTGCCCGAACCCTTTTGGTTCGACGGGAAGCCCTAATTTTTGCCTAGGCATGTCAGCCTAGCGGGTCTTTTTCATGCGTAGTATTTTTTTACTATGTCTGCATTGGCGGGGTGAGGAAGGTCGTCACCATCCATGTTGGTCAATATCATTGCTCCTCCTGAGAACACATGCTTGACCACAAATGGCCCTTCGTACGTAGGGGTCCATTTGCCCCTTGGATCACTTTGAGGAAGGATGATTCTCTTGATTACCAGATCCCCGACTCGATATTCCTGTGGTCTGACCTTTTTGTTAAATGCCTTGATCATCCGTTTCTGATACGTCTGACCATGACAGATAGCCGCAAGTCTCTTTTCGTCAATGAGGTTGAGCTGATCAAGTCGTGTCTGGATCCAATCATCTTCGTTCAGATTTGCATCCTTCATTATCCGGAGAGAGGGTATTTGCACTTCAATCGGTAAGACTGCTTCCATACCATAAACCAGAGAGAAAGGAGTTGCCCCGGTTGATGTCCTTGCTGAGGTACGGTACCCATGTAGAGCGAACGGTAACATCTCGTGCCAATCTTTATAGGTCACTGTCATTTTCTGCACGATTTTCTTGATGTTCTTATTTGCCGCTTCTACAGCCCCATTCATCTTCGGTCTGTAAGGAGAAGAATTGTGGTGCTGTATCTTGAACTGTTCGCAGAGCTCAGCGATCATTTTGTTATTTAGATTGGTACCGTTGTCTGTAATAATCCGCTCCGGGACGCCGTACCGACATATCAGGTTATGCCGAATGAACCGTGCCACAATGGTCTTGGTTACCGTAGCATAGGATGCTGCCTCAACCCACTTCGTAAAATAATCAATCGCCACTAGGATGAAGCGATGTCCATTAGATGCCGTAGGTTTAATCTCGCCGATCATGTCTATGCCCCACATTGCAAACGGCCAAGGCGCAGTCAGAACATTCAGGGGAACTGGAGGAACATGCACCTTGTCTGCATAAATCTGGCACTTATGGCATGTCCTAGAATGTTGGTAACAGTCAGCTTCCATTGTGGACCAGTAGTATCCTGCCCGTAGGATCTTTTTAGCCATAGTATGTCCACTAGAATGTGTACCAAAGGTTCCTTCATGTAGCTCTTCCATGATCCTTTCTGCTTCAGCTTTGTCCACACAGCGCAGTAAGGTTGAATCATGGTTTCGCTTATACAAGATGCCGTTGCTAAGGAAGAACTTGGCTGCGAATCTTCTCAGGAATTTCTTATCATTGATGGATTCACCTTCCGGGTATTCCTGAGCTTCAAGGTATCTCTTCACCTCATGGTACCAAGGCTTCTCAGTCACCAATTCAGTCTCGAGATCGCAACAGTATGCCGGTTCGTCCAGTTTCCAGATGATGATCTGGGGAGCCTCATTATCCCATTTAACTTTAAACATAGAAGACATTGTAGCTAACGCATCCGCCAACTGATTCTCTTCTCTTGGAAAATGCTCAAAGGTTATCTCTGTGAGGTGGGGTATCAGGGTCAACACACATTCTCTGTAAGGAATCAGGTTTGGATGTTTCGTATCCCACTCTCCCTTGATCTGGTTGATCACAAGAGCGGAATCTCCGAAGACACTGAGAAACTTGATCCTTAGGTCGATTGCAGCTTGAAGACCCATGATGCACGCCTCATACTCCGCCATGTTGTTGGTACAGTTGAAACATAGCCGGGCAGTGAGCGGAGTATGAGTACCTTGAGGAGATATGATGATGGCGCCGATACCATTTCCCAAAGCATTGGAGGCTCCGTCAAAGTGCATAGACCATCGGGATCCTGGTTCAGGTCCTTCATCCGGTCCAGGTACTTCACAATCAGTTACTATCATGATGCTTTCATCCGGAAACTCAAAGTTCATTGACTGATAGTCCTCTACAGCTTGATGTGCCAGGTGGTCTGCCAATACACTTCCCTTGATGGCTTTCTGGGTCGTGTACTGAATGTCGTATTCTGTCAAGATCATTTGCCATCTTGCAATTCTCCCAGACAGAGCAGGCTTTTCAAATATGTACTTTATAGGATCCATTTTTGAGATCAACAAGGTGGTATGAGTCAGCATATACTGTCTCAGCCGGCGAGCAGCCCATACCAAAGCGCAGCAAGTTTTCTCAAGCAGTGAGTATCGGGTCTCACAGTCGGTAAACTTTTTGCTAAGGTAATAAATGGCGTTCTCTTTTCGGCCAGACTCGTCATGCTTCCCCAGCACACACCCCATTGAGTTGTCAAGCACTGTCAGGTATAGTATCAGAGGTCTCCCTTCAACCGGTGGCATAAGGATAGGTGGTTCTTGGAGATACTCTTTGATTCTGTCAAATGCAGCCTGACATTCATCATTCCAGCGTACTACCTGATCTTTCTTCAGCAGCTTGAAGATTGGTTCACAGGTAGCAGTTAGGTGTGAGATGAACCGAGCAATGTAATTCAGGCGTCCTAAAAAGCCTCTGACTTCCTTCTCTGTCCTGGGAACTGGCATCTCTTGAATAGCTTTGACCTTAGCAGGGTCCACTTGAATACCTTTATCACTGGCCACGAAGCCTAGTAACTTTCCAGATCTTACCCCGAAGGTGCACTTGTTCGGGTTCAATCTCAGCTTGTACAGTTTCAACCGGTCAAACAACTTCTGCAGATGATCTAGGTGCTCTTCCTCAGTCTGGGACCTAGCAATCATGTCGTCAACATACACTTCTATCTCATGATGGATCATATCATGAAATAAAGCAACCATGGCTCATTGGTAGGTTGCCCCAGCGTTCTTCAATCCAAAAGGCATGACCTTGTAGCAGAAGGTGCCCCACTGAGTAACAAATGTAGTCTTTTCCATGTCTTCAGGTGCCATCTTGATCTGATTGTAACCTGAAAAACCATCCATGAAAGAGAACACTTTGTGCTGAGCTGTATTATCAACAAGGACATCAATGTGAGGTAAGGGGAAGTCATCCTTGGGGCTGGCCCTGTTCAGATCCCTGTAATCGACACACATTCTGACCTTACCGTCCTTCTTAGGTACCGGCACCACATTAGCAACCCACTGAGGGTAAGAAGTCACTGCAAGGAACCCAGCATCAAATTGTTTCATGACCTCGGCTTTAATCTTTTCAGACATCTCTGGACGCATCCGGCGGACCTTTTGCTTAACTGGAGGGCAGTCTTCCTTAGTTGGCAAGTGATGGACCACAATATCGGTATCCAACCCAGGCATGTCTTCGTAGGACCAGGCAAATATCTCCATATAATCATGCAGCATTCGAGTCAACCGTTGCTTCACGCTGAGCTCTAGGTTGGCACCAATCTTTACCTCTTTCCTGTCTGTCTCTGTACCCAAGTTTATGGTTTCCACTGGCTCTTCATGGGGTTGAATTGCCCTCTCTTCCTGAAGCAACAGTCTTGCAAGCTCGCCAGGCACTTCGCAATCATCTTCACCTTCGTCTTCGGCTAAGTTGATCGGATTTTCGAAGTCATAACTGGCAGTAGCAGAGTTGTTATCAGTGAGATCCAGGGTGGATTGAAACCTGTATGAGTGAGTGTGTGTGTAAATACAGCTGTTTTGAAATATATGTGAAGGAAAGAAAGACAGAAAAGGAGCACAATATTTGCAATGCGAAAATACGTCCAAGATTTTCATTCATGATATATGAAATGACAATTTTTATGCCCTCACAAATGAAACCACGGTGCCTCGGGTAAGACACCGGGCCATAGAGTTTATCATTGTTTATTACAAAAATAACGAAACAAAGAAATTTATTACTGCGTCACAAAGGTAATAGGGGTGTGGTCCTTAGCAATCCAATTGTTCAATCCGCCTTCGGTGGTCGGGTAGATCCAGCTATTGAATTCTGCTTCGTCCACTTCGTTGTCTTCCCCAACAGCATTCACTCCTGGATTTGTAATGAATATCGGAGGTCTTCCGATCTTTGCTTTCCTCATAGCCTTCTGACCTTCTGTAGTAAAGCCCAACCCGAATTTATCAGTCTTCTGAGTAAAGTCTGGAAGTCTGCCCCAGTTGGCACTTTCACCCTTCTGAACCACAGCCCGGGCATCCTTTAGGGAAGCCATCTTCAAAGGAACAAATTCTTCTGCTGCTGCTGCTGAAATGGGAAGCACTTCCTCGAAATGCTGAAAGGGGGTTTCAATAAACTCCCCATCCATCTCAATGTATCTGAAGGAGTTTAGGTGGCTCACCATATATTCCTCCTCTCCCTGCACAGTGACGATCTTCCCTCTGACAGGGTACTTCAGCTTCTGATGCAAGGTAGAGGTCACTGCCCCGGCCTTATGTATCCAAGGTCGACCCAACAGACAAGAGTACGATGGACAGATATCCATCACGTAAAAAGTAGAGTCAAACACTTGAGAGCCCACACGAATCGGAATGTCAACCTCTCCATGAACCATCCTCTTCGAACCATCAAAGGCCCTGACAATGATGTTGCTGGGTTTCAATTCCAGGCCTTCACAATCTAGACGGTCTAAAGCCTTCTTGGGCAGCACATTCAAAGAAGAACCAGTATCCACCAACACATGTGCCAAGGTAGTGCCCCTGCATTCGATGGAGACATGCAGAGCATCGTTATGGTCTCTTCCCTTTGCGGTCAAGTCAGCATCTGAGAAACCCAAGCCATTGTCTGCCGTTAGATTTGCTACACAATCAGTGAATTGGACTGCAGAAGTCTCGTGTGGCACATGGGCCGTCTTGAGGAATGAGATTAGGGCCTTAGCATGGGCCTCAGAGCACAACAATAAAGAGAGCATGGAGATTTTAGAGGGCGTATGCCCCAGCTGTTCCACAACATTAAAGTCACTCTTCTTTATAATTTTCAAGATTTCCTCCATCTCTTGTGGGGAGGCCTCAGCGGTTATAGGTACAGGTGCCTCCATCTGGGCAGGCTCAACTTCAACTCCTTTGCCCCGAGCATTGGATGACTCAGCAGCAGGAGAAACAATTGGATCGACAGCAGGAACAGGTACACTTGTGGGAGTTATCAGGAGCGGTCTTTGGGCAGCAGGCGGTGCAATGTCAGGCGAGAAGAGCCTGCCACTGCGGGTAACCTTGGCTGGACCAGTGATGTCGCAGATGCTGGCGCCAGCGTTGAACTCTTGTTTAATCCCGTTTACATATACATCTGCCCCATAATGCCAGGGGACAACTTTATCAGATACATAGGGCAGGGGCCCCGGAACAGTGATAACAACAGGTGCAACGGTCATGATTTGGACGGGCTTCTCCGGGAGAGCCGGGATTGGATTATTGAATATAGTTACCACAGAAACTTCTTCCATCGGAACCAACTGAACAGCAGACTTCTTAAACAGGATCTCCTTACTATCCATTAGGCTTTGGATGCCCAACTTCAGCAAGGGACAACCAGATGGGGAAACAGCACAGAACAGGCAACCCTCACTGCAACCCGGAAATAAACCGGCCAGCAGCAGGTTCTTTTTGACAGTCTTCAGAGGAGTGGCTAGATCATCCACAGAAATGGCATAAACATCTTCATCCACAGCATTTACCCCATGCTGAGGCATATGAGCAGTAACTACATTCGGCTTCGCAGGCGCTTCGAACTGTATCTCTTTTGCATCGATAAGGTCTTGCACCTTATTCTTTAACGCCCAACAGTCATCAGTAGAATGCCCCGGGCTATCTGAATGGTAGGCACAACGAGCATTCGGGTTGTACTTGGGGGATGCAGTATTGGGAAACCTTGGAGCCTCCCTGACGGTCACTAAATTGGTTGAGAGCAACTGTGGCAGGATCTGCGATAAAGTCATGCTTAAGCGGGTGAATTCTCTCCGGGGTCTTTCAACCTTTTGAGGATTAGTTGGCCGAGGAGCGGCAGCAGGCTTAGCAATCATTATCGCACTGACAGATTGGCGGCGCTCAGGTCTCTCTGATTTCCGGGAACCATATACGGCACTAGACTCCTTCTTGAATGGTTTCTTTTCCGAACCAGACGATGCACCCTTCGGAATTTTCCCAGACTTCAGCCCAGCCTCAATTCTCTCTCCAGTCAGAATCAAATCAGTGAACCCAGCAGAAGAATTCCCAATGAGATGGTTGAAAAACGGCCCAGATAAGGTCCCCAAGAACATGTCTACCAACTCTCGATTAGTCAATGGTGGCTGCACCCTGCCAGCCAGGTCTCTCCACTTCTGAGCGTACTCCTTAAAACCTTCACTTGCACCTAACGACATACCCTGGAGTTGGGTACGTGTAGGGGCAAGGTCGGCATTATATTGATACTGCTTATAGAAAGCAGTAGCCAACTCCTCCCAGTTACGAACTTTGGTCCCATCCAGCTGATAGAACCATTCGAGATGAGTCCCTGAAAGACTCTCCTGGAAGAAGTGGATCCATAAATTCTTATCCGCAGAGTACGGCTGAATTTTCCTAACATAGGACCTTAGATGCAGCTTGGGACAAGACGCCCCGTCATACTTAGAGAACGATGGTGCCTTGAACTTGTGAGGGATAACCACACCAGTTGACAAACCCAGATCTCCGAAATCCAGCCCAGGTACCTGTTGAACCTCCATAGCCTTCAACCTATCCTCCAGTTGTTTGTATCTGTCTTCTGCGGGAGGGTACTGCTCTTCATCAAAATCAGTCTCGTTGTCGGAGACTATCGGACTAGGAACCCTTGCTTCTGCCTGAGGAGCACTCTTGCCAACAAAAGAACCAGCCTCTTCCTGTTGCAGAGCATTACCAAACCTTCGGCCCGAGTTGAACAGAACAGTCCTTTTCTTCTTTTTCTTCTCCTTCTTCAGGAGCATAGCCTTCAGTTCTTCCTGGCCTTGAGCCAAACCCATGATTAATTCCTGAAACTGCGCATTCTGCGCCTGAAGAGCTTTGATGGTCGTCTCAGTTGCTGATGAGTCGGGATTCATGATGCTGAAATAAACAGCGAAGAACTGTAAGCAACCTGAAAAGAGGAAAAACCGGCTATGCACATGATGAATGATATGTGTTTATGCAATGCATTCAAGGGTTCGAAAGTTCAAATTTGTTGTAGACCAAAAGGAATACACGTTATCATTAAAGAAATCATTGTTTAATACATCAAAGCCTCATGGGCAAAATAATACAGAAGCAAATCAATCCCAAAATACACTATGCATCCTCTTTGGAGCTATGTAGGTGTTGAGATTCCTCTCCTCATGCAACAGGCGGGTGAGCTCCAAGACCTTCTTTTCACTGGCATGTAGATTAGTCTCAAGAGAATTCCGTTCTTCCTTAAGCTGGATCCAGCTCTTCTGCATCTCTTCCCAGGACGTGGGCATGTCAGGGTGCTGAATAGTGTAGGACACTTCTCCTTCCAAGACTGGTTCTTTGATTACCGGGAGCATATGAGGATAAGGCATTATTAACTTCTGGGATCGGGCTCGTACCCACTTGAGATAAGGTTCCAAGGGGATGGAATTCCTGTGCCCCAGTGTCTTGCTGTCTATCCTACTTGGCATCCTCCAAGCTCTGATAAATCTCTGGCGAAGTCCTTGAGTATCGTTGTCGAAGTCAAAAACTATGTCGGGAATTAACATGTCATGAGGGCCATCCCTCCGAGCATAACCAAACTGTCTCCAAGCCAGGCATGGGTTGTAAGTAATACCTCCTCTGATTCCAAGTAAAGGAACATTAGGGTACTCCCCGCAACGATCAATGATAGTGACATCTCCTCTGGACCGAGGACACCAATGTATATCTGCATGTGTAAGAGTCATCAACCGTTGTGACCACCTCAAACCCCGCTCATTCTTCAAGACTGATTGTGGAAGGTGCGAAATAAACCACCTTCCCAGGAGAGGAGTGCAACACATAAGGACACCTCTTTTTCTCATGGTTCGAGTGTAACATGAGTGAAGGATGTCCCCCAGCAACGTAGGTATAGGATTCCTGGACATAAAGATCTGGACAGCACTGATATCAATGAGCTGATCTGGGTTAGGGAACAACACCAAACCATAGACAAGGAGGGCCACAACCTCTTCAAACGCTTGCAAGTCAAGGGAGTTCCAACATTCATGGGCCTTTTCAAACAGAAACCTGGCTAAGAACCCTTTGATACTACTTCTAACTTCCCAATGTCCCTTGAGGTCAGATGACTGTAGGTGCAAGGCTTTAGCAATCTCTTCAAGCTTAGGTTCCTTTTCTGTACCGTTGAAAGGTAGCTGATCAAGGATAGGAATCTTCAGGAGCCGGGAGAACTCCTCCAATGTAGGTACCAACTGATAGTCCAAGAAGGTAAAACAGTGATGCAGCGGGTCAAAGAACTGGAACAGGACCTTTATCATATCTTCCTCAATGTTGGTGTTAACCAAGCTGATGAGACTTCCATGTCTTTCACTGAATGAAGAATTCTCGGGAATCCTGGATATAAGTTCCTTAAGCTGAGGAGGGATCTTTACAAGACTGACTTGAATTGTCTTTCTACGAACAGTTTCCATGTCCTACAAAACAAGAACAAAGATGAAAATTCGAACCCCTGAAATGGTTAGTCAATGCATATGATGCTGGATGATGTCATGATGCTATGATTAAATACACCACAGATATTTACAAAGACAAACATGTAAGGCACACAAGGCACACAAGACAAGCCCTTAAGGTTTAAGGCCAGCATGGGGTCTGGGTAGTACCCTCTTGAAGTTGGTGGGTTCAACCTGTCCTATTGAAAGTAACCGGGTTCTAAGGTTCCCAATATCACGGGATTGCTTTCATTGTTCATCGTTTCGATTTAGCCACTGAACTGGCGACCGAAATATTCCAGGAAAGCAACCCTCAATTGAGTGTAGTATCGAGTATCAACCAACCTCGGACTGCACCAAAGTCAGTTATCTCACTACCCTAAAGAGGCCAAGATAGTTCAATTAAGGTTCCTAAGGTCTGTTGATGCTTCACGACACCACGCGGAGGCCCCGTACTCTCCTTGACTGAACTCAAGGGTTACCGATACACACCAAAGTGCCACATCAACGTAGCAGACTGTTTCAACCATGTCGGTATACCCCGCACAGTTCCCTCACAGCCTTGTTGCTACTTTCTAAGAAAGGTATCCCCCAGATCCGGGTTAGGATCTATAGAACTCTCAAGCAACCCACAATAATAAAGCAAGCAAAGAAGACAATTGAAAACACAGTGATCTTAATCCTAAGGTACACCCCACTTTAAGTTTATATCCCCAACAGAGTCGCCAATTCTGTGATCGGTGGATCTGGAACTGACTGTTTAACGCTGGTTCGCGAAATGTCGCGGAAGCAAGAGTCGCCACCGTATTTTATTTTCTCCAAATGGAAAGGACAAAAGCACAGAAAAATTCCTTAAAGAGATTGCTCTCGGTTCGGGAGGTAGGTTATAGAAAGGGAAGGTGTTAGCACCCTTTCTATCCATGGTTATCCATGGGCTCTTAGATACTTGCTCATTTGTGTTTTCAAAAATGGTTTGTTTGCTTTTCAACTGTGGGTTTTAAAAAAGTTTCTTTGAAAATTCCAGTTCGACTCTTGTATCAGTCCTCAAGAGTGTTTGAAAAATTGCTTTCGAAAGCTTTTTGAAAAGGTGTCGGTGTGAAAAGTAGTTTTGAATTTGTTTTGAAATTTAGAGCAAGTATCTAGAGTCGTCTACCTACCCTGAGGAATTCGTCTGTGTAAATGTCCTTTAAAGTAGTGCCATCCCACCATTGAGAGGTAGGTAGCACCACCGTTGGAGGTGTTCGGGTCAATTCGAGGTTCGGGACATGGTGATCACCAGAGCAATGGGAAGACACCTTAGAAGCTACCCTCATGCCAGGTTCCCGGATCATGAGGACTTACTAAGACATCCTCTACTCGACGATCACCTTTCGAGGCAAGGCAACAGTGAGGCGTACCCTAGGGGTGGTGTGTGCGATTCGTGTGTCGTTTTCGGATATTTTGTCTTTTCATGTCAAAGGTGATCTACGCGTTTGTTTTTATTTCGTCATTCATTCTTGCATGCCATTATTTAACAGTTAAAAAATTGCGGAAAGATAAAATTCCTAAACTATTACAAAGGCGCGGGTCCATATCGCCAAAATTAAACCGGACCCGATTTGACGGAAAGTAAAGAAATTAAATAAAGCAAATAAGAGTGCGAAAAGTAATTAAACGTTACAAGGCTTCGGGAGAAGTACATAATTATTCGAGCAACATAAAATAAATACGCGAAATTAAACAATTAAGAACATGGGCGTTGGACCCTTTTGCAAAATTAAATTAATAAGGAATTAAAATTAAAATTAAAAGAAAATGTTTTTGGTATTTTTATGTTTTTAAGATTTAATAGAAAAAGAATTAATTAAAACTAAAATTGAATGCAAACCCTAATTCTAGTGGCTTTTAAATTTATTATGAAAATATTAAAATTTAACCTAAGTTAACCTAATTTTTATATACAATTTAATTATAAAAATAAATAAATAAATAATATTATGGTAAAAAAGGAAAAATTAAAAGGAATAAAAATTATCAATTAAACCTAGTTCTACATTTTTTAGACTTTTTATGAAAAGAATTAATATTACAAACCCTAATTTAAACTAAATTTATTTACGTGCATTTATTTATGAAAATATGAAAATAAAATATTTATTATGTTTTTTAATCTTTTTCTGATTTTTATGAGGTTTTTATATTTTGTAAAAAAATAGTTAATTAATTTAAAACAATAAAGGAAATGAAATAACAATTGAAAATAAAATATAAACAATATAGAGAAGGCAAACCAGGGGGGGTTCAGGCCCCAAAGTGGAGGTGTTTTGTAGTGATTCAGGCCCAACAAGCTTCAGGTCCATTGACTTTTTCCAGATGCAATATGGCACGTTGACTGGGGTTTAGGATGTCCCTTCAATCTCAGCCTTTAGATTGATCTCTAAGTGGACGTGGCAAGGCCTGATTTGGAGGTGCATGGTGTACTTTTACGCTGAGGCTGCATGTGAACGCATATGGAAAAATATTATTGAAATAATGCAGACCTGGGACTCGAACCCAGGTCTTGGATGTTGAAGCAACCAACGCTTGCTAGCTGAGCCACTGAAGCCATCTGTTAAATAAATAACCAACAAATAATATGATACGAAACAACGCGCTAATGGATTTGCGCGCAAAAAATTCAAATCAACCTATCACGCTTGGCCACGACTTCATCGTCTTCATGTTCCTGAAAACATAAAAACAAAGGCCACGGTTTTAAAGACGCTCTCTTAGGCCTGTTTCCAGAAAATAGCGACTAGGTTTTAGGCACTCATAAATTGAGCGCGATAGTTGCGTCTTCTTCGTCCAGATGCGGTGAGTTGGATGGTGGTGGTCTCAAAGGCTAATTTTTCCTCGTTTCAAAAGCCCCAAATTAAGGTCCTGTAAACCCTAATATTCTCTCATGGCGAAATCATGTATGATGCATAAAACTTCAATCAAACCACAGGGTTAGTTTCAGAATAAGCCAATCAGTATAAATGTATCAAGAAAACACAATGAAAATGCCTAGAATGTGAGATACGATTATGCATTTTTTATGAAAAGTTTCAAGTTCTGTATACCAATTCTTCGTGCTTTGAGGAATGATATGGATTGGAACACGTTCAGGGGACCTTGAGGAAGCTATTGGAACAAGAATTATCCTTTGAATCGACCTGTAACAATGATTTCAGTTTTGACTTTTTTGACAATTTTCCAAGTTTGTTCTTAGTTCTTCTGCGCAGCTTAGAGTGTATTGTGATTAGGGTTGTGATCAAGCATTTGTACTGAGTCCATTAGGTTAACAAAATTCAATCAAATCTCTTGTAATCATGGTTTTGAATATTTGATTTCTTAAGATCTTTTTCATATCTTTTTTCATGTGTATTTGGTCCAAATCATATCCAATTGCTCCAATTCTTTCCATATTGACCTATGCACGAATTATAGAGGCTAAAACATGTATAAAAAGATTGGTTAGGGTGAATTAGATATTTTCCATATATTTAAATGATTTAAATGAATTAATATAAATAATAATTCAAATAAATAAATAAAAAATGAGAAAATACTTCCCTTTGGGCCAAGTGGTCGTGCACATGCTTGGCATGATGAATCATGGAAGAAAAATGGGCCCATTAGCATTTTTAGGTCATTTGAACCAATGTTGACTTTTCAAAATATCCAAAAATTTCCCAACTTCCACAAGGCATAACTTGCTCAATTTTTAAGCTTTTCTCATGTTCTTGGACATTTTGGAAAGGTCTTTGAGTCCTCTAACCAATGCCTTTGGTCCCATGTCATTTTGATTTACCAATCTCAAGTTATGGCTTTTGACTTAAAGTCCCTTTTTGTTGACTTTTAAAAATGACCTATAATGTTGAAATTGATAACTTTTTGTGAGAACATTTCTTGGACTTGAAGTATGAAGATGAGTTGTAGGAAATGTCTTTCTCTTCAAAATGAGCTTTGGATGGAATTTTCCTGATAATCCATGTGAAAGTTATGCCCTGGTCAATTTCAGTTGACTTTTTCAACTGTCCAAATAAGGAAACTTTTGCATCTTGATGATTTTCTGAGCCAAACTTTGAGAATCATGATCAAGCATTGATCAAATGATGTTTGTGGCTTCAAAATGATATGTTGACCAAAAATTTGAACTTTTGACTATCAGATGACCATTTTGCCCCTACAGTTGACTGTAGTGCAATTAGGGTTTTTGACTGTACAATTTTATGCTGAAAGCCTTGAAACTTGATATAAGGACACTTGACCATATTTGTAGGCATGTGAGACTTGATTGGACCTTTGACAACTTCCTTTTCTTGATCAGAACACAAACCCTAGTTTTGACTGTATAGGAGCCCTTTGCACTGTGCAACCTTTGGGGAATTTTGAAGCTTGACTTGGCAATTTCCTGAATAATATGGGAGGGCAAATTTTGGGGTACAACATCATGATTTTATTTCTTGCTCAAAAATGGTTCAAAATTTTTGAAAAAATTATCACAAATTCAAAATAATATTCCTGACGTTGTGCATTTTTTTTGATAATTTTTGAAAATGTTTTGATTGGTTTAAAAATTAATGAGTTTAATTAATTGTTTGTTTAGTGTTATTTTTATTTTAATATTTATTTGATTTGAAAAATTCCACAAAAAATATTTTTGACTCATAAAATCATGTAGAATTTGATTATTAAATTTGTTTAGCATTTTTTCTAATTTTGATTATGAATTTAATTTGAGAAGTTTATTTTGAATTTTTGCTTTATAATTTTTATTTTAATACTTCCATTAATTCAAAAATCCTCAAAAAAATCACCCAAGCTTGTTTTTAATCATAGAATCTGAATATATTTTTAGTTTGACCTTTTTAATATTTTTGGCTAGGGTTTGCATTTTTTCCCCTTAAATAATGGTTTAATTGTTAATTGTTTGTTTAATTTTTATTTTAATATTTCCTTTAATTCAAAAATTCCAAAAAAAAAAACATAGGTGTGTATTTTTAGTTCTAATATTTGAATATAATTTTGGTTGGACTTTTTTCTGAAATTTGTTTAGAATTTCATTTTGAGATGTGATTATTGGATTAATTGATTAATTGTTTGAATTTTATTTTATTTTTGACTTTTCCTTAATTCAAAAAATGTAAAAAAATATGTATTCTGACATTTAGTGTTTCTTTGTGATTTGTATGATCTTGGTTTGAATTGTTTGAATTTTGATCTTACTTAATCAATATTTAAGATTAAAAGTCAAAAATTAGGGTTTTGTTGCTTATTGTGCAAGTTTCTTTTTCAAAACCCTTATGCCCTGGACTTTCAAAGCAATTTAAGTCTTGATTATTGTTCATGGATTCATTGACGATCGGAAAACCATTTTTCTTGAATTATTTGACTTGGTTTGACATTTTTCCACAAATTATTTTGAAAACTTGTCTAGTTTGGTAGTTTTGCCAACTAGTCTTGAACTTTGGGCCTCATTGGATCCCATCCTCAATCATTCATGAACTTAAGACTTGCTTTCTGACTTCTACACACTTCAAAGATGCTAAGAAGTTTTTGGTTTGATTTATTGATCCTTGTTTCTATTTTTGATGTATTTTTGAAGTGAAGGTACCCAATTAATGTTGCATGTCTTGTTGCAATTTGTTTGATGGCCAATGAACTTTAGTGAGGCCTATAATTGGGAACCTAATGATCATGTTGGATATGTTTATTCAAAATAAACTCAAGTCATTTCACTTATTTCCCCATGTTTGAATGACTGAACCTTTTTGATGCATTATGCGGGCTTCATCTTCTATTGTGCTTGTGAGCTGTGGTTGAATTAATTAAGTATGATTGAAATGTGGTTGCTACTGACCTTTATGGTCTTTGATTGTGTTCTTCTCAAGCTCCCATGATCCTTGATAGATATTCAATTGTCAATTCAACATGGTGATAGAAAGGAGCAATATTCCTCTAATTCTTTTGACCAAATTGTGCATGTGCCTGTTTCCTTTTGTCTATCATGTCTAATGCTTTGATAATTGTTATCATGTTATCTCATTTCATCATGATTCATCCATACCTTATGTGAGTCATCATTTAATTTATGGGAATACTAACTTGGTTGTTAAATGTGCGAGGTACTTTGAGAAAAGTTTTCCATTTTTGACTTGAGGCTCGTGTTTCACTTTATTTGTGGAACATAATTTATTATATTGGCACCATTCTTGTGCTTGGCATGTTTGATGGTTTATGCAGGATATATATGCATGTGATTATGAATGCTATACATTACCCATGGGATCTGTTCATATCTGATGACTTCATTACTTACATCCTGACTGCGTAATTTATGACTTGATTTGTCTACTGATGCCAGCTTGCTTGAAATTCTCTGGGTTTCTTTTATTCTTGCTCTGTTGCTACAGATATTTATCCATTTGGTATTGCACTATTTCCTTTCTTCTATTTTCATGTTGCATAGTTCTCTGATTGCATGATGGGACCTCTGTTGCTGATATATGTCAGGGGGCCCTCTGGTTTTTGTCTGATACATGTGTTGTGTTTGCTTTTAATCGATGAGTCACTCAATTTAGAAATTGAGATCACAACTTCGCTCTCAGTGCATGTTCCCTATAGGATGTTTATTATTTTTTTTCTTCTTTAATTGTTGATCGATGAGTCATTCAATTTAGAAATTGAGATAACGACTTCGCTCTCAGTGCATGTTCCCTATAGGATGTTTATTGTTTTTCTTCTTTAATTGTTGATCGATGAGTCACTCAATTTAGAAATTGAGATCACGACTTCGCTCTCATTGCATGTTCCCTATAGGATAGTTTTGTTAATCCTCCTTTAACATGTTAATTAATATAGGATTCTCCTTTATCCTTAACCTTAGGATCAATCATTGTATGATAACACTAGGGATAGTTCTAGGCTAGTTTCCCTTAGTTGTTTTTCCTTCCTTTGAATTTTGCATCTTAAAACAAAAATTTATTTCTTGGCAAATCATAAAACATCTCTAATAAACTTAAACCCTTCTTCAAGGTAAAAGATACAAATCAATCTTATTTGTCTGTGTGCTTCTTGGCTTTGTTTTTAAACCTGTTTTAGCCGATGTTTTGTCATCACACATTTGTTTGAAGTAGATGTTTTGCCATCGCACATGTTTGTTATCCTACTTTGATTCTCAATATCATTGTTAGGTGTGATGTTTCATCATCCGATTTATTGATGTTTTGCCATCTCTGCCATGATACTTTACTACCTTTTAGCCGATGTTTTGTCATCGCACATTTGTTTGAAGCTGATGTTTTGCCATCGCACATGTTTGTTATCCTACTTTGATTCCCAATATCATTGTTAGGTGTGATGTTTTGTCATCCGATTTATTGATGTTTCGCCATCTTTGCTGTGATATTTTGTTACCTTATAGTCGATGTTTCACCATCGCACAATTGTTTGAAGCTGATGTTTCGCCATCGCACATGTTTATTATCCTACTTTGATTCTCAATATCATTGTTAGGTGTGTTGCTTTATCATTTGATGTTTCGCCATCTTTGACATGTTACTATGTTATTATTTAGAAGATGTTTGACCATCTCATTTTGTTTGTTATTTTATTCGATGTTTTGCCATCTTGACTATTTTTGTTGTCTTAACTAAAAAACACAAACCAACCAAAATATATAAGCTGAACTACGGCTGCTCTGATTCCTTAAAAGGGATACGTAGGCATTGGGGTAGGGCCCGATCGAGCATAACTTTTATTTTCTCTACATTGTTTTCTTTTTTCTTTCACATGCATTCCCTTTTCAGTTTTAAGCCATAGACATAGGTTTTGACCACACCCATTAGATTAGACAACAAGAGTGGATACCATAGAGTACTACGGGCGCGTGGGGTGCTAACACCTTCCCCTCGCGTAAAAGACACCCTTACCCGATCTCTCGGTCGAAAGACCGTGATTTCTCCTTCTTCAGGTTTTCTCGATGTTTAGCTTTCCCTTTCGGTGGGATAAAAGACGTTCGGTGGCGGCTTCATTGATGTTTCATTACATCCTGATGAGAGGTTCCGGCCGGGGTGGTTTCAGCTGGCGACTACACTGGGGAAAGATTGACCTTTTACTGGTCCATCTCGGAGTCGATCCTAGATCTTGTTTGTTTTCTTTTTTGGTGTTTATTTTACCGCTTTGCATATTTACCTGTTTGCATTGCATCCTATGTGCGCTTTACTTTCTGCATACTGGATTTGGCTGTACTGTTTGGATTCTGGTTTTCTTGGTGGGTGGGTTGTTCCATGAGGTAAAAGGCCTCATACCCAGGCTATGAGTGAATTCCATAGGAACTAGGAATAGAGTGGCCATGGCAGCTATGAGGCAGATGCTTTGTAGACCTGACCATGAGACCCATGACTTCAGAGGTAGTTCGGATAGGTGTTATCGTATGATGATGCCGACATTCGAGCTCTTATACTATGATTTGGCTTTTAACCTTACCTTGACCTAGACTACACCCGTGAGAGGGGCGGGAAAACTTTTCTTACAGGTACAGGTACTGTTGGTGACTTTATGTTGCGAAGGTGACTCAGGTTCCCATGATGGTTTTGAAGCTCTGGAATTTTCTTTTGATCTTGAGTGGTGTTGTTCTGTAATGGTCCAGCCATGATCCAGTGTGAACTTTGATCCTGTCATGTTGCATCATAGCATATTTATTTCTAAAAAAATGATGTATAAAAAATAACTAGCATGCACATGTCATCTTCCAGGGACATTCGAGAGTCTTCTTTCCATCAGAAATGGCTGGCCTCCTGTCAGATGAGTTTGATTCAGTTCGTGTTAAAGAGCCCACCAGACATACATTCTCTTATCAGATTCCCACTATTGATGTGTCTGAATTGAAGAGGTTGAGTTCTTATCTGAAGGATGATGTTCTGAATAATTTCAACAAAAATTATGGAAATTTGCTACTAGTCCTTAACACTCCAGTTGACCCAATGGCTTTGATCACCCTATTCTAGTTTTATGACAAGGAATTACAGTGTTTTACTTTTCAAGATTATCATCTGGTTCCCACACTAGAAGAGTACGCGTAGCTACTTAATGTCAAGTTGTCCGATGAAGTTCCTTTTGTCCAAGTACTGGAGAGGCTGAAGTTCGAAGTTATTGCTGAAATTCTTCATTTGAGTTGAAAAGAGGTGAAAGACAATTGGAAATCAAGTGAGGATACTACAGGGTTTTATTTGGATTTCTTAGTGAAGAAAGATGAAGACTGGGCAAAGAAGGGGAATTGGAGTAACTTCATCTCTCTGTTTGCTCTCATGATATACGGGATCATCCTCTTCCCTCGCAAGAGAAATTTTGTGGATTTGGCGGCTATTTGTGTTTTTAGAAATAAGAACCCGATACCGACACTCTTGGCAGATACTCTTTACACTATTCATTCTAGGCATAGAAAATGAGGTAATGTAAGTTTATGTCATTTGATGTTGTATCAATGGTTTAAGTCGCACTTACCGATAAGTGGCCCTTTCATGGATACCAGGCATTCTCTCCGATAGTCATCAAGACTTGTCAACCTTACTTCATTTGATATCCGGTGGAATTATGACATGGGGGAAGTACGAAGTATCATCACTAGTTGCAGAGATTTCCCTAATGTTCCCCTCATAGGAACTAAGGGGTGTATCAACTATAATCCAGTGCTTGCTTATCGTCAATTAGGATATGCAATGGATGGACTGCCAAAGGTTGAAGAGGTGTCTGAATCTGTGTATTTTGTTAGAGGAGGTGATCCTGTGATGTTAAAAAGAGTGACAAGTGCTTGGAAGGGAATTCACAGGAAAGATAGAACTACTTTGGGCAAGAAGGTTCCTATTGCCAGGGTTCCTTACTTGGAATGGATTAGAGCCAGGGTTAAGATTTTATGGTTACCATTTGCGAGGTCGGCTCCAATATGTGAGAAACCTCCTACTGTTCTGAGTAACACGGTGCCTACCGAGGTGTTCACCCAGGTTCATGTAGAGAACATTCAACTGCGTGCAAAAGACCGTGAGGCAGGGATGAAACTTTATTAGGTAGATCGAGAAAGGGCCGACTTAGCTTGCAAACTCAAAGAAGCTCAAGGGGAAATTTATGATGTAACCTGTATTAGGAAGAGATCTCATGCTGAAATGGAAGAAGAGTTGAGTAAGACCCAACAAGAGTACCGGAAGCTTCATACATCTGAGAATAGCTACAGGAAGAATATTCAAAACTTGGAGAAGCAGCTCAAAGACAAAGATGCTCAGCTTAAGAAAGAAATGGCCCAGAGGCGTGTCGCAGAGGATCGGTTTCAAGAAAGTAAAGTGGTCGCATCACAACTTTTAAAGGAGAAATCCAGGCTTGAAGAGTATTGTCAACACCTTGAAGCGTGTCTTGTTTCAGAGATTTAGTTTTGTTATTTACCTTTGGTGTATTTGGTCACCCCCAGGATTGTTGGAAGGGACCATTTTGTTTGTTTTATTATTAAGCTTTTTTGTTAAGTTTACTTTAAAACATGTATTTTGTTGTTTATCATTACACTCCTAAATGTGCAAAGTCATTTAAACATCATTTCTTTTGTTTGTAAACAATTGAAGTGTTTGTCTTATTGTCCCGTTTTCCCCTTGATTGTATGTTTGATCTTTGGTTGCGCGCCGTGATTGGTGCATAAAAGGACTCTCGAATACTTGGAAATGACAAACATATCATGCACATCATGCATTTCATAAGATTACAGGTTATCTCGAGACGGTTTTCTTATTCAGAATTCAAGACGACTACTCATTGGTATTCCACCAGAAACAATTTGCCAAGACAGATGGAACAAGTTCAAGCTGAACTCGCTGAAATGAGGGCCCAGATGGCTACTCAAATGACCCAGTTCATGGAGGTCATCACCAATGTAAATCGCCGACAAGAGGAATTGGCTGCCATTGTCAACAACCAGCGCCGCTATCCAGGGGATGGTGGAAATCAAGGGCTCTATCAGGACATTTCTGTAGGATTGGGGGATGCACAAGATCAGCCTGCTGGAAATTTTCACAGAATGCCCGTAAACCCTTTTGTGCGCAACGTATGGCAGTTTCCCCCGTCTCCAGGACCTCGTCTGGTAGGGAACAGAAGAGATAATCAGGACGTTGTAAGGAACTATCAAGAGCAGGATTATGACTTCGACCAGGATGAGGATCAGTTTTCAGTTCGGCGTTCAGAGCCGGAAGTTCAGGTTGAGGATAGGAAGTATCAGTTGTTGGAAGAACGTTTGAAGGCTGTTGAAGGGCAAGGAGTCCTTGGTATGGATGCTAATGATCTCGGGTTGGTGTCTGGGGTGAAAGTTCCTCCAAAGTTCAAGCCTCATACATTTGAAAAGTACAACGGAACGTCATGTCCTATTACTCATGCAAATTCTTATTTCTGAAAGATGTCGGTACATACTGAGGATCAGGGACTTTTGATTCACTTTTTCCAGGATAGCCTATCTGGGGCATCCCTGGAGTTGTACATGAAGTTGGAGAAAACCCATATTCATTGCTGGAATGATCTTGCTCGGGCTTTTGTCAAACATTATCAGTACAATATGGATATGGAGACTAATCGCACTCAGTTACAGAATATGTCACAGGGACCGAAAGAATCTTTCAAGGAATACGCTCAGAAGTGGTGTGAGTTGGCTGCGAGGGTTCAACCTCCACTCATGGAGAGAGAACTCATTGATATGTTTATGAGTACCCTGTAAGGGCCATTCTATGAGCACATGATAGGAAGTACTTCGGCAGGATTTGCAGACTTGGTTATGGCTGGTGAAAGAATTGAGGGAGGTTTGAAATTGGGGAAAATTCAGATTGGAGGTTCTAGTGGCTCATCAGGGGGAAGTAAAAAACCATTCAACACTTACCCTAAGAAAAAGGAAGGCGACGCAAGCGCGATTTACTCTCATAGAGGAAGAAGAGAGGATTGCCATCACCAACAAATAAATGCTGTTTCTATTCCTGTTAATGCTCCTCCGCAGTAGAGACCGAATGCAGTGCCTCAGCAATAAAGACAGCAAGATGCTCCCCGTCAGTATAATAATCAATAGCAGAGACAGCCCAGAAAATTCGATCCCTTGCCAGTATCTCTTACTGAAGCACTCCACCATTTGCTCGATTTGAAGTTGATCGGTTTGAGAAATATTCCACCACCACCCGCAAGACTTCCTCCTAACTATGATGCTAATGCAAGATGTGAATTCCATTTAGGCAGAGTTGGCCATTCTACTGACAATTGCTTTGCGTTGAAGTGCAAGGTAGAAGACTTGTTGGATGATAAGGCAATTGAGTTTACTCCAGTGACTGGTCTGAATGTTACTCAGAACCCAATGCCTAGGCATGGATGGGGTGTTGTTAATATGATTGATGATAATGGTGAAGTATTGAATTTAATCATGAATGTGGAACAAGTAACTACTCCGTTGTGGTATGTTAAGAGGTATTTGCTTGACAATTCTATTTTCCCGGGTTGTACTTCAGAGTGTTCCAAGTGTAGAGAGCAACCAAAGGGCTATGATGATTTAAAATCCGGTATCCAGTTGATGATAAAGGAGGGTTCCCTGGAGTTCGATAGAAAATCGAGCTACCGTAAGGTTACCGAAGAAGATATTGCTGTGATATCTATTCCTTACACCCCTGTGCGCATTCCAGCCCCATCTAGGGCACATCCTTTGATGATTACGGTACTTGGTCCCATGCCGTACACCAGTGAGAAGGCCATCCCATGGCATTATGGTGCCAATGTTTATTACCATGGGGTGAAGCAGGAAGTAAGTGCTCATTTGTCTGAGGAAGAACATGCTGAAGGTAATGAAGAGGAAGTTCATAACTTTTCTGGTGTGGGTCGAATGACTAGAAGTGGGAGAGTATTCGGTCCTTCCAATGTGCAAGATGCGGCAGATGCTTCGGCAAGAGAAAAAGGAAAACACAGGCGATGATTGGCAATCCAAGG
This sequence comes from Vicia faba, assembly GCA_948472305.1. Classification (NCBI taxonomy): domain Eukaryota; kingdom Viridiplantae; phylum Streptophyta; class Magnoliopsida; order Fabales; family Fabaceae; genus Vicia; species Vicia faba. The sequence goes on along the minus strand of OX451739.1, from coordinate 1,259,278,551 downwards.
GTTACGCCAGCCAATGTGACTCAACCAATTCCGATGCCAGAAGCTTCTTCAGTTCCCGATGAGGTTGAAGAGTTAATGCGAATTATCAGAAAGAGTGATTATAGCATAATTGATCATCTGAGCCATACTCCTTCCAAGATGTCTATCTTGTCTCTGTTGATTTATTCAGAACCTCACAAAAATGCTTTGATGAAGTTGTTAAAGAATGCGTTTGTGCCACATGAGATAACAGTCAATCAGTTTGAGAATGTTTATGCTAACATATCTGCCGGAAACGGTATGGGCTTCACAAAATTTGATCTTCCTCCGGAAGGGCGAGACCATAACAAAGCGTTGCATATTTCGATGAAGTGAAGGGGCACTACTTTATCCTGGGTTTTGGTGGACACAGGATCGTCCTTGAATGTATTGCCCAAGTCAGCTTTGATGAAAATTGATTATTTTGGACTAGAGCTGCGCCCTAGTGATTTGATGGTGAAGGCGTTTGATGGGTCTCAAAGGTCAATATTTGGGGAGGTGGAGTTACCAATCAAGGTTGGTCCTTGCACCTTCACGGCTACATTTTTTGTGATGGATATACAGCCATCGTATTGTTTTTTATTGGGGAGGCCGTGGATTCATAGAGCAGGGGCAGTCACTTCTACTCTTCATCAGAAACTCAAGTATCCTGCAGAGGGAAAGGTGATAACTGTGTGCGGGGAAGAAGAGTACATCATGAGTCATGTGACATCATTCCGCTATATTGAAGTTGAAGGCGAGATACATGAGACTCCGTTTCAGGCGTTTGAAACAGTTCACACTATCAATTTTCCTCCCCCAGAGCAGAAAAGGAAACCTGAAACTGTTATGTCTTCTCTCAAGGATGCGAGAGCTGTGGTTGAAAATGGTAACCCTAAAGGTTGGGGTCAGGTGCTGAACGTTACCCCAAAATTTAATAAATTTGGTCTTGGTTTTATCCCAGGTCAGCAGAGTACAACTCCCAGAGTATCTAGTTTATCTACTCCTGTGAAGTTTTCCCATCCTTGTGCTACCAAGAAGGACACGTCAATGCAGTTGGCGGCGATAGGGCTGATGGCTAAAATATAGAAGATTGGATTCGTCCGAGTATTCTAGGCCAGACGCTGAACAATTAGACTTCTGTGGATGTTATCCAAGTTTCAAGCGCTGAGGAGTAATTTTCTTGTTTTCTTTTATTATCATATCATAATTCCTACGCTCTGACCAAGGCGTAGTGGATCATTTGTGTAGGGCCACCATGTTTATTTTTTCAAGTTTATCATGAAATAAAGGACGCTTTTGCATTCAAATTTTTTGCTCCATTTCTTTTTTTTTTTGAATGGCAATGTTTTCTCTTTTCACACACTGTCACTAAAAAACGCCAAAATGTCATTTATGCAGATACACTTCCACTACCGATCATATTGATAACGACTCTGTTATGACTCATTATGACTTTGATACTCCTATTTATCAAGCTGAAGAAGAAGCATATGAGGATTGTGATCTTCCTGAGGAATTAGCAAGATTTTTAAAACAAGAGGAGAAGGTTATCCAACCGAATCAGGATTTGATTGAGGTGGTGAATATTGGCACATAAGAGGTAAGAAGAGAAGTTAAGATGGGGCAGATCTCGAAGAAAGTATAAAGGTCAAATTGATTGAGCTACTCTGTGAGTATTCTGATATCTTCGCTTGGTCTTATAAGGATATGCCTGGGTTGGATACAGACATAGTGGTGCATCGACTACCACTCAAAGAAGGTTGTTCTCCTGTCAAGCAAAAGCTCCGAAGAACTCATCCCGAGATGTCCAAAAAGATCAAGGAGGAAGTCCAGAAGCAGTTGGACGCAAATTTCTTAAAGGTCATCAATTATCTGCCATGGATTACAAATATTGTGCATGTGCCCGAGAAGGATGGTAAGGTCAGGATGTGCGTGGATTATAGGGATTTGAACAAGGCCAGCCTTAAATATGATTTCCCTCTTCCACATATTGATGTGTTGGTCGATAATACTGCTCATTCCAAAGTGTTCTCGTTCATGGATGGTTTTTCGGGTTACAATCAAATTAAGATGGCTCCGGAGGATATGGAGAAGACAACATTCATCACTCCTTGGGGAAATTTCTGTTATAAAGTGATGTCGTTTGGCTTGAAAAATGTCGGGGCAACATATCAGCGCGCCATGGTCACTCTCTTTCATGATTTAATTCACAAAGAGATTGAGGTTTATGTAGACGATATGATTTCTAAGTCTGACACGGAAGAGGAGCATCTTGTTTATCTGGAAAAATTGTTCGAGAGACTAAGGCAGTTCTTGCTAAGGTTGAATCCGAATAAGTGCACCTTCGAGGTGAGATCCGGCAAGCTGTTGGGTTTTATTGTAAGTGAAAAAGGTATCGAGGTGGACCCGACCAAGGTAAAAGCGATACAGGAAATTCCTGAGCCAAGGACAGAGAAGGAAGTACGTGGTTTCTTGGGAAGGTTAAACTACATTTCTAGATTCATTTCTCATCTCACAGCCACCTGTGAACCCTTATTCAAGTTGTTGAAGAAAAGTCAGACAGTGAAATGGAATGAGGATTGTCAGAAGGCCTTTGACAAAATAAAGGAGTATTTGCAGGAACCTCCGATACTCATGCCGCCAGTGGAAGGAAGGCCACTAATCATGTATCTAACTATGTTGGAGACCTCAATGGGTTGTGTCCTCGGTCAGCACGACGAGATAGGGAAGAAAGAGTAGGCTATTTACTACTTGAGTAAGAAGTTTACAGAATGCGAGTCAAGGTACTCATTGCTGAAAAAGACTTGTTGTACGCTTGCCTGGGCCGCCAAACGTTTGAGGCAGTACATGTTAACTCACACGACCTACTTGATATCCAAAATGGACCCAATCAAGTACATTTTTGAGAAGCCAGCTCTTACAGGCAGGGTAGCCCGTTGGCAGATGATACTCACCGAATATGATATCCAATACACTACTCAAAAAGCAATTAAGGGTAGTGTACTGGCCAACCATCTTGCTCATCAACCCTTGAACGATTATGAACCAATGAAGTTTGATTTTCCAGATGAGGAAATTGTGTATATTCTGGATTGTAATATGCCAGACCCAGACGAAGGACCCGAGCCGGGATCATGTTGGACGCTTGTTTTTTATGGTGCCTCCAATGCCATGGGTAACGGTGTCGGAGCTACTATCACTTCCCCTGAGGGATACCATATTCCTTTCACGACTCGTATTTGTTTCGATTGCACTAACAACATGTACGAATATGAGGCTTGCATTTATGGCATTGAAGCGGCGATCGACCTGCGCATAAAATTTTTGAAAGTTTACGGGGATTCCAATCTTGTTATCAGCCAGATTAATGGAGATCTGGAAACTCGCCATCAGAACCTAATTCCCTATCGTGAGCATGTTATGAAGCTGATTCCATACTTCGAAGAGATCACGTTTGAGCACATTCCCAGAGAAGAGAACAATTTAGCTGATGCACTGGCAACTTTGTCCTCCATGTTCAAGGTTAAATGGGCTAATGAGGCACCTTCCATTACTACCAGAAGTTTGAGTGAGCCAACTTTCTGTTTTGAGGCCAATTTCGAACCAGATGGTAATCCTTGGTTTTATGATGTTAAACGGTATCTTGAAACACAAGAATACCCTGAAGAGGAATCCGTCACAAATGAGAAGTTCTTGAGAAGATTTCCGGCCAAGTTCTTTCTCAGTGGTGGTGTGTTGTATAGAAGGCATCATGAAGGTTTACTGCTCAGATGTGTTGACAAGAAAGAAGTAGCCAGAATCATTGAGGAGATACACAAAGGTGATTTCGGGACCCATTCCAACGGGCATACCATGGCTAAAAAGATTTTGCGAGCAGGTTATTATTGGTTCACCATGGAGACTGACTGTTACAATCATGCCCGGGTTTGCACAAATGTCAAGTCTATGCTGATAAAGTGCATGTGCCGCCAGTATCTTTGAATGTCTTGACTTCCCCTTGGCCGTTTGTGATGTGGGGAATTGATATGATCGGCAAAATTGAACCGACTGCATCCAGTGGGCACCATTTCATCCTGGTTGCCATTGATTATTTTAAAAAATGGGCCGAAGCTGCATCCTATGCCAATGTCACCAAGTAGGTGGTAACTCGGTTCATTAAGCACAATATTATTTGTCGCTACGGAGTTCCTGAGAAGATCATTACTGATAATGGGTCTAATTTGAATAACAAAATGATGAAGGAGCTTTGTGAGTCCTTCAAAATCAAGCATCATAACTCTTCCCCATACCGACCAAAGATGGATGGTGTTGTCGAAGCGGCCAATAAGAATATCAAGAAAATCATGCAGAAGATGGTGGTAACCTATAAAGATTGGCATGAGATGCTGCCTTTCGCTTTGCATGGTTATCGCACCACTGTACGTACTTCGTTTGGGGCAACCCCATTTTTGTTGGTTTACGGCATGGAAGTGGTATTGCCGGTAGAAGTCGAGATTCCTTCTCTTAGGATCATGAGAGATGTTGAGCTGGATGAAAGTGAATGGGTACAGAATCGGCTGGATCAATTGGAACTTATTGATAAGAAGAGGTTGACGGTTGTATGTCATGGTCAGGTATATCAACAAAGGATGAGGAAAGCTTTTGATAAGAGGGTACGGCCTCAGTGTTACAAGCCAGGTGACCTTGTGCTAAAAAGGATAATTCTCCCCCAGGGAGATCCCATGGGCAAGTGGGTTCCGACTTATGAGGGTCCTTTCATGGTCAGAAAAGTTTTCTCTGGAGGAGCGATGATGCTCACGACTATGGATGGAAAGTACTTCCCTCTCCCTGTGAATGCTGACGTAGTTAAAAAATACTTTGCATAAAAAATAATAAAAACCCGCTAAACCGAAAACCTGAAAGGGCGGTTTAGGAAAAAAGAGGATGTCCTGGTGAATCGAAAACCCGAAAGTGCGATTCAGGAAAAAGTTAGGGACTTAAAGCAAACGACCATGCTCAGCATGAGATCCTTTGTTTCTTTCCTTCATTCCGTCACCTGGCATAAGCTCGAAGTCAATCCAAGATTGATCTGTCTGAAAGCAGGAAGTGTGAGAGTTATAAGAGTCATAGCAGAGTCAGGACTTGATGGATATTCATATTCACATTTCCATTTGTAAACACTTGTTTGCTTTGATTTTGTAATTACTTGCTTCCAAATGTAAATGCCTTTTTCACAGGCTGATTTCTCAAAATCAATAGAATGTCTTCTTTCAAGCATACGTATATGTTTCTTCTCTCCCTTTTTACTATTTTGTTTGCAAAAACGTCCAATATTTTTGATAAGAATGTGCATATAAACTTCGTGGGCCTTACACGGAAATGGTAATAGAAGTCATGGTTGGTGGATCGCTTGAAATGCGGATAACAAACACAACTACAACCTGTGTGAGGGGCACGTTTGTTTCTCTGATTGATGTTTTTTTCAGTCACTTGGCTGGCGGATGCCTTGCCAATTTTGTTTCACAGCTCTGTGCCGTTTGTAAAGGTCATGGGTCAGGGTAATATCAAGATTATGGCGGGTCGGCGAGATCGGTGAACCTAATTAGAGAACATTTCTTCTCCATAATGGCTTTTATTACGTTTCTTTGCCGCACTTTCATGTGTTATCTTGATTGATTGTTTTAGCATTGTCTGCATATAGGATTTTGTTTATAGCCGAATGTCAGTCTTGATGCATTGAATATTTGTGCCTTGAAAAAAAGAATAATGTTTCATTTTACTTAATCCATCCATTATCACTCTTTAATCGATTTTTTTCGGGCGTTTTGATACCAACTGTGCCAATTGTTTTGCTTAGCTAAGAGTTTGGGGGAAGGAGTTTAGCTAAAAGCGATGACTGTAATGGTATGATTTTGAGTAGAACCCCGTTGATGATGTACATGCATTGTTTCAATCCCCAAACACCGGAGATATAAGGGAGTTAGACCCTCGTTAAACCCTTCTGAGCCTTTAAAGTATGAGTTTCTTTTCCGTTCAAAAAAAAGAAAAAGAAAAAAAAGAACCTTGTTTTTTTAACCAGGGGCAGGGTAGATGTTTAGTTGATTTGACCAAGCATTCAAATTTCAGAAGGAATGTCCCATCTGAGGATCATCACATTTTATCTTTCGCATCATGAGATCAAGAAAATGTCTAAACCGTGATGTTCATTTCCTCATAAAGTCCTGAGGTCGAGATCGAATTGATACAATAATGGCTATCCCTCGCCGACCCATGGAGTGAGACATTTATTTTCTTAAAAAAAAAAGAAAGAAAGAAAGAAAAAGTTCAAAGACCTAAAGTCATATTGACTTGTTCAAAGTGGAAGGTATGGATAAGAAAGAAACAAAAAGCCCCGATAAGTCGAAACTTGAAAACAAGTCGCTTAGGAAAAAGTCAGGGCATCCCGCTGGACTTCTAAAATTGAAATTCAAAGGATTTTGTCCAGGCAAAAGTTAGGGAAAAGAGAGCCTAAAAGGCCGAAAAGAAAATTGTTCAATAAAATTTTCATCAAAAAAAAGAAGAAGAAGAACAATAATATCGAAAACAAAAGCAACAAAAGTTAAGTGACAATCATGTTGGAGAATTTGTCGTGATCACTCAACCATTATAAATCGTTTTGAAAGATGAATGTTTATGATAAGTCAACTGAACTTAGGACAGGAGAATATCACGAAGGGGGTGAGCACCAAATAACTTGAGCCTTGAAAAACCTTTTTGAAAAAAAAACCTCGAACCAGGCCACGTTACAACCTTTAAAAGTCCTAACTGAAATAAGGGTTTAACTCAAAAGCATACTACAACAGGATAGCGTTTCCTAAAAAAAAATCCCAAATATGTGTTTCATATCCATGTTGGTATCTTATCACCCGCATCTTGACTCGTTTTTCAAAAAAAGGGAAGAAAAAGTTTTGAAATTTTTGCACTCTAGCCAATGATTCATTCACAACAGAGATGCGACACTTTGTTAAGATTTTCAACTTCAAAGGCTTAAATAATCATCGCATCAGGTCTGTCATTCCCAAAATAAACATCTTCCTGCATGCAAAACATTTGTCTGACATCAAAAAAAGAGTTTACATGTTGAACACCTGTAAAGAGCTTAATGATTGTCAAGAGGGGAATATTTGGACAAAGCCCATGTATGATTAGGACTCTACTTATCCCTAGTGAAGTTTCTTATCCCTAGTGAAGTTTCGTTTCCGCAGCGAAGTTTTATTACCCCAGGAATCTTCTTTCAAAAGCTTCATTCTAAGACTTCAAGTTTGGATATGTCACACATCCCCAGTGAAGTCGTTTAAATGTGAACTCACTTTCTGAAGAAGTTTTAACTCCCCAACAGAATTGCCAACAGAGATCCCTCGCCTTGACCTCTCATTTCCCAGCCGATCTGCTGACTGGGGCATCCTTGTTAAATATCTTCCCTTATCCCCAGTAAGGTCGATACTGTGTGACTATCTGCATGATCCATCCAATGTTTGCATTCCAAAAATCTCTCTCCAACAACAATCTTCAACAGAGTTCTGTATCCCCGGTGAAGTCCCGTCTCCTCAGTAGAACTTTTTCCCCAGTAAAGGTTTTCACCCCTCATGTCGGGTTTGTTGTCTTGGTTTCATCCTCAACATGGCCGCGCACTGTCTTTTCTAGAGATTACAGTCCTGCCTTGATCTTCTCCCTCATTGTCTAATCTTTAGATGGCGCCCCTCTCCAGAAGCTATAGTGTCGATCTGATCTTCTCTAGGAGTTTGCAATTCATTTTTGCAGTGCCTCTCAATGTTTGTGGCCCGTTTCTACTGGTTGCTCGGTTGTTATTCCCTGCGAAGCTTCATATTTTCGAGGTTCCCTCTCTAGCGGTTCCCCATATTTTCTCCTCTCCTTTGGATTTTGCAATTTATTTTTGCAAGTCATGACAAATTCTGATTTCTTGGTTAATGGCTTCTCAATTGGCCATTCCCCAGTGAAACGTTTTAACATGCATCATTACATTACAACATCTACCAAAACGCGTAGCATTTCCATTATATGGAGCATTGTGCTATATAAAAAGGATTCAAACATGCATCAGAGCATAAGCCATTATTGTTTCCGTCATCCCCAGTGATTTTTCTAATACTTCGGATTAAATCTCCAGCGAGGTCTTCGTCCTCATTATCTCAGTTCCCCCTATACTGATATCCTTTTGATGACAATCAATTGTTTGTTTGAGTGTCTACTCTTGACTGTAGTTCAGTTTCGCCCTGGCGCGGTCTTCTCGTGTTTAGTCTTCACTACTCTCTCCGGTTCATTCCAATGTCTATTGATGCACCTTTCGAATACCAGTTTCGTCCTGATATTCGCTTTCAGTAGGTATTTAGGTGTATGCCCTAATCTCCTCACCTTGCACATGAAATCCAGTTTCGTCTTGGTACTCATCTAGTTTAGTTTCGCCTAACTAGTTATTGAGTCGAGTTTCGTCTCGTTTTTGCTTTCATACCTTGGACTCTTCGACGGTGTTCGTTTACCGAGTGTAGTGTTTGTATTGCGTCCCTGGTTTGAAATCGGTCTCTTTTGTTCCTTAGTTTCTTCTATCAGTTTTCGTCACTGTTTATCCATTGACCTGAGACCAGCAGGTGCTCTGAGAAACATGCGCTCTCATCACTTTGCTATGGGTCGAGTTTCTCCTCGTCACCCGTGCGTGAAATCTAGTTTCGTCCTGGTACTCATCTAGTTTAGTTTCGTCTAACTGGTTATTGAGTCGAGTTTCGTCTCGCTTTTGGGTCGAGCTCAGAGTTTCGCCTCCTCACCTGCGTACGCTTTCTTTTCCAGAGCTTAGTTTCGCCTATACTCTGGTTTGAATTTTATCTTACCCTTTTTGAAGCCCAGTTTTGCCCTGGCACATTTGTCCGAAAGTTTAGTTGCGTCTACTCTTCTTTGTTTTTGTTCTTTTTCAACCTGTGTTACAGCTTCATTCTAACGCATGACTTGGGGGTTTTCTGCTTCTTTTTCTTTCTTCTTCAAGAGTGTAAATTTTCGGGTTCTTTTATATTCAATCATCTTCAACTCTGAACGCTCGAAAGTTATCACTTTTCTCACTTATCATGTTGAAGATATTTGAATAGGGGCAGTTGTTGCACCCCAAAATTTACCCTCTTGATTTAGGCTTATGTTTCATCATGAATATCATATTTCATTGCATTCATACATTGAGATGGGATCAAAGTACTTTAGTTATCAAGTCTTCCTCAAGCTTTGAAGGTTGATTGCATTGACAAGTTGCTCAAGTAGAATATTATCATCTAAACCTCTGGATCTTTCAAGTTCAAAAGTTGTTGCATGTCTCAAGATGCTTTATCTATCTCTTTGGATCATCAGAGGATTTAAGTTTGTATTTATTTATAAGAAGGAATCACTCCTTTGATTCACCAGTCAAATTAGGGTTTTGCTTGATCAAGGCTATTGATCAATGTACAAGTCTTGATTTGGAAGCTACAACATCTCATTGGCATTTGAAAGGTCTTTGTACAAGAAATTGGTCAAGATGCCCAGGGGATTTGAAGTTTTGGAGATGATTCATCAGTCTCCTAAGGTGTTGACCAAAACTAGGGTTTGGGATTTCATCAAGATTTCTTGAGAATTTTGAAGTGAAACTTTGTACATGGCCTCTATATGTTTGAAAGATCATATGTTTGAAGTTTTGATCATCAATTTTGAAGGGAAGTGGATTAATTGATTTAGAGGGGCAAAATGGTCATTTTGGTCAAAATCAGTGAAAGTCAAGGTTGACTAAGTGAACTTTTGGCCAACCATCAATTCAAGGGTGTACTTTTCATATTTCAAGTCCATTTTGATCATTGGATCAAAAATATTGAGGTTTAGGTTGAAACTTGTTCATAAAAGAAACCCTAAAAGTTTCTAGTTTTTGAAAATGAGGACTTAATTTCAAAAATGTATATTTTATTCACCTTTGATAAAAAAATGCAAATGAAGTATTCTTGTAAAGATAAGAGGATAGTCTTTCATCTCCTTTTGGTTTCATGTCCAAATTGGCAAAGAATCAAGAATTATGGTCTTTGGAAGTCACAAAATTATAGGTCATTTTCCAAAATTAGAGAATTTCAAGCTCAATTTTGAGAAACTTATTGGATTCAATTGCAAAAACTTAAAACTAAGGGATTGTATATCTCTTCCATACCTTTCCAAATTGAATTCATTTGTGTCCAAATTCAAAAGTATGAGCAAGTTATGGACCTTGGAATTTGGAGGCATTTCATTGAATTCATGCATACCATGCAAATTGCAAATTCTTGATAACTTGATTTGTGGCCATTTGTTTCACTTCAAACTTGTCCCATGACTAATATGCAATGTACCAAGATCCATCATGCCAAAGTTTGAGCTGCACATGGGCAAATTCCAGGGGAACTCGTGATTTTGCAAAAAGTAGCATAAAAATGCCTAATCACCAACACTTGCTTAATACAAGGATTTAAGCCTTAATTCTTTTGCTAATCTCTTCCTGAGATAAAATGTATTGAAATACACGTAAAATGCAAGCAAACGCACGAGGGATTTGAGGGCTGCATGTGCACACTTGATTTTGGCAAAAAGAGGAATTCATTCTTTCTAACAATTTCACTGTGAAAAACCTATCCTACCCTCCTCTTCATGCTCTATATATTGAGAGGCAAGCCTCATTGAACAGAATTCATGCTTCATTTCATCTCTGAACTCAGAAAACTCTATAACTACTTGTTCTGCAATTTTCTTTGATTCTTTCAATTCCCTTGCACGTTTTGGTTGATTCTTCTTGCATTCTCTTCTCCAAGTGATAAGGATTGTAGATCGAGGCTTGGTTTGCAACTGGAGTGAAGGAGACAGTAGATTCATTTTTGCCTCAAAGGTTTGAATTCTTAACTTTGGATCTTGATTTCTAGCCGCGCATTGTGTGATTTGAGTTCATAATCATGTTGTTTGAAGTTCACTAAGTGTTTCTGTAGCTTCAGAGCTATTAATTTGATGAGATGTGCATGAATGATGTATCTGAAATTTTTCTGTTCAGTGAGTTTTTGACATTTTTGCACGACCTGTTCTTGATCCATGGTTAATTATTTGATATGATTCGAATTGCATGTTGAAGTATGAAATGCTGGCTTTAATTTGCACGAAATTTCATGAAAAATGGTGTAGAATTGAGCATGTTATGTTGACTGGAACATGAGATGATGAACCTGATCACGCGCGCGTTTTTGCCCTAGCCAGAGGTTGAAGATGATTGGGTGGCCTCCTCTGGTTGGTTGGCTTGTTTCTTTAATTCATTTGAATTTTGTTTCATAAATTGATTTTCATGATTTTATTTCTTGCTCAAAAATGGTTGAAAAATTCAGAAACAATTATCACAAATTCAAAATAATATCCTTGACCTTGTGCATTTTTTTTGATAATTTTTGAAAATGTTTTGATTGGTTTAAAAATTAATGAGTTTAATTAATTGTTTGTTTAGTGTTATTTTTATTTTAATATTTCTTTGATTTGAAAAATTCCACAAAAAATATTTTTGACTCATAAAATCATGGAGAATTTGATTCTGAAATTTGTTTAGCATTTTTTCTATTTTTGATTATGAATTTAATTTGAGAAGTTTATTTTGAATTTTTGCTTTATAATTGTTCTTTTAATACTTCTATTAATTCAAAAATCCTCAAAAAAATCATGCAAGCTTGTTTTAATCATAGAATCTGAATATATTTTTATTTTGACCGTTTTGTGATTTTTGGCTAGGGTTTGCATTTTTGCCCTTAAATAATGGTTTAATTGTTAATTGTTTGTTTAATTTTTATTTTAATATTTCCTTTAATTCAAAAATTCCAAAAAAAAAAAAATCCGAGATGTGTGTTTTTAGTTCTAATATTTGAATATAATTTTGGTTGGACTTTTTTCTTACTTTTGTTTAGAATTTCATTTTGAGATGTGATTATTGGATTAATTGATTAATTGTTTGAATTTAATTTAATTTTTGACTTTTCCTTAATTCAAAAAATTTTAAAAAAATATGTATTCTAACATTTAGGATTTCTTTGTGATTTGTATGATCTTGGTTTGAATTGTTTGAATTTTGATCTTACTTAATCAATATTTAAGATTAAAACTCAAAAATTAGGGTTTTGTTGCTTATTGTGCAAGTTTCTTTTTCAAAACCCTTATGCCCTAGACTTTCAATGGAATTTAAGTCTTGATTATGGTTCATGGATGCATTGTGGATCTAAAAACCATTTTTCTTGAATTATTTGACTTGGTTTGACATTTTTCCACAAATTATTTTGAAAACTTGTCTAGTTTGGTAGTTTTGCCAACTAGTCTTGAACTTTGGGCCTCATTGGATCCCATCCTCAATCATTTATGAACTTAAGACTTACTTTATGACTTCTAAACACTTCAAAGATGCTAATAAGTTTTTGGTTTGATTTATTGGTCCTTGTTTCTATTTTTGATGTATTTTTGAAGTGAAGGTACCCAATTAATGTTGCATGTCTTCTTGCAATTTGTTTGATGGCCAATGAACTTGAGTGAGGCCTATAATTGGGCACCTAATGATCATGTTGGATATGTTTATTCAAAATAAACTCAAGTCATGTCACTTATTGCCCCATGTTTGAATGATTGAACCTTTTTGATGCATTATGTGGGCTTCATCTTCTATTGTGCTTGTGAGCTGTGGTTGAATTAATTAAGTATGATTGAAATATGGTTGCTACTGACCTTCATGGTCTTTGACTGTGTTCTTCTCAAGCTCCCATGATCCTTGATTGATATTCAATTGTCAATTCAACATGGTGATAGAAAGGATCAATATTCCTCTAATTCTTTTGACCAAATTGTGCATGTGCCTGTTTCCTTTTGTCTATCATGCCTAATGCTTTGATAATTGTTATCATGTTCTCTAATTTCATCATGATTCATCCATCCCTTATGTGAGTCATCATTCAATTTATGGGAATACTAACTTGGTTGTTAAATGTGCGAGGTACTTTGAGAAAAGTTTTCCATTTTTGACTTGAGGCTTGTGTTTCACTTTATTTGTGGAACACAATTTATTATATTGGCACCATTCTTGTGCTTGGCATGTTTGATGGTTTATGCAGGATATATATGCATGTGATTATGAATGCTATACATTACCCATGATATCTGTTTATATCTGATGACTTCATTACTTACATCCTGATGGCGTAATTTCTGACTTGATTTGTCTACTGATGCCAGCTTGCTTGAAGTTCTCTCGGTTTCTTTTATTCTTGCTCAGTTGCTACGGATATTTATCCGTTTGGTATTGCACTATTTCCTTTCTTCTATTTTCATGTTGCATAGGTCTCTGATTGCATGATAGGACCTCTGTTGCTGATATATGTCAGAAGGCCCTCTGGTTTTTGTCTGATACATGTGTTGTGTTTTCTTTTGATCAATGAGTCACTCAATTTAGAAATTGAGATCACGAATTCGCTCTCAATGCATATTCCCTATAGGATGTTTATTGTTTTTTCTTCTTTAATTGTTGATCGATGAGTCACTCAATTTAGAAATTGAGATCACGACTTCGCTCTCAGTGCATGTTCCCTATAGGATGTTTGTTGTTTTTCCTTCTTTAATTGTTGATCGATGAGTCACTCAATTTAGAAATTGAGATCACGACTTTGCTCTTATTGCATGTTCCCTATAGGATAGTTTTGTTAATCCTCCTTTAACATGTTAATTAAGATAGGATTCTCCTTTATCCTCAACCTTAGGATAAATCATTGTATGATAACACTAGGGATAGTGCTAGGCTAGTTTCCCTTAGTTGTTTTACCTTCCTTTGCATTTTGCATCTTAAAACAAAAACTGTTTTCTTGGAAAATCATAAAACACCTCTAATAAACTTAAACCCTTCTTCAAGGTAAAAGATACAAATCAATCTTATTTGTCTGTGTGCCTCTTGGCTTTGTTTTTAAACCTGTTTTAGCCGATGTTTTGTCATCGCACATTTGTTTGAAGCCGATGTTTTGCCATCGCACATGTTTGTTATCCTACTTTGATTCTCAATATCATTTTTAGGTGTGATGTTTCGTCATCCGATTTATTGATGTTTCGCCATCTCTTCCATGATACTTTACTACCTTTTAGCTGATGTTTTGTCATCACACATTTGTTTGAAGCTGATGTTTTGCCATCACACAAGTTTGTTATCCTACTTTGATTCTCAATATCATTGTTAGGTGTGATGTTTCGTCATCCGATTTATTGATGTTTCACCATCTCTGCCATGATACTTTACTACCTTTTAGGCGATGTTTTGTCATCGCACATTTGTTTGAAGCTGATGTTTTTCCATCGCATATGTTTGTTATCCTACTTTGATTCCCAATATCATTATTAGGTGTGATGTTTTGTCATCCGTTTTATTGATGTTTCGCCATCTTTGCTGTGATATTTTGTTACCTTATAGTCGATGTTTCGCCGTCGCACAATTGTTTGAAGCCGATGTTTCGCCATCGCACATGTTTATTATCCTACTTTGATTCTCAATATCATTGTTAGGTGTGTTGCTTTATCATTTGATGTTTCGCCATCTTTGACATGTTACTATGTTATTATTTAGACGATGTTTGACCATCTCATTCGTTTGTTGTTTTATTCGATGTTTTGCCATCTTGACTGTTTTTGTTGTATTGACTAAAAAACACAAACCAACCAAAATATATAAGCCGAACTACGGCTGCTCTGATTCCTTAAAAGGGATATGTAGGCATTGGGGTAGGGTCCGATCGAGCATAACTTTTATTTTACCTACATTGTTTTCTTTTTTCTTTCGCATGCATTCCCTTTTCAGTTTTAAGCCATAGACATAGGTTTTGACCACACCCATTAGATTAGACAAAAAGAGTGGATACCGTAGAGTACTACGGGCGCGTGGGGTGCTAACACCTTCCCCTCGCGTAACAGACTCCCTTACCCGATCTCTCGGTCGAAAGACCGTGATTTCTCCTTCTTCAGGTTTTCTCGATGTTTACCTTTCCCTTTAGGTGGGATAAAAGATGTTCGTTGGAGGCTTCATTGATGTTTCATTACATCCTGATGAGAGGTTTCGGCCGGGGTGGTTTCAGCGGCGGGGGGCATTCAAAGACATTGGGGCAATAGTAGAGTTGGAATGCAATAAGATCACTTCCACATGTCTATTATCTTTGTTTTCAATTTTGTTTTCCTTTCGACGATTTCCTCTTACTAGGATCTCCATCTCTCTGTACAAAAACGCATACTCATGGGCAAAATATCAATACAAATGTACTTTGAAGTGCAAAATTTCTGTCTATGTTTTGAATGCAAATTTGTCCAATGGCTAAAATTGAATGAACATATGCATACAAAAATAATTAAAAACTATTTGACACATGTGTCCTGCTAAGCAGCGGTGAGCTTCTCTTTAATGTATATGAAATATCCCCACAGAGTTATCTCATTATCATTATCCCCACAAGGGCGGCTACGATAAACCTTTCCCCTAACGGAGTTGCCCACAAAGTCTCTTTTCATAGGGTAATTCCCGACCAGAGTCTCAACCTCTTGGCCGCTTTCTCCCCAGCTAAGTCAATCTCTTCCTAAAGGAAAGTCACCTCCTCAACAGGTTTTATTCCCCCAACAATAATCAAGGAACCACAAAACTCCCCAGCCGAGTTCAAATTTCCTTAACATACAACAATCAAGACACCACAAAGTTCCCCAGCTGAGCCTATCTTCCCCAGCTGAGCATATCTTCCCTATCCAAGGCTATTATCCCTAAGCGGAGTTTACCATCCTCAGTTGAGTGTATCCTCCCCAAGTTGAGTCTTTCCTACCCAACTGAGTCTATAACCTCCATTTTTAATTTTCTCTCGAATTATTGCAAATCATAGGGCCACAACCCCTGATCCCCAGTAAAGCCGACAGCAAAGCCTTTACTATTTCCAAAAAGATACTAGGAAGCCTGGATCCGACCGGATATTAGAATAATTTTCAAGTTATTACTGAAGCCTAGACCCGACCAAATAATAGTTTGAATTCTTCAAGTTACTGAAACCTGGACCCGACCAGATAACAGATTTGAATACCTGAAACCTGGATCCGACCAGATAACAGTTGATCTCAATTTCAAGATACTACGAAACCTAGACTCGACCAGATAATAGTCTAACTCTTCAAAGATATAGAAGAACCTGGACTCAATCCAACTAAGGTTTAACTTATTTTCCCCCAGAAGAATTTGCCTCTGCCCCAATAAATTACTGTGAAAACCTGGATCCGACCAGATAACAGTTCTCAACTTCATCTTTTCAAGTAAGTTATTGTGAAGCCAGGATCCGACCAGATAGCAATTACCCTCGGAGATTCGTTGTGAAACTTGGAAACCGACCAAATAAACAACTAAATCCCCAAACAGTTTATTGTGAAGCCTGGACCCGACCAGATAGAAATTGACCTCATTAAACTCGGAAATCTGAAGCGTGGACCCGACCAGATAACAATTTTTCAAACAGTTTATTGTGAAGCTTGGACCCAACCAGATAACAGTTTTTCAAACTGTTTATTGTGAAGCCTGGACCCAACCAGATAGCAATTGACCTCATTAAACTTGGGAATCTGAAGCCTGGACCCGACCAGATAACAATTTTTCAAACAGTTTGTTGTGAAGCCTAGACCCGGCCAGGTAATAGTTTTTCAAATAGTTTATTGTGAAGCCTGGATCCGACCAGATAACAGTTTTTCAAATAGTTTATTATCAAGCCTGGACCCGACCAGATAACAGTTTTTCAAAAAGTTTATTGTGAAGCCTAGAGCCCGACCAGATAAAAATTAACTATGATCCACAGAGAGACACTATGAAGCCCGAACTCGACCAGATAATAGTACAACTTTCCAAAATCATGAAACCTGGACCCGACAAGATAGTAGTTACCACTTCAAGTTACTGCAAAGCCTAGATCCGACCAGATAAAAGTTAACCTCTGTATCCCCAACAAGTTGTTGTGAAGCCTGGATCCGACCGGATAACTATTCAATTTCAGGAAATTTTCTGCAAAGCCTGGAATCCGACCAGATAACAGTTAATTCATCTCATCCTCAGCAAGTTGTGAAGCCTGGATCCGACCAGATAATAGTTGATGTTCAAGGGATATTCCCCAGCGGAAGCATCCTTTCAACAAAGTTTGAAGATATGTATATTCTTCATCCTCAACGACAATCAGGGATTCAACCTCCCAGAATTTCCATGGCAGCGGTCAGAGATTTATTTTCCCGGACAGAAACATACATCCCACATTCATACATACCCTATGCATTTAACATAATACCACATCTGGTGAACATCATGCATATATCTGCATTTTACTAACTCTTTTTCTCACAGGTAAAACATCAAGTTTTAGTATAAATCAACCAGAGATTTATGCTAATATTTCTTCTAATGTTTATCAACTTTCCTCCAAATGGCATCTATAAGCCCATTCACAATCCATCTTCGAGTGCAAATTTCTGGGCACTTTAGTGTTCAATCATCTTTCACCTTCAAGTCACGAATGGTGGACTCACCAATCTAACTCTTCAGGTTTAAGAAGATTGAACAGGGGAAGCTGTTGTACCCTATAATTTTCCCTCTCATTTCTCAAAGGATCACCCTGAATCCTCAAGTTTGCTTCCATCCAATCCCAAGCCTCAAATTACAGATTTTCAAGAAAGTCATTCACAAGGTTAAAATGGTCATTTGCATATTGAAAAGTCAACTTTTGACTTTTGATCAAACTCAAGTTTCAAGAGTCACATTTCATCAAGACATGTTTGAGATATGAAGTTTGTTTCATTTGGAAATTCAAAAATAAAAAATTACTTTGAAAAATCCAAATGCCTAAATACTTAGAATTTTTCTAAATGTTTAAGAAATATGACAGGCTCAGAACTTCTGATCAGATTTTCACCATGATGCAAGTTGATTCTGAAAGAACTTCTGATACAATAGTTATAGATTTCAATGAGATCTAAAACATTGCAGAACAGAATTTCTCCTAGAAATGCTGGGATTTCAAGTTATAACTCCTCAAAGAAACGTCCATGAAACTAAAACACTCAGCAAATTCTAGGCACTGTCAAAACAGATTTTGGTCAGAACTTTTGGGCCAGTTTTCACAAGGGTTCAGTCAGAGTTTGCAAGGGTAATTCAAAGAAGGATACAAAGCGTGCTGCAAGCGTCCTAGAAAGTCTGAGAGCTCCTTCAGAACATGCTGAAGCAAATGGATTCAAGGATCAGAAGTTGGATGTCTATTCTAAGTCACGCTGAAGCTGAACTTCTGATCCATAACTAAGAAATGATGCAGAATATCACGTTGCATGATTTCTTGGTTGATCAATCTCATCATCATTTAATGCTCACAACCACTTATGGGTCTTTGTTCAAAGGGTTTCTCCATGTGTGGCATAGAAGTACCTTTACTGTCTTAGAAAAGCAAACTCTTGTACAAAAGTGTGGTGGGCCCAGGCGTTACTTTTGCTTTGGAAGTTACCTTTCCTTAATTCCTGCTTACAATTCCATCTTAGGCGCTGTTAAGGCTACTAACCACCATACTTGCTTCAACAGCAAGGCAACACCCTATCATGTGATGGTTGCACTCTCCAAGCTACAAGATTTTTGCCTATAAATTGAAAGCCATTGGCCACTGTAAAAGGGTCGGAAATTTGAGAAAGAAAAGCCCTGAACCCCTGCTAAAATTCCAAGAGTCCAAACACTGCAAACACGACACACAAAACCTGTTAACTTTTGATTCCTTGCATTCAAACTCCATTTATTCTCAAGTCTTTATTGACTAAAACCATCCACACAGTTTCTAATTCACATATTAGAAGTTATCCTAACTTCTGTGTTCATACTGCAATACACTCTCCATCCACCTCCACCTCAAAGAAGTCATAACATCACCCTTTGGCTGTTCCAGAAGTTGAAAACTTCCAACCTGTTGAGTACGTGAAGAAGCTGCTCAGAACATCACTAGAGTTCAGGACCAACCTCCAGTTCACAGAATCTTTTCCAGCTGCAAGGTAAGCTTCTGCTGACTCTCATCACATTACTTAAGCATTACCAGATTTGCATGTTCAAAAATACAATGTAGACATCATGTTTCTGATGTTGTACATATTCCGAGGTTTCACGTATTTGTCTGCCTAAGTAAGGAGTAAATCAGTTCAGAACTTCTTAAAGAAATTAAAACTCAGAATTAGGATTAGCAAATTCATGCTTGCCTCTGATTTATAGTTCCGGTATCTCTTGTTTCTGAAACACTATGAAACCTGCCATAACTGTCATATGCGCATCTTCTGTTTTGTTGAGAAATGACCAAGTTGTAGATTTTCTGACTAGCATAGAGAGGGAGACCAAGTTCTACCAGTGGTATCAGAACTTCTGAAATCTTCTTTGTTCCCAGTGGACCCAGAACTTCTGACTTTCCCTATTTTTCACTAATAGGATATTTGTTTTGCAGTACGCCAGAGTCAGAACTTCTGACCTCCTTTAGTCAGCAATACGCTGATTCTACTTTCTTTTTCCTCACTATTTTTGCTATCACTTATTATTTCATTAATCAAAAACACCAAAGAAATTTTTTCATTTTTTACATGTTTTACTTTATTTCTTAAAACAAAAAGATCAAAAATGTTTTCTCAAACCAAATTTATTTCTTTTTTACAAAATAAGTCCATTTTACATTTCTTGTACATTCTTATCCATTCAATATGGTTGTAATAGTAACTTAGGATTTAATTTTATTTGCAACCCCCATTCATAAATATGTATCCCCATCCCTAAAATATTGTAATTGCATAGGACTTTACATTTCTGCAATTCATCGCTTTTGAATGTAAATGCTAGTAATTAGAGTGTGTATGGAAAGACATGAAATCAACAGATAGATCACCCTAATCAAGACTAAAATTCATGCAATCAAACACACTTTCACACTAGCACCCTTAAGTTTAACTCCACGTGTTGCCTAAAAAATGGTCATGTTATGCATGTGAGGTGTCTTAGCAAAAACAATCGAAATACAAGATCATAGTCCCTTGATGACGCTATAAATGTTGCCTTTCAAAATTATCTTAGTCCCTCAAAAATAAATGCTAAGATACCTCACAACATTGCTAATCATGGCTATACGACGACCCACACCCGTCCCGCTTACATCCAAAGATAGGGTTGCTTACCAAATCAATGGCAAGACAACAATGTCAAAGGAAAAGAAAATGAACAAGAAAGACATTTGAATAGGTAGATTGCTCATAATTACTTTCTCCATTTCAAAACAAAAACATCCTTGCTATTTTCAAAACAAACACCAACACTTTTAAAACATCTTTCAAACTTGAAAACATTTTTCAAAGGATCAACACTTTGTATACATTCTCACGAACGAGAATCATTACAAAGTTTTCCTAAACGATGGCACCTTTACAAAATACTTTCAAAAACCACACAAAGCATAATTTCAAACAAAAGCAAGTGATCTAGCAAGTAACTAAGAGCCCATGGAAAACCATGGATGAAAAGGGTGCTAATACCTTCCCTTTTCATAATCTACCCCCCCCCCCCCCCCCCCGAACTCAAGAAACAATCCTAAAGTTCTTTCCTGTGCTTTTTCACCTTTCCTTTTGGATAAAAGAAAAGTCGGTGGTGACTCTTGCTAACCGCAACATTTGCGATAAAACGCAAAACCTTCAAGTCAGTTCTCCCACCACATCACACAATGCATTTCATACATCATACAACTAACTCTTTACCTTTTCAGGAAAGATCAATCAACAGAAGAATATCATCAACAATTTTCAAAACACATTATGGATTAGTTCCCAAAACAAGACATGGCAAATATCTACATGATGAACATTTCCTTCAAACATCAGTTGGCTCATATTAAATCAACTAAAGATGTATTCTGATACTTCTCTCAGTAGACCATATTCTGGCTCAATTTAAATCGACCAAAGGTTTATTCTGATACTTCTCCCAATTAAAGACAAAGACATCTGTTAGCTCAGATTAAATCGACCAAAGATTTATTCTGATACTTCTCTCAGTAGACCTTTTTCTGGATCATATTAAATCGACCAAATATTTACTCTGGCACTTCTCCCAGTTAAAGACAATGGCATCTGATGGATCAGATTAAATCGACCAAAGATTTATTCTGATACTTCTCTTAGTAGACCTTTTTCTGGCTCAGATTAAATCGACCAAAGATTTATTCTGATACTTCTCTCAGTAGACCTTTTTTGGCTCAGATTAAATCAACCAAAGATTTATTCTGATACTTCTTCCAGTTAAAGACAAAAATACATATGTTGGCTCAGATTAAATCAACCAAAGATATATTCTGATACTTCTCTCAGTAGACCTTTTTTCTAGCTCATATTAAATCAACCAAAGATTTATTCTGATACTTCTCTCAGTAGACCTTTTGCTGGTTCAGTTTAAATCAACCAAAGATTTATTCTGATACTTTTCCAGTAGACACTTTTTCTGGTTCAGTTTAAATCGACTAAAGATTTATTCTGATTCTTATCTAATTAAAGACATATACAAGACATCTGCTGATTCAGTTTAAATCGAACAAAGGTTTATTCTGATACTTTTCCAATAGATACTTTTTCTGATTCAGTTTAAATTGACTAAAGATTTATTCTGATTATTTTCCGTTTAAAGACAGGCGTAGACATCTTCTGGCTCAGATTAAGTCAACCAAAGATTTATTCTGATACTTCTCTCAGTAGACCTTTTTTGGCTCAAATAAAATCAACCAAAGATTTATTCTGATACTTCTTCCAGTTAAAGACAAAAATACATCTGTTGGCTCAGATTAAATCGACCAAAGATATATTCTAATACTTCTCTCAATAGACCTTTTTTCTAGCTCAGATTAAATCGACCAAAGATTTATTCTGATACTTCTCTCAGTAGACCTTTTGTTGGTTCAGTTTAAATCAACAAAAGATTTATTCTGATACTTTTCCAGTAGACACTTTTTCTGGTTCAGTTTAAATCGACTAAAGATTTATTCTGATTCTTATCCAATTAAAGACATATACAAGACATCTGCTGATTCAGTTTAAATCGACCAAAGATTTATTCTGATACTTTTCCAATAGATGCTTTTTCTGATTCAGTTTAAATCGACTAAAGATTTATTCTAATTATTTTCCGTTTAAAGACATACGTAGACATCTTCTAGCTCAGATTAAATTAACCAAAGATTCAATTTTGATACTTCTCCCGGTCAAATTCGAGTGTAGACTTAGTTTAGCTTCTATCAACAATCACCTCTGGATGTCATCTATAAGCCCATCTCCAACAACTCTCTATCATCTCTCCAAATGGCATCTTTAAGCCCATTCCCGATATAATCAACCAACAAGCATTACTTTATACACTGACGAGTGCAAATTTCTGGGCACTTAAATGTTCAATCATCTTATAACTTCAAGTCAAAAATGGCGGACATGCCAATCTAACTCTTCAGGTTTAAAAAGATTGAACAGGGGCAGCTGTTGTACCCCAAAGTTTTCCCTCTCATTTCATTCAAAAAAATCCCCTCATGCTCCTAGGTTTTTCAACCGCTTTAGGCTTCTCAGGCTTTCTAGGCCTCAAGATATCGCCCCGATTCTTCATTTCATCAGAGAGTTAGAAATGCAGTACACCTTCAACCATTAACTGAGGTTCACTAGAGGTTTTCTTATTTGATTCCATTCTTATCTTCAAAGTCTAGATATCATTCTTAAGCTCAGTGATTAAGGAGAGATTCTATGTGGGTTTTCATTAGAAGGATTCTATTTGGTTTCTAAAAATCAAGTGGATTTTTGGTTATTTGTTGTTTCAATATTTTGATTCAAGTGGTCATGGAGTGAAATTTGAATTCAAATTCATTAGAAGAAACTTTATTTGTTTATTTAATATTAAGATGTTTATTTGGTTTATAAAGGATACATTATTCATTTCAATTGAAGGGGGTTTGAAGTTAAGTTCAAATTGGAGGGAGAATTTCTTTGTTTTCACTACTTAGAAAGTGCACTCAAAGTTTGGAATTTAAAAAGGAGAATGCGGAATCCATTATTTTTTCTAAACCAAGATTTATGATCCTATTCAAGTTCCATGTGGATATCATTCAATTTTGTAGTGTTCATTCATTCCAAATTCTACAAAGTTCCACAATATTATTTGCAAGGCAAATTCAAGCCCTAAGAGTTTTACAAGGCAATCAATGACAAATTTTTAAACCTACTCCAAAGTTCCTATGAGATTATATTGATTTCAAATTCTTAATTTCTTCATTGTTTTCTCTTCAAACTCTCCCAAGCCAGCCACAAATTCAACCTTGCCATTTCCATCTTTCTCCCATCAATCCATTTTTTCTCACATGAAGCAAGTGAAAGAGATGAGTTAGTACAATCATCAAAACTTGAACAACAAACAAGAATTTTCAAAGAGTTTCTCAAATTCATCGTTAGGGATTTGTTTAAGGAATCATATTTTGGGTTGTTTCTCAATCATGTTTATATGCCAAAAAGCCTCATACAAAATAGGATTTAATCATATGCCTAGGTCTATTGCAAACCACAAATAAATTGGTTCACAAAATACAAATTCAAAGAGGTTCAAAACAAAATTCCAATCACAGTTCCAGCCCAATAACAAAGATTCAAAAATCAGAATTATCACAGCCCAAGCATAATTCAGCAAATCAGAATTCATTGTCAAACAGGAAGAATCACAAATCAGAATTGCAAGCCCATTAAAGTCTAGAATCGTGTTTCAAAGCAACAATCATAGGCCTAGACATTACTATAAATCTCAAACAAATGAATACAAAAGATTTGTTTGGTTCACAGTAGGTATTTATTAAAAACTCAGAAAAAGGTTCATCATAGTCAGAACTGTCAAACAAAAAACATCACAGAAAACCAGGATTCACAAAGCCAGCAAGCAACAATTACAAGCTCGGTACAGAAAATCCGAACCAACAAGCAACAGGGCCAACAAGTAATAGGCATAGCATAGCAAAAGTACAACGAAGTTGACATATCAGAAAATCACAAGTCCAAGACGAAAAGAAATTTCTCAAAGCCGATTATCATAAGTCCAAGACAAAAAGCAATTTCTAAAAGCATGTTATCACAAGTCCAGTTCAAGAAGAAACTCTATTGCATAAGATATAAAGGTAGCCACAGAAACCCAAAACTTTTATTCATCATTTTCCATCACAAACAAACCCTTCAAAAATCGTTCAAAGTCAAACACACAATAATACAATCACAGAACTACAAGCAAAAGATTCAAAACCCTCAAAAAATCGTTCAAAGCCAAACACATAGTGAACAAATATACAGAAACCAAAACCCTAACCCATAAAAAATTATCATTTTCCTAGCTACTAAAACCCTTCAGAAATTCGCGAAGAAGAAGAAACTCAGAATCGCGAACAAAAAAGAAAGAAAGATCAGAACAATCTCACTGAGTGGTAAAAACGCGTTAGGGAAGTGCTTCTTTCCTTTCCTTTCTCCTTCGTTTTTCCTTCGCAATTTCTCTAATCGTCGCACGATTTCACATTTAGGGTTTTGAATAGACATGGAAAAAGGGCGGCACGTAGACGGTTTTTGTATTCCCCAAACCCAAACCCGAATTCAAGATAAATCCCTATTACCCGCCCCAACCCTCATCGGGGAAGAATAATTGAATCCCAAACCCGCCCAAAATGGGTTTGAGGATCCCCGCTCCGCCCCCAAACCCAAAACATGTCTCAAACCCAAAAGCTTCCCCAAACCCAAAATTCACCCCGAACCTAAAACCTTCCCCAATCTTAACATATATTAACTTATATTACAAATATAAAATACAATCTCAAAGAATTTTAAACATATATTTCGAATAATAAAATACTAACAAAAGTATTAATTTATCAACCATACAATTAATATTTCAAATTAACAAACCAATAATTCAAAATATAACAATATTTTTTAAATTCCAACTATATTTTTTTAAAAGCCAGTCATTGCTCTTATGCATTTACGTTATCACTTACATTTTTTTTCTAAAACCAAGAAACAATAACAATAGATAGATTTAACAAATTGGCATATTGTAACAGCATATAATTGTGATACTGTAGCGGCATATATTGTTAAATCATTTATATTACAATATAATAATAATAATAATGATAATAATAATAATAATAATAATAATAATAATAATAATAATAATAATAATAATAATAATAAATGAAGCGGGTTCAGGGACGGGTTCAGGGTGGGTACTACACTCCCCATTACCCGCCCCGTCCCTATATCTTGAAATAGGGGAAAACCCAAATCCGAACCTAAACCCAGTCAAAGAGTGTTCTCCCCGTCAAATTCGAGGCGGGTACCCATGGGTAGGGTTATATTGCCATGTCTAGTTTTGAATTTTCCCTTTTAGATCTAGGGTCCATCGCTCAAAATCTGCAAAAATCATTCATAGATTAGCACATAGGAGGAAGAGAGGATTCAGAATATGTAAAAACATTTAGGAACAGAGCTTCGCCGCCACCGTCACCGCCGTGGAGGCAATTTCCGGTGCGACCAACCTATCGTCTTCGGTGGAGACTCATCAGAACAATTAAGAGAAAGACGAGAGCATCCCAATAAGTGAGAGAGAGTAAAACAAGAAATGAAGAGATAGTTTTGTTTTGATTTTTATTCATCTTGTTTTATTTAAATTGTTTTTTAATTAACCTAACCTGGCGATGACACTTGTCATCGCCCATTTAGTTCAAACTGTGTATTCCATACAGCAACTTCTCAGGCCTCACCATACACCCTCCGTCTGCAACCCTATGATCAAGATCAAGCGCTCCAACGATGCCACCCCACCATGCACCCTCATAGGCTTTAGGCGTTTGATCATTGAAGCCTTTTGGGCCTTGGACGAACTAGCTCTTCCTACCCCCCGTTTGCTGACAACACAAGCCCGTCACTTATTATTATTTTTTATTTTCTATTTCAAACACAAAAACTGTTTGTTTTGGGTCTGGACTTTTATTCCTTTTCACATTCTCTGAATTTCCTTTTAACACCAGGCCCAACATTTTTAATTTTTTTTTTAATTTTCTTTTGTTTATTTATTTGTATTTAACGAAAAATACAAAAATATTTTTATTAAATAGTTAGACTAAAAGCTTTCTAATTTTATTTTATTTTTATTTTATTTATTTGTATAAATAAAACACCAAAAATATCTCCTTAACTAATTAATCTCTTTTTTAGAATTAAAAATAATTAGGCTTAGTTTTTATTCTTAATTTTCCTTTTAATTAAAATTAACTTAGACTCTAGGTTTTGTTAAATAATTAATTAATTTCTCTTGTAAATTAATTAGTTTAATTAGGTTAATTAAAATCTTTTCCATCAAAAACTCACAAAAATAATTTCTTTTCACTTTACAATTCTTTGTGCATCTTACTATTTCGCATTACAATTTATGTAATTGTCAAAGCCTTGTAATAGTAATTAGGGTTTACTTTACTTGTTATCCCCATTTGTAAATTTGTACTCCCCATTCTCAAAGCGATGTAATAGCGTAGGACATTTAAATTCCGTAATTTATCCTTTCCTTATTATTGTTAGTAATTAGGGTTTATATGGCAAGATTTAAAATCAAACATTAGAAAGCCCTAAGTCAAGATAAAATACTTAAATTCAAAACACTTTGCACCTTCAGGGTTAACCACACTTGTTACCTCGAATAAAAACAGTCATGTCCTTCGAATGTGAGATATTTTAGAAAAAGACCCTCGATTAAAAGATCATAATCCCTCGATGACCCTTCAAATGTTGTCTTCGGTAAATGATCTTAGTCTCTTAAGACAATTTCTAAAACATTTTACAAGTTGCCTTCTATGACTGTACGATGACCCACACCCGTCCCTCACATCCAATGATACGGCTCCTTACCAACCAATGGTAAAATAATACTATCTAAAGGAGGAGGAAAAGAACAAAGACTTTTTGAGTAGGTAGATTTCTCGTAATTGCTTGCTTACAAACTAAAATCATCCTTGCACCTCACACTTTCAAGACACTTTTTCAAAACAAACATTTTGTATACATTCTCAACAATGCAAGAATCATTACAAAATTTCCTTACTTCTTCAAAATATATTTCAATCACTCATTTTCAAATACATATTTTAAAAACCAACACTTTGTATACATTCTCAACAATACGGGAATCATTGCAAAGTTTGCCAAACTTAGGCGTTTTCAAAATATTTTCAAACTTACACAAACACAAAGCATTTCAAAGTGATCTAGAAATTAAGAGGACGTAGATAACTACGGATGAAAAGGGTGCTAACACCTTCCCTTTTCATAACCTACCCCCCAAACTCAAGAAAATTCTCAAAAGGTCTTTCCTGTTCTTTTCACCCTTTCCTTTATTCGATAAAAGAAAAGTCGATGGAGACTCTTGCTATCGGCAAAATTTGTGATAAAGAGATTCCAATTATTGATACAGAGATTCCAAGTTCTTGAATCACTTTATACCAAGGGATGTGTTAGGCACCCTTCATCTACCTTGTTCACAAGGATACTAGGGTTTAGGTTAAAGGTTTAGGAATAGGGTTTTAATTTTAATTAGGGGAACTCACCACTATATTTAAGTCGTATGCCTACGTATCCTCTTATGAGGAATCAGAGTCCCAATTTGTAGTTCGTAGTTGTTTGGTTAGTATTTTTTATAGATTATGAAAATATATAGAATTCTCCTTGACCTAAGTCTGGGTTTATAAATTGCGGAGTTGTTAGACGAAGTTCGCAGTTAATGAGAAATATCTCCATAATTCTTTTTGAAAATCATATCTTTAGTTTATTAAGTTATTAAAAAATTATTAGTAATTTGTCGGTTAGATATTTTCAAACATATTAAAAAAATATTTGTATGCATGAGAAAAAAATTTAATGCAATTAAAGGGTTAAAATGAGTTAGTATTTAAAAAAATAGTTTAAACAAAAAAATAATTTTGGAATTTATTAAAATAAATATATTACATATTAAAAGTATTAATTATGAAAAATAATAGAAAATAAATAAATAAAATAAAAGAAAATGTAAAAATAGATTAATTTTATTAAAAAACGCAGGGGTTGTAAAATCAATTTGGCTAGTAATTATGGGGGTGTGAATAACAAGACCCTAAATCCAGATATTGGATTTAGGCCCAGTTGCATGGGGGTGTCGTTTTGAACTGGGTAGTAAAGTTGTAGGGTGTACATAGCATGGGCCTAAGTTCAAAAGTTAAACTTGGCCCAAAATGCATGGGGGTGTTGTTTTAAGCGTAATAGCCAAAATAAAAATACAGGGTGGTGTGTTTAACAATTGGGCTTGGCCCAATAAATGAAACAAGGAGATCCATTTGGATCCCGTATGGGCGAGCATTTAGGTTTACGGTGCGAATGCGCTATTGTGATCGTTTGATTAAGATCAAAGAGTAGAGAGTATGAGGGTGCATGGGAGAGGTGCACGAGATCACGTGGCCAGTTGTTGGCCACGTGTCCTAGCAGATTACAAGAAGGAGGGAGTATATAATTTCATTTTTATTTTTCTCTTCATTTCATTCATTTGTTCTTCTCTCTATCTTCTTCTCTCTCGCCCTCGCTCTCTCAAACAACAACATCAACACTAAAAAAATACCGATCCAACGACATTGACGACTAACAACCCCCAGATCCGACCTTCTAACCCCCCCTGTCCCGAATCGTTTCATGAATAACAATAACAACAAAAAAATCTAAAGCTAATATTGAGCGTTACCTTTGTGTTTTCTCCTTCTCAAATTCTTTACTCTGGTTCTAATCTTTCTCCGTCTTTATCTCTATTTTGCAGGTGGCTAGAGAAGCGAAGATGGTAGTGATGGATGTGATGCGACAGGGAGTTTCACAGATCTAGGGTTTCAGATTATGAAACCCATATCTCATATGAAGATGGCCTTAGTTGAAGATTCAAGGCCACAAACTCCTTTCTCTACTCCTTCTTTCTTCTTTGAAACAATTTTTGTTTCACTTTTTCCTCCCTCTTTTCAATTTTTGAATTACGGTTATATAGTTTTAGGTTTAGACAGATTAGGAAAATATTGTGTTTGATTGTCATTACAATTCAGAGAGTTAGAAATTAGGGATTTGATTTTGTTTAGATTGAATATTTCTTGTAGTTTGTATTGATCATGAATAAAACGTTTGTGTAACTTTGGACAATTTGTATTGTAATTAATACGATTGGATTCTGTTAATTGTTGAAAGATTTGATTCTATAATACGTTTTTTGTTTGATTTACACAGTAAATGTTCTTGGTGGGTTTTGGGCTTGCGTAGTTTGATGATGATTACGACCGCTGCGATGCATTAGGGGTTAGGGTTTCTTGGTCCTCAGTTGAGTTGGTCAACGATTACAAAAATAAAATAATAATAATAATAATATAATAATTGTTTTGATAATAATAATGTTTATAAAATAAAAATAATGCTAATCAGTATTTAATAAAATAATGGTAATTGAATTATAATAAAAATAATAATATGTAAAATGAATGAAAGATCCAAAAGTCAGAAATTGACTTCTAGTCAACCCTAAAAGAAAGATGGGCCTTAAAAAAACACACACCCCTTCTCACTTTTGAACCACACACAAAATGGGCTACGTGAATGCACCCCTCTGATTCATACTTGATCCCCAAACCGAAATGGTTCAATTTAAGAGTAAAAATAACACATTCTCCTTCTTTTATAAAAAAGAGTTAAAGACCTTAATGGGCCATCAGACTTTGATGGCCCATTTGAAACAACATACCCTCATGTATAACAATGCACCTCTCTCCTCTTATTATTTGAAATGGGCCTGAAACATAATGGGCCATTAGAAATGAACCAAAACCTTATTTTAAGAAACAAAACCCCATTCTGTTTATAAATGGGACAAAACTTTAATGGGCCATCAGATTTTGATGGTCCATTTTGAAGCAATACACCCTTCTTATGAATTTAAATCCTCACTAGAATAATACCAAAAAATAAGCAAATTGAAACAATAGAATTTATAATTTAGAAACATAGTAATAATATTGAAATCTCAGTAAAATGACCATTGAAATTAACGGGGTACATTTGGGGTATGACAACTGCACCTATTTAATTATTCTGCGATTGAATGGTGCGAGAATATATAAGTCCCACACATTCGAATCAAAGGTTTATTAAATAATGGAAGACCCCAAAATTTGATCGAACATTATAAGAATACTTTGTACAACGTTTCCCATAGTACGAAGAAAATGGGCACAGATGATGATGTATCATCTTACCTGAGTTTGAACAAAGAGTTAAGATTGATCTAGATGTGGTGATGCATATAACTCGTCAATACCTTGAAAAGTGATTTTAGATTTTTCATGATGTACCATAACCTAGGAGGTAAATAATAAAAGTTTGAAAATTTAGTCACTAATGCTTCGAGACTAACATAGTGAGCTTAGGACGTAGACTTTTCCAATTCATCACAACCTAGGGGATGAATAAAACAGTGTTTGATAATACATTGTCGCATAGAGACTAACACAATGAATTATCCTGCATATTTTCTTTTTTTTTTCACTACAACCTAGAGAGTAAGCAGTACGAGGATGGACCTTTGCATTTACCAGGACTTAGAGGATAAATGACACATGGATAGGCTTATGTATATTCATCATGACCTAGAGTATGAACAATATAATCCTGATAATTCACATACCTACCACAACCTAGAGGATAGATGATTGAAAAGCTTGTGTGTTTATCACGTCCTAGAGGATAAACGACACGAGAATAGATTTACATATTCATCACGAACTAAAGGATGAATAACATGAACCCGACAATTCGCATACCTACCACAACCTAGAGGATAGATATTTTCAAAGTTTATGCATTTATCACTGATCATGACTTTAAGAGTCTATTGGGTGTAGTGACTGCAAGTGTACAGTCTAATCGCGTAGTTTTAAAAGATATCGAACCCACAAGGACTGATAATCAAACTACTGCTATCTAAAGCCACTGTGTAAAGCTAAGGCTAATGATTAATATTTGGTTTTGGGTGAGACAAAAATAAACTTAGATTTAAATTAAATATTCGATAACGGGACACCGGTATGTAATATGTCAGATTTTGACGATTCAGTAAGTCATTGGCATATGTTTGAGTATTAAAACACTATTTCAGTATAAACTATCAATTTAAAAACCTTAATCTCACACTCTCGTTATTATTGATTCAGACTATATTATTAAACTTAAATGCTTGCTCTCGATGTCTCATTTAAAATCTAAAAATACTTTTTGAAAACAAATAGAATCTAATTAATCCTAAAGAGCTCTTGCTGTATTTAAAACTAATATTCGATTACCACTATCTGGTTAAAATCTCAAACTCTCGTTATATCGATTTTAACCTTCGTTTGTCTTTTACTCTTGTAACAAAACAATTTTAATATTAAATGTTGGAAAGCAAACCAAAAAAGTATTTTATAAATTTTTATGCTAATTCATTACCTAACCCCTTCGGTTCTATGACCCTACATACTGGTATCAGGGAAATGAGCCAGACATGTTATTGAGTACCAACACAAAATTACAATAAACAAACGATAACATAATAATGATTATGAAGTATAAAATAGCATTTATAAATGAAATAAGAACCTGGAATTAATAAAGGCAACTGAAATTAATGCTAAACTTCTAGTGCCAAGTGCAATCCTCCAAAACATGCCGGCAGGATTTGCTTTGCGGAAAATAATAACTTGAATGCAGGAAGAATATAAATTAAAACAAAGTTTGAAGGATGCAAATAAAATTTACTCGTGCAATAGCTCCACGATGTAGAAAACTATTGCTAATTCAGGTGGGGAGATATCTGCTTAAAACTTCTAAAATAATGGTTTTGAACTATGAGAAAATTAAACAAAAGCGTGGGTTCTTTTGCTGCCTGGTTTCTTCCTTTTTATAGCTTGCTTGTAACTTCTGTTGGAGAAGATTTAGGAGTCACGTGGAAATCGGAAGACTCGGCTTCTCCAAATAATCAGGGACATGGTCATCATGGAGTGAAGCATAATAAAACCACAATTGTTGCGGTTGAGAGAACATAGGAGCTTCGTTGTAGACGTGGAGAGAACCACACAATGAAGTTACAGACTGTGGCGAGGGGCATGCCTTGTGTGCCATGGGGCACACAAGTCAAAGCTGTGGTGACCATAACACGTGTGTTCCGAGGGGCACACATACTTCCAAGGTGTGGCGACTGGCTGGAGGTTGTGACGACCGTCACGGTCCTCTGTCATGCAATTTCCTTCTGTTTTCTGCTACAGAGTCATTTTTAACTCATTTCTTTGTCATTTCTTCCTATTTTCTCAAGCAAGTCCTGTAGAATGTAAATACCTAAAACACACTTAAAATACCAACATAATGCAACATAATTAATAGAAAATGGTAATATCATTTATGCTAATTGAGCCGAATACGCGATGTGTTTTCGTGTTATCAAACTCCCCCATGCTTGAACCTTTTCTTGTCCTGAAGCAAATAATCAGTGTGATAATCAATTAAAGATACAGTAATGACACTAAACAACCCCACATTATGCAGACCAGTCTCAATCATGCTATTATAGCTTAACCTAGTTCTTTTTGCTTTGTTTCACCCATTTTGTTCGAGCGCAATCACATTGAGCCCTTTATCTTTTTGCACGCACATAGTAGAGTATCCGATTAGTGATGGTAATTTTAAGCACGGTGTTTTGGTACATAAATTTGGTAACCCCTTTATTTACTCGATTGCAAGTTGCAGGGGATCGAACCGTAGTCCGCCCTATCAAGTTCAACACCAGATACCTCTGAACCAGCTTACATCGGGTTATTATAACATATTTTATAGGTTCCGTAACTGTTGGATTAAGTAACCGGGTAAGGGTCACCTAACTCAATTAGCGCATTCCCTGATTTCAATTCATCATGGCATGATGTTTTTGGAAATGTTTTAAGATCATTCACTTATATTCATCGGCTCTCTACGTAGTTTGTTTTTAAGACGACACCGACTGCTTATATACACTACTCGGGGTTACTTTAAAGCTTAAGGTTTTGGTATAATAGGTACTTAAATCGGTTTCGCGTAAGCGGGGGTTTTAGAGTGTTAAGATGGTATCAATTTTGTTTAAATTTTACTCAAAATTTATAACATATCTTAAGAGTGAGCAACCTATATACTTTTCAAATGTGTCAAGTAATCCATCTAACCAACATATTTTTTTGTTATGGCTCAAGAAAGTGAGGAATTCAAATAATTAACAAAAATCTGCATATAAAGACTTGATAGTACATAAATGTTTATTTAAGGGAAATAGGCGATAATGTAAATCTATTTAGAAAATGGCAAATGAAAGTGGTAAAGCTTCCACCCCTATACTTAGACCGAGCATTGTCCCCAATTCAACGATGTAATGTGAGAAAGGAAGGAAGAAATTGAGATGATAACTACTTGTCGCCTAGGCCATGTGCTCCACGATGTACCCTTGCTAGTGCTCATCCACGTGCATCATCTCCACCTTGGAAAGGCCCTACACCAAATCTCAGAAGTCCGACATGAGTAACAAAATCGTGTAGGCCATCAACACGATAAGTCAATGATCGCATCTCTTTGGTTAGCTTCGACATACTACGACCATTCCAGTAGGCGTAGTCGTGTTGATCTCGCTGAAGTTGTCAGACCTACTACATCACCTCATTATGTTGCGATTCCATTCTTTGGTAATGTTGAGCTTCTGCTTCATTATGTCGCAACATTTCAACATAAATATCATCAAGAGTAACTGGCTGGCCCTGGTGTCTTCTTCTTCGGAGATGATGCCCGAATGATGAACCTGCAAATTTTTCAGGAGGAATTTGTGCAGCAGGTGGGTGGATGTCAGGTCGTGAAGCTTCTTGCTCTAGTACTTGCTCCATTACATCGAGCTCAGCATTATTCGAACCACCTTTGTTATCCTGAACATTTTCACTAGGAGCAGGAGCATTCAGATCATAAGGTCACTCCTCCATATTCACTACATCGGTGAGAACATGCTTAGGAAAAATAATACTCAGAACTACTTTATTCTGCACCATAAGATTATATTTTCCATCCTCTCTAGCCTTGATTAGGTGACCAGCACGACAATTGTTAATATCGATAAATAGAGCTGGTAATGAAGGATAATTCTCTAGTCTTCCCCCCAGGTTCAAAGAAAGTGCTATAGAGGTAACTAACCCTCTTATACATAAAGGTGTAGTACCCCCTGCACAAACGGATTGGATATGTGCCAAGAAAAACACACTAGCATTGATCTTCCAATTAGGAGTGAAGGTGCAGTGCAGGAAAAACAATTCCTTAAAATTCACTTTGTTATTATTCATCCTCCCGAAAACTATGTTGGATAGAATGAGATGAAAATAGTGGATAGATGGATTATAAATAGAGGAAGAAAAAAGTCCCTCCCAACTAGAAGGTCTCTCACCAGTTAAAGAGTACCATAGTTCGAATGTTGTTGACGACCAATCTTCCTCTGGAGGAATTTGGTAGTGTACTTCTCCTCCACGAGGGAAGTGTAGCAAATCACTCAGAGCTTCTTGATTCAAAGAATATTTGGTGTTAAACATTCTAAAATTTGTAGTTCCAGTGAGGTACATATTTTCATCAGCAGGTGTG
This sequence comes from Vicia faba, assembly GCA_948472305.1. Taxonomy (NCBI): domain Eukaryota; kingdom Viridiplantae; phylum Streptophyta; class Magnoliopsida; order Fabales; family Fabaceae; genus Vicia; species Vicia faba. Next base: position 1,259,243,715 of record OX451739.1, on the reverse strand, counting down.
TTGTAAGAGAAGGAACTCGGAAGTTCCAAAGTTAAGGATTCATATGTAGGGTGGTTCAGTATGCAGACATTTGTCAGGTTAGAATTTTGAAGCATCTATTGCACATTGTCTAACAGCCGCAACTCACGCGGACAATTTACATAGACATACCTTATAGATGTAACTGAATGTTGATAGAACTTTCGGTACTGTGCTTCCTGATGTTCCATAGCTTTTCCATTTCTAAACACAATTCCTGAAAGGTCGTGTTCTCCTCTTTGGTGTTGGATTCTTTGAGACATAATGAGACACAAAGATGGTGGATGGTTTAGGTTTCAAAACTGACAGAAGGAGAGGTTATGGGTTTTGGTTTTGCTTCACAAGTACTTAAATAAGAGAAGAATATAAATGGAAAGGAGCGGGTAATAATGGGGTTTAATGAAAATTTTGAAAATGGAGGAAGTGGGACAATTAGGGGTGATGAATGGGGGGAAATGAGTTTTAATAGGGTTTTAGTGAAAATGGAATAAGATGAAAGAAAAAGATGAAGGGGTTATCTGTAATAAACAAATATGCATGCATGATTTACTATGTGCCGAGGGGCACAAAGTGTATGTCGGGAGACACACTTGTAAAGGCCTGGCGATCGTCACAGTATGTGTGGCAAGTGGGACAGTGCTAAAACCAGAATTTCCAGAAATGTTATTTTTAGACTACAGAGTGATATGGTTTAGGCACATACATAGACATTTATATTATTACGTATATAATAATTTGTGTAACATTAAAACGTAGTGTTATACCCCAAAATTTTACCTCTCTTTTCTCAAGACATTTTTATCACAAGGATTTTAAAAAAAACTCAAATTTGCACCAGTACAAAACAGACAAATAAAGGGCAAAGCAGAAAAACTGATTTTCTTGACAAAATTGAAGAAAAACAAGCTTGCTTCGTTTCATACTAGCTTCGATTGGGCATCTAGGCTTCATTCGAGCAAGTTTGATTCATCCTTCGATTGGGAATTTGGGCCTCCTTCGATGTAAGCTTTGATTTGCATCCTTTGACTGAGCATTTTCCTTCTTCGAGCGAGCTTTGGTCCTCATGCTTCGATTGGGCATTTGGGCCTCCTTCGATTCAAGCTTTGATTTACATCCTTCGATTGAGCATCTGGCTTCTTTGGTCAAGCTTTGGTCCATAAGTTTCATTTGGGAATTTGACCTTCTGCAGGTTTACTTTGATACGCTAAAATAGCTCATGCATGCAAGCTTAATTTGGACAATGTCTCTTGCCTGCAAGCTCCGATTGCACCATTGGCCCTTCACCTGTTTGCCTTGGATTCACAAGTTTTCGATTGGATGAATGACTATCTTCCCGTTACTTTTGATTTCATCTTCATGTTTGCTTTAAATGCACCTTCATATCACCTTCGAATCCATCTACAAAGCCTTCAATACGCCATAGTGCTGCATTATGACACACAACTTGGTGGGCCATTCGAAGGACTTGCCATAGTTAGGAAATAATTGTTTTTGCTTACTTTGGAGTCTATTAGAAGGTTTGGGCCTAAGTGATGAAAAGCAAGAGGACTCAAAATAGCATATTCAGCTGAAAAGGGACATTCGAAGAACACACAATTGGTCCATTCGATGGACACATAACTGGTGGGAACGAATGTTGTTCTAGTCTGGTCAAAAGGTGTAGAAAGATGGAGGATTCGACTCAAAAGATAAAGTTGAACATTAGACCCATAGGCTAGGCTACGTGTTTCCCCTTTTCAGGCCTCAGACCTATGACTCACTCTATATTTAATTGTTTATGCAAGTTGAAATAGGCTTTTACACATTTGCAAGTTGAAAAAGTTTTTCTTGAGCCTTGCGCCTGTTTTCCTTCTGAAGGAAGCAATCCATCTGAACTATCAATCTTGCTATCATGACTCAAGTGGATGCTTACTTTCCAACTGAGCGTTTATTTTATTATTTTTACTCTCAAACATTTCAAAATTTTCCTCTATAAATAGAGAGTTCACTTGCACATCAAGAAAAAAAGAAGAAGAAGACGAGAACGTATCTTCAAAATTCTTACACACCATAAAATTCTCAAACACTTAAACACTTTTGAAAATCCAAACCCAGAATCCAAATACTTTTCCCTTTCAAATCTGAAAAAATCCTTACATCTTACTATCCTTCGAATCCAGCAAACAAGGACATTTCACTTGTTTTGCTCTTTCGAATCCAGTGCCAAAGGCCCACCCTTGGTCTTTTCCTTCGAATCCAGAGGCATTCAAGACAAACACTTCAAGGTCCAGCACACGCTCCAGCCTCCAGCAAGGTAATTCATTCTTAACCTTTGACCCTTCGTTTCCAGCATATCATGTAAATGAGTTTTCTTTTCGTTTCAAACATGTACATACTATTTTCTTCTTTTCGTTTCCACTCTTTTAATGTGTGTCATGGTTAACAATCTTCTTGGCTTTTGCTCTTTGTACATTTACAAATGCTTTAAGAACTAATCTAGCCTTAAGGTGATGTTGGAATGGACTTGGGCCATGTTTCTATTCAAACTCAAACGAAAGAAACAGGAGAAAAAAAGTTAGAAACGAAGCCTCTGGCTTCCATACTAGCCTTCAGGCCAAACGAAAGAGGCATCCAAAAGGTACAATATGCTGGCCTCCAGGCCCCAAACGAAAGGCATAACATGCTGGCCTCCAGGCCCCAAATGAAAGGCATAACATGCTGGCCTCCAGGCCCCAAATGAAAGGCACAACATGCTGGCCTCCAAGCCCCACTCGAAAGACACAACATGCTGGTCTCAAGGCCCCAATCGAAAGTCATGCCTTCACCCCTTTTTAGGCCAGATCGAAGAGAGCCAAAAAGTGCAGAATTGAAGGGTTTGCTACCCTAAATCAAAAGATCCATTTTTCTTGCTTTTACCTTATTTTTTCCTTTATATTTTCATGCAATTCAATATGGTTGTAATAGTGTAGGATTTTATCTTTCTGCACTTTTGACTTTATATAAAATGTTAGTAATTAGGGTGTATGACAAGATAAAATCAACAAGTAGACCACCCTCATCAAAAGACAGAAATACATGCAATCAAATACACTTTACACACATGTACCTCTAGGGTTAACTCCACTTGTTGCCTTATGAAAAATAGTCATGTTATGCATGTGAGACGTCTTAGAAAAAAAATAAAAAATACAAGATCATAGTCCCTCGATGACGCTTCGAATGTTGCCTTACAAATGATCTTAGTCCCTCAAAAGAAATACTAAGATATCTCACAACATTGCTATCATGACTATACGATGACCCACGCCTGTCCTTTTTACATCCAAAGATAAGGCTTCTTACCAATCAATAGTAAGATAGCAATATCAAAGGAAGAGAGGAATAAACAAAAGACTTTTGAGTAAGGTAGAATATTCCTAGTTGCTTGCTCATCTTCAAAACACAAACACCTTTTCAAATGCACCAACACTTTCCATGAAATATTTTCAAAAGTCCAACACTTTGTATACATTCTTATAGAGACGAGAATCATTACAAAGTTTGCCTAAAAGAAGGCGCTTTTCAAAAATAATTTCAAAGACCCACCACAAAGCATAATTTCAAAAAAAAGCAAGTGATCTAGAAAGCAACTAAGAGCCCATAGATAACTATGGATGAAAAGGATGCTAACACCTTCCCTTTTCATAATCTACCCCCCGAACTCAAGAAAATAATCTCAAAGGTCTTTCCTGTTCTTTTCACCCTTTCCTTCATTGGATAAAAGAGAAGTCGGTGGTGACTCTTGCTATCCGCAACAATTGCAATAAAACACAAAAACACCCCAAGTCAGTTCTCCCACCGTATTACAGAACTGGCGACTCTGTTGGGGATTGCTTAAAAGTGGGGTTACCTTAGGGCTAGATCACCTTTACTAGCTTTTCTTTGTTTGACTTGTTTGCTTTATATTATGGTTCTTTGTTTGGGCTTGTTTTGATCCTCTACCCGGATCTGGGACACCTTTTAGGTAAGTAGCAATAAGTTGTGGAAACTGTGTGGGGTATACCGACATGGTCTAAGCAATATCTACGTTAGTGTGACACATTTGTTGGTACCGGTAGCCCTTGAGTAGTCAAGGAGAATACGGGGCGGCTGTGTGGTGTCATGAAGCACTAACTGGCTTTAGAACCTTTACTTGAACAACTAGGCCTTTAGGAAGTAGTGAGGTAGCCGGATTTGGTGTAGTTTGAAGTTGGTTGATACTCGATACTATGCTCACTGAGATCAGACTTCTCGGGATATTTCGATCGCCAATAAAAGGCTTGTGCTAAAACAATGCCCGATGAGGAAAGATCAGTGATATTGAGATCCCCTAGAACCCGGTTACTATTACTAGGACAGGTAGAGCCAACTAAACTTTAAGAGGGTACTTACCTACAAACTCCATGCAAGCCTAAACCTAAGGACTTGTTTGATTTTGTGTGTATATGCTTACTTGTACATAACATCATAACGTCATACTATTACATTTCGCACTAACCATTTCAAGGATTTTTTGAGATTTATCTCTGTTCTGTTTTGTAGGACATAGCTTCCACCCACAGGAATACTATCCAAGTCAATCTGGTAAGAATTCCTTCTCAACTCAAAGAGTTAGCATCGAGGGTTCCTGAGAGTTCTTCATTCACCAAAAGACATGGTCAACTCATAAACTTGGTTACCTCGGGCATTGATGAAGACATGATGAAGGTGTTTTTCCAGTTCTTCGGCCCTTTGCACCATTGCTTTACCCTCCCCGATTACCAGCTTGTGCCTACTATGGAAGAATTTTCTCAACTCTTGGGAATTCCTATTCTCAATCAACTACCTTTCATTGGTATCGAAAGAGACCCGAGCCATGAAGAGATTTCCCGAGCTTTACACTTGCAAATATTCGACGTCACGGATAATTGGGAAACAAGAAGTGGTGTCAAAGGTTCTTAGCCAATTTCTTGTTTGAGAAAGCTCAAGATTGTTGGAACACTCTAGATTTACAAGCTTTTGAAGAAATCTTGGCCCTTATCATCTATGGGATGGTACTATTTCCAAATCCTGACCAACTTATAGATGTAAACGCTGTCAAAATCTTCATGTCTCGCAATCCGGTGCTTACTTTGTTGGGAGATATCCTACATTATATCCACTCTCGCACCATGAGGAAAAGAGGAACCCTCATGTGTTGTACTCCTCTATTGTCTAGGTGGTTTGTTTCGCATCTTCCCTGATCCGTGTTGAAGAATGAGCAAGAAATGAGGTGGTCCAATAGGTTGATGTCACTCAAACATTTAGATATTCACTGGTGTTCTCAATCCTTGGAGAGCATTACTATCATCGACCAATGTGGGGAATTCCCTAATGTCCCTTTGCTTGGAATTAGGGGAGGTATCACTTACAACCATTGCTTAGCTTTGCGACAATTTGGGTATGCCCGAAGAGTTGGTCCTCTTGATATGCTCATCCAAGGAGTGGTGTTCGACTATGACAACGACAATCAAGGCTACCGTCAGAGGTTTGTACGAGCTTGGGGGATGGTAAACAGAGTGGGTAGTAAGACACTGGGACACAGGAATTCTATTCCCCTCGAGCCTTAACTTAGGTGGGTACGAGCTCGTGCTCAGAAGCTCGTAATGCATTACCCCTCCATCCTACCTTCTATCGTGGAGCCTGTTGCTGAAGGAGACGTCCTGTATACTGTTCTCTATCCCAACATGCCTACTTCTCTTGAAGACTTGCAAAAGGGTTGGATTCAGCTAAAGGAAGGGCGAGACACCTCCGAAGCTCAGTTCTACGCGAGCTAGAAAAGGGTTTTGGAGCTTACAAAGCAACTTCATGAAGAACTGATCTTGAACGCCTACCTAGCACCAAAGAGGATGCGTTCAACCTTTTTTTCTTAGGAATGTATTTTGTAAGCCCAAGAGGCACGTTGTAACCATTTTGAACTGATTAATGCAATTTGACGCTTGTTTAATCTTTATCTAGACAAATTTAAATTTCATAAATCCTTGAAATCATTTGCATGCGCATTTTTCGTGCATCATAATATAATAGGTTTTCCACAACATGTCTCCTTATCTTTCTGTTGTTTATTTCAGTAAGATGGATATCGAGAAAACAGTGAAAGACCTGCAAGCACAAAACTCCCAGTTTCAGGAGACCCTGCTGACCCTGGCCAAGGGGCAACATGAGTTGATGACGTTGCTGGCATCTAAAAAAAACCAAAAAGGAAAGCCCTAGTCAACATGGGTAAAAGATTCAGAGAGTCGATCCGCCAGATACTAATAGTTGAAGATTCGTTTGAGGAAGACGAAAATCAAGTTGGAGAAGCAAGGAGTACCCAGGCTGGGTGTGTCAATGATCGAGTGTCTGATGATGAATACTATTTTGAAGAGCAATATCCCTCTGCCGACAACAAGTATAAACAGCTAGAGGATAAATTAAAGGTTGTTGAGATTCAAGCCATTCCTGGTTTGGATTTTGATGATTTGGGTTTAATATTTGGGGTTGTCATTCCCCATAAATTCAAGATACCAGTCTTCGTTAAATATGACGGGGTTTCCTGCCAAAAGCTTCATGTGAAGTATTATATGCGCAAAATACAACCTACACCACTGACAAGAAACTCTGGGTCCACTTCTTTCAAGAAATCTTGGTTGGGACTCAACTAGAGTGGTTTTACCAATTGGAGGGTTTCCGTATCCATACCCGGGAAGACTTATCCACTACTTTCTATCACAAATACCAATACAATACCGACCTAGCACCGACTAGAGTTCAACTTCAAGACACGACAATGGGTAAAGACGAGGGGTTCAAAAAGTACGCCCAAAAGTGGAGGAATCTTGCCAGTATGGTCCAACCACTGTTAACTGATAGGAAACATATTGATATGTTTATGGGCAGGTTATCTGGTCCATTTTTCAACTTATTGGTTGGGTGTTCTTCATCCGGTTTCACCAAGCTGATCTTGACCGGTGAAAGAGTCGAAAGTGGTATCAAGAGCGGGAAAATCCCTATGGCATATGCTTCCACCTCCAACCCCATAAAGAAACCCTTCACTGGGAAGAACGAAACTAGTGATGTGTATGAGGAAAAGGCCCGTACCAAGAAGGGTAACCTTCCGTCCTTTAATGTTGTTCTGATTTCCAACCCTACTTCTGTTCAAAGACAATCTTCTAATCATCAATGATTTTAGGCTCCACGAAGAAAATTCACAAAGATAGGCATGTCGCTATCCCAAGCCTTACAACAGCTGCTAAAGGCTAACTTGGTAACACTGTGCGATCCTCCGTCCAATCCAAACACTTCCTCACCTAAATATAATTTAAATACCAAGTGCGCATATCATTCAAATAGTCCCGGGCATGAGACTGATCAATGCTGGGCGCTGAAGAACAAAATTCAAGATCTAATCAACAACAAGACAATCGAATTTGATCTGCCTACAGTTCCCAATGTGATAACGGCACCAATGCCAAACCATGGAAAAGGTGTCAATGCAATTGAAGACACTATTTTGGTTCCTTCCGTCGAAGATATAACTACTCCATTAAATGTTGTCAAAAAGAATTTGCTGAGAGCAGGGGTTTTCCCTGGATGTTTGAAAGATTGTGATTGCTGCGCCAAACAAGTTAATGGATGCAAATAGATGAAAGAAAGCATTCAACTCCTGATGAATAGTCATGAGATCCTATTTGAGAGAATTTCGTTCGTCAAAAGTTTGACCGATAAGATTGAAGACCTCTCCATCATAACAATTTCAAACAAGCCTCTTAGGATCTCCTCAAAGGTCCTATCAGGATTTCAAATGAACCAACTGTTGCTCCTATAATAATCACTTCCCCTAGGCCAATTCCGTATTCTTCCAACAAAGCAGTACCATGGAACTACGGTGTTGAAGTGTATTACCATGGAATTAAGCAAGATGCTTGTATTGAAGAAAACATAGCGGATGACATTGGGAATATTACTGGTTCTAGTAAAGTGACCAGAACTGGGAGAATCTTTTAACCCAACATTTCACCCCCAACCGCTACAACTGCACCTGTCAGTATCACCGCTGCTAAGCCTAGTGCTGACATTACGGGTAAGAAGAAAGTGGTTAAGCCTGCTGAGATAGAGATTCCCGCAAAGGACGTTGCTACTGAGGAGCCTTCCACTCAAGAAATGGATGAAATCTTAAAGATTACAAAGAGAAGTGATTTCAAGATAGTAGAACAACTGGGGCAAACCTCTTCCAAGATCTCCATGTTATCTTTGCTACTTTGTTCTGATGCTCATGCCCGAGTGTGATACAGTGGGAGGACTGACTTGAAGGTTTTGCGTTTGATCGCAAATGTTGCGGTTAGCAAGAGTCGCCACCGATTTTTCTTTTATCCAAAAGGAAAGGTGAAAAAGCACAGGAAAGACCTTTGAGATTATTTCTTGAGTTCGGGGGGTAGATTATGAAAAGGGAAGGTATTAGCACCCTTTTCATCCATGGTTTTCCATGGGATCTTAGTTACTTGCTAGATCACTTGCTTTTTGTTTGAAAATTGTGTTTGGTGTAGTTTTTTGAAAGTATTTTATAAAGAGGCAATTGTTTAGGCAATCTTTGTAATGATTCTTGTTTGTAAGAATGTATACAAAGATGTTTGATCTTTTGAAAATGTTTTTAATTTGTAAGATGTTTTAAAAGTGTAGGTGTTTGAAAATAGCAAGGATGTTTTGTTTTGAAATTGAGCAAGTAATTAAGAGCATTCTACCTACTCAAAAAGTCTTTCATATTCATTTCTTTTTCCTTTGACATTGTTATATTACCATTGATTTGGTAAGTAACCCTATCTTTGGATGTAAACGGGACGAGCGTGGGTCATCGTATAACCATGATTAGCAATGTTGTAAGGTATCTTAGCATTCTTTTTAGGGACTAAGATCATTTGAAAGGCAACTTAGATAGCGTCATTGAGGGACTATGATCTTGTATTTTTTATTTCTTTTTGCTAAGATATCCCACATGTATAACATGGCCATTTTTGTAAGGCAACAAAGTGGAATTACCCTAGGGGTGCTTGTGTGCAAGTGTATCATTTTCATGCTTGTTTTTGTCTTGAATTAGGGTTTTCTAAGTATTGGTTTTAGTCTTTCCATACAAACCCTAATTACTAGCATTTGTATATAAAACAATAAATTGCAGAATTTAAAGTTACTAAGCTATTACAATTTTTTTGTGGGAGGGGGGGGGGGGGGGGGGGTATACAAATTGAAAATGGGGATTGCAAGATTTTAAACCTAATTAGTCTATTACAACCATATTGAATGGGTATCAATGTACAAGGAATTAAATGAATATAAGGTACAAAAATGAATAAATGTACAAAAATGCAAAATGTGAAGTAAATGGATATATGTTTGATTTTTTAGGAAAAATGGATTTTGTCTTAATATAATTAATTTTAAAAAATAATTAATTAAACTTAAAAGTAAACTTAGTTCACTAAGAAAAGAAAATTAATAAAACCCTAATTCATTAATTGATTAAAGAAAATAAGTTTAGAAAAAGTATTTTTTGGTATTTTTGTCTTGAAAATATTTATAGTATTATAAAATATTTTTGGCCTTTTTTAATATTTATAGTACTAACCTAGTTTTAATTAAATTTACAAGATAATAAGTAAAAATAATAAATAAAGTATAGTTAATAAAAATATTTTTTGCGAGAAAAAATAAAATAAACTAAATTAAAATGCAAATCTAATTTTTTTAATATTTTTCATGATTTTTAATATTAGTAAAAAAATAATTAAGAAAACAAATGAAATAAAAATAGGAAAATAAAAACAAACTGGGTCAGGGGCGCAAATAGCCTGCAGGGGGTTAGAAAGAAAAAAAACAAAATAAATAGGCCCAAGAAGGCCCAGCGTGTCAAAAAAGAAAAATCAGAAAACAAGAAAAATGTGAAAAATCCAAAAGGGTACCACTGGGGCTCGAACCCAGGTCCCAAAGGTTACAAGCGCACGCTTCTACCACTGGGGTGACTATACATCCGTTAACATAAGTAAAACAATCAATATACAAGGCAAAACGCGTCCTGATGACTTCATCTTCAACCTCCAGCCAGACCAACTGTAACTTGCTCATTTCTCATCAAAAATAAAAACTGTAAACGTGAAACTTGTAGCAAATTTCCTCACGGTTTCAGAAATGTAAAGCATTAAAATTATAGATCAAAGATAAGCATGAATTTTAATGGCCCTAATCTGAAACCTAAAAATCTCAAAAATTCCAGTTTCAAAATTCTCTAAGCTCAAGCAAAATTAATGGAAACTATGGACATGGTTAGCTTTAGGGCAATGATATCTACATGTTTTGTTCACAAATAAATCATTGAGGATGCCTGTATGAAGAGTTCAAAGTTGAGAAAACTTACCTCAAAACTGGAAATCATGTTTTGAGTTTGAGCTTGTTTCAAGTGATGGTGATGATCCGGTTAGCTTCCTTGAGGTCCTAGGGAGCTATTGCAATGATTAACTTGAACAAAGGGTGGCTGAAATGGTCTGGAGAAGTCAATGTGAAGAGCTGAGTTTTTGAAAATGGAGGATGGTATTAATGGTGTTACAGTTTTATAACAGGGTGTAGGATTGATTCTATGTGATGTTTAGAAACTTTAGAAACCAAAAGGCCAAGAAACGCACGAGTAGATTATGAGTTTCAAGTTTTTGGTCAGTTTGTGTGAAAATGGAAGTGTGAAGTGTGATTCTGAGTTCTAGGTTCTTTCAAGGCTTGAGAATTCGTGTGTTTGTGTCAAATGGTTTGTGCATGTATAAACAAAAGTGTTTGAGTGCATTGGCAAGTCAGAAGTACAAGTTCTTAGCTTTTGGCTAGGTTACTTGATTTTGAAGAAAAGAGAGAAACAAGTTTCAAGAAGAGGTACAAGCATGGGATGGGTTATTGTAAGTATTTGAAACATTTCTCATGAGTCATAGGACCTGTTTGATTAGAAGAGAACAAGTGCAAGGCTCAATAACAAGTTTTGTACAAAAAGTCACTTTATCAAAATGACAATGTGACCTTTCTTCCAAAAATGGATAAAAAGCATGTCCATGCATTGAATGCTTGAAGTGAGGCCTATACCAGTTGTGTAAACCATTAATTATGGAGTGCCTAACAAGTTTGAGACCTGCAAAGTAGTTTTTATGCAGCATGATTTGAATTTGAATTTTGTTCATCACTAAAATGACTTGTAATAAAAGTGATAAAACCCTAACTTCATCTCTTCGATTCTCCCTACTCAGGAATGATCTCAAGGAGTTCTTAGACATTTTGGAAAGCTTGCAATGTGATCTACAACCTATATTTGAATTGATTTTGAAGATTCCCCCTGGAAATATATGAAAAAGTGTCATGAAGTTAGGTCAAAATCCTGGCCAAATTAGGGCAAAATTTCATTAAGTGTTTAGTTTCATGACAACATGTTCATAAAATTATAACTTGAGATCCAAGCAATTTTGGAAGGAGTTGTGTAAAGAAAAGTTTTATATTTCATGGATATCTACAACTTTAATTTTGTAAGTTTCTCTTGAATCATCTTGCATCATGGTGAAAAATTTGCTCAAAGTTAGGAAAAAATAAGAAATTTTCAACACTTAGAAAAATTTCTAAGTTTAGAAATTTTGACTTTTCAAAATGAAATCTTGAATTTTTGATTTCTTGATGAATAAGTTTAATATTTTGATATGTTTTGATGAATTGTGATCTATGGAACTTAAATTTGACCAAAAAGTCAAAGTTTGACTTTTTAGTATACAGTTGAGTTTTGATCAGTTGACTGAAAAATTCATCTGTTAATCCAATGGTCTTGCAATGTTTTGAACCATGTCATTAGGTAAAAAATGAAGCAATTGGACTCTTGAGATCATGTATTAAACCAATTGACCATTTGCTAGGTCAAAAATCAGAAATTGCCCTTTCCTAGTCAAAACCCTAATTTTGACCATTTTGCGCTTTTTGGAGATTTGACCAAATTTATTGAGGAGTTGTGGTCCAAACTTGATCAAATGATACATATGAGTTTAAAATGTTGATGGGGATCCAAAATTATGAAGTTTGACTGTAAATTGGACATAGTTGACTTTTTCTCCAATACAGTTGATTTTTAGGTCAACTGCTCAATTGACTGAGCAAAAGTGTGATCCAAGGCTTGAAACTTGACATGAGTAATCTTGGGGGTCCATAGTGATCCATGAAAGTCATATGGGAGATTAGAAGTTAAAAAATCCTTGTGAAAACTCAAACCCTAATTTTGGTCATTAGTGCTTAAGGAGGTGTCTTGAGCTGATCAAACCCTAGTGCAGTCTTGAGCCAAAGGAGATCTTGTGAGCAAATTCTTGATAAATGAGAGGGAAAATTTTGGGGTACAACACCGAGCATTGATCAAATTCTTAAATAAAGCTCATGTCCCTCATGATACCACAACTGACTAATTCGAAAATTACGTGGCAAGCTTGACGGCCGACAACGGATTGGGTTTCTCGGATGTTAATCTGACATCACTTGGAAGGAACCATAACAAAGCTCTGCATGTTTCTGTTGAATGTAAGGGTACTACCCTAGCACATGTTCTGGTTGACATTGGCTCTTCTTTAAACGTGCTACCCAAGGGCGCTTTGAACCGGTTAGACTGTGAAGGACTGGTGTTGAAGCTGAGTGATATTATTGTGAGGGCTTTCAATGGGTCCAAAAGGACGGTTCATGGAGAGGTGGATCTCCCGATCAAAGTGGGCTCACAGATTTTTAACTCTACTTTCTAGATCATGGACATCCGTCCGGCTTACTCTTGTTTACTGGGTCGCCCTTGGATCCATGAAGCAGGGGCAGTAACATCTACGCTTCACCAAAAGCTAAAATACCCAGTCAAGGGGAGGATCGTCACTGTTTGTAGTGAGGAGGAATTCATGGTAAGCCATCTCAATTCTTTAAAAGATGTGGAGATGGATGGAAAATTTATAGAAACCCCGTGCTAGGCTTTTGAGGTTGTTCCACCTTTGGTTGCTACTGCCAAAATTTCTTTCGACACGCCCAAAGATAATAAAGTCGTGCCAAGGATGGTTTAATTTAAGGATGCTCGTGCCGCAGTCGAAAATGGAAGTTGTGCTACCTAGGGGCAACTTCCCGAGATCTCGTTTAAAGAAGATAAATGTGGGTTGGTTTTCACTGTCAAGACTCAGAAAGAGGTTAGGCGTGCTCGTGCGAGAAAGCCCCCTGGCTGTATTGGAAATCATGAAGTAAACGTTGTGGAGGATTCCGATGATGAATGTGCTTTTGAAGAGTGGATATACCCTACTACAACAGAGCTCAACAATTGGCACGCAAAGGACTTCGTTCCCATTTCCTTCATTAAGGATTAATTACTTGTTTATTTCTTTCCAAGAACCTTTTATCTGTAATATCAAACAATGGCTTTTAAGCCGTATGCCTGGCCCGAGGCACTATGGTCCATTTTGTTAAAGGGTTTTATTTGTGTTCATTTTATCATATGATCATTCAATATAAACCATTGGAATTTTTTGCATTCAAATTTTAGTGCTCATTATCTTTCTTTTTCTTTAATGCGTTCTTCAAAATAGTCGTGTATCTTACACACACACACACACACACACACACACTCTTGCAGATCCTCGTCCACTCCGGATCTTATTGCCAATGACTCTACTATTGCCAGCTATGAGTTCGAACATCCAATTAACCAAGCCAAAGACAAAGGAGAGGAAGATTTTGAAATACCGGGAGAACTAGCCAGGCTTCTAATGCAAGAGGAAAAAGCTATTCAGCCGCATGAAGAATCAGTTGAAGTCATCAACCTAGGTACCGAGACAGACAAGAAAGAGGCCAAGATCGGCGCCAACCTAAGAAACAGTGTCAAAAACAGATTGGTTCAGATGTTATGTGACTATATGGAAGTGTTTGCTTGGTCGTATGAAGATATGCCAGGGTTGGATACCGACATTGTAGTTCATCGTCTACCAACAAAAGAAGATTGTCCTTATGTCAAGCAAAAAGTCCATCGTATGCGGCCTGACATGTCTGAAAAAATAAAAGATGAAGTGATGAAACAATTTGATACAGGATTCCTAGCTGTGATATATTATCCTCAATGGGTTGCAAATGTGGTGCCAGTTCCAAAGAAATACGGAAAAGTTCGTATGTGCATAGATTACAGGGATCTGTATAGGGCAAGCCCCAAGGACGACTTCCCTCTACCTCATATCGATGTCTTGGTCGATAACACCGCTCAACATAAAGTCTTCTCTTTAATGGATGGTTTCTCCGGCTATAATCAAATTAAGATGGCTCCCGAATACATGGAGAAGACCACCTTTGTTACGCAATGGGGCACATTTTGTTACAAGGTCATGCCATTCAGATTGAAAAATGCAGGGGCAACATATCAAAGGGCTATGGTAGCTTTGTTTCATGATATGATCCATCATGAAATAGAGGTATATGTGGATGATATAATTGCAAGGTCACAAACTGAGGAAGAACATATCAACCACTTATACAAGCTATTCGAGAGGCTGAAAAAGTACAAGTTGAGGTTGAACCCTAATAAGTGCACATTTGGAGTACGATCTGGAAAGCTTCTTGGTTTTGTTGTCAGTTGTAAAGGCATCGAAGTCGATCCTGCAAAGGTAAAAGCCATTTAAGAAATGCCAACCCCCCATTCTGAAAAGGAGGTTAGAGGATTCTTGGGTCGTCTTAACTACATCGCCCAGTTCATATCTCACTTAACTGCTACTTGTGAGCCAATCTTCAAACTCTTAAAGAAATATCAAGTGGTCAGATGGAATGACAAATGCCAAGATTCCTTCAATAAAATCAAGGAATATATGCAATAACCTCATATCCTCATGCCTCCAGTTGAAGGAAGACCCTTGATCATGTACTTGACTGTGCTAGAGAATTCTATGGGGTGTGTGTTGGGCCAACATGACGAGTCTGGCCAAAAAGAGCATGCAATTTATTGCCTGAGCAAAAAGTTTACCAACTGTGAAACCAGATATTCACAGCTCGAGAAAACTTGCTGCACTCTGGCATGGGCTGCTTGCCGGCTAAGACAGTATATGTTGACTCATACCACTCTATTGATTTCTAAGATGGACCCTATCAAGTACATCTTCGAGAAGCCTTCTCTTTCCGGACGGATAGCTAGATGGCAGATGATCCTAACTAAGTACAATATTTAATATACAACATAAAAGGCCATCAAAGGAAGTGTATTGGAAGATCATTTAGCCCATCTAACTGTTGATGATTATCAGTCTATGAACTTTGACTTCCCGAATGAGAATATCATGTTAATAACTAACTGTGCGAAACCTGAACCGTATGACGGACCTGAACAAGGATCCCATTGGACTATGGTCTTCGATGGGGCTTCTAACGTTTTGGTTAATGGAATTGGTGTTGTGATAGTTTCTCCTGAGGGTTGCCACACCCCTTTCACTGCTAGACCATGCTTCGATTGTACAAATAACATGGTTGAATATGAGGCATGAATTTTGGCACTGAAGGCTGCCATTGATTTAAGGATCAAGCATTTGAATGTATTCAGAGACTCCTCTTTGGTGATTAGCCAAGTAAAGGGAGATTGGGACACTAAGCATCCTAATCTTATCCCTTACAAAGAGCTTGAGCTATCTCTAATTCCTTACTTTGAAGAGATCACCTTTGAACACTTCTCTAGAGAAGAAAATCAGTTAGCTGATGCTTTGGCCATGATGTCTTCTATGTTCAAGGTCAAATGGGACAACGAAGCTCCTATGATTACAATTGGGAGATTTGACAAACCTACGCACTTCTATGAGCTTGACACTGACACAGAGAAGCCATGGTACCATAAGGTGAAGAGATACCTTGAAGCACAAGAGTATCCCAAAGGAGCATCCATCAATGATAAAAAGTTCTTACGAAGATTCTCAGCCAAATTCTTCCTAAGCAATGGAATCCTGTACAAACGCCACCATGATTCTACTATACTCTGATGTATGGACAAGAAGGAGGCAGGGGAAATTATGGAAGACATGCATGATGGTCTCTTTGGGACTCACTCTAGCGGATATACTATAGCCAAGAAAATCTTGAGAGCTGGTTATTATTGGTCAACAATGGAGACTGATTGCCATCACCACTCAAGAACTTTCCACAAATGCCAAATCTACACTGACAAAGTCCACGTGCCTCCTATTCCTCTAAATGTCATGACTGCTCTATGGTCGTTCGCAATATGGGGAATTGACATGATTGGAGAGATTAAACCTATTGCTTCCAATGGACATTGCTTCATTCTTATCGCTATCGACTATTCACCAAATAGGTCGTAGCTGCCTCATTTTCCTCAGTCACGAAGAACGTTGTAGCCAGATTCATCAAGCATAACCTTATCTGCCGCTATGGTATCCCCAAAAGGATCATCACTGACAATGGGACCAATCTCAACAATGCTATGATTACAGAACTTTGCACCCAGTTCAAAATTAAGCATCACAATTCTTCTCCTTATAGACCTAAAGTGAATGGAACAGTGGAAGCATCCAACAAAAACATTAAGAAGATTGTGCAGAAGATGGTAGTAACCTACAAAGACTGGAATGAGATGTTACCGTTTTCTCTTCATGGCTATCGTACTTCAGCTCAGACCTAGACTGGGGCAACTCCTTTTTCCTTGGTCTATGGCATGGAAGTTTTCCTGCCAGTGGAATTTTAGATTCCCTCATTAAGGATTATGAATGAAGCAGGCCTAGGCAAAGACGAATGGGTTCAGACAAGATTGGATCAGTTGAACTTGATCGATGAAAAGCGACTGGCTGCTGTTTATCATGGTCAGATGTACCAAAAACGTATGATCAAGGATTTCAACAAAAAGATCAGGCCTCGAGTATATCAAGCTGGTGACTTGGTAATAAAGCGCATTATTCTTCCACAAGGAGACCCCAGGGGAAAATAGACTCCCACTTACGAAGAACCATTTATTGTCAAGAAAGTTTTCTCTGGTGGTGCCATGATGCTGACTACTATGGACGGGGAAGATTTCCAACATCCGGTGAATGCGGACATAGTTAAAAAATACGATGCATAAGAGACCCGCTAGGTTGACACACCTGGGAAAGATAAGGGCATCAAGGAAAACCAAAGGTTTGGGAAAAAATTAGGGATATATGCAAAAGATTATACACCCGGCAAGTCGAAAACCTGAAAGGGCGACTTGGGCAAAAATGGGTATCCTGGTGGGCTGAAAACCCGAAAGGGAGGTCCAGGAAAAAGTTAAGGATTAAAAGCGTATAAGTATGTCCTGTAGAATTACCACAATCGACTTCATAACCGACGTCCGGGTTCAAACGGTCAAAGATCAATCCAATCAACTTCAGTCAATGGCAATGGATGTCCAAAGACATCGGGGCAATAGTAGAGTTGGAACACTATGAGATTATTTCCACATGGTTTTTTGTTTTTGTTTTCAATTTTGTTGTCCTTTCGACGATTTCCTCTTACTAGGATCTCTGTCTCTTTGTACAAAAACGCCTATTCATGGGCAGAACATCAATATAATTATACTTTGAAGTGCAAACTTTTTGTTTTTTTGTCTTGAGTGCAAAGACGTCTAATGACTAAAATTGAATGAACATATGCATATGAACACAATTAAACTGTTTAGCAAATATGTGCCTCCAAACAACAATGAGCATCTCTTTAATGTAGTGGAAATATCCCCACAGAGTTATCTCATTAGCATTATCCCCACAGAGCCTGCTACAATAAACCTTTTCCCCAACAGAGTTGCCCACAAAGTTGGATCTATGCAAACCTCAATCAAAGTTTCAATCTCTTGACAACCCTCTCCCCAGCTGAGTTAATCTTAAAAGAAGAATCCTTGTGAATTTCTTCAGATAAGAATTCACCTTGCCAGCATGTCATCAAATAATCTCTTCAACAAGGTTTATTCCCCAACAAAACATTTGACTCCTCAACAAAATCAATTCTTATTCAAACAACTTTCAGTTATTATGAAGCTTGGACCCGACCAGATAATAGTTTAACTTCTCAAGATACTATGAAGCCTGGACCCGACCAGATAATAGTTTAATTTCTCGAGATATTGTGAAGACTAAAGTTCGACCAGGCAAATGTTTAACTTCTTTTCCCCAACAAAGTTTGCCTCTACCCGCAGCAAGTTACTGTAAAGCCTGGACCTGACCAGATATTAGTTCAACTTTATTTCCCCCAGCAAGTTACTGTAAAGCTAGGACCCGAACAGATATCAGTTCAACTTCATCAAATTCAGTAAGTTAATGCGAAGCCTGGAAACCGACCAGATCACAGTTAACTTCAGTAAGTTATTGTGAATCCTGGAATTCGACCAGATAGCAATTAACTTCATTTTCTCATAAATTTGATGTGAAGCGTGGAATCCGATCAGATAACAATCAAATTCAGTAAGTTACTGCGAAGCCTGGAAACCGACCGGATAACAGTTAACTTTAGTAAGTTGTTGTGAAGCCTGGAATTCGACCAAATAACAATTGACTTCATTCTCTCAAGAATTTGTTATGAAGCCTGGAATTCGACCAGATAACAATCAAATTCAGTAAGTTACTGTGAAGCCTGGAAACCCACCAGATAACAATTAACTTTATTTCCTCAGAAATTTGCTTCGAAACCTGGAATACCGACCAGATAACAGTTTAATATTGGTAAGTTACTATGAAGTCTGGACCCGACCAGATATCAGTTTAACTTTATCCTTTCAAGAAAGTTACTGTGAAGTTTGAACCCGACCAGATATCAGTTCAACTTCATCCTTTTAAGAAAGTTACTATGAAGCCTGGACCCGACCAGATATCAGTTCAACTTCATCCTTTTAAGCAAGTTACTGTGAAGCCTGGACCCGACCAGATATCAATTCAACTTCATCCTTTCAAGTAAGTTATTACGAAGCCTGGAGTTTGACCAGATAATAGTTAACTTTATCCACCTCAGAAATCTTCTTTAAAACCTGGAATCTGACCAGATAGCAGTTCAAAGTTGGTAAGTTGCTGCAAAGCCTGGAATCCGACCAGATAATAGTTTAACTTCACTCTCCCGAGAAATTTTCTACGAAGCCTGGTATCCGACCAGATTACAATTAATTTAACTTCCCCAGTAAGTCACTGCAAAGCCTGGAATATGACTAGATAACAGTCAACTTCATTATCCTCAACAAATTGCTGCCAAGCCTGGATTTCGACCAGATAACAATTAACTTTCTATTCACTCCAGTCAGGAATAATTCCCCAGTAGAGTAATGGATAACCAAAATTCTTGAATTTTATTTCCCCAAGCAGAGATCAACACTCTCCATAGAGTCTTCTTAAAGCAAGCCAATATTCTCCAGCGGAGTTTCTCCTCAAACAACGGAATAGGAATTCCCACGGAAATATTCGAAAGAAAGTTGAAGATACATCTATTCTCCAACAACACTTAGGGATTCAGCCTCCCAAGATTCCCCAACATGTTGTCAAGGATTTATTTTCCTAGACAAAGAGGCACTGCAATAAACACATCACATTCATACACCATATAACATACATGATATATGCATACAACACAACCTCATTTTTGAGAACATCATTACATAATGCATTTCATACATCATGACATTGCATATAGCTAACCCTTTACCTTGTCAGGAAAGATTAATCGATAGATATCTATCATCAATAATTTTCAACATGTCCAAGATTAGTTTCTGAAGCAACACATAGCAACTACCTACGTGACCAGATGCAACTTCACACGGGCTCATTATGAAGCAATCTTACACGAATTACTTCTGACTACCAGATGCAGTTTTACACGGACTCATCATGAAAGTAACCCCACCCAAGTTCCTTCTCTTTCCTAGATGTAATTTTACACGAACTCGTCCCGAAGCAACCCCGCCCAGGTTCCTTCTCTTAAATTCTAGATGAAGCTTCACATGGATTCATCTTGAAGCAACCCTACCCAGGCTTCCCCCTCATATGTCTCCTAAAGCAGCCCTACATAGGCCCATCATAAATTGAAGAATATCCAAGACCTCTGATGGTTTAGTTTAAATCGATCAATGGTTTATCCTGATTCCTTTCCGTTAGACACTTTCTCTGGTTCAGATAAATCACTCCAAAGATTTATTCTGATTCTTTTCCAATTGAAGTCAAATTTAGACTTAGTCTAATTTCTGCCAATAATCACTCTAGATGGAATCCTTAAGCCCATCTCCAATGACTCTCCATCATCTCTCCAAATTGCATCTGTAGGCCCATTTCCTACATCATCAATTATCAGTGTTATTTCATGTGAGTGTAAATTTCTAGGCACTCTATTGTTCAATCATCTTCTACCTTCAAGCTACGAACAACAACGTGACATACTTGTTCTTCAGGTTTAAGTAGATTGAACAGGGGCATCTGTTGTACCCCAAAATTCTCTCTCTTTTCTCAAGACAGTTTTATCACAAGGATTTTCAAAAAAACTCAAATTTGCACAAGTACAAAACAGACAAATAAAGGGCAAAGCAGAAAATTTGATTTTCTTGACAAAATTGAAGAAAAACAAGCTTGCTTCAATTCATACTAGCTTCAATTGGGCATCTAGGCTTCCTTCGAGCAAGTTTGGTTCATCCTTCGATTGGGAATTTGGGCCTCCTTCGATGTAAGCTTTGATTTACATCCTACGGTTGAGCATTTTCCTTCTTCGAGCGAGCTTTGGTCCTCACGCTTCGATTGGGCATTTGGGCCTCCTTCGATGCAAGCTTTGATTTACATCCTTCGATTAAGCATCTAGCTTCTTTGATCAAGCTTTGGTCCATAAGTTTCATTTGGGAATTTGACCTCCTGCATGTTTGCTTTGATGCGCTAAAATAGCTCCTGCATGGAAGCTTCATTTGGACAATGGCTCCTGCCTGCAAGCTCCGATTGCACCATTGGCCCCTCACCTGCTTTCCTTGGGTTGACATGTTTTCGATTGGATGAATGGCTATCTTCCTGTGACTTTCGATTTCATCTTCATGTTTTCTTTGAATGCGCTTTCATATCACCTTCGAATCCATCTGCAAACCCTTCAATACACCATAGTGCTACATTATGACACACAACTTGGGGGCCCATTCGAAGGACTTGGCATAGTTGGGGAATAATAGTTTTAGCTTACTTTGGAGTCTGGTCGAATATTTGGGTATAAGTGATCAAAAGCAAGAGGACTCAAAATGGCATATTCACCTGAAGAGGGACATTCAAAGAATACACAATTGGTCCATTCGAAGGACACATAACTGGTGGGAACGAATGATATTATAGTCTGGTCAAAAGGTGTAGAAAGATGGAGGATTCGACTCAAAAGATCAAGTTGAACATTAGACCCATAGGCTAGGCTACGTGTTTCCCCTTTTCAGGCCTCAAACTTATGACTCACTCTATATTTAATTGTTTATGCACGTTGAAATAGGCTTTTACCCATTTTATGTCCAAGACCACTTGCCCTTAATAGTATAATACTACTTTTTAGAAAAAAAAATTCTTGAGCCTTGCGCCTGTTTTCCTTCTGAAGGAAGCAATCCATCTGAACCATCCATCTTTCTATCATGACACAAGTGGATGCTTACTTTCCATCCAAGCCTTTATTTTATTATTTTTACTCCCAAACATTTCAAAATTTTCCTCTATAAATAGAGAGTTCATTTGCACATCAAGAAAAAAAGAAAAAGAGGGGAACATATCTTTAAAATTCTTACACACCATAAAATTCTCAAACACTTAAACACCTTTGCAAATCCAAACCCAGAATCCAAATACTTGTCCCTTTCAAATCTGAAAAAATCCTTACATCTTACTATCCTTCGAATCCAGCAAAGAAGGACATTTCACATGTTTTGCTCTTTCAAATCCAGTGCCAAAGGCCCAACCTTGGTCTTTTCCTTCGAATCCAGAGGCATTCAAGGCAACCACTTCAAGGTCCAGTACACGCTCCAGCCTCCAGCAAGGTAAGTAATTCTTAACCTTTGACCCCTCGTTTCCAGCATATCATGTAAATAAGTTTTCTTTTCGTTTCAAACATGTACATACTATCTTCTTCTTTATGTTTCCACTCTTTTAATGTCTGTCATGGTTAACAATCTTCTTGGCTTTTGCTCCTTGTACATTTAAACATGATTTGAGAACTAATATAGCCTTAAGGTGATGTTGGCATGGCTTTGGGCCATGTTTCTATTCAAACTCAAATGAAAGAAACAGGAGACAAAAAGTTAGAAACGAAGCCTCTGGCTTCTATACTAGCCTCCAGGCCAAATGAAAGAGGCAACCAGAAGGTACAACATGCTGGCCTCCAGGCCTCAAACGAAAGGAACAACATACTGGCCTCTAGGCCACAAATGAAAGGCACAACATGCTGGCCTCTAGGCCCCAATCGAAAGACACAACATGTTAGCCTCCAGGCCCCAATTGAAAGTCATGCCTTCACCCTTTTTCAGGTCATATCGAAGAGAGCCAGAAAGTGCAGAATTGAAGGGTTTGCTGCCCTAAATCGAAAGATCCATTTTTCTTGCATTTACCTTATTTTTGCATTTATATTTTCATGCAATTCAATATGGTTGTAATAGTGTAGGATTTTATCTTTCTGCACTTTTGACTTTATACAAAATGTTAGTACTTAGGGTGTATAGCAAGATAAAATCAACAAGTAGACCACCCTGAGCAAAAGACAAAAATGCATGCAATCAAACACACTTTGCACACATGCACCTCTAGGGTTAACTCCACTTGTTGCCTTATGAAAAATAGTCATGTTATGCATGTGAGACGTCTTAGCAAAAACAATCAAAAATAAAAGATCATAGTCCCTCGATGATGCTTCGAATATTGCCTTACAAATGATCTTAGTCCCTCGAAAGAAATAGTAAGATATCTCATAACATTGCTACCATGACTATACGATGACCCACGCCCGTCCCTTTTACATCCAAGGTCATGCCTTCACCCCTTTGAGTAAGGTAGAACGTTCCTAGTTGCTTGCTCATCTTCAAAACACAAACACCTTTTCAAATGCACCAACACTTTCCATGAAATATTTTCAAAAGTCCAACACTTTGTATACATTCTTATAGTGACAAGAATCATTACAAAGTTTTCCTAAACGAAGGCACTTTTCAAAAATACTTTCAAAGATCCACCACAAAGCATACTTTCAAACAAAAGCAAGTGATCTAGCAAGCAACTAAGAGCCCATAGATAACTATGGATGAAAAGGGTGCTAACACCTTCCCTTTTCATAATCTACCCCCCGAACTCAAGAAAATAATCTCAAAGGTCTTTCTTGTTCTTTTCACCATTTCCTTCATTGGATAAAAGAAAAGTCGATGACGACTCTTGCTATCCGCAACAATTGCGATAAAACGCAAAAACATCCCAAGTCAATTCTCCCACCGTATTACGCATAGCATATATGTAGATGTAAATATCATAAACAATGCCAAACATTTTAACTGAATCTAGAAATCTTAATTATTCCAAACAATATTCTGAAGAAAAAACAGAAAGTAAACAAAAAGCATAAAATCTAGTATAGAAAGGAAAAATAGAAAACAAGAAATCTATTATATAAAGCAAGCAAATCCTAATTGGAAAATGCATGACGTCTAGAAACATCAGCAACTATTATTTGTATTCTGAGCAGAGGAGTAGATGTGTTGAAAAATGTGATCCACCTGCTCCGTCATTAAATCCATAAAACCATGAAAATCAATGCATAATTTAGTGAATTCTTCTCTCAAGCAATTTAGATCAATTTGTAAAGCAAGGATTGCCGTAGCTTGATCAATAGAGGGAAGTGCAGAGGAAACTGGAGCAATAGAGGCACATGAAGGGGTGGATGGGAAATTGTGATAGAATGGAGGTGTTTCAGGATCTGTTTCAGGATCAGATAGAAAAGCATCATTGTGATCATAGATCTGTGGTGTCTCAGGAGAAGTTGGAGGTGAAATTTGGTGTACTTACAAATCAAATAGCCAGTTGTTTCGGTCATGAACACTAGTTATGGGATTTTTCAAGGTGAAGAGTTGCATAACCTGGATGTTAATAAGAAGTTCAAATTTGTTAGGGCCCAGGTTTCTAATAATGCCAGTGTTGAAACAAAACTGTAAATTCATGGGTCGGAATCCACCCAGAGGGTTGAGTTTGAGAAGTGGTTGTCGCATTCCAATAAAATTGGATATCATGGTCACTAAGCTTCCTACTAATATAGGTGCATGATCACTTTGTGTCATACGGTCAAAGTTAGCTATCATAAAGGTAACATCATTAACAAGGCAGTTTTTGGAAGCACAATACATGATGAAAAGTTCATCTTTGGACACAAAGGTAATGTTTTATTCTTTTCTGAATAGGGTGTGAGCAAGGATATTATGGAAATAATAGATAGAAGGGTTATGGATATTCTTATAAAACATGTTATTAGGCTCGGGGTTTCTATCTCCAGTTATGCTATCCCAAAAATATCTAAGTTCAAGGTCCAAAAGAAGGTGTTCTTGGGTACTAGAAAAGACATGCGGGCCACTAGGAAATCCTAACAGGTTAGCAAGTTGTGGCTATTATACCAGTACTCAATACTGAACATTCTAAAGATAATTATGCCTCGGTTAAATCCTAATCCATGGTTAGGCAAAAGGGTGAGTGAGCTCAGGAATTCTAATGTTAGCCTATGATAAGATCTAAATCTCCTTATCAAGGGAGAAGTATCCCAACCTATTTGGTTCAACAAAAACATCACACTATCCCTAATACCTAATATGGTCATGGTAGGGCCATCGGGGTATAAAGTTAGTGCCATCTCTCTTGCAGCTAGTGCCTCAAAATGCCTCCTCTGGACTCTTCCTTTGAAAGCAATTCCCATTGTGTTAACTTCTTGAATCATTAGTTAGTTCAGTTAGCTAAAATTAAGTTAGCTTGTAAGTAAGTTGGAAGTTAGAATTAAGTTAGTAGTGGTTAACTTTAAAGAACAATACTGCATAACTTTTATGAGAAGAAAAAGAATGAAAAGTAAGAAAATGTAAAGACTAAAATTAGTAAATCAAAATAAAAGACTAGAAAGTGGGGTTTCTCCCACCAAGAACTTTGTTTATATCGTAAGCTCGACATAATTTTAATAGGAGATCAAATCTGGGAGTGAGCGGGTAGCTATGCAAGATGGAAACTAGTAGAATAGTCTATGTTGTTGATACCGTGATAGTGCTTCAAGCATTGCCCGTTTATGATAAGTGTTTTGCTAGATTTTCCTTTAATTTCAATAGCTCCACTTGGAAAAACCTTAGTTATTTCAAACGGGCCGGACCACCTAGAACGAAGTTTTCCTAGGAACAATTTAAGTCTAGAATTAAACAGGAGTACTATGTCGTCCTCATTGAACTCTTTCCTAGATATGTGCTTGTCGTGCAATTTGTTTGTTCTTTCTTTATAGATCTTGTAATTTTCATATGCATATAGTCTAATCTCTTCTAACTCATGGATATCTAATATTCCCTTTTCGCCCGCGGCAGTGTAACTTAAATTGAGGGTTTTGATCTTCCAATAAGCTTTATGCTTGAGTTCTACCGGCAGATGGCATAATTTTCCATAAACTAGTTTGAATGGTGTGGTTCCTATGGGTGTCTTATAGGCTATTCTATATGCCCACAACGCCTCATGTAATTTGGACGACCAATCTTTCCTAGAAGTGGAAACGTTTTTTTCTAAGATTTTCTTAATCTCTCTGTTGGAGACCTCTACTTGCCCACTTGTTTAGGGGTGATAGGATGTTGCTACACGGTGTCAGACTCCATATTTCACTAATAGCTTTCAAAGATTTCTGAAATGAAATGGGAGCCCCCATCACTGATGATAAGTCTTGGCATATCGATCTAGGAAAAATTATATTTTTAAAGAGCTTGATTACTACTCGTGCATCATTTGTTGGAGAAGCTACAACCTCGATCCATTTTGATATGTAATCTACAGCAACGAGTATGCATTTATTTCCAAAATAGGATGGGAAAGGTACCATGAAATAAATTCCCCACACGTCAAAGACTTCCACTTGTAAAATGCCTTTTTGAGGCATCTCGTCGCGTCTGGAAATATTTCCAGTGCGTTGGCATCGATCGCAATTTATGACTGCAATATGGACATCTTTCCATAGGTTAGGCCAATAGAGACTAGCTTGTAAGATATTAGCACAAGTATTTGAAGTGCTTCCATGTCCACAATAGGGAGCAGCATGACAATGGGAAATCATGTTTTCTATTTCATCTTCGGGGACATATCGACGAAAAATACCATCGGCGCCTCTCATGAAAAGTAGAGGCTCATCCCAATAATATTGTTTAAGATTATGGAAGAACTTCTTCTTTTGTTGATAGGTTAGATCTGGTGGAAGCACTCCAGCATCTAAGTAGTGGACAAAGTCAGTGTACCATGGCAATATGGTTTTAGTGTAGTCTGATTCCATGACTTCATTTGTCTCAGTATCGTTATAATTTAAAGGGAATTTAATGGTGTTGTTTTCCAACTGGGCTATGAGTTGTTCATAAGGGAAATCATTATTGATAGGCACTTGTTCAGGCTTAATGCCTTCCATTCCTGATAAGTGATCAACTACAACATTTTCAGTGTCTTTTTTGTCTTTGATTTCTAAATCAAACTCTTGTAAGAGTAAGATCCACCTGAGTAATCTTGGTTTGGAAATAGGTATCTAATTTCAGTATGATCGATATGGATAATTATCTTTGCTCCCACTAGGTAATAACGAAATTTATCTAGGGCAAACACGACAGCTAAAAGTTCCGTTTCGATGGTGGCGTAGTTCATCTGCGTAGGATCTAGGGTTCTACTAGCCTAATAAATCGCATGAAGCTTTTTATCCTTTCTTTGTCCTAAACTGCGCCTATGGCATAGTCACTAGCGCCACACATGATTTCGAACGGTAATCTCCAATCAGGTGGTTGCATAATAAGTGTGGTAATAAGAGTTGTTTTTAATTGTTCGAATGCTTTTAAGCATTTGTCATCGAAATTTAATTCATCGTCTTTCATTAATAGGCCAGTTAGCGGTTTGGTAATTTTAGAGAAATCTTTATTGAATCGTCGGTAGAATTCGGCGTGTCCTAAGAAACTTCGTATTTTATCTTACAATTTTCGGAGGTTGAAGGTTTTCTATAACTTCTATTTTCACTTTGTCAACTTCAATCCCCTTATTAGACACTATGTGTCCAAGTACGATTCCAAGTACCATTTCTAAGTTTGATAAGCATCCTTCAAAACTTTTCCCATAGACAGAGAAATCGTCCATAAATACTTCAATGATGTCATCTATAAAATCAGTGAAAATTAACATCATGCACCTTTGGAATGTTGTGGGAGCGTTACATAGTCCAAACGACATTCGTCTATAGGCAAATGTACCATAAGGACAAGTGAATGTAGTCTTTTCTTGGTCTTCAGGGTGTATAGGGATTTGGAAAAATCCTGAATAACTATATAAATAGCAGAAATGGGAGTTCTTAGCAAGTCGTCCGAGCATTTAATCAATGAAAGGTGAAGGAAAATGATCTTTTCGATTGGCTTTGCTTAATTTCCTATAGTCAATGCACATTCTCCATCCAGTTTGAGTAAGTTGTTCTATGGATTCGCCTTTTGCATTGCTGACAACTATAACACCTCCCTTCTTTGGTACAACATGTATCGGGCTAACCCATTTATTGTCGGATATCGGATATATGGTTCATGCTTCTAATAACTTTTATACTTCTTTCTTAACTACATCACTCAGAACTGGATTTATTCTTATCTGATGTTCTCTCGAGGTCTTACAGTCTTTCTTAAGCATAATGCAATGCATGTAAATTGAGGGGCTTATTCCTTTTAGATCAGAGATGTTATAGCCTAAAGCAGTCAGGTATTTCTTTAGGACATGTAGTAATTCTTATGTTTCTACTTGTCCTAAATTTGTGTTGACTATGACGGCTTGTTCGAGTTCTGTATCTAGGAGTTCATACCTTTGATATTTTGGTAATGTTTTAAGTCATACAGTTGGTTTCCTTAGGCAAGGTATAGGGTCATGAGTTAGCACGAGACATTCACTTAGATTGTTATATCTGTATTCATCACACCAATTACCATCTTCAAGGATAAGAGGTATTATAATTTTTAAAGCTTATAAATATTTGATCTATTGTTTCTCCATTTCTTTAACACAGTCATCAATGACATCCAAGAAACAACGTGAATCATCTATAGTTGGTGCCTTGAAGAATTGTGAGATTATAGATTCGACTTTTTCTTTTCCAACCTCAAATGTGAGTTTACCTCTTTTTACATCTATGATGGCTCCGGCGGTGGCGAGTAATGGTCTTCCTAATATAATAGGGATGTTAGAGTCTTCCTTGATGTCCATAATAATGAAATCAATGGGAATATAGAATTGTCCAATACGTACTGGAACATTTTCGAGCATTCCTAAAGGAAACTTCATTGAACGGTCAACTAGTTGTACGAACATTCTTGTTGGTTGCAATTCTCCCATATTTATACTTTTGTGGATTGATAAAGGCATTAGACTAATACTGGCTCCCAAGTCGCATAGAGCTTTGTCTATGACAAATTTCTGATTACACATGGTATGGAAAAACTACCAGGGTCTTTTAGCTTAGGGGGAATGTTGTTTTGGATTATAGCACTACACTCTGCAGTAAGCATAACAGTTTCATTATCCTCGAGCTTTTTCTTATTGGATAAGATTTGTTTAAGGAACTTAGCATAGGAGGGCATTTGCGTGATGGCTTCTGTAAAAGGTATAGTGATATTCGATTGTTTCAGAAGTTCAACGAATTTCTTAAATTACCCTATATTTTTAGATTTAGCTAACCGTTGAGGGTACAATATCAGTGGTTTGTACGGTGGTGGAGGTACATATGGTTTTTCTCTCTCTTCTGCCTCTGGGCTTTCATCTTCCTTATCATCTTCTTTTGGTTCATCTTCCTTCTCAGTTGGTTTACCAGTACTCTGGTACATGGTTAGATTTTTGGTTCTTGGGTTAGTTGGTCCATCTACTTCTGTTGCACTCCGAAGTATTAAAGCATTAATGTTATACCCCAATTTCCCCCCCTAAGATTTCTCATCATCTTATTTTTATCAATACATCAAGATCACACATTAGGTTTGGTTATCACTTTTACTAATTCTTATCTTTAAGTTCGTCCTTGAGGGATTACCAAGCATCCTAATTGTGTGTCTTGTATACATGTGTTTTATATTTTACTGACCTCTAACAAAAATCCAAAAAATATGTCTTGTTTATTTTGTTTCTTTTAGAAGACAGGGTTTCAGATCAAGGAGTTCAGGTGATGGTTCTCTGATTAGGGTTGTGGTTTTGTTCAGGCCAAGGCTAGTTTTCAAAGGCCTATTTTTCAGAGTGGTGATCTATAATCTTAGGTCACGCCATCCTCAAGCTTCATTCAGCATGATTAAGGCGAGTTCGGTTGCTTAATTATCAAGACTCTTCGAGACGGGTTCATGTGTTTATTTCTGTTGTACCCCAAAATTTGCCCTCTCATTTCTCAAAAGATCATTCTAGACCCTCAGGTTTGCTTCTGGAAAGTTTCAAGTCTCAGATTACAGTTTTCTAAAGAAAGTCATTCACAAGGGAAAAATGGTCAAATGCATACTGAAAAGTCAAACTTTGACTTTTGGATCAAAAATCAAGCTTCAACAATTATATATCATCAAGACATGAAATTAGTTCATCAAAATCAGAAGTCAGAGTTTGCTTTGAAAAAAATCAAATTTTCTAAACATTTAGAAAATTTTCTAAGTGTTAAGAGAATATGATACTTCAGAACTTCTGAGCCAGCCTCCATGCAAGTGCAGTCAGAATTTGCATACATGGTTCAGAACATGATGCTTCAATCAGAACATGTGGAAGCGATGCTCTTCGGCCATAACATGATTCTTCGGCATATGAAGGCTATGTTCAACGCTTCGGTCAGAACATCACTCTTCGAGTCTCATTCTGGTCTTCTGCAATCAGAACATCACCAGATCCCAAAACCTCGTCTAAACAACCTGTTGCACTGCTACAACACAA
The DNA here is from genome assembly GCA_948472305.1 of Vicia faba. Lineage (NCBI taxonomy): Eukaryota > Viridiplantae > Streptophyta > Magnoliopsida > Fabales > Fabaceae > Vicia > Vicia faba. Next base: position 1,259,213,548 of record OX451739.1, on the reverse strand, counting down.
TCTTATAACCAACAACTAATCCTGTCCACGCATGCATTTTGCCAAATCCCATATTTGCACCAAATACAAAAAGCTGTAATCAAAAAGCAATGGAACAGTATACCAAAAATGTTCAAATCCCATTTGTTTTTCCCCAAAAACCATAACAAACTCACCTAAAAATAAGTTGCTCCATCACACTTACAAGGGGTTGGCTTTTGGGGAGAGAGAGAGAGAGAGAATTATCAAAGAGAGAAAAGGAAACAGTAAAAACCTTCGCAAAAATCCAGAATTCTCAAACAGAAAACCAAACCTTTGTTCTTCCCTTTGAATCAAAGAACATAACCATTGTTCCGTTTCTCTCACTTACTCCAGAACATCTGAAGACAGCAACTCAAGTTCCAAGCACATGCTCCAGATTCAAGGTAAGTCTTTCCGACTTTGCATCTTTTCATTCAGAACATCATTAATATGTAAATATCATATTATTGATGTTGTCCATATCATTGCATAAGTAAAAAACTGTGGGTCAGAACTTCTTGAATAAGGCTAGGCTTAGAATTATAATTAGAACTTCTATAAACTGATGTGTTTTTATCCTTCCGATTTGCTGTTAAGAACTGAATAAATTGCTGATATGCTGGTTAATATAAGGAAAAAGTTGAAATGCAACACAAAACTTTTGAGTTCTTCTCACTATTTTAACACACATAACTTCTATGATTTTCTCACTGTTTAAACACATTGAACTTCTGATTTTCACTCTTTGTTTTAGCATAACATATAACTTCTGAGTTCTCCTCACTGTTTAAACACACAGAGCTTCTGAGTTCTCCTCACTGTTTTAACACACAGAACTTCTAGGCTTTCTTACTATTTTAACACACACAAAACTTCTAGGTTTTCTTACTGTTTTAACACACACAGAACTTCTAGGCTTTCTCACTATTTTAACGACACAGAACTTCTGACATTTTGCTCACTGTCTAGACACCACCCAGAACCTCTGTTTTCTTTCCCTCTAACATTTCTTGCAGGACCTCGTAGTGTATCAATCCAGAACTTCTGATGGCCACTAACGTTTCTTTCTGAGCCACAGCGCGTCTGGCATCAGAACTTCTGATCCCTTTTATTTTGCTTGCAACAGCACGCTGATTCTATCTCTCATTATTTTCCCTTTTTTATCATTTTCAATACCAATACTCTTTTTATTAATATAAAAAAGACATAAAAATATTTCCTTTTTATTAATTAATTATTTATTTTTTTATTCATTAAAGACAAAAAACCATTTTCAAAACAAGTCCTTTTTTTCCTTATATTGTACATTTCAATATGGTTGTAATAGTTAAATAGGATTTAAATTCTTGCAACCCCTTGTTTGTAAATTTGTACCCCCATCCCTAAAATGATGTAATAGCGTAGGACCTTTACATTTCCGCAATTTATTGTTTTTCAAGTATAAATGCTAGTAATTAGGGTGTGTATGGCAAGACATAAAATCAACAAATAGATAACCCTAATCAAGACTAAATGCATGTAAATCAAACACACTTGCACAGTAGCACCCTTAGGGTAATCCCATTTTGTTGCCTATCGGAAAATAGTCATGTCCCTCGAACATGGAGATTTTAGCAAAGACCCTCGATAAAAGATCGTATTCCCTCGATGACCCTCGATGTTGCCTTCGGTAAACGATCTAGTCCCTAAATGACATTGCTAAAACGTCCCATAGGTTTCCTTCTATGACTATACAAATGTCCTGCGCCTGTCCCTTCACATCCAATGATGGGGCTTCTTACCAAATCAATGGCAAGATAGCCACATCTAAAGGAGGAGGAAAAGAATATTTAAGTCCTTTTTGAGTAGGTAAATTTGCTCCTAGTTGCTCGCTTGTTCACAACAAAAACATTTTATACACATACACTCTCATTTTGAAACATTTTCAAAAGACAACACTTTATACGCGTTCTTATAGAAACGAGAGCCATTACAAAGAAAACCCTTTTCAAAATCACTTTCAAAAACACATTCCACAAACACCTCTTTGAACTATTTTCGAAACAACACTTTGTACGCGTTCTTATAGAAACGAGAACCATTACAAAGACATTTTCAAAATACTTTCAAAAACCACACCACAAGCACATTCAAGCAAAAGCAAGTGATCTAGCAAGCAACTAAGATCCCGTAGATAACTACAGATGAAAAGGGTTCTAGTACCATCCCTTTTTTATAATCTACCCCCCGAACTCAAGAAAACATCTCTAAAGGTATTTCCTGTTCTTTTCAGTCTTTCCTTTTGGATAAAAGAAAAGTCGATGGAGACTCTTGCTATCCGCGTAATCGAAATCAAACGCAAAATAACCCGAGTCAATTTTCTCACCGTATCACACAACTGGCGACTTTGTTGGGGATATAACTTAAAAGTGGGGTTACCTTAGGGCTAGATCATCTTTACTTGCTTTCTTTGTTTGACTTGTGTGATACGGTGGCAGAACCGACTGTTTTGAAAATGCTGGTTTGCGTTTTGCGTTTGTGTTTGCAAAATGTCGCGGTAAGCAAGAGTCGCCACCGACATTTATTTTATCCAACTGGAAAGGAAAAAAGCATAGAAAAATTCCTTTTTCGAGATTTTAAGTATGGGGGGTAGATTATAGAAAGGGAAGGTATTAGCACCCTTTCTATCTATGGTTTTCCATGGGCTCTTAGGTACTTGCTCATCTTTTAAAAATCTCTTGTGTGTGTGTGTTTGTTTTGGAAAGTTTTTGTTTTACTTCGTTTTAACCCTTGCTTCTGTCTTCAAGAGTGTTAAGAAGTGTTTTTTGAAAACTTTGTTTGAAAAAGTGTAAGTGTGAAAAGTATGATTTTGAGCAAGTACCTACTAGCATCTACCTACTCAAAAAAAGAATTGTTTCTGTTCTTATTTCCTTTAGACAGCGCTATCCTACTATTAAGGAGTAGGAAGCACGTCGTTGGAGTTATAAGGGGTCAATTCGTACGATCACTAAAGCAATGTTAGGACGTCTTAGTAATAACCATAATGTCTTAAGATCATATTCGAGGCAACATTTCCGAGGCAACTTTTCTGAACGGGACATTTGATCTTTGCTTAGACAGAAGGGCGACCACTAAAACACCCTATACTTAATGACCGTTTACCGAAGGCAACCGAAGTGAGAGTATACCCTAGGAGTGCGCATGTGCGAGTGATTTGTTTTCAGTTATTATCTTTGCACATTAGGGTTTGCTAGCCATTTTAAATTAACATGCAATCTTGTCATACAATCCTATTAACATACATCTAACAGTTAATATTTGCATGAAATAAAATACGGAAAAGTAAAACCTACGCTATTACAAGGCTTCGGGGGAGGGATTAATTACATAGCAAAAAAAACCCGAAAAAACGATAAATAAAGAAAATCCTAATTAAACTATTACATACTGTAAGCAGTTACATGAATATTTGCAAAAATAATAAGCGCGCACGATGAATCGAAACGAGAGAATTAGGGTTTTGACCCCGACTAAGCCTAATTAAAAGAAAAATCATTTTTTGTGGTTTTTGATTATTTTGAGAAAATAAGGTTTAACTGAATAAATAAAAAAACCTAATTACTAATTAATTTAAGATAATTAAATAATTAAATTAACCTATTTTGTGTTTTTTTGTTTTTGAGAAAGAAATAAAAATTAAATCACATGCTAAACCTAATTTTTCTAATTGATCTTAAATATATTAAAAAGTTAGAATTAATCCTAAATTAAATTAAACTAGTATTAAATTTAATTTGATAAAATAAAAAAACCTAATTCTAAATTTGTGAAATTTGATTCTATGATTTTTGTGAAAAGAAATTAATTTTGGTTAAAAAAAACTAAACTAATTAATTAAATAAATGAAAATAGAAAAGAAAGAATAAGATGGGCCTGATGTTTGAATAGCAAAGGAGGGGGTGTTGATGGCAAATCTGGGCCCAACAAGTCCTGGCCCTATTGACTTTTCCGAATCCTGTGTGTATGCTTGACCTATGCATATGGTGGACCCTCATTGAAGAAGCCTTGGATCTGACTGGTTGATGATCAGATGGGTGAATGCTGATGGTGTATGGTGGAATCATGGGGGGGGGGGGGGGGGGGGGCTAGTGTACCTGATTATGCCATAAAAAATAATAGGAAGCAAAGTTGGGACCTGGGGATCAAACCCAGGTCCTTGAACATAATCACACTGCACGCTTACCAGCTGAGCTGGCTTGGTTAGTTGTATAATTGATAACAAAGAAATATAATATGATAAAAACAAAAAGAAAATTCTGAAACGCGTGCATATTCAAATGGACGAGTCATGGAGCGCCACGTTATCCTTCTTCTTCCTTACCTCTGTCGTTTTAGACAAAACCCTTTACCTACGGATGCTGGGTGTAGGTACAACCCTTGTTCACTCCAAAATCTTGTCCCTGCATGATAAATCACAACCAGTGGTACCAATTAACTCGTTGCAACCTCACGAGCATCATGTTACCATTATCCATGCCTAATTGTTCCTGTACACAAAACCCCTAAAAATGAAACTAGAACCCTAACCATGGCAACTTGTTGTATAGTCAATAAAATTACAATTGTATATAACCCTTAGCTTGCAAACATCTCAAGGATTAAGAATATATCAATGAATCACACTAAACATGCCAGAATTATGATATACGAATTCAAAAAAAGAGTGGAACCGTGTGACTCTTACAGTGCATTTTAAAGCTTGAGGAAGCTTTCTAGTGATTGCAATATGATCCAGGGGTAACGATTGGGATGACTAGAATGCTTTGAATTGATCTGAAATGTGGAAATCAGTTTGCCACTTTTCTTCAATTTTTTTGAAACTTCTTTTCTCTTTTACACGCCTCCAATCCTCTTGTTTTTAGTCTGCAAATGTTCCTTATGTACCCTAGAATGAATTAGGGTTGCAACTTGGTTTCAAATCTTCTCCAATTATGATCATTGATTCATGATTTGATCCTTGTGAAAATCTTTTCAAATCTAGCAAAATGCAATCTTTTTTTGTATCCATAAGAGCCTTGCACGATTTGATCTCACTTCCAGCTGTATAATAGACCTAAACATGCACAAAATCTCAAGATTTGATTAGCTTTTGATATTTTCATTATTTTATTTTGATTTTATTTGATTTAATTGAAATAAAATCAAAATAAATGACAAAAATAAAATAATGACAAGTGAGAGAGATCATGGGTCGTGGGTCACATTACAAACTCAGTGCAAGCATAAAAGTTGGGCCCATTTGACAAAAAATGCATTTTTGGGCACATTTTGAAGAAGTGAAAAACACAAGAAGGGGGGTTGAATTGTAAAACTGAAAATCAATGAAATGAACACGATATTTTTATCCTGGTTCGTTTGATCTCAAACTACTCCAGTCCACCCGTCAAGGTGGTTTCGCCTCTCTCCAACGAGGTCTTAATCCACTATATTCAACTGAATATTACAAACTGATTTAACAACTGCTAAAGCCTTCTTGATGCAAACCACAACCCGGTTTGTCAAGGAAACACTTTCTTACAAGGAAGAGAAATCTAGGTGTGTGAATGTTTTCTACAAAACTGTTTATCACGACTGTGATATTACACAACGTAAGCTTATTGAAACTAGATTGCTAAAATTAATTGAGTAAGGAATATGGAGCTTTTTAGCAAACTGAGAATGAGCGGATGATGATTAGCTTTTAGGCGTGGAAATAGTTGTAGAGCATTAGCCAATTCAATCTTCATTGTCTTGTTTATATAGCACTTAATTTGTTGAACATTGGAGCAATAATCTTGATTCAATGCCAATAACAAACTTTCCTTATTAAGAAGATCTTGTCTGGAATGATGTCGTTGGTAATAATTCGCTTTGAATGCACAGTACCGTTGCTACTTAAAGCGTGTTCTGGCTTTGGCTCATTCTGACTCTGCTTAAGTGCTGATGAGCAGTTGTTGTCTTTATCAGAGTGTTGAGCGCAGTTCTGTTCATCAAGCTTCAGCATTCGCGTGAGTTGTTCTTCTGATTCTGGTATTCTGATATAGCATCTTCTGATGCTGATGTTGATAACCAATATTCTGATGCTGATTAAGTGTACTCTTGCTGATACCTATCAGAGTTTCTGCAAAACAGAAGGTAATAATTTAGGTAGCAAATAGTTCTTACATGAATCACATAATTAATATATCTTTTCATTTTGTTATCATCAAAACTTAAACTTAGGGTAGTAGATTCAAACTTTGTTCTAACACATTTGACTTTTGGCAATTTTGCGAAAAAGGTCAACTTTACCAATGCATAACTCCTTCAATTTTGACCCTAGATATGTGTTCTTTGACTTTTTAGAAATCTTAAGATGTCTTCTAAGCAACCCTTTTGGTCTCATCTTAATTTAGTCTTCCATGTTAATGTATGAAGCTTTGACATAAAAGGTGTGTTTGTTGACTTTCCAAAATGACCTATAATGTCCAAATTCCTATATTCTTGTGAGTGCATATTTTGAACTTGGGAGTTGAAGTTAAATTGTAGGGAATTGCATCCTCTTAAAAATTAGCTTTGGATGGATCATTTTTGATAAAGTATGAGAAAGTTATGCTTGGTCAAAGTTGAGTTGACTTTTCCTGCAAAACCCTAATTTAGCAACTTTTAGGTTTTGAGGAATTGTGAGCAATCCTTGATGAATCATGATCAACCCTTGATAAAATGATGAATGATACCTCAAAATGAGAATGTTGACCAAAACTCTTGAAGTTTGACTGTATGTAGGCCACAGTTGACTTTTGCCCTAGCACAGTCGATTTTTAGGCCTTTGAGCAATTGACTGAGCAAACTTCCTCTGCAAGGCTTAAAACTTGACATGGATGATCTTGAGAACATATTAGGACAATGGTGAGAATTTTGTATCCTTTGGACTCAAGTACCTTGGTGAAAAATGAAACCCTAATTTGAGGTGGACTGCCTTAGGAAAGAGTTTGTTTGATCAACCCTTGGACTTCCTTGAGCAATTTGGGGACCTCACTTGAAATGTATTGAGAAATATGGGAGGGAAAATTTTGGGGTACAACAGCTGCCCTTGTTCAATCTTCTTAAACCTGAGGATGTAGATTGGCTTGTCTGCCTTTCGTGATCCGAAGGTAGAAGATGATTGAACACTAGAGTGCCCAGAAATTTGCACTCGCATGAAGTGGTACTCGTCTTGTGATGTCAGGAATGGGCTTATAGATGCCATTTGGAAGTCAATGACTGAAAATGGGCTTAAAGATTCCATCAGAAGAAGTGTCGATCGCATAAGAGATTCCTTTGCAAGAACCCATACACCTGTTGTTGAGGAGGACTACGCTGGGGAACACTAATCTTTGTCTTGAGAGAGAGAGATTTTTAGGAACTTCAGTTGTCCAATACTCTACTGGGGAATCATGTCTTAGTCGAGAAGGTGAAAACGACTTGCTATCTGGTCATGCTCTAGGCTTCACAGTGATTTACTGAGGAAAGAAAGAGTGACTGCTATCTGGTCGTGCTCCAGGCTTTATAGTGACTTATTGGGGAGATGAGATAAGTCTTGCTATTTGGTCGTGCTCCAGGCTTTGCAATTTCTCAATTCTTATCTGGTCGTGCTACAGGCTTAAGAAGGAATCAAGTGGTTATCCGGTCGCATCCAGGCTTCAACTTGAATTCAAGGCATACTAATATCCGATCGATTTCCGGGCTTCATAGTAATTGGTCGAGTAAACTGCTATTTGGTCGAATTCCAAGCTTCGCAGTACCTTATACTGTTATCTGGTCGTGTCCCAGGCTTCAGTGTCCTTTGATGCTATCTGGTCGTGATCCAAGCTTCACAACGTCTTATACCATTATCTGGTCGATCTCCAGGCTTCATGGTATTTGGTATTGCTATTTGGTCGATTTTCAGGCTTCACAATAACTTGCTGAGGGTTAAGCTGTTTTCCGGTCAATTTCCAAGCTTCAAAGCTTGAATTTAAGATATACCACTATCTGGTCGATTCCAGGCTTCATAGTATTTTGGAGAAACCAAGATATTATCCGGTCGATTTCCGAGCTTCATAGCTTGAACTGGAATAGAAATCTTAGTATCGATTTGACTGAACCAGAGAAAACTTGCGAGAACTTGATTGCATCTTTTCCTGAAAGGTAAAGAGTTAGTCGTATGTAATGTCATGATGTATGTAATGTATTGAGTAATGATGTTCTCAAAATAAATGAGATTATGCTGCATGATGCGTATGCGCATGCCACGATGTATGGACATGCAATGTTCTTGTTATATTTTCCGGATGGGGAGAATAAATCCCGGACTGCTATTGGAGAGTATAAGGAGTTGAGTTCTTCGTTCTCGCTGGGGATAGTGACTGAAGATGATTTCCTGGAGACTTGCGTCCGTTCTGCTCGAGAATATTCCGCCGGGAGAGACTCTGTTTGAGAATAATCCTTTGGGAAAATGACTTTGTGGGAAAGAGAGGTACTCTGTTGGACGATCTTCCGATTCAGAGAGATAAACTCCGCTGGAGGATGAACTTCCGTAACTGGAGGAATAAACTCTGTTAGGGATTGATCTTTTGTATTCAGAGAAAAAAACTCTTCTTGGGAGACAACTTTACAAACCGATTGCGATTATGAAATTCGGTCGAGGAATATAGATGTCGATTCTCTGAAGGAACTTTGTTGGGGAACATAGCTCCTGTTTGGGGAAGCAGAGATCAAAACTTTGGTTGCCTCTACTCTGTGGGGAGTGTAGATGTTACTGGGACACATGCTGAGGATACGACAATGACTTTGTATCAAGACTTTTCTGCCCCTGTACCTGCTGGAGAAAGTGCCTGCGGAGGCCTTGTGGATTGAGTGTTATCCCAACTTATGAGGTGCTTGGTAACTGCCGATCCGAATGATAAGTCTTCTACTGATAGGAAAGTGACAAGATAACAGGACATAGTCGTACGCTTTAATCCCTAACTTTTTCCAGGACTTTCTTTTCAGATTTTCGGTGCACCGGGATACCCTTTCTTGCCCAAGCCGTCTTTTTAGGTTTTTGACTTGCCGGGTGTACAGATTTTTTGTTTTTATCCCTAATTTTTGCCCAAACCCTTTTGGTTCTCCGGGATGCCCTTATTTTTGCCTAGGCCAGTCAACCTAGCGGGTCTTTGTTCATGCGCAGTATTTTTTGACTATGTCCATGCTCTCAGGGTGTAGGGAGTTGTCACTGTCGGTAGTGTTGTGTTGCCACGCTACCAGAAGATGTTTGTTTGATCGTACAAGATTCGTTGCTGGAATTCATGCCCAATGCCCCCAAGTGATTCAGATGGAGATCTGCCCCTGGCTATTTGGAATCTTTGAGAGATTCCTTGAATCTTGACTTGACTGCCCCAGATGATGGACAATGATCATGCCGTGCCCCCTTGGTTGGAAGTGTTTTTCCATTTGAGGTGATCCTTTTTATTGAGAAGGTTTTTGTTCACTAGATGTTCGTCATGCGAATTTCTCTGCTGTTGAACAAATAGTCATATGCAAACAATGTTATTTTAAGAATGCAAAGCTTATGTCTGTCTTGAGGTTTTGAAAATGCAGTTTTTTATTTAGAAAAATAGAATTTTGCAAAGATGTGATATCAACTCAGGATTTGTAATGGACCTTCAGGAGTCAGGATACCTTTTGTAACAGTATGATTTCGAACTAACCCATGCTTCAGCTAGGACTTTTAAGGGTTATAACGTGGCCTGGTTCACGGTTTAAGAAACAAAGGATAAAGGCTCAAATTTTATTTGTACCCACCCGTTCTTCGTGATGTTCTTCGATCCTAAACTCAGCTAATTGTGCATTTAGATCCCGTTTGAGTCTTTGCTCTGATATTCCAGTGATGGTTCGAGTAGTGACAAATTATTTGTAATAGGCAGTCATTTCCTTTTTTGTTGAGGGTTTGTAGGACCTCTTTGTTTTTGATTTTATTATCCCTGTATTTTGCCTGAATTGTTTCTTTTGTGATTACAATCAGCGGAATTCCCCAGTTTTTTCTTAAGTCTCCTTCATAGGTTTTGACTTAATGGGCTTTTATTTCGAGAGATAATGACTGCCTGTCTTGACGATTATAGGGAACCATCACCGTCTTTTATTTTGGAAGGACGTCTCTGATGCCATTCATTGTGCACCTGGATTAACTGAGAAAACTACCCTGCCCCAGGTTATGATTAAGGGTTTTAATTTGTGTGAAAAGAAAAACTCCTACTTCTTTGGCTCAAAGGGGTTGACGAGGGATTATCTTCCTTATAACTCCACTGTTTAGGATTTGAAACAACACTTGTACATCGTCAGCGCGGTCTGTTCAAAAGCATACAATAAAGATTGTAGTATCATTTTCTTCATCCTCCCTCTAAAGGCTTAGAGCTTTTGTTCGAGAGTTGAATATCACAAAAAGGAAAGCAATTTAAATATAGTGAATACAAATGAATTGATTCAAAACAGACATATGCAATGCATTGATAAAGTAACAGAGTTTGACATGAATAGATGTTCGAACAATCAAAAGAAAATTGCAAATTGAAAATTCTAATGAACAAAAGCCTCTCTTGTCAGAACTTGTCACTTCAAATGGTGAGCCTTGGAGGATTGACAGAGACATTCCAGTTGACCATCTTGTGTGAATTCTAATGCTCCTTCATCAATCAGGTCTTGAATTTTGTATTTCAACCTCCAACAGTCATCATTATCATGCCCGCACTGTTGGAGTGATATGCACACCTTGCATCAGGGTTGTAGTTAGGGGAAGAAGTCTTGGGGTTCGGATGAGGTCCTATCAACGTAACCAGATTCATCCTCAACATGTGTTATAAATCTTGAGACAGAGGCGTGTTGAGTTTGGTAAACTGCCTCTTGGGTGTATCTGGCTTACTCTGATTAACCCGTTGTTTTTGGAGAGGTTGTTGTTGGACCCGTGAGGTAGTAGAAATTTGGAAAGGTCCACTCTTCACCAAACCAAACTCTTGTCTTCTTGGAGTTTGATCAATGACTTGGTCCCCGGCCTCCACTGTTTGCTTCATACTGTTGTATCTGTCTTGATGAAGTTGGTTGATGATGGCTTTCAGCTCTTATTGTCTTCGGGCTAGGCCTTAGATAAGAGCCATCTGCGCCAGCATCTGGGTTCCCATTGCACCTACCTCAGCTTGCAGTTGTTCCAGCCGTTTGTCCTTATTGTCTTTGGGACTTTTCTTGACCAAGTTCCCAATGAGGAGTGTTTTAAACTCTTCCTGCCCCTTGGATAGGTTTAGGAATAGGTCCCTGAACTGAGCTTCTTGAGTTTGAAGATCTCTGTTGTCTTGTTTGAGAGCCATTGCTGAAATAAACAGCGAGAACATGAGAGACCTATACTGGAAGACCTGTTATGCAATGATATATATGATATATGTATGCAATGTTTTCAAGGATCTCACGGGTAAACAAGAAACTATTAGAATTTGATTGCAGCTTGATTGAAGAAACTTCGTGTCATTGAGAGTCCTTTTTCAAAAGTCAAGCTCACCATATCGAGTGGGTCATAGCCACTGAATCAAGTTATCGTGTTTTTATCTCTAGACGGAATTGTCTAGAGGAAAATAAATCCCCTTGCCCCTTGCTAGACGTCTGATTTACCATAACCTGCATCATAAACCCTTGAGATCCTTGAAATGGTTAAGGAAATGTTAAGGCATGATGTTATGATGTGTATGCTATGCGTTTAAGCAAAAGTGCAAGGTGATGTAAGCAAGTAAACTCGGCAAGAAATCCAAGTTATTGGATAAGGACTGTAAATAAAACCTTCAAGGAACTCATGTTGTCAGATAATAAAAATGTGCAAGTAGTTCAAGTTGAAAGCACACAAGTCACACAAACAGCCTTACGTTTAGGCTTGTGTGGGTTTTAAGGTAGTACCCTCTTGAAGTTTAGTTGGTTCAACCTGTTCTAGAAAAGTAACCGGGTTCTAGAGGATCTCAATATCACCGACCATCCTTCATCGGTCATGGTTTCAGCTCACACAATCTTTTCTTGCGGCTAGAACTATCTCGAGAGTATGGTCTCAATGAGTGTAGCATCGAGTATCAACCAGTTCTCAGCTTTACACTAAGGTCGGCTATCTCACTACTTTCTAATGGCCAAGTTGGTCAATTAAGGGTTCTAAGGTCAGTTGATGCTTAACGACACACGTAGCAGCCCCGTATTCTCCTCGTTTCTCCACAAGGGATACCGGTACCAATTAATGTGCCACATCAATGTACCTACTACTTCAACCGTATCAGTCTACACCGTACAGTTCCCTCAATGTTTATTGCTACTTACCTAAAAGGTGTCCCCAGATCCGAGATAGGATCTATAGTAACTCCCAGACAAAACCCTTAAAAGTAAAGCAACCAAAACAAACAAGAGAAGCAATTTATGAGGAACTAGATCCTAAGGTATACCCCACTTATTTCTCCCCAACAGAGCCGCCAGTTCTGTGATATGGTGGCAGAACCGACTGTTTTGAAAATGCTGGTTTGCATTTTGCGTTTGTGTTTGCAAAATGTCGCGGTAAGCAAGACTCGCCACTGAGTTTTATTTTTTCCAACTTGAAAGGAAAAAAGCACAGAAATATTCCTTTTTCGAGATTTTTAGTACAGGGGGTAGCGTATAGAAAGGGAAGGTATTAGCACTCTTTCTATCCATGGTTTTCCATGGGCTCTTAGGTACTTGCTCATCTTTTAAAAATCGCTTGTATGTGTGTTTGTTTTGGAAAGTTTTTGCTTTACTTTGTTTTAACCCTTGCTTCTGTCTTCAAGAGTGTTACGAAGTGTTTTTTGAAAACTTTGTTTGAAAAAGTGTAAGTGTGAAAAGTTTGATTTTGAGCAAGTACCTACTAGCATCTACCTACTCTAAAAAAGAATTGTTTCTGTTCTTGTTTCCTTTATACAGCGCTATCCTACTATTAAGGAGTAGGAAGCACCGTCGTTGGAGTTGTAAGGGGTCAATTCGTACGATCACTAAAGCAGTGTTAGGACGTCTTAGTAATAACCCTAATGTCTTAAGATCATATTCGAGGCAACATTTCCGAGGCAAATTTTCCGAACGGGACATTTGATCTTTGCTTAGACAGAAGGGCGACCACTAAAACACCCTATACTTAATGACCGTTTACCGAAGGCAACCGAAGTGAGAGTATATCCTAGGAGTGCGCATGTGCGAGTAATTTGTTTTCAGTTATTATCTTTTCACATTAGGGTTTGCTAGCCATTTTAAATTAACATGCAATCTTGTCATACAATCATATTAACATACATCTAACAGTTAATATTTGCAAGAAATAAAATGCGGAAAAGTAAAACCTACGCTATTACAAGGCTTCGGGGGAGGGATTAATTACATAGCCAAAAAACCCAAAAAACGATAAATAAAGAAAATCCTAATTAAACTATTACATACTGTAAGCAGTTACATTAATATTTGCAAAAATAATAAGCGCGCACGATGAATCGAAACGAGAGAATTAGGGTTTTGACCCCGACTAAGCCTAATTAAAAGAAAAATCATTTTTTGTGGTTTTTGATTATTTTGAGAAAATAAGGTTTAATTGAGTAAATAAAAAAACCTAATTACTAATTAATTTAAGATAATTAAATAATTAAATTAACCTATTTTGTGTTTTTTTTTTTTGTTTTTGAGAAAGAAATAAAAATTAAATCACATGCTAAACCTAATTTTTCTAATTGATTTTAAATATATGAAAAAGTTAGAATTAATCCTAAATTAAATTAAAACAATATTAAATTTAATTTGATAAAATAAAAAAACCTAATTCTAAATTTTTGAAATTTGATTTTATGATTTTTGTGAAAAGAATTTAATTTTGGTTAAACAAAACTAAACTAATTAATTAAATAAATGAAAATAGAAAAGAAAGAATAAGATGGGCCTGATGTTTGAATAGCAAAGGAGGTGGTGTTGATGCCAAATCTGGGCCCAACAAGTCCTGGCCCTATTGACTTTTCCAGATCCTGTGTGTACGCTTGACCTATGCACATGGTGGACCCTCATTGCAGAAGCCTTGGACCTGACTGGTTGATGATCGGATGGGTGAATGCTGATGGTGTATGGTGGACTCATAGGGGGGCTAGTGTACCTGATTATGCCAGAAAAAATAATAGGAAGCATAGTTGGGACCTGGGGATCGAACCCAGGTCCCTAAACATAATCACACTGTGCACCTACCAGCTGAGATGGCTTGGTTAGTTGTATAATTGATAACAAAGAAATATAATATGATAAAAACAAAAAGAAAATTCTGAAACGCACGCAGATTCAAATGGACGAGTCATGGAGCGCCACGTTATCCTTCTTCTTCCTTGCCTCTGTCGTTTTAGACAAAACCCTTTACCTACGGACGCTGGGTGTAGATACAACCCTTGTCCACTCAAAAATCTTGTCCCTGCATGATAAATCACAACCAGTGGTACCAATCAACTCGTTGCAACCTCACGAGCATCATGGTACCATTATCCATGCCTAATTGTTCCTGTACATAAAACCCCTAAAAACGAAACTAGAACCCTAACCATGGCATGCTGCATAGTCAATAAAAATACAATTGGATATAACCATTAGCTTGCAAACATCTCAAGGATTAAGAATATATCAATGAATCATACTAAACATGCCAGAATTATGATATACGAATTCAAAAAAAGAGGGGAATCGCGTGACTCTTACAATGCGTTTCAAGGCTTGAGGAAGCTTGCTAATAATTGCAATATGATCCAAGGGTATCCAACAAACGATTGGGATGACTAGAATGCTTTGAATTGATCTAAAACGTGGAAATCAATTTGCCACTTTTCTTCAATTTTTTTGAAACTTCTTTTCTTTTTTACACGCCTCCAATCCTCTTGTTTTTGGTCTGCAAATGTTCCTTATGTACCCTAGAATGAATTAGGGTAGCAACTTGGTTTCAAATCTTCTCCAATTATGATCATTGATTCATGATTTGATCCTTGTGCAAATCTTTCCAAATCAAGAAAAAATGCAATATTTTTGTATCCATATGAGCCTTGCACGATTTGATCTCACTTCCAGCTGTATAATAGACCTAAACATGCACAAAATCTCAAGATTTGATTAGCTTTTGATATTTTCATTATTTTATTTTGATTTTATTTGATTTAATTGAAATAAAATCAAAATAAATGACAAAAATAAAAGAATGACAAGTGGGAGAGATCATGGGTCGTGGGTCACATTACAAACTCAGTGCAAGCATAAAAAGTTTGGCTCATTTGACCAAAATTGCATTTTTGGGCACATTTGACTTTTGGCAATTTTGTAAAAAAGGTGAACTTTACCAATGCATAACTCCTTCAATTTTTACCCTAGAGATGTGTTCTTGGACTTTTTAGAAATCTTAAGATGTCCTCTAAGAAATCCTTTTGGTCTCATCTCAATTGAGTCTTCCATGTTCATGTATGAATCTTTGACATAAAAGGTGTTTTTGTTGACTTTCCAAAATGACCTATAATGTCCAAATTCCTATCTTCTTGTGAGTGTATATTTTGAACTTGGGAGATGAAGATGAATTGTAGAGAATTGCATACTCTTAAAAATAAGCTTTGTATGGATCATTTTTTATAAATTATGAGAAAGTTATGCTTGGTCAAAGTTGAGTTGACTTTTCCTGCAAAACCCTAATTTAGCAACTTTTAGGTTTTGATGAATTGTGAGCAATCCTTGATGAATCATGATCAACCCTTGATCAAATTATGAATGATACCTCAAAATGAGAATGTTGACCAAAAATCTTGAAGTTTGACTGTATGTAGGCCACAGTTGACTTTTGCCCTAGCACAGTCGATTTTCAGGCCTTTGAGCAATTGACTGAGCAAACTTCCCCTGCAAGGCTTGAAACTTGACATGGGTGATCTTGAGAAAATATTAGGACAATGGTGAGAATTTGGGATCCTTTGGGCTAAAGTACCTTGGTGCAAAATGAAACCCTAATTTGAGGTGGACTGCCTTAGGAAAGAGTTTGTCTGATCAACCCTTGGACTTCCTTGAGCAATTTAAGGACCTCACTTGAAATGTATTGAGAAATATGGGAGGGAAAATTTTGGGGTACAACAACTTGTATGCTTTACATTTTGGGTCCTTGTTTAAGTTACTGTTAAATATCCTACACCCGGATCTGGGGCACCTTTTAGGTAAGTAGCAATAAACTGTGAGGGAGTTGTGCGGGGTATACAGACATAGTTGAAAAAGTAGCTACGTTAGTGTGATACTTTTGTGTGATACTTTGGTGTGTACCGGTATCCCTTGAGTAATCAAGGATAATACGGGGCCGCTGCGTGGTATCATAAAGCGTCAACTGACCTTAGCACCTTAATTGACCAACTTGGCTTTTAGGACGTAGTGAGATGGTCGTCTTTCGTGTAAACCCAAAGTTGGTTGATGGTCGATGCTACACTCATTGAGGTTTGAATCTTGAGTTTTGTTTGGTGGCAAGTCAATTGTCTATCGAAACTAAATTTGGGGGAAAGACCGGTGATATTGAGATTCCTTATAACCCGGTTACTATTGACTAGGACTGGTTGAGCCAACTAAACTTCAAGAGGGTACTTACCTACAAACTCCATGCAAGCCTAAACCTAAGGATTTGTCTGCTTTGTGTGTGTATGACTATATATACATAACAATTTGCTTGCTTTGCATACTTGTACATAACATCATGACATCATACCATAGCATTTTAAATAACCATTTTAAGGATCTCAAAGGTCCATGATGAGGGGTCACGTTGAACCAGGCGTCTATCAAGGGACAGGGGGATTTATTTTCCTCTAACCAAACACCATCAAAAATCAAGTACAACAAACTTGAGTCAAGGGCTACAACCCACTTGACATGGTAAGCTTAATTCTCGTGGAAGGACATCCACCGGTACAAAGTTCTCCAATCAAAAATGTAAGTGACCACTAACATTTATCCCGCGAGATCCTTGAAAACATGCATCCACATATCATGCATCATATCATGACAGGTTTCTCCCATATAAGTTTCCTTATCTTCCTACTGTTTATTTCAGTAGAGATGGCTCTAGAGAAGACTGTCAAGGACATCCAAGCTCAAAATGCTCAACTCCAAGAATTGTTCTTGAACCTATCGAAGGGGCAAGAAGAGGTGAAAGCTATCCTCACAAGGGGCATGGTCATGGGGAATTCGGAGGGCACCAAGGATGATCAGTTGGAACGGCTATAAATCGAGATAGCCATAATGAAAGTCTAGATGATGGGACAACTGGTGGCCCAGATAGCTCTCATCCAAAACTTGGCTCAAGGACAAGAAGAGCTGAGAGTCCTCATCAACAAGCTCCGTCAAGACGGATGTAACCAAATGAGGAAAACAAATAGAATTGGAGATCGAGTCATCATTCAGCCTCCCATGAGACAAGAAGCCGGTTTGAGGGAGAGAAGACCTTCCCAAATTGTTGCCACGTCACGAGCCCAACAACGACTTCGTCAACTTCAACCGGAAAATCAGCAAAGGCAAAGCGAGCCCAAAAGACAGTTTACCAACATCAACATACCACTGTCTCAAGCTTTGCAACACATGTTGAGGATGAATCTGATTACACCAATAAGACCTAATCCAAATCCCAAAACTTATTCTCCCAGCTACAATCCTGATGCCAGGTGTGCCTGTCATTCTGACAGTCCTGGACATGATACAAACGATTGTTGGGCGCTGAAGTACAAGATTTAAAACCTGATCGACGAAGGAGAATTGGAGTTCACACAAGATAGCCAGACTGAGTTCTTCCGTCGTCCCTCAAAGGCTCAACACCTAAAGTGACAAGCTCAGACAAAGAGGCTTCTGTTCATTTGAATTTTCAATTGTAATTTCTTTTGGTATTCAAACAATTATCTATTAATGTTAAAATCTGTTTCATTAATGCATTGCATATGTTTGTCTTGAATTGATCCATTCGTTTTCATTACATTTAAACTATGCTTTATGAAATTCAACTCTTGCTAAAAGTTACAAGCCTTTAGAGGGAGGATGACGAAAACAATGCCTTCATCTCATAAAGTATGCTTTTGGACAAACCTTGCTGACGATGTACAGGCGTTCTTTCAAATCCTAAACACTGGAGTTATAAGGAAGATAATCCCTAGTAAACCCCTTCGAGCCAAAGAAGTAGAAGTTTTCCTTTTTTACATAAATTTAAACCTTTAATCAAAACCTGGGGCAGGGTAGTCTCTCAGTTAATTCAAATGCGTGTTCAGTCACAAGCTCTCATCTCGTAATACAACGAATGACATAAAAACATTCCTCTGGAATCAAAAGACAGTGATGGTTCCCTACCGAATAGGCAGTCATTATCTCCCAAAGAAAAAAAGCCCACTAAGCCAAAACCTACGAAGGAGACTTAAGAAAAACTAGGACATCCCGCTGACTGTAATCTCAAAACAAGAACAGTCAGAAAAAACCAGGGATAATAAATTAAAAGAAAGAGGTCACTACAAATCCTCAACAACATGAAAAATGTTGCAAAAATGATTTCCTTCCGACAAACCTAACTTGTCTGAACCATCACCAAAACATCATTCCAGACTCAATTAGAGTTCAAACGCACAATTAACTAAGTTTAGGACTGAAGAACATCACGAAGAACGGACGGGTACAAATATACTTTGAGCCTTATCCTTTGTTTCTTAAACCGTGAACCAAGCTACGTTACAACCCTTCAAAAGTCCTAATTGAAGCATGGGTTAGTTCGAAAGCATACTATTACAAAAGGTATCCTGAATCCTGTAAGGCTTTACTCTAAATCCTGAGTGGGATTTTCTTACAAAATTTCTTGCTAAAAACACATTTTCAAAACTTCAAGACAAGCATAAACTTTGTAGTATTTGAATATCACTGTTTGCATATGGCTATTTGTTTAACAACTAAGAAATTCACACAACGAATATCCGATGAACGAAAGCTATCTCAGTGAATAAAATCACTTCAAGTGGAATGACACTTCCAATGACAAGTCTCCTATCAACAATGGGGCATGACATGTCACTATCCAGCACACCTGGGGCAGTCCAGTCAAGATTCCAAGAAATCTCTCAAGAAATGCTGAATAACCGGGGGCAGGTCTCCATCTCCATCACTTGGGGCATTAAATGCGAATCTCGACAAAGGGTTACGTACAGTCAAACATTTCCTGGAAGTGCAACAAACACTTGCTACTAGGGTCGGTGATAAATCTCCCCAGAATCCTTCTCATAGGATGATTCCCCAGCCATATTTTCAATCTCTGAAAACCTCTTCCCAACTGAGTCGACTTCAAGAATCCTCGAGGATTTTTGCCAATGAAGTCGCCGCCTCTCCAACAGACTAAGCAACAAGGTTTATTTCCCCAACAAACGGCAGGATTCCCCAGCTTGAGGCGGCCTTTCCGACTACTACAAATCAAAGGACCACAACTCCTCTTCCCCAGTAGACTGCTCTACAATCCCCAACAAGTTACTGTGAAGCCTGGACCCGACCAAACATCAGTTCAACTTCGACTCCCCAGTAGAGCAACAGACAACCGAGACCCCTGAACCCTTTTCCCAAAATAGGAATCAACACTCTCCACAGAGTTTTCAACATTCCCTAGCAGTGTTCTCCTCAAATAACAAAACAGGAATCCCTGACGAAAACATTATAAGAAAAGTTTGAAGACACACCTACTCTTCAACAACAATCCAGGATTTAATAACTCCCCAACACCTGTCAAGGATTTATTTTCCAAGACAAAATTACATTTCAAAAACATTCATAGCATATGCATACAAAATACAGAACACAAATCTCATTTATTTTGAGAACATAATTACGCAATGCATACATCATGACATTGCATACAACTAACTCTTTACCTTTTCAGGAAAGATTAATCAACAGATAAATGTCATCATCTTTTTGGAGTAGTAATCGTCCAAGATTCCTTCATCATCCTACTAAGGTAGTAGTCATCCAAGATTCTGTCATCATCCTGTTGAGGTCGTAATCATTCAAGATTCCTTCATCCTGCTGAGGTAGTAGTCGTCCAAGATTCCTTCATCATCCTACTGAGGTGGTAATCGTCCAAGATTCCTTCATCCTGCTAAGGTAGTAATCGTCCAAGATTCCTTCATCCTGCTGAGGTATTAGTCATCCAAGATTCCTTCATAATCCTGCAGAGGTAGTAATCATCCAAGATTCCTTCATCCTGCTAAGGTAGTAATCGACCGAGATTCCTTCATCCTGCTGAGGTGGTAGTCGTCCAAAATTCCTTCATCATCTTAATGGGGTGGTAGTCGTCCAAGATTCCTTCATCTTGCTGCTGAGGTAGTAATCATCCAAGATTCCTTCATCATCCTGCTGAGGTAGTAGTCGTCCAAGATTCCTTCACCAAGATTCCTTCATCATCCTGCTGAGGTAGTAGTCATCCAAGATTCCTTCATCATCCTACTGAGGTAGTAGTCGGCCAAGATTCCTTCATCATCTTGCTGAGGTAGTAGTCGCCAAGATTCCTTCATCATCCTGCTGAGGTAGTAATCGTCTAAGATTCCTTAATCATCCTGCTGAGGTAGTAGTCGTCCAAGATTCCTTCGTCATCCTGCTGAGGTAGTAGTCATCCAAGATTCCTTCACCATCCTGCTGAGGTAGTAATCATCCAAGATTCCTTCATCCTGCCGAGGTAGTAGTCGTCCAAGATTCCTTCATCATCCTGTTGAGATAGTAATCGTTCAAGATTCCTTCATCCTGCTGAGGTAGTAATCGTCCAAGATTCATTCAACCTGCTGAGGTAGTAGTCGTCCAAGATTCCTTCATCATCCTGCTGAGGTAGTAATCGTCCTAGATTCCTTCATCCTGCTGAGGTAGTAATCGTCCAAGATTCCTTCATCATCCTGCTGAGGTAGTAGTCGTCCAAGATTCCTTCATCATCCTGCTGAGGTAGTAGTCATCCAAGATTCCTTCACCATCCTGCTGAGGTAGTAATCATCCAAGATTCCTTCATCCTGCCGAGGTAGTAGTCGTCCAAGATTCCTTCATCATCCTGTTGAGATAGTAATCGTTCAAGATTCCTTCATCCTGCTGAGGTAGTAATCGTCCAAGATTCATTCAACCTGCTGAGGTAGTAGTCGTCCAAGATTCCTTCATCATCCTGCTGAGGTAGTAATCGTCCTAGATTCATTCATCCTGCTGAGGTAGTAATCGTCCAAGATTCCTTCATCTTTCTAAGGTAGTAATCATCCAAGATTCCTTCATCATCCTACTGAGGTAGTAGTCATCTAAGATTCCTTCATCATCCTGCTGAGGTAGTAGTCGTCCAAGATGCCTTCAACATCCTACTGAGGTAGTAATCGTCCAAGATTCCTTCATCATCCTACTGAGGTAGTAGTCGTCCAAGATTCCTTCATCATCCTGCTGAGGTAGTAGTCTTCCAAGATTCCTTCATCATCCTGCTGAGGTAGTAATCATCCAAGATTCCTTCATCCTGCTGAGGTAGTAGTCGTCCAAGATTCCTTCATCATCCTGCTGAGGTAGTAATCGTCCAAGATTCCTTCATCCTGCTGAGGTAGTAATCGTCCAAGATTCCTTCATCCTTCCGAGGTAGTAGTCGTCCAAGATTCCTTCATCATCCTGCTTCGGTAGTAATCATCCAAGATTCCTTCATCCTGCTGAGGTAGTAATCGTCCAAGATTCCTTCATCCTGCTGACGTGGTAGTCGTCCAAGATTCCTTCATCATCCTGCTGAGGTAGTAGTCGTCCAAGATTCTTTCATCATTCTGCTGAGGTAGTAATTATCCAAGATTCCTTCATCATCCTACTGAGGTAGTAGTCCTCCAAGATTCCTTCATCATCCTACTGAGGTAGTAGTCGTCCAAGATTCCTTCATCATCCTGCTGAGGTAGTAATTGCCCAAGATTCCTTCATCCTGTTGATGTAGTAGTCGTCCAAGATTCCTTCATCATCCTGTTGAGGTAGTAATCGTTCAAGATTCCTTCATCCTGCTGAGGTAGTAGTCGTCCAAGATTCCTTCATCATCCTACTGAGGTAGTAATCATCCAAGATTCCTTCATCCTGACGAGGTAGTAATCGTCCAAGATTCCTTCATCCTGCTGAGGTAGTAGTCATCCAAGATTCCTTCATCATCCCGCTGAGGTAGTAATCATCCAAGATTCCTTCATCCTGCTGAGGTAGTAATCGTCCAAGATTCCTTCATCCTGCTGAGGTAGTAATTGTCCAAGATTCCTTCATCATACTGAGGTAGTAATCGTTCAAAATTCCTTCATCCTGCTGAGGTAGTAGTCATCCAAGATTCCTTCATCATCCTGCTGAGATAGTAATCGTCCAAGATTCCTTCATCCTGCTAAGGTAGTAATCGTCCAAGATTCCTTCATCCTATTGAGGTGGTAGTCGTCTAAGATTCCTTCATCATCCTGCTGAGGTAGTAGTCGTCCAAGATTCCTTCGTCATCCTGCTGAGGTAGTAATCATCCAAGATTCCTTCATCATCCTGCTGAGGTAGTAGCCATCCAAGATTCCTTCATCATCTTACTGAGGTAGCAATCGTCCAAGATTCCTTCATTACACATCATTGTCAAAAAAGACCTTCTCTGGTTCAATCAGATCGACACTAATATCTCTCTGATTCCTTTTCCAGTTGAAGATATTCCAAGACTTTTGTCTGGTTTAGTTGAATCGATCCTAATATTCTTATGATTTCCATTCCAGTCAAAGTTAATCCAAGACCTTCTCTGGTTCAGTCAGATCGACACTAAGATCTCTCTGATTCCTATTCCAGTTTAAGATATTCCAAGAATTTTGTCTGGTTCAGTTGAATCAACCCTAAGATTCTTCTGATTTCAATTCCAGTCAAAGATAAATCCAAGACCTCTACTAGTTCAGTTTAAATCTCTCAACGGTTTATCCTGATTCTTTCTGGTATACATTTCCCCTGGTTCAGACAAATCGCTCTAAGATTTATTCTGATTCTTTTCCAGTTGAAGTCAAGTTCAGACTTAGTCTAATTTCTGTCAACAATCACCTTTAGATGGCATCTATAAGACCATATCTGACAACTCTCCATCATTTCTCCAAATGGAATCTTTAAGCCCATTCCTTACACCTCAACCACAATATCATCGAGTGCAAATTTCTGGGCACTCTAGTGCTCAATCATCTTTTGCCCTCAAGTCACGAATGGCAGATTCTCCAGTCTAACTCTTCAGGTTTAAGAAGATTGAACAGGGGCAGTTGTTGTACCCCAAAATTTTCCCTCTCATTTCTCAAAAGATCATTCTAGACCCTCAGGTTTGCTTTTGGCAAGTTTCAAATCTCAGATTACAGTTTTCTAAAGAAAGTCATTCATAAGGGCAAAATGGTCAAATGCATACTGAAAAGTCAAACTTTAACTTTTGGATCAAAAATCAAACTTCAATAATCATATTTCCTCAAGACATGAAATTAGTTCATCAAAATCAGAAGTCAGAGTTTGCTTTGAAAAAATCAAATTTTCTAAACATTTAGAAAATTTTCTAAGTGTTAAGAGAATATGATACTTCAGAACTTCTGAGCCATCCTCCATGCAAGTGCAATCATAATTTGAAAACACGGTTCAGAACATGATGCTTCAATCAAAACATGTGGAAGCGATTCTCTTCGGTCAGAACATGATTCTTTAGCATATGAAGGCTATGTTCAACGCTTCGGTAAGAACATCATTCTTCGAGTCTCATTCTGGTCTTCTGCGATCAGAACATCACTAGATCCCAAAACCTTGTTTAAACAACCTGTTGCACTGCTACAACACAGTCCTATAACCAGAAGCTAATCCAGTCCACGCCTGCATTTTCCCAAATCCCATATTTGCACCAAATACAAAAAGATGTGATAAAAAAACAATGGAACAGTATACCAAAAATGTTGAAATCCCATTTGTTTTCCCCCTAAAACCACAACAAACTCACCTATAATTAAGTTGCTCCATCACACTTACAAGGGGCTGAATTTTGGAGAGAGAGAGAATTATCAAAGAGAGAAAAGGAAACAGTAAAAACCTTCGCCAAAATCCAGAATTCTCAAACAGAAAACCAAACCTTTTTTCTTCCCTTTGAATCAAAGAACATAACCACTGTTTCGTTGCTCTCACTTACTCCAGAAAATCTGAAGGCAGCAACTCAAGTTCCAAGCACACGCTCCAAATTCAAGGTAAGTCTTACTATGATATTTACATATTTAATGATGTTCTGAATGATAAGATATAAAGTCAGAAAGACTTACCTTGAATCTGGAACGTGTGTTTTGAACTTGAATTGTTGTCTTCAGAGGTTTTGGAATCAGCAAGAGAAACAGAGAAGAAAATGCCAAGTTCTTTTGATTCAAAAGGAAGAACAAAGGTTTTGGTTTTCTGTTTGGGATTTCTGGATTTTTACGAAGGGTTTCACAGGTTTCTTTTCTCTTTTGATAGTTCTCTCTTTCCAAAAGCCAACCAGCCCTTTGAACGTGTGATGGAGCAAAGTATTTATAGATGGGTTTGTTGTGGTTTTAGGGGGGAAACAAAATGGGATTCAAACCTTTTTAGTATACGGTTCCATTTCTTTTTAATCACAGTTTTCGTATGCTAATTTGATGCAAATATGGAGTTTGAGAAAGTGCAGGCGTGGACCGGGTCAGCAACTGATTGATGGAATATGATGTAGCAGAGCAGCAGGTTAATTAAACGAGGTTTTTGGATTTGGTGATGTGCTGATCACAGAAGATCAGAAGCGTAACCTCTATGTGTTGAAGAGTCATATTCTGATGGAAGATCATGTTCTGAACCATGTTTGCAATTTCTGACTGCGCTTGCGTAGAGGCTGAAGAGCCATGTTCTTATTGAAGGCTATATTCTAAACCATGTTTTCAACTTCTGACTGCACTTGCATGGAGGCTGGCTCAGAAGTTCTGAAGTATCACATACTCTTAACACAGAAAATTTTCTAAATGTTTAGAAAATTTGATTTTTCCAAAGTAACTTCTGACTCCTGATTTTTTTTGATGAACCAATCTCATGTCTTGATGAAATAAAATTGTTGAACTTTGATTTGATCTGAAAGTCAAATTTTGACTTTTCAGTGTGCTTTTGACCATTTTGCCCTTATGGATGATTTCCTTGAAAAGTGATGATTCAAGACTTAGAACTTGAAAGAAGCAAAACTGAGAGTCCAGGATGATCCTTTGAGAAATGGGAGGGTGAATTTTGGGGTACAACAGGGCCTTAGCGCCAATTACTGGAACTCACCTTATTCCAGGCCTTGCACTCCTCAGTTCATTTGTTTTATTTTCTTTTAGAGATTCTCTTTTGATTAATTTCTTT
Organism: Vicia faba; assembly: GCA_948472305.1. Lineage (NCBI taxonomy): Eukaryota > Viridiplantae > Streptophyta > Magnoliopsida > Fabales > Fabaceae > Vicia > Vicia faba. Next base: position 1,259,188,147 of record OX451739.1, on the reverse strand, counting down.
GCATGAAAAATGATCATAAAAATAGTAGAATATTATTTCTTTTATTTTGATTACTTGCTTATGTGTTCTTGACATGTTCCCTTAGGATTATTTAATTCAATTCTAATCATTGATTAAGTTGAATTAAATATAGACCTTAGTATTTAATCCAAGCATGATAATAAATTAGGGTTTTCCCTTAATCCCAACCTTAAGTCTACTTTGCATGGCAACTCAATTAGGATCAAGTATCCCCTTAGACTTTTCTTTTGCATCCTTTTAAAACAAAAACCTCTTTTTTTAATCAAACTTAAAAAAAATTATAATTGACAAGTGAATCGTGCATCATTGAGTCTTAAATAATGGAAAGAATGAGGCGATGTATTCCTAACCTTGCTCTTCTTCCATTCATAGACTTTAGTGCAATTAAATTCACAAACACTTTCAAAACTTGAGGTGGAAAAGTAACTATGTGCCCTTGCATTGGGAGTCATTTACTACCAATCCCTAACAAAACACTTCAACAAATTTAATCCTTTTGCCTCTTGGATTTTCCCTTTAACCTTTTTTTCAAAAAAGCGTGTTGTTTATGTTCTACTGTAATACAGGCTTGCCTATTGCTAGAGTGTGAACATTAACATTATCCACTAAAAAACACCAACAAACCAACTTTTTTTTAGAAGAACTACGGAGTTTTGATTTCTTCATTGCACTATGGGGATACGTAGATACTGGGTTGCAAAACCTGGGCGAACTCAATAATAAAAACATTTTCTTTTTCCCCAATAATTCATTCATGCATTCTCTTAGCAAGTAAGCTTTATATATTCACACTCTTAGAATAGAACAATCAAAGTGGATCGCATTGAGTACAATGGATATGAAGGGTGCTAATACCTTTCCCTTGCATAATCGACTTATGTACCTTTCTCTTGGTTGCGTTGACCATCTTATCCTTCATTTTGGGGTTTTCTCATTTTTTCTTTCTTCAGAATAAATAAGGTTTGGTGGTGACTCTGTACTTTTTTCACGGAGCGACATAAGAGTATCAAAACCATAATTTTATTAATTGCTGCTAGGAAAACCAGGTAAGAGGGGAGAAGTTTCTTCATAAATGGGTATAATGCATGAGGGGTAGAATTAGGAGTCTTTAACCTCCAATAAGATTTGTGTGAGTATGTCATGATTTATTGTTGTTATGTGTCAATATGAATTTTGATGATTGATTGTGGTAATAATTATGTTTTCATGGATGAATTTATGTTAATTGATTTGTGTAATGATCTATTGTGTTCCATTTGATTGTTCCTCCATCGATGTGTTCTTCAAGCTTTTAAAATTAACCTAAAAAATTTGTCAATTGGTGTATATGATGTAGTAATAGTGGATTAAATGGTGTATAAAGTTAGATTTTTTTTAAATAAGTTGTTTTGTATATTAGGCTATGTTTGGAATAAGATTTAAAATTGATTAATTTGCAGTAACATGATTAAAATGGGGATTTTCGAAAAAATTGCAGTAAATAATCGATTGGTCTTAGGGGAATAATCAATTGGTTCCGTTTTGAAAATAGAAAAATAAGAGACATAAACTTTGGAACAATCGATTGGTCTTCCCATGTAATCGATTAGTTCCTTTCTCAAAACAACAAATTTTGGACAGTGACTTTGGATTAATCGATTGGTATGGGTATGCAATTGATTGGTCCATGAAAAAATTGGATTTTGGAGTAAAATATAAGGAACAATCAATTGGCCCATGTGTGTAATCAATTGGTCCAAGCCTGTGTATGAAAAATCAGTGAAACAGAAAGTTAACAACAATTGATTGGTATGTTACAACAATTGATTGGTTCACTTGTTGTTTTGGTTATTACTTGAGCTACGTGACTCCAAATGAAAGACGGTTTAAAGTGTTGTAAATTTAACGCAAAGAACTATCCCATGGTGATGTTTTAGAATTTTAATTATATATGATTAATGGAGATGAAATCTTATGAATATGTGTTACGTATTGTCATGTTATTATAAAGGTGAAATAATTATGAATCAATTGTGTTATTCTATAATGTTGAGTGTCAATCCTACCTATTATGCTAATATGTGGTTGTGTATGGTGTTGTCATTTAATCTAAACATGCTTGTTGAATTGTTTATCGATTGTACGGATGCATATGTTGATTCCTTGTGGATAATCATGTGAATATGCATAGTTGTTGTTATTGTGGTGGTAGTTTCAAAAGGGGGGACTATGTTATTGTATGATGTTTAAGTTTTTAAGGGGGAACATAAACATGTTGAGTGTTGTTGTTGAATCAATTATATGCCATACATAATTTGTATCGCATTTGTGAAAGAGGCGAGTTACGAATCTAGAAGGGTGGATGAGTGACTTGTCCCGAACCTAGAAGTGTTGGTTCAAGGTCTAGAAGGTGGACCTAGTTCATATGAAGAACCTTTTAATGAGATGGTATCACATGCATATGAGTCGAGTTGATGTCATGAGTATCATTGCATACATTTAATGAATAATATGTAATTGTGATGTATATGATGTTGAGGTGGGTGTGAGAATGGATTGTGTGATTGATATTAAGTATGTGTATATGTTTAAATTTTACCTTGCAGCTTATACTGTTTTATTTATTGAAGTAAATTTTCACCCCATTTGCTTTGATATTGTCCACCATGGACATCTTGTAGATAATCAAGATTGGAAATCGATCATTTAAGTGAAAGAAAGCTATTGAAGCTTATTTCTTTTTTAGTCTGTTATTGTCTTAGTGGTTATTGTGATACGGTGGGAGAACTGACTATTGTTTTGCGTTCGTATTCGCACTTGTGCGGTTGAGCAAGAGTCGCCACCGACTTTTTATTTTATCCTAAAGGAAAGGTTAAAAAAGCACAGCAAAAACCTTTTGAGATATTTCGTGGGTCCGGGGGGTAGATTATGAAAAGGGAAGGTATTAGCACCCTTTTCATCCATGGTTATCCATGGGCTCTTAGTTACTTGGTTTTTTAGATCACTTGCCTTGATTTTCGATTGCTTGAAATTGTGGTGTGCGTGTGTGTGTTTTTGAAAATGTTTTGGAAGAAGATGCCTTGTCTTAGGCTAACCTTGTAACAATTCTTTACTCGAATATTTTACAAAGGTGTGTATCTTTTCGAAAAGATGTTTCAAAATGTTTTGAGAGTTTGTTTTTTGAAGGTGCTTTGTGGAGTGTGGTTTTTGAAAAGAAGGCAAGTGTTTTTGCAAGTTGATCTCAAGTAATTAAGAGTTTTGTCTACCCTATTGTACTCAAAAGTTTTTGTTATGTTTTAACCCTTTTTAACAATTTTGTTCCACCATTGAATTTGGTGGACAATCTTGCGTTTAGGAAGTTTATTCGGGACGGGCGCGGGTCATCGTATGGACCATGAATGCAATGGTGCCAAGTGTCTTTGGCAATTTGTTTTGAAGGGACTTGATCATTCCGTTTAGGCAACATTTTGAGGGACTTATGATCATTTTGATTTTGTTTTGCCAAAGATACTCGACGTGCAAACATGGCCCATTTTGGAAGGCAACATGTGGGATTACCCTAGAGGGTGCAAGTGTGATTGTGTATTGATTTCATGTATTTGTCTTGTATTAGGTTATCTAGCGTTTGATTTTATGTACATACAAACCCTAGGTCTAACCATGGTATAATTGGAAAACTGTAAATTGCGGAAATGTAAAATCTACGCTATTACAAAATAGTATCCGGGAGTGGGGGTACAAGTGTATGAATGGGGATGAGACTCATAGTATCCAATAAGTTACAACCAAATCGAATTTACGATCCAATGTAAATATCGAATATACAAATATAAGATAAACAAATGTGTATAGGGCAATGTGAGTGTATTTGTATTGTGTAAGTGTACAAGTATATGAGATTATTTACAAATGCGACAAGGTGAAATTAATGAAGTATTGTTAGGTATTGTCTTGACCTAAATATGTGTTTAGTGGATCTTTGATTTCTTTTAATATGCACAAAAGAGAATGTTTTAATTGTATGTTCAAGTTTTAATTAAATTGTGAATAAAAATGATGTTTTAAGAAAAGAAAATATTTCTAAATTTTAATTATGTATACTAAAAAAAGGGTATTTTTATTGGTTATATACAAAATGTTTTAAGAAATTAAATTATGCAAAAAATGTATATTTACTTATTATGTACAAAATATATTTTAATTAAAAGAATAGAAAGGTATTTTCAATTTTAAATATATGATGTAGAAAAAATGTATTTTTATGTGTTATGTATTAATGCATTATTATAACAAATTTATTGAATTAGAAAGAACTATATGGTATTTAAAAATCATTAAATGTTTTAACTGAATAAATAAAAACAAGAATAGGTTAATTAATTAACTAAAAAGAATTGTTTTATGTAAGGGGGTTAGAACCTTTTAATGGGCTTTAGAGAGGTTAGCAAGGATTAGGCCCATTGCTAGAAACGATTTTTTAGGGTTTGAGATTTGTTTGTTCAGTTGAGACGAAATACTTTAGGGTTTGCAATAGCAGCGGCGTTCATGGGAGTTTTCTTCTTCTCCGTTCATCCTCATGCAGGTCCCGGTACTTCCCTCCGTTCGAGGCCACCGGCGCCACCCATCTTCCTCCTCTTTACACTAGCTCCAACGGCAATATAAAAGGTATGAATTTGTTCAAACGTATTAGGGGTCTCGTGTTTTTTGCATGCTTAGTTCTTTGCTTATTGATTCGGATTTATGTGCATCTTTGGTTCGAGTTATGCGAAGAGGAAAAGAACTGTACCTTTCTGAGGAGACGGAGGAGGGACGGTGGTGGAGGCGCCCAGGCGGCCAAGGGTGGAACAAGGTGATGACGGACTTGTAGACTCCGGTTTGCGTATTCTTTGTCTTTGTCCTATTATTTGGTGATGATGATGAACTGAGCCCTTTTTGATATTCAGTTCCTCTTTGTTATCTTGATGCCACTGTATACTCGTTGCTTTTGATGCTTCCCTGAGTTTTATGTTGGCCACTGATGTATTTACTGAGGCTTGCCTGTTACTTTTCCTCTTCTTTTGACTTGTGATGCCTTGAGTATTCGTATGCTTGCCTTGAATGTTTGTTGCTGGCCCAATGAGGAACTTAGGGGTCTGAGGGCCTGAGTTGCCTTCGAATATGCTTATGTTGCTTCTTTGTACGCTTCTTCTTTGAAACACTTGTGTTGGATGCCTAAAAATGTTGATTCTTTTCCACGCCCGGTGATGATATCTTTCTGAGGGCTTACGTTGGTTGCCTCTAAATGCTTGAGTATGCTTTGGTTGAATGGTCAATGTTCTTTGAATGGTTTTGGCCAGGTTTCAGTATTAGGCAAGTTGTGGTCATACAGGTTTGGTTTTGACTCTTTAGCTGGTTATGAGCTTAACAGGTTTGATGGCTTGGTGTCCAGGTTTGTGTGTTCCCCCTGTGTTTGAGTTGTTGACAGGTTATAAGGCTTAAAGGTACAGGCCTATGTGTTTCTTGTTGATGGGCTCAGCAGGTTTTAGTATGGTTCAGGCAGGTTGTTGGTTTTGGGATGGGTTTTGCAAATGGTAATGGTTCTTTTCTGTTTAGGCAGGGTATACATGTTTCAGCAGGTTTTGCTTATGATGGTCTTAGCAGGTTTATGTGTTGACAGTAGGTAAGGGTTTGTGAGGTTTCAGGCTTGAACTGGCTTCAGGTTGAATGCTTGGGCTTGACAGGTTAATGGTTTATCAGGCCATTGCAGGTTTGTATGGTTCTGAGGTTTTTAGGCCATGTGTTGCTGGTTTCTGAGCTTAACAGGTTTGCTTCAGTATATGGTTTGCTTGCATATGCAGGTTGTGAGTTTGTATATTTTCTGTCTCTCCTCCTGCTGAACTGTGTTGTCCTTTTGTATATTTCTTTCTCTCTATCCATCCTGCCTAGGCCTGAAAACCTGCATCTTATTTTCTCTTTTTCTCTCTCTCAGTACAGTTTAAATATTAAACTATGCTTTATTTCTGTACTTTTCTGAAAAGGTCACATGGGGAAATGATGAAAGTGTAGTTGTTGCATATCTCATTTTCTCTGCATATCTTCTTTGGCCAGCTTCTTACACTTTGGATCTTTTGATATCTTTGTGACAGTATGCTTTATATTTTTTGGCAGAAAGCTGTACTTTGATTTTTAGTTGGGTTTGAACTTGGAGTTTGAAACTTTGAATTTATGCAGTTTGACACTTTTAGTTATGCAATTTGGCTTTTGTGCATTCATACTTTAGCAAATAAAACTCGTCCCTCTTTGTGAACCGGGAGCAATCCCGTGATTTGCAGAGAGGGTTAACTGATCCCCATCAGTGGCCTTTAATGATGAGTCTAATTTAAATTGTCTGTCTCTTTAATTTACTTATCTGCTTTTTGACTTTTCTCCTTTCTTTTGCAGGTGAATAATTGGATGGAGAGGAAAAAAGTGAAGCATGAAGAATTAGAAATAAATAGGATAGTTTTTTTATTTTTATTTAATATTTGAATTAATGTAAACCATTGTTTGTAATTAAATTATAACAATAATTGTACAAATAATTCAAATATCAATAAAAGTCTTTATTATCCAATTTAAATCTGTTTTCTCTTTATTGTTTATTTATTTATTTAAACTCTTTGAATTAAAATAACTGAAAACTAAATTTCAATCACTTAATTTAGAATAATAAATAATTTAAATAAAACAATGCTTTAGTAATTGATCAGTTAAACCTGTCCTTTCCAATATCCAAAGCAAAGCAGCAGTTAACCAAAATAAACTGATCAAGCGCATTCCCTCTTCACTGATTTTCAACAAACACTGTGAATCCAGTACTGCATACTTCTTTTGACTGGCTCAAACAAAACAACATGAATTCAAACCACTGTCTCTTTTACTGATTAAATCAAAACAACGCGAATTTAACCCGAATCTCGGAATAAACTGCAAAGTGCTGTGGAATTTAAATCGCTCTGAGAATATGCCCATAAAACCTTAATTCCTGATTAAATGCCAAAGAATGTTCGCCTGATCAAAATGCGCCAGAATCAACCACAACCCTAAGCCAATTGTGTGAAACAATCCAGAGCCCTGAAAATCAGTAAAAACCCTAATTTTGCTTGACTGTCAAGAAAAGTCCGTTTGTCCGATTCTTGAGCCAGTTTGAAAAATCAGGAAATGCCTGAAGCTGAGATTGCTTGTGGAAAAAATGCGAGGACAAATTTTGGGGTACAACAGTTATGTTCTGATTATATAACATCGAGGCTGGAATTGTTTGTTTTTGTTTGATAAGATTAATGTTAATACTTTGAGAAGTCTACTGATTTTGTTTTGAAGTGGAGAACAAACATGTCTTGAAAGTTGTTTTTACAAAATATTCCGCAGCTATATGGTTAAACGTTGAATTATTTTAAAGTTGGTAGCACTTTAATTGTCATATAACTCTTCTTATATTAGTATCGGGTTTATGGTGTTACACTCTCTTACTTGTGTTAGAATTTTGTAAGAGAGTTTAGTGTTGTCTGTAACAAGAATTTTGACATAGTGAAATATCTCACAGGGTGTGAAGAGGCTGAAGTACTCTTGTTTGGAAATATGAACCAGAATATATCATTGTGCAATTTACTTTACTGCATTTATTTTTCTGCATATCACTTCTAAACCAGAAAAATAAGTAATCACTCCATTATCACAAACCATTAAAAATTGCAAGGTTACTTTTATCTAAAATTTCTAAACACCTAATTTACCCCCTTCCCTCTTAGGTGCATTCTATACTTACATTTTTATACTTGTATTTTCTAAGACTTGGGTGTTTGTCTTCCAATAACCTTTTTTTGAGAAGGAGGTTCTAGGTAACCTTCGCATTCCCCTTTCATAACTCTATCCTTGTACTTAGGTATTCATATGAGAATTTCAATATTGGTATGAATACTAAGGGGAAGTGGGTTTGGCTTCCCGGGTCTAGTCCTTAAAATATTTCTCTGAATATACCAAAATTTATTGGATACCTTATGACGCCCTTATGATACTGATAATGATATGAAGGAGATTATGGTTTCATTCTCTAACGACCTCATACCTTACAAGCAAGTGGCAAAGGCTAGTTTTATAAGGGAGCAAAAAGAGGTGTTTGGTAAGTTGCTTGCTGCTTTTTCTTTGCAAACATATGAGCTTATTTAGTTTTTATTTTTCATTGCTTCCTATTTTTTAGATAAATACAAGAAAAATCAATCCCATTAGCGTTTGGGGCTATCCCGGTGTCCCGAGATTTTCTGAGGATCATCCTAAGAAGAAACGTGCCAGGATCAGTGTTGTTGCCCCGGTAAAGATCGGGTAAAGAGGAAAAGGAAATAAAATGTTAATTTTATGAATGATATTTTCATAGGGTCATAAGGTGTTTCTTCTTGTTTTCCCTCCTTGTTGACTGACCCCATTCTTCAACAATTTGGGGAGTTACACAACCTTGTTTCTACCGAGGATTATGATTTCTTTGGTCGACTCTCTTCTTCTAGTCAATGTGACTTGGAAAATGAGATAACTATGTGTGTGATAAGGATAATTCCTATCTTTAACCAACTAGTTGTTTACCATGAATAGTTTTTAGCTCCCTCTATTTTGTCCCAGGCAGGTGGAGACCCTTGAGGATCAGCTTAGGAGGATGAAAGATGTTGTTTTCTGGGGTGAAGTTGAAGCGAAAATCATGTTTCTCATTATTTGAGATGTTGTGGAAGAGTTGGTTGGATGAGAGGAGAGTAAATAAAAGGAAGTTCTTTAGGGTCAACTAACCATGCTAGTAGCCTAATATTAAGAACATCTTGATATCGATTCTTTGAAATGAGATGTTTGTCAAAATGTCATGTATCAATTGGAATCTTTAGCTCTAGAGCTTATTTTTTCCACACTTCCTTCTGATTTCTTTGATTTCTTTATCATGTATTGTTTTACTGAATACCTGCATGCACAATGTTATATGTGGTTGGTTTTTTTATATTTTGAGATACCTTGCTCTATTTAGCATTTCTTGTTGTTTTTATCATTTTGGTTGTTCGTGTTTTGCCTTTGTCTTGAGAGATGTAGGCATGCCTCTATATTTGTATAGAACTTCGCATCATAATGGATCGTTCCTGGCCAAAGTAAGAGGATCCTCATCCATACCCTTGATGTTTTACTTGGATCGAGGTGGACGTCTCTAGGTTTCACCACACTCATCCTTGGATTGACTAGATTCAAAGGAGAGGTGCGCCAGCTACGCGTAAAAGCATGTATTTCTTTGATAAATGGGTATTTGAATGTTGTATTCAGACGTGAAAAACATTTTCGATAGTACCCTTGGGGGAATTGGTTGTTGTAGTTGGACGTGTAAAGCGTCTCTGACATCTCCCTTAAATTCTTTTAGGCGTGTTTAGCACTGGGTGTATTGATTATTATGGTTGGACGTGCAAAGTTTCCCCGACAACACCCCTGAACATTGAATCTCCACTACCCATTTGAGTTTGGTGACAGTCCATGTTCTTGGTATCTGATATTCTTCTAGAGATTCTAAGAGATATGCTCCTCGACTAGTGCTTTATTTTACTATATAGTGCCTTTCCTAGTTTGGTGCTAGCTTTCCATCCCAAACATTCTTGACGCTGATGTCATCTCTATGTAGAACTAGATCCCCTAGATGAAATTGCCTATGTTGTATGTGGCGGTTGTATTTGGCTGTAGTGTTTGTTGGATTATTGCACTCGTGGAGGCGGTCGTTAATCCTTTTTCTTCCAAAAGGTATACTTATTCTCTTAGGGTGGCATCGTTTGTCACCCCAGAGAGGGGATTAGTTGTTCTCCCTTCCAACTCTTTGATTTCTACCAGAATAATTGCATCTACCCTATATGTAAGATGATATGGAGTTTACTCTATGTTAGGTTGGGGGTTGTGTGATATGCCCATAGCACATGCGGTAGTTCATATGTCCAATTTTTCTTGGCTTCCTCTAACCCTTTTTATATCCTCTAACCAATACTCGGTTGGAAGTTTCTACTTGGTTGTTGGTTTGTGGGTGTTTAACTAATGAGAAGTGTTGTTTTATTATCAATTCCTCGATCGGTCTCTGAAATATCCCGTCTATGAAATGTGTTACATTATCTCTCACAGCAGATTAAGGAACTTTGAACTGTGCCACTACAATTTTCTTGAAAATTTTCAAAACATTTGTCATCGGTATTTTTTCTAGAGCTTCGACATCGATCCATTTTGTGAAGTAATTGACATCTACAATTAAGTATCTAAGTTAGGGAGTGTAATAGGTGGAGAACTAACTTGGTTTTGTGTTTTGTTGCAAATGTTGCGGATAGCAAGAGTCGCCACTGACTTTTCTTTTATCCAATAAGGAAAGTGTGAAAAGAACATGAAACACCTTTTTCGATTTTAAGTTCGGGGGGTAGGTTATGAAAAGGGAAGGTGTTAGCACCCTTTTCATCTGTAGTTACCTACGGGCTCTTAACCGCTAGCTCACTTTTGAAATTTTCTTTGTGTTGCGTGTTTGAAAAATATTTTGAAAATGCTAATTGTAAGGCAAGACTTTGTAATGATTCTCGTATTTGTCCTCGAGAATGTGTACAAAGTGTTTGTTTGAAAATATTTTTGAAGAATGTTTATGAAAAGTGTTTTTTTTTTAAAATGTTTATGAGCAAGCAATTAACAGCGGTCTACCTATTCAAGGTCTTTGTTGTATCCCAAAATTTTCCCTCTCATGTTTTTCCAAGATTTCCTCTTGCATAGGTGGTTACAAACCTTTGCCTAAAGATAAGGATATTTTTCAAATGATGGTTAAGTATCCTTCGATTGGCTTCTGCAAAAGGTCCTTCGATTGGCATCTACCAAAGGTCCTTTGATTGGCATATGCAAAAGGTCCTTCGATTGGCATTTGCCAAAGGTCCTTCGATTGGTATAGGGCCTTTCGATGGGCATTTCCAACAAGGCAGCTTCGACGGGTATCTTAAATAAGATTTTTTTTCGTCAGAGCGTACAAAGTGCCTTTCGACAGGCATGTTAACCAAGTGATGTTTCAATTGGCATATTAACAGGGCGATATTCTGATTGTCAAATTTAGAGAAAATGAGATCAAAAAGATCAAGAACTGAGAGGGTTCTAGAAGCTCTGATGATGGGCATTCGAATTCATGCAGATTGGAGAGGATAACTCTAAGCCTTTCTGTAGACTATGGTTCAAACGTATAAGCTCTGATGCTGAGAATATGAGCAATTTGAATCAAGATGCATAGCCATCGAAGGGAGCAAGGCTTAATATTTAATCGAAGGAGTCGTGATAACGAAGTTGGTGCAATTCGAATTCAGAGCCTTTGAAGGAAAACAATTGTTCTGATGAGGGAAGTTCTGGACAATTCGAATCAGGACTTAGAGCCATCAAGGAGTGTAGAACATCACTTCAATTAGTCAATAAGATAACGCTTTGATTGTACCAAGTTCAAAGCCATCGAAGAGAGCAAAACTTGAGACTTAATCGAAGGAACCATGATGAAAGCCTTAAGCCAAATTCGAATAAAACACCTATCCTAACCTGTTCAGGTTCACCCAAAGTTCAAAATGGCATGTTTTCCTTGCAAATATGGCAAGAATTCAATGTTGATCGTGGATTCAATTCCTGAATTAAAGGCCATATTCTTGCCTTGTTTGTTCCTAACTCACAAGAGTTGATTCGACCAGAGTCATTCTTTTCAAATCAAGCAATTGAAGCAGGGGGTGGCTCAATTGAAGGAGCCATGACATCGAAGCTGGTGCAATTCAAATTAGATTTTAGAGCCTTCGAAGAGAACAAATTCGAAGGGAAATGGATCTGCAGGGGCATGTCAGCTTTCGATTTTCATCATATTGGAGGCCCAAACAACTCATAACAGGCTGGCAGTAACGCATGAAAATAGATTGACACCTGATTGAATCAAATATAGCAAGTCTTAATGAAGAAATCAAATCAAATCTCTTCCTCATAATGTACCAAGATTTGATACACAAATGTTGACCTAAATTCCCTTGTTTATATAAACCTCATGATCTCATAGAAAAGACACAAAGAGACACACATAGACTGCCTCTCAAAAATGCAGCCTGCCCCACGAGATTCCTTAAAGTTGCACAAAATTTCCAACGACTGTCAAACTCGAAGCTGATTTTGCAAGAAGCCTCCGTCCAGACTAACACTTGAATCGTGTTCCTGGGATTCACGCAGAAGCATCCCTCATACAATCCCTCTGTTGGTAATTTCGTCTTTGATCTCAAACTTGTTAAACATGATTTAAATTCATACATATTGTTGCTGATTTAATGTTCATGTTTGCTTGAGTAAGTTACATGTGAGCAAAGATGCAGGATTGAGATCGTGCCATTGTTGGGGAACGATATGAGTTTACCTTCGATTCTTACAGCTTTAATTTATCTTCGATGGGTAAAACATCATAGGGGGCCACTGAGCGTGCAGATTTGATATTTAGGTTAATACTATGTTTTTTGTTTCTAACATGATATTGCTGTTTTGTTTGTACCAATGAATGGAAATCTTTCGACCAGGTTTGTGAGGAAGATGTACTGCAACGAAAAGGACCTGGGTTCGACACCCAGGTCATACATTTTGTGTTTTTTCTAACAAACTTCCTTGCAGATCCAGTATCCCAGATCGAAGGATGTCACATCCAGCTCGAACGCCCCAGATGTGCAGTCTCTCAGGCACCTTCGACCATCCCTTTGGATCGAAAGATAACCCAAGCCTCTTCGATCCAGGCCTTACTTCCAAGAATGCACTCTTTTCATTTATTGTTCTTATCTTTCGATTTTGTCCCTTCTTTTGGTTGTTTGTCCTTACTTCTTCCAAGCTTTAATTAACATTAAAAAACCACAAAAACATTAGGCTTAGCTTTTTATATTAAATTAATTTTGTCAATTGATTAATTAATTATTTTAATATTTTCTTTAAAAAAAACTAAAATTGAATAGACTTAGTATTTTTAATTTAATTTCTTTGCATAACAAAAACAAACAAAAAATTACTTTCACTTAGGATTTTAGACGTATTTTCAATTCATGCACGCATTTATTTATTTTAGCATTTTTTGTTAATTATGTAACTGTGCCCAGTTTGTAATAGCTTAATTAGGGTTTTAATTTCCGCATTTTACATTTTCAGTCAAATATAATTGTAACTGCCCCAAAGATCTGTAATAGCCGTAGGTTTTACTTTTCTAACTATATTATATGCATGTATATAAGCTGCTAGTAAATTAGGTTTGTATAGCAAGAACTAAATAATCAGTCTTAGATCACTAACATCAAGATATATATCTGAAAAAAGCACACTATTGCACACTTGAACCCCTAGGGTATCTCCCACTTTGGTTGCCTTTAGAAATGGTCATGCCCCTCGAACGTAGGGATACCTTGGCAAAGACCCCTCAGTTCAAAGTCATCATAAATGATCATAGTCTCTTACTGTCCCTCGAGTTACCTACGAGAAATGATCTTGTCCTTAATGTTTCCTCCAAATATATGATGACAGTCCCTTCGAGCTGCTAAGGTATCTTTACATGTTGCCTTTAATGACCATTACGTCCCTTTTGATAGTCCCTCAACATCCAACGACTAGGGTTACCTACTCACTAATAGTAGGATAACACTGTCTAAAGGATAGGAGGAAAAGAACAAACTTTTTTTCGAGTAGGTAGATAACTGTTAGGTACTTGCTCAAACAATTCTTCTTACACACCACACTTTCAAACACTTTTCAAATAAAGTTTTCAAAATTCTTTATCACACTCTTGAGGACTGATACAAGGGTTATCATAAAGCAAATTGCTGCACTAAGGCATTTTCAAACAAAAACTTTTTCACACAAACACGAAAGCAATTTTCAAAAATAAGCAAGTACCTAAGAGCCCGTAGAAAACTATGGATGGAAAGGGTGCCAACACCTTCCCTTTCCATAATCTACCCCTTTACACATAAACTCTCGAGAAAAAAAGGTATTTTTTGTTCTTTTCACCCTTTCCTTTGTTGGATAAAAGAAAAGTCAGTGCCAACTCTTGCTTACCGCGACATTTGCAAACAAAAAATGCAAACTAGTATTAACAGTCGGTTCTGCCAGTGTATTACAGAACTGGCGAATCTGTTGGGGATACAATAAAAAGTGGGGTTTACCTTAGGGTCTAGATCATTTTAAACTTTCTTCTTTGACTGTTTGATTGCTTTGCTTTTAAGGGTATCTGTTTGGGTACTATAGATCCTACACTCGGATCAGGGGGAAACCTTTTAGGTAAGTAGCAATAGATTATGGAAACTGTGTAGAGTATTCCGACACGGTTGAAGTGATGGCTACGCTGATGCGACACTTTGGTTGGTACCGGTATCCCTTGAGTTAATCAAGGAGAATACGGGGCCGCTGCATGGTTCCATAAAGCGTCAACTGACCTTAGAACCTTTAAATGAACAACTTGGCCATTAGGACCTAGTGAGATGGTCGTATTTGGTGTATTCCCAAAGTCGGCAGATACTTGATGCTACACACATTAAGATTCGACTCCTGAGTTTTGTTTGTTTGCGAGTTAGTCGCCTATTGAACGAAGCTTATGGGAAAGGTCAGTGATATTGAGATCCCTTAGAACCCAGTTACTATTTATAGGACAGGTTGAACCAATCCAACTTCAAGAGGGTATGACCTTAAAACCCATGCAAGCCTTAAACCTAAGGTTTTGGTGTGATTTGCTTGTGCTTGCCACATATGTGATATCTTAGCATAATCATACGCATCATAACATCATGCCACAACATTTCCTTAACCATTTCAAGGATCTCAAGGGTTTGTGATGCAGGTTATGGTAAATCAGACGTCTAGCAAGGGGCAATGGGGATTTATTTTCCTCTATCCAATACCGTCAAAAGATCAAAACTCAACAACTTGGGTCAGGGGCTATGACCCACTCGATATGGTGGGCTTGACTCTCGTAGAAGGACGCTTAACAATGCGAAGTTCTTCAATCAAGGCTGCAGTCAACTCCTAACATCACTTTGTATTTACCCCGTGAGATCCTTGAAAACATTGCATACATATAACATACATATCATTGCATAAGCAGGTTTTAAAGCAGGTTTCTCATCTTTTTGTTGTTTATTTCAGCAAAAGAAATGGCCCTTGAACAAACACTAAAATACCTTCAAGCTCAAAACGCTCCGTTTCAACAAATGTTCATGGCTTTGGACTAGGGGCAGGAAGAACTGAAAGCTCTCGTCATCAAAGAGAAGAAGAAGAAGGCAAAGAGACATGTTGGAATCCTTAATATGGGAAGAAAACTCAGAAGACCGATTAAAGGAGCTCTAGATCTTTCAACTCCATCAAATAAAAGGGATAATCATGAAGAAGATAACAACCCGGGAACTGATGAAGATGAAGCTGATTATTCTTAGGAGCAGTATCCTTCTGTTGATGATAAATACAAACAGTTGGAAGATCGTCTCAATGCTATGGAGATTCAGCAGATTCCTGGCTTGGACTTTGAAGAATTAGGCCTGGTTTCTGGCGTGATCATCCCACCAAAATTCAAGGTCCCCACGTTCGCTATATATGACTGTGTCTCCTGCCCTAAGTTGAACTTGAGGTCCTATGTCAGGAAGATCCAGCCTCACACCGCTGACTGGAAGTTACGGGTCCATTTCTTCCAACAAAGTTTAGCTGGCATGCAACTGGAGTGGTTCTACCAACTAGAAAGAACAAACATTCTTACCTAGGAAGACTTGGCTGCTGCTTTCTAAAAGCAGTGCCAATACAATGTTGACCTCGCTCTAACTCGTACACAACTTCAAAGCATGTCTAGGGGTTCTAGAGAAGGCTTTAAAGAATATGCCCAGAAATGAAGGGATCTAGATGGCAGGGTACAACCTCCTCTAGATGATCGGGAAATGGTAGATATGTTCATGGGCACTCTGACAGGCCCGTTCTTTAATCTGCTGATTGGGAGTTCCTCATATGGATTCACAGATATGGTTCTGACTAGAGAAAGGATTGAAAGTGGTATCAAGAGTGGGAAAATCCCGATGGCTGCATCTTCTAATGCTGAGAAGAAGCCATTTGCTGGTAAGAGGGAAGCCAATGTTGTGTATGGCCAGAAGGGTCATAATAAGGCAGACGACCACAATCAATTTGTAGGGGAAATACTGGTCTCTAATCCTACGCCTATGCAACAACACCAATAGGGGAACCAACATAAAGAGGTCATACCTAAGAGATAATTCACCAGAATCAACATGTCACTAGCTGAATCATTACAACACATGTTGAAAGCAGGATTGATTACTTTAAAGGCTCCTCTATGAAATCCCAATACTTCTGCTCCTAATTACCACCCTAAAGAAAGGTGTGCAAACCATTGATAGTCCTGGACATGATACAAATGGCTGCTGGGCTCTGAAGAACAAAATTCAGGACATGATTGACGCCTAAGAGATTGAATTCGACCCTCCAGAGACTCACAAAGTGATCACTGCTCCTAGACCAAATATTTGAGAACGTCCAGTTCATTTTTTATTTTTCATTTGTAATTTCATTTGTTGTTCAAACAATTACTTTTATGTCGAACTTTGGTTTTCCCATTAATGCATTGCATATGTTTGTCTTGAATGATTTCATTGTCATTTTATTTAAACTGTTTTCTTGCTTCCTTTACGTGATATTAGACTCTCGATTAAAAAGCTACAAGCCTTTAGAGGGAGGATGAAGAAAACGATACCACAATCTCACACAGTGTGCTTTTGAATAGACCTTGCTGATGATGTACAGGCGTTGTTTCAAATCCCAAATAGTGAAGTTATAAGGAAGATAATCCCTAGTAAACCCATTTGAACCAAATAAGTAGGAGTTTTTCTTTTCACACAAAATTAAAACCCTTAATCATAACCTGAGGCAGGGAAGTTTTCTCAGTTAATTCACATGTGCATTCAGTCGGAATATTCTAGTTCATACATAATTAATGGCATCAAAGACATCCTTCCAAATTAGAAGATGGTGATGGTTCCGCATAATCATTAAAATTGGCAGTCATTATCTCTCAAAATAAAATCCCGCTAAGTCAAAACCTATAAAGGAGACTTAAGAAAAAAACTGGGGCACCCCGCTGATTGTAATCACAAAAGAAACAGTTCCGGAAAAAGAAGGGATAATGAAAACAAACAAAAAAGAGGTTACTACAAATCCTCGACAAAAAAAAGAGATTACAAAATGACTGCCTCTTCCAAATAAACGTTCAACCTCTGAACC
The DNA here is from genome assembly GCA_948472305.1 of Vicia faba. Taxonomy (NCBI): domain Eukaryota; kingdom Viridiplantae; phylum Streptophyta; class Magnoliopsida; order Fabales; family Fabaceae; genus Vicia; species Vicia faba. The sequence continues at coordinate 1,259,170,849 of OX451739.1, read as the reverse complement.
ATCACCAGAATATCAAGGACATTCCAAAACTCAACTGGGATTTGAAAGCACAATTAGCTGAGCATAAGATCGAAGAACATCACGAAGAACGGGTGGGTACAAATAAAATTTAAGCCTTTATCCTTTGTTTCTTAAACCATGAACCAGGCCATGCTACAACCCTTAAAAGTCCTAACTGAAGCATAGGTTAGTTCGGAAGCATACTGTTACAAAAGGTATCCTGACTCCTGTAGGACTTGCTATAAATCATGAGTTGATATCACTCTCTTACAAAATTTGTTTTACTAAAAAATGAATTTTCAAAAACTTCAAGACAAGCATAAACCCTGCGTTATTTGAATATCATTGTTTGCATATATTTATTTGTTCGACAACAGAGAAATTCACATGACGAATATCTAGTGAATAAAAACTTTCTCAATGAAAAGGTTCGCCTCAAGTGGAAAAACACTTCCGACCAAGGGGCACGGCATGATCATTGTCCATCATCTGGGGCAGTCAAGTCAATATTCAAGGAATCTCTCAAAAATGCCAAATAGCCAGGGACAGATCTCCATCTGAATCATTTGGGGCATTAGACATGAATTCCAGCAACGAATCACGTATAATCAAGCAAAATTAATGTTCCCCAACGGATTTCTTCTCAAAAATAATTAAACAGGAATTCCCAACAGAATCATTCTAAATAAACCAAGTCCTCTTCTAGAAACGGTTCAGGTACAATCCAGAGACGGATGTTATCCTGGTACTTATTCTAGACTTCTCTTCTAGAAATAGTTCAGGTACGATCCAGAGAAGGATGTCATCCTGATACTTATTCAGATTCTCTTCAAATACATTTCAGATATGATCCAGAGACGGATGTCATTCTGACACTCATCCAACATATGTTTCAAATACAGTTCAGATATGATCCAGAGACGGATGTCATTCTGATACTCATTCAACACATGTTTCAAATACAGTTCAGATACGATCTAGAGACGGATGTCATTCTGAAACTCAATCAACACATGTTTCAAATACAGTTCAGATACGATCTAGAGACGGATGTCATTCTGACACTCATTTAACACATGTTTCAAGTACAGTTCAGATACGATCCAGAGACAGATGTCATTTTAACACTCATTCAACACATGTTCAAGTACAGCTCAGATACGATCCAAAGACGGATTTCATTCTGATACTCATTCAATACATGTTCAAGTATAATCATGTCATAGATCCATCCACAAAATCTTCGCGGGTACTTTCTCCAGCAGGTACAGAGGCAGAAACGTCCTTATTCAAAGTCATTACCATATCCTCAGCATACGTCCTAGTGACGTCTTTGTTCCCCACAGAGTAGAAACAACCAAATTTTTGGTGTCTTCTTCCCCAAGCAGGAATTACTTTCTCTAGTAAAGTTCCTTCAGAGAGCTGAAATCTATGTTCCCCAACCGAGTTTTATAATCTTAAATAGTTTATAAAACCTCCTCCTGGGTAGAGTTAATTTCTCTAAGTGCAGAAGTTTATTCCCCAATAGAGTTTACTTCTCTACATTGGCAAAATCATACAACAAAGCATCCTCCATCCAGAGTTATTCTCAAGCAGAGTCAATCCCAGGCAGAACACTCAAATAGAAAGAGGAAATCCCCGACAAATCATATTCGTTCATCATCCTCGGTGGAAATGAAGGACTCAGCTTCCCAATACTCTTCAGCAGTAGTCCGGGATTTACTTTCCTCGACTAAGAAATATAAATAACATCCCATATTCATGCATTATGGCATGCCCATACATATCGCATACAGCATAATCTCATTTATTTTGAGAACATCACCACAATGCATTTCATCCATCATAACATTGCATATGACTAACTCTTTTCCTTTTTCAGGGAAAAGCTCAAATCAATAAACACTGATGGCTACTTATGTGACCTGATAGTCTTCTCAAAATCTACGTCTAACGAAGGACTATTTTAACATTTTCCTCAGAAATATGTTCTCAAAATACCTTCTCTGGTTCAGTCAGATCAATCCTAAGATTCTTCTGATTTCCATTCCAGTCAAAGTTAATTAAAGACCTTCTCTGGTTCAGTCAGATCACCACTAAGATCTCCCTGATTCTTATCCCAGATGAAGATCGACCTAATACTTTTTCTGGTTCAGTTGAATTGACCCTAAGATTCTTCTGATTTCCGTTCCAATCAAAGTTAATTAAAGACCCTCTCTGGTTCATTCAGATCGCTATCAAGATCTCTCTGATTTCTATTCCAGTTGAAGACAACTCAAGACCTTTCTCTGGTTCAGTCGAATCGATCCTAAGATTCTTCTGATTTTTATTCCGTTTAAATAAACTACAAATCCCGGAGCACGACCAAATAACAACTTTATCTCGTTTCCCCATTAAGTCGTTGCGAATACGATCGGGTAGCAGGAAGCCTTATTACCCTCAGTATGTCACTGTGAAGCCTAGTTCCTGACCAGATAGTCGTTCACTTACGTCTCTTCAATCAAGAGATACTCCCCAGTAGAGTGATAGACAATTGAAGCTCCTAAACTCTACTTCCCGAACAAAGACCAACATTCCTCAGCGGAATCCTCCTCAACAACAGGAATAGGGATCCCCATAAAAGAATATCTCATGAAGTCAACATTGTTTTGGATGGTATCTTTAAGCTCGTCTCCGACGATCTTCCATCATATTCTTTAAATGTCATCTATAAGCCCAGTCCCGATACTATCTACACAGTCAAGCATCATCTCATACGAGTGCAAATTTCTGGGCACTGTAGTGTTCAATCATCTTCCACCTTCAGATCACGAAAGGCAGACAAGCCAATCTACATCCTCAGTGTGATCTGGTGGGAGAAATGACTTGGGTGTTTTGTGTTTTATCGTAAATGTTGTGGTTAGCAAGAGTCGCCACCAACTTTTCTTTTATCCAAAAGGAAAGGTGAAAAATCACAGGAAAGTCCTTTGAGATTATTTCTTGAGTTCGGGGGGTAGATTATGAAAAGGGAAGGTATTAGCACCCTTTTCATCCATGGTTTTCCATGGGCTCTTAGTTACTTTCTAGATCGCTTGCTTTTGTTCGAAAATGTGCTTTGTGTGATTTTTGAAAGTATTTTTGAAAAGAGGCCATTGTTTAGGAAAAAATTTGTAATGATTCTCGTTCGTAAGAATGTATACAAAGGTGTTGATCTTTTGAAAATGTTTCACATTTGGAAAGTGTTTGTTTTGAAATTAAGCAAGGATGTTTGATTTGAAAGTGAGCAAGCAAATAGGAACATTCTACCTACTCAAAAAGTCTTTCATGTTCATTTCCTCTTTCCTTTGGCATTGTCATATTACCATTGATTTGGTAAGTAACCCTATCTTTGGATGTAAAGGGACGGGTGTGGGTCATCGCATAGCCATGATAGCAATGTTGTGAGATATCTTAGAATTTCTCTTTGAGGGACTAAAATCATTTTGAATGGCAACATTTGATAGCATCCTCAAGGTACTATGATCTTGTATTTTAATTGCTTTTTGCTAAGATATCCCACATGCATAACATGGCAATTTTTGTAAGGCAACAAAGTGGAATTAACCTAAGGGTGCAAGTGTGCAAGTGTATTGGTTTACATGCATTATTTTGTCTTGAATTAGGGTTTTCTAACTTGTTGATTTTATCTTTCCATAAAAATCCCAACTTACTAGTATTTATATAAAGCGATAAATTGCGGAAAGTAAAAATACTAAGCTATTACATCATTAGGGGGGTATACAAACTTACAAATGGGGATTGCAAGAAATTAAAGTCCTAATTATCTATTACAACCATATTGACATAATGTACAAGAACGAAATGGACTTGTTTTGTTTAAGAAAATATTTTTAGTCTTTTGGATTTAAAAGAAATAAAATAAAATATGTGAGTATAAAAATGTTTTTGGTGTTTTTTTTATTAATGAAAATAAAAATGATGATAAAGAATAATAAGAGAAAAAGGGGTCAGAATCAAAATCAGCGCATTGCTGAAGTAAGAAGCTCTGACTCTGGTGCGCTGCAAGTCAGAAGGAAAATGTTAGCAGAAAAGGGGACGGTCAGAAGTTATGGGTCCGAGTACACTAAAGTTCTAGGGTTGCTAGGGACAAAGGAAATCCTAGGAGTTCTGATGCAACTGTCAACCGTGAAGTTCTAATATTACTGGAAGGTCAGAAGTTCTGGTTATTGAGAGAATCTAGAAGTTCTGATGTAGCTGGACATCTAGAAATTCTGATAATGGGTAAGTGAAGTGTCAAATGTTGTTGGATGGGAATGTCTAGAAGTTTTGGTCCAGGATCAATGTTTTGATAAGCAATTAAAGGGATTGATCTAGATTTCTGGTCCAATTAATGGGGTAAAAGTGTCAAGAAATAAATGTAATAAAAAAGGGTGTTTCTGGGGTTAGAACTCAGGATCCTTAACATTAATGTCTTATGCATACACTCTCTACCACTGGTGGCTATACATCGGTATTAGAAGCATAAACGTACACATATAACACAAAGTAAGTTCTAATGATGAGCTTTATCTCTACGCCAGTTAGAGCATCTGCGGCTTAGCCATTTCTCAAAAAAAAAACAGAAAATGCACACATAACAGTTGCGGCAAGTTTCATCATGGTTTCAGAAGTATAAAATATTAGAACTGTAAATCAGAAGCAAGCATGAATTTTTCTAATCCTAATTTTGAGTCCTAGTTTCCTCAAGAAGTTCTGAACTGAGATTCTCTCTACTTAGGAAAAAATACATGAAATCTAAGTATGTACAGAATAAGAGCCATGATATCTATATTGTATATTTGAAAATGCAAGCCTAGAAATGCCTAAATAATGAGATACAAGTCATAAAAAACTTACCTTGCTTCTGGAGATTGTTCTGGATTAGAGTCTGGTTCAGGCTGCTGTGATATTCTGGTTAGTTTTCTCACGTGCTCAGAAGACTGGAACAATCTTTAACTTGAGCTAAGGAATGGCTGGAAAATTCTGGAACAAACAAGAATCGAAGTTCTGCTTTTTAAAATTAAGTTGGTGGAGATGGAATTACAGTCTGTAAACAGAAGTTGGGATTGTTTCCAATTTGGCCAAGAGATGTGCAAGAAAATTAGAGTTTGGGCGTGAAAAGAAACAGAAGCTTAGCAGGTTTTTGTGTTTATGCTTTTAGTTTCCAGTTCTTTGAAATTTCAGCAAGGTCTCAAGGCTAATTTTAAAATTCTCCCCCTCCTTATAGTTGCAAATGAATTTCAATTTATAGGCAAGGATTTAGTAGCTTGGGGAAATCAAAAGTACAACCATCATACACTAGGCGCTGAATTGTTCTTGAAGCAAGTTCAAACAAGTAAGGTTAACAACTTTTAGCCGTGCCTAAGCTGGATTTGTAAGTATAAATTAAGGAAAAGTACCCTTAGAGGCAAAAGCAAAGCATGTGCCCATCATAAACTTGTACAACAGTTTGCTTTTCAACGACAGCAATGGTACTTCTTTCTCATACATGGGAAAATCCTTTGGATAAAAAATCAAAAGTGGTTGTGTGAATTAAATGATGATGAGATTTATCAAACCAGAAATCATGAGCTATGAGATTGTGCATCATAGCTTAGATCTGAGCCAGAAGTTCAGCATCAGCGCAACTTAGAACAAAACATCCAACTTTTGATCCTTTAATCTTTTCGCTCCAGCATGTTCTGAAGGAGTTCTCAGACTTTTCTGAAAGTTTGTAACACGCTTTGTAGACTTTCTTTGAATTACTTTTGCAAACTCTGGCTGAACATTTTTCAAAACTGGCCCAGAAGTTCTAACCAAAATTTGTCTTGAAAGTGTCCAGAATCTGCTGAGTGTTTCAGTTTCATGGGCGTGTCTTTGAACATTTATAACTTGAAATTCCAGCATTTCCAGGAGAAGTTCTGTTCTGCAATATTTTAGGTCTTATTGAGATCTAAAACTCTTGTGTTAGAAATTCTTCCAGAATCAGCTAGCATCATGGTGATAATCTGATCAGAAGTTTTGAGCTTGTCATATTTCTTAAACACTTAGAAAAATTCTAAGTATTTTAGAATTTTGACTTTTGAATCTCTTGATGAAACAAAGTTCATATTTCAACATGTCTTGATTAAATATGATTTTTAAATTTGACTTTTCAGTGTGCAAATGACCATTTTGCCCTTGTGCCAATTCCAACTTAAATTGATGTATCAGCACTGCAAACTTGACGTCATAGAAGATCTTGTGAGAGAATCCTTGAGAAGTGAGAGGGAAAATTTTGGGGTACAACAGCTGCCCCTGTTCAATCTTCTTAAACCTCAAGAGTTAGATTGGCGAGTCTTCCATTCGTGACTTGAAGGTGAAAGATGATTGAACACTAGAGTGCCCAAAAATTTGCACTCGAAGATGAATTGTGAATGGGATTATAGATTCCATTTGGAGGAAAGTTGATAAATACTGGAAGAAGTATCAACACAAATCTCTTGTTGATTTATACTAAAACTTAATGTTTTACCTATGAGAAAAAGTGTTAGTAAAATACAAATGCCTGCATGATGCTCACCAAATGTGGTATTATTTTAAACGCATATGGTATGTACATGCTATGATGTAAGAATGTGAGATGTATGTTTTTGTCTGGGAAAATAAATCCCTGACTACTATTGAGGAAATTCTGGGGGGGTCGAATCCCTGATTGTCGTTGGGGATGAAGAATACACATATCTTTAAACTTTGTTGAAAGGATGCTTTCACTGGAGAATATCTCTTGAATGTCAACTGTTATCTGGTCAGATTCAGGCTTTACAATTTGTTGAGAATGAAGTAGTCAAATGCTATCTGGTCAAATCCAGGCTTCACGGTAACTTGCTAGGGGAAGAGACAAATTAACTGCTATCTGGTCGGATTCCAGGCTTTGCAGAATTTTTTTTTGAAATTGAATAGCTATCTGGTCGAATCCAGGCTTCACAACAACTTGCTGAGGATACGGAAGTTAACTGTTATCTGGTAGGATCCAGGCTTCGCAGTAACTTGGAGTGATAACTACTATCTGGTCGAGTCCAGGTTTCATGGTTTTTTGGAAAGTTGTACTATTATCTGGTTGAGTCCAGGCTTCATAGTGTCTCTGGGGATCATAGTTAATTGTTAAATGATCGGGCTCCCGGTTTTACAATAAACTGTTTGAAAAACTATTATCTGGTCGGGTCCAGGCTTTGCAGATTTCTGAGATTGATGAGGTCAAATGCTATCTAGTCGGGTCCAGGTTTCACAAAAAACTATTTGGGGATATAGTTGTTATCTGGTCGGTTTCCAGGTTTCAACGAATCTCTCGAGGGTGATTGTTATCTGGTCGGATCCAGGCTTCACAACGACTTGCTTGAAAATATGGAATTGAAAACTGATATATGGTCGGGTTCCAGGTTTCTCAATAATTTGTTGGGGCAGAGGAAAACTCTACTAGGGAAAAGAAGTTAAACCTTGGTCGGATTGAGTCCAGGTTCTTATATATCTTTAAAGAGTTAGACTATTATCTGGTCGGGTCCAGGTTTCATAGCATCTTGAAATTGAGATCAACTATTATCTGGTCGCATCCAGGTTTCAGGTATTCAAACTGTTATCTGGTCGGGTCCAGGATTCAGTAATTGAAGAAGTCAAACTATTATCTGGTCGGGTCCAGGATTTAGTAATATCTTGAAAATTGTACTAATATCTTGTCGGATCCAGGCTTCATAGTATCTTTTTGGAAATAGTAAAGGCTTTGTTGATGGCTTTACTGAGGATCAGGGGTTGTGGCCATATGATTTGCAATAATCTGAAAGGAAAAATTCAAACTGGAGAGTGTGGACTCAGTTGGGTAGGGCAGACTCAGCTTGGGGATACTAGCCTTGGTCGGGGGAAGATACACTCAGCTAGGGAAGACAAGTTCAGCTGGGGAACTTCGCGGTGTCTTGATTGTTGTATGTTGAGGAAATTTGAACTCGGCAGGGGAGTTTTGTGGTTCCTCGATTATTTTTTTGGGAAATAAAACCTATTGGGGAAAGGTTTATCACAGCCGTCCTCGTGGGGATAATGATAATGAGATAACTCTGTGGGTATATTTCATATACATTAAAGAGATGCTTGTTGCTTCTTATCAGGAAACATGTGCCAAATAGTTTTAATTATGTTCATATGCATATGTTCATTCAATTTTAGTTATTGGACAAATTTGCATTCAAAACAAAGACATAAATTTTGCACTTCAAAGTATATTTGTATTGATATTTTGCCCATGAATAGGCTTTTTTGTATAGAGAGACGGAGATCCTAGTAAGAGGAAATCGTCGAAAGGAAAACAAAATTGAGAATGCAAACAAATAGCCATGTGAAATGATCTTATTGCCTTCCAACTCCACTATTTCCCCAATGTCTTTGAATGTCCCTTGCCATTTGATAAAAGTTGATAGGATTGATCTTGGACCGTTCGAACTTGGACCTTGGTGATAAAATTGACTGTGTTGATTCCATGAGACATAGTCATACGCTTTTAATCCTTAACTTTTGCCTGGACCGCCCTTTCGGGTTTTCAGCCCACCAGGATACCCTTTTTTGCCCAAGTCGCCCTTTCGGGTTTTCAACTTGTCGGGTGTACAATCTTTTGCATATATCCCTAATTTTTGCCCAAACCTTTTGGTTTGCCGGGATGCCCTTATTTTTCTTAGGTGTGTCAACCTAAAGGGTCTCTTATGCATAGTATTTTTTAACTATGTCCGCGTTTATAGGATGTGGGAAATCTTCACCATCCATCATAGTCAGCATCATGGCACCTCTAGAGAAAACTCTCTTGACAACAAATGGCCCTTCATAGGTGGGAGTCCATTTGCCTCTGGGGTCGCCTTGTGGTAAAATGATGCGCTTTATCACCAAGTCACCAACTCGATATACTCGAGGCTTGACCTTTTTGTTGAAAGCCTAGATAATCCATTTTTGGTATGTCTGACCATGGCAAACAGCAGCTAATCGTTTTTCATCAATCAAGTTCATATGATCCAATCTCGTTTGAATCCACTCGTCTTCGCCTAGGCTGCCTCATTCATAAGTCTCGGCAAGGGAATCTGAACTTCCACTACAAAAACAACTTCCATGCTATAGACTAGAGAAAAGGGAGTTGCCCCAGTTGATGTTCTAGCTGAAGTACGGTGACCATGTAGGGAAAACTACAACATCTCGTGCCAATCCTTATAGGTTACCACCATTTTCTGCATAATCTTCTTGATATTTTTGTTGGCCGCTTCGATTGCACCATTCATTTATGGTCTATACGGAGAAGAATTGTGATGCTTGATCTTAAACTAAGTGCAAAGCTCAGTAATCATAGCATTGTTGAGGTTAGTCCCATTGTCGGTGATGATCCTTTCGGGGATTCCATAACGGTAAATGAGGTTGTGTCTGATTAATCTGGTTACCACATTCTTGGTGACTAAGGAAAATGAGGCGGCTTCGACCCATTTGGTAAAATAGTCGATAGAAACAATAATAAAGTGATGTCTGTTGGAAGCTGTAGGCTTGATCTCTCAAATCATGTCAATGCCCCACATTGCAAATGGCCACAGAGTGGTCATGACATTCAGAGGAATAGGAGGCACATGGACCTTGTCAGCATAGATTTGGCATTTGTGACAAGTTCTTGAATGTTGACGGAAATCAGTCTCCATCGTTGACCAATAGTAACCGGCTCTTAAGATTTTCTTAGCCATCGTATGTCCACTTGAATGAGTACCAAAGAGTCCATCGTGCATGTCTTCTATAATTTCCTCTGCCTCCTTCTTGTCCACACATCGGAGTAGAGTTGAATCATGGTTGTGCTTGTATAATATCCCGTTACTTAGGAAGAATTTGGCTGCAAATCTTTGCAAGAACTTTCTGTCATTGATAGACCCCCCCTCTGGAGACTCTTGTGCTCCAAGGTATTTCATCACCTCATGGTACCATGGCTTTTCCGCATCAGTGTCAAGCTCATAGCAATGTGCAGGTTCATCGAATCTTTCAATTGTTATCATAGGGGCTTCGTTGTCCCATATGACCTTGAACATTGAAGACATTGTTGCCAAAGCATCAGCCAACTAGTTTTCTTCCCTAGGGAAGTGCTCAAAAGTGATCTCTTCAAAGTGAGGAATTAGGGATAGCACAAGTTCCTTGTAAGGGATAAGATTAGGGTGTTTAGTGTCCCGATTTCCTTTTACTTGGTAGATCACTAAGGAGGAATCCCCAAACACATCCAAATGCTTGATCCTTAAGTCGATAGCAGCTTTTAGACCTAAGATGCATGCTTCATACTCGACCATATTGTTTGTGCAATCGAAGCATAGTCTGGCAGTGAAAGGAGTGTGGCAACCTTCAAGAGAGATGATCACAACACCAATTCTATTACCTAAGGCGTTAGAAGCCCCGTCGAATACCATAGTCTATCGGGATCCTTGTTCAGGTCCGTCATATGGTCTAGGTTTCGCACAGTCGGTTACCAGCATGATGTTCTCATCAAGGAAGTCGAAGTTCATTGACTGATAATCATCCACAGCTTGATAGGCCAAATGATCTGCTAGTACACTTCCTTTGATGGCCTTTTGAGTCGTGTACTGAATGTCGTACTCAGTCAAGATCATTTTCCATCTGGCTATCCGTCTGGAAAGGGCAAGTTACTCGAAGATGTACTTGATTGGGTCCATCTTAGAAATCAACATAGTGGTATGAGTTAACATATACTGTCTTAGCTGGCAGCAGCCCATGCCAGAGTGCATCAAGTTTTCTCGAGCAGTGAATATCTGGTTTCACAGTTGGTAAACTTTTTGCTCAGGTAATAAATAGCATGCTCTTTTCGGCCAGACTCGTCATGTTGGCCCAAAACACACCCCCATGGAGTTCTCTAATACCTTCAAGTACATGATCAAGGGTCTTCCTTCAACTGGAGGCATGAGAATAAGAGGTTATTTTAGGTATTCTTTGATTTTGTCAAAAGCAATCTGGCACTCATCGTTCCATCTGACTACCTGATCTTTCTTCAAGAGTTTGAAGAGTGGCTCACAAATAGCAGTCAAGTGAGATATGAAACAGGCAATGTAATTGAGATGACCCAAAAATCCTCTGACTTCTTTTTCAGAATGAGGGACTGGAATTTCCTGGATGTCCTTTACATTGGCAGGATCAAGTTTAATGCCTTTATTGCTGACGACAAAACCTAGAAGCTTTCCAGATCGTACTCTAAACATGCACTTGTTAGGGTTTAACCTTAGCTTGTACTTTTTCAACCTCTCAAATAATTTGTGCAGGTGATCGAGATGTTCTTCTTCGCTTTGTGATTTGGAAATTATATCATCCACATATACCTTTATCTCATGATGAATCATGTTATGAAATAAAGCTACCATAACCCTTTGAAATGTTGCCCCTGCATTCTTTAATCCAAATGGCATGACCTTGTAGCTGAAGGTGCCCCATTGTGTAACAAAAGTAGTCTTTTCCCTATCTTCAGGGGCCATCCTTATTTGATTATAGCCTGAGAAGCCATCCATGAATGAGAAGTATTTATGCTGAGCAGTATTATCAACTAAGACGTCAATGTGTGGCAGAGGGAAGTCATCTTTGGGGCTTGCCCTATTCAGATCCCTATAGTCTTCGCACATGCGAACTTTCGCGTCTTTCTTTGGCACTGGCACCATATTGGAAACCCATTGAGGATAGGATGTCACAGCTAGGAACCCCACATCAAATTGTTTCATCACTTCAGCTTTGATCTTTTTATACATATCAGGCCTCATGCGACGAACCTTTTGTTTAACAGGAGGGCAGTCTTCTCTTGTCGGCAGACGATGAACTACGATCTCGGTATCCAACCCAGGAATATTTCATAAGACCAAGCAAATACTTCCACATAGTCTCGCAACATCTGAACTAACCTGCTCTTGACACTGCTTTCCAAATTAGCATCGATCCTAATTTCCTTCTTATCTAATCAGTACCCAGGTTGATAACTTCAACTGACTCTTCATGCGGTTGAATAGCTTTTTCCTCTTGTAATAGAAGTCTATCTAGTTCTCCCGGTATGTCACAATCTTCCTCGCCTTCGTCTTCAGCTTGGTTGATAGGACATTCAAAGTCATAGTCGGCAATGGTAGAGTCATTGGCAATAGGATCCAGAGTGGATGTGGACCTGCAAGAGTGTGTGTGTGTGTGTGTGTGTGCATGTAAGGTACATGGCTATTTTTTTGAAAAATGTATTTGAAAGAAAGGAAAGACAATGAACATAAATATTTGAATGCAAAAGAGTCCAATGTACTGAATGATCATATGAATAGATGAATATAAATAAAACCCTTGACAAATGGACCAAAGTGCCCCGGGCCAGGCACATGGCTGAAAAATCATTGTTAAAATATTACATACAACAAGTTCTTGAATTGAAAGAAAAGAAATAACAAGTAGATTACTCCTCAATGAAGGAGATGGGCACAAAATCCTTTGCATGCCAATTCTTCAGCTCTATTGTAGTTGGATATACCCACTCTTCAAATGCAGCTTCTTCATCAGAATCACCCACGACGTTGACTTCACAGTTTCCAATGCGGAGAGGTGGCTTTCCAGCACGAGCACGCCTTACTTCCTTCTGAGCTTTGATGGTGAAGCCCAGACCAAACTTGTCCGCTTTAAATGGGATATCGAGGAGTTACCCCCAAGTATCACAATTCCCTTCTTAAATTTCCGCGCGGGCATCCTTGACTGAAACCATCTTTGGCGTGGCCTTAATAGTTTTAGACTCATCGGAAAAACATTTAGTAGCAGTAACCATCGGTGGTACGACCTCAAAGGCTTGACATGGGGTTTCAATGAATTCCCCATCCATCTCTACGTACTTGAAAGAGTTAAGGTAGTTGACCATAAACTCTTCTTCTCCGCAGACGATGACTATTCTGCCCTTGACTGGATATTTGAGTTTTTGGTGGATGGTTGAGGTTACTGCCCCAGCTTTATGGATCCACAGGCGACCTAACAGACAAGAATAGGTCGGGCGAATATCCATAATATAGAAGGTGGAGTTGAAGATTTGGGAGCCCACTTTGATTGGAAGATCCACTTCCCCATGAACAGTCCTCTTTGATCCGTCAAACGCTCTTACAATGATGTCTCTTGGCTTTAAGATTAAATCTTCACAGTCAAGACGGTCTAATGCCCCCTTGGGTAACACATTCAGAGAAGAACTAGTGTCGACTAGCACATTTTCTAAGGTAGACCCTTTGCACTCGATTGACACATGTAAAGCTTTATTGTGATTTTTCCCGAGAGGTGTTAAGTCAACATCTGAAAATCCCAAGCCATTATCTGTTGTCAGGCTAGCCACGCAATTCTCGAATTGATCTGTTGTTGTCTCACGGGGGACATGATCTTTTTTCAGGAACTTGATTAATGTTCGAGCATGGGCATCAGAGTAAAGCATCAATGACAACATTGAAATTTTAGAAGGGGTTTGCCCCAACTGTTCAACAATTTTGAAGTCGCTTCTCTTTATGATCTTCAAAATCTCGTCCATTTCACATGCGGAGGGTTCTTCATCAGCTACGTCTTTGTAGGGTACTTCAATCTCAACCGGCTCAACAACCTTTTCCTTCCCTCTGATATTGGTACTTGGCTTGGCAGCAGTAATGCGGATGGGCGTCCTTGTAACAAATGGTGGTGAGATATTGGGTGAAAATATTCTTCCGGTTCTAGTTACCTTGCTTAAGCCAGCTATGTTGCTGACATCGTTATCTTTTTCTTCTTCGATCCAGCCATCTTGTTTAATCCCATGATAGAACACTTCAGCACCGTAATTCCATGGTACCGCTTTATTTGAAGAGTAAGAAATTGGTCCAGGATTGGTAATTATTAATGGAGCAATAGTGGGTTCATTTGAAATCCTAATAGGACCTTTGGAGATGATCCTAAGAGGCCTGTTTGAGATGGTAATAATGGAAAGGTATTCACATTTGTTAATCAAACTCTTAGCTAGCGAAGTCTTTTCAAACAGGATTTTATGGCTATCCATCAGGCGTTGTATGCCTTTTTTCATCCCTTCACATCCATTGAGTTGTCTTGTACATCACACACAGTCCTTTTCACAGCCAGGGAAGATCCCAGCTTTCAATAGATTGTTCTTGATTACATTCAGCGGAGTAGTCATTTCTTCAACAGAGGCAACAAAAATTGTATCTTCAATAGCATTAACACTCTTGTCATGCTTCGGCATTGGAGCAGTGATTACATTCGGAGTTGGAGGACGATCAAACTTAATATTCTTGTTGTCAATCAAATCTTGGATTTTGTTCTTCAAGGCCCAGCACTGGTCAGTCTCGTGCCCGGGGCTGTTTGATTGGTAAGCACACTTAGCGTTCGAATTATACATTGGTGATAAGGTGTCAGGGTTGGCGGGAGAATCGCACAATGTCACTAAATTAGCCTTGAGCACATGTTGAAGGCCTTGAGACAATGACATACCTAACCTCTTAAATTTTTTCTTGGAGTTTCAAAATATTGATGATTTGTAGATGGTCTTGGAGTAGGAGTTGGATTGGAGATTCGGACATCATTGACAAACGGGTGATCATTCTTCTTGGTATGGGCCCTTGCCCTATACACAAAATTGACTTCCTTCTTTGCAGCAAAAGGTTTCTTGATAGGATTGGGAGTGGAGGTAGACGCCACAGAGATCTTCTCACTCTTGATGCCACTTTCAACTCTTTCACTGGTTAAGATTAATTCAGTAAAACCAGAAGAAGAGCATTTAACCAACAGATTAAAGAAAGGACCAGATAAAGTGCCCATGAACATGTATATGTTCTCCCTATCAGTCAAGGGAGGTTAGACCCTACTAGCAAGGTCTCTCTACTTCTGTGCATATTCCTTAAACCCTTCATTCTTCCCCATGGTCATATCTTGGAACTGAACCCTCGTTGGCGCCATGTCTATGTACCATTCAAGTTGTGTCCCAGCCAAGCTCTCTTGGAAAAAGTGAACCTAAAGCTTCTTATCAGCGGTGTGCGGCTGTATCTTGCGGACATAATATTTCAAATGGAGTTTTGGACAATAAACCCCATCGTACTTTGCAAAGAGTGGTACTTTGAATTTGTGGGGAATGACTACCCAAGATATCAAACCCAAATCATCAAAATCTAAACCGGGGATGGCTTGGATTTCAACAGCTTTCAATCTGTCTTCTAACTGCTTGTATTTGATATCAGCGAGTGGATACTGCTCGTTGAAATAATCATCATTAGATTCTTGATCATTAGCACATTCATCTTGAGTACTCTTGACCTTACCGACCTGGTTCTCATCCTCTTCAGATAAGTCTCCTCCTACTGGGATTTGACGGATTGTCTCCTTGAATCTTCTACCCGTGTTGAGTAGAGCTTTCTTCTTTGGCTTCTTCTTAACGACCATCAAAGCCATCATATCTTGCTTCCCCTTGGCTAGTGCTAGTAGAGCTTCCTGAAACTGAGAATTCTGGGCTTGGAGATCCGCCAGTCTTCTCTAGATCCATCTTGCTGAAATAAACAGCAGAAAGATAAGGAAACCTGTTATGCGAAAGCCTGTCATGTCATGATGCATGGAATATGTACATGCAAATGATTTCAAGGATTAATGAAATTTAAATTTGTATAGACAAAAGAATGAACAAACATTAATCTTCATTAGAAAAATAAGAAAGATTACATCATGCCTCTTAGGCTTACAAAATAGCTTCCTAAGATAAAAAGACTGAACGCATCCTCTTTGGCGTGAGATAAGCGTTCACACTTTTCTCTTCTTGTAATTGCTTCGTAAGCTCCAAGACCCTCTTCTCACTAGCATAGAATTGGGCCTCGAAAGTATCTCGTTCTTCCTTCAGCTAGATCCAACCCTTTTGTAAGTCTTCAAGAGAGGTAGGCATGTCGGGATGGAGGATAGTGTAGGGAACATCTCCTTCAACCACAGGCTCCACGATGACTGGTAAGATGGAGGAATAAGGCATCACAAGTTTCTGAGCACGAGCTCGCACCCATTTAAGGTAAGGCTCGAGGGGAATGGAATTCTTGTGTCCTAGTGTCTTGCTATCCACCTTGTTTAACATCCTCCAGGCTTGGATAAACCTCTGATGGTAACCTTGATCGTCGCTCTCGTAGTCAAATACAAAACCTTGAATAAGCATCTCGTGTGGACCATCCCTTCGGGCGTAACCAAACTGTCTTAAGGCTAAATAAGGGTTGTAGGTGATACATCCTCTAATGCTAAGTAAAGGTACATTAGGGAATTCTCCATAACGGTCGACGATAGTAACATTCTCCAAAGAGCGGGAACACCAATGAATATCTGAATGTTTGAGTGTCATCAACCTATGTGACCACCTTGAACCTTGCTCATTCTTCAATACAGATTGGGGAAGATGTGAAATAAACAATCTTGCCAAAAGAGGAGTACAACACATAAGGATACCTCTTTTCCTCATGGTACGAGTGTGAAAGGAATGTAGGATGTCCCCTAGCAAAGTAGGCACCGGATTATGAGACATGAAGATTTTGACGGTGTTCATGTCTATGAGTTGGTCAGGATTTGGGAATAAAACCATCCCATAGATAAGGAGACCCACAATTTCCTCAAAGGCTTGCAAATCCAAAGAGTTCCAACAGTTTTGGGCTTTCTCAAACAAGAACTTTGCTAGGAAACCCTTGACACCACTCCTTATTTCCAAATTAGTTGTGATATCAGATGGTTGCAAGTGTAGAGCTTGAGCAATCTCTTCTGGCTTTTTATCTCTTTCCGTACCGTTGAAAGGTAGTTGATCGAGAATGGGAATCCTCAAGAGTTGTGAGAATTCTTCCAAAGTTGGCACAGGTTGATAATCGGGAAATGTAAAGCAATGGTGTAAAGGATCAAAGAACTGAAAGAGCACCTTCATCATGTCTTCATCAGTGTTGGAGGTGACCAAGTTTAGTAGGCGACCATGTCTTTCGATGAATGTGGAATTTTCAGGAATCCTTGATGCTAACTCTTTGAGTTGGGGAGGTATCCTTACGAGATTGACTTGAATGGTTTTCCTGCGAATAGAATCCATGTCCTACAAAACAGAACAAAGATAAATCCCAAAAAATTCTTGAAATGGTTAGTGAGTATGAGTATGATGTCATGATGTTTATGATTTTATGTACAAGTATATATATACAAACAAAGCAAACAAGTCCTTAGGTTTAGGCTTGCATGGAGTCTCATAGGTAAGTACTCTCTTGAAGTTTAGTTGGCTCAAACTTGTCTTAGTAATGGTAATCGGGTTCTAAGGAGCTCAATATCACTGATTTGTTTCCTTGGGCATTGTTTCAGCGCAAGCCTCTTTAATGGCGACCGAAATATCCCAAAAAACCAAACCTCAATGAGTGTAGTATCGAGTATCTACCAACTTTGGACTACACCAAAGCCGGTCATCTCACTATGTCCTAAAGGCCAAGTTGGTCAAGTAAAGGGCCTAAAAGCTTATTAGTGCTTCATGACATCACTCAGCGGTCCCGTATTCTCCTTGACTCCTCAAGGGCTACCGGTACCCACAAATATGTCACACTAATGTAGTTATTGCTTAGACCGTTTTGGTATACCCCGCATAGTTTCCACAACGTATTGCTACTTACCTATAAGGTAACCCAAATTCGGGTAGAGGATTCAAACCCAGACAAAGACCAAAATGTAAAGCAAACAAGTCAAACAAAGAAATCAAGTAAATGTGATCTAGCCCTAAGGTAACCCCACTTTTAGAAATTCCCCAGCATAGTTGCCAGCTCTGGCGATACGGTGGGAGAACTGACTTGGGTGTTTTGTGTTTTATCACAAATGTTGCAGTTAGCAAGAGTTGCCACCGACTTTTCTTTTTTCCAAAAGGAAAGGTGAAAAAGCACAGGAAAGACCTTTGAGATTATTTCTTGAGTTCGGGGGGTAGATTATGAAAAGGAAAGGTATTAGCACCCTTTTCATCCATGGTTTTCCATGGGCTCTTAGTTACTTGCTAGATCGCTTGCTTTTGTTTAAAAATGTGTTTTGTGTGATTTTTGAAAGTATTTTTGAAAAGAGGCCATTGTTTAGGCAAACTTTTGTAATGATTCTCGTTCGTAAGAATGTATACAAAGGTGTTGATCTTTTGAAAATGTTTCATGTTTGGAAAGTGTTTGTTTTGAAAATAAGCAAGGATGTTTGATTTGAAAGTTAGCAAGAAACTAGGAACATTCTACCTACTCAAAAAGTCTTTCATGTTCATTTCCTCTTTCCTTTGGCATTGTCATCTTACCATTGATTTGGTAAGTAACCCTATCTTTGTATGTAAAGGGACGGGCGTGGGTCATCGCATAGCCATGATAGAAATGTTGTGAGATATCTTAGCATTTCTCTTTGAGGGACTAAGATCATTTTGAAAGGCAACATTTGATAGCATCCTCAAGGGACTATGATCTTGTATTTTAATTGCTTTTTGCTAAGATATACCACATGCATAACATGGCAATTTTTGTAAGGCAACAAAGTGGAATTACCCTAAGGGTACAAGTGTGCAAGTGTGTTGGTTTACATGCATTGTTTTGTCTTGAATTAGGGTTTGCTAACTTGTTAATTTTATCTTTCCATACAAATCCTAACTTATTAGCATTTATATAAAGCGATAAATTGCGGAAAGTAAAAATACTAAGCTATTACATCATTAGGGGGGTATACAAACTTAGAAATGGGGATTGCAAGAAATTAAATTCCTAATTATCTATTACAACCATATTGACATAATGTACAAGAACGAAATGGACTTTGTTTAAGAAAATATTTTTAGTCTTTTGGTTTTAAAAGAAATAAAATAAAATATGTGAATATAAAAACGATTTTGGTGTTTTTTTTATTAATGAAAATAAAAATGATGATAAAGAATAATAAGAGAAAAAGGGGTCAGAATCAAAATCAGCGCATTGCTGAAGTAAGAAGCTCTGACTCTGGTGTGCTGCAAGTCAGAAGGAAAATGTTAGCAGAAAAGGGGACGGTCAGAAGTTCTGGTTCCGAGTACACTAAAGTTCTCGGGTTGTTGGGGACAAGGAAATACTAGGAGTTCTGATGCAACTGTCAAACTTGAAGTTCTAATATTACTGGTAGGTCAGAAGTTCTGGTTATTGAGAGAATCTAGAACTTCTGATGTAGCTGGACATCTAGAAATTCTGATAATGGGTAAGTGAAGTGTCAAATATTGTTGGATGGGAATGTATAGAAGTTTTGGTCTATGATCAATGTTTTGATAAGCAATTAAAGGGATTGATCTAGAAGTTACGGTCCAATTAATGGGGTAAAAGTGTCAGGAAATAAATGTAATAAAAAAGGGTGTTTCTGGGGTTAGAACTCAGGATCCTTAACACTAATGTCTTATGCATACACTCTCTACCACTGGTGGCTATACATCCGATATTAGAAGCATAAACATAAACATATAACACAAAGTAAGTTCTGATGATGAGCTTTATCTCCAAGCCAGTTAGAGCATCTGCAGCTTAGCCATTTCTCAACAAAAACAGAAAATGCACACATAATAGTTATGGCAAGTTTCATCATGGTTTCAGAAGTATAAAATATTAGAACTGTAAATCAGAAGCAAACAGGAATTTTGCTAATCCTAATTTTGAGTCCTAGTTTCCTCAAGAAGTTCTGAACTGAGATTCTCTTTACTTAGGCAAAAATACATGAAATCTGAGTATGCACATAATCAGAGCCATGATATCTATGTTGTATCTTTGAAAATGCAAGCCTATAAATTCCTAAACAATGAGATACAAGTCAGAAGAAACTTACTTTGCTTATGGAGATTGTTCTGAATTAGATTCTGGTTCAGGCTGCTGTGATATTATGGTCAGCTTTCTCATGTGCTCAGAAGGCTGGAACAATCTTTAACTTGAGCTAAGGAATGGCTGGAAAATTCTGGAACAACCAAGAATCGAAGTTCTGCTTTTTGAAATGTAAGTTGGTGGAGATGGAATTGCAGTTTGTAAATAGAAGTTAGGATTGTTTCCAATTTGCCCAAGATATGTGCAGGAAAATTAGAGTTTGGGCATGAAAAGAAACAGAAGCTTAGCATGTTTTTGTGTTTATGATTTTAGTTTCTAGATATTTGAAATTTCAGCAAGGTTTCAAGGCTAACTTTAAAATTCTCCCCCCTCCTTATAGTTTCAAATGAAGTTCAATTTATAGGAAAGGATTTAGTAGCTTGGGGAAATCAAAAGTACAACCATCATACACTAGGCGCTGACTTGTTCTTGAAGCAAGTTCAAACAAGTAAGGTTAACAGCTTTTAGTCGTGCGTAAGCTGGATTTGTAAGCATGAATTAAGAAAAAGTACCCTCGGAGGCAAAAGCAAAGCATGGGCCCAACATAAACTTGTACAACAGTTTTCTTTTCAAGGACAACAATGGTACTTCTTTATCACACGTGGGGAAATCCTTTGGATAAAAACTCAAAAGTAGTTATGTGAATTAAATGATGATGAGATTTATCAAACCAGAAATCCTGCGCTATGAGATTGTGCATCATAGCTTAGATCTAAGCCAGAAGTTCAGCATCAGCGCAACTTAGAACAAAACATCCAACTTTTGATCCTTTAATCTTTTTGCTCCAGTATGTTCTGAAGGAGTTCACAGACTTTTCTGAAAGTTTGTAACACGCTTTGTAGACTTTCTTTGAATTACTTTTTCAAACTCTGGTTGAACGTTTGTGAAAACTGGCCCAGAAGTTCTAACCAAAATTTGTCTTGAAAGTATCCAGAATCTGCTGAGTGTTTCAGTTTCATGGGCGTGTCTTTGAACATTTATAACTTGAAATTCCAGCATTTCCAGGAGAAGTTCTGTTCTGCAATATTTTAGGTCTTATTGAGATCTAAAACTCTTGTGTTAGAAATTCTTCCTTAATCAGCTGGCATCATGGTGATAATTTGATCAGAAGTTCTGAGCTTGTCATGTTTCTTAAACACTTAGAAAAATTCTAAGTATTTTAGAATTTTGACTTTTGAATATCTTGATGAAACAAAGTTCATATTTCAACATGTCTTGATTAAATATGATTTTTGAAACTTGATTTTGATCAAAAGTCAAAGTTTGACTTTTCAGTGTGCAAATGACCATTTTGCCCTTGTGCCAATTCTAAGCTTAAATTGATGTATCAGTACTGCAAACTTGACGTCATAGAAGATCTTGTGAGAGAATCCTTGAGAAGTGAGAGGGCAAATTTTGGGGTACAACACTCAGGTTTAAGAAGATTGAACAGGGGCAGCTGTTGTACCCCAAAATTTTCTCTCTCATGTTTTTCCAAGATTTCCTCTTGCATAGGTGGTTACAAACCTTTGCCTAAAGAAAAGGAAATTTTTAAAATTATGGTTAAGTATCCTTCGATTGACATCGGCAAAAGGTCCTTCAATTGGCATCTTCCAAAGGTCCTTTGATTGGCATATGAAAAAGGTCCTTCAATTGGCATCTACCAAAGGTCCTTCGATTGGTATAGGGCCTTTCGATGGGCATTTCCAACAAGGCAGCTTCAACGGGCATCTTAAATAAGATTGTTTTTTGTTAGAGCGTACAAAGTTCCTTTCAACAGGCATGTTAACCAAGTGATGTTTCGATTGACATATTAACAGGGCGATATTCTGATTGTCAAAGTTAGAGAAAATGAGATCAAAAAGAGCAAGAACTGAGAGGGTTCTAGAAGATCTGATGATGTGCATTCGAATTCATGCAGATTGGAGAGGATAACTCTGAGCCTTTCTGCAGACTATGGTTCAAACGTAGAAGCTCTGATGCTGAGAATATGAGCAATTCGAATCAAGATGCAGAGCCATCGAAGAGAGCAAGGCTTAATATTTAATCGAAGGAGTCGTGATAATGAAGTTGGTGAAATTCAAATTCAGAGCCTTCGAAGGAAAACAAATGTTCTGATGAGGGAAGTTCTAGGAAATTAGAATCAGGACTTGGAGCCATCAAGGAGTTTAGAGCAACACTTTGATTAGTCAATAAGATAACGCTTTGATTGGACCAAGTTCAAAGCCATCGAAGAGAGAAAAACTTGAGACTTAATCGAAGGAACCATGATGAAATCCTTAAGCCAAATTCGAACAAAACACCTATCCTAACCTGTCCATGTTCACCCAAAGTTCAAAATGGCATATTTTCCTTGCAAATATGGCAAGAATTAAATGTTGATCATGGATTCAATTCCTGAGTTATAGGCCATATTCTTGCCTTGTTTGTTCCTAAATCCACAAGAGCTGATTCGACCAGAGTGATTCTTTTCAAATCAAGCAATCAAAGCAGAGGTTGGCTCAATCAAAGGAGCCATGGCATCGAAGCTGGTGCAATTCGAATTAGAGTTCAGAGCCTTTGAAGAGAACAAATTCGAAGGGAAATGGATCTGCATGGGCATGTCAGCTTTCAATTTTCATCATATTGGAGGCCTAAACAACTCATAACAGGTTGGCAGTAACACATGAAAATAGATTGACACCTGATTGAATCAAATATAACAAGTCTTTATGAAGAAATCAAATCAAATCTCTTCCTCATAATGGACCAAGATTTGATACATAAATGTTGACCTAAATTCCCTTGTCTATATAAACCTCATGATCTTAGATAAAAAGACACACGGATACACACATAGATTGCCTCATAAAAAAGCAGTTTGCCCCACGAGATTCCTTAAAGTTGCACAAAATTTCCAAAGACTATCAAACTCGAAGCTGATTTTGCAAGCAGCCTCCGTCCAGACTAACACCTGAATCGTGTTCCTGGGATTCACGCAGAAGCATCCCTCATACAATCCCTCTGTTGGTAATTTTGTCTTTAATCTCAAACTTGTTAAACATGATTTAAATTCATACATATTGCTGCTAATGTTCATGTTGAGTATGTTACATGTGAGCAAAGATGCAGGATTGAGATCATGCCATTGTTGGGGCACGGTCTGAGTTTACCTTTGATTCTTACAGCTTTAGTTTATCTTCGATGGGTAAAACACCATAGGGGGGCACTAAGCGCGCAGATTTGATATTTAAGTTAATATTGTGTTTTTTGTTTCTAACGTAATATTGTTGTTTCGTTTGTACCAATGAATGGAAATCTTTCGACCAGGTTGGTGAGGAAGATGTGCTGCAACGAAAAGACCTGGGTTCGACACCCAAGTCATACATTTTGTGTTTTTTCTAACAAACTTCCTTGCAGATCCAGTATCTCAGATCGAAAGATGTCACATCCAGCTCGAATGCCCCAGACGTGCAGTCTCTTAGGCACCTTCGAACAGCCCTCTGGATCGAAAGGCAACCCAAGCCTCTTTGATCCAGGCCTTACTTCTAAGAATGAACTCTTTTCATTTAGTGTTCTTATCTTTCGATTTTGTCCCTTCTTTTGGTTGTTTGTCCTTACTTCTTCTAAGCTTTAATTAACATTAAAAAACCACAAAAACATTAGGCTAAACTTTTTATATTAAATTAATTTTGTCAATTAATTAATTAATTATTTTAATATTTTCTTTTAAAAAAACTAAATTTTAATAGACTTAGTATTTCTAATTCAATTTCTTTTCATAACAAAAGAAAACAAAAAAAATCCTTTCACTTAGGATTTTAGACGTATTTTCAATTCATGCGCGCATTTATTTATTTTAGCATTTTTTGTTAATTATGTAACTGTGTCCGGTTTGTAATAGCTTAATTAGGCTTTTAATTTCCGCATTTTACATTTTCAATCAAATATAATTGTAACTGCCCCAAAGCTTTGTAATAGCCATAGGTTTTACTTTTCGCACTATATTATATTCCTGTATATAAGCTGCTAGTAAATTTGGTGTGTATGGCAAGAACTAAATAATCAGTCTTAGATCACTAACATCAAGATAATATATCTTAAAAAAGCACACTATTGCACACTTGCACCCCTAGGGTATCTCCCACTTTGGTTGCCTTCGGAAATGGTCATGTCCCTCGAACATAGGGATACCTTGGCAAAGACCCCTAAGTTCAAAGTCATCATAAAAGATCATAGTCCCTTATTGTCCCTCAAGTTACCTACGAGAAATGATCTTGTCCCTCAATGTTTCCTCTGAATATATGATGACAGTCCCTTTGAACTGCTAAGATATCTTTACATGTTGCCTTCAATGACCATTACGTTCCTTTCGATAGTCCCTCAACATCCAACTACTAGGGTTACCTACTCACTAATAGTAGGATAACACTGTCTAAAGGATAGGAGGAAAAGAACAAAAAAATTTTGAGTAGGTAGATAACTGTTATGTACTTTCTCAAACAATTATTCTTACACACCACACTTTCAAAGACTTTTCAAACAAAGTTTTCAAAATGCTTCATCACACTCTTGAGGACTGATACAAGGGTTATCATAAAGTGAATCTCCACACTAAGGCATTTTCAAACAAAAACTTTTTCAGACAAACACGAAAGCAATTTTCAAAAATGAGCAAGTACCTAAGAGCCCCTAGAAAACCACAGATGGAAAGGGTGCTAACAACTTCCCTTTCTATAATCTTCCCCCCTTACTCAAAAACTCTCCAAAAAAAGGTCTTTTTCTGTTCTTTTCACCCTTTCCTTTGTTGGATAAAAGAAAAGTCGGTGGAGACTCTTGCTTACCGCGACATTTGCGAACAAAAAACGCAAACCAGTATTAACAGTCAGTTCTACCACTATATCACAGTCTTTCTTATTCTTTTCTTGCTCTTTTAGAGATAGTTCTATCCATATCATTAGTTGGTAGGTAGCCCTATCTATTGGATGTGAAGGGACAGGCGTGGGTCATCGTGTAGTCATTAAAGGAATTTAATAAGGATTCTTTAGCAATTATCGTTTAAGGGACTAGATCATCTACCGAAGGCAACATCGAAATGGCCATCGAGGGACTACGATCTTTGTTTTCGAGGGACTTTTCTAAAGCGTCCCCATGTTCGAGGGACATGACTGTTTTCCGAGGCAACAAGGGAAGTTACCCTAGAGGTACGAGTGTGCAAGGTGTGTTGTTTTCAATTATGTTTATCTTTGAAATTAAGGTTAGCTACTGATTGTTTTCATCTTTCCATACAAGCCTAATTACTAAAAGTAATAATATAGTAATAATGAAAAATGGTAAAGTGGGGAAAATAAACCCTAAGCTATTACACGACTTTGGGAGAGGTACATAATAGAAATGCGGAAAGTAAACCCTAATTACTATTACAAACCGAGAAGCAATTACATAATCATAAAAAATACGAGAAAAGAAATCTACGCTAATTGTAAGACTAAGAAAAAGGAAAAGGAAATTATTTTTGGTGATTTTTTTATAAAAAGGTTTTTTTGATGATTAACACTAAAAACCTAATTAATTTTTAATTAAAAGTTAATTAATTAAATTGAAAACCTAAAAATTCCTATTTTGATTTTAATTTAAACAAATGATTAATTAAATTAAAAACCTAAAAAACTAATTTGATTAGAGTTTGAGAAAGAAAAAAAGGTTTTGAAAAAAATAATAGGTTTTGAAAGAAATTAGGTTTTTGTTTTGGTTTTCAAAGGAAAATAAGGAAAAGAGTAAGAAGAATAAAGAATAAACCAAAATTTCCAGGGGTGGGTGTTAAACCCATGCCCTTAGCATTCCTGCCCATCCTGTCCACCATTGCGCCAAGTGCGCGCTTGTGTTTAGGAAAGGAAAGCAACGCGTTTCATCTTGTACCTGCAAAACATGGAAATTTATGGAACAAATCTCAAAATGACAAAAGCAAAGATCGAACCCATGCCCTTGCATAATAAATCCTTAGCGTGCGTTTTAACCATTGAGGTGGTGATACATCCAGTGTTATTGGTGAAATAAAATAAACATAACATTAACAAACATTTTATGACTAGAGAGACATCGGAGCCCTAGCTCCGGTCATCTTCTCCGATAGCTTATTTTTATGTTCCTGCGAAACAAACAAATATTAGCAATCCAGGGGGACCCTGCCCCCCTAAATCAAGGTTTGCAAATTCAATGGAATGATTAGTTTGGGCTAAATCGCGCTGGTTTAGGAGCTACAGCAAAAATTGCATAGATCGATGTCATTATGGCAACTCGTGATTCTTGTAGTATGAAGGTCATGCGATTGACTTTTCCTGCACTAACATACCTCAGAAACACATTATTATAGTTAGTATGCGTTAAAATTTAAAGGAAACAAAAATACAAAATTCATGCAATAAGGTAAATTGGTGATGCATGTTCATGCATTTCAGGCCCTTTAGATCATTGGAAATAGTTTAATCTTACTCTCTTGCATCCCTGAAAGTGAATGGAATGGTTAGAGTGCTTTGAAAACGGCTACAAATACGGTTTACAAACTGCCCTAATGTGAATGATTTTGTGATTTTTTTTTCAAATTTTCTTGCACAAGGTTTTGTAGTTCAGGGTTTGTATGAATGAAGAAAATATATAGGTTGAATTTAGGTCAGAAAAACATGGGCTTGGACTCTTGTAATAAGACTTGATCTTATTTTGTTTTATTTTGAATTTTAAATAAATAAAAATTAAAGATAAATAAATAAAAAACCAAGGGGGTTCATGAGTAAGATGTGAGGTTCATGTGAAGTGTAGAACTCGTTTGGACTTTGAATCAATAGCCCGAATAGCCTAAAAATTCAAGTTTCCTCAATTTGAACTTCATGCATTTGCTCAAAATTTCCCAACTTGCACTAGTCATAACTCTCTCAATTTTTATCATTTGAAGGTGATCTTAGACTTTTTGGAAATCTCAAGATATCCTATACAATATATATATTTATTTGTTTTTGCATTTGAAGACTTTATCTTAATGTAAGTTGCCTTGACAAAAAGTGTCTTTTTGTTGACTTTTGAAAAGACCTATAATGTATTGGCCCATATCTCTCAAATGAAGCATTTTTGGACTTGAACTTAGAGAGACAAATTTGTAGAAAATTGAATTTCCTTCAAAATGAGATTTGTTTAGGGAAGATCTGATGAAGCATGTGAAAGTTATGCTTGGTCAAAGTTCAGTTGACTTCTCCTTAAGAAAACCCTAATTTGGCAACTTTTGACTTTTGATGATTTGAGAATTTTTCTTGATGAATCATGATCAACCATTGATAAAATGATGAATATGACTTCAAAAACTTGATGTTGACCAAAAATCTTGAAGTTTGACAGTATGTTGACCATAATTGACTTTTTGTCCAATATAGTTAACTTTCAATCATCTGAGCAATTGACTAAGCAAACTTATGATACAAGGCATGAAACTTGGTATGAGAATATTTGGAGACATATAAGAATCCATGAAATCCACTTGAGGCCTTAGAAACCCAATCTTCCTTGAGAAAAGTGAAACCCTAGTTGTAAGTCCATTACTTAGGAGGAGAATTTGTCTGATCAATTCTTGAGTGACCTTGAGCATTTGAGAACCCTAGGAGAATGTTTTGAGATAAAAAGAGAGGGAAAATTTTAGGGTACAATAGATGCCCCTGTTCAATCTTCTTAAACCTAAGGAGTTAGATTGGCATGTCCTCCATTCTTGATTTGAAGGTGGAAGAGGATTGAACACTTAAGAGCCCAGAAATTTGCACTCATGTGTGCAGGAAGTAATGTCGTTGGTTGATAATATTGCTTGAATAGGCTTAAAGATGCCTGTAGTGGTAGAAATGTTTAAGACTAAGACATTGGGTTGACTTAACTTATACAGATAAAAATAAAAATCTCCACTGCGCTTTATTGTTTCCAAAGGAATGGGAAAAGAGCGAATAACCCAAAAAAGAGGGGGAAAGATTCAAGTTAAGGGGGTTGGTTATGCAAAGGGGAGGTATTAGAACCCTAAACATCTATGGTACTCCGCATGAACCTCTTTGTAAAATCTGTATATTTTGGCTATAAAATGTTGTATGTAAAATAGATGGTGGAGGTGAGAAAAGAAGTATATACTTTTTTATAATTTTTGCACCGCTGCAATTGCAAACCTTTATTTCCTATGTACCACCTTTCGTGCAATAGGGGATCATCGTTATTGTCCGTGTGGAAAACATACTTACTACCCACAATCATGAGGAATGATAATTTGCATCATCTCAAAGTGGAGGATATGGCTTAGATTTTAAAATCCACAATGCCTCACTCAACACCCAAGTGGAAAATATATCTCTTCACTACATATTGTAGAAGTATAGTTGTTTGTATCACTATAAGGATTGACAAGAGTCTAATCTTTTGAGAAAGGTTTTAAAATAAAAACCCAAAGTGGCAAAATGGTTTGAAATGAGATTGATTGACTTTTAGTCTTCTCACAAAAAATGTCAAGGTATTTTTAAGTTGATTGAAGTTTATTTATGAAAAGGTTTTGAAAATGCATGGACCTATGTCCAAGTTTATTATGAAAGTGGTTCAAGTTAAAAAAACAAGAAGAGTTTTCAAAAGGAGAGAGGAGATTTTTGAAATTAAAGAAGATGGGAGGAGAAGAAGAGACTATTCTAAAGCATAAGATAAAAGCCAGGGATAGGAACCATCTAATCAACAAGAAGCCAATTCTTGACATTATGAGTCAAGATAGAATTACCATTCTTTGGATTGAAACCAGGTAAGCAAAGATACTAGACCTCTTGAGAGAACCAAACTTCAAGTGTATTAAGTCTTCACAAAAATTGGGAAGAGTAACGATTGTATATGGGTGAATTCTAGACTACAAACAAAGTATGTAATCATAATAACCTGCACACAAAGAAAACAAACAACCCAATTTCTTGAGGTAAACCTCAAGAACTCCAGACAAAATATCAATTAAGGTCACAAGGTCTCCAACATAGGCCAAGGTCTCTAACACTAAGTCCAAAAAGTCCAATACTCAATGATGCCAAGGATAGTAACCAAATAGTCCAAGTATCATTAAAGTTTTTTAGGGTTTATGTTGATTATTAAGTGTCTTAAAAAAAGGAAATAAGAGCTCAAATGAGCAAAAACAAAAATGACAAGAAAGTAAATGCCCAAATGAGCAAAGATGAAAATAGCATGAAATGTAAAATGCTAAAAGTAAATGATACATGAAATAAAAGGGCATATAATAAAAACACAAGATAAAGTCAATTATTAGTGATTAGTGGTTAGCTGGATGATCATCTTGAAACTTGTATTTGGAACTCATTAGAGGATTGGTAGAACCAAAGCCACCACACAACAAGTTGCATTTGCTTTTTGTCAAGTATATCATTCATTTGGAATCCTCACAAGTACAATTTAATGATCAACGATGTTCAAGTGATCCGCGTTGACCAAAAGTGTTGTAGATCCATTAGAGGATTGATAATACCAAAGCCTCCACATAATGAATCTCAAGGTTATTGGATCAAAGAGATCAAATTAACATACTTGGGCTTGCAAACATAGGTTTGGGCCATGAATGATCATTTATTCGAATCAGGACAAAATTTAGCGCTATGTTAAGCAATCATAAGTGGACTTATATAGAAGTCACGCCTATTTTGAGGCCGTTCAATAGCAATCTATGCACCATTTGTGTTGAGACATGATATAGAGATCATGCTCCAATAACACTTAGTGCAATATGAAAGGGATGAGATGAAGAGGGGTGGGAGAGAACATACAAACCACTTTTGAATTAAATTTAAATTAAACTATTATTAAAATCATTCATTCATTTTTGTGGAGTTAGACTCAACACCATGGATCCAATGATGTTAACAAAGTTCATGACCAAAAATTCAATCCAAGATCAGCCAGAAAATAATCAAAATAATATTGCATTTAATATATATATATATACATTAAAAAGGTTTTAAAAATGTTTTTAAAATGGAAATAAAAGAAAAAAAAACATCATCTATATTCAAATTAATCATGAAATAAAAAGTGAGGCCATAGAAAAATCAGAAAAGGGCTCAAATATTTTTACAAAATTTTTGGTAATTTTTTTAAAGTCAGAAACTATTTTTTAAAATTAAAAGAAATGAGTAAAGTAAACCAAAAATGATAAAAAGTAACAAAATCATAAACAAAAATAAAATGAGGTCACCAATATTTGTCACAATATCATTAGATCATTTCATAATTTTTTCAGAATTTAAAAATGTATACAAGTATTTTTAAACATTTAAAACAATTCAAATAAAGTGAAAATTTATAAAAAATACCAAAACACAAAATTAAATTGTGAAAAAATAAAACTCAGAAAGAGAATAATCAAAAATATTTTTCATAATTTTTTCAGATTTTTTGGACGAAAAATGAATTTTCTATGATTTTTTTAACTTTAAAACAATTAAATATAAAAACCAGAAAATAAAATAAAAACCAAAAAGATGTGGACCAATGGATGAAAGTCAAAATGCATTAGTAATCAAATCCAAGGGATCTGGCGCACTGTGCATATCATGGTCATTAGTGAATAAAGCATAGGATCATTAATTAAATCAGATTTAAAAAAAAAACAAATGGCGCGCCTTCATTGGTTGGAAGATGACACGTTGGTCATCTTCAACCTCCAGCCAACGTGAATTGCAGGTCTCTTAAATTGTAAAATCAGAAGCTCAGACCTATGTCATTTGCTTCGTCTCTTCAAGACGAAGACAACCACACCCTCGCGACAAATTTATATAAACTATAGCTCAAGCAATTTGGAAGGAAAGTTTTGAAAAGGGATTTGAAATTTCATGGTCAAAACAAGTTTCCAGATAAAAGTGAGTGTTGCAACTAGAACCACGACAATGAGAGCATCACAATCATATCAAACTTTTGAAGAATTGATGAAGGAATCTACCTATTGAAGTTGAGTTGTAGAGCTCTGAAACTGGACTTCTATGGAGCAATATAGGGCACGATTCTTGAATGTAATTATATGGTTAACTTCAGGGAAGATTAAGGAAGGTGAATTGATGGAAAAATGGATTAAAAAGGCTTGAGAATAGATTTCGAAGTTACAGAATTTTGAGTTATGGAATAAGTTAGGCAGGGTGATTCTAGCTATCCAAGCTTGAGAAAATGAATGAGGGATGACCCTCTATTTATAGGGAATCAAATGGAATGTCCAAGCGTGTGAAATGATGAAGTTTGGAGGGAAATCATGTGAAGTTGCAAACAAGAAAAGTGTGACTTCTAATTTGATCAAAACTCATCCAAAATGCGCGTTTTGTTGTGCTAATCACTTCTGGAAGTTCACTAAACATGTTTAGAGGTAAAAACGCGTGGAAAACTTGTGATTAGAAGCCAAAACAAAGATTTCAAAATCTGACTTGTGATGAAACTTCACTTTCAAGTTACTAATTTCAAAACAATGGCATTCTCAGCTCAAAGGGTCTTAGGGCATGATTCTTGATGCTTTAGAAAGATTAGATTACAAGCTTTTCAATGGAAAAAGAATGGAATCAAATGGATGCTTGAGCTGAAAGTTGCATTGAGTCAAAGTTGGGGGAAAAGGTTGACTTTCCATACTTAGAAATATTTCAAAATTTTATTCAAAAGTGACCTATAATGTTTTGCATCCAAACATGGCCTTCCACTTGGAATTTTCTCTTGACCAAAAAAGATGGCATGAAATAGACTTCTTGAATGAAATTTTGAAACTTTAACCATTCAAAATCTCCAAAAAATGAGAGAGTTATGAATTGTTGAACTTGGCAAAAAATCATGAAATGACCTATAATCTTTTGTATCCTTAGGGCATCTTCCATCCATTTTCTCACTTTTCACATAAAAGAAGGCATAAAGTTCACATACTCAAGATCATTATGGAAAACGAATAGGCTCAAGGTGATAATAATTGACAAAGTTATGATCATTTGAAGTCACATATGAGAAATTGGGGGTTCATCTGAAGGACTTGTAATCTTTCTTCATCATCAAGCTTCTTCCACATGAAAACTCCTTGAAACTTTTGAAATGATTTGTTGATACCCCTTTGAAGAGAAATATGTTTTTGGAATCACTCAAAAATACCAAAAGATGATCAAGATATACTTCTTTGAAATTCAAAACCCTGGCTCCTAAATCAAGAAAATGCTTTGAGGAACTTTGACAATTTTGAACAAACTTCTTGTACCAACACAAATTCTTTGTAAATAAAAGTTGTTGAGGATGAAAATGAGAATTCATAGCCACCAAAACCACTTCCGTATCTTGAAAGTTGATAGAAATATGCACTTGTGACCAATGGGAACAAAGCCTTGTCCAAGCATGACAACTTCTCCAATCAACCCCTTGTACTTTTGAATCAAATTTGATAACCTTGAAATGTGGTGAACCAAAATAACCTTATCATGCCATTTCTTCTAAAAAAACTTCAATGGTGAGGTTTTAACTTCTCAAGCTTTATTTACTAGGGCATGGAAATAAACTCATGAACCCATGGAGCAACTTGCTAAATCTCATTGCCTTTACCTATATTAGTGACAAGCAAGACAAACCAACATTGCATTTTATTAATTAAAAGGAACAATCAAGAAAAAATATTCATGATCACAAAAGAAAAACAAGTCAAGGTGCTTGGTAATTCCTCAAAGATCAAGACTAGAGATAGGGAGGATAACCAAAAGTCCTAGTGTGATCTTGTTGTGATTGAATCAATATGGTATGATGAAGGGATCTTAGGGGTAAAAATTGGGGTACAACAGCTGCCCTTATTTAATTTTCTTCTATTCGAAGATGCGAAGGTTAAAAATCTTCGTGTCGACGTGATCGAAGATACTTAAATATAAAACAAACCCTATTTTGGCCCTAAGATGCCATGCAATGCTTATGAATATGAGTGCACATGGACAACTCCAAAGGGACGCAAAACACCACTGGGGATGTAACAAAATAAAGAAACAAGAGAGTAACCCAACCAGGAAAATAAGTCATTGGTGGATCAAAAGACCTGAACCAAAGAGGATGGTAAAAATCTAAAGGATACACCATCTTCTACGGAAGGCGAAGCTACCAACGTTTATTATAGGTAGAAAGAGGAAATAAATGACAACACTGACGTTTATTGAAGGTGAGCTACCCACGTTCACTAAAGGTAGAAGGAAAAGAAATAACAACACTGATGTTTACTGAAGGTGAGCTACCAACGTTCTCTGAAGGTATAGGGAAAAGAAATATCATAGCATCGCCATTCACTGACGATGAACTACCAACATTCACTGAGGGTAGCAAAAAGATAACAATCATCGACTTTCACTGAAGTTGACCTACCAACTTTCACTGATGGTAGAAAGAGAATATGTCATAGCACCATTATTCACTGACGATGAACTACCAACGTTAACTGAGGGTAGAAAAAAGATAACAATCACCAACTTTCACTGAAGGTGACCTACCAACTTTCACTGATGGTAGAAAGAAAATATATCATAGCACCGCTGTTCACTGATGATGAACTACCAACGTTCACTGAGGGTAGCAAAAAGATAGCAATCACCAACTTTCACTGAAGGTGACCTACCAACTTTCACTTATGGTAGAAAAAGAATATATCATAGCACCGACGTTCACTGACGATGAACTACCAACGTTCACTGAGGGTAGCAAAAAGATAACAATCACCAACTTTCACTGAAGGTGACCTACCAACTTTCACTGAAGGTGGAAAGAGAATATATCATAGCACCGCTATTCACTGATGATGAACTACCAACATTCACTGAAGGTAGAAAAAAGATAACAATCACCAACTTTCACTGAAGGTGACCTACCAACTTTCACTGAAGGTAGAAAGAGAATATATCATAGCACCGCCATTCACTGACGATGAACTACCAACGTTTACTGAGGGTAGCAAAAAGATAACAATCACCAACTTTCACTGAAGGTGACCTACCAACTTTCACTGATGGTAGAAAGAGAATATATCATAACACCGCCATTCACTGACGATGAACTACCAATGTTCACTAAGGGTAGAAAAAAGATAGCAATCACCAACTTTCACTGAAGGTGACCTACCAACTTTCACTTATGGTAGAAAGAGAATATATCATAGCACCGCCGTTCACTGACGATAAACTACCAACGTTCACTGAGGGTAGCAAAAAGATAACAATCACCAACTTTCATTGAAGGTGACCTACCAACTTTCACTGGAGGCAGAAAGAGAATATATCATAGCACCGTTGTTCACTGACGATGAACTACCAACATTCACTGAAGGTAGAAAAAAGATAACAATAACCAACTTTCATTGAATTTGACCTACCAACTTTCACTGATGATAGAAAGAGAATATATCATAGCATCGTCGTTCATTAGAGATGAACTACCAACGTTCACTAAGGGTAGCAAAAAGATGACAATCACCAACTTTCACTGAAGGTGACCTACCAACTTTCACTGATGGTAGAAAGAGAATATATCATAGCACCGCCATTCACTGATGATGAACTACCAACATTCACTGAGGGTAGGAAAAAGATAACAATCACCAACTTTCACTGAAGGTGACCTACCAACTTTCACTGATGGTAGAAAGAGAATATATTGTAACACCGATGTTCACTGACGATGAACTACCAACGTTCATTGAGAGTAGCAAAAAGATAACAAGTTTCCCCAAAATTCTGGCATCTCACCTAGAACGGGTCTCAACTTCTTCTTTAACCAAAGCATTTTTCCTGGAAAGGGTGACATATAAGTTGTCTCAAATAAAGAGACTACCACTTGTAAAGATTTCACAATGAACTGTCTCTGCGATATTGAAAGTCTTTCCATCTACTGGAGTATTTTGGTAGCAGACCGCAAACTATCCACTCACAGAGATGATAGCAAAAAAATAGTTACGTTGACTTTTACAGGGAAGTACAGGTTGCTCAAATAAAGAGACATGCCACTTGCTGTTATGGAGGATTGTAAAAAATGACTTTCTGGGGAAAGAAATATGACTTCCTGGGGAAATGCCAATATATTCCTGTTTGAGGAGATAAAAATCTTCTCGTGCAAAATAAATGCACATTTTCAAACCAATGCTCGAAACTTGCGGAAATCCAAAGTAATAATATTGCCGAGTATCAAAAATTCAAACCAGAAATAAACTGGAATGAGACAGTCTTCTGAAACACTTCCTTTGAGAAATAAACTCAAGAGGGAGACCCAAATCATCTAGACAAAGAGCTGTTCAAGAAGGCTGAAGTAAAAATCTTCCACGAGGGATAACTCAGTGGGGAAATTGAAAGAATGTACACTTTCTGCTTAAGGCTAACACTCTATTGGAGAGAGGACAACATAACACTGCAAAACATGGTAATATGTCAATAAAATATGAATGAGCGATGATTTGCCAATTTTAGCTATGCATGATGTATGTATGAATTTATGAGTGTTATCGCGCATATGCTGACAATATAGATATATAACACTGGGAGTAAACAGGAAAAACCAACTCAGGCACAATCAACACTCGGCTAAATCACATCCAAGATGAACAATCCAAGAAAAAGTAATTGCCAACTGAGGAAACAAAATCTACTGCCTGGTTTAACCTTATTGGGGAGAAAAGTAATTCGGAAGTAAACAAAACATAGCAACCAAACAGTACAGATATAGAGATACAACATCCTCTCCCATGCTTTACCAGGGAATAGCAATCAGACTTTAACGGGGAATCAAATATTTTCAAAAGTAATGCCTCTACTGAGGTTTGAAAAAATCAATTTCAAGTAGAGCAGAAGGACATCAAATCGACAAAACATTCATTGGGGAATTCGTGTTGACTTCATTGGGGAGGTCAACACCACCTTCACAAAGGGAAAACCAATATACATTCTTCCCTAGGGAAAACATAGGCCTGTATTCTTCGAGAGTAATTACTGTACCAACTTCTCTGGGAAGAAATAACTT
Source organism: Vicia faba (assembly GCA_948472305.1). Lineage (NCBI taxonomy): Eukaryota > Viridiplantae > Streptophyta > Magnoliopsida > Fabales > Fabaceae > Vicia > Vicia faba. The sequence continues at coordinate 1,259,134,973 of OX451739.1, read as the reverse complement.
CTATTAAACAAAAGAAACCTTCACTAGAGAAATCTTGGATTGAATCTTCATATCATGCCAACTCATAAAAGAGGAGAAATGAACCAAAACTTGATCGGGGATACTAGAGTCACAAACCTAATACAGCGAAAACACCTTGAGCATAACTTCTCCGGGAAACAAGACTTCTTAAAAGCAACTAGAGTTCGTCCAATCCTGGGATCACCATTTTTGTTTTTTCTCTCATGCGTCACAAATTTTAAAGTAAAGGAAAATTGTACATTCTTTTTGAAAATCAATTTTGTTATTCAATCTTTTCGCTTTGAAAGTTATTATCAATAATAAATGGAGTCTTTGAAAGCTAAATAAAATAAGAAATACAAAGAATTAGGTAAAATCTCAAATTTCATTAATAGAATGGTAGTCTGTGGATGGCGAGACTCCATGGATAATTACAAAGTTCAGAAAATGGTAATATATAATGGAAAATATACATTGAGATACAATGACCATTATCCCCTCTAACAACTTTTGAAATCCTGAGCAGCAGCTTATGTTAAATTATGATGAGGATCCGAGAATATTGTTGCTCCAATGATCAAGTCTTGTTAGATGTAGTTACTTACCAAGAAAGTCCCTAACTTTTGCCTAAGCTGCCCTTGCGGGTTTTCAACTTAGCGGGAAATTTATTCTGTTTATGTCTCTAATTTTTTCCTAGACCGCCCTTTCGGGTTTTCGGCCTACCGAAATGCTCTTCCTTGCCTAAGCCACCCTTTCGGGTTTTCAACTTAGCGAGCTGTTCTTTTATTTCTTTAGGCAAAGTATCTCTTGACTGCATCAGCATTTATGGGACGTGGGAACTCCTCGCCATCCATAGTTTCAAGAATTAATGCACTGCTAGAGAAGGATTTCTTGACAACATATGGGACTTCAAAATTTGGAGTCCACTTGCCCCTAGAATCAGCGTTAAAAGACATGATCTTCCTGAGCACAAGGTCGCCTTCTCTGAATTCACGAGGTTTGACCTTCTTATCAAAAGCTTTCTTCATCCTTTTCTGATATAATTGGCTATGACACAAAGCCGTCATCCTCTTCTCTTCAATCAAATTCAATTGGTCAAACCTGTTATGGCCCCATTCAACTTCTGACAACTTAGTTTCCATTATCACACGCAAAGAGAGAATCTCAACCTCGATTGGGAGCACAGCTTCCATTCCATACACAAGGGAGAACGGGGTTGCTCCTGTTGAAGTGCGTACAAATGTTCGATATCCATGCAAAGCAAAAGGGAGCATTTCATGCCAATCCTTATAAGTAACAACCATTTTCTAGATAATTTTCTTGATATTCTTATTAGCAGCTTCAACAACCCCATTCATCTTTGGCCTGTACGGAGATGAATTGTGATGTACAATCTTGAATTCCTCGCAAAGTTCTGTCATCATCTTGTTGTTCAGATTCAAACCATTATCAGTGATAATTCTTCTCGGCATACCATACCGACATATAAGATTATTCTTAATGAAGCGCACAACCACCTGCTTGGTAACGTTAGCATATGAAGCAGCTTCCACCCATTTGGTGAAGTAATCAATTGCTACCAAGATGAAACGGTGTCCATTCGAAGATTTGGGTTCTATCATCCCAATCATGTCAATACCCCACATAGAGAAAGGCCATGGGAAAGAGATCACATTGAGAAGTGTCAGAGGGACATGAACCTTGTCCGCATAAATCTGGCATTTATGACACTTCTTTGCAAATTTGTAACAATCAGATTCCATTGTCAGCCAATAGTAACCTGCCCTAAGCATCCTTTTAGCCATTGAATGTCCATTGGCATGAGTGCCAAATGAACCTTCATGGACCTCATGCATCAACATGTCTGCTTCGTGTCTATCCACGCATCTAAGCAAGACGATGTCATAATTTCTCTTGTACAACACATTTTCACTGAGGAAGAAACTTCTAGCCAATCTTCTCAATCTCCTTCTATCTTTATTCGAAACATCAATCGGGTATTCCTGAGTCTGGAGAAAATGCTTGATATCATAATACCAAGGTTTTTCATCTGCTACCTCCTCTGTTGTAAACACATGAGCGGGCCTATCCAAACGTTGAACCATAATTTGAGGTATATCATTCCAAGTATTCACTTGATACATAGAAGCCAGAGTTTCCAGAGCGCCCGACATTTGATTTTCATCTCTAGGAATGTGATGGAATTTAACTTTATTAAAGAAGGGTAACAATCTTCTAGCATAATCTTTGTAAGGGATCAAGCCGGGGTGACGAGTATCCCATTCTCTTTTAATCTAGCCTATTACCAAAGCTGAATCACCATACACATCTAGAATTTTAATTCTGAGATCAATAGCTTCCTCGAGACCCATGATGCAAGCCTCATATTCTGCCATATTATTAGTACAATCAAATTTCAACCTTGTAGTGAAAGGAATGTGTGATCCATGTGGAGTGACAATCACAACACCAATTCCTTTACCATAAGCATTCACAGCTCCATCAAATATCATACTCCAGCGAGATTCAGGATCAAGACCTTCCTCAGGCAATGGTTCGTCACAATCTTTTACTTTCAGAAACATCACATCCTCATCGGGGAAATCATACATCACTGACTGATGGTCCTCAACTGGTTGGTGAGAAAGATAATTTGCCAATACGCTGCTTTTAACAGCTTTTTGAGTGTGGTTTTAAATGTCATATTCAGATAACAACATCTTCCAGCGGGCAATTCTCCCAGTAAGAGAGGGCTTTTCAAAAATGTACTTGATTGGATCCATTTTGGAGATCAACCAAATAGTGTGATTCAACATATAATGCCACAAACGTTTGGCCGCCCAGGCCAGACCACAACATGTCTTTTCCAGCATGGAATACCGCAACTCAAAATCAGTAAACTTCTTACTGAGATGATAAATGGCATACTCTTTCTTCCCCGTTTCATCTTGTTGTCCCAGAATACAGGCCAAGGAATTATATAAAACTGTCAGATACATAATCAATGGTCTTCCTTCAACAGGAGGGAGCAAGAAAGGAGGTTCAAGCAGATATTCTTTAATACTTTCAAATGCCCTTTGGCAGTCATCCGTCCACACACAACCTTGATCTTTCTTTAACAACTTAAAGATCGGTTCACATGTTGCAGTCATGTGAGAAATGAATCTGGAAATATAATTCAAACGCCCGAGGAACCCTCTGACTTGCTTTTCAGTTCTTGGCGCTGGCATCTCTTGAATTGCTTTGAATTTATCAGGGTCAACTTCAATTCCTTTTTGTCTAACAATGAAACCCAACAATTTCCCCGATCGAACACCGAAAGTACATTTATTTGGATTTAAGTGGAGACGATACTTCCTCAAACACTGAAACAACTTCAAAAAATCTTCTACATGCCCTTCTTCAGTCTGGGATTTAGCAATCATATCATCAACATATACCTCAATTTCCTTGTGCATCAGATCACGGAATAGGGTTGTCATAGCCCTCTGGTACGTTGTGTAATGCCCGTAATTTAATTAATTATTTAATTAAATTATTTTTGGAATATTTGAGAAGTTGTATTGTGATTAATTGAATTTAATTATTTTATTAGGTGGTGAAATAATATTAGAAGTATAATATTATTTGATGTGGGCTTGTTTTTAAGGAATAGAAGTAGTAATAAGGGGGTGTATTAGTTTAAGCCCAATAAGGAATAAAGAATAATAGGTTATTTTATTGTTGCTAGAAAGAATAGAAAAGAGGAGGCAGTAGAAGAATAAGGATTGAGAATAGGATAATTGTAAGTGATGATTATCTATGATTAGATTAAGTTTTTAGGGCTTAAAGTATAGAACCCGTAGTGAAAAGGCAGAGAAAATCGCAGAAATTATGCAGGACAGAGCAGTGTGCGTCGACCCCAAACATGATGTGTTGATACAAGAAGCTTTAGAGACTCAGGATGAGTCGACACGAAGATATTTTGCATTGATACATGAGGACTTTTAGACTCAGGATGAGTCGATCCATAGGGGCATGTGTCGATACATGCTGTGTGTAAGACTCAGCATGAGTCGATCCAAGGGAGGATGCATCAACTCATGTTGAGAATTCAGTGCAGTACGCGTCGATCCAAGGAGTTATGCGCCGACCCATGTTGTCTGGTTTTTGGCAGATTCAGTTCGAAAATGCTGTAACTTGAGTTTTCAGATGTCGTTTGAGATGCCATTCGAAGCGTTAAATAGCTAACGTGGTGAGCTTTATTCCTGAGGATTAAAATGAAGAATAGGAAGTGTAGTCTGAGTAGCTAGTTTATGGATTTAGAGTTAGTTCACGTGTTGATCGTTACGTTGATTTTGTATGTAGAATGATGAAGATGAGATGCTTAGAGGATGCTGTTTGGTTTGTAACAGTAGGACTAATAATAATAATGATGTAAGATTATAGAATAGCAGTGTGTATATGTTTGATGACTTAGAAGTAATCCTTAGTTGATTATCTAATTTTAGGTAATATCTAGTATAGGCCTATGGTCAACATTGTGAAATTGATGAGTTACTGTCGTATTAAAGTACAACTGAGTTGTTGATGAGATGTTATTAATGAAGTTGTGTTTGATTAATAAATGATGTTTGATGAATTATTATGAATGATATGAGATGTTTGATAAAGAGATGTTGAGATGCTTTTGAGATGTAGGCCTTTGGCCAACGATGATGTTGTATTGAGATGTTGTTAATTGTGACGTTGTTATTACATTCATGATTGTGTCGCATAGATTGCATTTTGAGATGGAGCTTATGCTCGTTGAGATGGCCTTTATTGGCGAATATTGAGATGAAGGCTTATTCCTTGTTGATGCCTCTATTAATTGGCAAATTTTTGAGATGGGAGTTCTACTCCAAATGGTACCACATGCATTTGCATAGTATTGAGTCGCATTATATGACTGCATAAAGAAGTGTGTATTTATGTGGTGAATGTGTATTATTATTGTTGATTATGAGATGAGAAGTGGTGATGTTATGTGATCTAATTTAATATATTAATTATCATTCGCTTTATTATATTGTTAGATATCTCACCCCTTCTGTTTGAATGTTTCCCTTATGTTGGTAATGTGTAGGTAATCGAGAGTGAAGGTTGTATACCTTCAGTAGTTCGAGTCGGTATCATTGCTCTGATATGTAACACTCGGGGGGATGAACACTTGTTGCTTTTGATTGTTGATTATTCAGTTGTTGAACTTTAAGTTGATTATTATTAAGTATTTGTTGGTTTGAAGTTGCTGTAATGATGATAGAGATGTTATTAAGAATTTCCGCTGCGTAGATGTTGAATTATTTAATTAAAGATGTCATGATGATGGTTCATCCGATGTTTTAAAAGTGTTATATATCCACGATGAATGCAATATGTTTTGAAAGAAGAATTTGTGGCATCCCGATTCGTTTGCATGAATTATTTTTATAACTCTGATTTATTTATATAATTTCCTGAGGTAGAATTGGGGCGTTACACTTTGCACCAGCGTTCTTCAACCCGAAGGGTATCACTCTGTAATAGAATGTTCCCCAGGGTGTGATAAACGTTGTTTTTTCCATGTCCTCTGGAGCCATTCTTATTTGATTATACCCGGAAAATACGTCCATGAACGAGAATACTTTGAATTTTGTTGTGCTATCCACTAACATGTGAATGTGTGGCAATGGAAAATCATATTTTGGACTAGCTTTATTTAGATCTTTGTAATCTACACACATGCGAACTTTTCCGTCTTTTTTTGGTATTGGGACAATATTGGAAATCCACTGAGGATACACTGACGTCACAAGAAAATCGACATTAATTTTCTCTAGGACCTCTTCTTTGATCTTCACTGCCATATTTGGGTGAGTTCTTCTCAACTTTTGTTTGATTGGCGGACACTCTGGCTTCAACGGAAAACGGTGCTCTACAATATCTGTATCTAGACCAGGCATATCTTGATAAGACCAAGAAAAGATATTCACATACTCTTTCAATAACTTAATCAACCTGCTCTTCACATCAAGATACAGCAATGCTCCAACCTTGACTTCTTTTGAATCTTCTTCTGAACCCAAATTGATCACTTCCAATGGCTCTTTATATGGCTGAATGGAATTTTCCTCGCGCTCAAGTAACCGTGAGACCTTTTTTGGAATCTCATCATAGTCTTCTTCTTTGTCCCCATACACGGGACATTGAAAATTGGGAGAGGGTGCAGGTTTATTGTATTTAACGGGTTTTTAATTAATTTGCACATATGATTTATGATTGCATTTAGAAACTGACACATATAACAAGTGACCATGCAGATTGTATTTCAGCTGTTATTTATTTTGAAAGGTTTTTTCTGATTACCATTTTCCAAGAAAAATCAGAAAATAAAGACATAATTTGGGAAACAAAGACAACTTTTATTATTGATTTTAAAAGTCACAGCAAACAGATAAGCCCTACAATATTAATACTTCCACCTTGGGCAGAGTGAAAGATTTTCAAAAGGATTAACAAATCAAATTACTTTGAAACATGTATGCAAGAGGGAACATTAATGGTGATCTAGTTCTGAACCCTAACTCCGTGCGTCGCATAATTTGGCATTTCCGGCTCTGCTTCATCTTCCACAATGGCATTAATCTCGGAAACAGTTGGATGAAGATAACCCCCGCTACGAAAGATATCTTGATACTTTCCTGCAGCAGACTTCGGCTTCATGCTCTTACCTTTGTTATTCTTCAAAGAGAACCTCAAGCCAGCTTTGTTCTTGTTTACAGGTGGATCCACAATCTGTCCCCAAACTTCAATATGGCCATTACGCATAACTTGCTGCGCATCCTTGAGCGGAACCATAGAATTCTCATTTCCTCTTATGTTGTCAATGGATAAAGCTTAGAACTGGGTTCCAACAACAGCTTCATCCGCCTCCACAATGCTGAAAGAGGACAAATGAGATATCAATAATGCCTGCTCTCCATTTATGATCACAACTTTCCCTTCACGTACAAACTTCAGTTTCTGGTGTAAAGTTGAAGTGACATCCCCTTCCTCGTGTATCCATGGCCGTCCTAGCAAACAGCTATAAGCGGGTACAATATCCATGACCTGGAAAGTAATCTGAAACAAATGTGGGCCTATATGAATAGGCAAGTCCACTTCACCAATAACAGATTTCCTTGATCCATCAAACACTTTCACAATGATGCCATTCGGGCTCATGGGCGTTCCTTGATATTTCAACTTCATAAGTGTGCTCCTCGGTATAACATTCAAAGTGGATCTGTTATCAATCAGCACATTGGATAGTGAATCATTCTTGCAATTCATAGAGATGTGGAGGGCCAGGTTGTGATTCCTTCCTTCATCTGGCAATTCATCATCGCAAAAACTCAGGTTATTATATGACGTAATGTTCCCTACTACGCTTATGAACTGGTCTACAGGCATGTCACTTTCCATAAAAGCTTGGTCCAATACCCTCATCAAATATTCTCTGTGAGCATAGGAGTTCATAAATAAAGCCAAGATAGATATTTTTAAAGGAGTCTGCAGTAGCTGATCTACAATTCTGTAGTCGCTCATCTTGATTGTCTTCAAAATATCATCCACTTCTTTCTCTAACATAGCCCCACTAGTCTCACTCGTAACCTTCTTGGGTTCAACATTCTCAACAATTTTCTTTCCAGTACTAACATCTCCTTGAACAACCGGTGCAAATACACGATCGATGCGGGTCACTCTGCTAGTCTCAGCAATATTTCCAACATCGGGCATTGGCTGGATGGGAACCTCCACACCATCCTACAAGATTGTAGCATTATATTTGTAGGGTATAACCTTATCTGACTTGTAGGGAATGGGACCCGGCAAACTAATCACCAATGGGGTAATAGCTGGCTTGCTATAATACTCAACTTCAAAATGGGCGGGTGTACCAAAATAAGGCACAATGACATTTACCCCCCTCTTCAATACAATCAATCATTATCGATTCATCTCTGGAAAACAAATCCTCATCTGAGGAGAAATACTCATCTGCAGAGGCGTACTCATCATCCGACTCTTCTTCAGCCAAACAAACCTCAATCATATCAACTTCATGGTAATCATCCCTTTAACATGTAACCTTGATAGTTCCATTGTCCAATAACAACTGAACACCTTTCTTCACGATTGAACATCCTCGGGGGTCTCGACATCAAATTCGGCAAGATCCATACTGATGTTCCACCTGACCAACCATGTGACAGAAAGTAGCATGCAATTGCACAAGGTCTTCATTCATATACTCCACATCAAAAATTTCGAACTCTCCAGGACATCCAGAAACCATATTCACCTCCTCTTCATACTCTGCCCTAGGTCTGATTATATGGATGAGGCCCTCATCCATCATCTCCTGCAAATAGGCCTTTATCTTATCACAACCATGTATGTCTGTACTGCAAATAGCACAATCGGAATGGTCATGCGTATAGTAGCTAAATTTACAGAGGTCTGCATGCATTTTCACGAAACCTCCTCTAACCAGATGAATATAAAAAATACGGAAGTCGCCTAGACAACCGGCCACCATGTTCACAGCATTCGTTCCTCCATGCTTGGGTAGAGGATTGTCTTTCACATTAGGGCCCACATCCTTGAAAGATAGAATATCAGACTTCACCAATTTATGTACCTCAGTCTTCAAAGGATAACGATTCTCAACATTATGCCCTGGTGCTCCCTAATGAAAAGCACATGTTTGGTCTGCTTTGTAATACCAAGGAAATGGTGATGGTACAATGGGAGGTGGTCGGGTATGAACTAACTTCTTCTGAATTAATGCCAATAGTAACTCTGAATAACTCATAGGAATAGGGTCATAACTCTCCCTTCTCTGATTATACCCTTGATTCCCCTACTGGGATGGTCTTTGATAAGCAACGGTGGTTGGAGTTACACCAACAACTAGAGTAACTGAGGCGACTTGCTGATGACGATGATAATTTCTTCTAGGAGGATTAACCCTCCTTTCTTGCATAACAGCATTCGTATCTCCTTCCTTCTTCTTGGTAAACCTATAATATGGCTTCTTCTCACCTTCATAACTTTCACTTTTCGTGAGACGGCCCTCTCTTACAGCCTATTCTAAACGGATACCCATGCCTACCATTTCAGTAAAGTCACCTGGCGCACTCGCTACCATCCTCTCATAATAGAAAGCACCCAGAGTCTTCAAGAAAATATTAGTCATCTCCTTCTCTTCCATAGGAGGAATCACTTGGGCGGCTACCTCATGCCATCTCTGTGCATATTCTTTGAATGATTCCCTGTCTTTCTGAACCATGGCCCTGAGTTGGTCACGGTCAGGCGCCATGTCCATGTTGTATTTGTATTGTCTGATAAATGCTTCTCCTAAGTCATTGAAAGTATGGATATTGACGTTATCTAAACTCACATACCACTTAAGCACAGCACCGGTCAAACTATCTTGAAAAAAGTGAATCAACAGACGATGATCATCAGTATGGGTAGACATTCTCCTTACATATATTACCAGATGAGCACGAGGGAAAGTGTTGCCCTTGTACTTCTCAAACTCCGGGAACTTAAACTTTGCAGGTATCTTAACATTCGGGACCAAGCATAACTCATTCACATTCTACCCGAATAACTCTTTTCCCCTAAGGGCCTTCATCTCCCTCTGCATCTTGTCAAAATGCTCTTAAAAATCATCCATTCTTTCATAGAGACCCAAGTCTTCACTTGGTGGAGGAAAAGGACGACACACATCATCGTTAACAAATGGAACCATATTCACCGAAGGAGGTGCAGCAGGAGCAGCATGCACCATAGGAGGTGCAGGAGTAACAATAGTCTGAACAACTGGAGTATCTTGAGGACCAAGATTGAAACCTTTTGGCGCAAATTTCTCTTGGAATTCCTCATGGATAACCTTGAGGCATGCGATTTTGAACAATAGCTAGAGTAGCAGATACAGGAACAGCTGGAGCTTCAGTAGTAACCCTTGTTGGTTGAGGTTGAACACTCGGTGGCTGATTCTGAGCAGCCACCAGAGATTCCATTAGAGCACTAAGATTGGCCATACCAGCCTTCGAAGCAGAAACTTCCTCGCACAGCTCACGATTCTCTTGTTCTAAGTTGTCCATCTTCCTTCTGAAATTAGCCTGAGTGTTGTAGTGGTGAGTCAGCTTGCTGAACGAAGTAAAGAAGCTTGGTAAGACACCTGGATATGCATAATAAATGCAAGAAATATGTGCAATATGATGCATGATGTGTAATGCACATGATTTTATTTTGTTATTTAATATTTCAAGGGATTTAAAGTTTATAGACATATTACAAATATCGAAGTAAGAACGCATTTGAAAATACTGGAAAAAAATTATTATAATAAGTTCAAAATAGGTTACAAGTCTCAACAATCCCAAGTACAAGATGAAAATAAAGTCTAAAACCCTGAGAAGTAAAGTTGTCGGAGATCACTCTATACGTTGGCGCTTCCCCGTAAGCTTGGCAATTTGAGCCTTCAACCTTTGGTTTTCTTCCGCATATCTGGGGGCGACTTCCTTCCAATCACCTGAATCAGGACGTGGGTAATTAGCACCTGATTGAGGCTTAGGAGAACATAAATCCCCTTTCCTCTCCATAGTCTTCACCGCTCGACTCTCAAGGATCTTGATCAAGTCGTATTTCTCCTTCAAGTCTGCTCTAAAGGAAATCTCTAAAGTTTGGCACTTATTCTTCCAAGCATCCTTTTCCTGCTGCATCCTGACCAAAGCAAGTTGAAGCTCTTCTAGATCATCCAATAAGGGAGGAGTGGTCTTCACAAATAAATCAGGCATAGGCGTTTCCCAGGAATACAGCATCTTTAACTAAATAGCCCTTGCTTAGACCCACTGAAGATATGGCTCCAAAGAAACAGCCCCCCTAGGTCCCAAGTCTTTCCTACTCTTCTTATGAATGTGACGCCAGGCCTTCGGAATCTGCTCCCTAGCTTCCCTATGGTGTTCTCCCTCCTTCAGAAAGAAACAACTCAGATAAATACTATTTGGTTTATCCCTCATCGGATAACCTAACTGTCGTCGTGCAAGAACATGGTTATAGTTAATTCCTCCCTTTGTACCAAGAAGAGGTACATTGGGGAAACTACCACAACTGTCAACAATCTCTATATTCTGGTAAGCTCGATGATACCAATCAATATCCAAGTGAGTAAGTTCCATGATCTTAGGAGCCCAACTGGGTTCCTTCTTGACATCCCAAAAAGCATCATACTGAGGCATATGAGAGAGAAACCACTGGTACAACAAAGGCGTGCAACAGATAATCATCCCCCCATGATAAGAATTCTGAAGGTGAATAGAGTAATAAGCATCACCCAACAATGTAGGAACTGGGTTTCCAATCATGAAGATCCTGATAGCATTAACGTCAACAAACTTGTCCACATTAGGAAATAAGAACAACCCATAAGCAAGTAGAGCAAAGATGGCCTCAAAAGCGACTGTACTCTTCATCCTGGTAAAGTAACAAGCTTTCTCTAATAAGAACTGAGTTGGACATCCTCTAATCCCTCCTTTAGTAGTCATATGGGCTTCCACCTCAGACTTCCCCCGATGAATCAAAGTAGCATTATCATGTGATTTTTGCTTACCCTCCAAACCAGTGAAAGGAACATGATCAGTAACTGGTAAATCCAGCAGATAAAAATACTCCTCTAGTGTAGGCATCAACTGATAGTCGGGAAAAGTAAAGCAATGATACATCAGATCATAGAACTAGATCAAGGTCGAGATAATACCCTCCTTCATCCTAAGCTTCAAAAGAGGAATGGTGGATCCATACTTCTTTGAAAAATCTGCAGAACACTCGATCTCAGGAATTAGGCTGATTAACTCATCTATCTTGGGATCCTTGAAACTGTATTTCCCGGTCTTTCTTTTTCCAGAATCCATGGTTAAAAAGTACCTGAGATATTCACAAATGGTCAACTTTTAAGTCCCTTGAAATAAAATTTCTTCAAAAGATGCTTATAAGTGCATGGATGCATGATGCAACAATCACACACAAGATCACACATATAGGGCTCATAGGTTCAATGTCACGAGCATGAGGTCGAAGGTACTACCCATAAGGTGTTGGTCTAAAAGTTATCACCTGCCAAACAAGGTTTTAGAGGTTCCCAGAGTCTACATCCTTCCTTGGGATATTACCAACTTCCCGATTAACTCGGTAATTAGTAATATTCTCAAGAAAAACTCGTGAGAGCGTAGTATCGCGTGACAAATATTTCCGGATTACACCATCATAGCTTCCGAACTACACCTAAAAGGCCAAGATGGGTTTGTTATTCTACGGTCCTCAGTTTCAGCAGGCTCCCAGGTCGAAAGTGGTATGTCTTCCTGATTACTCGGTAAATGACACTACAGTCAAATGGGGCCTCTACTGAGTGGGGGATCTCATGCCTCCTTTTTTGGGATTACTCCCTCAAAGTTAACATGACTATACCGCCTGTCCTATCTTAAAGTTTGCCCAAGTCCGGTTATAGGACTTATGAGTAATCACAAAGCACCCTGAAAACCAGGAAAATCCAAACAAACATATATACAACATGTAACACATAAACAACAATAGCACATATACAGATATAAACAAAGATAGGCTCAACCCACTTAGGGATAGACCAGCAAGAGGTCAATTTATCCCCAGTGAAGTCGCCATTTTTTCTGTAGTAGTAGAAACGTTTAAGACTAAGCCATTGGGTTGACTTGACTTATATAGATCAAAATAAAAATCGCCACCTTGATTTATTGTTTCCAAAGGAATGGGAAAAGAGCGAATAACCAAAAAAAGAGGGGGAAAGATTCAAGGTAAGGGGGTTGTTATGCAAAGGGAAGGTATTAGCACCCTAAACATCTACGCTACTCTGTAGGAACCTATTTGTAAAATATGTATATTTTGGCTATAAAATGTTGTATGTAAAATAGATGGTAACTGTGAGAAAAGAAGTATATATTTTTTTATAATTTTTGCACCCGCCGCGGTTGCGAACCTTTAGTGCCTACGTACCACCTTTCATGCAATAGGGGATCAGGGTGCACGTAGTTCACCTTAAAAAAATTTAAAAAATAATTGTGTTGGTTGATTTTATGAGATAAGACATCATTGTCATTGTCCGTGTGGAAAACATACTTACTACCCACAATCATGAGAAAGGAGAATTTTCATCATCTCAAAGTGGAGGATATGGCTTGGACTTTAAAATCCATAATGCCTCACTCAACAACCAAGTGGAAAATATCTCTCTTCACTACATATTGTAGAAGTATAGTTGTTTTTATCACTACAAGGATTGACAAGAGTCTAATCTTTTGAGAAAGGTTTTAAAATAAAAAGCCAAAGTGGCAAAATGGTTTAAAATGAGATTGATTGACTTTTAGTCTTCTCAAAAAAAATGTCAAGGTATTATTAAGTTTATTGAAGTTTATTTATGAAAAGGTTTTGAAAATGCATGGATCTAAGTCCAAGTTTATTATGAAAGTGGTTCAAGTTTAAAAAAAAACAAGAAGAGTTTTCAAAAGGAGAGAGAAGATTTTTGAAATTAAAGAAGATGGGAGGAGAAGAAGAGACTATCCAAAAGCATTGGATAAAAGCTAGGGATAGGAACCATATAACCAACAAGAAGCCAATTCTTGACATTATGAGTCCAGATAAAATTCTCATTCTTTGGATTGAAACCAAGTAAGAAAAGATACTAGACCTCTTGAGAGAACCAAACTTCAAGTGTATTAAGTCTTCACAAAAATTAGGCAGAGTAACAACTATATACGGGTGAATTCCAGAATACAAACAAAGTATGTAATCACAATAACCTGCATAGAAAGCAAACAAATAACCCAATGTCTTGAGGTAAACCTCAAGAATTCCTGACAAAATATCAATTAAGGTCACAAGGTCTCCAACATAGGCCAAGGTCTCTAACACTAAGTCCAAAAAGTCCAATACTCCATGATTCCAAGGATAGTAACCAAATAGTCCAAGTATCATTAAAGTTTTTTAGGGTTTATGTTGATTATTAAGTGTCTTCAAAAAAGGAAATAAGAGCTCAAATGAGCAAAAACAAAAATGACAAGAAAGTAAATGCCCAAATGAGCAAAGATGAAAATAGCATGAAATATAAAATGCTAAAAGTAAATGATACATGAAATAAAATGGCATATAATAAAAACACAAGATAAAGTCAATTATTAGTGATTAGTGGTGTGATACGGTGGGAGAACTGACTTGAGGGTTTTGCGTTTGATCGCAAATGTTGCGGTTAGCAAGAGTCGCCACCGACTTTTCTTTTATCCAAAAGGAAAGGTGAAAAAGCACAGGAAAGACCTTTGAGATTGTTTCTTGAGTTCGGGGGGTAGATTATGAAAAGGGAAGGTATTAGCACCATTTTCATCCATGGTTATCCATGGGCTCTTAGTTACTTGCTAGATCACTTGCTTTTGTTTGAAATTATGCTTTGTGTGGTTTTTGAAAGTATTTTGTAAAGAGGTCATTATTTAGGCAATCTTTGTAATGATTCTCGTTCGTAAGAATGTATACAAAGATGTTTGATCGTTTTGAAAATGTTTTCAAGTTTTGTAAGATGTTTTGAAATGTGTAGGTGTTTGTTTTGAAAACAGCAAGGATGTTTGTTTTGAAATTGAGCAAGTAATTAGGAGCATTCTACCTACTCAAATGTCTTTCTTGTTCATTTTCTTTTCCTTTGACATTGTTGTCTTACCATTGATTTGGTAAGCAACCCTATCTTTGGATGTAAACGGGACGGGCGTGGATCATCGTATAACCATGATTAGCAATATTGCATGGTATCTTAGCATTTTTTCTTTAGGGGCTAAGACCATTTTGAAAGGCAACTTAGATAGTGTCATCGAGGGACTATGATCTTGTATTTGCTTGTTTTTGCTAAGATACCTTACATGCGTAATATGGCTATTTTGTATAAGGCAACCAAGTGGGGTAACCCTATGGCTGCTAATGTGCAAGTGTATTGTTTTCATGCTTGATTTTGTCTTGAATTATGTTTTTCTATTTGATTGATTTTTGTTCTTTCCATACAAACCCTAATTACTAGCATTTGTATATAAAGCGATAAATTGTGGAATTTAAAGTTACTACACTATTACAATACTTGTGGGAGGGGGTATACAATTTGTGAATGGGGATTGCAATAATATAAACCTAATTAATCTATTACAACCAAATTGAATAAATGTACAAGGAAATGAATAAATATAAAGTGCAAATGCAAATAGAAAGAAATGATTTTTGTTTGGATTTTTATATGAAAGTGGTTTTAACCTAAACCTAATTAGAGAAAAATAATTAATAAAAATTAAATTAAACTTAAACTAATTAAGAAAAGAAATTAATTAAGAAAAGATTTTTGAATAAAACCCTAATTCTATTTAGTTGATTAAAAGAAAATAAGTTTAGAGAAAAAAAGTATTTTTTTGGTATTTTTGTCTTGAAAGTATTTATAGCATCATGAAATATTTTTTAGTCTTTTTTATATCAAAAATAACATATTTTAATAGATGTAAAAGAAAAATAGATATTGACCTAGTTTTAATTAAATTTACAAGGTGATTTGTAAAAAAATAAATAAAGTATAGTTAAAAAATATTTTTGTGAGAAAAAATAAAATAAACTAAATAAAAATGAAAATCTAAATTTTTTATATTTTTTATGATTTTTAATAATAGTGAAAAATAATTAAGAAAAAAAACAAATAAAATAAACATAAGAAAATAAATAAATTGGGCTAGGGGTGCAATAGCAGGAAGAGAGGTGAGCTAGCAATAAAAAAACAATGCCAGGCCCAAAGGGCCCAGCGCCTCAAAACTGGAAATCGTGAAATGCAAATGAGCTTGATTCAAAGTGCTGCAAGGATCAGGTCAGCTTCCTTGAGGTCCCAGGAAGCTAATGCAATGATTAGCTTGAGCTGAAAGTAGCTGAGGAGCCCTGGAGAAGTCAAGTTGCAGACCCCTATTTTTGAAAACGGGACTTAATGATGGAGGTGTTACAGTTCAGCAAATGGACTTTGGATGGTTTGTATTTGATGTTTAGAAGCTTTTGGAAGTGAAAGACCAAAGAACGCACGAAGGGATTTGGAGTTTGATATGTAAAGTTAGAACTTGCACAACAATGGTGTTTTGAGACAATTTCTAGCTAGAATGAATTTGAGTTGGTTTTAGGGTCTTCAAGCTCGTGTCCTAGCTCACAAATAGTGCTTCTATTTATAAGCAACAAGTTTGGAGACTTGTTGTTGATCAGAATTTGAATTTGCATCCTTAAGCTAAACATGTGATTATTTGAGAAAATAAGTTTCAATGTCTTGTGTACTTGCTAAGATAGAGTGGTTATGCTTTAAACACACTTGCTTCTGACTTTTTAGATGAAGTGTGATCAAAGGGAACAAGTTAGAGGCTCAAGAGTGGACTTTATGCATAAATCTTGCTTTACAAGAATGGTATTGTTAACTTTCTTCCCAAAATGGCAATGTGAATTGGATAAAGCTTAAATCACTTGGATTATAGCTCAAAAGTTTGTGTAATCCATTAATTATGGAGTGAAAAACAAGTTTGAGGCCTGCAAAGCAAAGATTATGCAGCCTGACATTGATTTGCATTTGTGTTCATCATGAAAATGACCTATAATTCAAGTGACAAAACACCAACTTCATCTCTTCGATTCTCCCTACTCAAGAATGATCTCAAGGAGTTCTTAGACATTTTGGAAAGCTTGAAATGTGCTCTACAACTCATCTTTGAATTGATTTTTAATATTCCCCTTGGAACTATGTGAAAAATTACCATGAAGTTAGGTCAAAAATCTGGCTAACTAGGGCAAAATTTCACTGTCTTTTTTAGTTCATGAGTATGTATTCATAAAATTATAACTTGAGATCTAAGAACTTTTGGAATAAGTTGTGTGAATCAAAGTTGTATATTTCATGGATATCTACAACTTTCATGTTGGAAGTTTTCTTTGAATCATCTTTCATCATAATGAAAAAATTGCTCAAAGTTATGAAAAAATAAGAAATTTTTGACACTTAGAAAAATTTCTAAGTTTAGAAATTTTGACTTTTCAAAATGAAATCTTGATTTCTTGATGAATAATTTTCCTATTTTGACATGTTTTGATGAATTGTGATCTTTGGTGCTTAAATTTGACCAAAAAGTCAAAGTTTGACTTTTCAGTATACAGTTGACTTTTGATCTGTTGACTGCAAAATTCATCTGTCAATCCAATGGATTTGCAATGTTTTGAATCATGTCATTATGTCAAAATTATTCAATTTGTCTCTTGAGATCATTCCTTAAACCAATTGACCATTTTCTAGGTCAAAAATCAGAAATTGCCCTTTCCCAGTCAAAACTCTAATTTTGACCATTTTGCCCTTTTGGAGATTTGATCAAATTTCTTGAGTAATTATGGTCCAAACTTGATCAAATGTTACATATGGGTTTAAAATTTTGATGTGGATCAAAAATTATGAAGTTTGATTGTAAATTGACCACAGTTGACTTTTTCCAAATACAATTGATTTTTAGGTCAATTGCTCAATTGACTAAGCAGAAATGTGATTCAAGGCTTGAAACTTGGCATGATTAATCTTGGGGATCCATAATGGTCCATGAAAGTCATATGATGCATTGATAGTTCAAAAATTCTTGTGCAAACTCAAACCCTGATTTTGGTCATCAGTGCATAAGGAGGTGTCTTGAGCTGATCAAACCCTAGTGCGTCTTGAGCCCAAGGAGATCTTGTGAGCAAATTCTTGATAAGTGAGAGGGCAAATTTTGGGGTACAACAGCTGCCATTGTTCAATATTCTTAATCCTGAAGAGTTAGATTGACATGTTTTTCCAGTCGTGACTCGAAGGTGGAAGATGATTGGACACTAGAGTGCCCAGAAATTTGCACTCATTGATGCTATGGTAGAAGGAATGGGCTTAAAGATTCCATTTGGAGAGGTGATATAAAGTTGTAGGAGATGGGCTTAAAGATGCCATCTAAAAGTGATTGTTGGTATTGTAATTTGTAAGATGGAAGAATGAGTGTAAGGATGGCGTCCGTGTTTGGAGCGTGTCTGAAATGTATCTGGGAGCTGATTATCAGAATGGCATCCATGTCTGGAGCGTATCTGAACTGTATCTGAAAGCTAGTTTTGAATGAGTGTCAGAATGGCATCCATGTCTAGAGCGTATCTGAACTATATCTGAGAGTTAAATCTGAATGAGTATCAGAATGGCATCCGTGTCTGGAGTGTATCTGAACTGTATCTGAGAGTTGAAACTGAATGAGTATCAGAATGGCGTCCGTGTCTAGAGTGTATCTGAACTGTATCTAAGAGTTGAATCTAAATGAGTATCAAAATGGCATCCGTGTCTGGAGCGTATCTGAACTGTATTAAAAGGTTTACTCTGAATGAGTATCAGGATGGCATCCGTGTCTGGAGTATATCTGAACTGTATCAAAAGGTTGACTCTGAATGAGTATCAGAATGGAATTTTTTTATGGAGCGTATCTGAACTGTATCTGAAGACTTTGAATATTGTTAATGGTAGCTGTTTGATTAATCTTATCCTGAAAAAGATAAAATGTTAGCTAATATGCAATGTTTATGTTGTATGAAATGCATAGTATAATGCATTCGCGTTATTAATGTTTATGATATATATGGATGCAATGTATGTGTATGTGAGCTAGTTTGCTGCACTGCTGTTGGATTAGGGAAAATAAATCCCTGACTGCTGCTGAGGATATGGAGTATAAGTCTTCATGTTATGAATTTTAAGTGTTGTGAATTTATGCTTAGAGAAATAAACTTTGTTGTAAAGGAAATGCCATGTACTGCTTGTAAAATCCTGTTGTGAAATCCTGAGAAAATGAACGACTTCTAACGGGGATTGATAATTGGAAGCTCGTTCCGCTGGGAACTAAACTGCAAACTGTGGGCGATTTATGGAAATAGCTTAGAGAGATTTCCCTACCTCTTAAAGCCATTAGTAATTGTCTTTTATTTTGTTTATTTTTAAACAGTAATTATGTTCAAATGCATGTGTTCAACAGTTTTTGTAAACAAAACACAAGAGTAAAGAAAAACATATAGTTTTGCACTTTCAAAGGAATATCTTTATATTGACTTTGAGTAAGTATTTGTACAATGAGACAAGCATTCTAGTAAGAGAATGTTGTCGTAAAAAATGAAAAATTTGATACAAAGAAAGGATAGCTATGTGCAATAATCCCATGGGGGTCCCATTTTGCTATAGCCTTTGTATCTCCGAGCATCTTGTCTATTTGTTGCCTCGTCCGAAGATGATTGAATTGATCAGAACCTCTGAATTTATTAGTTGAAGCCAAAGGTTGTTCGTAAGGTGATCCAACGGGACATAGTCATACGCTTTAATTCCCTCACTTTTTCCTGGACCGCCCTTTCGGGTTTTCAGTCCACTGGGATACCCTGTTTTGCCCAAGTCGCCCTTTCGGGTTTTCAACTTGTCGGGTGTAGAGATTTTTTTTGTTTTATCCCTAATTTTTTCCCGAACCTTTTTGGTTCGCCGGGATGTTCTTGTTTTGCCTAGGTATGTCAACCTAGTGGGTCTCTTATGCGTAGTATCTTTTGACTATGTCCGCGTTTGTAGAATGCGCCAGGTCATCACCATCCATGGTGGTTAAGATCATTGCCCCACCAGAGAAAATGTTTTTGATTACAAATGGTCCTTCATAGGTAGGAGTCCATTTTCCCCTAGGATCACCTTGTGGCAGTATGATGCGTTTGATCACCAGATCTCCAACTTGATACACTTGGCGTCTGACCTTCTTTCTGAAAGCCTTGATCATCTGTTTTTGATACATTTGACCATGGAAAACAGCAGTAAGTCTCTTCTCATCAATCAAGTTTAGTTGATCAAGTCGAGTCTGAATCCGATCTTATTCATTCAGCCCTGCATCCTTCATAATTCTTAGAGAGGGGATCTGAACCTCAATAGGCAAGACGGCTTCCATGCCGTAAACCAGAGAATAGGGTGTTGCCCCGGTTGATGTGCAAGCTATGGTACGATACCCGTGGAGAGCGAATGGTAACATCTCATTCCAGTCTTTGTATGTGACTGTCATTTTCTGTATGGTCTTTTTAATGTTTTTATTTGCAGCTTCAACAGCACCATTCATCTTTGGCCGGTAAGGGGAAGAATTATGATGTTGGATCTTGAATTTCTCGCACAAGGTGTAACACCCCAATTCTACCCCAAGTAATTATGCAAAATAAATCACAGTTATAAAATTTCATTCATACAAACGAATTGGGACGTCATAAATTCTTCTAATAAATTCATTGCATTCATCATGGATATATAACACTTTTAATAAAACATCGGATGAAGCATCAACATAGCATCTTTAATAAAATAATTCATTAACTACGCAGCGTAATTCTTCTATAACATCTTTAAATAAAATAGTAACTTCGAAACATCTCGTGTTTAATAAATAAACAATTTAAGATTCAACAACTAAAAATCAGCAATCAAAAATCAGCAAGCGTTCATCCCCCCCCCCCCCCCCCCGAGTGTTACATATCAGAGCAATGACACCGACTCGATCTATTGAAGGTATACGGCCTTCACTCTCGATTACCTGCACGTTACCAACATAGTGGAAACATTCAAACAGAAGGGGTGAGATATCTAACAATATAATAAAGCACATGATAATTAATACATTAAATTAGATCAATCATATCACCACTTCTCATCTCATAATCAACAATAATTACAGCATATATACTCATACATCAACATCAAATACACTTCATCATTCAACCATATAATGCGACTCAAAACTATGAAAATGCATGTGGTACCATTGGAGCAGAACTCCCATCTCAAAAATCTAATCTGCCAATTAATAGAGGCATCAACAAGGCATAGCCTTCATCTCAAAATTTGTCAATCCAGGCCATCTCAACGAGCATAAGCTCCATCTCAAAAAATGCAATGTATGCGACTCAACATGAATGTAATAACACACTCAGTTAACAACATCTCAAAACACATCTCAAAATAACAACATCTCAAAACGACAACATTTCAGTCATCTCAAACAACAACATCTCAATCATCTCGGAACAACATCTCATAAACATCTCAGAACAACAACATCTCATAAACATCTCAAAACATATCAATTACATCATATCATAAACATCTCAATTACAGCATCTCATAAACATCTCAAAATAATTTATTAAACATTACTTATTTATCAAACATCATTTGTTCATCATAAATTATCAAACACCACTTTATTAATAACATCTTGCTAATACTTAGTTGTATATTAATAATACAGTAATCCATACTGTTATTCTGCTACTGTACATCATTACTGTCACTAAATCCTACTGTCATAATTCTAACAGCAGCCTCTAACATCTCAAATTCATCATTCTGTTCAACAATCAGCACAATGATCGACACGGGAATTAATTCTAAATCCTAAATTGGTTACTGGGATTACACCTCTTAATCATCATTTAAATCATCTAGAATAATATTCATCACGTTAGCTAATCAACTCTTCAAACGGTATCTCAAACAGCATCCTAAAACTCAAGTTACAGTAATTTAAAAACTGATTCTGTCAAAATTATTCAGTATAGGTCGACACAAAACTCCTTGGATCGACACATCCTGCTTCATCTACTCACTATGAGTCGACGCATCCTCCTTATGGATCGAATCATTCTGCTTCAAATCACAGCATGTATCGACACATGCACTTACCGATCGACTCATCCTGAGTTCAAAATGCAACATGTATCGACACATGCATCGCACCGATCGACTCATCCTGAGTCCAACAATGAACATGTATCGATGCAAACCCTCCATGCATCGACTCATCCTGAGTCTAATAGCCTCCTTGTATCGACTCATTCAGTTTGAGGTCGACGCATCCTGCGATTTCCTACAAATTTTCTGCGTTTTCTACTGTATTTTCACTACTGGAGTCTAATTACAGTCCTACAAACCTCATTCTAACCATGATAATTCATCACTTACATTAACTTATAATACAACATCGATTACACAACATCATAACATCATTTAACCATCGAGAATTCATCAATATTCACCATACATCATTCAATTCAATAACAAAAACAGCAATCCTCTAACCCCACATATCAAACATCATGAACCCAATTATAAAGCTAGAACCCCACCCTTACCTTGGATCGAAGGTCACTCTACAATTTTCGGGTTGAATCTTTGTTCTTGCCGTCTCCTTCTATTTTTCAGCAGTTTCACGTTCTTCACAATCCTTATTTTTTCTTCTACTTCTTCTTCCTTCTATTCTAACAAAAAATAATAAAATAACCTAATATTATTATATTATTCCTTATTGGGCTCAAAACCTACACCCCCTTATTACTTCCACTCACACCATATAGGCCCACATTAAATAATATTAGCTTCTAACATTATTTCACATAATAATATAATACCTCAAATATATTATTATTTCTCCATTTAATAAAATAAATCCAATTTAATAACACTTCTTCACAATTATTTCAAAAATAATTTAATTAAATAATTAATTAAATTACGGGCGTTATAACTCTCCCCCACTTAGAATATTTTCGTCCTCGAAAATTTACCTCAATCAAACAATTCAGGATAGGAGTCTCGCATCTTGCTCTCTAATTCCCAAGTCATGCTTTCTCTAGCAGCTCCTAGCCAAACCACTTTAACCAAGGCAATCTCCTTGACCCTCAGAGTCTTCATTTCACGATCCGCGATCCGTACAGGCATTGTCTCCACCGTAAGATTATCCCGTACTTGCACATCGTCCATATGAATCACATGAGATGCATCTGAAATATACTTCCGAAGTTACGACACATGAAACACATCATGCAAATTCGAAAGATTAGGCGGTAAAGCCACTCTGTAAGCAACATTCCCCACTCTCTCTGAAATCTGATACGGTCCAATAAAACGAGAAGTGAGCTTTTTAGACTTCAATGCTCTCCCAACACCAGTCACGGGTGTAACTCTTAAAAACACATGATCACCGGCTTGAAACTCTAAATCCTTCCTTCTCTTGTCATGATAACTCTTCTGTCTACTCTGTGAAGCTTTCATCTTTTCTCGAATCAACTTCACCTTCTCGGTAGTCTCAAGAACAAGTTCAGGTCCAAGTACTACACTTTCACCAGATTCATGCCAACATAACGGAGTTCTACATCTCCGACCATACAACACCTCAAAAGGTGCCATCCCAATACTAGAATGGTAACTGTTATTATATGTGAACTCTATTAACGGAAGATAAGTATCCCACGAACCTCCCTGCTCAAGAACACATGCCCTCAACAAGTCTTCTAACGATTGAATCGTCCGTTCAGTCTGACCATCTGTCTGAGGATGATACGCTAAACTCAACCTCAACTTAGAACCCAACGCTTCTTGAAAAATCTTCCAAAAATCAGAAGTAAATCTTGGATCTCTATCTGACACAATGCACAAAGGAACACCATGCAGCTTCACAATCACACTAACATAAATCTCAGCCAACTTCGACACTGGAAAACTGATGTTAATAGGAATAAAATGAGCTGACTTCATAAGCCTATCAACAATCACCCAAATTGAATCATGTCCTCTTGAAGTACTAGGCAACCCCGTCACAAGGTCCATTGAAATGCTATCCAATTTCCATTTTGGAACTTCCAACGGTTGCATCAATCCTGCAGGCTTCTGATGTTCAACTTTCAACTTCTGACAAGTCAAACATGCATACACAAAACGAGCCACATCACTCTTCATCCCAGGCCACCAAAACAAACCTTTCAAATCTTGATACATCTTCGTAGCTCCTGGATGAATACGCAACTTACTTCTATGACTCTCTTCAAGTATCACTTTCTTCATCTCAGCATCATCAGGAATCAAAATCCGATTATGAAACCTCAACACACCTTGCTCATCTAACTAAAAATCACTATTCTCAGGTTGATCAATCCCAACCATCGAATTTACCAGTTTCACATCCAACTTCTGAGCTTCTCTGATACTGTCTAAAAATTCATTATTAATCTTCAACATACCCAACATAACACTATATGGAGTAACCTCGCAAACTAATCTCATATCTCTGAACTGCTCAATCAATTCCAACTCTTTAATCATCATTGCTGACATATGTAAAGTCTTTCGACTCAACACATCAGCTACCACATTCGCTTTTCCTAGATGATAATTCAAACCAAAATCATAATCCTTTAACAATTCCAACCATCTTTGTTGCCTCATATTCAACTCCTTCTGATCAAATAAATACTTCAAGCTCTTATGGTCACTAAACACTTCAAATCTAGAACCATAAAGATAATGCCTCCAAATCTTCAATACAAAAACAACAACAGCAAGCTCTAAATCATGCGTAGGATAGTTCTTCTCATGAGTCCTCAACTGCCTCGACGCATAAGCAACTACCTTACCATTCTGCATAAGCACACCTCCTATTCCATCTTGGAAGCACCACAATAAACCACAAAAGACTCTCCTGGATTAGGCAACGTCAAAATCGGAGCCGACGTCAACCTCTTCTTCAATTCTGTAAAACTTTCTTCGCACTGAACATCCCATACAAACGCTCTACCTTTACAAGTTAACTTAGTCAACTAAAGTGACAACTTAGAAAACCCTTCGATAAACCTTCTATAATAACCATCTAATCCCAAAAAGCTTCTAATCTCAGTAGTTGACTTTGGAGTTTCCCATTGCAACACAGCATCAACCTTCGATGGATCTACAACAATGCCACTACCTGAAATCACATGACCAAGAAAACTAACCTCTTTCAGCCAGAATTCACACTTGGATAGCTTTGCATACAACTTCTTCTCTTTCAGAATCTGCAATACTACTCTTAAATGTTCAGCATGCTCTTCTTCTGACTTAGAGTAAATCAAAATATCATCAATGAACACCACTACAAACCGATCCAAATAAGTATGAAAGATATGATTCATATATTCCATGAATACTCCCGGCGAATTAGTAACACCGAAAGGCATCACCGAATACTCGTAATGTCCATAACGCGTTCTGAAAGCCGTCTTCTGAATATCTTCATCCTTCACTTTAATCTGATGATAACCCGACCTCAAATCAATCTTGCTAAACACACGGACATCCACCAATTGGTCCATCAAGTCATCTATTCTTGGAAGTGGATACTTGTTCTTAATCGTCCCCTTGTTCAACTATCTATAATCAACACAAAGCCTCATGCTTCCATCTTTCTTCTTCACTAACAACATTGGAGCTCCCCACGGCGAATCACTTGGTCTTACAACATAAACAACGATTAGAACATCAAAATAACAATACTCGATTGTTAGACAACTAAGACTCGACGACAAGGTCGGACCAACCTTTTGCTCTGATACCAACTTTGTAACACCACAATTCTAACCCAAGCAATTATGCAAAATAAATCAGAGTTATAAAATTTCATTCATACAAACGAATCGGGACGTCACAAATTCTTCTAATAAATTCATTGCATTCATCATGGATATATAACACTTTTAATAAAACATCGGATGAACCATCAACATAGCATCTTTAATAAAATAATTCAACAACTACGCAGCAGAATTATTCAATAACATCTTTAAATAAAATAGCAACTTCGAAACATCTTGTGTTTAATAAATAAACAATTTAAGGTTCAACAACTAAAAATCAGCAATCAAAAATCAGCAAGCGTTCATCCCCCCCCCCCCGAGTGTTACATATCAGAGCAATGACACCGACTCGATCTATTGATGCTATACGACCTTCACTCTCGATTACCTGCATGTTACCAACATAGGGGCAATATTCAAACAGAAGGGTGAGATATCTAACAATATAATAAAGCATATGATAATTAATACATTAAATTAGATCAATAATATCACCACTTCTCATCTCATAATCAACAATAATTACAGCATATATACTCATACATCAACATCAAATACACTTCATCATTCAACCATATAATCCGACTCAAAACTATGTAAATGCATGTGGTACCATTGGAGCAGAACTCCCATCTCAAAAATCTAATCTGCCAATTAATAGAGGCATCAACAAGGCATAGCCTTCATCTCAAAATTTACCAATCCAGGCCATCTCAACGAGCATAAGCTCCATCTTAAAAAATGAAATGTATGCGACTCACCATGAATGTAATAACACACTCAGTTAACAACATCTCAAAACATATCTCAAAACAACAACATCTCAATCATCTCAAAACGACAACATTTCAGTCATCTCAAACAACAACATCTCAATCATCTCAGAACAACATCTCATAAACATCTCAGAACAACAACATCTCATAAACATATCAAAACATCTCAATTACAGCATCTCATTAACATCTCAAAACATCTCAATTACAGCATCTCATAAACATCACAAAATAATTTATTAAACATTACTTATTTATCAAACATCATTTGTTCATCATAAATTATCAAACACCACTTTATTAATAACATCTTACTAATACTCAGTTCTATATTAATAATACAGTAAGCCATATTGTTATTCTGCTACTATACATCATTACTGTCACTAAATCCTACTGTCATAATTCTAACAGCAGCCTCTAACATCTCAAATTCATCATTATGTTCAACAACCAGCACAATGATAGACACGGGAATTAATTCTAAATCCTAAATTGGTTACTGGTATTACACCTCTTAATCATCATTTAAATCATCTAGAATAATATTCATCGCGTTAGCTAATCAACGCTTCGAACGGCATCTCAGACAGCATCCTAAAACTCAAGTTACAGCAATTTAAAAACTGATTCTGTCAAAATTATTCAGTATGGGTCGACACAAAACTCCTTGGATCGACACATCCTGCTTCATCTACTCACTATGATTCGACGCATCCTCCTTATGGATCGACTCATTTTGCTTCAAATCACAGCATGTATCGACACATGCACTTATCGATCAACTCATCCTGAGTTCAAAACACAACATGTATCGACCCGTGCATCGCACCGGTCGACTCATCCTGAGTCCAACAACGAACATGAATCGACGCAAACCCTCCATGCATCGACTCATCCTGAGTCTAACAGCCTCCTTGTATCGACTCATCCAGTTTGAGGTCGACGCATCCTGCGATTTCCTGCATAATTTTCTACATTTTCTACTATATTTTTACTACTGGAATCTAATTACAGTCCTACAAGCCTCATCCTAACCATGATAATTCATCACTTACATTAACTTATAATACAACATCGATTACACAACATCATAACATCATTTAACCATCGAGAATTCATCAATATTCACCATACATCATTCAATTCAATAACAAAAACAGCAATCTTCTAACCCCACATATCAAACATCATGAACCCAATTATAAAGCTAGAACCCCACCCTTACCTTGGATCGAAGGTCGCTCTACAAGTTCCGTGTTAAATCTTTATTCTTGCCGTCTCCTTCTATTTTCCAGCAGTTTCACGTTCTTCACAATCCTTATTTTCTCTTCTACTTCTTCTTCCTTCTATTCTAACAACAAATAATAAAATAACCTAATATTATTATATTATTCCTTATTAGGCTCAAAACCTACACCCCCTTATTACTTCCACTCACACCATATAGGCCCACATTAAATAATATTATCTTCTAACATTATTTCACATAATAATATAATACCTCAAATATATTATTATTTCTCCATTTAATAAAATAAATCCAATTTAATAACACTTCTCACAATTATTCCAAAAATAATTTAATTAAATAATTAATTAAATTACGGGCAATACACAAGGCGGTGATCATAGTGTTGTTGAGATTTGTACCATTGTCAGTGATGATCCTTTCCGGGATATCGTACCGGAAAATTAGATTTTGCTTGATGAAACGGGCAACAACATTCTTGGTAACGGAAGTGAAGGAAGCTGCCTCCACCCACTTTGTAAAATAATCAATGGCCACTAAGATGAAGCGGTATCCATTAGAGGTCGTCGGCTTGATTTCCCCAATCATATCAATTCCCCACATAGCAAAGGGCCAAGGAGCTGTCAAGACATTCAGAGGAACCGGGGGTATATGCACCTTGTCAGCATAAATCTGACACTTATGGAAAGTTCGAGAGTGTTGATAGCAATCTTCTTCCATGGTAGACCAGTAATAGCCTGTCCGTAGGATTTTCTTTTCCATCGTATGCCCACTTGAATGGGTGCTAAAAGTGCCTTCATGCAATTCAGCCACGATCCTTTCAACTTCAACCTTATCTATGCACCGAAGTAACACAGAGTCATGATTGTGTTTGTACAGGATGCCATTACTAAGGAAGCATTTAGCAGAGAATCTCCTTAAGAACTTCTTATCATTGACTGAAGCTCCTTCTGGATATTCTTGAGCCTCGAGATACTTCTTGACTTCGTGAAACCAAGGCTGGTCCACTACTTATTCAGTATTAATCTCGTGACAGTGCGCTGGTTCCTCCATTTGTTCGATGGTGATATGGGGAGCCTCGTTATCCCAATTAAGTTTAAACATAGATGACATTGTGGCTAGAGCGTCTGCTAACTGATTTTCTTCTCGCAAAAAATGCTCGAAGGTAATCTTCTCAAAATGTGGTAACAATGTCAAAACATGTTCTTTATAAGGGATAAGGTTAGGGTGTTTGGTGTCCCGTTCCCCTTTGATCTGACTGATAACCAAAGTTGAATCTTCGAATACATCCAAGGATTTGATCCTCAAGTCTATGGCAGCTTTGAGACCAAAGATGCACGCTTCGTATTCCGCCATGTTATTTGTACAATTGAAGCAAAGTCGGGAAGTAAAGGGAGTATGACACCCTTCCGGAGATATGAGTACAGCACCGATACCATTTCCAAGTGCATTGGATGCCCCATCAAAGAACAGGATCCATCGGGATCCTTGTTCAGGTCCGTCATATGGCCTGAATTCTTCACAGTTATTTACCGTCATGATGTCTTCATCTGGAAATTCAAACTTCATGGATCGGTAGTCTTCTACAGCTTGGTGAGCAAGGTGATCAGCTAATACACTGCCCTTTATTTCTTTTTGGTTAGTATATTGTATGTCATATTCTGTCAGGATCATCTGCCATCTCGCTATTCTCCCGGAGAGAGCGGGTTTCTCGAAGATGTATTTTATGGATCCATTTTAGATATCAACAAAGTAGCATGAGTCAGCATATACTATCTTAGCTGGAGAGCAGCCCATGCCAGAGCACAACAAGTTTTCTCGAGCAGTGAATATTTGGTTTCACACTCGGTAAACGTTTTGCTCAGGTAGTAAATAGCATGCTCTTTTCGGCCAGACTCATCATGCTGCCCCAATACACACCCCATTGAGTTTTCTAAAATAGTCAGATGCATGATCAATGGTCTTCCCTCGACTGGTGGCATCAACACAGGAGGATCTTGTAAGTATTCTTTGATTTTTTCAAAATAAACTTGGCACTCATCATTCCATTTGACTACTTGATCTTTCTTCAACAATTTGAAGATTGGTTCACAAGTAGCTGTCAGGTGAGAGATGAATCTGGAAATGTTGTTCAAACATCCCAAGAACCCTCTGACTTCCTTCTCAGTACAAGGAGCATGCATCTCTTGTATTGATTTTACCTTGGCATGATCTACTTCAATACCTTTGTTGCTAACGATAAAGCCTAAGAGTTTACCAGACCGTACCCCAAATGTACACTTGTTTGGATTCAAACTCAGTTTATACTTCTTCAGTCTCTCAAACAGTTTTTGTAAGTGATAAAGATGATGAAATTGGACTCTTGAGATCATGCCTTAAACCAATTGACCATTTTCTAGGTCAAAAATCAGAAATTTCCATTTCCCAGTCAAAACCCTAATTTTGACCATTTTGCCCTTTTGGAGATTTGATCAAATTTCTTGAGGAATTATGGTTCAAACTTGATCAAATGGTCCATATGGGTTTAAAATGTTGATGTGGATAAAAAATTATTAAGTTTGATTGTAAATTGGCCACAGTTGACTTTTTTCCAAATACAACTGATTTTTAGGTCAACTGCTCAATTGACTGAGCAAAAATGTGATTCACGGCTTGAAACTTGGCATGATTAATCTTGGAGGGTCCATAATGGTCCATGAAAGTCATATGATGCATTGATAGTTCAAAAATCCTTGTGCAAACTCAAACCCTAATTTTGGTCATCAGTGCATAAGGAGGTAACTTGAGCTGATCAAACCCTAGTGCAGTCTTGAGCCCAAGGAGATCTTGTGAGCAAATTCTTGATAAGTGAGAGGGTAAATTTTGGGGTACAACAAGTGGTTAGCTGGATGATCATCTTGAAACTTGCATTTGGAACTCATTATAGGATTGATAGAACCAAAGCCCCCACACAACAAGTTGCATTTGCTTTTTGTCAAGTATATCATCCATTTGGAATCCTCACAAGTACCATTTAATGATTAAAGATGTTTAAGTGATCCGCATTGACCAAAAGTGTTATAGATCCATTAGAGGATTGGTAAGACCAAACCCTCCACACAATGAATCCCAAGGTTATTGGATCAAAGAGATCAAATTAACAAACTTGGGCTTGCAAACATAGGTTTGGGCCACGAATGGTCACTTATTCGAATCGGGACAAAATTTAGCGCTATGTTAAGCAATCGTAAGTGGACTTATATAGAAGTCGCATCTATTTTGAGGTCGGTCAATAGCAATCTATGCACCATTTGTTTTGAGACATGATATAGAGATCATGCTCTAATAACACTTAGTGCAATAAGAAAGGGATGAGATGAAGAGGGGTGGGAGAGAACATACAAACCACTTTTGACCTAAATTTAAATCAAACTATTATTAAAATCATTCATCCATTTTTGTGGAGTTGGACTCAACACCATGGGTCTAATGATGTTAACAAAGTTCATGATCATAAATTCAATCCAAGATCAGTGTTGTACCCCAAAATTTGCCCTCCCATATTCTTCAAGATTTGCCAATATCAATCTTCAGATGATTCAAAATCCCTCAAGGGTTGCACAGTCCAATTGCCTCCTAACACAGTCAAAATTAGGGTTTTGGTTCTTGCAAAGAAATTGAGGTTTTCAAGGGTCCAATCAAGTCCCATATGCCTACATATATTGTCAAGCATCCATATGCCAAGTTTCAAGACTCACAGCATCAAATTGCACAGTCAAAAACCCTAATTGTTTCACAGTCAACTGCAGGGGCAAAATGGTCATTTGACAGTCAAAAGTCAAAAATTTTGGTCAACATCTTATTTTGAAGCCACAAACATCATTTGATCAATTCTTGATCATGATTTCTCAAAGCATGGCTCAAAAAGTCTCAAGATGCAAAAGTTTCTATTTTTGGACAGCTGAAAAGTCAACTGCAAATTGACCAAGGCATAACTTCTTCATGGTTTATCAGAAAAATCCCATCCAAAGCTCATTTTTAAGAGGATAAAATTTCCTACAACTCATATTCACACTTCAAGTCCAAGAAATGCTCTCACAAAAAGTTATCAATTTCAACATTATAGGTCATTTTCAAAAGTCAACAAAAGGGAACTTTAAGTCAAAGACCATAACTTGAGATTGGTAAATTAAAATGACATGGGACCAAAGGCATTGGTTAGAGGACTTCAAGACCTTTCCAAAATGTCCAAGAACATGATCATAGCTTCAAATTTGAGCAAGATATGCCTTGGAGAAGTTGGGAAATTTTTGGGAATTTTGAAAAGTCAACTTTGCCTAAAACACTTCAAAAATGCTAATGGGCCTCAAATTCTTCCTTGAATCATTACCCAAAGCATATGCACGACCCATTGAGCTCAAAGGGATTTATTTTCTTATTTTTAATTAATTAATTGAATTTTTATTCTTATTAATTCATTTAATTAGATTTAATTATGAGAAAATATCAAATCATGCTTTTTAAATCTTTTTGTGCAGCAAATCAAACTAGGGCAAGGTGGTAAATTGTTTCACATTCAAAAAGGGAAGATTTTCCATGATTGGCAAGAGTTTCAATGGAAAAAGATTGAAATTGATATGTTGAAAATCAAATCTTCAAATCATCAATTCATGGACCTTGGGCTTGTTTTTTTGACCTAATCACGTTCAGATACAAAGGCATAGTGAAACCCTATTAAAACATACATGAAAAACTTCTCAAGGAGAGATAACCAATTTGCAATTTTCTCATAAAAAGCTTGAAACTGATTTCATAGTGGGAGGACGATTCAAGGCCTAAAAACGATTCTAACATATTGTTGGACCTTTCAGGAATCGATTAGCATCAAGAACCAATCCAAACACGTGAGGAATTGAAGAATACAGGCCATACGGTTTGTCTTGTTTTTCAAATTCGCATAGCATGATTCATGTGCTTTTAATTGGTTTTCTTGTTTGATTTACACTAATAGGTACCTCCTGAAGCGATTGGCATAGGTTAATTGACCTAACTCTGCTTGAATCCAAATCTGCCATTAAAGGATATTAGGTTTTCAGAACGTCCCAATTAGAGCTTTCCTGGTATGGAAAAATTAGACCACCTAACCTATATGGATAGAATCGTTGCAGCAAGACGAATCCAATGAAGTAATCGCGCCCTTTTTATATTAAGGTATATTCTATTCGCTATTTTTATAGGTTGCAGTTTGTGGGGGTTTAAAACCCCCGCTATTTGGTTATGTTGCAGGTACAAAGATGAAGAAGAAGGCTAGCGTGGCATCGAATGGTTGGACAATTCAAACCTTGGCGCGGTTTTTCAACGTTCCAGCATGATGGCCTTTTTTCATACATATTATTTGTTGTCTATTACATATACAAACGCGCGCAAACAGCTCAGATGGTGGGAACGTGACTTGGTAAACGCTGGGACCTGGGTTCGATTCCCAGGTCCCCCACATATTGCATAATTTTTGTTGTAATGTATTCCCATGCAGCTTCCATCAGACGTTCTACCATACACGCTCATGCGCTAGCCTGACAAGTGGCTTCAAGGTCCAATCTAAAGGCTGCAGGATGAGGTCCATGGTACACTCAGTCAACCATCCCACACGTGATACTAAAAGTCAAACAGGCTCTATGCAAATGGGCCGAAATTACTCCAAAAACACCTCCCTTTGGGCCTGATACCCCCCTAGTTTGCATCTTTTAATTTTATTTTTCTCTTTTAATTATAATCCTTTTTAATTCTTTTTTAATTGTTTTATCAATTCACAAATAATTAATTTTCATAATAAAAAAATCAGAAACTAAAAAATGTTTTTTTAATTAATATTTAATTTCACCATTTGAATGTTTTTGTAAATAAATGTTAAATAATTAATTTAGTTAAATTAGGTTTCAATTTTAACACTTTTTCTTAATAAATAAAGAATATGTAGAAATTAGGTTTTTGACATTTTTATCTTTTTTTTAATTAATTACTTGCCTCATTATTTATTATTATTATTAAATATTTTTGTAAATAAACATGTACATTAATTAATTAGTAAATTAGGTCAACTTTAATATTTTTCATTAATAATTAAAATAACTTAGAATTAGGGTTTCTCTTGATTTTTAATTTTCTTTATTTCATAAATACAAAAAAAACATAACAAACCATTTCTTTGCTTTAATTAAATAATTAATCAAGTCTTTTTTAATTCAATTTAATTTCAAAAGGGTCAAAACCCTCGGACGTCCTAACTTTTATTCTTTCACGCATTTATTTTCTTTTCGAATATTATGTAACTGCTCAAGGATTGTAATAGTAATTAGGTTTACCGCGTTTATTTACTTTCCGCATCTTTTACCAAACGGGTCTTTGTATTTTGGCGATGTATAGACCCGCGCCTTGTAATAGCGTAGGACTTATCTTTCCGCATTTAAATTTCCGCACTTTTAAATTCTAATTGCATGAAATAATGTATGGCTAATTAAAAACAAGCGTAGCTCACAATGCCATGATCAAAGATAAATGTTAAACTGAAAACAACACACAAATTTACACACCACTCTTAGGGTACGCCTCACCTGTTGCCTTCGAAACGTGGTCGTCAAGTATGGGACGTCTTAGTAAGTCCTTATGTCCATGATCTGGTTGCCTCAAAACAAGTTGCCTCGAAACGGTTGCCTCGGAATAGTTGCCTCGAAACGGTTGCCTCGAATGAAAAAAGGATCAAGGACATAAGGGTAGCTTCTAAGGTGTCCTAATTGTTGCTTCGGTGACCACATTATCCCTAAACTCGAATTGACCCGAACACCTCCAACGGTGGTGCTACCTACCTCTCAATGGTGGGATGGCACTGCCTTAAGGACATTTACACAGCCTAATTCCTTAGGGTAGGTAGATGACTCGTAGATACTTGCTCTATTCAAAAACAAATCAAAACTCTTTTCACACCGACACTTTCAAAAAGCTTTCAAAACAATTTCTCAAACACTCTTGAGGACTGATACAAGAGTTATTCCGAAATCTTTAAACGAAACTTTTTTCAAACCCACTCACACTTTGAAAGGCAAACACTTTGAAAACACAAATGAGAAAGTATCTAAGAGCCTGTGGATAACCAAGGATAGAAAGGGTGCTAACACCTTCCCTTTCTGTAAATCTACCTCCCGAACCGAGAAACTATCTCATAAGGAATTTTGATGTGCTTTTGTCCTGTCCATGTTGGAGAAAATAAAAGACGGTGGCGACTCTTGCTTCCGCGACATTTCGCGAACCAGCGTTAAACAGTCAGTTCTATTTCCACCGATCACAGAATTGGCGACTCTGCTGGGGAAACTTTTTAAGTGAGGTGTACCTTAGGACTAAGATCACTTGTGTTTTCAATTCTCTGAACTGTTTGCTTTATTATTGTGGGTACTGTCTTGGGAGTTCTATAGATCCTAACCCGGATCTGGGGGATACCTTCTTAGAAAGTAGCAACAAGACTGTGAGGGAACTGTGCGGGGTATACCGACATGGTTGAAGCAGTCTGCTATGTTGATGTGGCACTTTGGTGAGTATCGGTAACCCTTGAGTTCAGTCAAGGAGAGTACGGGGCCGCCGCGTGGTGTCATGAAGCATCAACTGACCTTAGGAACCTTAATTGAACCATCTTGGCCTCTTTAGGGTAGTGAGATAATTGACTTTGGTGCAGTCCGAGGTTGGTTGATACTCGATACTACACTCAATTGAGGGTTGTTTTCTTGGAATATTTCGGTCGCCAGTTCAGTGGCTAAATCGAAACGATGAACAATGAAAGCAATCCAATGATATTGGGACCCTTAGAACCCGGTTACTTCTGATAGGACAGGTCTGAGCCCACCAACTTCAAGAGGGTAATACCTAGACCCCATGCTGGCCTAAACTCTAAGGGTTGTGGTGTGACTTGTGTGCCTTACCATGTTTGCTTTTGTGAATACTTGTGGTGTGTTTTTATCGTAGCATCATAACATCATACAGCATCATATGCATCCACTAACCATTTCAGGGGTTTGAATCTTCATCTTTGTTCTTGTTTTGTAGGACATGGAAACTATCCGCAGAAAGACAATTCAGATCAGCCTTGTAAGGATCCCTCCTCAGCTTAAGGAACTTATATCCAGGATTCCCGAGAGCTCTTCTTTCAGTGAGAGGCATGGAAGACTCATCAGTTTGGTCAACACCAACATTGAGGAAGATATGATAAAGGTCCTCTTCCAGTTCTTTGACCCTCTGCACCATTGTTTTACTTTCCTGGATTATCAACTGGTGCCTACATTGGAAGAGTTCTCCCGGCTTCTGAAGATCCCTATCCTTAGTCAGCTACCCTACAACGGTACGGAAAAGGAACCCAAACTTGAAGAGATTGCTAAAGCATTACGCTTACAACCATCTGACATCAAGGGACATTGGGAAGTTAGAAGTGGTATCAAAGGGTTCTTAGCCAGGTTTCTGTTTGAGAAGGCCCAAGAATGTTGGAATTCCCTTGACCTACAAGCCTTTGAAGAAGTTGTGGCTCTCCTTGTCTATGGGTTGGTGTTGTTCCCTAATCCAGATCAGCTTATAGATATCAATGCTGTCAAGATCTTCATGTCCAGGAATCCTATACCTACGTTGCTTGGGGACATCCTTCACTCATGTTACACTCGAACCATGAGAAAAAGAGGTGTTCTTATGTGCTGTACTCCTCTCCTGGGAAGGTGGTTTATTTCGCACCTTCCACAATCAGTTTTGAAGAATGAGCGGGGTTTGAGATGGTCACAACGATTAATGACTCTTACACATGCTGATATACATTGGTGTTCTCAGTCTAGAGAAGATGTCACTATCATTGATCGTTGCGGGGAGTTTCCTAATGTTCCTTTACTTGGAATCAGAGGAGGTATTACTTACAACCCGTGTCTGGCCTGGAGACAATTTGGTTATGCTCGGAGGGACGGTCCTCATGACATGTTAATTCCTGACATAGTTTTTGACCTCGACAATGATGCACAAGGACTTCTCCAGAGATTTATCAGAGCTTGGAGGATGCCCAGCAAGATAGACAGCAAGACACTGGGGCATAGGAATTCCATCCCGTTGGAACCTTATCTCAAGTGGGTACGAGCCCGCTCCCAGAAGTTAGTGATGCCATATCCTCATGTTCTCCCTGTGATCAAAGAGCCAGTATTGGAAGGAGAGGTGTCCTACACCATTCAGCATCCTGACATGCCTACATCCTGGGAAGAAATGCAGAAGAGCTGGATCCAGCTCAAAGAAGAACGGAATTCTCTTGAGACCAGTCTACATGCTAGTGAGAAGAAGGCCTTGGAGCTCACCCGCCTACTGCACGAGGAAAAGACTCTCAACACTTACATAGCTCCGAAGAGGATGCGCAATGTCTTTTGGGATTGATTCACTTTTGTAATGTTTGCCCACGAGGCCTTGATGTACTGAATAATGATTTCTTAATGATAACGTGTGTTCCTTTTTGTCTACAACAAATTTGAACTTTCGAACCCTTGAATGCATTGCATAAACACATATCATGCATCATGTGCATAACAGGTACTCTTCTTTTCAGGTTGCTTAATGTTCTTCGCTGTTTATTTCAGCATCATGAACCCTGAATCATCTACCGAGCAGTCCATCAAGGCCCTTCAAGCTCAGAACGCCCAGTTCCAAGAGCTGATCATGAGTTTAGCCCAACGACAGGAGGAGTTGAAGGCTCTGCTGGTCAAGAAGAAGAAGAAGAAGAGAACTGTACTATTCAACACTGGCCGGAGGTTTGGTAATGCACTGCAGAATGAGGTTGATCAAGCTGGTTCTTCTGTGGGAAAAGGCAGTCCCCAAGGGGAAAGGGTCCCTAGTCCAGTGGTCTCTGACAACGAGACTGATTTTAATGAGGAGCAGTATCCTCCAGCTGAAGACAAATACAAGCAGTTAGAGGATCGTCTGAATGCCATGGAAATTCAACAAGTGCCTGGTTTGGATTTCGGAGACTTGGGTCTATCTTCTGGTGTGGCAATCCCACATAAGTTCAAAGCACCATCTTTCGCAAAGTATGACGGGGCGTCCTGCCCTAAGCTACATCTCAGATCTTATGTGCGGAAGATCCAACCATATACCATGGACAAGAACTTGTGGATCCATTTCTTCCAGGAGAGTCTTTCAGGGACTCATCTCGAATGGTTCTATCAGCTGGATGGAACGAAGGTTCGTAACTGGGAGGAATTGGCTACTGCTTTTTACAAGCAGTATCAGTATAATGCCGACCTCGCTCCTACACGTACCCAACTCCAGGGTATGTCGCTAGGATCGGGAGAAAGTTTTAAAGAGTATGCGCAGAAGTGGAGGGACCTGGCTGGCAGGGTGCAGCCACCATTAACAGACTGTGAGCTGGTGGACATGTTCTTGGGGACCCTATCCGGGCCGTTCTTCAATCATCTCATTGGCAATTCGTCTGCAGGGTTCACAGATCTCATTCTGACTGGGGAAAGGATCGAAGCCGGTATGAAATCAGGGAAAATTCAGAAAGGTGCGTCCTCAACTTCTGAGAAGAAGCCTTTCAAAAAGGAAGCCAGTGCTGTGTATGGGCCTAGAAGGCAAAACAAACCAGAACGCTGCCAAGCTGTCAACGCGGTGGTAATTGCAAAGCCTGCTGCCGCTCCTCGGCAACCCAACCAACCAAGGGGTGAGAGACCCAAACGAGAATATACTCGGCTTAGTATGACCTTGTCACAGATCTTGCCGCAACTGCTATCGACCAACTTGGTAACCGTCAGAGAGGCCCCAAAGGTGGTGAACACGACCTCTCCGAAGTACAATCCCAATGCCCGCTGTGCTTATCACTCTGATAGCCCGGGGCATTCTACTGATGATTGTTGGGCCCTAAGAAATAAGGTTCAGGACCTTATTGATGCGAAGGAGATACAATTTGAGGCGCCAGAAAGGCCCAATGTGGTGACTGCTCCTATGCCCCAGCATGGAGTAAATGCTATTGAGGAAGACTTGTATGCAGTTTCTGTGGATGATGTTGCTACCCCTCTATTGACTGCTAAGAGGAACCTGTTGCTAGCCGGTTTATTTTCGAGTTGTAGCAAGGGTTGCCTTCTGTGTGCCGTTTCCCCTGCTGGTTGTCCGTTGCTGAAGTCAGGCATCCAAAGCCTGATGAATAGCAAGGAAATTTTGTTCAAGAAGACCGCTGTTCCTTTTGTTCCTACTGAGGAAGTATCTGTCGTCACCATCTTCAACAATCCTACCAAGGCTCCCCCGAGGAAGCCAGTCAAAATCATGTCTGTTGCACCTATTATCATTACTGTTCCGGGGCCCCTCCCCTATGAATCTGACAAGGCTGTCCCATGGCACTATGGGGCAGATGTGTATGTACTTGGAGTAAAGCAAGAGTTCAACACCGGTACCGGCATCAGTAACATCACTGGTCCCGCCAAAGTTACTCGCAGTGGCAGGCTCTTCTCGCCTGACATTGCGCCACCAGTCATCCGAAGACCTCTTATAATTACGCCTGCAAGTGCGCCTGTTTCCACTTCTGATCCAGTTTCTACCCCTGCCGCCGAGTCATCTGGCACTCGGGGCAAAGGGATTGATGATGAGCCTGCCCGGATGGAGGCACCAAAGACTTTCAATGTTGAAGCCTCCCAACAAGAGATGGAGGAAATCCTTAAGATCATTAAGAAGAGCGATTTCAACGTCGTTGAACAGCTGGGGTATACCCCCTCCAAGATCTCTATGCTATCATTGCTGCTGTGCTCAGAGGCCCATGCCAAGGCCCTGATTTCATTTCTGAAGACGGCCCATGTGCCACAAGAGACATCTGCGGACCAATTCACTGATTGTGTCGCCAATTTGACAGCTGATAATGGGTTGGGTTTCTCTGATGCTGATCTGACCGCCAAGGGAAAGAACCACAATGATGCCCTGCATGTCTCCATTGAATGCAGGGGAACTACTCTCGCACACGTGTTGGTGGACACCGGTTCTTCGCTGAATGTATTGCCCAAGAAGGCCTTAGACAGGTTGGATTGCGAGGGCCTGGAGTTGAAGCCTAGTAACATCATTGTCCGAGCCTTTGACGGGTCGAAGAGGATGGTACATGGTGAGGTAGATATTCCGATTCGGGTTGGTTCCCAAGTCTTTGATTCAATGTTCTATGTGATGGACATCCATCCATCTTATTCATGTTTGCTGGGTCGACCTTGGATTCACAAGGCTGGGGCTGTGACCTCCACTCTACACCAGAAGCTCAAGTACCCTGTCAGAGGGAAGATTGTTACAGTGCAGGGGGAGGAAGAATACATGGTTAGTCATCTGAATTCATTCCAGTATATTGAGATGGACGGGGAGTTTATTGAAACCCACTTTCAACATTTTGAAGAGGTACCTCCAACATTGGTGTCAGCTGAGACGGTAATTGAAGAAGACTTTCCTTTGAAGATGGCTTCCTTGAAGGACGCCCAGGCTGTGATTGAGAAAGGTGAATGTGCTAACTGGGGCAGGCTCCCTGATTTTACTCCTAAAACTGACAAGTTTGGGCTGGGTTTTACTGCAGAGGCTCAGAGGGTTGTACGCAAAGCTAGCATCGGAAGACCTCTCGAGTTCATCAACAACCCGGGAGTGAATGCTATTGAAAGCGAGGCGGAGGAATCAGAGTTTGACAACTGGATCTACCCAACGACCGGAAGTGGACTGAACAATTGGACCGCAAAAGACCACATACCTGTTACT
Organism: Vicia faba; assembly: GCA_948472305.1. NCBI lineage: Eukaryota > Viridiplantae > Streptophyta > Magnoliopsida > Fabales > Fabaceae > Vicia > Vicia faba. The sequence goes on along the minus strand of OX451739.1, from coordinate 1,259,094,632 downwards.
TTTGTTACGCAGTAATGAATTCCTTTGTTTTTTTAATTTGTAATGAACAATAAATTGAAACTTTATGACCCGGTGTCTTACCCGGGGCACCGTGGCTTCATTTGTGAGGGCTTATTACTTGTCATTTCCATATATCATGAATAAAGACATTGGACGTTTTTCGCATTTCAAATCTTGTGCTCCCTTTCTTTCGTTCTTTATATATTGCAAAACAGCTATATTTACACACACTCACTCATACAGGTTTCAATCCACTCTGGATCTCACTGGTAACGACTCTGCTACTGCCAGTTATGACTTCGAAAATCCGATCAACTTAGCCGAAGACGAAGGTGAAGATGATTGTGAAGTGCCTGGTGATCTTGCAAGACTGTTACTCCAGGAAGAGAGGGCCATTCAGCCACATGAAGAGCCAGTGGAAACGGTAAATCTGAGTACTAAGACAGATAAAAAGGAAGTTAAGATTGGTGCCAATCTGGAACTCAGCGTGAAACAACGGTTGATTCAGATGCTGCATGATTATGTGGAGATCTTCGCCTGGTCTTACGAAGACATGCCTGGGTTGGATACCGACATTGTGGTCCATCACTTGCCTACCAAGGAAGACTGCCCTCCGGTCAAACAAAAGGTCCGTCGTATGCGTCCAGAGATGTCCGAGAAGATCAAAGCTGAGGTTATGAAGCAATTAGATGCCGGTTTTCTAGCAGTGACTTCTTACCCCCAGTGGGTTGCCAATGTGGTTCCGGTGCCAAAGAAAGATGGTAAGGTCCGAATGTGTGTCGATTACAGGGATTTGAACAGGGCAAGCCCCAAGGATGACTTCCCCCTACCTCACATTGATGTTCTGGTTGACAATACTGCTCAGCACAAGGTGTTCTCCTTCATGGATGGTTTTTCAGGTTATAATCAGATCAAGATGGCTCCTGAAGATATGGAAAAGACTACCTTTGTTACTCAGTGGGGCACCTTCTGTTACAAGGTCATGCCATTTGGGTTGAAAAACGCTGGGGCAACCTACCAACGTGCCATGGTTGCTTTATTTCATGACATGATCCACCATGAGATTGAAGTGTATGTCGACGATATGATTGCAAGGTCCCAAACTGAGGAGGAACACCTTGACCATCTGCAAAAGCTGTTTGACCGTCTGAAGTTATACAAGCTGAGGTTGAACCCAAATAAGTGCACATTTGGGGTAAGATCTGGAAAGTTGCTAGGCTTCGTCGTGAGCGACAAAGGTATTCAAGTGGACCCTGCCAAGGTAAAAGCCATACAAGAGATGCTAGTTCCCAAGACAGAGAAAGAAGTCAGAGGCTTTCTAGGACGTCTGAATTACATTGCTCGATTCATCTCGCATCTAACTGCTACCTGTGAACCAATCTTCAAGCTACTGAAGAAAGATCAGGTGGTACGTTGGAATGATGAATGTCAGGCCTCTTTCGACAGAATCAAAGAGTATCTCCAAGAACCACCCATTCTTATGCCACCGGTTGAAGGGAGACCTTTAATACTATACCTGACAGTACTTGACAGCTCAATGGGGTGTGTGCTGGGGCAGCATGACGAGTCTGGCCGAAAAGAGCACGCCATTTATTACCTTAGCAAAAAGTTTACCGATTGTGAGACCCGATACTCACTGCTCGAGAAAACTTGCTGCGCTTTGGTATGGGTTGCTCGCCGGCTGAGACAGTATATGTTGACTCACACTACCTTGTTGATCTCAAAGATGGATCCAATAAAGTACATATTCGAAAAGCCTGCTCTGTCTGGGAGAATAGCAAGACGGCAAATGATCTTGACAGAATACGACATCCAGTATACGACTCAAAAAGCTATCAAAGGAAGTGTATTGGCAGACCACTTGGCACACCAGGCAGTAGATGACTACCAGTCAATGAACTTTGAATTTCCTGACGAGAGCATCATGGTAGTGACTGATTGTGAAGTACCTGGACCGGATGAAGGACCTGAGGAAGGATCCCGATGGTCTATGCACTTTGACAGAGCCTCCAACGCTTTGGGTAACGGTATCGGCGCTGTGATCATATCCCCCAAAGGCACTCATACTCCACTCACTGCCCGGCTATGTTTCAACTGCACCAACAATATGGCGGAGTATGAGGCATGCATCATGGGTATTCAAGCTGCGATTGACTTAAGGATCAAGTTTCTGAGTGTCTTCGGAGATTCTGCTCTCGTGATCAATCAGATCAAAGGCGAGTGGGATACGAAACATCCGAATCTTATTCCTTACAAAGAATGTGTATTGACATTGATCCCCCATTTCACAGAGATAACTTTTGAACACTTTCCAAGAGAGGAGAATCAGTTGGCGGACGCGCTGGCTACGATGTCTTCTATGTTCAAAGTTAAGTGGGACAATGAGGCTCCCCGGATCATTATCTGGAAACTGGACGAACCTGCATATTATTGTGATCTTGAGGCTGAAGAGGTAACTGAAAAACCCTGGTATCATGAGGTGAAGAGGTATCTGGAAGCTCAAGAATACCCTGAAGGTGCATCCATCAATGATAAGAAGTTTCTGAGAAGGTTCGCAGCAAAGTTCTTCCTCAGCAACGGCATCCTGTACAAGCGAAACCATGATTCGACCTTACTGCGTTGTGTGGATAAGACTGAAGCAGAAAGGATCATGGCAGAACTGCATGAAGGTACCTTCGGAACACATTCCAGTGGACACACCATGGCAAAGAAGATCCTTCGGGCAGGATATTTCTGGCCCACAATGGAAGCTGATTGTTACCAACATTCTCGGACATGTCATAAGTGCCAGATATATGCAGATAAGGTGCACATTCCTCCAGTTCCTCTGAATGTCTTGACAGCACCTTGGCCTTTCGCAATGTGGGGTATAGATATGATCGGCGAGATTAAACCTACAGCATCCAACGGGCATCGCTTCATCTTGGTAGCTATTGATTACTTTACGAAGTGGGTTGAAGCAGCTTCCTATGCTACCGTAACCAAGAATGTCGTGGCACGGTTCATTCGGCATAACCTGATCTGTCGATACGGCGTCCCAGAAAGGATCATTACGGACAACGGTACCAATCTTAATAACAAGATGATCATTGAGCTCTGCGAGCAATTCAAGATACAACACCACAACTCTTCTCCTTACCGGCCGAAGATGAATGGGGCTGTAGAAGCAGCTAATAAGAATATCAAAAAGATTGTGCAGAAGATGACAGTGACCTATAAAGATTGGCACGAGATGTTACCATTTGCTCTTCATGGGTACCGTACTTCAGCAAGAACGTCAACCGGGGCAACTCCCTTTTCCTTGGTCTACGGCATGGAGGCAGTCTTGCCGATTGAAGTCCAGATACCCTCTCTCCGGATAATGAAGGATGCAGACCTGAGCGAAGATGGCTGGATCCAGACTCGACTTGATCAGTTAAACCTAATTGACGAAAAGAGACTCGCTGCTATTTGTCATGGTCAAACGTACCAAAAACGGATGATCAGGGCATTTAACAAGAAGGTCAGACCACAAGAGTATCAAGTTAGGGACCTGGTAATCAAGCGCATCATTCTTCCTCAGAGTGATCCCAGGGGAAAATGGACCCCCACGTACGAAGGGCCATTTGTGGTTAAACATGTGTTCTCAGGAGGAGCCATGATTCTAACCAATATGGATGGTGACGACCTTCCTCACCCCGCCAATGCAGACATAGTAAAAAGATACTACGCATGATAAAAGACCCGCTAGGTTGACATACCTAGGCAAAAATTAGGGCTTCCCGGTGAACCAAAAGGGTTCGGGCAAAATGAGGGATGAAATGAAAAAAATATGTACACCCGGCAAGTCGAAAACCTGAAAAGGCGGCTTGGGCAAAAAAGGGTATCCCGGTGGACTGAAAACCCGAAAGGGCGGTCCAGGAAAAAGTTATGGATTAAAGCGTAATACTATGTCTCATTGGATCACCTTGCATCCAGAATCCGGAATCAACTGTCAGGTTCAGACGGCATCGATCAATCAGCTTCATCTTCAACCGAGCAGCCAAGTGATGAGACGCTCGAAGATATAAAGGCGATAGCAGAGTTGGAACCCAGTGGGATTATTCTTTTCACATAGCTGTTTTGTTTTCCTTTGTACAAATTGTATAAACTCTGTTGTTCGGCGGCGTTCTCTTACTAGGACGTCAGCCTCTTGTACAAAAACGCCTATTTACAGGCAAATTCAAAAATCAATACAAATTCACTTCTCAGACCAATTGCCAATTGTTTTTTTCCTTTTTCTGTTTTGTTTTGCGAAGAACGTCCAATGTTCAATTTATGATATATGCATTTGACAATAATTGCTAACTCATGAATATTTGCATGCGAAACAAAGGATTAATTACAGGTAACATCAGAAACAGGGGAAATAATGGGTTGTCTAAAGCGATCTAATTACTCTGTCCACCAAGGTACCAAGGTAAGTTCAGCTGAAGAATGTAACCAAGATATCTTAATTCCCCAGAGAGTGAGCCAAGATTCAAAAATTCTCTCCCAAGCAGTTGGTCTCCAATCAGCCCTAACAAGGCACGATATCTCCAGCAAGTCAGCAATACTCCCCCGAGCAGAGTTATCCTGTCAGCCTCAAGGAAATTGGGTATCCCCAGCAGATCTCAACATTCCTCAGCGGAGTATACAAACATTCTTAACAAGCATCCCCGGCAGTCTTGATCTAAGATTGTTCCCCGGCGGAATACAGAACAACCAGTAGAGCCAGTCCCCAGTCCAATCTGAAAAGTTTCCCCAGGAAAGTTGATCCATACCCCCAGCAGGTCTTAAAGCTTATCCCCAGTAGATTCTGGAAGCTTGTCACCCGCAGAGCACGAACGCTCCCCCGGCTTTATTCAGAAGGTTATTTCCCCACCAGGATATAACTGGGTTATCCTCATCCAGTTGTCACGGAAAGATCATCCCCGACGAAGTCTTCTTATCCCCCAGCGGAGTTCATCTTCCAACAAAGCATATCAATGGTATCCCCAGCGGAATTATCATCAACCTCAGCAAAATACCTCTCTTTCCCCATAGAGTAACTCCCCGCAGAGTAATCTATTCGCCAAGTTTATTCCCCAACGGAGTCATCTTCTCCTACCGGTATTCTTGCAACCATCACCCCTAGCGGAAACGAAGATCTATTCTTCAACATCAGCCCAGGAGTTAACTTCCCGGCATTCATCAAGGATTTATTTTCCTAGACACAGATTACATTCATAAACATTACATATGCATACATTATAGCATGCACATACACATCATGAACATACCATCTCATCTATTCTGAGAACATCACGCATGTCATACATCATGACATTGCACACAACTAACGTTTTGTCTTCTCAGGACAAAGGTCAGTACAAAGATGATTACTATCAACGGTCGCAACTAAAGATCCGATTCCTGTATCTCGCCAGGGTGTATCTGTTGACGAATAATTCCAGACTCGATTCCTGTATCCTGCCAGGGCACGTCTGAAGAGTTCAAAGATCTGATTCCTGTATCTTGCCAGGGTGTATCTGTTGACGACTATATTCCAGACTCGATTCCTGTATCCTGCCAGGGCACGTCTGAAGAGTTCGAAGATCCGATTCCTGTATCTTGCCAGGGTGTATCTGTTGACGACTATATTCCAGACTCGATTCCTGTATCCTACCAGGGCACGTCTGAAGAGTTTGAAGATTCGATTCTTGTATCTTGCCAGGGTGTATTTGTTGACGACTAATTCCAGACTCGATTCTTGTATCTTGCCAGGGCACGTCTGAAGAGTTTGAAGATCCGATTCCTGTATCTTTCCAGGGTGTATCTGTTGACGACTATATTCCAGACCCAATTCCTGTAATCTTGCCAGGGTGTATCTGTTGACGACTAATTCCAGACTTGATTCTTGTATCTTGCCAGGGCACGTCTGAAGAGTTCGAAGATCCGATTCCTGTATCTTGCCAGGGTGTATCTGTTGACGACTATTCTCCGGACTCGATTCCTGTATCTTGCCAGGGCACGTCTGAAGAGTTTAAAGATTCGATACCTGTATCCATCCAGGGCACATCTACATAAAGAGTTTGAAGATCAACCCCTGTAACAGGCCAGGTAATTACTTTGCTTTCTCAGGTACACAAGGTCTCGCTAAGGAATCTCTTACGCGATCGACACCTAGATGGCATCTGTAAGCCCATCCATATACCAACAGTCTCCAAATGGCATCTATAAGCCCATTCTCGCTATCACACTGCTGATACTCTACTATGTGAGTGCAAATTTCTGGGCACTCTAGTGTTCAATCATCTTTCACCTTCGGATCACGAAAGGCACGCCAGCCAATCTACATCCTCAGGTCTAAGAAGATTGAACAGGGGCAACTGTTGTACCCCAAAATTTGCCCTCCCATATTCTTCAAGATTTGCCAATATCAATCTTCAGATGATTCAAAATCCCTCAAGGGTTGCACAGTCCAATTGCCTCCTAACACAGTCAAAATTAGGGTTTTCGTTCTTGCAAAGAAATTGAGGTTTTCAAGGGTCCAATCAAGTCCCATATGCCTACATATATTGTCAAGCATCCATATGCCAAGTTTCAAGACTCACGGCATCAAATTGCACAGTCAAAAACCCTAATTGCTTCACAGTCAACTACAGGGGCAAAATGGTCATTTGACAGTCAAAAGTCAAAAAAATTGGTCAACATCTTATTTTGAAGCCACAAACATCATTTGATCAATTCTTGATCATGATTTCTCAAAGCATGGCTCAAAAAGTCTCAAGATGCAAAAGTTTCTATTTTTGGACAGCTGAAAAGTCAACTGCAAATTGACCAAGGCATAACTTCTTCATGGTTTATCAGAAAAATCCCATCCAAAGCTCATTTTGAAGAGGATAACATTTCCTACAACTCATATTCACACTTCAAGTCCAAGAAATGCTCTCACAAAAAGTTATCAATTTCAACATTATAGGTCATTTTCAAAAGTCAACAAAAGGGCACTTTAAGTCAAAGACCATAACTTGAGATTGGTAAATCAAAATGACATGGGACCAAAGGCATTGGTTAGAGGACTTCAAGACCTTTCCAAAATGTCCAAGAACATGATCATAGCTTCAAAATTGAGCAAGATATGCCCTGGAGAAGTTGGGAAATATTTGGGAATTTTGAAAAGTCAACTTTGCCTAAAACACTTCAAAAATGCTAATGGGCCTCAAATTCTTCCTTGAATCATTACCCAAAGCATATGCACGACCCATTGAGCTCAAAGGGATTTATTTTCTTATTTTTAATTAATTAATTGAATTTTTATTCTTATTAATTCATTTAATTAGATTTAATTATGAGAAAACATCAAATCATGCTTTTTAAATCTTTTTGTGCAGCAAATCAAACTAGGGCAAGGTGGCAAATCGTTTCAGATTCAAAAAGGGAAGATTTTCCATGATTGGAAAGAGTTTCAATGGAAAAAGATTGAAATTGATATGTTGAAAATCAAATCTTCAAATCATCAATTCATGGACCTTGGGCTTGTTTTTTTGACCTAATCACGTTCAGATACAAAGGCATAGTGAAACCCTATTAAAACATACATGAAAAACTGCTCAAGGAGAGATAACCAATTTTCAATTTTCTCATAAAAAGCTTGAAACTGATTTCATAGTGGGAGGACGATTCAAGGCCTAAAAACGATTCTAACATATTGTTGGACCTTCCAGGAATCGATTAGCATCAAGAACCAATCCAAACACGTGAGGAATTGAAGAATACAGGCCATACGGTTTGTCTTGTTTTTCAAATTCACATAGCATGATTCATGTGCTTTTAATTGGTTTTCTTGTTTGATTTACACTAATAGGTACCTCCTGAAGCGATTGGCATAGGTTAATTGACCTAACTCTGCCTGAATCCAAATCTGCCATTAAAGGATATTAGGTTTTCAGAACGTCCCAATTAGGGCTTTCCTGGTATGGAAAAATTAGACCACCTAACCTATATGGATAGAATCGTTGCAGTAAGATGAATCCAATGAAGCAATCGCGCCCTTTTTATATTAAGGCATATTCTATTCGCTATTTTTACAGGTTGCAGTTTGTGGGGGTTTAAAACCCCCGCTATTTGGTTATGTTGCAGATACAAAGATGCAGAAGGCTAGCGTGGCATCGAATGGTTGGACAATTCAAACCTTGGCGCGGTTTTTCAACGTTCCAGCATGATGGCCTTTTTTCATACATATTATTTGTTGTCTATTACATATACAAACGCGCGCAAACAGCTCAGATGGTGGGAACGTGACTTGGTAAACGCTGGGACCTGGGTTCGATTCCCAAGTCCCCCACATATTGCATAATTTTTGTTGTAACGTATTCCCATGCAGCTTCCATCAGACGTTCTACCATACACGCTCATGCGCTAGCCTGACAAGTGGCTTCAAGGTCCAATCTGAAGGCTGCAGGATGAGGTCCATGGTACACTCAGTCAACCATCCCACACGTGATACCAAAAGTCAAACAGGCTCTATGCAAATGGGCCAAAATTACTCCAAAAACACCTCCCTTTGGGCCTGATACCCCCCTGGTTTGCATCTTTTAATTTTATTTTTCTCTTTTAATTATAATCCTTTTTAATTCTTTTTTAATTGTTTTATCAATTCACAAATAATTAATTTTCATAATAAAAAAATCAGAAACTAAAAAATGTTTTTTTAATTAATATTTAATTTCACCATTTGAATGTTTTTGTAAATAAATGTTAAATAATTAATTTAGTTAAATTAGGTTTCAATTTTAACACTTTTTCTTAATAAATAAAAAATATGTAGAAATTAGGTTTTTGACATTTTTATCTTTTTTTTAATTAATTACTTGCCTCATTATTTATTATTATTATTAAATATTTTTGTAAATAAACATGTACATTAATTAATTAGTAAATTAGGTCAACTTTAATATTTTTCATTAATAATTAAAATAACTTAGAATTAGGGTTTCTCTTGATTTTTAATTTTCTTTATTTCATAAGTACAAAAAAACATAACAAACCATTTCTTTGCTTTAATTAAATAATTAATCAAGTCTTTTTTAATTCAATTTAATTTCAAAAGGGTCAAAACCCTCGGACGTCCTAACTTTTATTCTTTCACGCATTTATTTTCTTTTCGAATATTATGTAACTGCTCAAGGATTGTAATAGTAATTAGGTTTACCGCATTTATTTACTTTCCGCATCTTTTACCAAATGGGTCTTTGTATTTTGGCGATGTATAGACTCGCGCCTTGTAATAGCGTAGGATTTATCTTTCCGCATTTAAATTTCCGCACTTTTAAATTCTAATTGCATGAAAGAATGTATGGCTAATTAAAAACAAGCGTAGCTCACAATGCCATGATCAAAGATAAATGTTAAACTGAAAACAACACACAAATTCACACACCAATCTTAGGGTACGCCTCACCTGTTGCCTTCGAAACGTGGTCGTCAAGTATGGGACGTCTTAGTAAGTCCTTATGTCCATGATCCGGTTGCCTCAAAACAAGTTTCCTCGAAACGGTTGCCTCGGAATAGTTGCCTCGAAACGGTTGCCTCGAATGAAAAAAGGATCAAGGACATAAGGGTAGCTTCTAAGGTGTCCTAACTGTTGCTTCGGTGACCACGTTGTCCCTAAACTCGAATTGACCCGAACACCTCCAACGGTGGTGCTACCTACCTCTCAATGGTGGGATGGCACTGCCTTAAGTACATTTACACAGCCTAATTCCTTAGGGTAGGTAGATGACTCGTAGATACTTGCTCTATTCAAAAACAAATCAAAACTCTTTTCACACCGACACTTTCAAAAAGCTTTCAAAACAATTTTTCAAACACTCTTGAGGACTGATACAAGAGTTATTCCGAAATCTTTAAACGAAACTTTTTTCAAACCCACTCACACTTTGAAAGGAAAACACTTTGAAAACACAAATGAGCAAGTATCTAAGAGCCCGTGGATAACCACGGATAGAAATGGTGCTAACACCTTCCCTTTCTATAAATCTACCTCCCGAACCGAGAAACTATCTCATAAGGAATTTTGCTGTGCTTTTGTCCTGTCCATGTTGGAGAAAATAAAAGACGGTGGCGACTCTTGCTTCCGCGACATTTCGCGAACCAGTGTTAAACAGTCAGTTCTATTTCCACTGATCACAATCAGCCAGAAAATAATCAAAATAATATTGCATTTAATATATACATTAAAAAGGTTTTAAAAATGTTTTTAAAATGGAAATAAAAGAAAAAAACATCAACTATATTCAAATTAATCAAGAAATAAAAAGTGAGACCATAGAAAAATAAAAAAAGGGCTCAAATATTTTTACAAAATTTTCGGTAATTTTTTTAAGTTACAAACTATTTTTTAAAATTAAAAGAAATGAGTAAATTAAACCAAAAATGATTAAAAAAAATAACAAAATCAAAAACAAAAATAAAATGAGGTCACCAATATTTGTCACATTATCATTGGATCATTCCATAATTTTTTCAAAATTTAAAAATGTGTAAAAGTATTTTTAAACATTTAAAACAATTCAAATAAAGTGAAAAATTATTTTAAAAAATACTAAAACACAAAATTAAATTGTGAAAAAATTAAAATCTGAAAGAGAATAATCAAAAATATTTTTCATAATTTTTCCAGATTTTTTGGACTAAAAATGAATTTTCTATGATTTTTTAAAGTTTAAAACAATTAAATAAAAATCAGAAAATAAAATAAAAACCAAAAAGATGTGGACCAATGGATGAAAGTCAAAACATGTTAGTAATCAAATCCAAGGGATCTAGCGCGTTGTGCATATCATGGTCATTAGTGAATAAAGCATAGGATCATTAATTAAATCAGATTTTAAAAAAAAAAACAAATGGCGTACCTTCATTGGTTGGAAGATGACACGTTGGTCATCTTCAACCTCCAACCAACGTGAATTGCAGGTCTCTCAAATTGTAAAATCAGAAGCTCAGACTTATGACATTCGCTTCGTCTCTTCAAGACGAAGACAACCACACCCTCGCGATAAATTTATATAAATTGTAGCTCAAGCAATTTGGAAGGAAAGTTTTGAAAAGGGATTTGAAATTTCATGGTCAAAACAAGTTTCCAGGTAAAAGTGGGTGTTGCAACTAGAAATAGGTCAATGAGAGCATCAAAATGATATCAAAGTTTTGAAGAATTAATGAAGGAATCTACCTATTGAAGTTGAGTTGTAGAGCTCTGAAACTGGACTTCTATGGAGCAATATAGGGCACGATTCTTGAATGTAATTATATGGTTAGCTTCAGGGAAGATCAAGGAAGGTGAATTGATGGAAAAAATGGATTAAAAAAAGGCTTGAGAATAGATTTCGAAGTTGCAGAATTTTGAGTTATGGAATAAGTTTGGTAGGGTGATTCTGGCTATCCAAGCTTGAGAAAATGAATGAGGGATGAGCCTCTCTATTTATAGGGAATTAAATGGAATGTCCAAGCGTGTGAAATGATGAAGTTTGGAGGGAAATCGTGTGAAGTTGCAAACAAGAAAAGTGTGACTTCTAATTTGATCAAAACTCATTCAAAATGCATGTTTTGTTGTGCTAATCTCTTCTGGAAGTTCACTAAACATGTTTAGAGGCAAAAACGCGTGGAAAACTTGTGATTAGAAGCCAAAACAAAGATTTCAAAATTTGACTTGTGATGAAACTTAAGTTTCAAGTTACAAATTTCAAAACAATGGCATTCTCAACTCAATGGGTCTTAGGGCATGATTCTTGATGCTTTAGAAAGATGAGATTACAAGCTTTGCAATGGAAAAAGAATGAAATTAAATGGATGCTTGAGCTGAAAGTTGCATTGAGTCAAATTTGGGGGGAAAATGTTGACTTTCCATACTTAGAAAAATTTCGAAATTTTCTTCAAAAGTGACTTATAATGTTTTGCATCCAAACATGGCCTTCCACTTGGAATTTTCTATTGAACAAAAAATATGGCATGAAATATACCTATTTAATGACATTTTGAAACTTGAACCATTCAAAATCTCCAAAAAATTGAGAGAGTTATGAATTGTTGAAGTTGGCAAAAAATCATGAAATGACCTATAATATTTTGTATCCTTAGGGCATCTTCCATCCATTTTCTCACTTTTCACATAAAAGAAGGCATAAAGTTCACATCCTCAAGATAATTATGGAAAAATAATGGGCTCAACGTGATAAAAATTTACCAAGTTATGATCATTTGAAGTCACATATGAGAAATTGGGGGTTCATCTGGAGGACTTGTAATCTTTCTTCATCATCAAGCTTCTTCCACATGAAAACTCCTTGAAACTTTTGAAGTGATTTGTTGATGACCCTTTGAAGAGAATGATTTTTTTGCAATCACTCAAAAATACCAAAATATGAGCAAGATATACTTCTTTAAAGTTCAAAACCCTAGCTCCTAGATCAAGAAAATGCTTTGAGGAACTTTGACAATTTTGAACAAACTTCTTGTACCAACACAAATGCTTTGTAAATAAAAGTTGTTGAGGATGAAAATGAGAATTCATAGCCACCAAAACCACTTCCATATCTTGAAAGTTGAGAGGAATATGCACTTGTGACCAATGGGAACAAAGCCTTGTCCAAGCATGACAACTTCTCCAATCAACCCCTTGTACTTTTTAATCAAATTTGATAACCTTGAAATATGGTGAACCAAAATAACATTTCCATGCCATTTCTTCCAAAACAAATTCAATGGTGAGGTTTGAACTTCTCAAGCTTTATTAACTAGGGCATGGAAATAAACTCATGAACCCATGGAGCAACTTGCTAAATCTCATTGCCTTTACCTACATTAGTGACAAGCAAGACAAACCAACATTGAATTTTATTAATTAAAAGGAACAATCAAGACAAAATATTCATGATCACAAAAGAAAAATAAGTCAAGGTGCTTGGTGATGCCTCAAAGAACAAGACTAGAGATAGGGAGGATAACCAAAAGCCTTAGTGTGATCTTGTTGTGATTAAATCAATATGGCATGATGAAGGGATCTTAGGGGGAAAAATTGGGATACAACAATGCCATTAGGATAGGTGACGGAATGTCTTCAGAGATGGGCTTATAGATGCCATCCAAGGTAACTGTTGATAAGCGTATCAAAATGAGTCTACGCTTGACTGTATCTGAAGAACACTTTCTAGAATTATCCCTTGAGGAAGGTGCTTAAGTAGCTGCTTGTTAGATTTAGTCTCTGAGGGAAATGCTTGTCAAATTTAGTCTCTGAGGGAAATGCTTATCATGTAGATAGTCTCCCCGTCCTGCTTCATGAATTGATCTACTAGTATGTTTTTTGTTGGTAAACCCGTCCTGTTTCGGGAACTCATACCACCTGATCATGTTGATAGTTTCCCCATCCTGTTTCGAGAGTTAATCTTTTTCTGGTTATATAGATAGTTTACCCGTCCTATTTTTGTAGTTAATCTTTTCCTGGTTATACAGATAGTTGCCCTGTTCTGTTTCGGGAATTAATTTGGGCTTGGTCATACAGATAGTTGTCCCGTCCTGTTTCGGGAGCTAATCTTGGACCTGCTTTTTGTTGGTAAATCCGTCCTATTTCGAGAATTTATATTGTATGGTCGAATAGATAGTTTCCTCGTCCTATTTCAGAATTAATCTTCGACCTGGTCATATAGATAGTTGCCTTGTCTTGTTTCGAGAATTAATTTATGACCTGTTTGAGAATTGTTGATGATATTCGTCTGTTTGTAGACTTTACCTGAAAAGATAAAATTAGCTTTATGAAATGTCATGATGTATGTAATGCATTGCACAATGAAGTTCTCAAAGTAAATGAGAGTGCTATATGTGTGTCGTATGCATATGGTATGATGTTTTTATAAATGATGTATGGATGTAAGATGTCGTTGAAGCGTATTGGTAGCTTTACATAACATCTCTGATTGGGGAAAATAAATCCCTGACTATTGTGGGGATGAAGAATATGAATCTTCAATCTTGTTTAGAATGTCTCCGCTGGGGACTCCTGCTTTCTGTTTTGAGGATACTGCGTTGGGAATGTTTGACTTCTTCTTAGGGATAGAAGAGTTCGGGAACATTGGTCGTTCGTCACTCTACTAGAGAATTTAGTTCTTATATATCCTGACTGGGGATAAAAGAGATGGATAATCTTCTGAGGTGTTGTATGACCGAGGTTCCGATATGGATACCAACTCCTCTAAGGACAAAGTTAAATGATATCTGGCCCAGTTTCAGATTATGTAGCAACTCTCTGGGGATAGCAAACTGGACTACCTTTTGTTGGAGAGGGGAATTTTGTCAGTGATTTGCACTAATCGGAAGAAATGAACTTTGCTTGGGAAATTAAATTCCGTTGGGGAAATAAACTCTGTTAGGGAAATAAACCATGTTGGGGAAATAAACCCCGCTGGAGAAATAAACCCTGCTGGAGAAGAGAATTCTACAGGGGATTTTGCAGTGTTGGATAAATAAACTCAGTTGGGGAATGTATCTATGTCGGGGAGGAGCCTATGAAGATAGCTCTGTAGGGATTATTTTATGGAGATTTTCTCTATGGGGATTTGTGGACGACTTGAACGTTATCCTAACTCCTAGAGTCTTTAGTAAATGCTTATTCTTGTTTTTATGTATATATTTGCTAACATTAATCATATTTGTATGCATATGTTCATTTAATTTAGTCATTGGATGTTTTTGCGAACAAATCATAGAAAGTAAAACAAGTTTGAATTTTGAAATTGTATTTGTATTGATAATTTACCTATAATCAGGCAGTTTTGTACAAAGAGACATACATCATAGTAGGAGGAAGTCGTCATAAGATGAAAATAGTACAAAGTAAAAACAAAACATATAGATATGTGTAAACAATCTCATTGATTTTCAACTCTGTTATTGCCTCCATGTCTTCAAGCATCTCATTCCTTACTGTCGAAAGAAGTTGACTGAATTGGTCTGTACCATTTGAACTTGTCATTGGTAACAAAGCTTGTCGTAAGTAGATGATCCAACGGGACATAGTCGTAAGCTTTAATTCCTAATTTTTGCCTGGACCGCCCTTTTCGGTTTTCAGTCCACCGGGATACCCTTTTTTCCCAAGCCGCCTTTTCAGGTTTTTGACTTGCCGGGTGTTCAATCTTTATATATATCCCTAATTTTTTCCCGAACCCTTTTGGTTCATCGGGATTCTCTTACTTTTTCCTAAACCATTCAACCTAGCGGGCCACTTTCATGCGCAATATCTTTTGACTATATCCGCGTTTACAGGGTGCGGAAAATCTTCACTGTCTATGGTGGTAAGTATCATAGCACCGCCAGAAAATATTTTCTTGATTACAAATGGCCCTTCGTAGGTGGGAGTCCATTTTCCGCTGGGATCACCATGCGGTAGGATGATACGCTTCATTACCAAGTCACCAACTTGGTATACCCAATGCTTGACTTTCTTGTTGAAAGGTTTAATCATACGCTTCTGGTACATCTGGCCATGACAAACAGTCGCGAGTATCTTCTCATCGATCAAGTTTATCTTGTCTAGCCTAGTCTGAATCCACTCATCTTCGTCTAAATCGGCATCTTTCATAATCCTTAGAGAAGGAATCTGGACTTTGACAATTAGGACAACTTCCATACTGTAGACTAGAGAGAATGGGGTTGCCCCAGTTGATGTGTGTACTGAAGTGCGGTAGTCATGAAGAGCAAATGGTAACATCTCGTGTCAATCATTATATGTCACTATAATCTTCTATATGATCTTCTTGATATTCTTATTGGTGGCTTCCACTGCATCATTCATCTTCGGTCGATACGGAGAAGAATTATGGTGCTTGATTTTGAACTGCGTGTACAGTTTCGTGATCATAGTGTTGTTGAGATTGGTACCATTGTCTATGATAATCATTTTGGGGATGCCATACCGATAGATAAGGTTATTCTTAATGAATCTAGCCACAACATTCTTGGTAGCGGGGGAAAATGAGGCTACTTTGACCCACTTTGTGAAATAGTCAATAGCGACTAGGATGAAGCAATATCCGTTAGAAGAAGTAGGCTTGATCTATCCAACTATACTAATGCCCCACATCGTGAATGGTCAAGGAGTATTCAAGACATTCAGAGGTACTGGAGGCACATGTACTTTGTCAGCATAGATCTGGCATTTGTGACGGGTTCTAGAGTGGTGGTGGCAATCAGTTTCCATAGTCGACCAATAGTAACCCGCTCTTAGAATCTTCTTAGCCATAGTATGTCCACTGGAGTGAGTACCAAAGATACCTTCATGTATATCTTCCATAACTTTCTCCGCTTCCTTCTTGTCTATATAACGAAGCAGAGTTGAATCGTGATTGTGCTTGTACAAAATTTTGTTGCTCAGGAAGAACTTAGCTGAGAATATCCATAGGAATTTCTTGTCATTGATAGATGATCCTTCAGGATAATCTTGAGCCTCAAGGTATCTTTTCACTTCATGAAACCAAGGCTTCCCTTTTACTCCATCAGTGTTAACTTCGTAGCAGTGTGTCGGTCCATCCAATCTTTTGATAGTAATTTGAGGAGCTTCGTTATCCCATCTAACTTTGAACATAGATGACATGGTTGCTAATACGTCTGCCAACTGATTCTCTTCTCGTGGGATGTGCTCAAAAGTGATTTCCTCGAAGTACAGGATTAAGGTCAACATATGTTCCCGATAAGGAATGAGATTCGGGTGCTTCATATCCCATTCTCCCTTAATCTGATAGATCACTAGGGTTGAGTCTCTATATACGTCCAAGAACTTCATTCTTAAATCAATGGCAGCTTTGATACCTATAATGCACGCTTCATATTCGGCCATGTTGTTAGTACATTCAAAACATAATCTGGCGGTAAAGGGCATATGGCAACCCTTGGGATAGATAATCACATCACCGATTTCGTTTCCAAGTGCATTAGAAGCTCTATCAAAAACCATGGTCCATCGAGATCCTGGCTCGGGTACTTTATATGGTCCAGCTTCTTCACAATCTATAATTAGCATAATATTCTCATCCGGGAACTCAAAATTCATAGACGGATAGTTATCTACGGCTTGATAAGCCAAATGATCTGCCAGTACACTTCCTTTGATTGCTTTCTGAGCGGTGTACTGAATGTCATATTCTGACAAGACCATTTTCCATCGGGCTATTCTTCTGGAGAGCGCGGGCTTCTCGAAGATGTAGTTTATGGGATCCATTTTAGAGATCAAAAAAGTAGTATGGGTCAACATATAATGTCTTAGTCGGTGAGCAGCCCATGCCAAAGTGCAACAATTTTCCTCGAGCAGTGAATATCTTGTTTCACAATCACTAAACTTTTAGCTAAGGTAGTATATCACATGCTCTTTTCGACCAGACTCTTCGTGTTAGCCCAGTACACACCCCCATTGAGTTCTCTAACACTGAGGTACATGATTAGAGGTCTTACTTCAACTGGTGGCATCAGAATCGGAGGTTCTTAGAGGTACTCCTTAATTTTGTCAAAAGCTATTTGGCAGTCATCGTTCCA
This sequence comes from Vicia faba, assembly GCA_948472305.1. Taxonomy (NCBI): domain Eukaryota; kingdom Viridiplantae; phylum Streptophyta; class Magnoliopsida; order Fabales; family Fabaceae; genus Vicia; species Vicia faba. The sequence goes on along the minus strand of OX451739.1, from coordinate 1,259,077,076 downwards.
CTTCACTACCTGACCTTTCTTCAGCAACTTGAAGATCGACTCATAAGTAGTAGTCAAATGAGAAATGAATTGGGAAATGTAATTTAGTCGTCCCAAGAAACCTCTGACTTCCTTCTCAGTACAGGGAGCAGGCATTTCTTGAACGGCCTTGACTTTGGCGAGATCCACTTCAATACCTTTACCATTGATAACAAAACTCATGAGTGTGATCGGTGGATCTGGAACTGACTGTTTTTTAGCTGGTTTCGCGAAATGTCGCGGAAGCAAGAGTCGCCACCGTCTTTTACTTTCTCCAAATGGAAAGGACAAAAGCACAGAAAAATTCCTTATAGAGATTGCTCTCGGTTCGGGAGGTAGATTTATAGAAAGGGAAGGTGTTAGCACCCTTTCTATCCATGGTTATCCATGGGCTCTTAGATACTTGCTCAATGTGTTTTCAAAAATGGTTTGTTTTCTTTTCAATTGTGGGTTTTAAAAAGTTTCTTTGAAAAATTTCAGTTCGACTCGTACGTCAGAGTGTTTGAAAAATTTGCTTTGAAAGCTTTTGAAAATGTGTTGGTGTGAAAAGTATTTTTGTTTGAAATTAGAGCAAGTATCCTTGAGAACCTACCTACCCTAAAGAATTCGTCTGTGTAAGAGTCCTTTAAAGTAGTGCCATCCCACCATTGAGAGGTAGGTAGCACCACCGTTGGAGGTATTCGGGTCAATTCGAGTTTAGGGACATGGTGATCACCAGAGCAATGGGAAGACACCTTAGAAGCTACCCTCATGCCAGGTTCCCGGATCATGAGGACTTACTAAGACGTCCTCTACTCGACGATCACCTTTCGAAAGGCAACAGTGAAGCGTACCCTAGGGGTGGTGTGTGTGATTCGTGTGTCGTTTTCATTTGTATTTGTCTTTTGTCAAGTTCATTGTGATCTACGCTTGATTTTATTATGTCCATACAGTCTTTCATGCTTTTGTTAACAGTTAAAAAATACTTGCGGGAAAGTAAATTCTAAGGCTATTACAAATGGCGCGGGTCCACATCGCCAAAATTAAACCGGACCCGATTTGACGGAAAATAAATAAAGCAAAAGAAATAAAAGTGCGAGCAATTGTTTACACTGCTTTGGGAGAGATACATAATTATTTGAGCGAAATAAATAAATACGCGAAATAAAGGAATTAAAAACATGGGCGTTGGACCCTTTTTTGCAAAATTTAAATTAATAAGGAATTAAAATTAATATTAAAAGAGAATGTTTTTTTTGTGTTTTTTTGTGTTTTTTAGATTTAATAGAAAAAGAGGATTAGTTAAAATTAAAATAAAATGTCAAACCCTAATTCTAATTATTTTTTAGTTATTAAGAAAATATTGAAATTTGACCTAATTTAAACCTAATTATTTTTATGTACAATTTAATTATGAAAATAATAAATAAATAAGTATTATGATAAAAAAAAGAGAAAATTAAAAAGGAATAAAAAGTTATTAAACCTAATTCTATATTTTTGGATTTTTAGTTATAAAAAAGAATTAAAATTAAAACCTATTTAATACTAAATATTTACATGCAATTTATTTATGAAAATAATAAAATAAATATTATATTTTCTCTTTTTTCTGATTTTTGTGCATTTTTATATTTTGTAAAGAAATAATTAATTAATTTAACAAATAAAGAAAATAAAATCATTATTGAAAATAAAATAAAAAAATGTATAGAGAAGCAAACCAGGGGGGTTTTCTGTCCCAACATGGAGGTATGGATCCAATAATTTAGGCCCAGTAAGCTGGAAATTCGCTGACTTTCCCAGGTTCCATATGGTGCGTTGACTAAGGCATAATGTGCTCTTCAGATCCATGTCGTTGGTTTAATCTTCAGGGGCACGTGGACCTCTTGATTGTGAGGGAATATGGTGGTTTTCCACATAAGCGCTGCATGTGAACACATAGTGAAAAACAATATTGAGATGACATAGACCTGGGGTTCGAACCCAGGTCAAGAGCTTTGCCAGTCTTCATGTTTGCCACCTGACCCACTTGCGCATTGTTAATATAAAATAAACAAACAAATATAATATAGGAAAACAATCGGTGTTCGTGAATTTGCGCGCAAAATTTAAACCAACGTATCACACGCTGCCACGAACTCATCTTCATCCTGTTCCTGCAACATAAAACATATAGGCCACGGTTTTTATTGCGTGGTTTTAGAAGGCTTTTGGAAAAATAGCGATTAGCTCCTCGACGCTCATAAATTGAGCGCGAGGGTTCCATGCTCTTCGTCTTCAAGCGCTGAATTGAATGGTGGTCGTTTGGAGGATTAATTTTGCCTATTTTTAAAAGCCCCAAATTTCAGTCCTGCAAAACCCTAGAACACGATCATGGTGAAATCGCGTGTATGACATAAAAATGCAATTAAAGGCATTGGTTAGCATCAGAACATTATGAGGAACAAGAATCCATGAACCAAATGTTAAAAAGATGCTTAAAATATGAAACACGATGATCAATTTTTTTCTATACAGTTCATGTTCATGCTACCAATTCTTGGAGTTTGAATGGATGCTTATGACTGGAATCGCTTCTGGGAACCTTGAGGAAGCCTTTGAAACAAGAATTAAGACCTGAATCCTCCTCTAACCACGTTTTCAGAATTGCTTTATTTGACAAAAATTCCAAGTTTGTAAGGTATTCTTGAGCGCAGCTTTCAGTCTAATGCAATTAGGTTTATGTTCCTGGTTATGTAGTGAATGAATTAGGTTAAAAAGATTGATCAAAATCCATTGCTTTTATTGTTTTCAATATTTGATTTCTTAAGAATCCTTTTCATATCTTTTCACATGGTTTTTGTATCAATTAGGTTTCAATCAAGCCAAATCTTTCCATAATTGGCTAAGCACGAAATATCAAGTCTAAAACATGTATAAAAAGATTCATTTGGTTCATTTAGATGTTTTCCACATATTTAATTGATTTAATTGAATTAATATGAATAAAAATTCAAATAAATAAATAAAAAATGAGAAAATACTTCCCTTTGGGCCAAGTGGTCGTGCACATGCTTGGAATGATGAATCTTGGAAGAAAAATGGGCCCATTAGCAATTTTGAATCATTTGCATCAATGTTGACTTTTCAAAATTCCTAAATATTTCCCAACTTCCACAAGGCATAACTTGCTCAATTTTTAAGCTCTTCTCATGTTCTTGGACATTTTGGAAAGGTCTTTGAGTCCTCTAACCAATGCCTTTGGTCCCATGTCATTTTGATTTACCAATCTCAAGTTATGGCCTTTGACTTAAAGTCCCTTTTTGTTGACTTTTGAAAATGACCTATAATGTTGAAATTGATAACTTTTTCTGAGAGCATTTCTTGGACTTGGAATATGAATATGAGTTGTAGGAAATGTCTTTCTCTTCAAAATGAGCTTTGGATGGAATTTTTCTGATAATCCATGTGAAAGTTATGCCCTGGTCAATTTCAGTTGACTTTTTCAGCTGTCCAAATATAGTAACTTTTGCATCTTTGATGATTTCTGAGCCAAATTTTGAGAATCATGATCAAGCATTGATCAAATGATGTTTGTGGCTTCAAAATGATATGTTGACCAAAAATTTGAACGTTTGACTGCCAAATGACCATTTTGCCCCTACAGTTGACTGTAGTGCAATTTAGGGTTTTGACTGTGCAATTTTGTGCTGAATGCCTTGAAACTTGATATGAGGATGCTTGACCACATTTGTAAGCATATGAGACTTGATTGGGCCTTTTAAACCTTCAATTTCTTGATCAGAACACAAACCCTAGTTTTGACTGTATAGGAGACAGTTGGACTGTGCAACCCTTGGGGAATTTTGTGACTAGGCTTGGCAATTTCTTGAAGAATATGGGAGGGCAAATTTTGGGGTGCAACAGTTGCCCCTGTTCAATCTTCTTAGACCTGAGGATGCAGATTGGCTGACGTGCCTTTCGTAATCCGAAGGTAGAAGATGATTGGACACTAGAGTGCCCAGAAATTTACGCTCACATAGTAGCAGTGTGATGGAGATGGGCTTATAGATGCCATTTGGAGATTGCTGGGTAGGGTGATGGGCTTATAGATGCCATCTAGATGTTGATCGCGTAAGAGATTCCTTAGCGAGAACCTGCATACCTGCAAAACAGAAAATGAGTACCTGACACGTTGCAGGAGCTGATTTTCCGATGCTTGGTATAGATGTGTCCGGACTGGTTACAGGAGCTGAATCTGGAGCTTTAAAAGATGATGAATGAACCAGATATGGTTACTGCTTTAGCATGAATGGTAAGAGAACCTTGGGTGATTTTAACTTCAACAACGCTCGTTGAGAAAAATCTTAGCGGGAATTACCATCTTTGCAGTATTAGGAAGAGAACCAATAGACCATTATAATCTGAAGGGGAATTACCTCACTCGCCGTCGGAGAGGGAATCATAGGAAAAGGAATTGTCACCTCACACACTGTCGGAGAGGGAACCATAAGAGACTATCACCTCACACTCATCGCCGGAGAGGGAAACATCTGAAAAAGGAATTACCACCTCACGCACTTGTCGGAGAGGGGACCAATAGAAGACTATCACCTCACACTCATCGTCGGAGAGGGAAACATCTTGAAGAAGGAATTACCACCTCACGCACCTGTCGGAGAGGGGACCATAAGGAGATTATCACCTCACACTCATCGTCGGAGAGGGGAACATCTGAAGAAGGAATTACCACCTCACGCACCTGTCGGAGAGGGGACCATAACTTCTGCTGAGTCTTCATCAGAAAAATCTGTTGGGAGTCGATTTAGCTGGACTAGAGAAGGCTTTGAAATATGTTTGAGCATTTTAACTGCGTCTTTCCTGAAAGGTAAAGGTCAGTCATATACCATGCATGATATGGATCAAGCAATGATGTTCTCAACATAAATGAGATTTGTATGATATGATGCGTCTATGCATGCTATCATGATGTATGTGATGTTTTATGAATGTTTTCGTCTAGGAAAGTAAATCCTTGACGGGTGCCGGGAAGTCATATCCTGGGCTGATGTTGAAGAATAGATTTTGCTTCCGCTGGGGATGATAACTGCAAGAATACCGGTAGGAGAAGATGACTCCGTTGCGGAATAAACTTGGCAAATAGATTCTGCGGGGAGAAAAGATGCTCTAGCGACCATGCTGGGAAGCAATACTATGTGGGGATAGAGGTGCTTTGCTGAATGTTGATAGTAACTTGCTGAGGATGTCTTGTTGTTGAAAGTGTTGATAGACTTCGCTGGGATAAGAAGGCTTTGTGTTGACGGCGACCTTTTCGTGGCTTTTGGCTGAGGATAACCCAGTTATATCCTGTTAAGGGAATAACTCTTTAAATAAAGCCGGACGACGCGTTCGTGCTCTGCGAGGGGATAAGCTTCCAGAATTTACTGGGGATAAGCTTACTGCTTGGGGATATGAGTTTCCAACTCTCCTGGGGAAACTGGGTTGGACTTTCCTGGGGAAGTTTTTGAACTGTAATTTCGTAAGTTGAAAGAGGGCACATATGTAGGGTTGCCTGCTGATAAGCTCGTGTAAAACCGTATCTAAAATGGAGAAGGAACCTGGGTAGGGTTGCTTTGATGATGAGTTCGTGTAAAAATTCGTTCTTGGAAAGGGAGAACCTGTGTAGGGTTTCTTAGTGACGAGTCCATGTAAAACTGCATCTTGAAGAGGGGGAACCGGTGTAGGGTTACTTGGTGAGGTAAGTTCATGTAAAACTTCTTGATGAACCGGGGTGGGGTCATCTTGAGATAGGTCCATGTAAGACTCTGGAGGAACCGGGGTTAGGTTACTTGAGATAGGTCCATGTAAGACTTCAGGAGGAACCGGGGTTAGGTTACTTGGATAAGTTTGTGTAAAAACTTCTGGAGGAACCGGGGTTAGGTTACTTGTGATAAATCCATGAAAGATTTCTGTGGGAACCGGGGTTAGGTTACCTGGATAAGTTTGTGTAAAAACTTCTGGAGGAACCGGGGTTAGGTTACTTGGTGATAAGTTTGTGTAAAAACTTCTTGATGAACCGGGGTTAGGTCATCCTGAGATAAATCCATGTAAGACTTCTGTGGGAACCGGGGTTAGGTTACCTGGATAAGTTGGTGTAAAAACTTCTGGATGAACCGGGGTAAGGTTACTTATGGAGGGTGAGTCTGTGTAAGACTTTGTCTGAAAAATTGAGAAGGAACCGGTGTAGGGTTGCATGATTTTGATTAAGTGGATGATTGTCCTGTTTGGTTTCGGATGTTAACCCACGATCTGGAATTTGTAGCGGTAGATGGTAATCATCCTTATGTTGATCTTTCCTTTGTACTTTAGTTAACAGAGCAATTGGATCGTCTGGATAACTCATTATTGCCCCTGTTTCGGAGGTGAGGGAAGAGGATACCTGTGTGGGTGATTGACAAATCTTTGGGTAGACAAGTGATGAGATACCGGGACATAGTCGTACGCTTTGATCCCTAACTTTTGCCTGGACCGCCCTTTCGGGTTTTCAGTCCACCGGGATACCCATTTTTGCCCAAGCCGCCTTTTCAGGTTTTCGACTTGCCGGGTGTACATATTTTTCATTTCATCCCTTCATTTTTCCCGAACCCTTTTGGTTCGCCGGGAAGCCCTTATTTTTGCCTAGGTGTGTCAACCTAGCGGGTCTTTGATTTTGCGTAGTATTTTTCGACTATGTCCACGCTCTTAGGATGTAGGGAGTTGCCCCTGTTGGAAGTATTTTGTCATGCCCCAGATAATGGGCAATGCTCCTATTGTGCCCCTTGATTGGAGGTACTTCTGTTCACAAGGTGTTCATCGTGCGAATTTCCCTGCTGTTCAAACAAATAGTCATATGCAAACGAGGTTATTTTAAGAATGCAAAAGTCTATGTCTGTCTTGGATATTTTGAAAAATGCATTTTTTGTAATACAGTGCGATGTCAACTCAAGATTTTACAGTAAACCTTCAGGAGTCAGGATACCTTCGTAACAGTATGCTTTCGAACCAACCCTTGCTTCAGCTAGGACTTTTAAGGGTTATATCGTGGCCTGGTTCACGGTTTAAGAAACAAAGGATAAAGGCTCAAATTATTTGTACCCACCCGCTCTTCGTGATATTCTTCAAACCTATACTCAGTTGATCATACGTTAGACCTTGCTTGAGTTTTTGTGTTGATGTTCCGATAGATGTTGATGATTTCTTTTGAATAGGCAGTCATTTTTTTGCTTTGGTTGTGAGACCTCTTGCTTGATTTATCCCTTTCTTTTTTTTTGCCTGAACTGTTTCCTTTTTGGAATTACAGTCAGCGGGATGCCCCAGTTTGATAAGTCTTCTTTATTGGCTTTGACTTTTTGGGCTTTTCATTTATGATTTTTTTTTGATGATGACTGCCTGTCCTTATGATTGTTCTGAACCATCACTGTCTTTTGTTTTTGAAAAACTCATTTGGTGCCATTCATTGTGCACTTGGATCAACTGAGAGAACTACCCTGCCCCAGGTTATGATTAAGGGTTTTGATTTTCGAAAATAAAAACTCCTACTTCTTTGGCTCTGATGGGTTGACGAGGGATTATCATCCTTATAGCTCCAGTGTTTAGGGATTGAAACAATGCCTGTACCTCATTAGCGGGGTTTGTTCAAAAGCATACTGTAAATTATGGTATCGTTTTCGTCATCCTCCCTCAAGAGGTTTAGAATTTTCAATTAAGAGTTGACCATCGCAAAAATATGAAAGCAGTTTTAAGCATAGTAAACATAATTAAATCAAGACAGACATGTGTAATGCATTCATGAAATAAAAGAGTTTAACATGATAATTGTTTATCTGAACAAGAAAAGAAAAATACAACTTGAATTCAAATGAACAAAAATCTCTCGATCCTAGCCATGTTTTGGCAATGGAGCAGTGATCACGTTGGGAGTCTCGGCAGGCTCGAACTCGATCTCTTTGGCATCGATCATGTTCTGAATTTTGTACTTCAGTGCCCAACAGTCCTCAGTATCGTGCCCCGGGCTATCGGAGTGATAAGCACACCTAGCTTCTGGATTGTAGCTAGGAGAGGAGGTCTTAGGATTGGCAGGAGGGTTGATCACTGCAATCAGGTTCATCTTCAACATGTGTTGCAATGCTTGTGACCATGGCATGTTAATGTTGGTGAATTGCCTTTTAGGCCTGTCCGGCCTTTGCTGGTTTCCCTTTTGTGGTTGACGGCGTGGTGCAGAACCGGAGATCATGACTGCCCCTGCATGTTGATCACGGCGACTCTTTTGACCGTATGCAGCATTAGATTCCTTCTTTCCCGTGTAAGGCTTTTTATGAATATCGGAAGAGGTGGCTTCTTGAATTTTCCCACTCTTGATACCAGCTTCAATTCTTTCGCCAGTCAGGATGAGGTCGGTAAATCCAGCAGATGAATTACCAATGAGGTGATTGAAGAACGGCCCGGATAGGGTCCCCAAGAACATATCAACGAGCTCCCGGTCAGTTAAGGGAGGCTGTACCCTTCCAGCAAGGTCTCTCCATCTTTGTGCGTACTCCTTGAAACCTTCACTTGATCCCAACGACATACCCTGGAGTTGGGTACGTGTAGGAGTAAGGTCGGCATTATATTGATACTGCTTATAGAAAGCAGTTGCCAACTCCTCCCAGTTACGAACTTTGGTCCCATCCAGTTGATAGAACCATTCGAGGTGAGTCCCTGAAAGACTTTCCTGGAAGAAGTGGATCCACAAGTTCTTATCTGCTGAGTATGGTTGGATTTTCCGAACATAAGACCTGAGATGTAGCTTGGGACAAGACGCCCCGTCATATTTAGTGAATGATGGTGCTTTGAACTTCCGAGGAATAATCACACCAGTTGACAAACCCAGATCTCCAAAATCCAGCCCAGGTACTTGTTGTATTTCCATAGCCTTCAAACGGTCTTCCAACTGCTTATACTTGTCCTCAGCCGGAGGGTATTGTTCGTCGTTGAAATCTGTCTCGTTGTTGGAGACCACTGGACTAGGCACCTCTCTCTCATGGTGACTGTTTTCCCTCACAGATGGGGTAGTCCTCTCAGTTTCAGTCTGCGGTGTGTTCCCAGATCTGCGTCTAGGGCTGAACAAAACAGTCCTCTTCTTCTTCTTCTCCTTCTTCAGGAGCAAAGCCTTCAGATCTTGTTGCCCCTGGGTCAAATTCATGATCAGCCCTTGGAACTGGGCGTTTTGAACCTGGAGGGCCTTGATGTACTGCTCAGCTGATGATTCAGGATTCATGACGATCGGCTGAAATAAACAGCGAAGAAGGGTAAGCAACCTGTCAAAGGGATACCTGCAATGCAATGAGATGTATGACATGCATGTAATGATTTCAAGGATCTCGCGGGGTAAACAGAGAAACTTGTTAGAGTTTGGAAGCTGGTAACTTGATTGAAGGTACTTCATGTTGTTGGGAGTCCTTCTTCAAGGGTCAAAGGCTCACCATCTCCAGTGGGTCATAGCCCCTGACAGCCTTGGCTAGAGGAAAAGAAATCCCTTTTGCCCCTTGCTGGGACAGTTGATTCACCATGGCCTGCATCACAAGCCCTTGAGGTCCTTGAAATAGGTTAGAATGTATGCAATGGTATGATGTTATGGTATGCATGGGGTAATGTAGGTAACCCTATTACGAGTCCCAATTAAGGACTACAAACCAAAACCTGCAAGAAACTTAGGGTACTCTGTTATGAGTCCTGCAAGAAACAAGTGTCAGGTAACAAGCATGCAGATAGTCAAGTACGAAGGCACACAAGTCACACAAGAGAAGCCCTTAAGGTTTAAGGCCAGCATGAGGTTTGGGTAGTACCCTCTTGAAGTTGGTGGGTTCAACCTGTCCTAATCAAAGTAAGTTCTAAGGTTCCCAATATCACAGGATTGCTTTCATTGTTCATCGTTTCGATTTAGCCACTGAACTGGCGACCGAAATATTCCAGGAAAGCAACCCTCAATTGGGTGTAGTATCGAGTATCAACCAACCTCGGACTGCACCAAAGTCAGTTATCTCACTACCCTAAAAAGGCCAAGATAGTTCAATTAGGGTTCCTAAGGTCTGTTGATGCTTCATGACACCACGCGGAGGCCCCGTACTCTCCTTGACTGAACTCAAGGGTTACCGGTACACACCAAAGTGCCACATCAACGTAGCAGACTGTTTCAACCATGTCGGTATACCCCGCACAGTTCCCTCACAGCCTTGTTGCTACTTTCTAAGAAGGTATCCCCAGATCCGGGTTAGGATCTATAGAACTCCCAAGACAGTCCCACAATTTAAAGCAAGCAAAGCAATACAATTGAAAACACAGTTATGAACTAACCCTAAGGTACACCTCACTTTAAGTTAAGTCCCCAGCAGAGTCGCCAGTTCTGTGATCGGTGGATCTGGAACTGACTGTTTTTTAGCTGGTTTCGCGAAATGTCGCGGAAGCAAGAGTCGCCACCGTCTTTTATTTTCTCCAAATGGAAAGGACAAAAGCACAGAAAAATTCCTTATAGAGATTGCTCTCGGTTCGGGAGGTAGATTTATAGAAAGGGAAGGTGTTAGCACCCTTTCTATCCATGGTTATCCATGGGCTCTTAGATACTTGCTCAATGTGTTTTCAAAAATGGTTTGTTTGCTTTTCAATTGTGGGTTTTAAAAAGTTTCTTTGAAAAATTTCAGTTCGACTCGTACGTCAGAGTGTTTGAAAAATTTGCTTTGAAAGCTTTTGAAAATGTGTTGGTGTGAAAAGTATTTTTGTTTGAAATTAGAGCAAGTATCCTTGAGAACCTACCTACCCTAAAGAATTCGTCTGTGTAAGAGTCCTTTAAAGTAGTGCCATCCCACCATTGAGAGGTAGGTAGCACCACCGTTGGAGGTATTCGGGTCAATTCGAGTTTAGGGACATGGTGATCACCAGAGCAATGGGAAGACACCTTAGAAGCTACCCTCATGCCAGGTTCCCGGATCATGAGGACTTACTAAGACGTCCTCTACTCGACGATCACCTTTCGAAAGGCAATAGTGAAGCGTACCCTAGGGGTGGTGTGTGTGATTCGTGTGTCGTTTTCATTTGTATTTGTCTTTTGTCAAGTTCATTGTGATCTACGCTTGATTTTATTATGTCCATACAGTCTTTCATGCTTTTGTTAACAGTTAAAAAATACTTGCGGGAAAGTAAATTCTAAGGCTATTACAAATGGCGCGGGTCCACATCGCCAAAATTAAACCGGACCCGATTTGACGGAAAATAAATAAAGCAAAAGAAATAAAAGTGCGAGCAATTGTTTACACTGCTTTGGGAGAGATACATAATTATTTGAGCGAAATAAATAAATACGCGAAATAAAGGAATTAAAAACATGGGCGTTGGACCCTTTTTTGCAAAATTTAAATTAATAAGGAATTAAAATTAATATTAAAAGAGAATGTTTTTTTTGTGTTTTTTTGTGTTTTTTAGATTTAATAGAAAAAGAGGATTAATTAAAATTAAAATAAAATGTCAAACCCTAATTCTAATTATTTTTTAGTTATTAAGAAAATATTGAAATTTGACCTAATTTAAACCTAATTATTTTTATGTACAATTTAATTATGAAAATAATAAATAAATAAGTATTATGATAAAAAAAGAGAAAATTAAAAAGGAATAAAAAGTTATTAAACCTAATTCTATATTTTTGGATTTTTAGTTATAAAAAAGAATTAAAATTAAAACCTATTTAATACTAAATATTTACATGCAATTTATTTATGAAAATAATAAAATAAATATTATATTTTCTCTTTTTTCTGATTTTTGTGCATTTTTATATTTTGTAAAGAAATAATTAATTAATTTAACAAATAAAGAAAATAAAATCATTATTGAAAATAAAATAAAAAAATGTATAGAGAAGCAAACCAGGGGGGTTTTCTGTCCCAACATGGAGGTATGGATCCAATAATTTAGGCCCAGTAAGCTGGAAATTCGCTGACTTTCCCAGGTTCCATATGGTGCGTTGACTAAGGCATAATGTGCTCTTCAGATCCATGCCGTTGGTTTAATCTTCAGGGGCACGTGGACCTCTTGATTGTGAGGGAATATGGTGGTTTTCCACATAAGCGCTGCATGTGAACACATAGTGAAAAACAATATTGAGATGACATAGACCTGGGGTTCGAACCCAGGTCAAGAGCTTTGCCAGTCTTCATGTTTGCCACCTGACCCACTTGCGCATTGTTAATATAAAATAAACAAACAAATATAATATAGGAAAACAATCGGTGTTCGTGAATTTGCGCGCAAAATTTAAACCAACGTATCACACGCTGCCACGAACTCATCTTCATCCTGTTCCTGCAACATAAAACATATAGGCCACGGTTTTTATTGCGTGGTTTTAGAAGGCTTTTGGAAAAATAGCGATTAGCTCCTCGACGCTCATAAATTGAGCGCGAGGGTTCCATGCTCTTCGTCTTCAAGCGCTGAATTGAATGGTGGTCGTTTGGAGGATTAATTTTGCCTATTTTTAAAAGCCCCAAATTTCAGTCCTGCAAAACCCTAGAACACGATCATGGTGAAATCGCGTGTATGACATAAAAATGCAATTAAAGGCATTGGTTAGCATCAGAACATTATGAGGAACAAGAATCCATGAACCAAATGTTAAAAAGATGCTTAAAATATGAAACACGATGATCAATTTTTTTCTATACAGTTCATGTTCATGCTACCAATTCTTGGAGTTTGAATGGATGCTTATGACTGGAATCGCTTCTGGGAACCTTGAGGAAGCCTTTGAAACAAGAATTAAGACCTGAATCCTCCTCTAACCACGTTTTCAGAATTGCTTTATTTGACAAAAATTCCAAGTTTGTAAGGTATTCTTGAGCGCAGCTTTCAGTCTAATGCAATTAGGTTTATGTTCCTGGTTATGTAGTGAATGAATTAGGTTAAAAAGATTGATCAAAATCCATTGCTTTTATTGTTTTCAATATTTGATTTCTTAAGAATCCTTTTCATATCTTTTCACATGGTTTTTGTATCAATTAGGTTTCAATCAAGCCAAATCTTTCCATAATTGGCTAAGCACGAAATATCAAGTCTAAAACATGTATAAAAAGATTCATTTGGTTCATTTAGATATTTTCCACATATTTAATTGATTTAATTGAATTAATATGAATAAAAATTCAAATAAATAAATAAAAAATGAGAAAATACTTCCCTTTGGGCCAAGTGGTCGTGCACATGCTTGGAATGATGAATCTTGGAAGAAAAATGGGCCCATTAGCAATTTTGAATCATTTGCATCAATGTTGACTTTTCAAAATTCCTAAAAATTTCCCAACTTCCACAAGGCATAACTTGCTCAATTTTTAAGCTCTTCTCATGTTCTTGGACATTTTGGAAAGGTCTTTGAGTCCTCTAACCAATGCCTTTGGTCCCATGTCATTTTGATTTACCAATCTCAAGTTATGGCCTTTGACTTAAAGTCCCTTTTTGTTGACTTTTGAAAATGACCTATAATGTTGAAATTGATAACTTTTTGTGAGAGCATTTCTTGGACTTGGAATATGAAGATGAGTTGTAGGAAATGTCTTTCTCTTCAAAATGAGCTTTGGATGGAATTTTTCTGATAATCCATGTGAAAGCTATGCCCTGGTCAATTTCAGTTGACTTTTTCAACTGTCCAAATATAGTAACTTTTGCATCTTTGATGATTTCTGAGCCAAATTTTGAGAATCATGATCAAGCATTGATCAAATGATGTTTGTGGCTTCAAAATGATATGTTGACCAAAAATTTGAACTTTTGACTGCCAAATGACCATTTTGCCCCTACAGTTGACTGTAGTGCAATTTAGGGTTTTGACTGTGCAATTTTGTGCTGAATGCCTTGAAACTTGATATGAGGATGCTTGACCACATTTGTAAGCATATGAGACTTGATTGGGCCTTTTAAACCTTCAATTTCTTGATCAGAACACAAACCCTAGTTTTGACTGTATAGGAGACAGTTGGACTGTGCAACCCTTGGGGAATTTTGTGACTAGGCTTGGCAATTTCTTGAAGAATATGGGAGGGCAAATTTTGGGGTGCAACAGTTGCCCCTGTTCAATCTTCTTAGACCTGAGGATGCAGATTGGCTGACGTGCCTTTCGTAATCCGAAGGTAGAAGATGATTGGACACTAGAGTGCCCAGAAACTTGCGCTCACATAGTAGCAGTGTGATGGAGATGGGCTTATAGATGCCATTTGGAGATTGCTGGGTAGGGTGATGGGCTTATAGATGCCATCTAGATGTTGATCGCGTAAGAGATTCCTTAGCGAGAACCTGCATACCTGCAAAACAGAAAATGAGTACCTGACACGTTGCAGGAGCTGATTTTCCGATGCTTGGTATAGATGTGTCTGGACTGGTTACAGGAGCTGAATCTGGAGCTTTAAAAGATGATGAATGAACCAGGTATGGTTACTGCTTTAGCATGAATGGTAAGAGAACCTTGGGTGATTTTAACTTCAACAACGCTCGTTGAGAAAAATCTTAGCGGGAATTACCATCTTTGCAGTATTAGGAAGAGAACCAATAGACCATTATAATCTGAAGGGGAATTACCTCACTCGCCGTCGGAGAGGGAATCATAGGAAAAGGAATTGTCACCTCACACACTGTCGGAGAGGGAACCATAAGAGACTATCACCTCACACTCATCGCCGGAGAGGGAAACATCTGAAAAAGGAATTACCACCTCACGCACTTGTCGGAGAGGGGACCAATAGAAGACTATCACCTCACACTCATCGTCGGAGAGGGAAACATCTTGAAGAAGGAATTACCACCTCACGCACCTGTCGGAGAGGGGACCATAAGGAGATTATCACCTCACACTCATCGTCGGAGAGGGGAACATCTGAAGAAGGAATTACCACCTCACGCACCTGTCGGAGAGGGGACCATAACTTCTGCTGAGTCTTCATCAGAAAAATCTGTTGGGAGTCGATTTAGCTGGACTAGAGAAGGCTTTGAAATATGTTTGAGCATTTTAACTGCGTCTTTCCTGAAAGGTAAAGGTCAGTCATATACCATGCATGATATGGATCAAGCAATGATGTTCTCAACATAAATGAGATTTGTATGATATGATGCGTCTATGCATGCTATCATGATGTATGTGATGTTTTATGAATGTTTTCGTCTAGGAAAGTAAATCCTTGACGGGTGCCGGGAAGTCATATCCTGGGCTGATGTTGAAGAATAGATTTTGCTTCCGCTGGGGATGATAACTGCAAGAATACCGGTAGGAGAAGATGACTCCGTTGCGGAATAAACTTGGCAAATAGATTCTGCGGGGAGAAAAGATGCTCTAGCGACCATGCTGGGAAGCAATACTATGTGGGGATAGAGGTGCTTTGCTGAATGTTGATAGTAACTTGCTGAGGATGTCTTGTTGTTGAAAGTGTTGATAGACTTCGCTGGGATAAGAAGGCTTTGTGTTGACGGCGACCTTTTCGTGGCTTTTGGCTGAGGATAACCCAGTTATATCCTGTTAAGGGAATAACTCTTTAAATAAAGCCGGACGACGCGTTCGTGCTCTGCGAGGGGATAAGCTTCCAGAATTTACTGGGGATAAGCTTACTGCTTGGGGATATGAGTTTCCAACTCTCCTGGGGAAACTGGGTTGGACTTTCCTGGGGAAGTTTTTGAACTGTAATTTCGTAAGTTGAAAGAGGGCACATATGTAGGGTTGCCTGCTGATGAGCTCGTGTAAAACCGTATCTAAAATGGAGAAGGAACCTGGGTAGGGTTGCTTTGATGATGAGTTCGTGTAAAAATTCGTTCTTGGAAAGGGAGAACCTGTGTAGGGTTTCTTAGTGACGAGCCATGTAAAACTGCATCTTGAAGAGGGGGAACCGGTGTAGGGTTACTTGGTGAGGTAAGTTCATGTAAAACTTCTTGATGAACCGGGGTGGGGTCATCTTGAGATAGGTCCATGTAAGACTCTGGAGGAACCGGGGTTAGGTTACTTGAGATAGGTCCATGTAAGACTTCAGGAGGAACCGGGGTTAGGTTACTTGGATAAGTTTGTGTAAAAACTTCTGGAGGAACCGGGGTTAGGTTACTTGTGATAAATCCATGTAAGATTTCTGTGGGAACCGGGGTTAGGTTACCTGGATAAGTTTGTGTAAAAACTTCTGGAGGAACCGGGGTTAGGTTACTTGGTGATAAGTTTGTGTAAAAACTTCTTGATGAACCGGGGTTAGGTCATCCTGAGATAAATCCATGTAAGACTTCTGTGGGAACCGGGGTTAGGTTACCTGGATAAGTTGGTGTAAAAACTTCTGGATGAACCGGGGTAAGGTTACTTATGGAGGGTGAGTCTGTGTAAGACTTTGTCTGAAAAATTGAGAAGGAACCGGTGTAGGGTTGCATGATTTTGATTAAGTGGATGATTGTCCTGTTTGGTTTCGGATGTTAACCCACGATCTGGAATTTGTAGCGGTAGATGGTAATCATCCTTATGTTGATCTTTCCTTTGTACTTTAGTTAACAGAGCAATTGGATCGTCTGGATAACTCATTATTGCCCCTGTTTCGGAGGTGAGGGAAGAGGATACATGTGTGGGTGATTGACAAATCTTTGGGTAGACAAGTGATGAGATACCGGGACATAGTCGTACGCTTTGATCCCTAACTTTTGCCTGGACCGCCCTTTCGGGTTTTCAGTCCACCGGGATACCCATTTTTGCCCAAGCCGCCTTTTCAGGTTTTCGACTTGCCGGGTGTACATATTTTTCATTTCATCCCTTCATTTTGCCCGAACCCTTTTGGTTCGCCGGGAAGCCCTTATTTTTGCCTAGGTGTGTCAACCTAGCGGGTCTTTGATTTTGCGTAGTATTTTTCGACTATGTCCACGCTCTCAGGATGTAGGGAGTTTCCCCTGTTGGAAGTATTTTGTCATGCCCCAGATAATGGGCAATGCTCCTACTGTGCCCCTTGATTGGAGGTACTTCTGTTCACAAGGTGTTCATCGTGCGAATTTCCCTACTGTTCAAACAAATAGTCATATGCAAACGAGGTTATTTTAAGAATGCAAAAGTCTATGTCTGTCTTGGATATTTTGAAAAATGCATTTTTTGTAATACAGTGCGATGTCAACTCAAGATTTTACAGTAAACCTTCAGGAGTCAGGATACCTTCGTAACAGTATGCTTTCGAACCAACCCTTGCTTCAGCTAGGACTTTTAAGGGTTATATCGTGGCCTGGTTCACGGTTTAAGAAACAAAGGATAAAGGCTCAAATTATTTGTACCCACCCGCTCTTCGTGATATTCTTCAAACCTATACTCAGTTGATCATACGTTAGACCTTGCTTGAGTTTTTATGTTGATGTTCCGATAGATGTTGATGATTTCTTTTGAATAGGCAGTCATTTTTTTGCTTTGGTTGTGAGACCTCTTGCTTGATTTATCCCTTTCTTTTTTTTTGCCTGAACTGTTTCCTTTTTGGAATTACAGTCAGCGGGATGCCCCAGTTTGATAAGTCTTCTTTATTGGCTTTGACTTTTTGGGCTTTTCATTTATGATTTTTTTTTTATTATGACTGCCTGTCCTTATGATTGTTCTGAACCATCACTGTCTTTTGTTTTTGAAAAACTCATTTGGTGCCATTCATTGTGCACTTGGATCAACTGAGAGAACTACCCTGCCCCAGGTTATGATTAAGGGTTTTGATTTTCGAAAATAAAAACTCCTACTTCTTTGGCTCTGATGGGTTGACGAGGGATTATCATCCTTATAGCTCCAGTGTTTAGGGATTGAAACAATGCCTGTACCTCATTAGCGGGGTTTGTTCAAAAGCATACTGTAAATTATGGTATCGTTTTCGTCATCCTCCCTCAAGAGGTTTAGAATTTTCAATTAAGAGTTGACCATCGCAAAAATATGAAAGCAGTTTTAAGCATAGTAAACATAATTAAATCAAGACAGACATGTGTAATGCATTCATGAAATAAAAGAGTTTAACATGATAATTGTTTATCTGAACAAGAAAAGAAAAATACAACTTGAATTCAAATGAACAAAAATCTCTCGATCCTAGCCATGTTTTGGCAATGGAGCAGTGATCACGTTGGGAGTCTCGGCAGGCTCGAACTCGATCTCTTTGGCATCGATCATGTTCTGAATTTTGTACTTCAGTGCCCAACAGTCCTCAGTATCGTGCCCCGGGCTATCGGAGTGATAAGCACACCTAGCTTCTGGATTGTAGCTAGGAGAGGAGGTCTTAGGATTGGCAGGAGGGTTGATCACTGCAATCAGGTTCATCTTCAACATGTGTTGCAATGCTTGTGACCATGGCATGTTAATGTTGGTGAATTGCCTTTTAGGCCCGTCCGGCCTTTGCTGGTTTCCCTTTTGTGGTTGACGGCGTGGTGCAGAACCGGAGATCATGACTGCCCCTGCATGTTGATCACGGCGACTCTTTTGACCGTATGCAGCATTAGATTCCTTCTTTCCCGTGTAAGGCTTTTTATGAATATCGGAAGAGGTGGCTTCTTGAATTTTCCCACTCTTGATACCAGCTTCAATTCTTTCGCCAGTCAGGATGAGGTCGGTAAATCCAGCAGATGAATTACCAATGAGGTGATTGAAGAACGGCCCGGATAGGGTCCCCAAGAACATATCAACGAGCTCCCGGTCAGTTAAGGGAGGCTGTACCCTTCCAGCAAGGTCTCTCCATCTTTGTGCGTACTCCTTGAAACCTTCACTTGATCCCAACGACATACCCTGGAGTTGGGTACGTGTAGGAGCAAGGTCGGCATTATATTGATACTGCTTATAGAAAGCAGTTGCCAACTCCTCCCAGTTACGAACTTTGGTCCCATCCAGTTGATAGAACCATTCGAGGTGAGTCCCTGAAAGACTTTCCTGGAAGAAGTGGATCCACAAGTTCTTATCTGCTGAGTATGGTTGGATTTTCCGAACATAAGACCTGAGATGTAGCTTGGGACAAGACGCCCCGTCATATTTAGTGAATGATGGTGCTTTGAACTTCCGAGGAATAATCACACCAGTTGACAAACCCAGATCTCCAAAATCCAGCCCAGGTACTTGTTGTATTTCCATAGCCTTCAAACGGTCTTCCAACTGCTTATACTTGTCCTCAGCCGGAGGGTATTGTTCGTCGTTGAAATCTGTCTCGTTGTCGGAGACCACTGGACTAGGCACCTCTCTCTCATGGTGACTGTTTTCCCTCACAGATGGGGTAGTCCTCTCAGTTTCAGTCTGCGGTGTGTTCCCAGATCTGCGTCTAGGGCTGAACAAAACAGTCCTCTTCTTCTTCTTCTCCTTCTTCAGGAGCAAAGCCTTCAGATCTTGTTGCCCCTGGGTCAAATTCATGATCAGCCCTTGGAACTGGGCGTTTTGAACCTGGAGGGCCTTGATGGACTGCTCAGCTGATGATTCAGGATTCATGACGATCGGCTGAAATAAACAGCGAAGAAGGGTAAGCAACCTGTCAAAGGGATACCTGCAATGCAATGAGATGTATGACATGCATGTAATGATTTCAAGGATCTCGCGGGGTAAACAGAGAAACTTGTTAGAGTTTGGAAGCTGGTAACTTGATTGAAGGTACTTCATGTTGTTGGGAGTCCTTCTTCAAGGGTCAAAGGCTCACCATCTCCAGTGGGTCATAGCCCCTGACAGCCTTGGCTAGAGGAAAAGAAATCCCTTTTGCCCCTTGCTGGGACAGTTGATTCACCATGGCCTGCATCACAAGCCCTTGAGGTCCTTGAAATAGGTTAGAATGTATGCAATGGTATGATGTTATGGTATGCATGGGGTAATGTAGGTAACCCTATTACGAGTCCCAATTAAGGACTACAAACCAAAACCTGCAAGAAACTTAGGGTACTCTGTTATGAGTCCTGCAAGAAACAAGTGTCAGGTAACAAGCATGCAGATAGTCAAGTACGAAGGCACACAAGTCACACAAGAGAAGCCCTTAAGGTTTAAGGCCAGCATGAGGTTTGGGTAGTACCCTCTTGAAGTTGGTGGGTTCAACCTGTCCTAATCAAAGTAAGTTCTAAGGTTCCCAATATCACAGGATTGCTTTCATTGTTCATCGTTTCGATTTAGCCACTGAACTGGCGACCGAAATATTCCAGGAAAGCAACCCTCAATTGGGTGTAGTATCGAGTATCAACCAACCTCGGACTGCACCAAAGTCAGTTATCTCACTACCCTAAAAAGGCCAAGATAGTTCAATTAGGGTTCCTAAGGTCTGTTGATGCTTCATGACACCACGCGGAGGCCCCGTACTCTCCTTGACTGAACTCAAGGGTTACCGGTACACACCAAAGTGCCACATCAACGTAGCAGACTGTTTCAACCATGTCGGTATACCCCGCACAGTTCCCTCACAGCCTTGTTGCTACTTTCTAAGAAGGTATCCCCAGATCCGGGTTAGGATCTATAGAACTCCCAAGACAGTCCCACAATTTAAAGCAAGCAAAGCAATACAATTGAAAACACAGTTATGAACTAACCCTAAGGTACACCTCACTTTAAGTTAAGTCCCCAGCAGAGTCGCCAGTTCTGTGATCGGTGGATCTGGAACTGACTGTTTTTTAGCTGGTTTCGCGAAATGTCGCGGAAGCAAGAGTCGCCACCGTCTTTTACTTTCTTCAAATGGAAAGGACAAAAGCACAGAAAAATTCCTTATAGAGATTGCTCTCGGTTCGGGAGGTAGATTTATAGAAAGGGAAGGTGTTAGCACCCTTTCTATCCATGGTTATCCATGGGCTCTTAGATACTTGCTCAATGTGTTGTCAAAAATGGTTTGTTTGCTTTTCAATTGTGGGTTTTAAAAAGTTTCTTTGAAAAATTTCAGTTCGACTCGTACGTCAGAGTGTTTGAAAAATTTGCTTTGAAAGCTTTTGAAAATGTGTTGGTGTGAAAAGTATTTTTGTTTGAAATTAGAGCAAGTATCCTTGAGAACCTACCTACCCTAAAGAATTCGTCTGTGTAAGAGTCCTTTAAAGTAGTGCCATCCCACCATTGAGAGGTAGGTAGCACCACCGTTGGAGGTATTCGGGTCAATTCGAGTTTAGGGACATGGTGATCACCAGAGCAATGGGAAGACACCTTAGAAGCTACCCTCATGCCAGGTTCCCGGATCATGAGGACTTACTAAGACGTCCTCTACTCGACGATCACCTTTCGAAAGGCAACAGTGAAGCGTACCCTAGGGGTGGTGTGTGCGATTCGTGTGTCGTTTTCATTTGTATTTGTCTTTTGTCAAGTTCATTGTGATCTACGCTTGATTTTATTATGTCCATACAGTCTTTCATGCTTTTGTTAACAGTTAAAAAATACTTGCGGGAAAGTAAATTCTAAGGCTATTACAAATGGCGCGGGTCCACATCGCCAAAATTAAACCGGACCCGATTTGACGGAAAATAAATAAAGCAAAAGAAATAAAAGTGCGAGCAATTGTTTACACTGCTTTGGGAGAGATACATAATTATTTGAGCGAACTAAATAAATACGCGAAATAAAGGAATTAAAAACATGGGCGTTGGACCCTTTTTTGCAAAATTTAAATTAATAAGGAATTAAAATTAATATTAAAAGAGAATGTTTTTTTTGTGTTTTTTTGTGTTTTTTAGATTTAATAGAAAAAGAGGATTAATTAAAATTAAAATAAAATGTCAAACCCTAATTCTAATTATTTTTTAGTTATTAAGAAAATATTGAAATTTGACCTAATTTAAACCTAATTATTTTTATGTACAATTTAATTATGAAAATAATAAATAAATAAGTATTATGATAAAAAAAAGAGAAAATTAAAAAGGAATAAAAAGTTATTAAACCTAATTCTATATTTTTGGATTTTTAGTTATAAAAAAGAATTAAAATTAAAACCTATTTAATACTAAATATTTACATGCAATTTATTTATGAAAATAATAAAATAAATATTATATTTTCTCTTTTTCTGATTTTTGTGCATTTTTATATTTTGTAAAGAAATAATTAATTAATTTAACAAATAAAGAAAATAAAATCATTATTGAAAATAAAATAAAAAAATGTATAGAGAAGCAAACCAGGGGGGTTTTCTGTCCCAACATGGAGGTATGGATCCAATAATTTAGGCCCAGTAAGCTGGAAATTCGCTGACTTTCCCAGGTTCCATATGGTGCGTTGACTAAGGCATAATGTGCTCTTCAGATCCATGTCGTTGGTTTAATCTTCAGGGGCACGTGGACCTCTTGATTGTGAGGAAATATGGTGGTTTTCCACATAAGCGTTGCATGTGAACACATAGTGAAAAACAATATTGAGATGACATAGACCTGGGGTTCGAACCCAGGTCAAGAGCTTTGCCAGTCTTCATGTTTGCCACCTGACCCACTTGTGCATTGTTAATATAAAATAAACAAACAAATATAATATAGGAAAACAAACGGTGTTCGTGAATTTGCGCGCAAAATTTAAACCAACGTATCACACGCTGCCACGAACTCATCTTCATCCTGTTCCTGCAACATAAAACATATAGGCCATGGTTTTTATTGCGTGGTTTTAGAAGGCTTTTGGAAAAATAGCGATTAGCTCCTCGACGCTCATAAATTGAGCGCGAGGGTTCCATGCTCTTCGTCTTCAAGCGCTGAATTGAATGGTGGTCGTTTGGAGGATTAATTTTGCCTATTTTTAAAAGCCCCAAATTTCAGTCCTGCAAAACCCTAGAACACGATCATGGTGAAATCGCGTGTATGACATAAAAATGCAATTAAAGGCATTGGTTAGCATCAGAACATTATGAGGAACAAGAATCCATGAACCAAATGTTAAAAAGATGCTTAAAATATGAAACACGATGATCAATTTTTTTCTATACAGTTCATGTTCATGCTACCAATTCTTGGAGTTTGAATGGATGCTTATGACTGGAATCGCTTCTGGGAACCTTGAGGAAGCCTTTGAAACAAGAATTAAGACCTGAATCCTCCTCTAACCACGTTTTCAGAATTGCTTTATTTGACAAAAATTCCAAGTTTGTAAGGTATTCTTGAGCGCAGCTTTCAGTCTAATGCAATTAGGTTTATGTTCCTGGTTATGTAGTGAATGAATTAGGTTAAAAAGATTGATCAAAATCCATTGCTTTTATTGTTTTCAATATTTGATTTCTTAAGAATCCTTTTCATATCTTTTCACATGGTTTTTGTATCAATTAGGTTTCAATCAAGCCAAATCTTTCCATAATTGGCTAAGCACGAAATATCAAGTCTAAAACATGTATAAAAAGATTCATTTGGTTCATTTAGATATTTTCCACATATTTAATTGATTTAATTGAATTAATATGAATAAAAATTCAAATAAATAAATAAAAAATGAGAAAATACTTCCCTTTGGGCCAAGTGGTCGTGCACATGCTTGGAATGATGAATCTTGGAAGAAAAATGGGCCCATTAGCAATTTTGAATCATTTGCATCAATGTTGACTTTTCAAAATTCCTAAAAATTTCCCAACTTCCACAAGGCATAACTTGCTCAATTTTTAAGCTCTTCTTATGTTCTTGGACATTTTGGAAAGGTCTTTGAGTCCTCTAACCAATTCCTTTGGTCCCATGTCATTTTGATTTACCAATCTCAAGTTATGGCCTTTGACTTAAAGTCCCTTTTTGTTGACTTTTGAAAATGACCTATAATGTTGAAATTGATAACTTTTTGTGAGAGCATTTCTTGGACTTGGAATATGAAGATGAGTTGTAGGAAATGTCTTTCTCTTCAAAATGAGCTTTGGATGGAATTTTTCTGATAATCCATGTGAAAGTTATGCCCTGGTCAATTTCAGTTGACTTTTTCAACTGTCCAAATATAGTAACTTTTGCATCTTTGATGATTTGTGAGCCAAATTTTGAGAATCATGATCAAGCATTGATCAAATGATGTTTGTGGCTTCAAAATGATATGTTGACCAAAAATTTGAACTTTTGACTGCCAAATGACCATTTTGCCCCTACAGTTGACTATAGTGCAATTTAGGGTTTTGACTGTGCAATTTTGTGCTGAATGCCTTGAAACTTGATATGAGGATGCTTGACCACATTTGTAAGCATATGAGACTTGATTGGGCCTTTGAAACCTTCAATTTCTTGATCAGAACACAAACCCTAGTTTTGACTGTATAGGAGACAGTTGGACTGTGCAACCCTTGGGGAATTTTGTGACTAGGCTTGGCAATTTCTTGAAGAATATGGGAGGGCAAATTTTGGGGTGCAACAATGAGCTTACTGTATCTCGCCTCAAAGGTGCACTTATTCGGATTCAACCTCAGCTTGTACTTCTTCAGTCTCTCAAACAGCTTGTGTAGATGATCAATATGCTCCTCTTTAGTCTGAGACCTGGCTAACATGTCGTTGATGTAGACCTTTATCTCATGATGAATCATGTCATGGAATAATGCTACCATGGCATGTTGATATGTTTCTCTGGCATTCTTCAACCCAAAAGGCATAACTTTGTAACAGAAAATGCCCAATTGTGTGAGGAAAGTAGTTCTCTCCATGTCTCGGGCGCCATCTTGATCTGATTATAACCTGAGAAACCGTCCATGAAGGAGAATACCTTATGTTGAGCGGTGTTGTCAACCAGAACATCAATATATGGAAGCAGAAAGTCATATTTAGGGCTCGCCTTGTTCATATCCCTGTAGTCTACACACATACGCACTTTTCCATCTTTCTTTGGTACCGGAACAACATTTGCAACCTGTAGTGGTAGAAATGTTGAGACTAAGCCATTAGATTTACTTGACTTGCACATATCAAATAAAAATCGCCACCGTGCTTTATTGTTTCCAAAGGAATGGGAAAAGAGCGAATAACCTAAAAAGAAGGGGAAAGAATCTAAGTTCGTGGGTTGGTTATGCAAAGGAAAGGTATTAGTGCCCTAAACATCTATGGTACTCCGCAGGAACCTCTTTGAAAATTTGTGTATTTTGGCTATAAGTGTTGTATACAAAATAGATGGTGGAGATGGGAAAAGAAGTATTTTTTTTTCAATTTTTGCACCCGCCACGGTTGCGAACCTTTAGTGCCTACTGTTGTACCCCAAAATTTTCCCTCTCTTTTCCATAAGAAATCACAGCTTCAGGCTTTTCCTGATTTTTCAGATTGGCTTAAGAATCGGTCAAACAGACTTTTCTCATCATTCAGACAAAATTAGGGTTTCCATTGATTTTGAATCAGTTCAAGCAGATTATTAGGGTTTCTATTGATTTGGTTGAGTTTGGCTCAGGGTTTGATCAGGCAGACGCTTCTTTAACATTAAACCAAGAATTAGGGTTTGCACGCGCATTCTCAGAAGAATTTGAATCCACAGTGTCTTAATTGGCTGTCACACTGCGTTGACGCCTGATTTCAGTTTGTTTCTCAAGACCTGAACTTCTGGATTAGAAGCTGAGGCTTCTGGTTGGAAATTTGCAGTGTTTGGTTTAATCAGTAAAAGGAAAGGCACATGGACGTTTGTTTGATTAACTGTGCAATGCTTATGGTTAATTGGAACGTCGGGTTTATTATTGGTTAATGCGAAGTTGCAAGACTACAGTGTTTATTAATTATTTATTTTATCTAAGTTAAAATAATTGGAATGCATTTCCAGTCGTTTTAATTCAAGAGACTTAAATAAATAAATAAACAGTGAAACAGGGAATTAACTGACAAAGAAAGATTTTTAATCATTTTTAATTGTTTGTTACAAATATTATTTGAACACCGTTAATTTATTTACAGTTGTTTACAATAATAATTATTACAATGATTAAAAATAAATTAAATATATCCTAAATCTTCATCTTCTACTGCTGCTCCCCATTGCTCAACTGATTTTTATCTGCAAAGACAAAAAAAGAAAGAAGTCAAACATAGATGAATTAAAAAGGCAGACAGATAATTAAAACTCATCATCAAAAGTTTTGGCCGGAATCAGTTTGTTCGTCCTCTCTGCAAATCGCAAGATGTTTCTTCTTGGTTCACAAAGAGGGAAATTAAATGTTTTACAAGCATATGAATTATTTTGCAAAATACACAAAGCTGCATAATTTCAAATTGCAAAGTGTCAACAAAAATGTCAACCAAGTTGCATAAATTCAAATTGGCAAAAAAAGGGACAAGCTACTGAATATGCCAAAACAAGTTACAAAGTTCAAACTGAAAAACAAGTTGCCCACGTCCAAAGAAGCAAACCAAATTGTCAAAGAGGCAAACTAAGTCACCAGTGCAGAACTGTCACAAAGCTGTCAAAAGATATCAAAGCAAGGCAGAAAATCTGGAAAGATGCAGAGGAAAGCAAAAGATGCAAGCAAGCTTGTGAAAAGTACACATTTATTCATCATTTTCCATGGCCAAAACTTTTTCAGAGACAGCTATTCTAAAGCATTAAAATATGTTTTTCAAATAGAGAGAGAAAGAGAGTAAAAGGTAACAGGCTTATAGTTTGTTGAGGCAGGCTTAAGAGATATAAAACAAATAGAATCAGAACACTGTAAAGAAAAAAAGGCAGAACCACATAGAAACAAATAACACAAAACTTGCCTCCAACCTGTTCCATCATGCCTAAAACACATAACAGCACAAGCCTGCTAACGCTTCAAACACATAACAGAAGCTGCCTTCAAGCAAAAAACCACAAACATGTGTTCAAACTGTATCAACACAAGCCTGAAGCCAGTAAACCTGTTTCAAACCACAAGCCTAAAAGCTTGTTCTTCCTCAAAACCTGTTACATCTACCAAACACCTAAACCTCAAACAAACAGCCTTTCAAAGCCTGTAACTTCCAGACCTGTATTAAGCCTTGCAGCAAACCTCAAGCCTGTAACTTGCAAGCCGACCTCTAGCCCTGTCAAAGAAAAACTACACAAAGCCATACAAACCAGTTTCAAGCAAACCTAACAGCCTGCCCAAAGCCAAATTCCAACCAAGCCAAAACCAAATATCACAACAAAGCCAAAGCCAAACAACAACTGAAGCAAAAGTCATTCTCAGAAATAATCATCATTGAAAAAAAAGGCCAATACAGCATCAAGAGAGACAAAATTCAGAAGTGAAGCAGTAGCCAACAAGCAATCTCAGATTTATTATCCTCATTGAAAGAGAAAGGTCATAAGAAAAGTTCATCAAAGAACATCATCAAATAAACATACAGAAGCAAGCAAGCAGAAGAGGAAACGAAGTTTCAGAGACAAGCGCCCTAGCATTTTCAGATTATAGCATCATCATTAAACGAAAGCAAGATACAAGTACCAGGAAGCTTTTATCATCGCGTCCCCGCCTCCGGCCGCCTGAGGATACCGCCGGTCCACCTCTGTCCTTTCCCCAAAGACAAAACCCCCAAAGGTATCACCTTCTACTCCCTCAGTCTATTGATATACCTCATGAACACAAATAACACATAAAAATCAATAACATAAGAAAATAATAACATGCAAGAGAAAGTCTGAAAACCCTAAAACATGAAAAGCAGAAATCAATACCTTCATTTTTCATCACTGCCTGAGCGATCTTAGGGAGGAGAAGGTGGAAGTGGTGTCCTAGTGGCCGAGGGCACGGAGAAAAGCGTCAGAAACCATGGCTTGAGAAAGTGAAGAAGCGAAGAAGGAGAAGATGAGAGTGTTGTTCTAAGCCAAACTGTAACCCTAAGTTCTGAACAAACTAATTCCAACCCTAAACATTGTAACACGCATTTGGGCCTCTGCCCCATTAACCTGTTAAGCCCAATCATAAAACTGGCACCTTACCCCTCCTTCAGCGTGTGCATACCCCCCTTTGTGGATCCATCTTTATTTTACACTTTGGGCCATAAATACCCCTAAGCCCATTAAATTTTCTTCTCTTTTTTATATTTTTGAAAACCAACACCTTTTTATCACTTAATTATTATTTTTTTCATAACTTAATTCTTTCTCTTTTTATTGTTAATTAATATACTAATTTTTCATGTAAAAATTTTATTAATACCTTTTAGAACAATTAAAAAGGCATAAATCTTAGGTTTATTAAGTTTAGCAATTTTTTCTTTATTAAAACTTTTTTTTGTTAAATTTAAACCTTGTATATAAAACACTAATAAAAATACATAGAATTTTTAAGGTTGAATATTTCCTTTTTTAAATTAAAGCTTTTGTTTATATAACATTAACAAAAAACACAAAAATAAATAAATACTTAACAAAACATTAGGTTAATATTTGCATCATTTGTAAATAATCACATACATTGCATAATACTTTTATTTCTCTTTTATTCTTGTACATTGCTATATTTTACATTGAGAATGCGATTCGATTTGGTTGTAAATATTATTTGGACACTACTATCCTGATAAGTCTCATCCCCATGTGTAAATATTTGTACCCCCACTCCCGGATACTTATTTGTAATAGCTTAGACTTTAAATTCCCGCAATTTATCGCTTTCTATATACTGTATAGTAATTAGGGTTTGTATGCGAAGATTCAAAATCAAACGCTAGATAACCTAATACAAGACAAATGCATGAAAATCAATACACCATTCACACTTGCACCCCTAGGATAATCCCGCTTGTTGCCTTCAAAAATGGGTCATGTTTGCATGTTGAGTTTCTTTAGCAAAACAAAAACAAATCAAATGATCATAGTCCCTCGATGACGCTTTCGAAGTTGCCTAAACAAAATGATCATAGTCCCTCAATAAAATTGCCAAAGACATTTGAAACTATTGCATTCATGGTCTATACGATGACCCGCGCCCGTCCCGTTAACATCCTAACACAAGATTGTCCACCAAATACAATGGTGGAACAATACTGTTAAAAGGGTTAAAAACATAAGAAAAGACCTTTGAGTAAAATTAGGGTAGACAACTCTTAGTTACTTGATCAACTTGCAAAACACACTTGCCTACTTTCAAAACACACTCCACAACACAACTTTCAAAACAACTTTCAAAAACATTGAAACATCTTTTCAAAAAGACAAGCACCTTTGCATATACTCAAACAAGAGTCATTACAATGGTTACCTAGACAAGGCATCTTTTTCAAAACATTTTCAAAAACACACCCATAAAGTACCATTTCACACAATTGAAAATCAAGGCAAGTGATCTAAAACAAGTAACTAAGAGCCCATGGATAACCATGGATGAAAAGGGTGCTAGCACCTTCCCTTTTCATAATCTACCCCCCGAACCCACGAAAACATCTCAAAGGTTTTTCCTGTGCTTTTTAACCTTTCCTTTAGGATAAAATAAAAAGTCGGTGGCGACTCTTGCTAAACCAAACAAGTGCGGATACAAACGCAAACCTCAAGTCAGTTCTCCCACCGTATCACAGAACTGGCGACTCTGTTGGGGATACAATTAAAAGTGGGGTTACCTTAGGGTTTAGATCACCTTTACATACTTGCTTTGATTGCTTTGATTGCTTTACTTTTTGGGTCCTTGTTTGGGTTTGTTGTAAATCCTACACCTGGATTTGGGGGCACCTTTTTAGGTAAATAGCAATAAAACTGTGAGGGAACTGTGCGGGGTATACCGACATGGTTGAAGCAGTAAGCTATGTTAGTGTGACATATTTGTGAGTACCGGTAGCCCTTGAGTAGTCAAGGAGAATACGGGGCCGCTGAGTGATGTCATGAAGCACTAACGAACTCTTAGAACCTTAATTGACCATCTTGGCCTTTTTAGGGGTAGTGAGATGACCGACTTTGGTGCAGTCCGAAGTTGGTAGATACTCGATACTACACTCATTGAGGGTTGTTTTCTTGGAATATTTTGGTCGCCAGTTAAGTGGCTAAACCAAAACAATGAACACAGAAAATAATCCAGTGATATTGAGCTCCTTAGAACCCGGTTTCTATTTTAGGACAGGATGAACCAACTAACTTCAAGAGGGTACTTACCTACGAACCCCATGCAAGCCTAAACCTAAGGACTTGTTTGCTTTGTATGAATATGATTACATGTATATACACTTACTTGCTTTTGCATACATGTACATAACATCATGACATCATACCATAGCATTTATAATAACCATTTCAAGGATCTCGAGGGTCTTTTGATGCAGGGTCACGTTGAACCAGACGTCTACCAAAAGGGAAAGAGGTTTCTCCTCTAAACAAATGCCATCAAAGATCAAGTGCAACAACTTGAATCAGGGGCTATGACCCACTTGACATGGTGATCTTGATTCTCGTGGAAAGACATCCACCATTACAAAGCTCTCCAATCAGAGATGTTGATCAAAGTTCAACCTCTAACATTTTCTTGTGTTTACCCCGAGAGATCCTTGAAAACATGCATTCACATATCATGCAATGCATCATAACAGTTTTTCCTTTTCAGGTTTCCTTATTCTCCTACTGTTTATTTCAGTAGAGATGGCTCTAGAGAGGACTGTCAAGGATATCCAGGATTAAAATGCTCAACTTCAAGAAATGTTCTTGAACCTGTCCCAGGGGCAAGAAGAAGTGAAAGCTCTCCTCACAAGGGGCTTGGTCCAGGGGAATTCAAGCAATGCCAGGAGTGGTCAGTTGGAGGAACTGCAGTTTAAGCTGGCAACAATGAGGATCCAGATGATGGGACAACTGGTGGGCCAGATGGCTCTCATCCAGGACTTGGCTCAAAGACAAGAGGAGCTCAGAGTTCTCGTCAACCAACTGCTTCGGGACAACCAAGTGGGGCAAACATCTGAGGTTGAAGAACAAGTCATCATTCAACCCCCTTTGAGACAAGAAGACAAAGGAAAGGCTCCTCTACTTTCTTCAGGGTCACAAGCCCATCAACAACCTCGTCAGCGTCAACGGGGTAATCGGCGTAAGCAAAATACGTCAGGAAGACAGTTCACTGAGACTGACATACTGTCATCCCTAATACTGGAGCGCTTGTTGGAGGTCAATCTGACTGCTTTGAGGGATCCTATTCGGAAGCCCAATACCTCCGCTCCTAGCTATCATCCCGATGCATTTTGTGTATACCACTCCTATAGTCCGGGACATGACACCGACGACTGTTGGGCCTTGAAGAACAAGATTCAAGATCTAATTGACATTGGAGTGCTGAGATTCATGCCAGATGGCGAGATGAAAATCTTTCGTTAAGGGTTTCTCCACCTGAAATGACAAAGCTCGAACTGAGAGACTTTTGTTCCATTTGAATTTTCAAAGTTGTAATTTCTTTTGTGATTCAAACAATTATCTGTTGATGTCAAACTCTGTTTCATTAATGCATTGCATATGTTTGTCTTGAATTCATCCATTCGTTTTCACTACTCTTATGCTTTCTTTATGATATTTAACTCTTGATAAAAAGCTGCGAGCCTTTAGAGGGAGGATGACGAAACAATGCCATAATCTCATACAATATGCTTTTGAACAGACCTTGCTGACGATGTACAGGCATTTCTTTCAATTCCCAAACATTGGAGTTATAAGGAAGATAATCCCTAGTCAACCCCTTCGAGCCAAAGAAGTAGGAGTTTTCTGTTCTAAACAAATTGAAACCTTTGATTTAAACCTGGGGCAGGGTAGTCTCTCAGTTAATTCAAAAAAGATGCGCATTGAAGTCGCAAACTCTCAGTTCGTAATACAACGAACGACATCAAAAAAGAAAGACATTCCTTTGGAATCAAAAGATGGTGATGGTTCCTTATCTCATAGGCAGTCATTATCTCTCAAAAGAGAAAAAGCCCACTGAGCCAAAACCTATAAAGCAGGCTTAAGAAAGCTGGGGCATCCCGCTGACTGTAATCTCGAAAACAGGAACAGTCAGGCAAAAGTTAGGGATAATAAATCAAAAGAACGAGGTCATTACAAATCCTCAACAACATGAAAAATGTTGCAAAAGAAAAAAGGAGAGGATGACTGCCCTCCAAATTCAATTGGTGTGAACCATCACCAAAAAGTCGTTCCAAATTCAAATAGAGTTTGACGCACAATTAACTGAGTTTAGGGTTGAAGAACATCACGAAGAGCGAGTGGGTACAAATATACTTTGAGCCTTTATCCTTTGTTTCTTGAACCAAGCCACGTTACAACCCTTCAAAAGTCCTAATTGAAGCATGAGTTAGTTCGAAAGCATACTGTTACAAAAGGTATCCTGACTCCTGTAAGGCTTTACCCTAAATATTGTGTTGAAATTGTCTTGTAAAAAGTTTTCTGCTAAAAAATGCATTTTTCAAAACTTCGAGACAAGCATAAACTTTGCATTATTTGAATATCGTTGTTTGCACATGGTTATTTGTTTAACAGCGAAGAAATTCATACAGCGAATGTTCGGAGGAACGA
This sequence comes from Vicia faba, assembly GCA_948472305.1. Classification (NCBI taxonomy): domain Eukaryota; kingdom Viridiplantae; phylum Streptophyta; class Magnoliopsida; order Fabales; family Fabaceae; genus Vicia; species Vicia faba. The sequence continues at coordinate 1,259,044,738 of OX451739.1, read as the reverse complement.
AAACTCTCTCAGTGAGTAAAATCACTTCAAGAAGGATGACAAATCTCCTATCAACAAGGGGGCATTGACATGTCACTATCCAGCACACCTGGGGCAGTCCAGTCAAGATTTCAATAAATCTTTCAAAGTCCATTTAACATGGGGCAGTCCAGTCAAGGTTTCAACAGATCTTTCAAAGGTCAGTTAACCTGGGGCAGTCCAGTCAAGATTTCAACAAATCTCTCAAAAGTTCAGTGAACTTGGGGCAAGTCTCCTTTATCATCACTTGGGGAATTCGAATGTCAAAAGCGTTCAACAATTCCTTCATCACCTGTTGGAAGATACAGTTTCAGATACGCTCCAAACACGGTAGCCATTCTGTCACTCATTCAGATCCCAGTTACAGTTTCAGATACACTCCAGACATGGAAGTCATTCTGCTACTCATACAGATCTCAACTCCAAGATACAGTTTCAGATACGCTCCAAACATGGTAGCCATTCTGTCACTCATTCAGATCCCAGTTACAGTTTCAGATACACTCCAGACACGGAAGTCATTCTGCTACTCATACAGATCTTAACTCCAAGATATAGTTTCAGATACGCTCCAAACACGGTAGCCATTCTGTCAATCATTCAGATCCCAGTTACAGTTTCAGATACACTCTAGACACTGAAGTCATTCTGCTACTCATACAGATCTCAACTCCAAGATACAGTTTCAGATACGCTCCAAACACGGTAGCCATTCTATCACTCATTCAGATCCCAGTTACAGTTTCAGATACACTCCAGACACGGAAGTCATTCTGCTACTCATACAGATCTCAACTCCAAGATACAGTTTTAGATACGCTCTAAACACGGTAGCCATTTTGTCACTCATTCAGATCCCAGTTACAGTTTCAGATACACTCCAGACACGGAAGTCATTCTGCTACTCATACAGATCTCAACTCCAAGATACAGTTTCAGATACGTTCCAAACACGGTAGCCATTCTGTCACTCATTCAGATACCAGTTACAGTTTCAGATACACTCCAGACACGGAAGTCATTCTGCTACTCATACAGATCTCAACTCCAAGATACAGTTTCAGATACGCTCCAAACACGGTAGCCATTCTGTCACTCATTCGGATCCCAGTTACAGTATCAGACTACCGCGAAGCCCAGATTACGACCAGATAGTGGTATCTCCTAAAAGCAAGCTATGAAGCCCAGATTCGACCGGATAATAGTTTAATCCCCAGCAAGTTATTGTGAGGCCTGGATTACAACCAAATAGCAATACAAGTTTCTGTGAAAGCCTGGAGATCGACCAGATAGCAGTTAACGGTTAACAGAATGAAGATTCTCATCCTTAAAACCTCAGAAGATTGGTATACTCCCAATTTCTGACTGTTAACAGAATGAAGACTCTCATCCTTAAAACCCCAGAAGATTGGTATACTCCCAATTTCTGACCCCCAACAGAATGAAGATTCTCATTCTCAAAGTGGCGTATAACCCAAGTTCCAGATTAATACCTGTAACAAGCCAGGAAAACTATCTGTGGACGACTGATTGTAGATTAATACCTGAAACCAGCCAGGAAAACTATCTACATGAAGAGATTGAAGATTAATACCTGTAACAAGCCAGGAAAACTATCTTTCTTTCTCAGGTCAGAGATTAATACCTGAAACCAGCTAGGACAACTACCTCACCGACCAACCTTTTCAAGATCCCAGATCAATACCTGCAGCAATCAAAATATTCTTGCAATCCCCAGCGGAGCTAAAAAACTTCCGACTATCAATCCCCAAGCAGAATGAAGACTCGCATTCTCAGTTCCTCACAGGATATTCAGATATTCCCCAGTGAAGATCTCCTCAAGACAGGAATCCCCAGTAGATTGGCATACAACCCAAGCTCCTGATTCCCCAACAGTGGTCCCAGGACTTCTCATTTTCAACAATCAAAGGATTTGCAGTCCCCTGCAGCGGTCAAGGATTCACTTTCCCCGGCAGCAGTCAAGATTTTATTATCTCCGGCTATCCAGGATTCATCTATCCTCAGCAAGACCGCTCATCAGCTTACATGCGCATTCATTACATTCATATCATAAACATTGATATAACATATGTTGCATCATACATTTCATGCAACATAACTTTGTGTTTCAACTAACAATTTACCTTTTTCAGCAAAAGGTCGACGACAGATTTTTCAAAATCCAAGATGTAGTTTTACACTGACTCATCATGAAGCACCCCTACACCGGTTCCTTCTCAAAATTCAGATGCAGTTTTACACGGACTCATCATCAGGAAACAATACATCGGTTCCTTCTCCATTCTAAGACTTCTGAAAACAGTTTACGGATTCTCCAAACACGGATGTTAATCTATCGCTTGTTCAGACTCAATTTTTGAAAATAGTTTACGGACGCTTCCCAACATGGATGCTGATCTATTGCTTATTCAACTTCAAGATCTCTGAAAACAGTTTACGGGTTCTCCAAACACGGATGTTAACCTATCGCTTGTTCAGATCTAAGACTTTTGAAAACAGTTTACGGATTCTCCAAACACGGATGTTAATCTATCGCTTATTCAGATGCAACTACTAAAAACAGTTTACGGGTTCTCCATACACGGATGTTAACCTATCGCTTGTTCAGATCCAAGATCTCTGAAAACAGTTTACGGATTCTCCAACGCGGATGTTAATCTATCGCTTGTTCAGACTCAACTTTTGAAAACAGTTTACGGACGCTTCCCAACATGGATGCTGATCTATTGCTTATTCAACTCCAAGACCTCTGAAAACAGTTTACGGGTTCTCCAGACACGGATGTTAACCCATCGCTTGTTCAGATTCCAAGACTTCTGAAAACAGTTTACGGATTCTCCAAATATGGATGACAATCTATTGCTTATTCAGACCCCTAGTTCAGAGATGTTCCAAAACATGGATACCTTTCTGATACTCACCCACGACATACAGTTCAACAAACATTTCCAGATGGCATCTCTAAGCCCATCCTCCTACCAGCAATTCCCAGATGGCATCTCTAAGCCCATCCCCCGACAAGATTCTGTCACATTTCCAGGTGGCATCTTTAAGCCCATCTCCAAATGGCATCTTTAAGCCCATTCCCTCAAACTACGCTTTGACGAGTGCAAATTTTTTGGGCACTCTAGTGTCCAATCTCCTTTTACCTTCGAGTCGCGAACGGCAAACCTGCCAATCTAACTCTTCAGGTTCAAGAAGATTGAATAGGGGCAACTGTTGTACCCCAAAATTTGCCCTCTCTTTTCCACAAGAAATCATAGCTTCAGGCTTTTCCTGATTTTTCAGATTGGCTTAAGAATCGGTCAAACAGACTTTTCTCATCAGTCAGACAAAATTAGGGTTTCCATTGATTTTGAATCAGTTCAAGAAGATTATTAGGGTTTCTATTGATTAGTTGAGTTTGGCTCAGGGTTTGATCAGGCAGACGCTTCTTTAACATTAAACCAAGAATTAGGGTTTGCACGCACATTCTCAGAAGAATTTGAATCCACAGTGTCTTAATTGGCTGTCACACTGCTTTGACGCCTGATTTCAGTTTGTTTCTCAAGACCTGAACTTCTGGATTAGAAGCTGAGGCTTCTGGTTGGAAATTTGCAGTGTTTGGTTTAATCAGTAAAAGGAAAGACACATGGACGTTTGTTTGATTAACTGTGCAATGCTTATGGTTAATTGGAACGCCGGGTTTATTATTGGTTAATGCGGAGTTGCAAGACTACAGTGTTTATTAATTATTTATTTTATCTAAGTTAAAATAATTGGAATGCATTTCCAGTCGTTTTAATTCAAGAGACTTAAATAAATAAATAAACAGTGAAACAGGGAATTAACTGACAAAGAAAGATTTTTATTCATTTTTAATTGTTTGTTACAAATATTATTTGAACACTGTGAATTTATTTACAGTTGTTTACAATAATAATTATTAAAATGATTAAAAATAAATTAAATTTATCCTAAATCTTCATCTTCTACTGCTGCTCCCCATTGCTCAACTGATTTTTATCTGCAAAGACAAAAAAAGAAAGAAGTCAAACACAGATGAATTAAAAAGGCAGACAGATAATTAAAACTCATCATTAAAAGTTTTGGCCGGAATCAGTTTGTTCGTCCTCTCTGCAAATCGCAAGAAGATGTCTCTTCTTGGTTCACAAAGAGGGAAATTAAATGTTTTACAAGAATATGAATTATTTTGTAAAATACACAAAGCTGCATAATTTCAAATTGCAAAGTGTCAACAAAAATGTCAACCAAGTTGCATAAATTCAAATTGGCAAAAAAAGGGACAAGCTACTGAATATGCCAAAACAAGTTACAAAGTTCAAACTGAAAAACAAGTTGCCCACGTCCAAAGAAGCAAACCAAATTGTCAAAGAGGCAAACTAAGTCACCAGTGCAGAACTGCCCAAAAGAACTGTCACAAAGTTGTCAAAAGATATCAAAGCAAGGCAGAAAATCTGGAAAGATGCAGAGGAAAGCAAAAGATGCAAGCAAGCTTGTGAAAAGTACACATTTATTCATCATTTTCCATGGCCAAAACTTTTTCAGAGACAACTATTATAAAGCATTAAAATATGCTTTTCTGATAGAGAGAGAAAGAGAGTAAAAGGTAACAGGCTTACAGTTTGTTGAGGCAGGCTTAAGAGATATAAAACAAACAGAATCAGAACACTGTAAAGAAAAAAAGGCAGAACCACATAGAAACAAATAACACAAAACTTGCCTCCAACCTGTTCCATCATGCCTAAAACACATAACAGCACAAGCCTGCTAACGCTTCAAACACATAACAGAAGCTGCCTTCAAGCAAAAAACCACAAACCTGTGTTCAAACTGTATCAACACAAGCCTGAAGCCAGTAAACCTGTTTCAAACCACAAGCCTAAAAGCTTGTTCTTCCTCAAAACCTGTTACAGCTACCAAACACCTAAACCTCAAACAAACAGCCTTTCAAAGCCTGTACCTTCCAGACATGTATTAAGCCTTGCAGTAAACCTCAATCCTGTAACTTGCAAGCCTGCCTCTAGCCCTGCCAAAGAAAAACTACACAAAGCCATACAAACCAGTTTCAAGCAAACCTAACAGCCTGCCAAAAGCCAAATTCCAACCAAGCCAAAACCAAATATCACAACAAAGCCAAAGCCAAACAACAACTGAAGCAAAAGTCATTCTCAGAAATAATCATCATTGAAAAAAAAGGCCAATACAGCATCAAGAGAGAGAAAAGTCAGAAGTGAAGCAGTAGCCAACAAGCAATCTCAGATTTATTATCCTCATTGAAAGAGAAAGGTCATAAGCAAAGTTCATCAAAGAACATCATCAAATAAACATACAGAAGCAAGCAGGCAGAAGAGGAAAAGAAGTTTCAGAGACAAGCGCCCTAGCATTTTCAGATTATAGCATCATCATTAAACGAAAGCAAGATACAAGTACCAGGAAGCTTTTATCATCGCGTCCCCGCCTCCGGCCGCCTGAGGATACCGCCAGTCCACCTCCGTCCTTTCCCAAAAGACAAAACCCCCAAAGGTATCACCTTCTACTCCCTCAGTCTATTGATATACCTCATGAACACAAATAACACATAAAAATCAATAACATAAGAAAATAATAACATGCAAGAGAAAGTCCGAAAACCCTAAAACATGAAAAGCAGAAATCAATACCTTCATTTTTCATCACTGCCTGAGTGATCTTAGGGAGGAGAAGGTGGAAGTGGTGTCCTAGTGGCCGGAGGCACGGAGAAAAGCGTCAGAAACAATGGCTTGAGAAAGTGAAGAAGCGAAGAAGGAGAAGATGAGAGCGTCGTTCTAAGCCAAACTGTAACCCTAAGTTCTGAACAAACTAATTCCAACTCTAAACATTGTAACACGCATATGGGCCTCTGCCCCATTAACCGGCTAAGCCCAATCATAAAACTGACACCTTACCCCTCCTTCAGCGTGTGCATACCCCCCTTTGTGGATCCATCTTTATTTTACACTTTGGGCCATAGATACCCCTAAGCCCATTAAATTTTCTTAACTCTTTTTTATATTTTTGAAAACCAACACCTTTTTATCACTTAATTCTTATTTTTTTCATAACTTAATTCTTTCCCTTTTTATTGTTAATTAATATACTAATTTTTCATGTAAAAATTTTATTAATACCTTTTAGAACAATTAAAAAGGCATAAATCTTAGGTTTATTAAGTTTAGCAATTTTTTCTTTATTAAAACTTTTTTTTTGTTAAATTTAAACCTTGTATATAAAACACTAATAAAAATACATAGAATTTTTAAGGTTGAATATTTCCTTTTTTAAATTAAAGCTTTTGTTTATATAACATTAACAAAAAACACAAAAATAAATAAATACTTAATAATACATTAGGTTAATATTTGCATCATTTGTAAATAATCACATACATTGCATAATACTTTTATTTCTATTTTATTCTTGTACATTGCTATATTTTACATTGAGAATGCGATTCGATTTGGTTGTAAATATTATTTGGACACTACTATCCTGATAAGTCTCATCCCCATGTGTAAATATTTGTACCCCCATTCCCGGATATTTATTTGTAATAGCTTAGACTTTAAATTCCCGCAATTTATCGCTTTCTATATACTGTACAGCAAATAGGGTTTGTATGCGAAGATTCAAAATCAAACGCTAGATAACCTAATACAAGACAAATGCATGAAAATCAATACACCATTCACACTTGCACCCCTAGGGTAATCCCGCTTGTTGCCTTCAAAAATGGTCCATGTTTGCATGTTGAGTTTCTTTGGCAAAACAAAAACAAATCAAATGATCATAGTCCCTCGATGACGCTTTCGAAGTTGCCTAAACAAAATGATCATAGTCCCTCAAGCAAATTGCCAAAGACATTTGACACTATTGCATTCATGGTCTATACGATGACCCGCGCCCGTCCCGCTAACATCCTAACACAAGATTGTCCACCAAATACAATGGTGGAACAATACTGTTAAAAGGGTTAAAAACATAAGGAAATACCTTTGAGTAAAATTAGGGTAGACAACTCTTAGTTACTTGATCAACTTGCAAAACACACTTTCCTACTTTCAAAACACACTCCACAACACAACTTTCAAAACAACTTTCAAAAACATTGAAACATCTTTTCAAAAAGACAAACACCTTTGCATATACTCAAACAAGAGTCATTACAATGGTTGCCTAGACAAGGCATCTTTTTCAAAACATTTTCAAAAACACACCCATAAAGCATCATTTCACACAATTGAAAATCAAGGCAAGTGATCTAAAACAAGTAACTAAGAGCCCATGGATAACCATGGATGAAAAGGGTGCTAACACCTTCCCTTTTCATAATCTACCCCCCAAACCCACGAAAACATCTCAAAGGTTTTTCCTGTGCATTTTAACCTTTCCTTTAGGATAAAATAAAAAGTCGGTGGCGACTCTTGCTAAACCGAACAAGTGCGAATACAAACGCAAACCACAAGTCAGTTCTCCCACCGTATCACACCTACGTACCACCTTCAGTGCAATAGGGGATCAGAGTACTCATAGTTCACCTTTAAAAATTTTAAAACACAAGTGTGTTGGTTAATTTTAAGAGATGAGACATCATCGTCATATCCGAGTGGAAGAACATACTTACTACTCACGATTATGAGAAAGGAGAATTTGCGTCATCTCAAAGTGGAGGATATAGCTTGGATTTAAAATCAACAAAGCCTCACTCAACATCCAAGTGGAAAATATCTCACTTCACTACATATCGTAGAAGTATAGTATCTCACATCACTACAAGAATTAACAAGAGTCTAATCTTTTGAGAAAAGTTTTAAAGTAAAAAGCCAAAGTGGAAAAATGGTTTGAATGAGATTGATTGACTTTTAGTCTTCTCACAAAAAATGTCAAAGTATTATTAAGTTGGTTAAAGTTTTATTAAGAAAATATTTTGAAAATGCATGGACCTAAGTCCATGTTTATTGTGAAAGCGGTTCAAGTTTAAAAACAAGAAGAGTTTTCAAAAGGAGGGAAACGATTTTTGAAATTAAAGAAGATGGGAGGAGATGAAGGGACTATCCTAAAGCATAAGGTAAAAGTTAGGGAAAATAACCGTCTAACCAACCAGAAGCCAACACTTGACATAATGAGTCAATGTATAATTCACATTCTTTAGATTGAAACCAGGCAATCAAAGATAATAAACCTCTTAAGAACACCAAACTCCAAATGCGTTAAGTCTTCACAAAAATTGGGCAGAGTAACGGTTGTATACAGATGAATTCCCAATCACAGACAAAGCATATAATCAGAATAACCTGTACACAAAGAAAACAAACAACCCAATATCTTGGGGTAAACCCCAAGAACACCAGAAAAAATAGCAATAGAAGTCACAAGATCTCAAGAGTGGTCAAGGTTTCTACTCCTAAATCCAAGAAGTCCATAACCCCAAAATTCCAAGGATAGTAACCAAATTGTCCAGGTAACGTTAAAGATTTTTATAGTTCAAGTTAATTATTAGGTATCTTCAAAAAGAAAATTAAAGCTCAAGTGAGCAAAGATGAAAATAGCATGAAATGTAAATGCTAAAACAAATTATGCGTAAAATTAAAGGAGTAAAATAAAAGCATAAAGATAAAAGTCAATTGTTAATGAGTTAGAGATTAAAGGTTAGTTGAATGACCATCTTGAAACTTGCATTTGAAAACTCATTACAATATTGATAAAATCAAAGTCTCTAGTTTCATTTGCTTTTTGTCAAGTATATCATTCATTTCAAATTCTCAAGGCAACAACAAATGACCAACGATGTTTAAATGATTCACTTAGACCAAAGCTTATGAAGATTCATTAGAGGGTTGATAAGACCAAAGCCTCCTAACAATGAGCCTCAAGGTTATTGGATCAAAGGTTTCAAATTAAACATACTTGGGCTTGCAAACATAGGTTTGGGCCACGAATGATCATTTCTCGAATCGGGACAACATTTAGCGCTATATTAAGAAATCGTAAGTGGACTTATGTAGAAGTCACACCTATTTTGAGGTCGGTCAATAGCAATATATGTACCATATGTTTGGAGAAATAATATGTAGATTATTCTCCAACAACATGTAACACAAGTGAGAAGAGGATGATATGAAGAGGGAGGGGATGCATCATGAAATTAGGGTTTTAAATATCGTCAACATCACTCATCCATTTTGGTGGATTTGGTTTTTCAACTTATCAACCCCAAAGATCCAATGAGGTTGAAGAATTTGTCCCTAAAATAACTCCCAATTGAGGGATGTAACGATCGATAATATACAACCCGATCGAAATTAATTAAATAACTAATTAAACTAAATAATTTTATTTAATAAAAATTATTAACAAAGTAATTAATAATACTAAACAATATTTTCAATTTAATTCTTCATTTAATAAAAACATTTTTGTATTTTCATTTTGATAAAACAATAAGAACAAACAAAACAATATATATATATATATATATATATATATATATATATATATATATATATATATATATATATATATATATATATATATATATATATATATATATATATATATATATATATATATATATATATATATATATATATATATATATATATATATATATATATATATATATATATATATATATATATATAAATGGGCCTGAATTTGTAGTAATTCTAGGGGGTGTGGAAAACAATTTGTTAGGCCCAACAAATCTTGATCCATGTGATTCAACATGGATGTCTGAGGAGAGTATGGCATGGATGTGCAGATCAGGAGCATTGATGTTGATGATGATAAGATTTGATGGCCAAGAAAAATTTGAGTGCATGGTAAAGACTGGGAGGTGCGCATGGAATATGCCATCCTCCACCTGAACGGTGACAAGTGTCCCATGGTGGCAACACTTGTCACCACCGCATCGGCCAAAGGGAAATAACACAACAATTAATGGCAGTTATATGTAATCAAGATAATAAAAGAAAAAAGAAAAATAACAAATCCAACAAAGTCCACTACATCAACTCATCATCATCTAACCCTCACTCTCTCTCTCTATCTCTCTCTCTCTCTCTCTTGTTCTTGTTCTCTCTGATGAAGCTTGCCAGAGAACTTTCCGAAAATCGCCCGCGGCGACGACGACGGTGACCAACAGCGGCGTTGCTCCTATCTCCACTTTTTTTGTACCGATTGCTTCGTCTTCTTCTTTCCATCACTGATATGTGGTTATATTTTGTAGGAAATGGATGATTTCGCGTAGATCTTGAAGGGGAAAACCGAAACCCTAATTTTACAAATCTGTGAAATCGGCTCAATCACCGCACATGATGAAAGATTTGGGCTCTGTGATGTTGAAATCGACCCTTCTGAAGTGTGATTAAAGGTTGGCGAAAGAGAACGGTAGTGATAGCAGCGGTGGGACTTTTTTTACTGTCGTTATGCGAGTTCTCTTCGTCTTTTGGCTTTCTCGGTGAGATCCTTCTGAATTTTCATTGTCTCGAGATCTTTTCTTCTTCCTTCTTACAATTTCTGAAGGGTTTGTAGCTTTGGGAAAAATGATGAATAATTAGGGTTTTTGGTTTTATAGCTTCTCTGGTTTTTGTTTGCTTTATAACTTTATGAATGATTCTGTGATGATTTTTTTCTGATAGAAGGTGATGATTGGGGTTTTTGTGTTTAGCAGCTTCTATATTGTGTAAACAGTCCCCCGATTTCAGTGTCAATTGATTGCTTTTATACTGCCTAATAAAATTAGAGTTTCTATGATTTTTCTTACTGTGAACCAACACATGTTCGTGATTTGTAGTAGGAATTAGGCTCATGACTGAATTATTGAAACTCTGATTATGTGTGAAACAAATTGTATGAGGCCTCGTGAATCTGTTTGCTGCAACAATTTGTTTGTTGGGTCGGGGTTGTGATATCTCTGTACTGTCTTGTGATTCTGTACTTCTTTAGGCTGAGCTGTAATATTTCTGTACTATGTTATTGTTGCAGTTTATACTTCTTTACTCTTCGTACCTCCTTTTGTGAACTAAAAACAATTTTTTTGTGATTTGAAATAGGAGTTATGGGCCTATGATTGATACTGAAATTCTGATTATTGTGTGAGAAAAAGAATGAGGCCTTTTGTTGGATGGTTGAATTCAAACCCCCTACTTTTGATTCCTTGTAACAAACCCTAATGATGAGATTGTAAAACTATTTCTTGAAAATTCCATCTTGCTCGTTTTTTGATTATCTTACTAACCATGTCTCTTTCTTTTCTTTTTTCATGTGATGTTGAATGATCTTGGCTTGGCATAAAGGATGAGACCTTGAAGAACAATGGTGAATCCAGGAACCAATATCATGAAGCTTGCAAGAATCTGTGCTTACAAGGCTATGATGCCAAATTTCTTTGTAATATGAAACTTGAAGTTTTAGGCTTAGGACTTGAATATCTTGTGTAAACTATGTATTAATTTAAAACTTGTCACAATTAAATTTGAATTCAAAATTCACACTTTCAAACCTTTGGGATCTTATGGCGATGATAATAATGGTGTAGGTATTTAAAACTCTTGACATGTTCTTGTAACATGATTAAATTTGGAGATTGAAAAGTATTTTTGTCCTTATTGTAAACCCTTGATTATCATACTTGAATCTCATTCCAACTTTCATTAGTTCCAACTTTACACTTGCATGAATTGTCTTTGAGAAGGATGTTGAAAACAAATTCTCCATTTCATCTTCCAAATGAAGAATACCTTGAACTTCTTGAATGATTATGTAACTTTTAAATATACTCCTAGTAAACCACCTAGATCTTCTTTCGTGAATGGAAACTTGGTGAACAAAAATCTACACCAAAACTCTTAAGAACTTTGACCAAAATTCAAGCTTAATTCAATAATTGTTAATTCTATAACACAAATGATTTGTGTTATAAGAAACAAACAATTAATGGATTATTAAATTCAAAACTTTATGTCATGGCTCTTGACTTGGTGACTACAAGAACAACCGCTGAAGAAATTATTCTAATTCAAATGATTAAAAACTCCTAAGCCAGGGAAAATGACCTATATAGTTGCGATGAATTGCATAAACCTTTAAGCACAATTTGACTTCGACCCCTAAAGCAAATTTGTAGACACCGCCATTTATGATATGTTACAAAAATAATCATCTTGAAACAATGAAAATTGAAAGAGTTATGATCCTCGGAAATTGGACAAAAGTCACTTAAAATAGGTCAAGGTCACAAAACGACCTCTAATGTACTCAAATTTTTTATGGCCTTATGTACATGATCAACTCTCGACTTGTAAAGAGAAGTTGAAGATGATGTCAAATAGATTCATATGCTCGAAGAATCATTTAAAAGTACTGAATAACGAAGAATTTATGATTGTTTGAACTCAAACTTGTAAACGTTGACTTTCAGCCAACCCACTTTAAATTAACTCGTGAACTTGATCATTCTCCATAACCCCAAGCGTTCTTAATCACACACGAATTTGAGATGACGAAATCCTGATGAAACAATGTTCACACTTGTCAGAACTTGAGATTACTCATCGAAGAAGGCATGGAAATAAACACATGAACCTATCTCAAAGAGTCTTGATAATTAAGCCACCAAACTTGTCTTAATCATGCTGACTGAAGCTTGAGGATAGCGTGACCTAAGATTGTAGATCACCACTCTAAAACATAGGTTTTTTAGGAACCATCTTTGGCCTGAACAAACCACAAACCTAATCGGAGAACCTTCACCTGAATTTCTTGATCGCAAGCCCTGTCTTACAAGAAACAAAATAAACAAAACATATTTTTGGATTTTGGTTAGAGTTCAGTAAAATATAAAATACATTATACACAATACGCAAAATCAGGGTGCTCAATGATCCCTCAGGGACAAACTTAAAGATAAGAAATAGTAGAAGTGATAACCAAACCCTAATGCATGATCTTGTTGCATTGTGATGGTATGAGATGATAGAGGAATCTTAGGGGCAAAAATTAGGGTACAACACAACCCATTAAGGATATGAGATAACAACAAAGAACCTGTATTGAATTGTTTCATAACCTCGACCTTGATATTTTCTGACATCTCGGGACGCATGCGACGAAACTTCTACTTTATTGGAGAACAACCCTCTTTCATTGGCTGACAGTGAACCACAATATTGGTATCGAGCCTTGGCATGTCCTCGTATGACAAAGCAAAGATTTCAACATAGTCATGCAACATCTTGATTAACATGTTCTTGACAATGCCTTCTAGATTAGCCCTTATCTTGACTTCTTTCCTGTCTGCTTCAGAACTCAAGTTTACAACCTCGACTGGCTCTTCATGCAGTTGGATAGCCTTTTCCTCTTGCATTAAAGTCTGGAAAGTTCTCCAAGTACTTCACAATCTTCCTCACCTTCGTCCTCGTCTTCGTAGATCGGATTTTCAAAGTCATAAGTGGAAATAGCATAATTTTTATCAATGGGATCCAGAGTGGATATGGATCTATAATTTATTGTGTGGGTGTGTGTAAGAACATATAGCTATTTGAAAGTGATAAAAATAAAATAAAGGCAAAGAGCACAGAATTTGAATGCAAAACGTCTAATGCTTTACTAAATGAAAATATGTTTATAAAATGACAACCCTTAACAAATGGACCATTGTGCCCCAGGTAAGACACAAGGCTTAAAGTCATTGTTTAAAAATTAAATAACCAAAACTTTGAAAGCAATAAACAAAAAGTAGCTATTACTCATGACTAAAGGATATTGAGATAAGGTCTTCAATCTTCCAATTGTTGAGCCTGTTATCGATGGTTGGAAAGATCCAGTTGTCGAGGTCATAGTCAAGGCCAGCATCTTCTATAACATTGACTCCATTGTTGCTGACGCGGAATGGTGGTCTTCCAGCACGAGCGCGACGAACAACCCTCTGAGCCTATGCAGTGAAACCCAAACCAAATTTGTCAAATTTGTATGGAATGTCAGGAAGCTGACCCCAAGTAGTACAACCACCTTCTTCTACAGTAGCTCTAGCATCCTTCAAAGAAGCCATTTTGGGCGGAACCCAGGTAACCTTGGGAATAGCAGAAAATTCTTCGGTAGTGGTAGGAGGGATAACTTCAAAATTCTAGAAGGGAGTTTCGATGAATTCACCGTCCCTCTCAACATACCTGAATGAATTTAAGTGACTAACCATATACTCCTCTTCACCATACACTATAACAAACTTTCCCTTCACGGGATACTTCAGCTTTTGATGTAGGGTTGAAGTAACAACGCCTGCCCCGTGGATCCATGGGCGTCCGAGTAAACAAGAATAAGTCGGTTGAATATCCATCACATAGAAGGTAGATTCGAAGACCTGTGAACCTACCTTTATTGGGAGATCCACTTCTCCGTGTACCATCCTCTTTGAACCATCAAAGGCTCTCATCACAAGATCATTAGGTTTCAGCATAACCCTTTTGCAATCAAGTCTGTCAAGAGCACCCTTTGGTAGAACATTTAACGAAGAACCAGTAGCAACCAACACATGAGCTAAAGTAGTGCCCTTGCATTCAATAGAGACATACAGGGCCTTGTTGTGGTTTCTTCCTTTATGAGTCAGGTCAGCATCATAAAAACCTAGCCCATTATCAGTCATTAGGCTAGCAACATAATTCTCAAATTGGTTGGTAGAAATTTCTTGTGGCACGTGAGCAGACTTCAAGAACTTCACTAAAGTTTGTGCATGGGCTTTAGAGCATAGTAATAGGGATAACATGGAGATCTTAGAGGGGGTCTCCCCCAGCTGTTCGAAAATCTTGTAATCACTTTTGCAGATAATCTTTAATACCTCCTCCAACTCTTGCCTATAAGTATCGTTAGTGGTAACTTCTTTGGGTGCCTCCGTCTGGGCAGGCTCTGTCATTTAATCTTTGCCCCGAGTCTCAATTACTGACTTGATAGCGGTAACACAAACAAGTGTGGTGACAGTCTTTGGAGAGGTTTCCAGAGAGAAAACTCTTCCGCTTCTAGTAACCTTACTGGTCCCAGCAATATTGTCAATGTCAGGATCAACAACTTTAGTACCTTCATTCTTAATAGTCGATAGTTCTTGCTTGACGCCATGGTAGTAGACATCGTCTCCATAGTTCCAAGGGATAGCTTTATTCGAAGAATATGGAATAGGTCTGAATGAGGTGATTATTAGAGGAGAAACTTTGGGTTTGGCAGTAATCTTTACAAGACCCTTGGAAGTAATCCTGATAGGAGTGTCGGATATTGCAGACACCTCTTCTAGCTCCAAGTCTTACAAAAAATTCTCAACAGACGGAATCTTCTCAACCAAAATTAGGTGATTATCCATTAGACGTTAAATACCTTCTTCTAGCAACTTTCAGCCCTTGGGTTGGGCTACGCAGTAGTAGCATCTTTCAATACAACCCGTAAATAAATTGGCTTGCAACAGATTCTTCTTTATAATTGGGAGGGGAGTATCCAATTCATTTACAGTAGAAATATAATGAACATTATCAATAGCACTTTTTCCTTTGTCATGCTTCAGCATTGGTGCAGTAATTACATTGGGGGTCTCGGGAGGATCAAACTCAATCTCTTTGTTGTCAATCATGTCTTGAATTTTGTTTTTCAAGGCCTATCAGCTATTGGTGGTGTGCCCGGGGCTATTGGAATGGTAAGCACATTTCACATTAGGATTATAACAAGGATAGAAGGTGTTGGGATTCTGAGGAGGATCCTTAACATTATCAGCTCTCCTTTCAATAAGTGTTATAATGCCTGAGACAATGGCATACTGATCTTGTAAATTGTCTTCTAGGTGCATCTAACCTACATTGATTGTCTTTCTGTTGCTGTTGCACAAGTGCCAGATTATAAATTAACATTTCTCCTACAGATTGCTTGCATTCGCGTCTAGTACGACCCTTCTGGCCATAGAAAACATTGGTTTCCTTCTTATCATTGAACGTCTTCTTCATAGAACTTGAAGATACAGCCACTTGAATCTTCCCGCTTCTGATGCCACCTTCGACATGTTCCCTTGTTAGTATCAACTCGGTAAAACCGGATGAAGAGCTTCTGATAAGATGATTAAAGAAAGGCCCTGTCAAAGTGCCCATGAACATATCAACCAGCTCCCTATCAAACATGGGAGGTTGAACCCTTCCAGCCAAATCTCTCCACTTTCGAGCATACTCCTTAAATCCTTCGTTCGAGCCCATAATCATGCTTTGTAATTGCACACAAGTTAGTGCAAGGTTGGCATTGTATTGATATTGCTTGTAAAAAGTAGTAGCCAGGTCTTCCCAAGTACGTATATTGGTTCCTTCCAGCTGATAGAACCATTCGAGTTGTGTCCCAGATAAGCTCTCTTGAAAGAAGTGAACCCATAACTTTTTGTCAGCAATATGGGGTTGGATTTTCAAAACATAAGACTGCAAATGAAGCTTAGGACAAGACACACCATCATATTTGGCAAAGACGAGAACTTTAAACTTGTGAGGGATAACATCCCCCAAGATAAAACCCAGCTCTTCAAAATCCAGTCCAAACACTTTCTGGATTTCCATGGCATTGAGACGATCTTCCAGTTGTTTGTATTTGTCATCAATGGGAGGATATTATTCATCAGAGTAGTCTTGTTCTTCCAGAATTTTACCAGAACCAAGGTTACTTCCTCCCTTAGCTTTGATACTTCTACCGTCTTCTTCTTGATTGTCATCCAGATCTAATGGAATGTCAAAAGCTTGAACTTTTTTGGTGGGGACTTTGAATCTTCTCCCCGTGTTGAAAATACCAACCGATTTCCGAGTCTTTTTCTTCTTGGCGATGAGCGCCATCATCTCTTTCTTCCCCTTGGATAAGTTCAGGAGTGTCTCTTGAAATTGAGCGCTTTGAGCTTGGAGTTCTTTCACGGTCTGCTCTAGAGCCATCTTTTACTGAAATAAACAGCAAAAAGATAAGAAAACCTGTCTTGGAAAAGTACCTATTATGTGATGATGTGCATGATATGTGAATGCAATGTTTTCAAGGATCTCGCGAGATAAACAAAAAAGAAGTGTTAGAAGTTGAGTTTGGCTACAACTTTGACTGAAGAACTTTGCGTCTTTAAACGTTCTTCTATGAGAATTAAGATCACCATGTCGAGTGGGTCCTATCCTTTGAGTCAAGATAACATACTTTAGTTTTTGACAGAATTTGGTTAGAGGAAAATAAATCCTCTTGCGCCTTGTTAGACGTCTGGTTCATGATAACCTGCATCACAAGCACTTGAGATCCTTGAAATGGTCAGTGAAAATGATATGGTATGATGTCATGATATTATGATGTCATGTTTGAACATATAACAATCACAAACAAAACACACAAGAGCCTTAGGTTTAAGGAGTTCAGTTGGCTCAACCTGTTCTAAGAATAGTAACCAGGTTCTAGGAGTCTCATATCACTGATCTTTCTCACAGGCTTTGTTTCAGCAGTGAAACTGACTTGCCACCGAAATATCCCAAGAGTCGAATCTCAATGAGTGTAGCATCGAGTATCAACCAACTTTGGACTTCACCAAAGTCGGCCATATCATTACCTTCTAATGGCTAAGTTTGGTCAATTAAGGTTCTACAGGTCATTTAGCGCTTATGACACCACGCGGCAGCCTAGTGTTCTCCTTGACTGACTCAAGGGACACCAGTACATACCAATGTGTCTCACTAACGTAGCCATCACTTCAACCATATCGGTCTATGTCGTACAATTTCCATTATCTATAGCTACTTACCTAAGGTATCCCCTAGATTCGGGTGTAGGGTCTTTACAAGAAAATAAACCCGAGCACACCCAATAAAGATAAAGCAGACAAATTAAGCAAAGCAGATAAAGTGATATAACTCTAAAGGTAACCCCTCTCTTTTTTAAATTCCCCGGCAGAGTCTTCAGTTCTGTAATATGGTGGGAGAACTAACTTGGTTTTGCTCTTTGTCGCAAATGTTGCAGATAGTAAGAGTCGCCACCGACTTTTCTTTTATCCAATAAGGAAAGGGTTAAAAGAACAGGAAATACCTTTTTCAATTTTGAGTTCGAGGGGTAGGTTATGAAAAGGGAAGTGTAATACGGTGGGAGAACTGACTTGGGTGTTTTGGGTTTTATCGCAATTATTGCGGATAGCAAGAGTTGTCACCGGCTTTTCTTTTATCAATAAAGGAAAGTGTGAAAAGAACAGGAAAGGCCTTTTGAGAATTTTCTTGAGTTCGAGGGGTAGGTTATGAAAAGGGAAGGTGTTAGTACCCTTTTCATCTGTAGTTATCTACGGGCTCTTAATTTCTAGCTCACTTTGAAATGCTTTTGTAAATGTTTTTGTGTTTTGTGTAAGTTTGAAAATATTTTGAAAACGCATTTGTTTCGGTAAACTTTGTAATGATTCTCGTTTTGGCGAGAATGTACACAGAGTGTTGGTTTTGAAAATAGTTCAAAGAGATATTTGTTTTTGGAAAGATGTTTTGAAAGTGTGAGTGTGAAGTTGGTTTTGTTTGAGAGCAAGCAACTACGAGTGTTCTACCTACTCAAAAAAGTCTTTATTCTTTTCCTCCTCCTTTAGATATTGCTATCTTACCATTGATTGGTAAGAAGCCCTATCATTAGATGTGAAGGGACAGGCGTGGGTCATCGTATAATCATAGAAGGCAACATTGTAGGATACCTTAGCAATTTGTCGTAATGGTCTAAGATCGTTTACCTAAGGCAACATCGAAGGGTCATAGAGGGACTACGATCGTGTAATCGAGGGTCTTTGCTAAAATATCCCACATTCGAGAGACGTGACTGTTTTATTCTAAGGCAACAAGTGTGGGTTAACCTTAGAGGTGCAAGTGTGCAAAGTGTTTGTTTTCATGTATTTTCATCTTGAATTAGGGTTATCTTCTTGTCGGTTTTATGTCTTTCCATACAAACCCTAGTTACTAGCAAGGATATGGAAAGTGATAAATTACGGAAATTTAAAGTCCTACACTATTACAATACTTTTAGGGGATGGGGGTACAAATTACAAATGGGGGATGATAAAAAAAAGTAAATCCTAACTATTACAAGGCTTTGACAATTATATTATAATATGAAGTAATAAAATGCAAAGAAATATAAAATGAAAAGAAATTGAAAAGAGAATTGTTTTTATGATTTTTTGTACGAAAAGGTTTAACAGGATTAAATAAATAAATAAAAGTTAATTAGTTAAATTCCTAAATTCTAAGTTAATTTAATTAGTCAAAGAAAATTAAAATAAAACTAAGCCTAAATTAATTTAATTAATTTAAGAAAGAGAAATGTTTTTTAGGGTTTTTATTATTTATGAAATAAAGTAGAGATAAAGTAAAAATAAAGATTTTTGGTCTAATTATTTTAATAAGAATATTTTTTTGGTATTTTTGATTAAAAATAATAGTAATATAATAAAATAAAATAAAATAAAGAAAATAAAACAAAATAAAGAAATGTAAATTAAAGGGGGTATGAAAATGAATCAGGGGGTTAGAAAGTAAGTCAATTTTTTATTTTAGGCCCAAACTGTTTTTCTTTGTTTGTATCATAAAATAAAAACAAAATAAAAAAAGTGATGATGGGTTGCATGTTAGGAAGGGGCAAGGGGGTGATGCTGAAGTTCGTGGCCCAATGGAAAGAGGGCCAAGCGCTGCCAAACAAACAAAATAGAAACAAGGAAAAATATGAAAAAGGCAAAAGGTTTCGTTGGGGCTTAAACCCAGGACCTCCTATAACAATGCCTTACGTGCACGCTTCTTGCCACTGGGGTGGCTGTTTTATCCGATATAGAAACAAGTTTCAATAAACTTAAAATAAACTAAGTTCATGATGTCAACTTCATCTTCTTCCTCGCGCCAGCCATAACTCTGTAACTTTCTCAACTCTCAACCATTTCAGAAATTATAAACATCAAACTTGTTAGAAATTTCACCACGATTTCAAATATGTAAATAACTTAAGCAATGGATCAAAGATGACCACGAATTTTAAATGGTACCAAATTTAACCTAATTTTCTCAGAAAGTTCAGGCTCAAAATTCTCACTACTCAGGAAACATAAATGAATTCTAAGGACATGGTTAGTTTCAGGGCTATGATGTCTACATTTTATCTTTAAAAATGGAAGCCAAATGATGCTTGTATGAAGAGTTATAATTTCAGAAAACCCCACCTTGCAGATGGAGATCGTGTTTTGAGTTTGAGAAACTTTCCGGGTGTTTCAATGATCTGGTTAGCTTCCTTGAACCTCTAGGAAGCTAATGCAATGCTTAGCTTAAGCTGAGAGTGCCTGGAATGTTCTAGAGAAGTCAAGTTGTAAAGAGCTGTTTTTGAAAATGGAGGATGGTGAAGATGGAGTTATAGAAGTGATTCAGGTGTTTGAATCACTTATCTATAGTGTATATATGATGTTTGAAGGGTTAGAATAAAAATTCACGAGGGAGTTTGAAGCTTGGATTTCAAAACCAGAAATGACAAGTTTTGAGGTATTTTTGGTGATTCTGTGTTTGAGGAAGTTTGAGGGAGTTTTCAGGCTAGAAAAATCGTGTCCTTGTCTTGTAAATGAAGGCTCAATTTATAGGCAAAGGTTTGGAATCTTGGAGGGATCAGAAACAAGAGTTCACATGTTATGGCCATTTGACTTATTTTTGAAGCAAGCTTGACAAGCATTATTCCAAGGCAAGGTACATGGCTTGTAGGGGGATAGAAAAATGTAAACATGTTTATCTGACTTTGTAGATGATGCTTGTGCAGAAAGAACAAGTGCAATGCTCAAGACAAGTTGACTTTGTGATTAAAGCAACTTTTCAAGAAAGGCAATGGTGCCTTTGTGCCATAAATGGAAATGCAACTTGGATAATGGTTCAAATGCTTGGACAATGGTTCTAACAGTTATGTAATAAATTAATTATGGAGTTAAACACAAGTTAGAATCTTGAAAAGTGGAGTTATGCAGCATAGGCTAGGGTTTTAATCAAGTGTTCATTACAAAAATGACTTGTAATTCAAGAATGGATGCCCAACTTCTTCTCTTCGATTCTCTTAGATAAAAAATGACCTCTTCAAGTTATTAGACATTTTGGAAAGCTTGAAACATCCTCTACAAGTTTAATGTTTTCCACTTTTTCTAAATCAAATTGGATCTATGTGAAAAATGGCCAAGAAGTTAGGACAAAAATCTGTCTAGACTAGGTCAAAATTTCACTAAGTGTTTTAGAAAAATTGCATGACTTCATGGGCCTATAACTCAAAATCTAAGAATTTTTTGGACATGAACCCTAAATTAAAAAGTTGTAGGTTTCATCAAGATATACAACTTTCATGTTAAAAGTTTTCTTTGAATCATCTTGCATCTTGGTGAAAATTTGGCATGAAGTAGTGAAATTATCATGTAGAAAAACACTTGGAAAAATTTCTAAGTCTTGAAAAGTTTGACTTTTTAAATTGACTTTTGACTTTCCTGATTTTTTGATGATCAAGCTTCATATTTTTGAATGTCTTGATGAATCTTGACTTTTGAAATTCAATTTTGATCAAAAAGTCAAAGTTTGACTTTTGGTGTATTAGTTGATTTTTCATGAGTTAACCAAATCTCATCTATCAATTGTTTGATCTTGAGAGATGAATTGAGTCATGCAATTAGGTCAAAATGATGTACTTGAATCCTTGAGATCATTTTTCAAACCAATAAGTCATGTATTAGCTCAAAAGTCAAAAATCGGTCATTCTAGTCAAAAACCCTAATTTTGACCATTTTGCCCTTTTGATGATTTGCACACTTTTCTTGAGGAAATGTGATCCAAATTTGATTAATTGATAAATATGAGTTTAAGATGTTGATATTGGTCAAAAATCTTGAACTTGACTGTAGGTTGACCACTGTTGACTTTTTACCCAATACAACTGATTTTCAACCATTTGATCAATTGACTGAGCAAAATTGTGATCTAAGACTTGAAACTTGACATGATTATTCTTGGTGGTATATAATGAACCATGAAAATAATTTGGGGAATTAAAATTTCAATTGTCCCTGTGAAAATCAAAACCCTAATTTGAGGCCTCAGTGTTTAGGAGGTGATTTGACTTAGCCAACTTTTGTGCAAGCTTGAGCTATTAAAGATCTTGTGGGAAATGTCTTGAGAAAAGAGAGGTAAAATTTTGGGGTATAACATCTGCCCCTGTTCAATCTTCTTAAACCTTAAGAGTTAGATTGGCGTGTCCTCCATTCGTGACTTGAAGGTGGAAGATGATTGAACACTAGAGTGCCCAAAAAATTGCACTCGCTGATGCATGAGGTAATGATGTTGGTTGATTGTATCGTGAATGAGCTTAAGGATGCCATTTGGAGAGGTAATAAAGAGTTACCCGAGATGGTCTTATAGATGTCATCCAAAGTGACTATTAATAGAGATTAGAAGAAGTACCAGAATAAACATTTGGTTGATTTATACTGAAATAACAGATGTTTAAATATATCTTTGACTGGGTATGAATCAGAATAAATCTTAGGATTGATTTAACTGAACTAGAGAAAGCATCTACCAGAGTGGAATCAGGATAAATTATTGGTTGATTTAAAATGAACCAGCAGAGGTCTTGAATAATCTTTAACTGGATAATGAATCAGCATAAATCTTAGGATCGATTTAACTGAACCAGAGAAAGCGTCTACTGGAACGGAATCAGGATAAATCATTAGTCGATTTAAACTGAACCAGCTGAGGTCTTTGAATAATCTTTAATTGGATAATGAATCAGCATAAATCTTAGGAGCAATTTAAATGAACCAGAGAAAGCGTCTACCAAAATGGAATCAGGATAAATCATTGGTCGATTTTTAAATTGAGAACCTAAAAAATCCTAATTTAATTTTAATTTAAGCAAAATGATTAATTAAATTAAAAACCTAAAAAACTAATTTTATTAGGGTTTTAGAAAAAACGATTTTGAAAAAAATAATAGGTTTTGAAAGAATTTAGGTTTTTGTTTTGGTTTTCAAAGGAAAAGAAGGAAAAGAGTAAGAAGAATAAAGAATAAACCAAAATTGGCAGGGGTGGATGTTGAGCCCACGCCCTTATCATTCCCTCCATCCTATCCACCATTGCGCCAAGCGCGTGTTTGTGTTTAGGAAAGGAAAGCAACGCATTTTATATTGTATCTGTAAAACATGGAAAATTATGGAACAAATCTCAAAATGCCAAAAGCAGGGATCGAACCCATGCCCTTGCATAGTAAAGCCTTAGCGTGCACGTTTTAACCACTGAGGTAGTGATACATCCAGTGTTGTTGGTGAAACAAAATAAACATAACATTAACAAACATTATATGACCGAAGAGATGTTGGAGCCCTAACTTCGGTCGTCTTCTCCGATAGCTTCTTTTTATGTTCCTACAAAACAAACCAATATTAGCAATCCAGGGGGACCCTACCCCCCTAAATCAAGGCTTGAAAATTCAATGGAATGATTAGTAGCTACAGCAAAAAATTGCATGGATCGATGTAGTTATGGCAACTCGTGATTCTGGTAGCATGAAGGTCATGCGATTGACTTTTCCTGCACTAACATACCTCAGAAACACATTGATATAGTTAGTATGCGTTAAAACTAAAAGGAAACAAAAATATTAAATTCATGCAATAAGGTAAATCGGTGATTCATTTCATGAATATCAGGCCCTTTGGATAGTTGCAAACAGTTCAATCTTACTCTCTTGCGTCCCTGGAAGTGAATGGAATGGTTAGAGTGCTTTGAAAACGGCTGCAAATAGGGTTTACAAGTTGCCCTAATATGAATGATTTTGTGTTTTTTTGGAAGTTTCTTGCACAAGGTTTCATGGTTCAAGGTTTGTATGAATAAAAAGAATATATGGGTTGAATTTAGGTCAGAATAACATGGGCTTGGACTCTTGTAATAAGCCTTGATCGTATTTTGTTTTATTTTGAATTTTAAATAAATAAAAATCAAAGATAAATAAATAAAAACCCAAGGGGGTGCATGAGTAAGATGTGAGGTTCATGTGAAGTGTAGAACTCGCTTGGACTTTAAATCAATAGCCCAAATAGCCCAAAAATTCAAGTTTGCTCAATTTGAACTTCATGTATTTGCTCAAAATTTCCCAACTTGCACCAGTCATAACTCTCTCAATTTTCATAATTTAAAGGTGATCTAGAACTTTTTAGAAATATCAAGATGTCTTATACAATATCTATTTTGATCAGTTTTGCATTTGAGGACTTTATCTTGATGTGAGTTGCCTTGACAAAAAGTGTCTTTTTATTGACTTTTGAAATGACCTATAATGCATTGGCCCGTGTCTCTCAAATGAAGTATTTTTGGACTTGATCTTAGAGAGAAAAAGTTATAGAGAATTGAATTTCCTTCAAAATTAGTTTTGGTTTGGGAAGATATGATGAAGCATGTGAAAGTTATGCTTGAGAAAACCCTAATTTGGCAAATTTTGACTTTTGATGATTTGAGAGTTTTTCTTGATGAATCGTGATCAACCATTGACCAAATGATGAATATGACCTTAAAACCTTGATGTTGACCAAAAATATTGACGTTTGACTGTATGTTGACCATAGTTGACTTTTTGTCCAATACAATTGATTTTCAGTCATTTGAGCAATTGACTGAGCAAACTTATAATGCAAGGCATGAAACTTGGTATGAGCATTCTTGGAGACATATAAGAACCCATGAAATCCACTTAAGGCCTTAGAAACCCAATATTCCTTGATAAAGGTGAAACCCTAGTTGTAATTCCATTACTTAGAAAGAGAATTTGTCTGATCAATTCTTGAGCAACCTTGAGGATTTGAGAACCCTAGGAGAATGTCTTAAGATAAAAGGAAAGGGAAAATTTTAGGGTACAACAAAGAGGTGTAAGGGGAGAAGGGACTGAGAAGGTCCATTTCCCATTGCATGAAAGACCATGGTGACATAAGGACATATAGTTAGATTGACAGGGCGTTGATCACATTTATTGACATATTCATGGGCATTTTATGCCATGGTTAACCAGAAATATTCCGCTCTGAGGACCTTTTTGGTTAAAGCAATAGCTCCCAAATGTTTCCCCACTATCCCCTCGGGTACTTATAAGAAGATGTAATCGAATTCCTCCTACTTCCTAATTTTCTAGGCATCTTAAAAAGGGGGTGGAAAGGCCTCTCTTGTATAGGACTACCCCAACCACTATATATCTATTATCTCTTTTCTTTAAGAGTGTGGCCTTCGATCAGTCTGAAGGTAGATTCTTGTGTTAAATGTACTCTTTGATTGGAGTGGTCCAAGAAGTAGAGGTTCGCATGATTATAGCCATTATAGTTTCCTCCACTCACTTTATGCTTGGAATTCTCTTATTCTCTTGAATGAACGAGTGATTGATCTCGGGGATCTAAGTGTTAGCTAGTCAGGATATCACCTCGGCTCGAGTGTTCTCCTCATGAGGAACATAGGATATTTAAAACTCTCAGAAGCTCGCTAGCTCCTCCTTAGCCATATTGAGATATATTTATAACAATAGGTTTTTAGCTTGCGCTTCCCCCGAATTTAGAAAATGACCAATTGGGAATCTGCCCTCAACTTGAGGCATTTTGCCCCAATTTCTTTGGCCAATAATATTCCCATAATAAATTCCTTGTACTCGGCTTAATTATTAGTGGTCGGGAATTCGTATCTCAGTGAGACCTCTATCATGAGTTCATAGTTGTTTTCTAGAATGAACCATGCTCCACTTCCACGACAATTAGATGATCCACTTGTGAAAACCACCCAAACACGTTCTAGGATTGATGGTGTCGTGGTCATTTTTGCTAGGAAATCAGTGAACAATTGAGCTTTTAGAGCTTTCCTGGTTTCGAAATAAATTTAAAACCTAAGGGATATGGTTTTATAATGCACAGAAGTGCATGGTTTTATCATGCACTGAAGTTAGGAGAAGCATTTGATTTAAATCAAAGGGTTACCAGAGGTCAGCTCTGGAGCGTTGATTTAAAGTAAAACAAATGTATGGTTATGATCACTATTTGACTGAGGGAGTAAGATAAACCTAAGTGTACGGTATAACGGAGGGGTTATATACCTGCCCCTCTTAACATGTGTATCATTTTACCTTACATTTTCTCTCTCTACGCCAGATAACCAAACCTTTGCATGAGTTTAGAGAGAGAGGCTATGCCCTCTCTCTAGATTTTCGGTGAACAGAAATCGCCTCCACCGGCAGAGGCACCTCAAAACACCACCTTCATCCCAAGCCACCGTGTGGAAACCCATATGCTTCATGAAACCAATAATATTCACCGTGGATCTTCATATCCTCATCCAACCCAAACCCAGAATCCTATTATCTTCATCCAAACCATACAAACCCTAACCGAATCAAAGAACCATAATCTATTTGTTTCTAACCCTAACCCCAAATCATCAAACCCTAACCCAAATCCATTAACCCTAATGTATTTTAACCTAACCCTAATCCCAATAATAAAACCTAGAAACCTTTATCCAAACCAAATTCCAGAAACACAAACTAATTTCATACACCAATCAACAATCTATACCCTAAGCTGAGTTATAGGCTTACCTCTCTGCAGTGATTCTTTTCGTATTCTTTTCCTTTCTGGTTTGCTGGTTCTCTTCCTAATCTCCTTATTCTTCTTTGTTTTGTAGGTATCAGCCGAAGAATAAAGGCTTTGCTCAGAGAATTTATGGTTTCAGTTTTGAAACCCTAGTTCTCTTTGAATGAAGAGCTTTCAGTGAGGGTTATGGATTTCGTAGCGAGCTTCAAGATTTCTCCAAAGGGTTTCTTTCAATTTTTTTTCGTCCCTTTTTAATTAGCCTAGGGTTCTTATTTATAGCCTTAGGTTTTAGTTGAATTAGGAAACATTTTAGTGTGATTTGAAATTTTTTGAAGATTGATTTGCAGTTTTATGTTGTAAATTTGAGCTTGATTGAACCAATTTGGGATTTTATTAGATTTAGATCGAGATTTCGTTTAGAATTAGGTTTTGAATTATGTATCTGGTCGAACTTGCTTGTATATTCATCAATCATCATCAATATAATTTTTTTTCTGTAATTATCGATTTGATTCTATTTGATTACGAAGAAATATGGATCTTGGGCTATTGAGTTGTCTTAGTGAAGAAGAGAGCAATTAGGCGCCGCTAGGGAAGAAGGGTAAAAAAACCCTGGTTGACTTTGGTCAACACAACTCATTTATAAAAAATAATTTTAATAAAAAAAGAATAAATAAACAAAAATAAAATAAAATAAACAGTTATCAATCTGGTGTTGACCTTGAGTCAACTGAGACTTTTTTCCCTAAAATACCTAAATAATAATTTGATTTAAAAAATGAGATTAATAACAACATTTTGGTATTATTTTCCTTAAGGTGACCTAGTCAATGAAATGAAACGGACCGAATAATTATAAAACAAAAACTAATCAATTTTGATATAGGGCCTCAAAATAAAAACTTCTATAATGGGCTATTAAATTTAATTCAGATTTTGTGAAATTCATACCCATTTTAAATT
Organism: Vicia faba; assembly: GCA_948472305.1. NCBI lineage: Eukaryota > Viridiplantae > Streptophyta > Magnoliopsida > Fabales > Fabaceae > Vicia > Vicia faba. The sequence goes on along the minus strand of OX451739.1, from coordinate 1,259,017,107 downwards.
CAATCTTCTTTACAAAAATACACCCCTACTAAAGAAATAAATGAATATACACCTTCTTAAAATTTTAGAAATAATAAAATATGAATATAGATAAAATATGATTAATTAGTATGAATTAACAATTTAATATTAGTAGAGAAAATTTGAGGTATGATATCTGCTCCTATTTAATCGCTCTTCGATTGAGGGGTGCGAGAATACGAAGGTCTCGCACATTTGGATCGAAGGGTGATTAAATTATGGAAGACCTCAAGATTTGACCAAAAGATTATTAGATAAAGATAAACTGTAAAATATACCCGAGTAAAAAATAGGCAAGGATGATGCAGTTAACTCACCAATGCCCGAGTATAATTGACCTAGATATGATGACACAGATAACTCGTCAATACCTAGAAAAGAGTAGTCGTAGATTTTATGTATTCGCCGTAACCTAGGAGATAAATAACACAAGTTTGAAAACAGGTAGCTTATTGCTACTTTGAGACTGATGCAACAAGCTATATCGCAGTTACAGAGTATTTACCACGGCCTAAAGGGTAAATAACACCAGTTTGAAAGTTGACTTACTAACGATTCGAAACTTAACATAGTAAGTTTACAATGCATATTTTGTCTACTCATCGCAGCCTAGGGGATGAATAACATAAAGCGGATAATCCATTGTTGCTTGGAGACTAACATAATGAACTATATCACAGAAAATAGATAACTTATTGCTACTTCGAGACTAACGCAACGAGTTATATTGTGGATTTTATATATCTACTACAACCTAAGAAGTAAATGATACGGGTTTGAAAATGTCTTACTAACGCTTTGATACTAACATAGTAAGGTATAATGTAGACTTGTGCACTTATCACGACCTATAGGATAAATAACACAGACTTGACAATTCGTTATTTCTTAGAGACTAACACAATGAACTATATCACAAATTTTTGTGTACCGGCCACAACCTAGGGGGTAGGTAACACGAGTTTGAAAGATAGATAACTTACTAAAGCTTCGAGACTAACATAGTAAGCTATATCATAAATTTGTATATTTATCACAACCTAGGGATAAATAATGTGGGTTTGATGCTTGAAAATGTGTTTGATAATTGAACCTTAGATAACTAATCCAAAGATGTAAGTTGTAGATATATCACCTAGCATAGTTCCAACATATCGGTTGTGTATGTTCTCAATCGTGGTACAATAATATTATAACCAAATGAAATTGGATGTTTGAAAGGCTTGAATTTGAAAAAGTTTGAATTTGGTAATTGAAAGTATAACGCCTGAAGGCTGGTTATGACTAGGCTTTGAATCGTAGGTAAGCTGCCTAGTGAAATTTTGATAGTGGTATCTTTGACAGTTGTGTCTATTCTCAATTGAGGTAGATATAGTAATAGCATGACAAATGGACAGTCTTAAGCCTGGATCTTGGATATTGAGTGTGTCTTAGCTAGTAAGCATGCCTTGAGATTTTTCGCAGTTTTCATGGGCATATGTGATTGAATGTAATGCATGTATGCATGTTTGATATGATTATGCTTTATGTATGCATGATACATGTTATGTATGCATGATGCATGTTATGTATGCTTGATATAATCATGATAATGTTATGAAATGATGTGATGATTGTTAAATGCAATGCCCATGTTATTTTAACTGCAGATTTTAAGGTGGGCTACCAGATGACAATTGGATTTAAATGTCAAACGAGAACTGACTATCCAACAGGAAGGAACATGGGTTAACGGTATGGTAGAATGATCAGGGATGCTTGATTCTAATCAAAGGGCCCTCGAGAGTTAATCTTAGGTCGTTGATTTAAAGTAGGATAAATGAACGACTGACAAGAAACATTGACTAGGACTAATGGAGGAAGTGAGTGCATGGTGACTAGTCAATGGTCACCAGATCCCATGGCTCTTAAGGAGCCACATGACGCGCATCTGGACGAGGACTGGGGGTGTGTGAGGCTACTCACACTTTGTAAGACTGCTTACAATTATGTTGATAAAAATGTGTGAGGTTGCTCATGTTTCATGTCAATTGTAGTGCGTGAGGCTGCTTACATCTTTTGACGATTGAAGTGCGTGATGTTACTCACGTCTTTCACTGATGACAGTCAGTTAGAGAATGTTTAGATGATTTACTTTCTAAAGCTTGGAGACTAACAAAGCAAGTTGTATCACAGATTTTGCCTTATCTATCACTACCTAGGGGATGGATAATACGGGGTCGATCTTATGGTTTCCAAGGGACTAATTTGATAAGGTTGGAGATCCAAGGTATAAGGAATCACTGCTCGGGGACTTACACGGTTAGTTACAGTTTTACGTATCTACTATAACCTAGGGAGTAGATGATGGCGTCAGTTGTGTCTATTCTCAACCAAGACTTTGATAGTATGAAAATTCTAGATTAACCAATGAATATGCTTGATAAAATGCTTATGCCAATTGATAAATGATAGTTCTTATGATTTTGTATATGCATAAAATGTTATGAATGAAATTCTGAAATGTCGTCTCCTTTTAAACCATTGGGTCTTTGAACTTCCTGAATCCCTAATACCCTCTGTTTGTTGATACTAAATTGTCTTTGTACTTGATATGTCATGTATGCATGTATATGCAAGTGTTAATGTGTAGCATGTAATGATTGACCAATGCATGTAATGAGTGACTTGGATACATATCAATGGACGTTGGAATTTTGAAATGCCAATGAATGACTAAGCTTGTGGGGTAGACGCCAAGTGATATTGGGCTTAAGGGTAAAAATCAAGTGGGATTGAGCTCTTTATCTATTAGATCCATGCTATCAGAATTTTTCAGAAGGATGAGATGATAGGTATAATTCGATTCTATATCAAAGCGACCTAATGAATGCCTTCCAATGATCTAATGAAGACTCTATGATTTTGGTCAATGCCCTTATGATGGGTCGTGGATGCTTAAGACACAAAGAGGTTGCTTATGTAACAAGGCTGCTTGTCACACGATAGTAGGGTGTTATGCTAACATGATTTCCCGATACTCATTTTGTACTCCAAGTTTGCTGATGTAGGAGAAGGATCCACTGGGGATCATGAAAGTATGCAGAGAACCTGCCCTTATGAGGAGCATTTTTCCCATTTGTTAGTAGGGTCTGTGAAGGAATACATTCCCTTGATATGTTTTTGGAAGTAGTTTGATCATAATATGAATGACCCCACTATCTTGATTTATGTCCCTGATTGACGGACTCTTGAAGACATTTGTTTCTAATGAACCATTTTGAATCAACTCATTTTGATCGAGCCTCGCAGTGGTTTTCCCCAACATTTGAATTTTGAAAGATATCCCCCCAATCTCCAATATCTGGAGGAAGTACCCACAGAAAGAACTTAGACCTCACCGTGAACTTGATATAGATTGCCCCAAGATTTGAATCTTTGAAAAGTTTGTACTTGAAGTTGTTTAAGAAGGAACTTGGGCCTTACGTGTCGTAAGATGCACTTGGTATAAACTGCCCCAACATTTGAATCTTGGAAGGTTTCCCCTGATCATCAGGTCCTTGAGAAGTTGCAGAAAGAGGAACCTGATTCCTACCATGTTGTGAAATGAACTTGATTAAGGAATTCCCCTTAGAAAGGAATGCCCCTTATTGAACGGTGCTCTAAAATATGACCCAAGTTGATTGAATCTCGGAATGATCACCCCTTGTTAATAGGATGCCCCTATGATCACTAGTATTTCCTCTGATCATAGGGCTCACCTTAGATGCTTTGCCCCTAGTCAATAAGATCTTCATGTGATATACCCCTACGATCATTAGTCTTGCCTATGATCATAGGGTTCTTCCTAGATGCTTTGCTCCTAGTTAGGAGCTTCCTGGAAATGATTGTTTTTTATTAAACCAATTTTTGAGATCTCCTTGATGCTAAGTATTGATTCGTATATAAAAGTTTATATTTTTAAAATAAATTCTATTTTAATGATCATGCAAGTTTTGAAATCTAAGTTTTTATGGAGAAGAAATGAATGATTAGAGATGAAGATTCGAAGAGGCGAAGTGGTTAGCAATAATTTTAACAAACATAGGAGTTAGTTTAACACAAATTTTGTTGAGTATGCTTTCGTAGTTAACCTAGCCTCAGGACTTTTGAAGGTTATAATGTGGCCATGGTTTGTGGTTTAATAGACAAAGGATATAAGGCCCAAAATTTATTTAGTCCACCCCATTCTTCTTGATATTCTCCAATCCTAAGTTCAATTAATCCAACGGATGTATTCAATCTTCAAGAGAATTTTTTGTAGTCATAAAGAGGAGTAGAACCATTAGTAAAGATCCAAACACCGATGAAAAGCATTGATAAGATCCAAGCATTGATGAGAAACCTTGATGATTCTTGAGGTGGCAGTCACGAGATTATTCTCCAATTTATTAGTTCTTAATCCCTTATGGACCAATTCTTTTGAATTTGCCGTCCATCGGGATACCCTAACTTTTGCCTAAGTCATTTTTTTATTATTTTAACTTAGCGTGCTTTCTCCTTTTGAATTTCTTTTTTATTTTTTATTTTGAACATTTGTGACTGCCATGCTGGTTGTTATAAGCTTTGTCTTCATCGTTTCTTGATCTTGAATGATGTACTAAGGAAGAAGATGTTGTGGAATTTATCTTCATTGTCTCCTCAACCTTGGATGATGAATGCGAGGAAAAGGATGTTCTTGAACCTTTTCTTAGATTGACTTGATTCTCCTAAGATTTGAATGCAACATTGAATTAATTGAAGTCTACCCGGCCCCTGGTTAAGGTTTTTTTAGAAAAATTGAAAAAACTCCAACTCCTGGCTCGAGGAGGTTGACTACAGATTATCTCCTTATTTCTCCACTGTTTAGGAATTGAAATAATGTCTTACATCGCCAGCTCAGTCTTACTATCGAAAGCATACTTCAATACAATTCAGTTAATTTTGTTTACATCATTCTCCCTCATAGTTTGTTAAAAGTTGAAAGATGAAAATGGAAGGGTGAAAAGTGAAAATGAAAAGTCGTTAATATTTATGGTAAGTGATGGTGTAATGAAAGAGTGAATACAAATGGATCTATTTCAAAAACATCCATGATTATTTTATTTGAATCATTAGTCAAAAGATACAAATTTACACCAAATACAACTTAGCAACTTGGAAATTACAATTTGAAATTGATAAAGTCTAATGATACTAGAGATGAACCTTTTTGTTGATCCACTGACTTTAGGAGATATACTTTTTAGTTCTTGGACTTGTAAAAGTATGGTGATCTTTGACTCTTCTTTTGCTGGGTATACCTATTCTGAGAGTGCATTTGCTCTTATTGATACTGTTGCTTTTCATACAAAGGAATCACCAATGGTAGTTGCATTTGAGGCGTTGTAGGTCTTTGGCTTGTATGAAGAAGGGTTGCCTTCTCTCCTCAATAATATTTGTAGGACCAAGTTCATTTGAGTCTCCAATAGTTAATCTCCTTTCCCCAAGTTTGAGACTTTCTCGAAATCAGCTAGCATGGATAAGGGTTGGAAGTGGAAATGTATATGAAGTTGTGATGTGCAAATGTATGTACTAGTATGCGAATGAAAATGTATGCGTATGTAAAAGTATTTTTCGTTCAAAATTTTTGTTTAGGTCATGCTAAAAAAATTCATTGAAATGCAATGCGATGCAGAGTTATGATAATGATGGACCTATGGAAATCCTATACGGGTTTAGGGATATACAGATAATGGGAAACCCTACGAGCTAAGGATTATGAATTATAAAAATAAAATCCATACAGGCTAGAGATTATGATAAATAAAAGAAAATCCCTATAGGATCGAGATCGTGATAGACGGGCGATTGAGATAGATGTTTGAGTTGAGGGACTAGTATGGAAGAGAGCACATGGTTAACGCTCAACAGTCACCAAATCATATGGCCTGCTAGAGGCCACGTGGTGTGCATCAGCGAGGACGTATTTCGTGGGAAGGTTTCATATGGGGAACAAGATCCTATAAATGTTCTATGGGTAATGACGGGCAAAAGGAGATCCTTATTGGCTAGGGATTATAACAAACAAAGAAAATCCCTACAAGCTAGGGATTGTGACTTAATAGAAAACCCTACGGGATAACCAAATAATTCCCCTACGATTTTAGGGTATAATAACGATAAGAGGTAACCCTACGTAGGTTTAAAGTTACAAAAGAATGTCCCTCGCAGGAAGGCTTCATATGAAGGATGGGATGATAAGAGTATCCTTAGTATATAGGTTCCTAGTTTCGGCATGCGTATATTCTATCCTCCCAAAAGGTGGTTTCTTTAAGAGTATCATGGATAACACCAAAGGGTAAAGTCACAAGGGCCTCCCTTAGGCAGAGCCTCGTTGTAGACTAAAACTTTCGTCTCTTAGGTCGTACAAGGTCTCATAGGTTTCATTCCAAAGTCCTATCCCCCAAAGAGTCTAGTCCATTAAGAGATATTCCTTTTTTTGGAATTACACCAACTTTAGGCGAAGTCGTCACAAAAACTCATAGGGGTGTTTGTCCCCCCTTGGCCAATAGACGGTCCTTATTTCTAAGGTATTTATTTTCTTTAAACTTAAGTCCCACCAACAGTAATAATAATATGATAAATGAAATAAAATAAATAAATAAGCAAATAAATAAGGAAAGCAATAAATTTCCAAAAATAGAAAGAACCCCAAAGAAACCCTAGACCTAAAAGAGGGTAGACTCCAAACCTTAGGGTTATGTGTCTCGGACAGAGTCTCCAACAGTCATAACTGGCAAAAAAATAAAGAGTCGCCACCATTAATTTTTGTCTTAAAACGAAAAGTAACGGATAACCCTAATTGTTTTAGAGATTCTAAGTTCGTGAGTCGGTTAGACGAAGGGAAGGTGTTATGCACCCTTCATCTCCCTTGTTCTCAAGGGCTCCTCTTTTAGGTCTAAGGGCAAGATGGAAATTTCTACTTTAAAGGTATCTAATTGCAAAACTTAGAAAAATAAAAAGGGTTTTAGTTTTTTAGTTGGGGGACTCACCTTGGTTTTTGAGTCGCGTGCCTACGTATCCTTTTATGAGAAATAAGAGTTTGAATTCGTAGTTCGTAGGTGTTTGGTTAGTTTTTTATGGGATTGTATAAGTGTTTTTGAACGATCCATAGAAAAGTGTCTGGTTTGAAAAGAAGCGTAGTCGTAGGTGCAGTTCGTAATATAATTCAAAAATAAGTAAACAATCCCCTTTTTTTGAAAATATATTGTAGTTTTTGTTAAGTTAGTAAAAAGATGTCAGTATTTCATGGATTAGCCATTTTAGAATTTAAGATGCAATATGTAAAAAAGATAGAGTTTGAATGATAAAAGTATTTGAAAAATAGAAAGAAAAAAAATAAAGTTAGTATGATAAAAAAACATTTAATACAAAACTATTTCATATTATTAAAAATATATTGAATATTCTTAATATTAATCCAAATTTATTTATCAAAAATAATTTTATGACAAAATGCAAAAAATCATTTAATGCAACATGTAGAAAAATCATATGAAATATTATATAAATAAAACAAAATAAATAAACAAAATAAATTATTTAATTTAAATAAATTAATTAACGCATGAGGTGCAAGAATCACATCAAGGGGTGCGAATATGAAGGAGTTTAGGCCCAAACTAACTCTAGGTCCAAAAGCGCATGGAGGGTGTGAATTATAGTTTTATAGTAAAAATCAGGGGTGCTTGAAGTAAGGGCCTAGGTCCATAGTTTGTTTATAATCCAATTGCACTGAGGGGTATGAATTGATAGCTGATTAGTAAGAGAGAAAGAGGCGGGGGTATTAATAGAACAGGTCTGGCCCATGATTTTGTTCAAAAGCACAAGACGAATTCTGGATTCGTTTGGACAATATACGAAGAAGCGTATGGTTTTATCATACACTAAAGTAAGGAGAAGCGTTTGATTTAAATCAAAGGGCTACCAGAGGCTAGCTCTGGAGCATTATTTTAAAGTAAAACAAACGTATGGTCATGATCGCTGTTTGACTGAGGGAGTAAGACAAATGTGAGTGTGTGGTAGAACGGAGGGGTTATATACCTGACCCTCTTCACATTTGTCTTTTTCCCTTCCATTTTCTCTCTCTCTCTCTCTCTCTCTCTCTCTCTATCTCTCTCTCTCTCTCTCTCTCTCTCTCTCTCTCTCTCTCTCTCTCTCTCTCTCTCTCTCTCTCTCTCTCTCTCTCTCTCTCTCTCTCTCTCTCTCTCTCTCTCTCTCTCCTCTCTCTCTCTCTCTCTCTCTCTCTCTCTCTCTCTCTCTACTAGATAACCAAACCTTTGTATGAGTTTAGAGAAGAGGCTCTGCCCTCTCTCTAGATTTCCAGTAAACGAAAATTGCCTCCACCGGAGGAGGCACCTCAAACCACCGCTTGAACCACCACCTTCATCCCAAGCCACCGTGTGGCAACCCAAATCCTTCATGCAAACCAGAAGATCCATTGTGGCTCTTCGTATCCTCATCCAACCCCAACCCAGAACCCTATGATTTTCATCCAAACCATACAAACCCTAACCTAACCTTAACCGAATCAAATAATCCTACTCTATTTATTTCTAACCCTAACCCCAAATCATCAAACCCTAACCCAAATCCCTTAACCCTAATGTATTTTAACCTAACCCTAATCCCAACAATAAAACCCACAAACCTTTATCCAAACCAAATTCCAGAAACACTAACCAATTTCATACATCAATCAACAATATATACCCTAAGCTGAGTTATAGGCTTACCTCTTCGCAGTGATTCTTTTTGTATGCTTTTCCTTTCTGATTTTCCGGTTCTCTTCCTAATCTTCTTCTTATTCTTTGTTTTGCAGGTATCGGCCGGAGAATGAAGGCTTTGCTCGAAGAATTTAGGGTTTCAGTTGTGAAACCCTAGTTCTCTTTGAATGAAGAGCTTTCAATGAGGGTTAGGGATTTCGCAGCGAGCTTCAAGATTTCTCCAAGGGGTTTCTTTTAATTTTTCTTCGTCCCTTTTCAATTAGCCTAGGTTTCTTATTTATAGCCTTAGGTTTTAGTTGAATTAGGAAACATTTTAGTGTGATTTTCAATTTCGTTAAAGATTGATTTGCAGTTTTATGTTGTAAATTAGAGCTTGATTGAATCAATTAGGGATTTTATTAGATTTAGATTGAGATTTTGTTTAGAATTAGGTTTTGAATTATGTATCTGGTCAAACTTGCTTGTATATTCATCAATCATCATCAATACAAATTTGTTTTTCCTGTAATCTTTGACTTGATTCTATTTGATTACGAAGAAATCTAGATCTTGGGCTATTGAGTTGTCTTAGTGAAGAAGAGAGCAATTCGGTGCCGCTGGGGAAGAAGGGTAAAAAAACCCTGGTTGACTTCGGTCAGCATAACTCATTAATCAAAAAAAAAATTTATAAAAAAAGAATAAACAAACAAAAATAAAATAAAATAAATTGTTATCAATCTTGTGTTGACATTGGGTCAAACGAGACTTTTTCTCTAAAATATCTAAATAATAATTTGATTAAAAAAATGAGATTAAAAATAACAACATTTTGGTATTATTTTCCTTAAGCTAACTTAGTCAGTGAAATTAAACGTACCAAATAATTATAAAACAAAAACTAATCAATTTTAATATGAGCCTGAAAATAAAAACTTTTATAATGGACTGTTAAATTTAATTCAGATTTTGTGAGACTCATACCCCTTTTAAATCCAAACCTCTTTACAAAAATACACCCTTACTAAAGAAATAAATTAATATACACCTTCTTAAAATTTTAGAAATAATAAAATATAAATATAGATAAAATATGATTAATTAGCATGAATTAACCATTTAATATTAGTAGGACAAATTTGAAGTATGAGAATATGCTCACTCGCTTTCGGTATGAACTCTTCTTTGGGTTGAGAACGAGTCGCTCTTGATGGATACACGGGAATTAAAAGTAGATTCCCACGTATAGCGCCACTATTTCGTTCCGAAACTAAAAATATGTAAAGTTGTGGAAGTTGCGGCAGAGGAGAGCTTTCAATGCGACGGAGTGAGGGTGTACATGCAAGGTTAACACTCTGACCCTCAAGTCAGTATGTGAATGATATGAGAGTACTCAAATTGTGTTTGAAACTTATTATCTTAAATGGTGCTATCCTATATATAAAGAGAAGAGAAATAACTATATCACTACTATTTCGGTGTAAAATGCAGAGGACTGTTACATACGTTGGAAGTATAGATCTCATGCTTTCAGGTCTCTAGAGGTCCATTGATTCGAAGAATATTCTAGAAATTTGGTGAATACTTGATCCAGATTCGGGACGTCACGTCTTGTAATGGTCGAATGAAACAGGAATATTATCAGCCTAAATATATATATATATATATATATATATATATATATATATATATATATATATATATATATATATATATATATATATATATATATATATATATATATATATATATATATATATATATATATATATATATAATATATATATACTATGGCTATTGAAATGACCTTGATGCCTATGGTTTAATATAGTAGTTTTATTACACATTTACACTACACCCATCTTACCTTATCTCATCAATTGTGACTTTATTTCCTAGACGAGTTGAATTAATTCATTGAACCATAACAAACACCAACATGGGAAACTTGACATAAAAGTTAGATATGTCTTTTTCTTTCCCTCGTTTTTTTTTCCTTCTTGTTCACAGTACTACCGTTATTATTGTTATTAAATATTAATTACATCTAATTATAGTGGACAGGTATATGAGCTAAATAATAGGGTTTGATACATTCAAAGTGGAAATCAATTTTGGACTATTATCTCTAATTTGATTGGCAAATTTGTGCAGTAGGTTACCAAATTGATTTGTCTTAACTACTTCTTTTTTCTTGGGCCCCTGATTACTACAACACAATTTATGTCTCTTTTAAGTCTTAAGCTAACGTGGTTGAACAGCTTTTCATAAAGAATCACTTATTATTTAGACCCTATTCATAGTTAGTGAAAAGTTACCTATCTACATAGTAATAGTTATGCAAGAAAAAAGTTTAACTGTTTAAGTGAGCTAGTTTCATGAAGACTCACTTATAATTTGGACCCGGTTCTACTACTATTTTTCAAAGCAGCTTAATAGACCATAAAAATAGGGTACGTATCATTCTATCCATGTAATATGGAGATTTTTGCTTTATACCAGTAATATTATTTTTTAGATTATTTTATGTAATATATTTTTTTTTGGATTACTCTCCTAAGCATATAAATTGAACACTGAATTTAAAATAGATAAAAAAAAAAATCATAAAATCACTTGTATACTTAAAAAATATGGAGTTTTAACATTTTAAGAAGGTAATTTAAATTTTTCTTACGGAGAATAAAGCAAATTTCGCTATATTGCAGAAGATATTACATATTTAATCATAAAAAATTATTGACTTTGCTATCTATTAAAAAAATATTATATTATTTTAATTTATAATTTTGTATTTTAAAATGTTTCAAAAATTAAATTTTAATTTTAAAAATAATTTTACTATAATATTATGGATCTAAAAAAAACTCACTTTAAAATTTATTTTATGTCTCAATAAATATTTAAATTGCTTGCTAATCAAAATTATAAAGATCATAAGATTTAAAGATCATAAATTATTTTAAAATTTAAAAGAAGATTTATATCATTATTCAATTTCCAACAAATACATTTAATAGTTTAGAGCGAAGTCTGGTAGGAAAATTCTTCTTACGTAATTTTTGCTACAATTTCTTAAGAATTTTGAAATTTGTTAGATAAACAACTCAAATTCAAAAAAAATAATTGTATAAAAAAATACAATTATTAAAATATACTATTTAATAATAAATTTCAACTAAATGTATCTCAGTTTCATAAAAAGAAAACACTTATAATATTTGAAATTAAAAAAAAATCAAGATACCCATTATAGAGCTAAAAATAAAAATAAAAATTTAAATTAAGTGAGGTAGTTTCATTAGACTCACTTTTTTTTAAAAATAAAAAAATCACAAAATTATTAATATAAACATTAAAAAAACACATTTTAAGTTTGTCTTAAAATTTAAAGATCATAAATAAGCATTAAATTTCAAACCACCCTTATATAAAAAGAATATTTATAAATATCAATATATAAAAATACATAAAAATTGGGAACTTGAATTCTCATATTACAATTTAAATATATGGTCGAATAAATAAATATTTAATTTAACTACGATTTAAGTATAATAAATATATTATGAAATTTTCAAAAATTGGTATTCATGAAAGTTTGAATTTTGAGAGTATTTTTCTTTCATGTTCAACTTTTTTTAGTTTTTACCATTAGTATCTAGACTATTAGATCAATTAAATTGATCTGAAGGTCAGTTCTACCTATCAAATAGTTTTAATTCCTTTTAAATTGCACTTATGAGAATTGAATAGTGATCGTACTCACCAAATTTAATGTCATTTAATATTAGACTAACTAATGATTTGATAGTTTTAAATTCTAATTTCATTAAATATTAATAATTTTTCTGTTAGATCGTGATTTTAATTAAGAATAAATTTTGAGCCACACAATTTTAAAATATAATTTTTCAATATTTTTAAAAGTTAAGATCACTCAAAAGTTATTTTTTAACTGCGTAGAATCTATTTTCAAAAATAAATTTAAATTTAAATAAGATATCACTTTTAAATATGGGAAAAATTTAAGTACAATTACATAAGTGTAATTCTTATTATTTTTTAAAGAAAATATGATAAATTGTTTTAAATAATTTTTAAAAAGTGAAAATAAAAAAAATCATATATGTATATATTGTTAGTGCGTGAGACACTTTTAGTGAGGAGAGAAAGAAAAAATAATAAAGAAAATAAGGATTTGTATTATTCAAGTGTACAAATAATGATACACACTATGACTATTTATATACAATCCTAATTAAAATTGGACTAACAAACTTGGATTATATTAAATATTAAATCAAATATAATTTAATCTAATTTAATATTTCAACACACCTCCATAATCCAAGTTGTCGAACATCCTAAAAAATAGTCAATCTGAACTATTCCTAATTTCTTTCTCAAATTCAGGAATCTGTCGATCTTCAATTCTTGGGTGAAAATGTTGGCCAATTGTGCTTCACTTGAGCAATGCCTAACTTCAAGTTCACCTTGATTTACTTTTTCCCTCAAGAAGTGAAACCTTGCTTCAATATGTTTACTTCTTCCATGCAAAACTGGATTCTTCGCCTGATTTATGGCTGACTTGTTGTCAATTTGCAATACTAGAGGTTTCTTCACTTCGACAGTCATTTCTTTAAGTACAGATCTGATCCAAATTGCTTGACATGCAGCATAGAATCCCGCTATATATTCAGCTTCACACGATGACAATGCCACCACAGGTTGCTTCTTCGAACACTATGAGATTGGGGCACCAAATACTTGAAAGAAATATCCAGTTGTGCTTCTTCGATCTTCCTTATCTTCACACCAATCAGCATCTGAAAAATAATTAATTATTGATTCTTTGCCTTCAGAGTCTCGTCGAAATAGTATTCCATAATTTATTGAACCCTTCAAATATCAAATGATTCTTCTTGCAGCCTTCATATGTGACACTCTTGGTTCACCCATATATCTGCTTACTAATCCGACTGCGAAACCTATATCAAGTCGACTATTGCACACATACCTCAGAGATCCCACAATTTTCTTGAACAAAGTTGCATCGACTTTGTCTTCCTCTCCATTCTTCTCCAACTTCACATTTGGTTCGACATGTGAGGATGCAGGATTCGAATCATCCATTATGAATCTCTTGAGTATTTCTTTGACATACTTTCTTTGATGTAGCACCATACCTTGCTTCGACATTTGAAATTCCATGCCTAGAAAATAAGACAATTTTCCTAGATCCGACATTTCAAATTCCTTCGTCATCAGCTCTTTGAACTTCGACAAGTTCTCCAAACTATTTCCAATTACTAGCAAGTCATCAACATACAAGCAGATGATTGTTATATCTTGTGCTACAACCTGAACATAGACATCATACTCTGATTTGCATTTGACAAATCCTAATTCGACTAAGTATGAGTTGATCTTCTTGTTCCATGCCCTAGGTGCCTGCTTGAGGCCATAGAGCGCTTTGTGCAATCTATATACTTTACTCGCTTCCTTCTGAATCACAAATCCAGGAGGTTGTGTGACATAAACTTCTTCGTCTAAAGGACCATTCAAAAATGCTGATTTCACATCTAGATGAAATGTTGACCAGCCTTGGTTGCATGCCAATGCTACTACTAGTCGAACAATCTCTAATCTTGCTACTGGAGAAAATACTTCAGAGTAGTCAAGTCCTGCTCTTTGAAGAAAACCTCGAGCTACTAATCTTGCTTTATGTCTTGCTATTGACCCATCTGCATTGTGTTTCAACTTGAACACCCACTTTACTTCGATAGCTTTTGTATGTGTTGGTAATTCGACTAACTCCTATGTGTTGTTTCTTTCGATTGCCTGTAACTCTTCGACCATAGCTAACTTTCACTTGTTAATCTTCAAAGCTTCGCTATAGTTGATTGGTTCAGCACCTGCAAGTAAAGCAAAATGAATTAATTCTCCATCTGGTGTGATTGCATCATCACCCATCACTTCATAATCATGAAGTTTTGTTGGAAGAACTCTATTTCTTTGAGGTCTTTGGCTTGTTTCAGCCACAACCTCTTCGACTTCGACTGTGACGGGAGTGTCAACAACCGCTTCTTCTTCGACTTTGACTGGATTCTCAACAATTCCTTCGACCTCTACTTCATTAGTTTCTTTGTCAAAATCAAAGTTCATTAATGATTTGTTAATTGAATTGCTAGAATTCCAATCCCAGGCAGAATTTTCATTAATCACAATATCTCGACTCAACACAATCTTTTCATTAACTGGATTGAATAGTCTGTATGCACCAGTTTTATGATATCCTATCAGAATCATAGGTTCACTCTTGTCATCAAGCTTCCTTCTCCTTGCATCAGGAACATGCTTGTAACACATAGAGCCAAACACCCTCAAGTGATTTACTGATGGTCGTTTGTCACTCCACACTTCTTCAGGAACCTTGTTCTTCAATGTCTTAGTAGGACACCTATTCAAAATATAAACTACAATCGAAATAGCTTCTCCCCATAAAGATTTTGGCAAATTCTTTTGCTTCAGCATGCATCTTGCCATATCTAATATGGTTCTATTTCTTCTTTCAGCAATTCCATTATGTTGAGGTGTGTAAGGAGCAGTTACCTCATGATCAACACCATGTTCTGCACAGAAATCTTCAAACATCTTGGATGTGTATTCACCACCTCCATCTGTTCGTAGAACTTTGATCTTCTTCTCACTCTGGTTTTCGACAAGTATCTTGAATCTCTTAAAAATTTCGAATACTTCGTCCTTTCGTTTGATCACATAGATCCACAACTTTCGACTAAACTCATCGACAAAGGAAACAAAATATCTGTTTCCACCAATTGCATGTTCTTCAAATGGACCACATACATCTGAATGCACCACTTCAAGAATGCAGGATGATCTCATTGACATAGTCGAAACAAAAGAATTTTTGGATTGCTTTCCCACTAAACAACCTTCACAAAGTTTTTCAGGCATCTCAAGACTTGGAATACCAGTAACCAGATCTTGAGTAATCAGTTGATTAAGTGATCAAAAATTCAAATGTCCAAACCTCAAATGCCACAACCAACTATCCTGGTGGCCGACAACAGTTTTCAAACATTGAACTTTTGTCGAACTAATCATAGTCTTAAATGTCCTGTTCTTCGACAATTGAGATTTTAAAACCAAATTGTTCTTAGTGCTGAACAATTTCAAAACTCCATCTTTCATGACAACTGAGAAACCTTTTTCAACTAGTTGTCCAACACTTAACAAGTTGCATTTCATTCCAGGTACATAGAGCACATCTTTGATCATAGCTTTCCCTCCATTACTCATTTGAAAGACTATGTTGCAAGTACCTTCTGTTTGCAACGAACTATTATCAACAAGTTTTACCTTGCTCTTCTTCGACTCGTCAAAATCTGCCAACCACTCCTTTCGACCAGTCATGTGGTTCGAGCAACCTGAGTCGAGAAACCAGATATTAGATTCAACATGGTTATCTGCAACTGCAACCATAACCATGCTACCACCTTGAGAATCATCTGAATCTTGGCGTGCAAGGTTCGCTCATTCGTCCTTGCCTTTCGATGACTTGTCTTTTCTGTACTAACAATTCTTGGCCAAGTGTCCCCACTTTTCACAGTTATAACACTGCATATCTTTCTTATCTTCTTTGTCCTTTCGATAGTTTCCTCCTCCCTTTTTCGAGGATTCAGAAGATCTATCTTCGACCTTATTCTTATGGGAATTCGACCAAGACTTCTTGCCACGAGTCTTATCGAACTTGTCTTTGAATTTGTTAGAACCACCATCTTTTTTCCATGATTGAGCTTGCAGTGCATGTATCGAGTCCTGAACTCCTTTCCTTTCGACAATCCTCATCTCATGCGCCTCCAACGAACCAACCAAATCTTCCACTTTAGTGGTTTCAAGATTGTTGGATTCTTTAATAGCTACGATAACGTGATCAAAGTGAGAGGTCAACGTTCTCATTACCTTCTCAACTATCATATTATCAGTAATGGTTTCACCACAACCCTTCATGAGATGGACGAGTTTCTGAACCTTCGACACATATTCTGCAACTTTTTCATCTTCTCCCATTGACAACAACTCATATTGTGATGCAAGATTTGTAATTTGACAACCATGACTTTCTCACCTCCTTCGAAATACTTTACCAGAATATCCCATGTCTCATTTGCTGTTTCAGCATGAGAGATTATGTCGAAGTTAACAGCATCGACAGCCGTTTGAATGCAATAAGCAGCCTTGCAATCTTTTTTCTTGACTTCGTTGTGGGCTTTTTTCTGTTCGTCGGTTGCATTTGTAGCCAATGCCGGAACATCGTCGGTAATCACTTCTAGAGTTTCATGGAAGCCAAATAAGGACTGCATCTGTTCTTTTCCATCAGATCTAATTTTTACCGTCAAACATTGGAAGAAAATTTGAAATGCCCTTATCACTAGCCATCTTCGCAGCGGTTGATTTACTTGCCCTAGAAAAACGATCTTTGACGTGAAATTCTTGAAAACTTGATCAAGAACAATAATCGGAAGCTCTGATACCAATTTGTTAGTGCGTGAGACACTTTTAGTGAGGAGAGAAAGACAGAATAATAAAGAAAATAAAGATTTGTATTATTCAAGTGTACAAATAATGATACACACTATGACTATTTATATAAAACCCTAATTGGACTTGGACTAACACAACTTAGATTATATTAAATATTAAATCAAATCAAATCAAATCTAATATATATATATATATATATATATATATATATATATATATATATATATATATATATATATATATATATATATATATATATATATATATATATATATATATATATATATATATATATATATATATATATATATATATATATATATATATATATATATATATATATATATATATATATATACTTATTATATTTTTATTAAAAAATACTAATAATTATACCTACTACTGAGTTTTCTCCTTCAAATATTATCATTGTAAATTGATTGCAAATTCTCGTGTATTTGGAAATTAAAAAAAAAATCAGCCTAATTTAAAAAAGTACAAATTAAAAAAATACAAATATTAAAACACGTAATATTGGTAAAGAAGTTCGAGCCAATGTATCTATATCCCTTTAATAAATACATAGCTTTTCAATTATTTTAATCTTAGTGTGTCAAAAAAATTATCTTAATCTTAGAGTTTAAAGTGTATAATCATATTTATTACTTTAGTCCTAGATTTCTCACACAACCAAATTTAACAATTTTTTTTTAAAAGAATTGACACAACATATAGCTAGCATCAATGATAGCCCAAACTTTCCACAACAAACTATTGGCCGTTGTCCTTCTCAATCTCAACTACCAACCAAATTTCTTCAGAAATACAAAAACAACTAGATAACTAGCTATCCATTAATTAGCTAAAAATTAACAAAAAATAAATAGCCATATACCCCACCACATTTATCCACACCTCCTTATCTATCCACCTTATAAGAATCACATTCCTCATATCTAAACTTAACCTTAACCTCATCACCATAATCCATGGATTGGTTTTCATGGTTATCAAAAACCACTCTTGACCCTTCACTCATCTATGACTATGGCCTCATCTTTGCACGCAACGAGCTTCAATTACAAGATGCATCTTATTTCAACCATGAGTTTCTACAAAGCATGGGAATCTCAATCGCCAAACATAGATTAGAGATTCTCAAACTTGTCAAAAAAGACCAACATCATCTACACTCACTACAACAACAACCTAAGAATCTCTCAAGTGTCATCAAAAAGTGTCTCAAAAAATGCATGAGCAAGTTTGTTTCTCGCGACGACAACGATGTCAAGAAAAACACAAATACGGTTTTACACGAACCGAATTGGCATCAAAAGTGGAAAGGAGAGAATCAGAAGCCTGTTTCAATGTGTAGAAGCAGAACAATGCCATATTCAGGGCCATTAGATGGAAGAATGATGAATGAGAGAAAATTTGTGAACAATAAAGCATTGAAGTTATCTGGGCCTATTGATGGAAGAATGATGCAAGAGAGAATGGTTTATACAAATAGAAGCCCATTGAGAACTAGGCCCGTTGATGGAAGATTTACAGGAACTGTTAAAAGCCCAAGAGTGTCTGGGCCTTTTGATGCAAAAATGTTGCTTGAGATTAATAGAAGTCCAACAATTACTAGGGCTTCTGTTGAAACAGATAGCCCAATGGGTTATTGTAGTCCATATAATAAGCCCAAAGGTGATGAGTTTGATTTGGATGATGAGCATAAACTTTGGCCCACACTCTTTGATCTTAACCCTACTTGATTCTTTTTACTATTTTCTTTTCCTTTTTCTTGTGTGATTCTATGGTGAGTGAAGAAAACACCTTTTTTTTCTCTTCTTTTAGTAAGTAGTTTATGATAGTAAAGTAATAGTTAATGTGAAATTTATTGTGGTTGAAAAGTTTTCTAATTACTTTGTTTATACATTATTTTGTGTTGCATGTGATTCATGGTTTAATGATAAGTGGAAATTTTGTTTGAAGTGACTAAATCCCACATTGTTCATTTTAAGGGTAATTTTGTAAATTAAATAATAGTATATATTTATATGTGTTTTCTTTTAAACCATGTTGTCTTAACATTTTGTTTCAACACTTGTTCCAACAAGTGTTCAATTAAATTTTTATAGTTGATATAATGGTGAACTTGAGACTGTAATTCGCACAAAGTCTTAAGTTTAAAAGTCTTAAGTTTAAATCTTGTTGGATATTAATAATTTTTGTGTTAGATCAGTATATGTAAAACTATTGAATTGGTCTATTGCAATATCAAATATAAAAAATATTTTAAAAAAAAGGAAATGGTTGACTTAAGTTATAATATTTGTTTTCAACTCTTAAACCCTTTAAATGTTCTAACATTTCTGTTTTCTTTTAAACCCCCAAATGTTCACTTAACCCTATATATCCTTTTGTTCTATTTTTATACTAATAGACAGTGGCAGATTTTGAATAAAATTTTTAGGGGTGTCAAAAAATAAATTATACATAGAGAATGGTTTTAAAAAAATTAACATATATGATTAAATGATGTGTTGGTTATAGTAATAACGTTCTTTGAAAATAAATACAAAATGGTGGAATCAGGAGTCGAGCTCCTGACCTTAAGCAAAAATAAAGTAAATTTTATCATTCAACAACTTGAAGTTGAAGGGTGTCATAGAACCCTCAAAATACTTGTTAATTATAATTTTTGAATTTCTCATTTTGGAAGAATTTGAGAAATTGTATTAAAAAAGTGTTTTTGAGGTTTAAGTAAACACTTCAAATTCAATATACAATATTATAATATTTTTAAAATTAAAATATATTATTGATAAATATTTTTTATTATTCTCTATAAAAAAACATTTTATCAAAAATAATGGAAGATGCTAAATCAATACTGCTATTTACTGTTCTTATAAATAAAAAGAAATTCTATTAATTCACATCACAACAGTATCCTAACACTTATACCAACCAAAATCGCAAAAACTTTTACGCACCCGATAGTTATTTAAAACTTGATTGTGAGCACCATAGTACCGGCGGTAGTAGATTCGATTTCGATTTGATAAACAGAATCTAATACAATATAAGAAGCTCAGTAATTATAGCACATATGGAAATATTTGATCATTCCAAGTATGTAATAGATTGAATTCCTTTCCATTCTACATTCAAATTACATATCAGATAAGTGTGTCGAAGCCAAAACTTAGTGTCTAATAGCTACATTGATGATGATCAGCCATATATATCCATTAGAATAATAGCACATCAAGAAACACGACCACAATAAACCGGACTCGAATCATCTACAACAAGTCGCAAACCGTTAGATTCAGAGAGAAATGATTATTTTCTTAATCTAACGGTTTGCAGCAGACTGCACCAAATTGACTGCAGAGAATTTATTTTGCAACAAACCTATCATGACTATGAACTAAGGAGTGATCATTCATTGGCATGTCATTTGAGGCAGCCTGAAAGAGCCACCGGAGTAAAGCATTTGGTAAACCGGCTTAATTCTTATGGTCAAGATAATGCTGGAGATTGCACCAGCAACACACACAGCAGCAAGTACCAGAAACGTAATCTTAAAACAATCTGGACCAACACATGAAACGCTTGAAGCAACAAGACCAAGCGCTTGTTGCTTCGCCAATTCACTGTCGTATATGCGCCCGGCTAAAAGCGCCGAGAAAAGTAATGCGCCAAGTGGATTACCTAATGACATGAAGTTGAAAAATAAGCCAAAGTGCTTCAAACCGAAAAGCTCTGAAACTGTTGGAATCAGTATTGAAAATTGTACGCCATAGCAGATTCCGAGAAATCCAACTGCTGGATAAAGTGTTCCTTTGATGGCGTGTGCAAATAGAAGATACAAGATTATCATAACTATCTGTGTGCATGTCATCCAAACCGTCCGTGGGATCGTTCTCGTCCTGCAAATGGTCAACACAGCACGGTTACACATCAATTTTGTTAGAACAACAACCCCGGTTCAAATCGAGGTTGCATCACTTGCATTTGACTGCAATACCGTTTGCAATATCAAGGATTATGACACGATCAAAAGAATAACATCAAGTTAATATAAACCATTACAGACCTATTCAAATTTTATCTGATACGACATTTTGATAGTAAGTGTTAAAGTTACCTGACAAAATGTTCAGAAACAACTCCTCCACCAAGCCGTCCGACAAAATTGAAAAAACTGAAAACCGAGAGTAAGATAGTGATATCTTCCACACCTTGAGCGGCGCCTATTTGAGCCAGATTATTAATAACAGTAACACCAGTTCCAACGCCAGCGAAGTAAACAGAAAATAAAAGCCAGAAATCAGCCTTAACCAGTGCCTCCAAAAACGTAAAATCTTCCCCTCTTCTCGGCCTTCTCTTTTTCGAAGGTACTACAGCTCCTTCACCCTCAGCAAGAAGCATATCAATTTCAGATGAACCATCAGCATCATTGAAACTACCGAGAGCAGCACTCGACGAAGACTCGTGCAAAAGGGGTTTCGTGTTTTCTTCTCCATTGCTTTCACCTAACTCATTTTCTTCTGATTGAGTGAGTTTTTGAGGAAAGAGTGTCATTTTTATAGGAATAGCAAGCGGAGCCGTGAGAAGAAGAATCATCACAGCCACCAAAATATAAGACACGGTAGAATTTATATGGAGAATATAATCAAGCGATGTAGTTACAAGCAAATACACACCTAAGGCCACACTAGAACCTTGGATGAAAAGAAAATGCCATTTTTCTGAAGTACTCTCACCGGAAACCGGAGTACAAGGACGAACGAGAAACATTACAGTAAAGCACAAAACAGGAATTCCAACAGCGAGGAACAAGAGGAAATTAGAAGAAGAATTATGAAGAAGTGTCCTGAAGATTTCGGTGAAAACCGCAGCACTGATCCCTCCATAACCTTTTATTATACCTGCAACTGTGCCTCTACTTGCAGGAAAATTTCTCATGTTTGTCACAAGAAGAGCAGTGCTTAACCATGCACAACTGTTGGTAGCAATAACAAGTGCAAACCATAGCTGCAAATATGGTAAAATTATATAAATATGTGCACACACACAAAAAAAAAAAACTCCTTTAATTATTATTTAATTTCAATTATTAAATGAATGAATATAAAAATTCCAAGAAATAAAAAAACATGGGTCAAGGAATAAAAAACAAAAAGGGAATCTCAAATTTGATACATACTATGATTCAAACCTTAGATCATGTTGTGTGTAAGTTCAGATTTTGTTTTTCTCAGATCAAGATTTTATTAGAAAATAAAAAAAGAGTAAATAAACCGAAAGAAGAAGAAGATGAAGTTGTTTACCAGAGGATAAGGAAGTGAGGGAAGTGTTAGGGAGATAGAAAGCCATAGAAGACCAAAACCAAGGAAAGAGAAGAGACCACCTATGAAAAGCATGAGCCAAGGAGGGAACTTGTTGCAAACAATACCAGGAAGAAGACCAACATTCTCACCAATATCATTGGCAACACCAAGAAGAGAAACTTGTGTTTGATTGAAAGCAAGAACTGATTTGAAGGAAGGTGAATAGAGTGGGAATGTGTAAGCATTTCCAACTGCTATTTGCACCCATACTGCAGCTCCAAGTCCTACCCATGGTGGTCTTGTTCCTCCCTTTAGCTTCGTCATTGATGAGGTTTGTTTGTTTTTCTTCTTTATGGGAAAAGTGATTGAAAGTTTGAGACAATGATGATGATGAGGGAAGAACTGGAAGAGAAAGCACCGCACAGAATGAAAGGTCGGTATCAGAATCAAAGGTTTTTATATGTGCCATGTGCTTGTTTACTAATACTCATATTTTCATTTTTGTCAATTGAATAATCATACAACAAGAAAAAAAAGCTTGTGAAATGGAAAAAGGAGAAACAATACAAATTTTAACATTTGAAAATATAAATTTTATGTTTAATTGTTAATTAAAATAAAATTGTATTTTACCGATAGTATTTTGAGAAAAAAAAAAAAGAAATTTTAACATCTAAAAATAAAAATTTTGTGTTTTAAATAAAGACAATTGTTAATTAAAATAAAATAGATATTTCGGTGTGGATAAATTTTGACATAGAAAAATAAAAAAAATTTATTTCAAATAAAATAGATATTTTGTTGATAGTGATTTGTAAGAAATTTTTTTTAACATTTTAAAATTAGAATTTTGAGTTTCAAATAAAGATAATTGTTAATTAAAATAAAATAAATATTTTTTACTGATAGTGATCTTTGAAAAAAGAAAAATTTTAACATTTGAAAATAAGATTTTAGTATCTAAAATAATAAAAATTATTAAAAATATAATAGATATTTTTTTATAGTGATCTATTAGATAGAAAATTATAGCTATTAAATATTATTCAATTTTATAAAAAAAATTGTAATTTTATTAAAATGTAAAAAATAATTAATTAATATTTTTAATAATAAATAAATAAATAAAATTAATTAAATTTATCGAAAAAATAAAATTAAATATCAATATTATATACATTCATACACAAATAAATATTTAATATGATAAATATATGCTATAATTAAACTTTTTAATATATTAAAAATAATTAGGAGGAGATAAAATAATTAGATAGAAAAGATAAAATTATAAAATGAAAAGAGAAAGTAGAATGAGATGGTGAGTGAAAGAGTGAGAAGTAGAGAAATATGTGATTGTTGAAAAAGTATCAAATATGAATTTGATACTTGGTAGCATTTGGTTGAAGTAAAGTGAATTAATTGAGATATTATGTCTTTACTATTTTAACTTTTTGCAAGTGTTACAAAATTTAAAATTTAAAGTGAAGGATATTATTGGTAGTTTGTATGCATGTTCTTTTAATGGATAGATAGTGGAAGTGTATTAATTATTTTATTTTATTGATTCGGTATTCGACTCTATGATTGATTACTTTTATAGACAAATTCTAGGGATGGACATTCGGTCGATTTGGGTGGAACTCAATCCGAATATATCAAATCGATCGAAGTCATGGATGTAATTGTTAGGTCCAATTTTGATTGAATTTTTAATCGATTCTATTGAGTTTGATTTAATCAGTTTATCAATTAAAATACATTGGTAACTTTGTCATAAAAAAATTTAACTACGTTCTAATTTTTTTAAAATAAAATATTAAATACAAATTTTGGACTTTTAAATATAACAGATAGTCTAATTTTACACTTTTTACGTCCAACAAATAAATTTGAACCTTCAAACATTACAAATGACTTACAAACATTATAAATTCGGGTCTTATAATATTGTTGCAACAAACTGATCACAACTCAATCAACATATTACATTCATTCACATGATAACTATTCAATAGTATTTATATATATTACAATTGTCCAAAGATAATATATTATGCAGCTTATATGATGCAATAAGTTATATAGTCTTTTTTATTTGTTCAAAGATAACCTCATAATCCCATACATACAGGATAAAAACAGGTCATTGGTCTCCATTCTGGTCAACAATTTCCATTTAAACAATGGGTGCAAAAGATGTAAGGCCTGATGTTAAGACATCAGTATGATGAGCTCAACATAACAATATCTATAACATGAATAAGTAGAATATCCACAAGAACAAAAAGATAAGTAGTAGATATATAACCTACAATTCGAATATTAGAAATAATTTCTCTATACAGACTCAAAAGTTCTTCAAATCCATTGCAAAGTCTTTCGTCTGGATAGAAAATGAAGACATTTTGGTGATGTGTTGATGCTGCAAAGATATCGCATTACTGCTTAGTAACACATTTTAAATAAAAAATAAAAAACAATTCAATTTCTAAGGTGAGAGAACTTCATGAGAGATACCATCCCCAAATCCAAAACAAGGAAATCCTTGAGTATTTCCTATTCAAATTTCTCTTATTGTCATGACGAACCACTCTACAACTAGTTTGAGACTCATGACCATAGTGGTATACAGCAGGAGGTTGTTCAAATCATCATAAAATTACTAAACTAATTTATAATCATAAAACCATCAACTACATAACTTACTAAACAAATTCATAATCCTAAAACCAACAACTAAAAAGGATCATTATAAACAAATAAGTAAGAGATGTCTTATCCATTCCATGGTTGTTGTTCCCAAAATTTTCCCTCTCTTTTCTCAAGACCTTTATCACAAAAGATCTCAAATGCTTAAGGGTTCTCAAGGGTTTGATCAGACAAGCCCACCTCCTAAGCACTGAGACCACAAATTAGGGTTTTGACTAAAGTTGACTGATCATTAACTTTTGAACTAATACATAATCTAATGGTTTGAAACATAATCTCAAAGATTCAAACACAACATGTTGACCTAATTTCATGGCTTAAATCATTTCTCAATATCAGTGGATTGATAGTTGAATTTTGGATCAACTAATGAAAAGACAACTGATACACAAAAAGTCAAACTTTGACTTTTTGATCAATATTGAATTTCAAAGATCAAAATTCATCAAGACATTCAAAAATATCAAACTTGATCATCAAGAATCAAGAAGGTCAAGAAAGTCCACAAAAAGTCAAAGTTTACAATACTTAGAAATTCTCTAAGTGTTTTTACACTTGATAATTTCATTACTTCATGACATTTTTTTCACCAAGATGCATGATGATTCAAAGAAAACTTTCAACAAGAAAGTTATAGATCTTGATGAATTCTAAAAATTTGTATTAGAGTGTTGATGTCCAAAAAATACTTAGATTTGAAGATATAGGCTCATGAAGTCATGACATTTTTGTATAAACACTTCAAGAAATTTTCAACAAGTTTGGTCAGATTTTTGTCCCAACTTCTTAGCCAATTTTCATCATGTTCTAATTTGATTTAGACAAAGTGGTCAACATGAAAGTTGTAGACAATGTTTCAAGCTTTCCAAAATATCCAAGAGCATGAATTTATCACACTTGAGCTAGGATATTCAAAGGCATGAAGTTGGGCATTCATTCTTGAATTACAAGTCATTTTGATGAAGAAGACATAACCCAATCTACATGATATGCTGCATAATCTTGCTTTGCAAGCCTTATAACTTGAAAATCTCACCATAATTTAATGTTTACAAAAACTTTTGAGCTATGGTCCATTTGATTTAAGCATTGTCCAAAGCATAATTCCATTAATGGCACAAAGTTAACACTTCCATTTTTGAAAAGCATGCTTTTGCAAAATGTCAATGCATTGAGCTTTGCAATGGTTATATTTGATTACAAGAAAGCTCAAAATCATGGAAAAAACCCTCTGCACCCAACAACTTCAGAACATGTTTTTACTTGAAGCATTGAAACTATGAAAATTCATCCAACTTGGTTCTTCACTTTCAACCAAACCATAAAGGCTATCTTGCAAATCTGATTACTTCAACCTACCAAACCTCTTGCCTATAAATAGAGAGATTATTTGCAAGATAGAAGGGAGAATGAACAAGCCCTCAAAATCCCTTTACTCTCAAAAAAACCAGAATTATCCACAAGACCTCCATTTTTGAGCTTTGAAGTCCAAATCTTTGAATCTCTCAAACCTTGCAAGTTTTGCCCAAACAAACCACCAAAATACTTCACATACATCATATAGAAGTTGTTCAAGAAGAAGAACAACTTCTGTAACGTCATTATCACCATCTTCCAAACTAAAAAATAGTACCTTACAACTTGACTTGGTTGGAGTGATTCAGTAACTTGCAGCATAAAGTTAGGATTGGCATAACTTCAAGAAGGTCCAAGGGAGCTCAGTTAATCACCACTTTGCACCCGAAAACATCCATACGTGTTCTAAAATTTTCAATTCAAGAGGTAAATTTTCTAAAACTGTAATATCCTTATTCATACATCATTTGCTTTCGTTTTCAAAAGGATACAACAGGACAAATCAGAGAGAAAACTTAGCAAAAAGGCAGGACAGGGGCTGACACGGGTGCCCGTGTCACGCAACACGGCCCATGTCAACTTAACTGGAGTAAAAAACATGCAATTCGGCAGGACAAGGGCTGACACTGGTGCCCGTGTCACACGACACGACCCGTGTCAATTTAGTTGGGACAAAAAAACATGCGCAAGGCCAGGAACAGATCCTGACATGGGTGCTCGTGTCCGGTGACATGGTCCGTGTCAGCTCAAGCATTAAAATTCCTAATTTTGAGATTTTGTTGTAGTTTTAGATCATTAAGGTTACTTTGGACATATTTCATTTCTTAGAGATGGCCTAACACTATACAAAAACTTTTTCTAGATAAAACATTCAAGTTATTTTCTAAAATAATTGAAATCATTAGACTTAGATTTTATTTTTAACTAATTAACTCCTTTTGTAATTAAATTAACTAGAAAAACTTTTCTATCAAAAAACCCTAAAAAGAAATCTTTTTTATTCATCTTTACATTTTTGTACATTTTCCTACAACTTATGTAATCGTCAAAGCCTTGTAATAGTAACTAGGGTTTATTTTTACTTGTCATCCCCATTTGTAAATTTGTATCCCCCATCCCCTAAAGCGTTATAATAGCGTAGGATATTTAATTTCTGAAATTTATCGCTTTCCTTATTATTGCTAGTAATTAGGGTTTGTATGACGATTTAAAATCAAGCATTAGACAACCCTCGATGACCCTTTGATGTTGCCTTTGATAAATGATCTTAATCCCTTACAATGAATTGCTAAGACACCTTACAAGTTGCCTTCTATGACTGTACGATAACCCACACCCGTCCCTTCACATCCAATGATATGGCTTCCTACTAACTAATGGTAGATAAGAACTATCTAAAGGAGGAGTGTAGCGGTAGAAATGTTTAAGACTAAGCCATTGAATTGACTAGACTTATACATATCAAAATAAAAATCGCCACCGCGCTTTATTATTTCTAAAGGAATGGGAAAAGAGCGAGTAACCCAAAAAGAGGGGGAAAGATTCAAGGTAAGGGGGTTGGTTATGCAAAGGGAAGGTATTAGCACCCTAAACATCTATGGTACTCTGCAGGAACCTCTTTGTAAAATCTGTATATTTTGGCTATAAAATGTTGTACAAAAAAATAGATGGTGGAGGTGAGAAAAGAAATATTTTTTATGATTTTTGCACCCGCCGCGGTTGCGAACCTTTAGTGCCCACGTACCATCTTTCGTGCAATAGGGGATCAGGGTACACATAGTTCACCTTTTAAAAATTTTAAAAACACAAGTGTGTTGGTTAATTTTATGAGATAAGACATCATCATCATCGTCCGTGTGGAAAACATACTTACTACCCACAATCATGAGAAAGGAGAGTTTGCATCATCTCAAAGTGGAGGATATGACTTGGATTTTAAAATCAACAATGCCTCACTCAACACCCAAGTGGAAAATATCTCACTTCACTATATATTGTAGAAGTATAGTTGTTTGCATCACTACAAGAATTAACAAGAGTCTAATCTTTTGAGAAAAGTTTAAAGTAAAATCCAAAGTGGCAAAATGGTTTGAAATGAGATTGATTGACTTTTAGTCTTCTCACAAAAAAAATTTCAAGGTATTATTAAGTTGATTGAAATTTGTTTATGAAAAAATGTTTTGAAAACGCATAGACATAAGTCTAAGTTTATTATGAAAATGGTTCAAGTTTCAAAACAAGAAGAGTTTTTAAGAGGAGGAAGAAGATTTTTAAAATTAAAGAAGATGGGAGAAGAAGAAGAGACTATCCTAAAGCATAAGGTAAAAATCTAAGGATAATAACCATCTAACCAACAAGAAGCCAATACTTGACATTATGAGTCAAGATAGAATTTCCATTCCTTGGATTGAAACCAAGCAAACAAAGATATTAGACCTCTTAAGAAAACCAAACTTCAAGTGTATTAAGTCTTCACAAAAATTAGACAGAGTAACGGCTATATACAGGTGAATTCCAGATTACAAACAAAGTATGTAATCACAATAACCTGCACACAAAACAAATAAACAACCCAATGTCTTGAGGTAAACCTCAAGAACTCCATACAAAATATCAATTAAGGTCACAAGGTCTCCAACATAGGTCAAGGACTTTAATCCTAAGTCCAAGAAGTCCAATACTCCACAATGCCAAGGATAGTAACTGTGATACGGTGGGAGAAGTGACTTGGGTGTTTTGCGTTTGATCGCAAATATTGCGATTAGCAAGAGTCGCCACCGACTTTTCTTTTATCCAAAAGGAAAGGTGAAAAAGCACAGGAAAGACCTTTGAGATATTTTCTTGAGTTTGGGGGGTAGATTATGAAAGTGGAAGGTATTAGCACCCTTTTCATCCATGGTTTTCCATGGGATCTTAGTTACTTGCTAGATCACTTGCTTTTGTTTGAAAATATGCTTTGTGTGGTTTTTTGAAAGTATTTTGTAAAGAGGCCTTTGTCTAGGAAAATTTTTGTAATGATTCTCGTTCGTAAGAATGTATATAAAGGTATTGATCTTTTGAAAATGTTTTCAAGTTTGAAAGGTGTTTTGAAAGTGTAAGTGTTTGTTTTTTTGAAAATAGTAAGGATGTTTTGTTTTGAAATTGAGCAAGTAACTAGGAACATTCTACCTACTCAAAAGTATTTCATGTTTATTTCCTTTTTCCTTTGACATTGTTATCTTACCATTTATTTGGTAAGTAACCATATCTTTGGATGTAAAAGGGACGGGCGTGGGTCATCGTATAACCATGATTAGAAATGTTGCAAGATATCTTTAGCATTTTTTTAGGGACTAAGATCATTTTGAAAGGCAACACAAGTAGCATCATCGAGGGACTATGATCTTGTATTTTGCTTGTCTTTGCTAAGATACCTCGCATGCGTAATATGGCCATTTTTTGTAATGCAACCAAGTGGATTTTCCCTAGGGGTGTTTGTGTACAAGTGGATTGATTTTCATGCTTGATTTATCTTTGATTAGGGTTTACTATTGATTGGTTTTAGTCTTTCCATACAAAATCCTAATTACTAGCATTTGTATATAAAGCGATAAATTGCAGAAATTAAAATTACCATGCTATTACAATACTTAGAGGAGGGGGTGTACAAATTACAAATGGGGAATATTGCAAGAAAATTAAAACTAATTAATTATTACAACCATATTGAAATAGAATAAATGTAAAAAATAAATAAATAAAATGCAAGAATGCAAATGTAAAAAAAGAAAATGTAATTTTAGTTTGGTTTTTTATGAAAAGGGATTTCTAACCTAATTTGAAGAAGATGATTAATTAAAAATAAACAAAATTAAGTTTAAACTAATTAAGGAAGAAATAAAGTTAAAAATATTTTTTAGGGTTTTTATGAAAAAAGGTTTTAAGTTAAATAATAACAAAAATGAAAATTAAATAATTAAAAGAAACCTAAATTCTAAGTTAATTTTAATTAAGAAAATAAAATAATTATTAAACCTAAGTCTAAATATTTAATTATTTAAAAGAGAAATTGATTTGTTAAAAGAAAAATGTTTTTTAGTCCTTTTTTGTTTTTATAAAGAAAATAAAATAAATAAGTGTAATTATTAATAATAAAAATATTTTTGGATTTTTTACTAATGAAAATAAAAATAATATTAATAATAATAATAATAATAAAAAGAAAATATGAAATGAAAATTAAAAAAAATGAAATAATGAAGAAAATAATGGGCCAGGGGTGCAAAAGTAAGGCAGGGGTTTAGAAGCCAGCAAAAAGACCAAGCCCAATGATCTAGGGCCCAGGCGCTACAAGCTTGTGACAAAAAGAGAGAAAAAATATGAAAAAAATGAGAAAAGTGACATCGCTGGGGCTTGAACCCACGCCCTAAGCATGAAACGCACGCTGCCTTACCACTGGGGTGGCTATACATCCGTTAACTTAACTGAAATAATAAATACATAATACAAGACAAGTTTCAGAAATGAGCTTCATCTTTAACCTCCAACCTAGGTTCCTGTAATTCACTCATTTCTCATTCATTCACAAAACTTCCAACATCAAACTTGTTAGAAATTTCATCACGATTCTGAATATGTAAATAACTTAAGCTAATTCTCAAAGATGAGCATGAATTTCTAAAAGTACCAAATTCTGACCTAAATATTTCAGAAAGTTCAAACTCAAAATTCTCCTAACTCAATCAAAATAAATGAAATCTATGGACATGTATAGTTTCAGGGTAATGATGTCTACATTGTATCTTCACAAATGCAAGCCTAACAATGCCTAAATATGAAGATAGAAGTTCAAGAAAAATACCTCAAAACTGGAAATCGTGAAATGCAAATGGGCTTGATTCAAGGTGCTGCAATGATCAGGTTAGCTTCCTCAAGTTCCAAGGAAGCTAATGCAATGATTAGCTTGAGCAATGGGTGGCTGAAATGGTCTGGAGAAGTCAACTTGCAGAGCTCTGTTTTTGGTTATGGAGGTTGGTAAAGATGGAGTTACAGTTATGAAACAGGGTCAGGGATGGTTTGTATTTGATGTAAGGAAGCTTTAGGAATGAATTTGAGGGAAAACGCACGAGGGAAATGAGAGATACAAGTTTAAGGTCAGAACTGTGTATCAATGGAGTTTTTGTGCAATTTTTGGCTAGAGGGAGTTTGGGAGTGTTTCAGGGTGCTTAAGCTCGTGTCCTAGCTCACAAATAGTGACTCTATTTATAAGCAACAAATTTGGAGATTTGTTATTGATCAGAATTCAAAATCAGAAGTTTATGCATAACATGTTATTTTTGAGAAATTCAAGTTTCAAAGCCTTGTGTACTTGCTAAGTGTTCTGGACTGGGCCCGATAGGCCCAAAAGCATTGCTAAGGCCCAATCCAAATAGACTTGCTGAGGACCTCGCCGACCAAGGAGGTCACAGTCGTGCCCGACGTGCTCCCTGAGGTCACGTGCTCGACCTCTACACCTCCAGCTGATGACCAAAGAGGTCACAGTCGTGCCCGACGTGCTCCCTGAGGTCGCGTGCTCGACCTCCTGCTGTCCAGCTCGACATCACCTCGAGCACCCCCACTAGGGCAGACTCAGTCCATTGCGCTCCCCACGAGACCCCGAAAAGACCGCGTCTCCGTCCGCCCGCACTTCACGCAGAACGTCCAGGAAGGGGACCACGTGCGGGTCCCCACTACGCACGTAGAACCTGGCAGTTCCTCCATTGGGCCAAACCTGCCCGGCCCAATGAAGGAACCTTGGCCCAGCGTTGGGGGCTATAAATACCCTCTGTTTCCAGAGGGTCAGGTATTCATCATTCTAACCATACACTTGCTATTACCTGCTCGTACTTCTACTTACTTCAGCATCGGAGTGCCTTGCAGGTACCCCCCCACTTCGTTCAAAAAGCTTTCTGCTCGGAGCCAGCCGTGACGGTCCATTTCTGATCAAGTCAGATCAGTGGCGCCGTCTGTGGGAAACTAGCTTCCCCGTCTAACGAACAACTCAAAAGACCAAAGCTCAATTCAACTACCTGTCATGGCTGATCCAGCTCGCGACGAGCAGAACGTCCGTATCACCGACGCCAATAACGGCACGACGGACAAAAACGGGCATCTCGACAACATCGTCAATCCCGTCAACACCGCTCCTGCAACCACCGTCCTCGGAACTTCCTCGCACAGGGACGGAGCCACCTCATCATCCTCCCCGATCCCACCACCACTCGAGGACGACCCGGTAGCTCTCGCTCATTACAGAGCTGCCCGGTTCCACGAAGTCCCAGTCCCCGCCGGGGCAGACACCATGACTCAGGCACTGTTCGCGGCCATTAATCAGACAAACTATCTCATCTTCGCCCAAGGGGAAAGACTAAGGGCACTTGAAGATGACCGACGACCCCCGAGGAGGCATCGAAGGCCACATTCTCCACCTCCTCGGGTCACAGAAGTTCGACACCCTTCTCCCCCGCGGAGACACTACAGGGAGAACTCCAGAACCCCCTCTCCCCGGCCAAAGCAGAGGCGCCCCTACTTGGAGAGACAGCCTGCCATCCCTTCCGGAGAACCCAGTCGCGACCCGGCAAGGCACGACAAGAGACACGCCGGGGACGGGCGTGTGACATTCAACCACCGAGCATCACGCTCGAGGGAAACTCAGCACGACCACCGTGCCAGACAATACTACAGGTCCCCATCTCTTTCTCCGGAGAGGAGCGACGAGGACGACCCCCGCGGTCCCCTGTCGCAGGCCATCATGGATGCACCCATCCCCCCGGGCATGGAGAAGCCCCCACATCTGAAGGAGTATGACGGAGTTGCGGACCCGGTCGACCACATTGACGGGTTCGAAGCCATGCTCCACTATCATAATGTCGGGGGGCCCATCAAGTGCCGTCTTTTCCCCACGACTCTCAGGAAGGCAGCCATGGACTGGTATAAAGGACTCGCCCCGGGCTCAATCACGTCGTGGCGGAACCTGAAGAACCAGTTCATCAGTTCCTTCACAGCTTCTCGGCGCCATCTGAAGACGGAGGCGGCCCTCGAGGCCATCATCCAAAGACAGGATGAAACCTTGAGGGAGTTTATCAACCGCTTCAACCGAGAAGCAATACAGGTCCCCTGCGCGGACCATATGAAAAGATACTTGCTGGAGAGGGGTCTCCTCCCCGGCACAGAATTCAGAAAGGCTGTGGGTATTGAGCCACCTCCGACTTTTGATGCCCTCCTCGATAAGGCCCGAGCATATATGGACTACGAGGAGAGGGAAGCTGCCAACAGGGCCCGAGACTCAAGAGCTCGGGGTCCCAACAACAGCAGCAACTCACGACAAGAGGCTCCTCCCCGACGTACCGGGGAGAAAAGGAAAGAAGACTGACCCCGGGAAGTCCGGGAGCAGAGGGGCCCCTCGGGCCGTTTCACCGAGTACACTCCGCTCACAGCTTCCCGCGAGCGTATTCTGGCGGAGTGTGCCAGTACAGACTTCAAGGACGGCGGCGTCAAGCGTCCCCGGCCTGCTCCCGCCAAGCCAGGGGCAGATAAAAATAAATACTGTCAATACCACAGGAGTCATGGTCATTTGACAGAGGACTGCGTCCACCTCAAGGACGCCATTGAAACCCTCATAAAGGGAGGGAGGCTCGCGCAGTACAGGAGAAACGACGCTCTTCGTCGTGACGCCCATGAAACCAAAGAGCCTGAAGAAGACGCCCGACCATCAGACGAGTCGGTGCCTATCCAGACCGCCTTCTCGGTAACCAGGCCCGAGGATTTTGACATTCCGGAGCACCTGCAGGAGCCGCTGACAACGCACAGCAGGTGGGAATACTTTCCCTCCGCCATGGTCATCAACGGGGGCGGGTTCAACGACCTCACCATCAATTCAGCTAAGAGGAAGTTGGACGAGCTGGTCGACATGGCTCCCCCGCAAACTGTGACGTTCGAAAGGGTGAAGGGCAGGTCATAGCCCATCACCTTCTACCTAGAAGAACTCCTGGGCGGGGCCCCGAACGCGGTCATCCCCTTACTGATAAGGGCAAGAATGGCCAATTTTGACGTGCATCGCATCCTGGTCGACGAAGGGAGTTCCGTCGACGTGATGTACAGCCAGCTGTTCCGAACCTTACAACTGGACGACTCACATCTCTCTCCGTATGTGGGGTCGGATCTACAAGGCTTCAACGGCTCGACTTCCAAACCTTGGGGTTATGTCGAGCTCCTGGTTACGTTCGACGAAGGAACAGCTACGAGACAAGTTAAGGTCCGGTTCCTCGTCATTGACTGCCCGTCTCTATACAATTGCATCTTGGGGAGACCGACACTGGCAGAGCTGACAGCGGTGCCCTCGACCGTCCATCTGAAGATGAAGTTCTACACCAGAAGGGCACGGGTAGCCACCATCCAAGGAGACCTAGCCGCTGCCCGTAGGTGCTTCAACGCTGCTTCTAAGGGACGGGATACCGTCGACATAGGGACCAGACCCGCCAAAAGGACAAAACAGGAGCCTGACAGGAAAGCATCCCCCGAGGAAGAAGTCCAGAAGGCTCCACCAAAGGTCGACTCCATAGCCCTCGACGCTCGCTTCGATCAGGACGATCCATCCAGCAGCGAGCAAATCCCACTCCGACCAATTCCGGACGGGGATTTTGAACTCGTTCCCCTCGGCACAGACCCGACCAAGGGAGTGAAGATTGGTAAAGACCTCCCCGACTTGGCCAGGAAGCAAATCAAGGCCTGTCTACGCGAGAATGCTGATCTCTTCGCCTGGAGCGCTGCGGAGATGCCCGGACTCGACCCTGAGGTCGCCTGTCACCACCTCGCCATTGATCCAGCCGCCAAGGCCGTAGTACAACGTAGGCGTAGGCAGTCTCCAGAAAAAATGGAGGCTGCTGAAAAAGCTGTAAAAGACCTCCTAGAGGCAAATTTTATTTCTGAAGCCCGGTATTCCACCTGGCTGTCAAATGTTGTACTTGTGAAAAAGAGTAATGGAAAATGGAGAATGTGTGTTGAGTATACCGATCTCAACCGGGCTTGCCCGAAAGATGCTTTCCCCTTGCCTAACATAGATATGCTGGTCGACAACTCGGCCGGCTACAAAACTTTGTCGTTCATGGACGCCTATTCGGGATACAACCAAATCCCAATGGCCCTGGACGACAAACACTGCATGGCATTCATGACCATCTCGGGCAACTATTACTACAACGTAATTCCCTTCGGACTGAAAAATGCCGGAGCAACTTACCAGCGCATGATGAACAGAGTTTTCAACAAACAGATCGGCGACATGCTCGAGGTATATATGGACGACATGATCGTCAAATCCCGAGCAGACACCGATCACGCAGCTCATCTCAAGACAGTCTTCGCCCAAGCGAGACAGTGCAAAATGAGGTTCAACCCCGAGAAATACACGTTCGGGGTTAAGGCAGGAAAATTCCTTGGATTCTATCTAACAGAACGGGGAATTGAAGCCAACCCCGACAAATGCCGGGCATTCTCCGACCTCCCAACACCGACGTCGAAGAAGTCGATACAAATCATGAACGGCATGCTCACGTCGCTGTCCCGCTTCATCGCGAAATCTGCTCAGCACGCCCTTCCCTTCTTCAAACTCCTTCGAAAGGAAGCAGCCTTCGAATGGAATGAGGAGTGCGAGCAGGCACTTCGCCATCTAAAGCAAAGCCTGTCTCAGCCGCCCATGCTATCTCGACCAGACGACGGGGAATCGCTGTACTTATACTTGGTCGTTTCAAACGAAGACATCAGCGCAACCCTTGTCCGCGAGACCCCCGACGGGAAGAAACCTGTCTACTTCACGAGTAAAGCATTACAAGGGCCCGAAAGCAGATACCAGCAGATAGAAAAGGTTGCTCTGGCCCTCGTCAACGCGGCGAGGAGGCTTAGACACTACTTTCTGAGCCACACCATCATCGTGCGAACCGATCAACCAGTGAGACAACTCTTGGGTCGACCCGATATGGCGGGCAAAATTCTAAAATGGTCCTTGGAACTCTCCGAATTCGACATTTAGTACGAAAGCAGGAAAGCCCTGAAAGCACAGGCCTTGGCCGACTTTGTCGCGGAAATGACCACTCACGACCCTTCCCCGGGGAAAGAACACAAATGGACCATCTTCGTCGACGGAGCATCCAGCTCGTCTGGTAGCGGCGCAGGAATCCTCCTGGAAAACGAAGAAGGCGTAGTAATCGAGCACTCCTTAGTTCTCTCCTTCCCAACGTCAAACAACCAGGCAGAATACGAAGCCCTGCTCGCAGGATTGAGACTAGCCGAGGACCTGGGAGCCCGCGAGGTACAGATTTACACCGACTCTCAGCTCGTCGCCTCTCAAGTACAGGGAAGCTACCAGGCCAAAAACGACAACCTCATCGAGTATTTGAACTTAGTCAAAAAACACATGACAAAGTTCGTACGAGCAGAAATTTCTCATGTTCCCCGCGAGCAAAACACGAGGGCGGACATATTGTCCAAACTTGCGAGCACACGAAAGAAGGGCGGAAATAAATCCGTCATCCAGGAATCTCTGGCACGTCCAAGTATCGAACCACCCTCGACCACAGTCGAGATCCATGCCATCGGGGATGCCACGTCCTGGATGACCCCGATTTATAATTTCCTGACAAAAGGAGAACTCCCGTCGAACCAGGCTGAAGCTGCCATTATCAAGCGACGAGCATGTTCCTACGTGGTTCTCGAGCAGAAACTGTACCGAAGAGGATTCTCCATCCCCCTCCTGAAATGCATCGACGAGTCCACCATCCCCGACGTACTGCAGGAGATACACGAAGGGATCAACGCCCAGCACATGGGCGGTAAATCCTTAGCATGGAAAGCCCTTCGAGCAGGATACTACTGGCCGACGATGCAACAGGATGCCAAGGAACACGTAAAAAAATGTGATAAGTGCCAGAAGCACGGGGATATGCACCTCGCCCCCCTGCACGAGCTGAGCATATTGTCGTCCCCGTGGCCGTTCGCCTGGTGGGGCATGGACATCCTCGGGCCCTTCGTGCAAGGAACCTACTAGAACAAATTTCTCATCGTCGCCGTGGATTACTTCATAAAATGGATCGAGGCTGAGGCCCTCGCAAAAATCACCTCGCACAATATCCTCCGTTTCTACAAAAGAAACATCCTCGCCAGATTCGGAATTCCGCGGGCCCTGGTGACCGACAACGGTACCCAGTTCACCGGCCACGGGTTCCAGGACTTCGTCACCAAACTAGGGACAAAACAACATTTCACGTTATTCGAGCACCCTCAGACCAACGGGCAAGCCGAAGCCGCGAACAGAGTCATCCTCCGAGGACTCAAACGTCGACTCGGCAAAGCCAAGAGAGGATGGGTCGAGGAGCTCCACAGCGTCTTGTGGGCATACCGCACCACGCCCCACTCAACGACGGGTGAGACACCATTTCGACTGACATATGGCACCGAGGCTGTCATCCCGGTCGAAATCATGGAACCATCCCGACGAACGGAGAACCCCCTCGACGAAGAAATGAACGACGAGGCACTAAGGGATGAACTCGACCTAGTCAAGGAAATCCGATCGGGTGCAGCCCTGCGCGAAGCCACCCTAAAACAACGAGTGGCTCTACTCCACAACGACAAGGTCATCAAGCGCGAGTTCAAAATCGGCAGCCTGGTATTACGCAGGAACCAGAAAGATTCCCGCGAAGGGAAGCTGGCCGCGAACTGGGAAGGACCTTACCGCGTCCACGGCACCACGGGTACCGGGGCGTATTACCTCGAGCAATTAGACGGAGAGCCATTACCACGACCCTGGAACGCTGCTAAGCTAAAGCAGTACTACAATTAAAAACTACTAACACCTGGGACCCTCGACCTGCGGCAACCGCGCTCGGTCAACGAGGAAAAACGTTTGACTTCGTATAAAGGCTAAGGTACAAGCCCGACATACGACCAAATCGCACACCATCGCTCGGCAAACGAGGACGATCGATAGTGCCCGACGTGGACAGCTACACCGAGCACCACCGTCGTTGTACCCATAAGGCAGAACACCCAGCTCGCGATGGGCAGTTCACGCCAAGGGCGAATAGTCCCTACCGGGCTTCGCGCCCGACTGAGCAACTTCGCTCCATATGCCTGGCAAGTCGTCAAGAATGACGGGCCATCTAAAAGGGTCAAAGGGAAGTCTCTCCACTCGAGCGCAACACTTAGGTGACTCTGGCCAGCGAAAGAAGGCCGGGCACATATACAAACAGAAAACGGGAAGACTCGCTCGCTAAATCACAGCCACTTACGGGCACTCCTCGGGCCCATGACTTAGGCTAAAATTTTATGCAAATATATGATTTCAAGCACGGGCAAAACATTCAAATGTAAAACAGCATTCATTCAAATAAAAATGCCCGAAGGCGACAAAGCAAACAAATATAAACCGACCAAGAAG
Source organism: Vicia faba (assembly GCA_948472305.1). Classification (NCBI taxonomy): domain Eukaryota; kingdom Viridiplantae; phylum Streptophyta; class Magnoliopsida; order Fabales; family Fabaceae; genus Vicia; species Vicia faba. The sequence continues at coordinate 1,258,977,922 of OX451739.1, read as the reverse complement.
GCCGGCGATGTTCATAACGTACAACTGACGGGCACGCAGGCCCAAAAAATACAAATACCAAAGGCACGCAGGCCCGCTATCCTACAGTCAGGCTTCCCCGGAACCATCATTGTCGACGCCTGGAGAGTCGGGCGGGGGCACGATCACGCCATCCACGATCTGATGTGTGTGGCCTATACCCTCAGTGACCAGACCAGGGTTTAACAAGGACAGCTGGCCGACTGCGGAGTCGAACCCCTCCTCCAGGGCACCGACGCAATCTGCCTCGAGCAGCCGGATATGAGCGACCAACTCCGATCAACTCTTCAAAGCCGTTATGTCTTCCGGCTCGTCCTCGGCAGGCAGCATGGCAACGTTCATTTCCTCGATCTGCTGGGCCAAGCGCCCGACTTCGGTCTCCAGACGATCCCTGTCTGCGCGGAGAAGCTCCCCCTCCTCGGCCAGCTTCCCCGACCTTTCCTTCTCCAGGACCAACATCTCCCTCTCAGCATCCAGTATCGACGTCTGCTCGCGGAACATCTCCTCGGAGCGTTCCAGGGCAGTCTTCAACTTCCGCGAGCTCGAGGTGAGAGCCGCTTTCTCCTGCTCAAGTTCTTCGATACGGGCAGGATCCCCCCCTTCCTCGGACAACACCAGGGCCATCTCGGCCATTTTCACCAGCCCGTCCATACTGGCGGCCAGATGCCTCTTCCGATCCTCCTTGCTCATCCTTTTGATAGCCTCAGCCTCGTCGGCAACCACTGACAGAGGGAATCTCTCGAAGAAACCCTCCTCTTTGAAGCAAGGGGGAAACCCGAAAGACCTGACAGCGCTGGCGTCCTCGCTGACAGCCGTACCACTTTCCACCCGGGTCCTCTTCCTTTGTATCAGGACGACACTAGGATCGACCTCTTCAACCTCTGGGGTCCCATCCGACGCGGCCCCCGAGCTGGGCGGCGAATCCACCCTCACCGGCTGAGAAGCACTCGGACTGTGTGGCAGGCCCATCCTCGTCGCCTGGGGAGCCTTCACGACCCTCCTGCCTCGCTTCTGGTCGCAAGACAACTTCAAAAGTCTTTCCCGTCGACCGGCCATCGAACCTGCACAAAATAAAAGACGGGTCAATATCGAGCAAATTCATAAATAAATGACGAGCAAAGAAATTCATGCAATAAACAACCTAGCAGACGAGCAGCCTGCCTGTACGTCTGACACTCCACGAGTGCCTTAGTATCAATCAGCCGGGACTCAAATGTCGGATAACCCTCTGCATCCAAGACATCGTCCCCTTCCCTCGTGGCCCACCGGGCAGGGTGGAAGCTGTCGACGAACCGACAAAGTGTGGTGTACGCCTCCTCGTCCTCCGAGCACATGTCCCCGACAGCAGTATGGTAGTATCCAGTCCCGTGCTCGTAGTGCCTGAACATCCAGTGCACAGGGAACTTGGCCGTACGGGCCATCACGGGATTCCCATCGTCGCCCAAAACCGCCTCCCCGTCATCATCGCTTAGGGGCGCCTCCTCCTCGTACAGGGATCCCAAAGCAGAGTTGGTAACTGGCCGCACAACGTACCACTTGTCTTTAAAACCCCTTACGGAGTCCATATACATTTTGAAGAGTCTCCTCGACTGCTTTAAAGAGACCCAACTGTGTTTCCCTCCTCGGGAGTGGCGCTGCAGATAAAAAACCCTGAAGAAGAGCGGTATGGTCGCCCCGATCCTCAGAAAGCGACACGTCAGCTCAAACGCCCGGATAAAGGGGAGCGAGTTCGGATGTAGCTGAGACGGGGCCAACTCCAGGTGGGTGAAGACCCCGACCTGAAAATCACTGAAGGGAAGCTGCAGCCCAAGATCTTTGAACACGATCTCGTACATCGCGAAGCTATATTCTGGATACACCGAGCAGATCCGTGAACGGGAGGACGGGCGCATGACAACGAAATTCTTTTGGAAGTCGGGCTGGCCCTGGCCCGCTTCGAGGACAACATATGGATTTCGGTTGCCTCGGCTGTATATCGACGCGATCCCTCGGGGCTCGGCGCCCACCCAATCCAGCAAAGGGTCATCGACAGTATCAAGCAAGCTGACCGACTCATCGGCACTTTGTTCTTCATGTTCGTGGCGCCCAGAGGAACTCGGCTCGTCCGCCATGGTTACCTGCAGAGCACGGGAAACCAGTCAATCGGGCACAAAGCCATACGCTCGACAAACCACGTCGTCCCATACACGACCACAAAAGTCAGTTTACACGAGTAGTCGCCTCCCCGACATCCAGAAAACTCGATGTGTTCTTCTCCAAACCGACTACGCGGCCACTCTCCAACATGTCGACCCAAGGTATGAACATGGCGAGCAACATCATGAGACCTACGGCCAGGACCATGAACATACCGGACGCGATCATGAATCAGGCGCCCTGGATCATGAAGACCCCGGGCAGCACTGCTGATTATCACCTAAAACTATGAATATACCGGCCACAAGCATGCGTTTGCCGGTCCTAAGCATGAATATGTCGAGCTAAGTATGAGTTTACCGGGCTAGTCCCACACGCACAGTCCCTAAAACATCTACAAACGCTGAAAATCATGCATTACAACAGGAAAAGGTAGAAGATAATCCACTTACTTGAATCAAAAGTAGGATTCGGCTATGGAGTAAAAGAATCTGGAACAGAAGATCACGGCTGGGAAAAATCTGGAAGAACAGCAGCAGTGGGAGCACAAAGAGTAGAAACGTGTTATGGGGCCCAAGGTTCCTATTTATAGTGATGACGTGGAATACCAAACGTCACCTCGGGCAACCACAGAGTTCCTCTCCTCGACGCGCTGCTCCCAACGCAATGATGACCCTACCACCATAGGGTGGCGGCTCAGTTCCCAAAAGGTACCTCGTGTGCTCGACAGACACGCGTCGGTAAGGATCCTCCGGGCACCCACCGCGGAAGATGTCTCCAAGCACGGCACGGGGAGGCCCTCGAGGGGCCTGCATCTCTATCCCGGGCACGAGACCCCGAAGCGGAAACGACCTGAGTTCAAGCCATGGCTCCTAACAAAGGAACCACGACTTGGGGGGCTCCTGTTCTGGACTGGGCCCGACAGGCCCAAAAGCATTGCTAAGGCCCAATCCAAATAGACTTGCTGAGGACCTCACCGACCAAGGAGGTCACAGTCGTGCCCGACGTGCTCCCTGAGGTCACGTGCTCGACCTCTACACCTCCAGCTGATGACCAAAGAGGTCACAGTCGTGCCCGACGTGCTCCCTGAGGTCGCGTGCTCGACCTCCTGCTGTCCAGCTCGACATCACCTCGAGCACCCCCACTAGGGCAGACTCAATCCACTGCGCTCCCCACGAGACCCCGAAAAGACCGCGTCTCCGTCCGCCCGCATTTCACGCAGAACGTCCAAGAAGGGGACCACGTGCGGGTCCCCACTACGCACGTAGAACCTGGCAGTTCCTCCATTGGGCCAAACCTGCCCGGCCCAATGAAGGAACCTTGGCCCAGCGCTGAGGGCTATAAATACCCTCTGTTTCCAGAGGGTCAGGTATTCATCATTCTAACCATACACTTGCTATTACCTGCTCGTACTTCTACTTACTTCAGCATCGGAGTGCCTTGCAGGTACCCCCCCACTTCGTTCAAAAAGCTTTCTGCTCGGAGCCAGCCGTGACGGTCCATTTCTGATCAGGTCAGATCACTAAGATATAGTGGTTATGCTTTAAACATACTTGCTTCTGACATTGTGGATGGAGTGTGATCAGAGAGAATAAGTTAGAGGCTCAAGAATGGACTTTACGCAAAAAGCTTGCTTTACAAGAATGGCAATGTTAACTTTGTGCCATTAATGGAAATGCAACTTGGATAATGGCTAAATTGCTTGGATCAAAGCTCTAACAGCTATGTAAACATTTAATTATGGAGTGACAAAATTTTTTGAGGCCTGCAAAGCAAAGATTATTCATCCTAACATGGATTTGGTTCATGTGTTCATCAAAAATGACTTGTAATTCAAGTTTGAAAACCCTAACTTCCTCTCTTTGATTCTCCCTGCTCAAGAATGATCTCAAGGAGTTCTTGGACATTTTGGAAATCTTGTAATGTGCTCTACAACCCTTATTTGAATCACTTTTGAAAATTCCCCTTGGAACTATGTGAAAAACTGCCATGAAGTTAGGTCAAAATCCTGCCTAAAATAGGGCAAAATTTCACTAAGTTTCCAAGTTTCATGAACATGTATTCACAAAATCATAACTTGAAATCCATATATTTATAGGAGAAGTTGTGTTCATAAATGTTTTAGATATCATTGAGGTTTACAACTTTCATTTTTAAAGTTTCCTTTGAATCATCTTGCATCATGGTGAAAAATTGGCTCAAAGTTGTGAAAAATATGAACTTTTCAACACTTAGAAAAATTTCTAAGTTTGGAAATTTTGACTTTTCAAAATGAAATCTTGACTTTTTGATTTCTTGATGAATAATTTTCATATTTTTACATGTTTTTAGGAATTGTGATCTTTGACATTTGATTTTAACCAAAAAGTCAAAGTTTGACTTTTCAGTGTACAATTGACTTTTGATGAGTTGACTGAAATTTCACTATCAATCCAATTGATCTTGAGCAATGTTTTGAGTCATGCCATTAGGTTAAAATTTTTCAATTGAACTCTTGATATCATGCCTCAAACCACTTAACCATTTTCTAGGTCAAAAATCAGAAATTGCCCTTTCTCAGCCAAAACCCTAATTTTGACCATTTTGCCCTTTTGATGATTTGATCAAATTTCTTGAGGAATTGTGGTCCAAAATTGATCAAATGATACATATGAGTTTATAATGTTGATGTGGATAAAAAATTATGAACTTTAACTGTAAATTGGCCATAGTTGACTTTTTCCCCAATACAACTGATTTTTAGGTCAACTGCTCAATTTGACTGAGCAAAAATGTGATCCAAGACTTGAAACTTGACATGAATAATCTTGAGGGTCCATAATGATCCATTAAAGTCATATGAGGCATTGAAAATTCAATTATCCTTGTGCAATCCCAAACCCTAATTTGGGTCATTAGTGCTTAAGGAGGTGTCTTGAGTTGATCAACCCTAGTGCAGTCTTGAACCAAGATAGATCTTTGTGAGAAAATATATTGATAAGTGAGAGGGAAAATTTTAGGGTACAACAGCTGCCCCTGTTCAATCTTCTTAAACCTGAAGAGTTAGATTGGCGGATTTTCCATTCGTGACTTGAGGGTGGAAGATGATTGGACACTAGAGTGCCCAAAAATTTGCACTCGAGGATGTGATGGCTGATGGTGTAGGGAATGAGCTTAAAGATTCCATTTGGAGAGATGACGGAAAGTTTTTGGAGATGGGCTTACAGATGCCATCCAAAAATGATTTTTTGCAGGAATGAAAGAAGTGTCAGAATAAATCTCTGGTTGGTTTATACTTGAATAGTAGATGTGTCAGGTTGAGTACTAGAATAATATCCATAAATGGATTGTATTTGACTTGTTTCTGAAAGTTGAATTTGAATGAGTAACATAATGACATCCCAATCTGGATCATATCTAAACTGTATCTGAAAGTTGAATTTGAATGAGTATCAGAATGGCGTCTGTGTCTGGAGCGTATCTGAACTGTATCTGAAAGCTGAATCTGAATGAGTATCAGAATGGAGTCCGTGTCTGGAGCGTATCTAAATTATATCTGAAATCTGAATCTAAATGAGTATCAGAATGGCGTCCGTGTCTGAAGCGTATCTGAACTATATCTGAAAGCTGAATCTGAATGAGTATCAGAATGGCGTCCGTGTCTGGAGCGTATCTGAATTGTATCTGAAAGTTGAATCTGAATGAGTATCGGAATGGTGTCCGTGTCTGGAGTATATATGAATTGTATCTGAAAGCTGAATCTGAATGAGTATCAGAATGGCGTCCGTGTCTAGAGCGTATCTAAATTGTATCTTAAAGCTGAATTTGAATGAGTATCTGAATAACGTCCGTGTCTAGAGCGTATCTGAAAGATGAATCTGAATGAGTATCAGAATGGAGTTTGTGTCTAGAGCGTATCTGAACTGTATCTGAAAGCTGAATCTGAATGAGTATCAGAATGGCGTCCGTGTCTGGAGCGTATCTGAACTGTATCTGAAAGCTGAATCTGAATGAGTATCAGAATGGCATTCGTATCTGGAGCGTACCTGAACTGTATCTGAAAGCTGAATCTGAATGAGTATCAGAATGGCGTCTGTGTCTAGAGCGTATCTGAACTGTATCTGAAAGCTGAATGAGAAGAAACTCATGTAAGATCACTTCAACTGTTTGTGTAGATAATTGTCCTGGCTTGTTGCTGGTATCAATCTCTGACCTTTTGCAAATTGATGATGATAACCATCTGTTGACTGATCTTTCCTGAAGAGATGAAAGATTAGTTGTGTGCAATGTCATAATGCATGATGCAATGATGTTCTAACAAATGAATGCAATTATGTAGTATGCATTCGTGTCATAAATGTTTATGACGTATGGATGCGATGTATAGGTGTGTAAGCTATGTTGTTGTAAAACTGTTGGATTAGGGAAAATAAATCCCTGACTATTGTTGGGGATGTGGAGCGTAAGTCTTCATGTTTTGAAGTGCTGATGAGTTGATGAGCTTCTATTTGGTAGAGAAATAAACTCTGTTGTAAGGGAAACACTGTGTATTTCCTGTGAAATCCTGTTGGGGAATCCTGCGAAATCGGGCGACTTCTATCGGGGAGTGATAACTGGAAGTTTTGTTCTGCTGCGGATTAAGCTGCACACTGTGGGGAATTTTATGGAATAGTCTAAAGATATTATCCTATTTCTTAAAGCCATTAGCGATTGTATTTCTATTTTTTCTTCCCTTTTTGTTCATTTGTAAACAATAGTTACGTTCAAATGCATATGTTCAAAAATAAATCATTGGACGTTTTTGTAAACAAAACACAGGTTTAAAGAAAAAACAGATTATTTTGCACTTTCAAAGGAGTATCTTTGTATTAACTTGAACAAGTATTTTTGTACAATGAGACGAACATTCTAGTAAGAGAATTCCGTCGTAAAAAATTTTTATACAAAGAAAAGATAGTTATGTGCAATAATCCCATGGGGTTCCCATCCTGCTATAGCCTTCATGTCTCTGAGCGTCTTGTCCACTTGCTGCCTTGTCTGAAGTTGATTGAATTGATTAGACCCAATGAGTTTGTCCATCAAAGACAAAGGTTGTCTGTAAGGTGATCCGAATGGGACATAGTCGTACGCCTTAATTCCCTAACTTTTTCCTAGACCGCCCTTTCGGGTTTTTAGTCCACCGGGATACCTTTTTTGCCCAAGTCTCCCTTTCGGGTTTTCAACTTGCCGGGTGTACATATTAATTTTTTTTATCCCTAATTTTTTCCCGAACCTTTTTGGTTCACTGGGATTCCCTTATTTTGCCTAGCTGTGTCAACCTAGCGGGTCTCTTATGTGTAGTATCTTTTGACTATGTCTGTGTTTACAGGGTGCGGCAGGTCGTCGCCATCTATAGTGGTTAAGATCATTGCTCCACCAGAGAATATGCTTTTGATCACAAACGGCCCTTCGTATGTAGGAGTCCATTTTCCCTTGGGATCACCTTACGACAGTATGATGCGTTTGATCACCAGATCCCCGACTTGATACACTTGGCGTCTGAACTTTTTGTTGAAAGCCTTGATCATCCGTTTTTGATACATTTGACCATGACAGACAGCAGTAAGCCTTTTCTCATCAATCAAGTTCAGTTGATCAAGACGAGTTTGGATTCAATCCTCTTCATTCAGCCCTGCATCCTTCATAATTCTCAAAGAGGGGATCTGGACCTCAATAGGCAAGACAACCTCCATGCCGTATACCAGAGAGTAAGGTGTTGCCCCGGTTGATGTGCGCGCCGTAGTACGGTAACCGTGGAGAGCGAATGGTAGCATCTCATGTCGGTTCTTGTATGTGACTGTCATTTTCTGTATGATCTTCTTAATATTCTTATTTGCAGCTTCGACAACACCATTCATATTTGGCCGGTAAGGGTAAGAATTATGGTGCTGGATCTTGAATTGTATGCACAGTGCGGTGATCATAGTATTGTTGAGATTCATACCATTGTCCGTGATGATCCTCTCTAGGATACCGTACCGACATATGAGATTCTGTTTGATGAACCGGGTAACAACATTCTTGGTAACAGAGGCGAAATAAGCCGCCTCTACCCATTTTGTGAAATAGTCAATGGCCACCAAGATGAAGCGGTGTCCATTAGAGGCTGTTGGCTTGATTTCCCCAATCATATCGATGCCCCACATAGCAAAGGGCTAAGGATCCGTCAAGACATTCAAAGGAACCAGAGGCACGTGCACCTTGTCAGCATATATCTGTAACTTATGACAGGTTCGTGAATGTTGATAGCAATCTGCTTCCATGGTAGACCAGTAATACCCTGCCCGTAGGATTTTCTTTGCCATCGTATGCCCACTGTAATGGGTGCCAAAAGTGCCTTCATGTAGATCAGCCATGATATTTTCAGCCTCAACCTTATCTATGCAACGAAGCAATACAAAGTCATGGTTGCGTTTGTAAAGAATGTCATTACTAAGGAATAACTTAGCAGAGAATCTCCTTAAGAACTTCTTATCATTGACTGAAGCTTCTTCCGGATACTCTTGAGCCTCGAGATACCTCTTGACTTCGTGGAACCAAGGCCGATCCACTACTTCTTTAGTATTGATCTCGTGACAATGAGATGGTTTATCCATTCGTTTAATGGTGATCTGGGGAGCCTCGTTATCCCATTTGAGTTTAAACATGGATGACATTGTGGCTAGCGTATCCTCTAGTTGATTTTTTTATTGCGGGAAATGCTCGAAGGTAATCTTCTCAAAGTGTGCGATTAATGTCAACACATGTTCTTTATAGGGGATAAGGTTAGGGTGATTCATGTCCCATTCTCCTTGGATTGGTTGATGACTAAGGTTGAATCTCTGAATGCACTTAAGGACTTGATCCCCAAATCTATGGCAACTTTGAGGCCAAAAATGCACGCTTCATATTATGCCATGTTATTTGTACATTTGAAGCAGAGTCTTGTCGTGAAGGGAGTGTGACATCCTTAAGGGGATATGAGTACAACACCTATACCATTGCCGAGTGCATTGGACGCCCCATCAAAAACCAGGGTCCATCTGGATCCTTGTTCAGGTCCGTCATATGGTCTGAATTCTTCACAGTTATTTACCATCATGATGTCTTCATCTGGGAATTCGAACTTCATAGACTGGTAATCATCCACAACTTATTGAGCAAGGTGATCGGCTAGTACACCGCCCTTTATTGCTTTTTGGGTAGTATACTGAATGTCATATTCCATCAGGATCATCTGCCATCTTGCTATTCTCCCAGAGAGGGCAGGCTTCTCGAATATGTATTTTATTGGATCCATATTGGATATTAATAAGGTAGTATGGGTCAGCATATACTGTCTTAGCCGGCGAGCAGCCCATGCCAGAGCGCAACAAGTCTTCTCGAGCAGTGAATATCTTGTTTCACAGTCGGTAAACTTTTTGCTCAAGTAATAAATAACATGCTCTTTTCGTCCAAACTCGTCATGCTGCCCCAACACACACCCCATTGAATTTTCCAAAACAGTTAGATACATGATCAAGGGTCTTCTGTCGACTGGTGGCATTAAAATAGGGGGCTCTTGCAGGTACTCTTTGATATTGTCGAAGGCAGTTTGGCATTCATCATTCTATTTGACTACTTGATCTTTCTTCAATAACTTGAAGATTGGTTCACAAGTAGCTGTCAGGTGATAAATGAATTTGGCAATGTAGTTTAACCGTCCCAAGAATCCTCTGACTTCCTTCTCGGTGCGAGGGGAAGATATTTCTTATATTTCTTTCACCTTGGTAGGATCCACTTCGATACCCTTACTGCTGACGACGAAGCCTAGGATTTTACCGGACCTCACCCCAAATGTGCATTTATTCGGGTTCAACCTCAGCTTATATTGCTTTAACCTCTCAAACAGTTTCTGTAAATGGTCAAGATGTTCCTCTTCAGTTTGAGATCTGGCTATCATGTCGTCCACATAGACCTCTATTTCGTGATGTATCATGTCGTGAAATAGAGCTACCATGGCACGCTGATAGGTTTCCCCAGCGTTCTTCAACCCGAATGGCATAACCTTGTAACAGAATGTGCCCCACTGTGTGACAAAGGTTGTTTTCTCCATGTCCTCAGGCGCCATTTTGATTTGGTTGTAGCCCGAGAAACCGTCCATGAAGGAAAACACCTTATGTTGTGTTGTATTGTCAACCAAAATATCAATATGGGGAAGTGGGAAATCATCCTTAGGGCTTGCCCTATTCAAATCATGGTAGTCCATGCATATTCGCACTTTGCCGTCCTTTTTAGGCACGAGAACAACATTGGCGACCCATTGTGGATAGGAGGTGATGGCCAAGAATCCGGTGTTGAATTGTTTCATGACTTCCGCTTTGATCTTCTTTGACATGTATGGTCGCATGCAACGGACTTTCTGCTTTACCGAAGGGCATTCTTCTTTTGTTGGTAGACGATGGACCACGATATCAACATCCAATCCTGGAATGTCTTCATATGACCAGGAAAATACCTCGACATAATCATGTAGCAACTGAATCAGACGCTTCTTGACACTGGGTTCCAGATTGGCACCCACCTTGACTTCTTTCTTGTCCTCTTCGGTACCTAGGTTAACTGTGTCCACTGGTTCTTCGTGGGGCTGAATGATCCTCTCTTCTTGTTGTAGTAACTTGGCTAATTCCCCTGGCATTTCACAATCTTCCTCACCTTCATCTTTGGCTTGGTAGATTAGATTTTCAGAGTCACAAAAAGCCATAGCAGAATCGTTACCCATGGGATCCCGAATGGATGTAGATCTTCATTTTGAATGTGAGTGTGTGTAAGAGTATATCTATCTTTGAAAGAAATAAAAATGTAAAAAAGAAAAACAAAGAACACAAAGTTTGTATGCGAAACGTCCATGACTCATTGATGGCATATGAAAATGAAGTAACAACCCTTACAAATGGACCGTTGTGTCTTGGGTTAGACACAAGGCTTTAAAAGTCTGAATTGTTTAATTATTACAGGTCTGACAAAATTTAAAGACAATTACTGTTGGATAAAAGTAATTGGGACAAAATCTTTATCTTCTCAGTTGTTAAGTCCTCCATTGACAGTTGGGAAAATCCAATCCTCCAGGTCATAGCTATCCTCATCATCCTCCACTGCGTTGATTTCGTGGTTGCTGATCTTTAAGGGTGGTCCCCCGGCCCGAGCACGACGTACAACTTTCTGGGCTCCTGAAGTGAAACCCAAACCAAATTTATCAGATTTGTATGGGATATCCGGGAGTTGGCCCCAAATAGTACACCCACCTTCTTCAATCAGTGCCTTGGCATCTTTCAGAGAAGACATCTTTAGCGAAGGTCTTGTAATCTTTGGGACTTGGGAAACAACCTTGGTTACTGCCACGGTTGGTGGGACTTCCTTGAGATGCTGAAATGGAGTTTCAATGAATTCACCATCCAATTCCACGTATATGAAGGAGTTTAAATGACTAACCATATATTCCTCTTCTCCATGGACAATAATGATCTTCCCCTTGGTTGGGTATTTCAACATTTGATGTAATGTAGAGGTGACAACACCAGCATTGTGAATCCATGGTCGGCCCAATAAGCAGGAGTAGGAAGGGCGAATTTCCATCACGTAAAAAGTTGAATCAAAGGTCTGGGTTCCAACTTTTATGGGGATGCCCACCTCCCCATACACTATTCTCTTTGAACCGTCGAAGGCCCTTACCACTATATTATTGGGTTTTAAGGTAAAAAATTCACAGTCAAGTCTACCAAGAGCCTTCTTAGGCAACACATTCAAAGGAGAACCAGTATCAACCAAGACATGGGCCAAAGTTGTGCCCCTGCATTCGACAGAGACATGAAATGCCTCGTTGTGCTTCCTCCCTCTAGGTGTCAAGTCAGCATCAGAAAAGCCTAAACCATTGTCAGCGGTTAAACTGGCCACACAGTCTTGGAACTGATCAACAGAGGTTTCTTGTGGTACATGGGAAGTTTTAAGAAATTTCACCAAGGCTTTCGCATGAGCCTTAGAGCGCAACAATAAAGCCAACATGGAAATCTTTGACGATGTCCTCCATAGATGTTTAACCACGTTGTAATCGCTTCTCTTTATAAATTTAAGAATTTCTTTCATCTCCTTTTGGGAGGCCTCGGGGATAGATATTGTTTGTGCCTTCATTCGGACAGGTTCAACCAGAATACTTTTTCCCTGAGTCTCGGTCGACTCGGCGGTAGGAGTGTCAGCAGAGGTAACCAAAGGGATTGTAGTAGTAGTAGTGTCAAGAGGAACAGGAACATGGATGATCACAAGTCCGGTAACAGTCTTCGTAGGAGCAATATCTAGAGAGAAAATTCTTCAACTTCGGGTTATCTTGCTGGTTCCTGCAATGTTGCTGATGTCAGGGTCAGCCTTCTCAGAAATTAAGTCTTCAACAGCCGGCTAATCCTGCTTGACGCCGTGATAGTAAACATCGCCCCCATAATTCCATGGGACAATTTTATCTGATGAGTACGGGGTTGGTCCAGGCATAGTAATTATCAGTGGAGCTACTTTGGGAACTGATGTAATCCTAACGAGCCTTTTGGTGGAGACCCTGGAAGGATTGGCGGAAATGGTTACTATTGAAACATATTTGTAGGGAATGGTTGGAACGAGAGTCTTTTCAAACAAAATCTCTTTGTCATCCATTAGGCGTTGAACATCTGCTTTCAATAAATGATAACTAGTTGGTATGGATAAACAGAAGTGGCAGCCTTCATCATAACCCAGAAATAAATCAGCCTTCAATAGGTTCTTCTTGACGGTCAGGAGAGGAGTAACAAGTTCATCAATAATAGTAACAAACATATCATCTTCAACAACGTTAACACCACGACCATGTTTGGGCATAGGGGTGGTGATAATATTTGGGATCTCAGGAGCATCAAACTCAATTTCTTTTTCTTCAAGAAGGTCTTGCACCTTGTTTTTCAAAGCCTAGCAATTGTTGGTGTCATGGCCTGGACTTTCTGAATGGTATGCACAACGAGCATTAGGATGGTAATGAGGAGAGGTTATGTTAGGATTCTTTGGAGCTTCCTTCAAAGTTACCAGATTAGATCTCAACAAATGTGGCAGGACTTGAGATAGTGTCATATTAATCCGGGTAAATTGTCTTACTGGTCTTTCTGTTCTAGGCTGATCGTTCCTTTGTTGAGTAGGTGCAGGCTTAGGGATTATGACAACCCCTACCATTGGTCGGTGTTTAGTCATATCTTGATTTCTTTGAGGATACATATCACCAACCTTTTTCTTCCCACTAAATGGTTTTCTTACAGTGGCAGAGGATGCGTCTTTTTGGATCTTCCCACTCTTAATCCCATCTTCCACTCTTTCTCCGGTAAAGATTAATTCAGTGAAGCCTGCTGAGGAGCTTCCAATTAAATGATTAAAGAAAGGACCAGACAAGGTACCCAGAAACATGTATACTAACCTTCTTTCGGACAGGGGAGGCTGGACTCTTCCTGCTAAGTCCCTCCATTTCTGAGCGTAGTCTTTGAAACCTTCACTTGAAACCATAGCCATACTCTGGAGTTGAGTACGGGCAAAGGACCAGACAAGGTACCCAGAAACATGTCTACTAATTCTCTTTCGGACAGGGAGGCTGGACTCTTCCTGCTAAGCCCCTCCATTTCTGAGCATAGTCTTTGAAACCTTCACTTGAAACCATAGCCATACTCTGGAGTTGAGTACGGGTAGGGGCAAGGTCTGCGTTATACTGATACTGTTTATAGAAAGCAGCGGCAGGGTCTTCCCAATTATGGATATTGGCCCTTTCCAGTTTATAGAACCAATCAAGCTGAGTCCCAGATAGATTGTCTTGAAATAAATGGACCCACAAATCTCTGTCAGCAGTGTGAGGCTGTATCTTCCTCACATAGGACCGGAGATGCATTTTGGGACACGAAACTCCATCGTATTTAGCGAACACTGGTGCCTTGAATTTTGGAGGAATAACAATCCCAGATACTAAACCCAACTCTTCAAAGTCCAGCCCGAGAACTTTCTGAATCTTCATTGCGCTTAGTCGTTCTTCTAGATGCTTGTATTTGTCGTCGACCGGGGGATACTGCTCTTCAGAGTAATCCTCTTCTTCTTCCTCTTCAGATTCTGGCTCGACAACCGCTTCCTTGCCTTTCCTTTCTTGATTATCTTTTTCACCAGATGATGTTGCAAAGTCTAGGGTCCGTCTGGCTTGTCCTTGGAACCTTCTTCCCATATTCAGAACTCCGGTTATTTTCTTTGCTTTCTTCTTCTTTTCTTCAACCAACAAAGTTTTCAAATTCTCTTGTCCTTTGGTTAGAGTCAAGAACATCTGTTGAAATTGAGCATTCTGCGCCTGAAGGTCTTTTACTGTCTGCTCGAGATCCATCTTACTGAAATAAATAGTAGAAAGATGAGGAGACTTGTTGTAAGAAACCTGCTTATGTTATGATGAATGGTAAATGCATATGCAATGATTTCAAGGAAATTAGAGATTTAAATTTGCTTTAGACCAAAAAGAAACACATGTTATATTAATAAATCAAAGCTTGAGTACATCATGCTTCTTTTGGGCTTACGAAGAAATATAAAAACTCTAAGATAAAAAAGTTGTACGCATCCTCTTTGGTGCGATGTAGGTGTTCATGTTCCGCTCCTCATAAAGTTGCTTAGTGAGTTCCAAAATCTTCTTCTTGCTGGCGTAAAACTGGGCCTCGAAAGTGTCTTGCTCCCCCTTAAGCTGTATCCAATCCCTTTGTAAATCTTCAAGAGAGGTGGGCATGTCAGGATGCAAGATAGTGTATGGAACATCTCCTTCCACAACAGGATCTATGATCACCGGGAGAATGGATGGGTAAGGCATCATAAGACTTTAAGCACAAGCTCGTACCCATTTGAGGTAAGGCTCAAGAGGGATGGATTCTTATGCCCCAATGTCTTGCTATCTACCTTTTTCAACATCCTCCAAGCTCGGATAAATCTCTGGCGATGACCTTGATCGTCGTTCTCGTAGTCAAAAACCAAACCTTGAATGAGCATCTCATGTGGGCCATCCTTTTGGGCATAACAATTTGTCTTAAGGCTAAGCAGGGGTTGTAGGTGATACCTCCCCTAATGCCAAGTAAGGGGACATTAGGGAATTCTCCATAATGGTCAACAATAGTAACATTCTCTATAGACCGAGAACACCAATGAATGTCTGAATGTTTGAGTGTCATCAACCTATGTGACCACCTTGAACCTTGCTCGTTCTTCAATACAGATTGGGGAAGATGCAAAATAAACCATCTTGCCAAGAGAGGAGTACAACACATAAGAATACCTCTTTTCCTCATAGTGCGAGTGTGAAAAGAATGTAGGATGTCTCCTAGCAAAGTAGGCACCGGGTTACGAGACATGAAGATTTTGACGGTGTTCACATCTATGAGTTGGTCAGAGTTTGGAAACAAAACCACCCCATAGATGAAGAGAGCCACAATTTCCTTAAAAGCTTGCAAATCTAAAGAGTTCCAATAGTTTTGGGCTTTCTCAAACAAGAACTTTACTAGGAAACCTTTGACACCACTCCTTGTTTCCTAATTAGTTGTGATATCAGATGATTGCAAGTGTAGAGCTTGAGCAATCTCTTATGGTGTTGGATCTCTTTCTGTATCGTTGAAAGGTAGTTGATTGAGGATAGGAATCCTCAAGAGTTGGGAGAATTCTTCCAAAGTTGGCACAAGTTGATAATCGGGAAATGTGAAGCAATGGTGTAAAGGATCAAAGAACTGGAAGAGCACCTTAATCATGTCTTCATCAGTGTTAGAGGCAACCAAGTTTAGTAGGCAACCATGTCTTTCGGTAAATGGAGAATTTCCAGGAATCCTTGATGCTAGCTCTTTAAGTTGAGGAGGGATCCTTACAAGATTGACTTGAATAGTTTTCCTGCGAATAGAATCCATGTCCTATAAAACAGAACAAAGATAAATCCCAAGATCCTTGAAATGGTTAGTGAATATGAGTATGATGTTATGATGTTTATGATGTTATGTACAAGTAAATATAAACAAAGCAAATAAGTCCTTAGGTTTAGGCTTGAATGGAGTCTCATAGATAAGTACCCTCTTGAATTTCAGTTGGCTCAAACCTGTCCTAGTAATAGTAACCAGGTTTTAAGAAGCTCAATATCACCAGTTTGTTTCTTCGGGCATTGTTTCAGCACAAGCCTCTTAAATGGCGACCGAAATATCCCAAAAAACCAAACCTCAATGAGTGTAGTATCGAGTATCTACCAACTTCGGACTGCACCAAAGCCGGTCATCTCACTACGTCCTAATGGCCAAGTTGGTCAAGTAAAGGTTCTAAAAGTTCATTAGTGCTTCATGACATCACTCAGCGGCCCTGTATTCTACTTGACTACTCAAGGGCTACCGGTACCCACAAATATGTCGCACTAACGTAGCTATTACTTAGACCATGTCAGTATACCCCACACAGTTTCCACAATGTATTGCTACTTACCTATAAGGTATCCCAAATCTGGGTAGAGGATTCAAACCCAAACAAAGAACCATAATGTAAAGCATACAAGTCAAATAATGAAAGCAAGTAGATGTGATCTAACCCTAAGGTAACCCCACTTTTAAAATTCTCCCCACCAGAGTCGTCAGTTATGTGATACGGTGGGAGAGCTGACTTGGGTGTTTTGCGTTTAATCGCAAATGTTGCCGTTAGCAAGAGTCGCCACCGATTTTTCTTTTATCCAAAAGGAAAGGTGAAAAAGCACAGGAAAGACCTTTGAGATTTTTTCTTGAGTTCAGGGGGTAGATTATGAAAAGGGAAGGTATTAGCACCCTTTTCATCCATGGTTTTCCATGGGCTCTTAGTTACTTGCTAGATCACTTGCTTTTGTTTGAAAATGTGCTTTGTGTGGTTTTTTGAAAGTATTTTGTCAAGAGGCCTTTGTCTAGGCAAACTTTTGTAATGATTCTCGTTCGTAAGAATGTATACAAAGGTATTGATCTTTTGAAAATGTTTTCAAGTTTGAAAGGTGTTTTGAAAGTGTAAGTGTTTGTTTTTTCGAAAATAGTAAGGATGTTTTGTTTTGAAATTGAGCAAGTAACTAGGAACATTCTACCTACTCAAAAGTCTTTCATGTTCATTTCCTTTTTCCTTTTACATTGTTATCTTACCATTGATTTGGTAAGTAACCCTATCTTTGGATGTAAAAGGGACAGGCGTGGGTCATCGTATAACCATGATTAGCAATGTTGCAAGATATCTTTAGCATTTTTTTTCTTTAGGGACTAAGATCATTTTGAAAGGCAACATAGGTAGCATCATCGAGGGACTATCATCTTGTGTTTTGCTTGTCTTTGCTAAGATACCTCACATGCGTAATATGGCCATTTTTTGTAAGGCAACCAAGTGGATTTACCCTAGGGGTGTTTGTGTGCAAGTGGATTGATTTTCATGCTTGATTTATCTTTGATTAGGATTTGCTATTGATTGGTTTTAGTCTTTCCATACAAAACCCTAATTACTAGCATTTGTATATAAAGCATAAATTGCGGAAATTAAAATTACCATGCTATTACAATACTTAGGGGAGGGGGCGTACAAATTACAAATGGGGAATATTGCAAGAAAATTAAAACTAATTAATTATTACAACCATATTGAAATTGAATAAATGTACAAAATAAATAAATAAAGTGCAAGAATGCAAATGTAAAAAAAGAAAATGTAATTTTAGTTTGATTTTTTATGTAAAGGGATTTCTAACCTAATTTGAAGAAGATGATTAATTAAAAATAAACAAAATTAAGTTTAAACTAATTAAGGAAGAAATTAAGTTAAAAATATTTTTTAGGGTTTTTATGAAAAAAGGTTTTAAGTTAAATAATAATAAAAATGAAAATTAAATAATTAAAAGAAACCTAAATTCTAAGTTAATTTTAATTAAGAAAATAAAATAATTATTAAACCTAAGTCTAAATATTTAATTATTTAAAATAGAAATTGATTTGTTAAAAGAAAAATGTTTTTTAGTCCCTTTTTTGTTTTTATAAAGAAAATAAAATAAATAAGTGTAAATAATAATAAAAATAGTTTTGGATTTTTTACTAATGAAAATAAAAATAATATTATTATTAATAATAATAATAATAAAAAGAAAATATGAAATGAAAATAAAAAAAATGAAATAATGAAGAAAATAATGGGCCAGGGGTGCAAAAGTAAGGCCCAATGATCTAGGGTCCAGGCGTTGCAAGCTTGTGACAAAAAGAGAGAAAAAATATGAAAAAATGAGAAAAAGTGACAGCCCTGGGGCTTGAACCCACGCCCTAAGCATGAAATGCACGCTCCCTTACCACTGGGGTGACTATACATCCGTTAATTTAACTGAAATAATAAATACATAATACAAAACAAGTTCCAGAAATGGACTTCATCTTCAACCTCTAGCCTAGGTTCCTGTAACTCACTCATTTCTCATCCATTCACAAAACTTCCAACATCAAACTTGTTAGAAATTTCATCACGATTATGAATATGTAAATAACTTAAGCTAATTCTCAAAGATGAGCATGAATTTCTAAATTACCAAATTCTGACCTAAATATTTTAGAAAGTTCAAACTCAAAATTCTCCTAGCTCAATCAAAATAAATGAAATCTACAGATATGTATAGTTTTAGGGCAATGATGTCTATATTTTATCTTCACAAATGCAAGCCTAATACTGCCTAAATATGAAGATATAAGTTCAAGAAAAATACCTAAAAACTGGAAATCGTAAAATGCAAATGGGCTTGATTCAAGGTGCTGCAATGTTCAGGTTAGTTTCCTCAAGTTCCCAGGAAGCTAATGCAATGATTAGCTTGAGCAATGGGTGGCTGAAATGGTCTGGAGAAGTCAACTTGCAGAGCTCTGTTTTTGGTTATGGAGGTTGATGAAGATGGAGTTACAGTTATGAAACAGGGTCAGGGATGGTTTATATTTGATGTAAGGAAGCTTTAGGAATGAATTTGAGGAAAACGCACGAGGGAAATGAGAGATACAAGTTTAAGGTCAAAACTGTGTATCAATGGAGTTTTTTGTGCAATTTCTGGCTAGAGGGAGTTTGGGAGTGTTTCAAGGTGCTTAAGCTCGTGTCCTAGCTCACAAATAGTGACTCTACTTATAAGCAACAAGTTTGGAGACTTGTTGTTGATCAGAATTCAAAATCACAAGTTTATGCATAACATGTGATTTTTGAGAAATTCAAGTGTCAAAGCCTTGTGTACTTGCTTAGATAGAGTGGTTATGCTTTAAACATACTTGCTTCTGACTTTGTGGATGGAGTGTGATCAGAGGGAATAAGTTAGAGGCTCAAGAATGGACTTTATGCAAAAAGCTTGCTTTACAAGAATGGCAATGTTAACTTTGTGCCATTAATGGAAATACAACTTGGATAATGGCTCAATTGCTTGGATCAAAGCTCTAACAGTTGTGTAAACATTCAATTATGGAGTGACAAACAAGTTTGAGACATTTAAAGCAAAGATTATGCAGCCTAGCATGGATTTGGTTCATGTGTTCATCAAATATGACTTGCAATTCAAGTTTGAAAACCCTAACTTCCTCTCTTTGATTCTCCCTGCTCAAGAATGATATGAAGGAGTTCTTGGACATTTTGGAAATCTTGTAATGTGATATACAACCCTTCTTTGAATCACTTTTGAAAATTCCCCTTGGAACTATGTGAAAAATTGCCATGAAGTTAGGTCAAAATCCTGCCTAAACTAGGGCAAAATTTTACTAAGTTTCCAAGTTTCATGAACATGTATTCACAAAATCATAACTTGAAATAAATATATTTCTATGAGAAGTTGTGTTCATAAATGTTTTAGGTCTCATTGATATCTACAACTTTCATGTTGAAAGTTTCCTTTGAATCATCTTGCATCATGGTGAAAAATTGGCTCAAAGTTATGAAAAAATATGAAGTTTTCAACACTTAGAAAAATTTCTAAGTTTAGAAATTTTGACTTTTCAAATTGAAATCTTGAATTTTTGATTTATTGATAAATAAGTTTCATATTTTGACATGTTTTGATGAATTGTGATCTTTAACACTTGATTTTGACCAAAAAGTCAAAGTTTGACTTTTCAATGTACAATTGACTTTTGATCAGTTGACTGGAAGTTCACTATCAATCCAATTGATCTTGAGAAATGTTTTGAGTCATGCCATTAGGTAAAAATGGTGCAATTGAACTCTTGAGATCATGCCTCAAACCACTTAACCATTTGCTAGGTCAAAATTCAGAAATTGCCCTTTCCTAGTCAAAACCGTAATTTTGACCATTTTGCCCTTTTGATGATTTGATCAAATTTCTTGAGGAATTATGGTCCAAACTTGATAAAATGATACATATGAGTTTATAATGTTGATGTGGATAAAAAACTTATGAAGTTTAACTGTAAATTGGCCATAGTTGACTTTTTCCCCAATACAACTGATTTTTAGGTCAACTGCTCAATTTGACTGAGCAAAAATGTGATCCAAGGCTTGAAACTTGACATGAATAATCTTGAGGGTCCATAATGATCCATGAAAGTCATATGAGGCATTGAAAGTTCAATTATCCTTGTGTAATCCCAAACCCTAATTTGGGTCATCAGTGCTTAAGGAGGTGTCTTGAGTTGATCAACCCTAGTGCGGTCTTGAACCAAGAGAGATCTTTGTGAGAAAATATATTGGTAAGTGAGAGGCCAAATTTTGGGGTACAACAGTAACCAAATAGTCCAAATATCGTTAAAGCATTTTATGGTTCATGTTGATTATTAGGTGTCTTGAAAGAGAAAAGAAAAGCTCAAGTGAACAAAATAAAAATGGCATGAAATATAATGCTTAAAGTAAATGGTACATAAAGCATAAAAATAAAAGCATAAAGTAAAAACAATTTAATAATTAGTGGTTAGTTGGATGACCATCTTGAAACTTGCATTTGGAAATCATTATAGGATTGGTAGAACCAAAGCCTCCACACAACAAGTTGCATTTGTTTTTTGTCAAGTATATCATCCATTTGAAATCCTCAAAAGTACCATTCAATGATCAACGATATTTAAGTGATCCGTGTTGACCAAAAGTGTTGTAGACCCATTAGAGGATTGGTAGAACCAAAGCCTCCACACAATGAATCTCAAGGTTATTGGATAAAAGATATGAAATTAACATACTTGGGCTTGCAAACATAGGTTTGGGCCACGAATGATCATTTATTCGAATCAGGACAAAATTTAGCGCTATGTTAAGCAATCGTAAGTAGACTTATATAGAAGTCGCACCTATTTTGAGGCTGGTCAATAGCAATCTATGCACCATTTATTTTGAGACATGATATAAAGATCATGCTCCAATAAAACTTAGTGCAATAAGAAAAGGACAAGATGAAGAAGGGTGGGAAAGAATATAAACCACATTTGAATTAAAATTTAATCAAACTATTATTAAAATCATTCATCCATTTTTATGGAGTTAGACTCAACACCATGGATCCAATGATGTTAATAAAGTTCATGATCAAAAATTCAACCCAAGATCAGCCAGAAAATAATCACAAAATAATATTGCATTTAATATATACATTAAAAAAAGGTTTTTAAAATGTTTTAAAGTAGAAATAAAAGAGAAAAATATCAACCATGTTCAAATCAATCAAGAAAATGAAGTAAGACAATAGAAAAATCAAAAATGAACTCAAATATTTTTATAAATTTTTTGATAATTTTTTAAAGTCAGAAACTATTTTTAAAATTAAAAGAAATGAGTAAAATAACCTAAAAATTGATAAAAAATACTAAAGTCAGAAATAAAAAATGAATGAGGTCACCAATATTTGTCACAATATCATTGGATCATTCCATGTTTTTTTCAGAATTTAAAAATGCATAAAAGTATTTTTAAACATTTAAAACAATTCAAATAAAGTGAAAATTTATAAAAAATATCAAAATACAAAATAAAATTGTGAAAAAATAAAAATCAGAGAGAGAAAAATAAAAAATATTTTTCATAATTTTTTCAGATTTTTTGGACTAAAAATGAATTTTCTATGATTTTTTGAAGTTTAAAACAATTAAAATAAAAATCAGAAAATAAAATATCAAACCAAAAAAATATGGGCCATCTGATCATTGTCAAAACGCGATAGTAAACAAATCAAGTGGACCTGGCGCGCTATGCACGTTATGGACTTTACTAAATATCACACCAGATCCAACATTTTTAAAATAAAGCAACTTAAAATGTGGCGCGTTGGATGGAGTCTGACTCACAAAAGTAATCAGATCCAAGGGCTCCTGAGGCACGCACATGGTAAGGCAAGCATATTGTAACCATTTCAAAAAAATAACGTGGCCTCATGTCATTGGTTGAAGACGGACATGTCATCATCTTGAACCTCCATCCATCCCCAAATTGAATCCTTCAAACTATAAAATTAACAAACCAGACTGGTACCATTAGATTTGTCTCTTCCAGATGATTCTAATGGTACCATCGCGCAAAATTTATATAAATTTTGCAAGGATTTGTTTGAAGAAAACCAAAAAAAATAGCGAGCACGAAAATCTGGGATATCTCACTCAATTCTCAATGAAATTGCAAACTATAAAGAGCACGAGGATCAGAAGAATACAAGGAGTGGATGAGTCTTTTATTTGAATCCATTTGGCCAAGAAATCTACCTGAACGAAGTGGTGAAAAGTTGCTCTGAAAATGGACTTCTACAGATTAATCTAGGTCACAATTCTTGGAGGTAATTGTATGGTTAGCTTCAGGGAAGATCAAGGAAGGTGAATTGATAGGAAAATTGGATTGAAAAAGGCTTGAACACTGATTTCGAAGTTACATAAAAATGATTTATGGAGCAAGTTTGGCAGGGTGATTTTGACTGTTCAAGCTTGAGAAAATGAATGGGATAGCTCATGTATTTATAAGAGAAGCAAATGGGATCAAAAGAAAGGGTGAATGATGCATTTTGGAGGGAATTCGTGTGGAGATTGGACACGAGTGAAGTGTGATCTCATTTTCACCAAAACCCATCCAATCTTTGTGTTTTGAGGTGCTAAACACTTCTGGCAAGTTGGTTAATCAAGTTTAAATCAAAAACATGCACAAATCTTGTGATTAGAGGCCACATTATGGATTTCAAAATTCTGACTTGGTAAGAAATTCAGTTTCAAGTTACCAATTTCAAAACAATGGCATTCTCAGCTCAAGGGGTCTTAAGGAATGATTCTTGATGCTTTAGAAAGATGTGGTTACAAGCCTTGCAATGGAAAAATAATGGAATCAAATGGATGTTTGAGCTGAAAGTTGCAATGAGTCAAAGTTAGGAAAAAGAAGTTGACTTTCCATACTTAGAAATATTTCAAGTTTTTCTTCAAATGTGACCTATAATGTTTTGCATCCAAACATGGTCTTCCACCTAGAATTTGATCTTGACCAAAAAATATGTCATGAAATAGACCTCTTGAATGACATTTTGAGACTTGAACCATTCAAAATCTCCAAAAATTGAGAGAGTTATGAATTGTTGAAGTTCGCAAAAAATCATGAAATGACCTATAATTGTTTGTATCCTTAGGGCATCTTCCATCCATTTTCTCACTTTGCATATAAAATAAGGAATAAATTTCACATCCTCAAGATAATTATGGAAAAAGAGTGGGATCAAGGTGATAAAAATTGACCAAGTTATGATCATTTGAAGTCACACATGGGAAATTGGGGGTTCATCTGGAGGACTTGTAATCTTTCTTCTTCATCAAGTTTATTCCACATGAAAACTCCTTGAAAATTTTGAAGTGAATTATTAATAAACCTTTAAAGAGAATGATGTTTTTTTAATAACTCAAAAATACCAAAAGATGAGCAATATATACTTCTTTGAAGTTCAAAACCCTAGCTCCTAGATCAAGAAAGTGCCTTGAGGAACTTTGACAATTTTGATCAACCTTCTTGTACCAACACTTTTGATTTGTAGATAGAAGTTATTGAGGATGGTAATAGGAACTCATAGCAACCAAAACCACTTCCATATCTTGATAATTGAGAGAAATATGCACTTGTGACCAATGGGAACAAAGCCTTGTCCAACCATGACAACTTCTTCAATCAACCCCTTGTACTTTTGAATCAATTTTGATAACTTTGAAATATGGTGAACCAAAATAAACCTTGACATGCCATTTCTTCCAAAACAACTTCAATGGTGAGTTTTGAGCTTATCAAGCTTTATTGAATAGGGCATGGAAATAAACTCATGAACCCATGGATCCACTTACTAAGCCATATTGCCTATACCTACATTATTAACAAATAAGACAAACCAACATTGCATTTTATTAATTAAAAGGAAAGTAAAAAAAAAACATGCATGATCACAAAAGAAAAAGAAATCATGTTGCTTGGTGATTCCTCAAAGAGCAAAGTTAAAGATAGGGAGGAGAACCAAAAGCCCTAATGTGATCTTGTTGTGATTGAATCAATATGGTATAATAGGGATCTTAGGGGCAAAAATAGGGGTACAACAAGGAGGAAAAGAACAAAGACTTTTTGAGTAGGTAGATTGCTCATAATTGCTTGCTCACAAACAAAACCATTTCCATAGCTCACACTTTCAAAACATTTGTCAAAATAAACATTTTGTATACATTCTCAACGATACGAGAATCATTACAAAACGACCTTACATTGGCATTTTCAAACATCTTTCCAAAAACACTCCCTTTCAATGAATATTTTCATAACCAACACTTTGTATACATTCTCAGTGATACGAGAATCATTGCAAAGTTTTCCAAATGAAGGCGTTTTCAAAATATTTTCAAACAAACACATTCACAAAAGCATTTCAAAAGTGATCAAGAAATTAAGAGCCCGTAGATAACAACAGATGAAAAGGGTGCTAACACCTTCCCTTTTCATAACCTACCCCCCGAAATCAAGAAAATTCCCAAAAGGTATTTCCTGTTCTTTTCACCCTTTCCTTTATTGGATAAAATAAAAGTCGATGGCGACTCTTGCTATCCGCAACATTTGTGAAAAACTAAAAGTGGGGTTACCTTAAGAGTTAAATCACCTTTATTTGCTTTATTTTGTTTGCCTTTTTTGCTTTACATTTATGGGTAATGCTTGGGTTTATTACTTGGAAAATCCTATACCCGAATTTGGGGCATATTAGGTAAGTAGCAATAGATCGTGGGGACTATGCAACATGATACCGACAAGGATGAAGCGATGGCTACGTTAGTGTAACACATTTGTTGGTACCAGTGTCCCTTGAGTCTAATCAAGGAGAATATGGGGCCGATGTGCAGTGTCATGAAGCACTAACTAACCGTAGAACCTTAGTTGAACAACTTGGCCATTAGATAATAGTGAGATAGCTGACTTTGGTACAAGACTAAAGTTGGTTGATACTCGATACTACACTCATTGAGACCATACTTTTTGGATATTTGGTCACTAATAAAGAAGCTTATGCTAAACAATGCCCAATGAAGAAAGATCAGTGATATTGAGATTCCTTAGAACCCGGTTACTTTTTTAGGACATGTTGAACCAACTAAACTTCAAGAGGGTATTCACCTATAAACCCCATGCAAGCCTAAACCTAAGGCCTTGTGTGCTTGTTTGTGTGTAATTATTTGTTCATAAACATCATGACATCATGCCATAGCATTTTCACTAACCATTTCAAGGACCTATGGATTTATCTTTGTTCTATTTTGTATGATATGGCTTCCACTCGTAGAAATACCATCCGAATCAACTTCATAAGGGTACCTCCTCAACTCAAAGAGTTAGAATCAAGGGTTCCTGAAGATTCTCCCTTCACCAAAAGATATGGTCGACTTCTCAATCTAGTTACCTCAAGCTTTGAAGAAGACATGATAAGGGTACTCTTTCAGTTCTTTGATCCTATGCATCATTGTTTCACCTTTCTCGACTATCTACTAGTGCCCATAATGGAAGAATTTTCTTAACTATTGGGGATACCAGTCTTTGATCAAGTTCCATTCACTGGTTTAGAGGAGACTCCAAATCTTGAGTTTATTGCCAAAGCCTTACATTTGAAGAGTTCTGACATTGTAGCTAATTGGGAGACAAGAAGTGGGGTCAAAGGCTTTTTGGCTAAATTCCTGATAGATAAGGCTAAACTATTTTGGGATGCTATGGATTTTCAAGATTTTGAGGAGATCTTGGATCTTCTAATCTATGGGTTGGTTCTTTTTCCTAACCCGGACCAACTCATAGATGTGAATGCTGTCAAAATTTTCCTTACTCGTAATCTCATGCCTACTTTGCTTGGAGACATTCTACATTGTCTTCACACTCGTACCATGAGGAAGAGAGGGGCTCTTATGTGTTGCATTCTGTTGCTGTTTAGGTTGTTTATTTCGCAATTTCCTCGATCAGTATTGAGGAATGAGCAAAGCTTAATGTGGTCTCAAAGGCTGATGTCACTTTCTCATGCAGATATCCATTGGTGCTCTCGTTCTCAAGAAGACATCACTATCATTTACCATTGTGGGGAGTTCCCTAATGTTCCACTTTTGGGCATTAGGGGAGGTATTACTTACAACCCGTCTCTAGCTCTACCCAATTTGGCTACGCTCGAAGAGATGGCCCCCACGATGCACTCATTCAAGGTATTATATTCGACTACGAGAATGATATCCAAGGTTATCATCGGAGGTTTGTACATGCTCCGGGCATGGTAAGCAAGGTTGATAGCAAGACTTTGGGGAATAAGAATTCCATCCCTCTTGAACCTTATCTCAAATGGGTGCGAGCTCGTTCTCAGAGTCTCATGGTGCCATATCCTGCTATCTTACCAATAGTTGTGGAGCCTGTTACCGAGAGAGATATTCCTTACACCATTCTACATTCGGACATGCCTACCGAATTCAAGGAATTGCAGAGATTGTGGATTCAACTCAAGGGGGAACGAGACACCTTTGAAGTCCGATTCTTTGCAAGCAAGAAGAAAGTGTTGGAGCTTACAAAGCAACTTCACGAGGAGAAAAGCCTGAATACCTACATCGACACAAAGAGGAAGCGTCCATGGGAGACCTAAGTTATTTTGTTTTAGGATTTCATTTTGTTGTCTCTTTGAGACCTTTTTGCTTTTTCATTGTAATCCCAAGGGGAAGATATAATCTTTGAACTTATTAATACAATTGTTGTGTTTGTTTCTTTTAGCTAGAAAATATAAATTCCTTAAGGTCCTCGAAAATATTGCATCCGCATAGCATGCATCATATCATAAGTAGGTTTTTCGATATAGGTTTCCTCATCTTTTTACTGTTTATTTTAGTATAAGATGGCTCTAGAGCAAACTATCAAAGATCTGAAGACTCAACACACACAGTTCCAAGAGACTCTCCTCAACCTAGCCAAAGGTCAGCAAGAAATGATGGCACTCCTTGTCACCAATAAGAAGACTAAGAAGACAATCAAGAAGAGGAAGCTAGAAATACTAGAGTTCAGGGAGGAAATAACCAAGCTACTGAGGACGAAGACTATTCCGAGGAGTAATACCCATCGGCGGGTGATAAGTACAAACAACTCAAAGACCGACTCAAGGCTATGGAGATCCAAATAGTGTTTGGTTTGGACTTTGGAGACTTAGGTCTAGTCCCTGAGGTGGTCATTCGCCACAAATTCAAAGTCTCTGTCTTTTCCAAATACGACGGAGCCTCTTGTCCAAAGATGCATCTGAGGTCTTATGTCCCCAAGATTCAACCGCACATCGCTGATAGAAAGTCATGGGTGCACTTATTCCAAGAAAGCTTACCTGGAACACAGTTGGAATGGTTCTATCAACTTGAGGGGACTAATATCCACACTTGGGAGGATCTAGCTGCTGCCTTCTACAAGAAATACCAATAAGACGCTGATCTTGCACCAACTCGCATGCAGTTGCAGAATATGACTATGGGTTCAAATGAATGCTTCAAAGAGTATGCTCAAAAGTGGAGGGACCTAGCTGGAAGGGTGCAACCCCCACTGACTGACAAAGAATTAATGGACATGTTTATGGGCACTTTGACTGGTCCATTCTTTAATTTGCTGATTAAGAGTTCTTCGTCAGGGTTTACTGAGTTGATCTTGACTGACGAGCGAGTTGAAAGTGGAATCAAAAGTGGAAAGATCCACATGGCCTCAACCTCTAATGTTATAAAGAAACCTTTTGTGGGTAAGAAAGAGACTAATGTTGTTTATGGACAAAGGAGCCGTGTCAAGAATGATTGTCATCAGTCGGTAGGAGCTGTATTGATTTTGAACCTAACCCCAGTTCAACGACCACAACAATCAAACAATCAACAAAGACCAGATGCCCCAAGAGGGAATTCACTAGAATCAACATGCCACTATCTCAAGCTTTACAATATCTATTGAAGGAGGATTTGGTAACTCTACGAAATCCTCCTCCAAATCCCAATATTTCCTCTCCCAAATATAATTTGAATGTGAAATGCGCTTATCATTCAAATAGTCATGGCCATGACACAAACAACTGTTGGGAATTGAAGAACAAGATCCAAGATTTAATTGATAAAAAGGTGATTGAGTTTTCCCCTCCACAAACCCCTAATGTAATTACTGCTCTCATGCCCAGTCATGGTAAAAATGCCAATGCCATTGAAGATGTCTCGTTTGTCTCCGCCATCAGTGATTTGACAACTCCCTTATTGACTGTTAAGAAGAACCTACAGAGAACCAGTTTATTCCCTGGCTACCTTGAAAATTGCTACCTTTGCGCTTTT
Organism: Vicia faba; assembly: GCA_948472305.1. Classification (NCBI taxonomy): domain Eukaryota; kingdom Viridiplantae; phylum Streptophyta; class Magnoliopsida; order Fabales; family Fabaceae; genus Vicia; species Vicia faba. The sequence continues at coordinate 1,258,948,949 of OX451739.1, read as the reverse complement.
GAAGTTAATGGCTGTATATGGCTGAAGAAAGGCATCCAACGCCTGATTGATAGCCGTGAAATTTTTTCCGAGAAGAATCCATCCATTAAGAGTTTTCCTGAAAGTATACCTCAAGATGTTTCCATAATCACCATTGCAAATACTCCTATTAGGATCACTTCTAAAGGGCCTATAAGGATTTCTGCTGAGCCAATAGTAACTACCTTGATTATTACTACACTGGGGTCAGTCCCCTATACCTCTAACAAAGCTGTACCTTGGAACTATGGGGAAGAATTTTATCATCATAGCATCAAGCAAGAGCCATGAATTGCTAGAAGTGATGGACTTGAAATTACAAACATTACTGGAACTAGTAAGGCCACTAGGACAGGAAGGGTCTTCTCTCCGGAGATCTCTCCTCCAACAACTACAACAAAACATGTTCGTATTCCTGCTGCTAGACCAACTACTAATATCCGAGATAAAGAGAAAGTTGTTGAGCCTGCCCTGACGGAGGTACCCTCAAAAGAAGTGACAATTGAAGACCCATCTAGACAAGAGATGGAAGAAATTATGAAAATCATCTGAAAAAGTGATTACAAAATAGTGGAACAACTAGGGCAGACACCCTCAAAGATATCTATGTTATCCTTGTTGTTATGCTCCGACGCACATGCCTAAGCTCTGCTGAAATTCTTGAAAATTCCCATGTACTACAAGAGACCACTGCGGATCAATTTGAGAACTGTGTTGCAAGCCTAACTGCTGATAATGGCTTGGGATTTTCTGATGCAGATTTGACTCCAGCGGGGAAGAATCACAACAAGGCTCTCCACATCTATATTGAATGCAAAGGCACCACTCTGGCGCATGTATTGGTAGATACTGCGTCCTCCCTCAATGTCTTACCTAAAGGAGCTTTGGATAGACTGGACTACGATGGACTAGTGTTGAAACCCAGTGATATTATAGTAAGGGCCTTTGATAGTTCTAAAAGAATGGTCCACGGAGAGGTTGATCTCTCGATCAAGGTGGGGTATCAAGTCTTCAACTCAATGTTTTATGTAATGGATATCCGCCCCGCCTACTCTTGCTTGCTAGGATGTCACAGTTTGTGGAGAGGAAGAATATATGGTCAGTCATTTGAATTCTTTCAAATACGTTGAAATGGATGGAAAATTCATTGAAAACCCCTATCAAGCATTTGAGATAATCCCTCCAATAATTGTTGTTGCTAAAGCTATACCTGCTACCCCAAGAATGGCCCCCTGAAGGATGCTAGGGCTGTTATAGAAGATGGAGGCTGCACTAATCTGGGGACAACTTCCTGACATTCCCTACAAATCTGACAAATTTGGGTTGGGTTTTACTTAAAAGGCTCAGAAAGAGGTTAGACACGCTCGTGCTGGTGGACCACCTCTACGTATTAGTAGCAATTAAGTCAATGCTCTTAAGGATACTGATAGTGATGGTGACTTGGACGACTGGATATTCCAACTGATGATAGTGGACTCAACAACTGGAGAGCCAAAGACTTCATCTCAATCTCCTTCAACCAGGAGTAATTTCTATTTCCTGTTTTTATTGCTTTAAGAAATTTGTCTGTATAATTTTCTTCAAAACAATGACTTTAAACCATGTGCCTTGCCTGGGGCACAATGGTCCATTTGTTAAGGGTTTGTCATTGCATATATCATATGCTCATTTAATGAAAATCATTGGACTATTTTGCATTCAAATTTTGCGTTATTTATCTTTATTTTACTTTACTGTATTTTCAAAAATAGCCATGTGATCTTACATGCACACACACACACATTTACAGATCCACATCCACTCTGGATCTCATTGACAAAAATTCTGCTATTGCCATTTATGACTTCGAAAATCCAATCTATCAAGCCAAAGACGAAGGTGAAGAAGATTGTGAGATACCTGGAGAACTCACCAGACTCCTGATACAAGAAGAAAAGGCCATCAAACCGCAAGAAGAACCGGTCGAAGTGATAAACTTGGGTACTGAGGCAGATAAGAAAGAAGTCAAGATCGGCGCCAACTTGGAAGACAATGTCAAGAGCAGATTGGTTTAGATGTTGCATGATTATGTTGAGGCATTCGCCTAGTCATATAAAGACATTCCAGGGCTCGATACTGATATGGTGGTTCATCGTCTGCCAATGAGAGAGGGTTGTTCTCCAATCAAACAAAAGATTCGTCGCATGTGCCCTGATATGTTCGAGAAGATCAAGGTTGAGGTAATGAAACAGTTCAATGCGGATTTCTTGGCAGTGACATCGTATCCCCAATGGGTTGCAAATTTTGTTCCAGTGCCGAAGAAAGACGGTAAGGTCCTTATGTGCATAGACTATAGGGATTTAAATAGGACGAGTCCCAAAGACGACTTCCCACTACCGCATATTGATGCCTTAGTTGACAACACTGCTCAACACAATGTGTTTTGCTTCATGGATGGCTTCTCGGGTTACAACCAAATCAAAATGGTGCCCGAAGACATGGAGAAGACTACTTTTGTCACACAGCGGGGCACCTTCTGTTATAAAGTCATGCTGTTTTGGCTGAAAAACGCAAATGCAACTTATTAACGGGCTATGGTGGATCTATTTCATGACATGATTCATCATGAGATAGAAGTATATGTTGATGACATGATATCAAGATCCCAAACTGAGGAAGATCACCTTGATCATCTACATAAGCTGCTTGAAATACTGAGGAAGTACAAGCTGAGGTTGAATCCCAACAAATGCATCTTTGGGGTAAGGTCTGGTAAGCTCATAGGCTTTTCCGTCAGTGGTAAAGGAATTGAGGTTAACCCCGCAAAGGTCAAGGATATCCAAGAAATGCCAACTCCCAATACTCAGAAGAAGGTCAGAGGTTTTCTAGGACGACTAAACTACATTGCCGGATTCATCTCTCACTTGACTGCTACTTGTGAGCAATCTTCAAACTGTTGAAGAAATATCAAGTAGTCAGATGGAATGATGACAGCCAAAAAGATTTTTAAAAAATCAAGGAATACTTACAAGAACCACCAATTCTGATGCCACCTGTTGAAGGAAGACCTATGATCATGTACTTAACCATGTTAGATAATTCAATGGGGTGTGTGTTGGGGAAGCATGACAAGTCTGGTCGAAAAGAGCATGCAATATACTACATTAGCAAAATGTTTACTGACTGTGAAACAAGATATTCACTGCTCAAGAAAACTTGTTGCGCTTTGGCATGGGCTTCTCCCCGACTAAGACATTATATGTTTACTCACACCACTCTACCGATCTCTAAGATGGATCCGATCAAGTACATCTCCGAGAAGCTAACTCTCACCGAAGAATAGCCCGATGGAAAATGATCTCAACTGAATACAACATCCAATATACTACACAAAAAGCAATAAAAGGAAGTGTGCTAGCAGATCATTTGGAACATCAAGCTGTGGACGATTACCAATATATGAACTTTGAATTCCCGGACAAGAATATCAAGCTAATTGCAGATTGTGAAAATCCTGGACCGTATGAAGGACCTAAACAAGGATCCCGATGGACTATGGTTTTTGATGGAGCTTCCAACGCTCTTGGTAATGGAATTGGTGCAATTATTATTTCTCCCGAAGGTTTCCCTACTCCTTTCACTGCTAGACTTTGCTTCTACTGTACTAACAACATGGCTGAGCACGAGGCATGCATCTTGGGTCTTAAAGATGCTATTGACCTAAGAGTCAAATTCTTAAGTGTATATGGAGACTAAACTTTGGTCATCAATCAAGTTAAAGGAGAGTGGGATACAAAACATCTAAATCTTATCCCTTACAAAGAGCTTGTGCTAACCTTGATCCCATACTTTGAAGAGGTTACATTTGAGCACATTCTGAGGGAAGAAAATCAGTTGGAAGATGCTTTGGCTACCATGTCTTCCATGTTCAAAATCAGATGGGACAACGAAGCTCCCTGAATTATTATCGAAAGATTTGACGAACCAACGCACTACTATGAGATCAAAACTGACGGTGTAGAGGAGAAACCTTGGTTTCATGAGGTGAAAAGATATCTTGAAGCTCAAGAGTGTCCTGAAGGAGCGTTAGTCAACAAAAAGAAATTTTTGTGGAGGTTCTCAGCCAAGTTCTTCCTGAGTAATGAGATCTTATGAAAGCGCAACCACGATTCAATTCTGCTCTGTTGTATGGACAAGAATAAAACAAATAAGATCATGGAGGATATGTATGAAGGTATCTTTGGTATTCATTATAGCGTACATACTATGGCCAAGAAGATTTTGAGAGCTGGTTACTATTGGTTGACCATGGAAACCGATTGTCATCACCACTCGAGGACTTGCCATAAGTGCCAAATTTATGTTGATAAGGTCCATGTGCCTCCAATTCCTTTGAACATCATGACTGCTTCTTGGCCATTTGCAATGTGGGGAATTGACATGATTGGAGAAATCAAACCCACTGCCTCTAATGGACATCGTTTCATCCTCGTCGCCATTGACTACTTTACCAAGTGAGTTGAAACAACTTCATTTGCCTCAGTTACCAAGAACATCGTAGCCCGATTCATCAAGCATAACCTCATCTTCCTGTATGGTATCCCTGAGAGGATCATCACTGACAATGGAACCAAACTTAACAATGACATGATCACTGAACTCTGCACCCAGTTCAAGATCAAGCATCGTAACTCTTCTCTATACAGACCTAAGATGAATGGCACAGTGGAAGCTTCCAATAAGAATATAAAGAAGATTATCCAAAAGATGGTGGTAACCTATAAAGACTGGCATGAGATGCTACCATTTGTTCTTCATGGCTATCGTACTTCAATACGAACATCAACTGGGGAAACCCCATTCTCCCTAGTCTATGGCATGGAAGCTGTCTTGCCTGTCGAAGTTCAAATCCCTTCTCTAAGGATTATGAAAGAAGCAGACTTAGACGAAGATGAACAGATTCAAACTAGGTTGGATCAGTTGAATCTGATTGACAAGAAGAGGTTGGATGCTGTCTGTCATGATCAGATGTACCAGAAGCGCATGATCAAAGCTTTTAACAAAAAGATCAAGCATCGGGTATATCAGGATGGTGACCTTGTAATAAAGCGCATCATTCTGACACAAGGCGATCCCAGGGGAAAATGCATTCCCACTTATGAAGGACCATTTGTTGTTAAAAACGTATTCTCGGGCGGAGCTATGATGCTAACCACTATGGATGGCGAAGATTTCCCGCACCCTGTGAATGCGGACATAGTCAAAAAATACTACGCATAAGAATGACCGGCTAGGTTGACATACCTAGGAAAAAATAAGGGCATCCCGACGAACCAAAAGAGTTCGGGCAAAAATAAGGGATATATATAAAAGATCATACACCCGACAAGTTGAAAACCTAAAAGGGCAGCTTAGATAAAAAAGGGTATCCTGGTGGACTGAAAACCCGAAAGGGCGGTCCGGGAAAAAAATTAGGGATTAAAGCATACAACTATGTCCCGTTGGATCACTTACGTGCCAGCTTTATTACCAAGATCGAGAGTTTAAAAGGTATAAGATCAGTGCAATCAACTTCCTCCGACGGCAAGGAAAAAGATGTTTGATCAGTGCATTTTGATGTACATTCTTCCATGATTGTACTTATGCATTTCCATGGTTTGTTTAGCTTATTTTTTATTTTATAGTGTTTTTCTATTTTAGTTTATTTCTACTCTTATTTGACTTTCGCACTTTATTTTCAGCATTAGCAGTTTGCACGAATAAATTCATAACTTGAGCTACAAGAGTCGGAATGAGGCGTGCTACCAATCGTTGGAAAGCTAAGAGAAAGAGATATGATTTTCATTCAGAAGTCAAGAGCTGAGTCGGATTATAGCAGGGTCATAAAATTAGTTGAAGTTGCAGAATTTTATATTTAAGTTTTGGGTCATTTGTTTTGGGCCTGGGTTATGTTTTCGACCCAGTTAGGTTATGAACCGAATCCTTGTCCTTGCTATACCTAGCAGCCGCTACAGTAATTTCGTTTTTGACCTTTTCATTATTCAGAAAAAATACATTTTGCTTTTACACTTGAATGAAGAACTAATCATCCAGAGTTGATCTACTGTAATCGCGTTCCGATACTTTGAGGTTTTTAATTTATCAATTCAATTTCGTTTCTCTTTCAATTCTATTTTATGAAATAACATTTGTTTAATCTATTATTTCATGGAATGTCTTGATTAAATTCGTATGATTGTATTCCTAATCTTTAATCCTTGTTTACGTCACTTAGTCGTTAAATAGCATTCTATATCGTGTTTGCTTAATTCATGATTATATTAATTCGTTTGCTTAATTCAGAATGGGAATTCAACCTATTTTATATCTATTGCGCTTGTCAATTGGTATTGAAATAGAATAGAGGTCGAAGCCCCTTAGGGAATTGATAAGGTAAAAACCAATGATTAGCAGGAACCTGAAAACAGTAGATCGACTTATTTTTATAATCACTTATTTGCTCAACTCTTTAAAAATTGATCCTGAATTAAATCCCCACAATCACTTATGTTTGTTAATAATAATACAAGAATCCTTGTGATACGATACTCGAGTCACTGTCGCTAAACTATATTTTTTTAAAGTAACTCGTTTTTGATCCGTCCGCGACAGCGGATCAAAATTGGCGCTGTTGCCGGGGATTCTTGTTGTTATTAATTAATATTTTAGTCACATGTATAGTGTTCTTGATTTTTTTTCTTGTTTTTTCATTGTGTTTGTTGATTTTCAGGATTGCAATTTCGGTCGCAGTACAATATTTTAGCCTAGCAGGTAAGTTTGAAACCTACTGTTTTGATTTGCTCCGAATTTTTTCTTGAAGTTCAGAAAAAAATCGACGAACAATACTCGTTTAGAATAAAATTCTAAAAGATTTCGGCCCTAAAAATCGCAAATTCCTCTTTTTTCTATTTTTAAATAATTTTTTACTGTTTTCATTGAGTCGGAAAAAATCGAAAAAATTATCAAAATTGTTATTTTTCCTAATTAAATTAAATCTGTTATTATTTTATTTTTTTGAATTTTATTTAATCAATTTCATTCATTGTGTTTGTTTTTGATATGGCTGACCAAAGAACCTTAAGGCAATTGGCTGCCCCTAATGTGAATTATAATGACATGTGTATTGAATATGATGATGTTGCTGTTTCTTTTGAATTAAAATCGGGTTTAATACACTTGTTGCCCAAGTTTAGTGGTCTTGCAGGTGAGGATCCGTACAAACATTTGAAAGAATTTTAGGTCGTATGCTCCACACCGTCAAAGCCTGAAGGGATCACTGAGGATTATATCAAACTTCGAGCTTTTCCTTTTTTATTGCAGGGTGCAACAAAGGATTAGATATACTATCTTGAGCCAAATTCAATCGCAAGCTGGAATGCTCTGAAAAAAGTGTTCTTGGAGAGATATTTTCCTGCCTCAATAAGAAAGGAGATTTGTGGTATTAGACAAGGCAATGAGTCGTTGACCGAGTATTGGGAGAGATTCAAACACTTGGTATCTAGCTGCCCTCAACACCAGATTACCGAGCAACTACCTATCCAGTACTTTTATGAAGGTTTGTTATCGATGGATATGAACATTCTTGATGCTGCTAGTGATGGAGCACTCGTCGATAACACTCCAGCTGCTGCCAAGGCTCTTATTGAGAATATGTCTCTTAATTCTCAACAGTTCACCACTAGAGACAATTCTATTCAAAGTAAAGGTGTGAATCAAATTCAAGCTTATTCTAACAAAGCTTTGGAAACCAGAATTGATGAGCTCATCGCCTTAGTCAAACAGCTAGCAGTAGCAAAACCTCAAACAACAACTTTGTGTGGTATTTGTACTTCTCATGAGCACCCGACCGATACCTGTCCCATTCTGAGAGACGAGTCCATTACTGAGCTACCTCAAGCTTATGCAGCAAACCTTTATAATCAAAACAGGTACAACAATACTCCTGACCTGTCCACAAATAAATATCATCCCAATTGGAGGAACCATCCAAACCTTCAATATGGAAATCCACAAACCAGCCAACAGCAGAACCCACCCCAAGTGGCTGTCCCTGCACCTTCCGGACCATCCTTAGAGGATCTTGTCAAACAAATGACTGTCAACAACCTTCAGTTCTAACAAAGAACCGATTCTAGCATTCAGACCTTGCACACACATATGGGACAGCTTGTTATGCAAATAAATGCCATTCAATCCCAAGGGTCGAACCAACTTCCAGCGCAAACTGTTGTCAATCCGAATGGTTCTAATGCTAATGTCAGTGAAATTTCTTTGAGATCTGGAAAGGTAACAGAAACAACCTCTGAAAAAAATGAAAAAAATATTGAGGTAACATCTGAACTTTCTCCTTCTGAATATGTTTCACCTGAAATTTCTCCACCTTCTGCTGTTGCGGTGGAAACTGAAAAATTAAAGAAAAGGAGTATGTTCCACCAGTTCCCTTTCCGCATAGAGTTCTGAAAAATAAAAGAATTGAGGAGTTAGAGAAAGAAAGAGAGATATTGGAGGTTTTCCGAAAAGTTGCGGCAAACATTCCGCTTCTTGACGTAATTAAGCAGGTTCCTAAATATGCGAAGTTTTTGAAGGATTTGTGTACCAATAAGAGAAGGATTAAGGGAAGTGAAAGAGTAAAATTGGGCAGAAACATTTATGCTTTTATTCAGCCCAAACCTTCATCCGAAAAAGTTGTGGGAGAGCAAAATGTTTCAGCCCTCACTACTCAGGTTCTGCCACAAAAGCAGAAGGATCCAGGAACATTTTCTATTCCTTGCACCATCGGGAACAGTAAATTTAAGAATTGCATACTTGATTTGGGAGCGGGCACTAATGTTATGCCTACTTCTGTTTATAATAATCTTTGTCTTGGTCCTTTGCAACATACATGTTTAATCATTCAATTGGCGAACATGAGCAACGCTCGCCCCGCCGGCATAGTTGAAGATGTCCTTGTTCAAGTTAACGATTTGATTTTTCCTGCTGATTTTTATATTTTGGACATGGAAGGAGAAACAAAATCCAGCAGAGCTCCCATCATTTTAGGCAGACCGTTCATGAAAATGGAAAAAACAAAAATTGATGTTGACGATGGAACCATGTCCATGGAATTTGGTGACATTGTTGCATAATTCAACATTTTTGATGCCATGAAACATCCCCTGGAGGAGAATTCCATTTTTCACATTAAGTTGATCTCTGGATTGGTTGATGACACTTGTTCTGAATTATTTTCCATTGATTTTTCGTCTTTATCTGAATTTGATGATGTTTACTTGTGTTCTGATTATACTGACAATAACTTGTGTGTTGTGTGTGCTGAGATTGATGCTGCCTTGCAGGTTGATGTGTTTCCTACAAGTGAAGTTGTTATTGATGAAGATGTTTTTGCAGCTGATGCCCTTGACATCCCTGCTGCCCCAAACACTCCATCCATAGAGCAGCCCCCGTCCTTAGAGCTAAAACAACTCCCTGAAAACCTGAAATACACTTATTTCGTTTTGAAGAAGCATAAGAAAGGAATTGGATGGACCTTAGATGATATTTATGATATTAGTCCGTCTATGTGTATGCATATGATCTCACTTGAAGATGTAGCAAAAGCAGGGAGGCAGCCCCATAACCTTTTGATCCTTGATGTTGTGAAAGATGATATCATGTTCACGTGCCTATTTGACACTTTTACTTTTAGAAGAACATTCTTTAATCCAGGAATAAAAAGTGAAGGTACTCATAAAAATTGCAAAGTCAAAGGACATCGCCTCAAGCTATTCCATGAGAGTCCCATGTTAGAAGAGGAAACTATAAAAGAGCTCTCGTTGGGAAAGACTACTTATGCAATCATCTATCCGCCTTGATTCCTCGGGTGTGTTCTTTCCTCTCTCCTCACTCTTATTTTATGCTTGTTTCTTTCATTGAGGACAATGTGTGTTTTAAGTATGAGGGAGAGAATCATTTATTTGTTTTATTTTCTTTGCTTTTGTTCTATGTTTTCTTGTTTTGTTTTCAGTTAAAAAAATATGCATCTTTTTGAAAGTTTTGGGTTATTGATTAATCTGAGGTTAGTTGTGGAGATTTGGGAAAAGTTCACAAGATCGATATCGTCTTAACACTGTAAGTCTCATGCATATGGAAGTTAATTTGAATTTTTATTATGATGTAGCCTTGAGTTCTCATCTTTTAATAGCTCTTGAGTAGTTTATTTCAGCAGTCAGCACCATCTCACACGCACTCTACACAGGGAAGCCGATGAAAATAAGTGAGTGATCCAAGTTTTATTTGAAAAAAAAGGAAATAAAAAGGAATGTGCCTTCTAAGTTTGGTGATCCTCACCCGGTCACTTAACCCAACGGTCATAGAACCTACAAAAAAAGTTGATAATAAGACTCGTTATTAGTTGGTTCAACGGTTTCTGGTGCTGAACTTGGTAAGGTGGATTACGGTCCGATCCCCTGCAACTACAACCAAGTAAGTAAAGGGTTATGCCACGTTAGTACCAGAACCCCGTGCAAAAATGATCAGAGTCACTAACTGGTCGCCTTGCTATGAGTGTGTGGAGATAACAAGCTTAATGTGATTGCACCTGAATGAAAAAGAGTAAAAAAGAGGATGAGTAAGTTTGGCTTTGGCATAATAATATGATTCAAATTGGTTTGCATATTCAAGAGACAAGATTAGTGTTCCTACGATATCCTTGGTATGCAAGATTAGTACCTATTGATGCAATCTTAACGGAAGAAGAGTTTGTAGCCTAGAATGAGTAGTTGATGATGTTGTTGTGTTTCTTTTGATTTTATTTTGCTCGGAGTGCAAAAGTTCAAGTGTGGGGGAATTTGATCAGTGCATTTTGATGCACATTCTTCCATGATTGTACTTATGAATTTCCATAGTTTGTTTAGCTTACTTTTGTATTTTATAGTGTTTTTCTATTTTAGTTTATTTATACTCTTATTTGATTTTCGCACTTTATTTTCAGGATTAGAAGTCTGCACGAATAAATTCATAACTTGAGATACAAGAGTCGGAATGAGGCGTGATACTAGTCGTTGGAAAGCTAAGAGAAAGAGCTATGATTTTCATTCATAAGTAAAGAGCTGAATCGGAATGTAGAAGGATCATAAAATTCGTTGAAGTTGCAGCATTTTATATTTAAGTTTTGGGTCATTTGTTTTGGGCCTAGGTTATGTTTTCGACCCAGCTGGGTTATGAACCAAATCCTTGTCCTTGCTATACCTAGCAGTCGCTACAGTAATTTCGTTTTTTACCTTTTCGTTATTCAGAAAAAATACATTTTGCTTTTACGCTTGAATGAAGAACTAATCATCCAGAGTTGATCTATTGTAATCGTGTTCCGATGCTTTGAGGTTTTTAATTTATCAATTCGATTTCGTTTCTCTTTCAATTCTATTTTATGAAACCGTATTTGCTTAATCTATTATTTCATGGAATGTCTTGATTAAATTTGTATGATTGTATTCCTAATCTTTAATCATTGTTTACATCGCTTAGTCGTTAAATCGCGTTCTATATCGTGTTTGCTTAATTCACGATTATATTAATCCGTTTGCTTAATTCAGAATGGGAATTCAATCTATTTTATATCTATTGCGTTTGTCAATTGGTATTGAAATCAAATAGAGGTCGAAGCGACTTAGGTAATTGATAAGGTAAAAACCAATGATTAGCAAGAACCTGAAAATAGTAGATAGACTTATTTTTATAATCACTTATTTTAATCACTTATTTGCTCAACTCTTTAAAAATTGATCCTGAATTAAATCCCCCATAATCACTTATGTTGGTTAATAACAATACAAGAATCCTCGTGATACGATACTCGAGTCACTGTCGCTAAACTATATTTTTTTAAAGTAACTCGTTTTTGATCCGTCCGCGACAGCGGATCAATGTTCAAAGACATAAGGGCAATAGCGGAGTTGGAACCCAATGAGATCACTTCCACATGGCTATATACACTTGTTTACACTTTTTACTCTTTAATTTTACGATGATTTCCTCTTACTAGGATTTTCGTCTCCTTGTACAAAATCGCCTGTTTATAGGCAAATTATCAATACAAATATATTTTGAAGTTCAAACCTTTTGGTTTTTCTATTTTGCTTGCAAAAAACGTCCAATGATTAAAATTGAATGTGCATATGCATATGAACATGGATAACTGTTAACAAATATATACAAAAGAACATGAATAAGCATTTATTCAAAACTCTAAAAGTTGGGATGACACTCAAGCCGTTTGTAAATCCCCACAGAGCCCCTTTCATAAGATTATCCCCAGTAAAGTCGCCAGAGCCACTTCTATGAGATTATTCCTCACAGAGTAATATTCACAAATAAGAGTATATTCCCCACAATCTCCCCGGCAGATCACTTTAAAAAATAAAGGAGTATAATCCGATCCCCGTTAAAATCTCCCCATAGAGTCCCAATCAGTACAATTCATGGAAATTCTCTTCCCCAACTGAGTTTGTTCCTCTGAAACTGAAGAAAGAGACCCTACAAAGTTTCTTCTCAGCAAATTCAACCTCCCCAAGAGAGTTAGTTTCCTCAACAGAGCATTTCTCCATCAACAAGGATTTATTTCCCCAACAAGGGTTTATTTCCCCAACAGGGTTTAATTCCCTAACAACATATAAATTCCCCATCTCGAGTCTATTCCTCAGGCTACTACAAATCAATGACAACTTTATTCTCCCCAGTGAAGTCATCACTATCCCCAGAATATTGCTACAAAACCTGGAACCCGACCATATACTAATTAACTTTATCCTCCTCAGACAAGTCGGAAGGTTATCCATCTCTTTTATCCCCAATCAGGGCATATAAGATTTATCTTCCCCAGACGGGTCGGAAGTTTAACCATCTCTTTTATCCCCAATCAAGGTATATAGGAAATAAATTCCCCAATATAGCAATGGAAAACCAATGTTCCTAAACTCTACTCCCAAAAAAAAAATCAATACATCCCCTGCAGAGTTTCCTCAAACAAGCAAGCAGGAATCCCCAGTGGAAGCATTCTGGACAAGATTGAGGATACACATACTCTTCATCCCCAACAGTAGTCAGGAATTTATTTTCCCATACGAAGACACCTCACGGGTTTACAACTACACTTTAACAACATTTCATACATCATAACATATGCATACGAAATGCATATGGCATAGTCTCATTTATTTTGAGAGAATCATTACATAATGCATTTCATACATCATGACATTGCATACAACTAACTCTTTACCCTTTCAGGAAAGATCAATCAATAGACGAATATTATCAACGATTTTCAAACAGGTCCAAGATTAATTCCCGAAACAAGACGGGGCAACTATCTATGTGACAGAGTCAGAGATTAATTCCAGAAACAAGACATGATAACTATCTCTATGGCCAACAAAAAGAAGGTTCCAGATTAATTCCTGAAACAAGGCAAGGCAACTATTTGTGAAGAATAAACTGATTGTAGATCAATTCCCGAAACAAGATGAGGCGACTATCTACATGAATAGATTAAAGATTAACTCCCGAAACAGGACGGGGAAACTATCTTTCTTTCTCTTTGGTCAGATGAAGATCAATTCCCAAAACATGATGGGGTGACTATCTTTATCACCAATGGTATGAACTCCCAAAACAGGACGGGTTTACCAACAACACTGATTATAGATCAATTCCCTAAACAAGACGGGGCAACTATCTACATGAACAGATTGAAGATTAACTCTCGAAACAGGATGGGGAAACTATCTTTATTTCTCTTTGGTCAGATAAATATCAATTCCCGAAATAGGACGGGGTGAATATCTTTATCACCAATGGTATAAACTCCCAAAACAGGACGCGTTTACCAACAACACTGGTTATAGATCAATTCTCGAAACAAGACGGGGCGACTATCTACATGAACTGATTATAGATTAATTCCAGAAACAGGATGAGGCAACTATCTACATGATGAGCAACTACTCAAATACCTTTATCAGAGGTTCACCCTGGAAAGCAATATTCAGATACAGTCAAGCATAGACTTATTCTGATATTTCTACCGACAATCACTCTGAATGGCATCTTTAAGCCCATCTCCGACAACTCTCCATCATCTCTCCAAATTGCATCTCTAATCCCATTCCCGGTATAATCAACCAACTGTTTTACTTCATGCACATGCGAGTGCAAATTTCTAGGCACTTAAGTGTTCAATCCTCTTCTACCTTCAAGTCACGAATGACGGAAGGGCCAATCTAACACTTCGGGTTTAAGAAGATTAAACATGGGCAGCTGTTGTACCCCAAAATTTTCCCTCTCTTTTCTCAAGACCATTCTCACTAAAGATCTCAAATGCTCAAGGGTTCTCAAGGGTTTGATCAGACAAGCCCACCTCCTAAGCATTGAGACCACAAACTAGTGTTTTGACTAAAGTTGAATGATCATTGACTTTTGACCTAATACATAATCTAATGGTTTGAAACATAATATAAAAGATTAAAAAACAACATGTTGACCTAATTTAATGGATTAAATCATTTCTCAAGATCAGTGCATTCATAGTTGAATTTTGGATCAATTGATGAAAAGTCAACTGATACACAAAAAGTTAAACTTTGACGTTTTGATTAACATTGAATTTCAAAGGTCAAAATTCATCAAGATATTAAAAAATATCAAACTTGATCATCAAGAATCAAGAAGGTCAAGAAAGTCCACAAAAAGTCAAAGTTTTCAATACTTAGAAATTTTCTAAGTCTTTTTACACTTGATAATTTCATTACTTCATGACATTTTTTTCCCACCAAGATGCAAGATGATTCAAAGAAAACTTTAAACATGAAAGTTGTAGATCTTGATGAATTCTACAACTTTGTATTAGAGGGTTGATGTCCAAAAAATGCTTATATTTGAAGATATAGGCTCATGAAGTCATGACATTTTTGTATAAACACTTCAAGAAATTTTCAACAAGTTTGGTCAGATTTTTGTCCCAACATCTTAGCCATTTTTCATCAAGTTCCAGTTTTATTTGGCCAAAGTGGTCAACATGAAAGTTTTAGACAATGTTTCAAGCATTCCAAAACATACAAGAGCATGAATTTATCACACTTGAGCTAGGAGATTCAAAGGCATGAAGTTGGACATCCATTATTGAATTACAAGTCATTTTGATGAAGAACACATAATCCAATCTACATGCTATGCTTCATAATCTTGCTTTGCAGGCCTTCTAACTTGAAAATATCACCATAATTTAATTTTTACACAAAATTTTGAGCTATGGTCGATTTGTGAAGACTTAATGCAAATTGAAGCTTGGTATTCTTAAGAGGTTTATTAATTGTTTGCTTGGTTTCAAATCCAAAGGATGAAATTCTATATTGACTCATTATGTCAAGTGTTGGATTCTTGTTAGTTAGATGGATCTTATCCTTAGCTTTTACCTTATTCTTTAGGATATTCTCTTCATCTCCTCCCATCTTCTTTAATTTCAAAAATCTTCTCCCTCCTTTTGAAAAATCTTCTTGTTTCTAAACTTGAACCCCTTTCATAATAAACTTGGACTTAGGTCCATGCATTTTCAAAATATTTTCTTAATCAAACTTATATCAATTTAAAAATATATTGACATTTTTTGTGAGAAGATTAAAAGTCAATAAATCTCATTCAAACTATTTTTCCATTTTAGACTTTATCTTTAAAAACCTTTCTCAAAAGATTGGACTCTTGTCAATCCTTGTAGTGATGCAAACAACTATACTTATATAATATGTAGTGAAGTGAGATATTTTCTACTTGGTGTTGAGTGAGGCATTATTGATTTTGAAATCCAAGCCATATCCTCCACTTTGAGATGACGCAAATTCTCATTTCACATAATTGTGGGTAGTAAGTATGTTTTCCACACGGACAATGACAATGATGTCTTGTCTCTTAAAATTAACCAACACACTTGTGTTTTGAAATTTTCAAAGAGGAACTATGTGTACCCTGATCCCCTATTTCACAGAAGGTGGTACGTAGGCACTAAAGGTTCACAACCGCGGTGGGTACAAAAATCATAAAAAATATACTTCTTTCCTCACCACCACAATATATTTTCATACAACATTTTATAGCCAAAATATACAGATTTTACAAAGAGGTTCCCGCGGAGTACCGTAGATGTTTAGGGTGCTAATAACTTCCCTTTGAATAACCAACCCCCTTACCTAGAATCTTTCCTCCTCTTTTGGGTTATTCTCTCTTTTCGCATTCCTTTGGAAACAATAAAGCGCGGTGGCGATTTTTATTTTGATATGTGCGAGTCAAGTCAATCTAATGGCTTTATCTCAATATTTCTACCGCTACATAAAAAATGGCGACTTCACTGGGGAAAGATTGACCTCTTGCTGATCCATGCCTAAGTGGGTTAGCCAATCTTTGTTTATATCTGTATATGTGCTATTATGTGTTATATCTTATATGTTGTATATATGTTTGTCAGGATTTTCATGGTTTTCAAGACGCTTGGTGATTTATCATAAGTCCTATACCGGGACTTGGGAAAACTTAAGATAGGATGGGCGGTATAGTCATGTTAACTTTGAGGGATTAATACCAAAAAAGGAGGCATGATATCCCCCACTCAGTGGAGGCCCCTTTGACTGTAGTGTCATTTACCGACTAATCAGGAAGACGTACTGCTTTCGACCTGGGAGCCTTCCGAAACTGAGGATCATAGAATACCTAATCCATGTTGGCCTTTTAGGTGTAGTGTGGAAGCTATGACAGAGTAATCCGGAAGTATTTGTCACGTGACACTATGCTCGGACGAGTTTTTCTTGAGAATATTACTAATTACCGAGTTAATCGGGAAGTTGGTAATATCCGAAGGAAGGATGTAGACTCTAGGAACCTCTAGAACCTTGTTCGGCAGGTGATAACTTTTAGACCACACCTTATGGCTAGTACCTTATACCTCATGCTCGTTGCGTTGAACCTATGAACCCTATGTGTGTGATCTTATGTGTGATTGTTGCATCATGTATTCATGCATCCATGAGCATCTCTTAAGGACATTTTATTTCAAGGTACTTAAAAGTTGACTCTTTGTGGATATCTCAGGTACTTTTTGACTATGGATTCTGGAAAAAGAAAAACTGGGAATTACAGTTTCAAAGATCCCAAGATAGATGATTTGATAAGACTGATTCCTGAGATTGAGTGTTATGCAGATTTTCAGAGGAAGTATGGGTCCATCATTTCTCTCATGAAGCTTAGGATGAAGGAGGGTATTCTCTCGACTTTAGTCCAGTTCTATGATCCAATGTATCGATGCTTTACTTTCCCTAACTATTAGTTTATGCCTACACTAGAGGAGTATTCTTATTTAATGGGTTTACCTATTACCAATCGTGTTCCTTTTACTGGTTTGGAGGGGGAGCCAAAATCACATGAGATTGCTGCTTTGATCCATCTGGGGAGGTCTAAGGTTGAAGCCCACATGACTACTAATGGAGGGATTAGAGGATTACCAGCTCAGTTTTTATTGGAGAAAACTTGCTACTTTGCTAGGATCAAGAGTACGATTGTTTTGAGGCTATCTTTGCTCCACTTGCTTACGGGTTGTTCTTATTTCCTAATGTAGACAAATTTGTTGATATCAATGCCATCAGGATCTTTATGATTGGAAACCCGGTTCCTACATTGTTGGGTGATGATTATTACTCTATTCATTTTATGGATTCTTATCATGGAGAGATGATCATTTGTTGCACGCCTCTATTGTATCAGTGGTTTACTTGTCATTTACCTCGGTCTGGTGCTTTCTTAGATGTCAGGAAGGAACCTTGTTGGGCTCCTAAGATCATGGCACTTACTCATTCAGACATTGTTTGGTATCATCAAGCTTACCATGATGTAGAAATTTTCGATAGCTATGGTAGTTTCTCCAATGTACCTCTTCTCGGTATAAAGGGAGGAATTAACTACAACCTAGTTCTTGCACGATGACAACTTGGATATCCGATGAGGGATAAGCCAAATAGTACTCATTTGAGTAGTTTCTCCCTGAAAGAGGGAGAAGAACATAAGGAAGCTAGGGAGCAGATTGCAAAATCCTGGCGTCACATTCACAGGAAGAGTAGGAAGGACTTGGGACCTAGGGGGTTATTTCTTTGAAGCCTTATCTTCAGTGGGTACATGCAAGAGCTATTCAGTTGAAGATGCCATATTCTTGAGAAGCACCTATTCTTGATATGTTTGTGAAGACCACTCCTCCCCTATTGGATGATGTGGAAGAGATACAACTTGCTTTAGTTAGGATGTAGCAGGAAAAGGAAGCTTGGAAGAATAAGTGTCAGACTTTAGAGGTTTCCTACCAAGCAGACCTAAAGGAGAAAGATGACTTGATTGAGATTCTTGAGAGTCGAGCTGTAGAGACGATGGAGAGGCAAGGGGATTTATTTTCCCCTAATCCTCAATCAGGACCTAGTTGCTCACTTCCTAATTCAGATGATTGGAAGGAGGTTGCCGCCAGATATGCAGAAGAAAACCAGAGGTTGAGGGCTCAGATTTCCAGACTTACCGGGAAGCGTCAGCGTATAAAGTGATCTCCATCAGCTTTTCTTCTTAGGGTTTTAGACTTTATTTTCATCTTGTACTTGGAATTATTGAAACTTTTATTCCATTTTGAAGTTATTATAATAAAAAATTTCAGTATTTCAAATGTGTTATTACTTTGATATCTGCAAATTATTTATAAATCTTTAAGTCCCTTGAAATAATAATAAAATAAATCATGTACATTGCATATCATGCATCATATTGTACATACTTATTGCATTTTTGTGCATATCCAGATGTCTTACTGAGCTTCTTTACTTCGAACAATAAGTTGTCTCACCAGTACAATACTCGAGCTAATTTCAGAAAGAAGATGGATAACCTAGAACAAGAGAAACGCGAGTTGCGCGAGGAAGCTTCTTCTCTGAAGGTCGGTATGACCAATCTCACTGCTCCGATGGAATATTTGGTGGCTACTCAGAATCAACCACCAATTGTTAATCCTCAACAAACAATGGTTACTACTGAAGCTCCAACTGTTCCTGTTTGTGCTACTCCAACTGTTAATCAGAATCGTATGCTTCCAGGATATCCTTGGGGAATGCTAGAAAGCTTTATGCCAGAAGGTTATAATCAGGATTCTCATATTGCTCTGCTGACTCAGACTGCTGCTGCTCCCACATCTCCTGTGGTGCATGTTACCCCTGCTGGTAGAAACGAAGTCCACTATGCTGCACCTCCCTCGGTGAATTTGGTCCCGTTTACTAATGATGAAATGTATCGCCTCATTCCTCCACCAAGTGAAATATTGGGTTTCTATGATATAATGGACAATTTTCAAAACCAGTTTGACAAAATGCAGAAAGATTTGAAGGCCCTCAGGGGAAAAGAGCTGTTTGGACAGAATGTGAATGATATGTGCTTGGTTCCAAATGTGAAAATACCTGCAAAGTTCAAAGTACCAGAGTTTGAGAAGTACAAGGGCAACACTTGTCCGCATGTTCATTTGGTGATGTATGTAAGGAGAATGTCTATCCACACAGATGATCAGCGCATGTTGATTCATTTCTTTCAAGACAGTTTAACTGGGGCAGCATTGAAATGGTACATGAGCCTTGACATTGCCAGTATTCATTCTTTTAATGATTTAGGTGAAGCATTTATTAGACAATACAAATACAATATGGACATGGAGCCTGATCATGATCAACTCAGGGCCATGGTCCAGAAGGACAAGGAATCATTTAAAGAATATGCATAGAGGTGGCGTGAGGTAGTCGCCCAAGTGATTCCTCCAATGGAAGAAAAAGAAATGACAAAGATTTTCCTAAAGACACTAGGTGCATTATATTATGAGAGAATGGTGGCGATTGCACCCAGTGATTTTACTGAAATGGTGGGAATGGGTGTTCATTTGGAAGAGGCTGTGAGAGAAGGTCGTCTCACAAAAGTGAAGGTTCCAGCAATGTGAAGAAGCCATCATATGGATTTGTTAAGAAGAAAGAGGGAGAGACAAATGCTGTTATTCAAGAGAGAAGGGTTAATACCTCTAGAAGAAGCCATCAGTGCCATCAACAGGTTGCCTCGGTAACACCAGTTGTAAATGCGGCTCTTACTACAGTTTCTTATTAAAGACCAACCCCTCAGGGAAGTCAAGGGAAAAATCAGAGGAGAGAACCTTTTGACTCTATCCCTATGAGTTATGTAGAGCTACTCCCAGCATTGATCCATAAAAAGTTGGTCCAGACTAGGCCACCTCCTGTTATACCATCCCCTTTACCTTGGTACTACAAGGCAGATCAGACGTGCGCTTTTCATCAGGGTGCACCAGGGTATAATGTAGAAAATTGTTATCCTCTAAAGTTGGAGGTACAAAAAATGGTTAGATCTGGCCTTTTGTTCTTAAAAGATGTCAGTCCTAATGTGAAAGATAATCCTCTCCCGAATCATGGAGGAACGAATACTGTTAACATGGTTGCTGGTTATCCAGGGGATTTCCGCATTTATGATATTAACTTGGTTAGAGGAGATTTACTAAAGATGCATGCATACCTTTGCGAGTTTAGTTACTATACTCATGACCATGCTGGTTATGGTATCTGTAGTACTAATATACAAGGTTGCGATAAGATAAAGGCTGATTTAAAAGAGATGATGGATGAGGGCCTCATCCATATAATCAGGCCTAGGGCAGAGTATGAGGAAGAAGTAAACATGGTTTCTGGATGTCTTGGAGAGTTCAGAATCTTTGATGTGGAATATATGAACGATGATCTTGTGCAGTTACATGATACTTTCTGCCACATGGCTAGTTAGGTAGAGCACCACTTTGGATCTTGCCGGGTTTGCTGTAGAGATTCTCGAGGATGTTCAATTGTAAGGAAAGGTATTCAGTTGTTGTTGGATAATGAAACTATCAAGGTTTCAGGTCAAAGAGATGATTACCATAAGGTTAATGAGATTGAGGTTTGCTTGGCCGAGGAAGAGTCAAATGATGAATATGCTTCCGCAGACGAATTCTTTTCCTCAGATGAGGGTATGTTCTTCGGCGATGATTCTTTGATGTCCAAATTTTCTGAATAAGGTGTGAACGTGATTGTGCTATGTTTTAGTGATTCTTACCCTGTTGAAATTAAATACTGTAGCAAGCCAGTTGTTGCCCCTGTGGTGATTTGCTTTCCAGGGACCGTTCCTTACAAATCCGACAAGGTTGCACCATACAAGTATAATGCTACAATTTTAGAGGATGGTGTGGAAGTTCCCATCTAGCCTTTGTCTAGTGTTGGAAATATTGCTGAGACTAGTAGGGTGACCCGTAGCGGTCGTGTGTTTGCACCAATTATTCGGGGAAATGATAATGCTGGAAAGAAGGCTATGGAAAATGCTGAAGATAGGAAGGTTGCAGGGGAATCCAGTGGTGCTACCTTGGAGAAGGACGTAGATGATATTTTGAAGATTATCAAAATGAGAGACTACCAAATTGTGGATCAGTTATTGCAGACTCCTTCAAAATTATCTATCTTGGCATTGATGAATTATGCTGCCCATAGAGAATCCTTAATGAGGGTGTTGGACCAGGCCTTTGTGGATTATGACAATGCGATAGATCAATTCAGTAGTGTGGTAGGTCATATTACATCATGTAATAACCTAATCTTTTACGATGATGAACTTCCTGACAAGGGGGAGAAATCACAATTTGGCTCTCCATATATCCATGAACACAAAAACCCTAGCTTCATAAACCGTGATTGATGATGAAACCAGTTGATTCCTTGAATGAAGACGAGAACCTTAAAGCCGTACAATAACCCCAATTCCTCAACATCTTTGATCCCGTGCTAAATATTTATTGATTAATGAATGAATGATATGTTAGATGACCTAATGGGAGTTATGTACATGAGAAAAATACAAAATGCATAAGCCAGATAAGAGTGAAAGGGTAGGACAAATTTGGGGTATTACACATGGGAGCTTTCTCAAACAGAATTTCCTTGTTGTTCATCAGGCGCTGAACACCTATCTTTAACAACAAGCAACCATTGGGTAGAGACATACACAGGTTGCAACCTTCACCACAACCCAAAAATAAACCGGATCGCAACAGATTCCTCTTAACAATCGACAGAGGAGTAACTAGCTTATCAATAGAAGGAACAAACAGGTTACCATCAACAGCATTGACATCCTGGCCATGCTTGGGCATTGGTGCAATTATTAAATTAGGGGTCTCTAGAGAGTCAAACTCAATCTCCTTTGCCTCAATGAGATCTTGCACTTTGTTCTTCAGAGCCCAACAATCATTTGTATCATGCCCTGGACTGTAGGAGTGGTAGGCACATCGAGAATTTGGGTTATATCAGGGAGATGTAGTATTTGGATTTTTAGGAGCCTCCTTTAGAGTGACCAGATTAGACTTCAACAAGTGCGGAAAAACATGAGATAAGGACATGTTAATCCGGGAGAACTGTCTTCTGGGCGCATCTTGTCTGTGTTGATTGTTTTGTTGTTGATTTTACGCAGGGTTGGAGATCATCATAGCTCCTACCGTCAGATGGTGTTCAGCTTTGCTTTGATTTCTCTGGCCATAAGCAACACTGACCTCTTTATTTCCAGCGAAGGATTTCTTCATTGTACTTGAAGATGCATCCCTCTAAATCTTACCACTCTTGATACCCACTTCTACTCGTTCCCTAGTCAATATCAGCTCAGTGAACCTAGCTGAAGAGCTTCCAATCAAGTGGTTGAAAAATGGGCTAGACAAAGTACCCAAGAACATATCTACCAGCTCTCTATCAGACAGAGGAGGTTGGACCCTTCCTGCAAGATCCCTTCACTTTTGGGCATAATCTTTGAAACCCTCGCTGGAACCCATAGACATAATTTGAAGTTGTGTACAGGTTGGAGTGAGGTCAGCATTATATTGGTACTGCTTGTAAAAAGTAGTAGCCAGGTCTTCCCAATTGCAAATATTGGTTCCTTCCAGCTGATAGAACCATTCAAATTGTGTCACTGACAAACTTTCCTGGAAGAAATGAACCCATAAATTCCTGTCAGTGGTGTGAGGTTGGATCTTCCTGACATATGACCTTAAGTGCAGCTTAGGACATGTGACACTGTCATACTTAGAAAATGTGGGAACTTTGAACTTCTAGGGAGTGACCACTCCAAAGACCAACCCTAACTCTTCAAAATCTAGACCAGGTACCCTCTGAATTTCCATAGCATTAAGACGATCCTTCAGCTGCTTGTATTTATCATCAGCAGGAGGATATTGTTCCTCAGAGTAATCAGCTTCTTCTTCATCAGTCCCTGGGTTATTGTTTTCTTCTGTTGGCTTCTCTTCTTGATTTCCCCCCTTATTTGACGGGGTTGAGAAATCTAGCGCTCGCTTGGCTAGTCCTCTAAGCCTTCTTCTCATATTCAAGTTTCCAGCCGGTTTATTTTCCTTCTTCTTCTTCTCTTTGGTGATGAGAGCTTTCAGATCTTCTTGCCCCTTGGCCAGAGCCATGAAAGTTTGTTGGAATTGAGCGTTTTGTGCTTGAAGATCCTTAACTGTTTGTTCAAGAGCCATTTCTTTTTGCTGAAATAAACAGTTAAAAGATAAGAAACCTATCTTGAAATACATGATTAATGTAATGATATGCATGATAATGTTTATGCAATGTTTTCAAGGACTTCGGGAAATTTAAATTTGTGAACCAAAATGAAACAAAGATTTTATTAATAAGATTCAAATTACAACTGCCTTTTAGGCTTACAATTGAAAATTAAAAAATCTTAAAATTTAAGAATTAGATATCCCATGGGCGCTTCCTCTTCGTGTCGAGGTAGACATTAAGACTTTCTTCTTTGCGAAGTTTCTTCGTGAGCTCCAACACTTTCTTCTCACTGGTGTAGAATTGATCTCTAAAGGTATCCCATTCATTATTTAGCTGAATCCAGGACCTCTGCAACTCTTCAATATCAGTGGGCATGTTAGGATGGAGAATTTTATAAAGAACATCTTCTTCGGTGACAGGTTCCACAATCACTGGTAGGATGGCTGTATATGGCATCATAATGTTTTGGGCGCGAGCTCGTATCCATTTGAGATAAGGCTCCATATGGATGGAGTTCTTCTTCCCCAAAGCCTTGCTATCAACCTTGTTTACCATGCCCCAAGCTCGTACGAACCTTTGATGATACCCTTGAACGTCATCCTCGTAATTGAACATAATGCCCTGGATAAGCATATCACGGGGACCATCCCTTCGAGCATAACCAAATTTTTGTAGAGCCAAAGAAGGATTATAAGTGATATCTCCCCTAATGCCGAGGAGTGGGACATTAGGGAATTCCCCACAGCGGTCAATGATAGAAATGTCTCCCATAGACCGGAAGTACCAAAGAATATCCCAGTGAGAAAGTGACATTATCCTTTACGACCAACCCGAACCTTGTTCATTCTTCAATACTGATTGGGGAAGGTGCGAAATAAACCACCTAGACAACAATGGTATGCAACACATAAGAACCCCTCTTCTCTTCATGGTACGAGTGTGAAGGGAATGCAAGATATCTCTGAGCAAAGTAGACACAGGGTTACGGAAGAGAAAAACTTTGACGACATTCACATCTATGAGTAAGTCCGGATTAGGGAATAATACTAAACCATAGATTAGAAGAGCTAGGACTTCTTTGAAATCTTGGAAATCTAGATCATCCCAAAACAATTGAGCCCTTTCTAATAGGAACTTGACTAGGAAACCCTTAACTCCACTTCTTCTTTCCCAGTTGGATATAAGGTCGGACCGTTTCAGATGCAAGGCTGCTGCAATGACCTATGGATTTGGAGCCTCCTCTAAACCGGTGAAAGGCATCTGGTCCAGAATGGGTACATCCAATAATTGAGATAACTCTTCCATGGTGGGTACCAACTTATAATCGGGAAATGTGAAGCAATGGTGTTTGGGGTCAAAGAACTGAAAGAGTACCCCCATCATCTTCTCATCAAAGCTTGAGGTAACCAGGTTGAGAAGTCGACCATATTTCTTGGTGAACGAGGAAGTCTCGGGAACCCTTGATACTAGCTCTTTGAGTTGGAGAGGTATTCTCACAAAACTGATTCAGATGGTGTTTCTACGAATGGAAGCTATGATCTGCAAAACAGAATAAAGATAAATTCTCTTGGTCCTTGAAATAGTTAGTGAAATTAATATGAATGTTATGATGCATGATGTTATGTTTGAACAATTTAATCACACAAGCAAAACACGTAAGACCTTAGGTTTAGGCTTGCATGGGGTTTATAGGCAGACACCCTCTTGAAGTTTAGTTGGTTCAACCTGTCTTAGAAAAAACAAGCGGGTTCTAAGGAGTCTCAATATCACTGATCTTTCTTTATCAGGCATTGTTTCAGCTCAGACGATCTTTTCTCGCGACCGAAATATCCCAAAAGTCCGATCTCAATGAGTGTAGCATCGAGTATCAACCAATCCTCAACTTTATATAGAGGCCGGTTATCTCACTACTTTCTAATGGCCAAGTTTGTTCAACTAAGGCTCTAAGGTTCGTTAGTGCTTTATGACACCACACAGCGGTCCCATATTATCCTCGATTTAACATAAGGGACACCGGTACCAACAAATGTGTCACACTAATGTAACTATCGCTTCAACCATATCAGTCTACACCGTACAGTCTCCACGATCTATTGGTGCTTACCTAAAAGGTGCCCCAGATACGGGTGTAGGATCTTTTAGTAACAACCCAAATAAGCCCTCAAAGATAAAGCATACAAATACACAATGTAAAGCAATTAAAATGAACTAAGCTCTAAGGTAACCTAACTTTATAAAGTATCCCCAGCAGAGTTTCCAGTTCTATAATACGGTGGCAGAACCGAGTGTTATACTGGTTTTGCGTTTGTGTTTGCAAATGTTGCAGTAAGCAAGAGTCGCCACCGATTTTTCTTTTATCTAACAAAGGAAAGGGTGAAAAGAATAGAAAAAGACCTTTCGAGAGTTTTCTGAGTAAGGGGGGTAGATTATGGAAAGGGTAGGTGTTAGCACCCTTTCCATTCGTAGTTTTCTACGGGCTCTTAGATGCTTAGCTCATTTGAAATGCTTTATGCTTTGTGTGTTTTGAAAAGTATTTTTGAAATGCCAATAGTAAGGCGATTTTCTTTATGATAACTCTTGTATCAGTCCTCAAGAGTGTTGATAAAGCATTTTGGAAATGTTTTTGAAAGTTGTTTTGTGTAAGTGTAAAAATTTGTTTGAGCAAGCATCTAACAGCTATCTACTTTACTCGAAAGGATTGTTCTTTTACTCTTTTCCTTTAGACAGTGCTATCCTACTATTAGTGAGTAGATAGCCCTAGTCGTCGAATGTTTGAGGGACATTCAAAGGGACGTTTATAGTCACAAAGGCAATTGGGCAAGAAACCTTAGTAACTACCCTAGGGTTTTAAGATCATTTTTACCGAGGCAACGTTGAGAGGGTCATTGAGGAACTTATGATCTTTTAAATCGGAGGGTAGCCACTAAAATCTCTCACGTTTCGAGAGTTATGACTATTTTCCGAAGGCAACCAAAGTGGGGTACCCTAGAGGTGCACATGTGCAATTGGATTGTTTTCATTTATTTTAGTATTTGCATTAGGTTTTCTAGCGTTTTGTTTGTTATTCTTTTGCCATACAATCCTAATTAGCATACATCTAAACAATTAATAATTTGCAGAAATTAAAAGTGCGGGAATGAAAAATCCTAACTATTACATGACTTCAGGGAGGGGGAATTTTCAAGATCAAAATGGGGAAAAATAAAAAAATAGTAAAAGTAAAGTCCTAGTTAAGTCTATTACATCCCAGTAAGCAGATACAATAATATGCAAAAGTGCGAAAGTAAAGGTAAACGTGCGAATTGAAAATACGTCTAAAACGCCTAATAAAAATGAAATCTCTTTGTTTGTTTTTGACCATTGATCGGGACTTTATGAGTCTATTGGGATACTAACTGCAAGTATACAGTTTAGTCGTTCTAGTTTTAAATGATTATCGAACCCACAGAGACTGAGGATCAATCGCATACGATCTAATGCTACAATTTGTTTAACTAAGCGATGAATATTTGGTTTTAGGGGGGAAATAGTTTAATTAAAAATAATAGTAATAGTTATACCGGTATGTGATAGTCAGACTTCGGGAATTCGGTGAATCGCTTGGCCTATAAAGTATTTCGGTAAAAACTAATTGTTTAAAAACTTGAGACATACACTCTCGTGTTCATGAAATAATTTATGCTACTAAACCTAGTGGATGCACTTTAAATTTAATAACACTTTTTGAAAACAATTTGAGTTTAATTAATTTATTAAAACACTCTCGTGCATTTAAAAATTAATGTTTCGTTACCACTATCTGGGTTGAACCCCAGCTCTCGCATGCAGGTTCTTGCCTTAATTAATTTCCCACTCTCGTGGCAAAATCGTGTTAATTAACCTCTCACTATTGTGACAAAGATAGTTAAATTAATCCTGGAAATTGGAAACCAGAAATTGTTTTATAAATAAATATTTTTGGCCAAGGTATCACTGAATTCTTTCGGTTCTTAAGAGTCACATACCGGTACGAATAATTTAGCCGGAAATAATAGATTTAACAACAATGCAATTCAAAATATAATTCATAAAAATAATTGTCATAATACAAAAATTGAATAAATATTAATTGCAATAAAAACCTGGAATTAAAGTTGCTATGGTAATCTTGAAGTATTACAATATTCCTTGCAGCTTGATTGAAGTAAATGAATTGTGTTAATTCTTGAATGAAGAATTAATACCTAAAACTAAAGCTTGAAATAGAAATTACAGCAATGTAGAAAAAACTCTAAAAACAAGGAAATAGAAATAATTGCAGGAAAGTAGAAATTTTGGTCTCTGGAAAAATTCTTCGACCCTGGTCCCTTTGCACTACCACATATATATAGGAGAAAATATTGCAGTTGAGAAAATATTGGAAGAGGCTTAAGTGGCGTGAAAATAGGATGCATGGTTACTGAGTGGAGGAAATATTGGAGAAGGATTCTGCCTCACGTTGCCCACGTCTTCACCAATTCATAACGTTCCTCTTTACGCGCGTGACGGTCGTCATAGGTGGGTGACGGCCGTAATGCGCTTAAATAGCGCATTACGCTCGTCAACGATGTGTGACGAGCGTTCTTTCTAGTTGGGGAGGCGTGACGGTCGTCACAGGGTGTGACAGTCGTCACAGGTGCAAAATCTGAGATTTTGTTCTTTTCTCTTCTGTTTCTTGTTTAGCTTTCTTCATGTGGTCCTTTTTTCATTGTCTTGAGTTGACAAATGTTATACCTGTGAAAAGACATAAAAACTCGGAATAATTGGGAGTTAGACGACTCAATGTATTAAAAAATCGGTAGAAAGCGTAGTAATTATATGATATGATTTCTCGTTATCAAATTCCCCCATACTTAAACCTTTGCTTGTCCTCGAGCAAATAGTCATTCAAAAGGTCGGACAAGTTTTGTCAAGCGCATATGCATGACATACCTTGGATTTTTAAAGCAATTTCGGGAAATCCTCGTTGGTTCGGCCAATACTTGAGTGAAACACTAAAGATACGCTAATGACACAAGCAATAAGCTTAGTCGTAGGCTTCCATTTCAAACGAGCTATCCAACAGTTCCGTTATAATTCTGCCCAGAGTTCCTCGTATCTTTTTCACCCGGTTTCGTTCTGGCGCAATCACATTAAGCCCTTTGTCTTAGCACGCACGTAGTGGAGTAACCGGTTAGTGATTTTGATCCTTTTAGCATGGGGTCTCGTACACGAATGTGGCAACCCTACATATGTTATCCAAATTGGAGGTTGTGGGGGATCGGGCCGTAGCACGCCCTACTGAGTTCAGAACCAGATACCTCTGAACCAACCAACACTGGATTCCTTCATTATTTGCTCAGCTCTTATATGTGACCGTATATTTTGGTGCACAAAATTTCTTTTCTTTTAGCAGCGAGATAGGAAGGATATTTTTAGAATCAGGCATCAAACACTTATATTCATCGATTCTCCACGTGGTTTGTGTTAAGACGGTGCTGACTGCTAGTATAAACTACTAGGGGTTGCTCTAGAACTTAAAACTCCAGATATCTGTATAATGGTTATTGAAATGGATCGCGTAAGTAGGAAGTCTATGGTTTCATAACCGTATCGATCTTGTTATGTCGTTTTCGGCTTCCTCAACTGGGATTTTGTTAAAATAGGTATGTCGGGCTAATGCGAAGATAAAAAAGTTTCGGTATGGCTAAATAAAGCGAAGAATTTGAATCGAGACATATCGTAAAAATTTACTAGTTTATAAAAGATGGAAAGGTACCTCTCCCACACTAAATCCGACATTGTCCTCAATGTTGTGGTATATAGGCGGGGAAGTACAATTACAAAAACAAACGGAAAGGAAATGAAACAGAAAAAATAATAAACTACATAGAAAATAAAGAAAAACTACTGGTGACCACATCCTCTACTCCTGGTGCGAGAGCGTCTGGTAGGAGTGGCTTCTGTGTCAGTATCCTTGAAACCAAGGGTGCTGACGTCCAACCTTAAGGCATTGAGCTCTAACAGGGCCTCATCCAACCTCTCATTCATGCTCTTCTGTCCAGTCAAGATCTGAGTGTTTTGAGCGCATAGATACTCATATTGCTCCTGCTGTCTTCTTTCAAGCGCTGCGCTCATTTGATTTTGCTGGTTGTTGGTCATAGTGCATGCAAAATATTTAATCGTGAAAATGGTTTGGAATGTGGATTGAGTAGTGGGTTGATGGAGTTTAAGTGTTGGAATTTGAGAGAAAATTTGAATGGGTACTGTTACGGATTTGGGAAAAAAGGGAAGAATGAATGGAAAGTGGAACGGCTTCTGTAATAGCAGAATCTGCTATTGGGCGCGCGTGATGACCGTCACAATGGGCTGACGGGCGTAACATGGTGAAACGCGTGTTACGCTCGTCATGGGGATGTTACGATCATTACGTGTGCAAAGAATCATATTTATGAAATGGACGAAACAGTATAATTCCAAAACATTATAACACAATAATTCAATACATGCAGAGTATTTCCAACATACATCGTATAACAAAATTTTGCAAAAATGATAATATGATAAGTGAATATAGTATTAGATGTAACACACAGTAAATTTAATGAAAATGAAAATAAACTAAAAATGAAATAAAATAAACTGAAATTGAAATGAAAATAAACTGAAATTGAAATAAATATATGTTTCTAACAGAACTTTAAAAACTGTAAAGAGTAAACTTGTTTAAAATGAAATCATAAACTGCCTAGAAACATAAAACACAAGGTAAAAATAAGTGCTGATTCTGCTGCTTCATCCCAGTCGCACCTTCAAGTCTTCGAAAGCTGTATGTATGTGATAAAACTGATCCACAATAATATCAGTTAAGCCTATCACGTCCATACGCATACCCTTCAACTTGTTCTTGATTCCATTGATTTCCGTCTGGTAAACGTCCAATGTAGAAAAGATCTTATTCAAATTTTTAGCATATTCTCCTTTTGTTGTTGCTGGGGCATCAACATCCTCTACGATGTTGTTACCATCATGGTAACCAGGAGGGGTCTCGGGGTCACTCTCATTAGACATTGTGGTATCATAAACTTGGTAGGATTGTGGTGTCTCAGGTGTCGAAGGGTGGTCGAGAGGGTTAAGCTCATACAACCAATTGTCGCGATTGTGGGCACTTGTTTTGGCATGGTTAGGAAGTGTAAATGCCGTGACTACTTCGTCCCTTATCAAGTAATCGAAGGGTGCAGGACCTAGGTTACCTATTATTCGTAGGTGGAAACAAAAATCAATGTTCATAGGGCGGATTGAACCAAAATGTGTACACCTATGTAGCTGGGATCTAAGTCCGAGGGCGTTAGCAATCATGGTAACAAGGCCTCCTATGATGATTGGCTCGCTAGGGTTCTCAGCAATGCGGGTAAATGTCTGCATTAAGAATGGCACTGCATTTACAGGTCGGCCCTGGGTCATACACTGCAGCACAAATATCTCATCTTTAGATACGGAAGTGCGGTTCTGTTCTTTGCCGAAAATGGTATGTGCTATAATCTTATGGAAATAGCGGATAGCGGGGTTGTGTATTTAATTATTATCCATGCTATCCGGCTCAGGGTGGTATTTTCCGGTTAAAGTCCCCCAAAAATAGTCTAGCTCAAAATCCATTACCTCTGCCTGGGTGGTAGAAAAAGCAAAAGGCCCGCTAGGGAATCCTAGAAGGTCGGCTAATTCTTTAGGGGTGTAAGCAAATTCAATACCAAATAACCTGAAGGCTATAAATCCCTTTCTAGTTCTAAAACCGCGCTCGGGTATATGAACTAAGGAGCTCATAAACTCAAGGGTGAGCTCGCGGTATGTAACAAACCTAGATTTAATGTGGGCTTTTTCCCACCCCAGCTGGCTAAACAGATAATGGACACTATCCTTAATGCCTAAAGTGTCCATTGTTGGTTCATCATAATATAAGGTCATACCAATATTTCTGTGTGATAATTCCTCAAACCTCCTCATTTGGTTCCTGCCTCTAAAAGTGGTTTCCATAGTAAATAGCAAAGAGGGAAAGCAAATCAGGGGAGAAGGTAGGATAGAAAAAGACTTTTTCAAAAAACCTGTAAAGTTGATTGAAAATCAGCAGTAGTTGTATACAATTTTTTAGAAAAAATGAAAAAGAAAATAATGAAAATAAGTCTTTAAAAGAAATAAATGTAGAAACGGAAAAGAAAATCAAAAATCAAAAATAAAAACAAACGGAAATAATAACAAAAACAAATAGGTGGGTTGCCTCCCACGCAGCGATTTGTTTAACGTTGATAGCTCGACGGCCCAGGAGTGCAAGCACTCATGGTGGTTCTCTCGAGGATGACTCCTCGGTTGAACTTTTAGTAGTTGTCATTTTCCATGGCCACTTATCAAGCCATCTCACATATCCCTCACCTTTTCTTTTCTTTCTTCTGTGGGGTGGTTCATTCTTCTGAACTTGTGGTGGTGGTTCTGGATCTATCCTAAGTATCAACTTTTCAAGTTTGGGCTTAGTGATTTCATCCACTACCTCAAAGGTTAACCTTACCTTCTTAACAGTAATTATATCCCTAGTTTCACGGTCCTCTAATTTTCTCTTTTTATGCAAGACTTCCAACAAGGGTGCATTAGTGTGGATATTTTCCAATACCTCCACATATGTTTTAGATTGGGAGTCTATCTGAGCTTCCATAAAACTTTTCGAGAAAGGAAACGGTGGGGTATAGGGGTGAGGCATAACAATAGGTGCTCCCTTTTTTACCTCTTCTACAACCTCCCTTTTAGACGGTGTTGGAGGATTTTTCTCAATCTTTACTCTTTTCTCGTCTGAACTCTCCTCGTCCACATCATTACTCTCCTCAAACTCATTATCACTCTCTTCAACCTCATTATCGCTCTCCTTAGGATTCTCAACTTGTTTTTCACTACTGGTTGTTACAACATCCAATTTCTTCTCAGGGAAAGGTCCTAGAGGGTTTTGTTCAAGCTGGGAGATTTGGGTCTCTAAGGCTATGTTGTGGGTCCCGAGAGAGTCAACCACAGTGGTCAGTTGCCTAAGGTTTTCACTGTTTTGAAGACTTTGTTTTCTAAAATCTTCGTTCTGGACAGTTTGTGTCTCTACAAAGTGCTCCATCAGAGATTCTAACCTAGAGTGAATTAGCATCGCGTCGGAATCCTCCTTTGATGTTTCGAAGTTGAAATCATGTGATTCTTCTGATTCTTCAAATTGAGTTAGAGTCGCATTTTGAATTTCCGTAAAGCGCTTTGTCATCATTGATATTTCATTAAAATTTCCCATTAATATTTCGAGGTCGGATTTATAGGATACTTGTGTCTCCTCGAAATATTGGGTGTAGTGATTGTAGGGGAAATTTGGTTGAGGATAAGTTTGGTTGGAATTATAATATTCTTGCGATTCCTCAAAACGTTGGGATTGGTGGTTGGAAAGGTAATTCGGGTGAGAATGAGTCTGTGATGCATTGAAATTCTGCAATAGTATTTCGAGGTCGGATTTATGGAATTCTTGTGATTCCTCGAAATACTCAGAGTGGGGGTTGTAGAAAAAAATTTGGGTGATACATAGTAATTGGGACAAGATTTGTAGATGCAAAGACTCGCTTCGGGAGTGAGTATTTGGCATACAAATCGAAAGAGGGTTTCTGTTGCCTAGTCTAAACGCGCAACAGAAGAATCGTACTTAATTGACTAATCAGTCCCCGACAACGGCGCCAAAAACTTGATCGGGACTTTATGAGTCTATTGGGATACTAACTGCAAGTATACAGTTTAGTCGTTCTAGTTTTAAATGATTATCGAACCCACAGAGACTGAGGATCAATCGCATACGACCTAATGCTACAATTTGTTTAACTAAGCGATGAATATTTGGTTTTAGGGGGGAAATAGTTTAATTAAAAATAATAGTAATAGTTATACCGATATGTGATAGTCGGACTTCGGGAATTCGGTGAATCGCTTGGCCTATAAAGTATTTCGGTAAAAACTAATTGTTTAAAAACTTGAGACATACACTCTCGTGTTCATGAAATAAGTTATGCTACTAAACCTAGTGGATGCACTTTAAATTTAATAACACTTTTTGAAAACAATTTGAGTTTAATTAATTTATTAAAACACTCTCGTGCATTTAAAAATTAATGTTTCGTTACCACTATCTGGGTTGAACCCCAGCTCTCGCATGCAGGTTCTTGCCTCAATTAATTTCCCACTCTCGTGGCAAAATCGTGTTAATTAACCTCTCACTCTCGTGACAAGGATAGTTAAATTAATCTTGGAAATTGGAAACCAGAAATTGTTTTATAAATAAATATTTTTGGCCAAGGTATCACTGAATTCTTTCGGTTCTTAAGAGTCACATACCGGTACGAATAATTTAGCCAGACATAATAGATTTAACAACAATGCAATTCAAAATATAATTCATAAAAATAATTGGCATAATACAAAAATTGAATAAATATTAATTGCAATAAAAACCTGGAATTAAAGTTGCTATGGTAATCTTGAAGTATTACAATATTCCTTGCAGCTTGATTGAAGTAAATGAATTGTGTTAATTCTTGAATGAAGAATTAACACCTAAAACTAAAGCTTGAAATAGAAATTACAGCAATGTAGAAAAAACTCTAAAAACAAGGAAATAGAAATAATTGCAGGAAAGTAGAAATTTTGGTCTCTGGAAAAATTCTTCGACCCTGGTCCCTTTGCACTACCACATATATATAGGAGAAAATATTGCAGTTGAGAAAATCTTGGAAGAGGCTTGAGTGGCGTGAAAATAGGATGATGGTTACTGAGTGGAGGAAATATTGGAGAAGGATTCTGCCTCACGTTGCCCACGTCTTCACCAATTCATAACGTTCCTCTTTACGCGCGTGACGATCGTCACAGGTGGGTGACAGTCGTAATGCGCTTAAATAGCGCATTACGCTCGTCAACGATGTGTGACGAGCGTTCTTTCTAGTTGGGGAGGCGTGACGGTCGTCACAGGGTGTGACAGTCGTCACAGGTGCAAAATCTGAGATTTTGTTCTTTTCTCTTCTGTTTCTTGTTTAGCTTTCTTCATGTGGTCCTTTTTTCATTGTCTTGAGTTGACAAATGTTATACATGTGAAAAGACATAAAAACTCGGAATAATCGGGAGTTAGACGACTCAATGTATTATAAAATCGGTAGAAAGTGTAGTAATTATATGATATGATTTCTCGTTATCAACCATGGAAAGAAATTTGATTTAAAATCCTAAGTCTATTTATTTTTAAATTAAGAAAAGGGTTAAAATAATTAATCAATTAATTTTACAAAATTAATTTATTTGAGAAAATACTAACCTAATATTTTTGTGATTTTTTTATCCGATTTTACAATGTTATAAAAAAAATAAAACAATTAAAAGCAAAAATAAATGGGTTGGGATAGTAAAAGTAATAGGGGGGAGGTAAATTTAAAAAAAAAAGCAGGCCCAAATCAAGAAGAGGCCCAAGTTGCCTTTCGATCCAATGAGGGAGCTTGTTCTTCGATGAAATGAGGGAGGTTGTTGAAAGTGCATGCTGGACTGCACGTTAAAGATACTGGATCTGGATTGATGGGATCTACTGGTGTTGACCACGTGGTGCATGGTGTGCAAGTTAGACCTGCAAGCATCAGATCTGGAATACAATTTTTAGAAAAAAAACAAAATGCATGATCTGGGTGTCGAACCCAGGTCATTCCCCTTAATTTGAATCCCTTTCTAATTCGAACCCCCTGAGTCTGAATCTGGGCTGTTTTGGCCTGGAACAGTCTGTACCAAGGGTTTCGAAAACAATCAGTTCCGAAGGTCCTAGCAACGGTATCCTGTCATTTGGGCACTACAACTCACGTGAATTACGTTAAAAACATTCATAAATAATGACAATAACATGAATATGTAATCGAAAGAGACTTAGATTAAAGGTTAAACGAGTTTGAGATCCAAGACAAGTTACCAACAAAGGGATTGTGTGAGTGATACTCCTACGTGTGTTGGACCTACCTAATGCTTGAAAACGTCTCCTGGAACCTTCAAGGAGTGAGTGAAATGCTTGTTTTGGATTGAGGAGGCCTGCAAAGATTGTTTCGATTTTGACTACTTTGTTGAAATTTTTGAGAAATTTGGTATGGTTTTCTAGGGAATCTTCTTGTGTGTGTTGATAGGCAATGTCTGTCTTGTATTTATAGGGGTGTGGTGGTGGAAGAAAATGGCATGAATCAGCCATTAACCATGGCTTTGAAAGCAAAATTGAAAGATTTTGAAAAGTTTCCATTTTTGATGATTTTCTACCATTTTGGGCTTTGAGTGAACCTGGACAGGTTTCATCCCATTAGGTGTTCGTTTTAACTTTTCACATCTTGACTCTTTCTAATGCTCCCAAGCTTTGTTCTTCGATGGCTTTGAGTTCCAATTTGAATGGTTCGAGGTCTCATCATCATGGCTTCTTCGATTGAGTCACAATCTGCCTTAGTTGCTTGATCTGAAAACTATCCAATCAGCCCAATCGAACTCAGCTCTTGTTCCTTTCGATCTCATTTCCTTCAATCATACCAATCTAAGCATCACCTCTTCATATTGGCATGTCGAAGCTTCGTTTTATTCTTTCTTTCGAACATAGTTGTGTAGGTGGTTCTTCAATTCCAACTCCCACCCTTTGCTTTTGTCTACAAGAATATCTTTCTTGCCCACTAGTTCATCTTCGATTGTTGAATACAGATTGTATGCACAAATCGAAAGGTAGCCTATGAGCATCAAGATTTCACTTTAATCATCCAACACTTGTTCAGGTACATGCCAAAAGCTTTAAGGTGACTTATATTTGGCTGATTCGTCCCTAACTATCCTCCGATCACACCATGTTTGAAGATTACATGTCCTTTGAACCATTAGACTTCCACGTGCTTCTTTGGATAAGATAAAAGCTTTCGAATTCAAAATATTCTTCTATTCGAAGCGCCCTCAAACAACATGTCAGTCTAAGTGTGCCTTCCTTGTAATACTTCGAATAGCTTACATATCCATGGTTTGAAAACGGACTCTTCGATGACGCTCTTCCAATCGAAGACTTCATAAAAGCCTCCTCATGCTTTCTTTCGAACCATCCTTCCTTCAATCCCAGCGCTTCATTGGGCATCAGAATAGGATGCATATTACTGTCAAAGTTGCTTCGACCCAAAATCTCTTAGGCATATTTTCAGCTTTCGACCTACACCTTGTCATGTACACTTCCTTCCTTTCTTTCAGCCATGCCATTATGCTGAGGCGTATAGGGTGCCATGGAAATCATTTGAAACTTTGGAGCTCACACATCTTGGTGAAAAGTGAAACTTAATTGAAAGGCCATTGCTTAGGAGGAGAATTTATCTGATCAATTCTTGGTCAACCTTGAGCAATTGAGGACCTTAATGAGCATGCCTTGAATAAAAATGGAAGGGAAAATGTTGGGGTACAACACACTCCAATTTGATGCCCAACGAAGTAGATGGTCGAAAAAGGCACAATATGAGGCTTGGACAGGGTCGAAGCTAAATATAAGTCATCTTAGAGTTTTTGGATCAATATGTATCAAGCATAGAGAGGAAGAGTTGATACTTCGATTGGTAGAATCTAAAGAAAGGAGATCGAAAAGAACAAAACGAAGCTTAGACAAGTCAAAAGGAAGAGGTGATACGTTGATTGGTCGAATTGAAAGAAAGGAGATCTAAAAGAACAGAACGAAGCTTCGACAAGTTAAATAGAGGAGGTGATACTTTGATTGGTCGAATCAAAGGAAAGGAGATCGAAAAGAACATAATGAAGCTTCGACAAGTCAAAATGAAGAGGTGATACTCCGATTGGTCGAATTGAAGGAAAGGAGATCGAAAAGAACATAATGAAGCTTTGACAAGTTAAAGGATAAGGTGATACTTAGATTGGTCGAATTGAAGGAAAGGAGATCGAAAAGAACAAAATGAAGCTTCGATAAGTCAAGATGAAGAGGTGATACTTCGATTGGTCGAATTAAAGGAAAGGAGATCGAAAAGGAACAAGAACTGTGTTCGGCTAGGCTGATTAGATATGAGGGGTTTCTAGATCATACAATCAATGTAGATGGTGACTAAGTCGAAGAAGCCATGATGATGAAGCCTTGAGCAATTTGAATTAGAACTCAGAGCCATCGAAAAGAACAAAGCTTGAGAGCTTGTCGAAAGAATCAATTGATGTGAAATGGAGATGCAAGTTGAAACAAAAACCTAATGGGATGAAGCTTGTTGGGCTTGGACTGATTAGGTCGAAGTCCAAATTCGTACAAAACACCAACCATAACCTGTCCAGGTTAACTCAAAGTTTAAAATGGCATGAAATATCTAAGAATCGCAACTTTTCAAATCTGATGATTTTTCTTTCAAAGCCATAGTTAATGGCTGATTCATGCCATATGTGTTCATCACCACACCCCTATAAGTACAGGACTAAATCAGAAGTAAAGGGGACGAAAAAAAACACCTCAAAGAGCCACATGAAAATCACAAAAAAATACATCAAAGCTATCAAATTAAAAACGCATAGTGTAAGCTTCCTGAATCCAAACCAAGTCCACTATTCACTCCCCGAAGGTCCCAGGAGTGATTCCCAGGCCTTAAGAAATTCAAACACACGCAGAAACACGCTCATTTGATCCTTCCGTTTGGTAAAAAAAATTGGATCTCCAACTCGTTTAATCTTAACTTAAATCTATTTTGATTGCATATTCATGTTATTATCATTGTTTATGAATGATTTGACGTAATTCATGTGATTTTTAGTGCCCAAAATACAAAATGCCTTTGCTAGGGAATTTGAAATCGGTTCCTTCGAATCTCAGGATTCATGGTGTTTCAGGACAAAATAACTTCAGATTTAGACTCAGGGAGTTCGAATTAGGGGGTTGGGTTAATTTTTGAGCTTTGTGGTTCGTTAGTTTACAGGTTTCATTTTCGAGCCCACCGGAGAAGACAACCGGAGAGTTGACTCCGGTGGGTTGACTCCGACCATCCATTTGTCTCTCCTATTGAGCCAAATAATCCAGCGCGCGTGTTTTGAATTTCAAATATATCCCTGTTTGATTTTCATTTACATAGTTATTATTGTGTTATAATTAACGATTGATAAAATGGCTCAGTGGTAAAGGGAATGTGTGCAAGGGAGAGGGATCTGGGTTCGATACATAGGTCTTCATTTTATTTTTCTAATGTTTCATTTGTAGATCTAATGTTGGCATGTCCCATGCATGCACCATACATCCTATGATCCTCACCATGAGATCCCAACACATCTAGATCCAATACATCCAGACGTGCAGCTCATCATGCACTCTCCAAGGGTCCCCTTACTAGATCCAGCGCAACCTCTGGGCTCCCTTTGACTTCGGCCTATGTTTTTTTTTCAAATTCATACCCCCCCTGTTCGCTAATTCAGACCAGGCCCATCTCACTTTTTTGTTTTCTTTTTAGCTTATTTATTTATTTATTTTCTTTATACTTATTAATTTTTCAAAACCTTTTTTTATTAATTATAAAATAAAAAAAAAATATAAAACTTAGATTTAGATTTTTATTATTTAATTTAATTTTTACAATTTAATTAATTACTTTGACATATTGCTTTAATTTAAAAAATTAATAGACTTAGGATTTAATCATTTTTATTTCTTTTCATAAATAAATAAAAAATGTCAAAAAATATTAATTTTGTTTAGAATTAATTTTTTAATTAATATTTTTCTTTCCTCTTTTTATTTTAATCAAGTAATTAGACTTAATTTAATTTAGCATTTTCCATATAAAACAAAACAAAATAACAAAAAGGTTTTCTTTAAACTTAGAAATATTTTAGGGTTTAGAAGTCCTTTCTAATTCGCGCGCGTTATTACTTTTCGCATTTTTATTTCCATATTTTCTGTAACTGCCTATTGGGATGTAATAGAATTAAACTAGTACTTTACATTTACTGCTTTTATTTCCGCTATTTTTGGACTTGTAATAATCCCCCTCCCTGAAGCCTTGTAATAGTTTAGGATTTACACTTCCGCACTTTAAATTCCCGTACACTATTAACTGTCTAGATGCATGACTAATAGGATTGTATGACAAGAATATAAAATCAAACGCTAGCAAGCCTAATGCAAAGACAAAAATAACTGAAAACAACACAATTGCACATGCGCATCTCTAGCGTACCCCACTTTGGTCGCCTTCGGAAAAACAGTCACAACTCTCGAAACGTGAGAGATTTTAGTGGCCACCCTCCAGTTTAAAGATCATAAGTCCCTCGATGACCCTCTCGATGTTGCCTCGCTAAAAATGATCTTAAAACCCTAGGGTAGTTACTAAGGTTTCTTGCCCAGTTGCCTTTGTGACTATATAAACGTCCCTTCGAATGTCCCTCAAACATCCAATGGCTAGGGCTACCTACTCGCTAATAGTAGGATAGCACTGTCTAAAGGAAAAGAGGAAAAAAACAACCCTTTCGAGTAAAAAGTAGATAGTTCTTAAATGCTATGCTCAAACACTTTTTCAAACCTCACATTTTCAAAAATGCTTTATCAACACTCTTGAGGACTGATACAAGAGTTATCATAAAGCAAGTTTCCTTACTATTGGCATTTCAAAAAAATTTCAAACACACACAAAGCATTTCAAAATGAACTAAGCATCTCAGAGCCCATAAAAAACTATAGATGGAAAGGGTGCTAACACCTCCCCTTTCCATAATCTGCCCTCCTTACTCAGAAAACTCTCAAAAGGTCTTTTTCTGTTCTTTTCACCCTTTCCTTTGTTGGATAAAAGAAAAGTCGGTGGCGACTCTTGCTTACCGCAACATTTGTGAATATAGATTCAAAACCAGTATAACAGTCGATTCTGCCACCGTTTACAGGGCCCTTCGATAACGGTTCAACATAGTGAAGCTCTTTACTAGATCTTCATTAATAGAAGACTTCATAAAAGCCTCCTCACCCTTTCTTTCGAACTATTCTTTCTTCGATCATAGTGTGAATTATTCAAAACTTGTGTAATCGAAATTCCCAGCTAACACTGCTTCGTTGAGCATCTAATTAGAATGCATACTGCTGTCGTAGCTACTTCAGCTCAAAATCTCTTATACATATCCTTAGCTTTCGACATACACCTCGTCATGTTTCGTACACTTATTTTCTTTCTTTCAGCTATGCCATTATGCTGAGGCATATAGGGTGCTATGGAAGTCATTTGAAGCTTTTGCAAACCAAAATTCTTTGTGAGAAATTAAACCATAGTTGGAAATCCATTGCCTAGGAGGAGAATTTGTCTGGTTAATTCTTGGTCAACCTTGAGCAATTGAGGACCTTAATGAGCATGCCTTGAATAAAATAGAAGGGCAAATTTTGGGGTGCAACTGTTATGTTACTTTAAATCTCTATACCAGGTCAATTTCTACATCCATACATATACAGTTCAATGAACTGGACTTTCCTTTTCTTACCAAACACAATCACCTAAACCAAGCCAATAAGCCAGTAAACCACAAAGAACATGAAACTATTACAACTAATGAAGATTTTGTTATTAACCAATTTTTTGAACACAATGATGTCACAAAAACCAACAGTTCAAATGAAACACCTAGTCATAGTGATATAATTCCTCATCCCACCAGAAAATCAGCCAGAGATAATAATAAACCTAGCTATCTAAGTGACTATGTTTGTCACTCTATCACACCCTCTCCATACCCCATCATTTCTCATATCAACTATAAAAACCTTTCACCTCAACATCTCACATATACTCTAGCCATCACAAATGAAATTGAACCATCCTTACTTACAAAGCAAACTCGGGAATACATAAATTTACCACATGGAGCTACACCTATAGGAAACAAATGGGCATTTAAAATAAAAATACACGCTGATGGAATTGTGGAAAGGTATAAAGCAAGGTTGGTGCCACAAGGGTTCACACAAACAGAAGGATTATATTTTTTTGAAACTTTTTCTCCTATTACCAAAATTCCACAGTCAAAGTTCTTATTGCTTTAGCCTCTATGAAAGGTTGGAACATACACCAATTAGATGTAAACAATGTATTTCTTCATGGAGATCTCCATGAGGAAGTTTACATGAAAGTTACTCAAGGAGTTCAGCCACCTAAACAAGGCTTGGTATGCAGACTTACTGTGGTACGGTGGGACAACTGACTTGATTGTTTTGCGTTTTATCGCAAATGTTGCGGTTAGCAAGAGTCGCCAATGACTTTTCTTTTATCCAAAAGGAAAGGTGAAAAAGCACAAGAAAGATCTTTGAGATTGTTTCTTGAGTTCGGGGGGTAGATTATGAAAAGGGAAGGTATTAGCACACTTTTCATCCATGGTTTTCCATGGGATCTTGGTTACTTTCTAGATCACTTGATTTTGTTTGAAATTGTGATTTATGTGGTTTTTTGAAAGTATTTTGTAAAAGAGGCCATTGTTTAGGCAATCTTTGTAATGATTCTCGTTCGTAAAAATGTATACAAAGATGTTGATCTTTTGAAAATGTTTTCAGTTTTGTAAGATGTTTTGAAATGTGTAGATGTTTGTTTGAAAATATCAAGGATATTTGTTTTGAAATGGAGCAAGTAGCTAAAATAAATCTACCCACTCAAATGTCTTTCTTGTTCATTTTCTTTTCCTTTGATATTATTGTCTTACCATTGATTTGGTAAGCAACCCTATCTTTAGATGTAAACGGGACGGGCGTGGGTCATCGTATAGCCATGATTAGCAATGTTGCAAGGTATCTTATAATTTTTTGAGGGACTAAGATCATTTTGTAAGGCAACTTGAATAGCGTCATCGAGGGACTATGATCTTGTATTTGTTTGTTTTTGCTAAGACACCTTACATGCGTAATATGGACATTTTGTATAAGGCAACCAAGTGAGATAACCCTAGGGGTGCTTGTGTAAAAGTGTGTAATTTTCATGTTTGTTTTTGTCTTAAATTAGGGTTTTCTATTTGATTGATTTTTATCTTCTCATACAAACCCTAATTACTAGCATATTATGTAAAAACGATAAATTGCGAAATTAAAAAATACTACGCTATTACAACACTTGTGGGAGGGGGTTATACAATTTACGAATGGGGATTGAAATAATATAAACCTAATTAATCTATTACAACCAAATTGAATTTGTGCAAGAATTGGAATAAAATAATATACTAGGTGAATTAAATATGCAAGAATATGTGAATGCAAAGAAGATTTTTTGTTTGTTTTTTTATGTGAAAAAGCTTTAACCTAAACCTAATTAGAAAATAAATAAATCAAAATTAACTTAAATCAATAAGGAAAAGAAATTATTTAAGAAAATATTTTTGAATAAAAAAACTAATTCTATTTGATTAAAAAGAAAATAAGTTTTTTAAGAAAAAGTATTTTTATATTTTTTTGGCTTGAAAATAATGTATGGCATTATGAGATATTTTTGGTCTTTTTATATTAAAATAATATGTTTAATGGGTATGAAAAAATAAATATTAATCTAGTTCTAATTTAATTTACAAGGTTATTTAATAAAAATAGATAATATATAACTAAATAAAAAAATATTTTTTTTGTGAGAAAAATAAGATAAAATAAGCTAAAATATAAATCTATCATTTTTATATTTTTTATGATTTTTAATATTAAGAAAAATATATTTAAGAAAATAAAATGAGAATAAAATAAATAAATAAAATGATAATGGGCCAGGGGTGTCACAAGTAAGCAGGGTGCATGATGTTAGCAAAAAGCCATAGGCCCATGAAACAGAAGCCCAGCGCTGTAAGGGGAAAAAAGTGGAAAATGTGAGAAAATGCAAAAGGTAGCGCGCTGA
The DNA here is from genome assembly GCA_948472305.1 of Vicia faba. Lineage (NCBI taxonomy): Eukaryota > Viridiplantae > Streptophyta > Magnoliopsida > Fabales > Fabaceae > Vicia > Vicia faba. The sequence continues at coordinate 1,258,905,361 of OX451739.1, read as the reverse complement.
GGCTCGAACCCGTGACATCTAGCAATTACGCGCGCTTCCTTACCACTGGGGTGGCTGTACATCCGTTTATATAAACAAAAGCATAAATATATATTAGAAACTGCTTCCTGAAGGCAACTTCATCTTCAACCTTGAGCCATGGCTGGACCACCTGTATCTCTCTCATTTCTCCATAAAAATGGAAAGTTCAAACATGAAAGTTGTGGTGTTTCTTCCCACGAATTCAACCATATAACTTATGTAAACTAAAAATCAAAGATAAAATCTAATTTTACTGGCCCTAATTTGAAACCTAGTTTTTTTTGTAGAAATTTCAAATCCAAAATTCTCTATACACAGTTAATATAAATGGAAACTATGAACATGGTTAGCTTTAGAACAAGGATATCTACATTTTGTTTTCACAAATCAGGATCAAATGATGCTTGTATGAAGAAATAGAAGTTTGAGTTTTTACCTCTTGCAGCTGGAATCATGAATGGAGTTTGAGCAAGTTTTGAGAAGGCCTGAGGATCTGTTTAGCTTGCCTGGACCTCCTTGAGTGTATCACAACCCTTACTTTATCCTGAAAGTCCCTGAATCTCTCTACTCAAGTCAACCTGCAAGCTTGATATTTGAAAATGGTGGATGGTGAAGGAGGAGCTACAGTCTTGAAACAGGGGTCTGGATCACTTTGATATGATGTATATTAAGTGTTTGGGTGGTTAAAACTCAATACGCACGAGTGGATTTGGAGATGGCTATGTGAGGTTCAAAATTGTCAAGTTATGGCAGATTCTGAGTTGCAAAGTGTTTAGGAGTGTTTTGGAGTCTTAGCATTCGTGTGTCAACTTGAAAATAGTGTGTCTACTTATAATCAAGTGGTCTTAAGTCTTGTAACAACTCAGATTTCAAAAACTCACATGTTTGCTTGGTTTCTTGTTTGTGAAGCAAAGCTAGCAAACATGGTTCCAAGGTGTAGTACCAAGCTTGTAGGGGGATGAGACCTTTAAGAACACTTGTTCTGACTGTGTGGAGTGTGTTTGTGCATAAAAAATAAGTGCAAGGCTCAATGCAAGCTGACTTTGCATAAAGCTTGCTTTTCTAAAATGGCAATGTTGCCTTTCTCCCATAAATGGAATTATTCTTGTACAATGCATTGAATGCTTGGCTTAAAGCTTCCAACAGCTGTGTAAACATTTAATTATGGATTGAAAGTCAATTTAGGAGCCTGCAAAGTAGGATTTGTTCAGCATGCTTGAGGATTGGATCCAATGTTCTTCACAAAATGGCTTGAAATCCAAGGGACAAATCACCAACTTCATCTCTTCGATTCTCCCTACTCAAGAATGATGTCAAGGAGTTATTGGACATTTTGGAAAGCTTGCAATGTTCTCTACAACTCATCTTTGAATTGCTTTTGAAAATTCCTCTTGGAACCATGTGAAAAATTTCCATGAAGTTAGGTAAAAAATCTGCCTAACTAGGGCAAAATTTTACTAAGTTATTTTTAGTTCATGAGCATGTATTCACAAAATTATATCTTGAGATCCAAGAATTTTTAGGAGAAATCATGTGAAGAAAAGTTGTATATTTCATGGAGATATACAACTTTCATGGTGAAAATTTGGCTCAAAGTTAAATCCTTGATTTCTTGATGAACAAGTTTCATATTTTGACATGTTTTGACGAATTATGATCTTTGGCACTTGAATTTGACCAAAAAGTCAAAGTTTGACTTTTCAGTGTACAATTGACTTTTGATCAGTTGACTAAAAAACTCATCTGTCAATCCAATGGATTTGTAATGTTTTGAATCATGTTATTAGGTAAAAATTATGTAATTTAACTCTTGAAATCATGCTTCAAATCAATTGATCATTTGCTAGGTCAAAAATCAGAAATTGCCCTTTCTCAGTAAAAACCCTAATTTTGACCATTTTGCCCTTTTTATGATTTGATCAAATTTCTTGAGGAATTATGGTCCAAACTTGATCAAATGATACATATGAGTCTAAAATGTTTATGTGGATAAAAAATTATGAACCTTGACTGTAGATTGGCTATGGTTGACTTTTTCCCCATTACAACTGATTTTTAGGTCAACTGTTCAATTGGCTGATCAAAAGTGTGATTCAAGGCTTGAAACTTGACATGAGTAATCTTAGGGGTCCATAATTATCCTTGAAAGTCATATGAAGCATTGATAGCCCAAAAATCCTTGTGCAAACTAAAACCCTAATTTTGGTCATCAGTGCGTGAGGAGGTGTCTTGAGCTGGTCAAACCCTAATGCAGTCTTGAGGCCAAAGAGATCTTTGTGAGGAAATCCTTGATAAGTGAGAGGGAAAATTTTGGGGGTACAACAGCTGCCCTTGTTCAATCTTCTTAAACCTGAAGAGTTAGATTGGCGAGTTTTTCCATTTGTGACTCGAAGGTGGAAGATGATTGGACACTAGAGTGCCCAAGAAATTTACACTCGATGATGTGAAGGTTGAGGGAATGGGATTAAAGATGCCATTTGGAGAGGTGATAGAAAGTTGCAGGAGATGGGCTTGTAGATGCCATCCAAGAGTAATTGTTGAATTATAACTTGTAAGCTGAAAGAATGAGTATCAGAATGGCGTCCGTGTCTGGGGCGTATCTGAAAGTTAAATCTGAATGAGCATCAGAATGACAACCGTGTTTGGAGCATATCTGAACTGTATCTGAAAGTTGAATCTGAATGAGTATCAAAATGGTAACCTTGTTTGGAGCGTATCTGTACTGTATCTGAAAGTTGACTCTGAATGAGTATCAGAATGGCAACCGCGTTTAGAGCGTATCTGAACTGTATCTGAAAGTTGAATCTGAATGAGTATCAGAATGGTAACCATGTTTGGAGCATATATGTACTGTATCTGAAAGTTGACTCTGAATGAGTATCAGAATAGCATCCGTGTTTGGAGCGTATCTATATTGTATCTGAAAGTTGACTCTGAATGAGTATCAGAATATCGTCCGTGTCTGGAGCATATCTGTACTATATCTGGAAGCTGTAAAAATTGTTAATGATAGCTGTTAATCTTATCCTGAAAAGGGTAAAATGTTAGCTAAAATGCAAATTCATGTTGTATGAAATGTATGATATAATGCATTCGTTTTATCAATGTTTATGATATATGGATGCAATGTACGCGTATGTGAGCTAATTTGCTGCATTGCAGTTGGATTGGGGAAAATAAATCCCTGATTGCTGCTGAGGATATGTAAGTCTTCATGTCTTGAAGTTGAAGTATTGATGAATTTCCGCCGAGAGAAATAAACTCTATTGTAAGGGAATACCGTGTACTGCTTGCAAAATTCTGCTTGGGAAATCCAGAGAAATTTGGTGACTTCTACTAGGGAGTGATAATTTGAAGCTTTGTTCTGCTGGGGATTTAAACGACGTACTGTAGGGGATTACCTATGGAATTTCCTAGAGGAATTTTCCTATCCTTTCAACATATCAGTAATTGCCTCTTTTCATTTTGTTTATTTGTAAACAGTAATTATGTTCAAATGCATATGTTCGACAATGAATCATTGGACGTTGTTGTAAACAAACATAAGAGTAAAGAAAAATAGATAGTTTTTGCACTTTTCAAAAAGATATCTTTGTATTGACTTTGAGTAAGCATTTTTGTACAAGGAGACAAAGATTCTAGTAAGAGAAATGTTGTCGTAAAAAATGAAAATTTGATACAAAGAAAAGATAGCTATGTGTAATAATCCCATGGGGTTTCCATTCTGCTATAGACTTCGTATCTATGAGCCTCTTGTCTATTTGTTGCTTTGTCCGAAGATGATTGAATTGATCAGAATCTCTGAGTTTGTTAGTGGAAGCCAAAGGTTGTCTGTAAAGTGATCCGACTGGACATAGTCATACGCTTTGATTCCCTAACTTTTTCCTGGATCGCCCTTTTGGGTTTTCAGTCCACCGGGAAACCCTTTTTTGTCCAAGTCGCCCTTTCGGGTTTTCAACTTGCCGGGTGTACAAATTTTTTTGTTTTATCCCTAACTTTTGCCTGAACCTTTTTGATTCGCCGGATTGCCCTTGTTTTGCCTAGGTATGTCAACCTAGCGGGTCTCTTATGCGTAGTATCTTTTGACTATGTCTGCGTTCGCTGGATGTGGCAGGTCGTCACCATCCATGGTGGTCAAGATCATTTCCCCACCAGAGAAAATGTTTTTGATTACAAATGGTCCTTCATAGGTAGGAGTCCATTTTCCCTTGGGATCACCTTGTGGCAATATGATGCCTTTGATCACTAGATCCCCAACTTGATACACTTGGTGTGTGACCTTTTTGTTGAAGGCCTTGATCATCCGTTTTTGATACATTTGACCATGGAAAACAGCAGCAAGCCTCTTCTCATTGATCAAGTTCAGTTGATCAAGTCGAGTCTGGATCCAATCGTCTTCGTTCAATCCTGCATCTTTCATAATCCTCAGAGAGGGGATCTGTACCTCGATAGGCAAGACAACTTCCATGTCGTAAACCGAGAATAGGGTGTTGCCCCGGTTGATGTGCGGGTCGTGGTACGATACCCGTGGAGAGAGAATGGTAGCATCTTATGCCAGTCTTTGTATGTGACTGTCATTTTCTGTATGATCTTCTTAATGTTTTTATTTGTAGCTTTGACAACACCATTCATCTTTGGCTGATAGGGAGAAGAATTGTGATGCTGAATCTTGAATTGCTTGCACAAGGAGGTGATCATAGTGTTGTTGATATTTGTACCATTGTCAGTGATGATCCTTTCCGGGATACTGTACCGGCAAATAAGGTTTTGCTTGATGAAACGGGCAACAACATTCTTGGTAACGGAAGCGAAGGAAGCTGCCTCCACCCATTTTGTAAAATAGTCAATGGCCACTAGGATGAAGCGGTGTCCATTGGAGGCTGTCATCTTGATTTCCCCAATCATATCAATCCCCCACATAGCAAAGGGCCAAGGAGATGTCAAGACATTTAGAGGAACCGGAGGTACATGCACCTTGTCAGCATAAATCTGACACTTATGGCAGGTTTGAGAGTGTTGATAGCAATCTTCTTCCATGGTCGACCAATAATAGCCTACCAGTAGGATTTTCTTTGCCATCCTATGCCTACTGGAATGGGTGCCAAAAGTTCCTTCATGCAATTCAGCCATAATCCTTTCAGCTTCAACCTTATCCACGCACCGAAGTAACACAGAGTCATGATTGCGTTTGTAAAGGATGCCATTACTGAGGAAGAGTTTAGCAGAGAATCTCCTTAAGAACTTCTTATCATTGATTAAAGCTCCTTTTGGGTATTCTTGAGCCCCGAGATACTTCTTGACTTCGTGAAAACAAGGCTGGTCCACTACTTCTTCAATATTAATCTCGTGACAGTGTGCTGGTTCATCTATTCGTTCAATGGTGATCTGGGGAGCCTCGTTATCCCAATTAAGTTTAAACATAGACGACATTGTGGCTAGAGCGTCTGCTAGTTGATTTTCTTCTCGCGGGAAATGTTCGAAGGTAATCTTTTCAAAATGTGGTAGCAATGTCAAAACATGTTCTTTGTAAGGGATAAGGTTTGGGTGTTTGGTGTCCCATTCCCCTTTGATTTGGCTGATAACCAAAGCCGAGTCTCCGAATACATCCAAAGATTTGATCCCTAAGTCAATGGCAACTTTGAGATCGAAGATGCACGCTTCGTATTCCGCCATATTGTTTGTACAATTGAAGCAAAGTCTGGAAGTAAAAGGAGTATGACATCATTCTGGAGATATGAGTACATCACCGATACCATTGCCAAGTGCTTTAGATGCCCCGTCAAAGAATAGGGTCCATCGGGATCCTTATTCAGGTCCGTCATATGGCCTGAATTCTTCATAGTTGTCTAATGTCATGATGTCTTCATCCGAGAATTCGAACTTCATGGACTGGTAGTCTTTCACAGCTTGGTGAGCGAGGTGATCAACTAATACACTTCCCTTTATAGCTTTCTGGGTAGTATACTGTATGTCGTACTCTGTTAGGATCATCTGCCATCTCGCTATTATGCCGAAAAGAGAAGGCTTCTCTAAAATGTATTTTATTGGATCCATTTTAGATATCAACAAGGTAGTATGAGTCAGCATATACTGTCTTAGCCGGCGAGCAGCCCATGCCAGAGCGCAGCAAGTTTTCTCGAGCAATGAATATCTGGTTTCACAGTCGGTAAACTTTTTACTCAGGTAGTAAATAGCATGCTCTTTTCGGCCATACTCGTCTTGCTGCCCCAATACACACCCCATTAAGTTTTCTAAAACAGTCAGATACATGATCAATGGTCTTCCCTCAACTGGTGGCATCAACACAGGAGGCTCTTGTAAGTATTCTTTGATTTTTTCAAAAGCAATTTGGCATTCATCATTCTATTTGACTACTTGATCTTTCTTCAATAGTTTGAAGATTGACTCATAAGTAGCTGTCAGATGGGAAATGAATCTGGCAATATAGCTCAGACGTCCCAATAATCCTCTGACTTCCTTCTCAGTACGAGGAGCAGGCATCTCTTGTATTGCTTTAACTTTGGCAGGATCGACCTCTATACATTTGTTACTGACGATAAAGCCTAAGAGTTTACCAGACCGTACCCCAAATGTGCATTTATTTGGGTTCAACCTCATCTTGTACTTCTTTAGCCTCTCACACAGTTTCTGTAAGTGATCAATATGCTCTTCTTCTGTTTGAGATCTGGCTATCATATCGTCCATGTAGACCTCTATTTCGTGATGTATCATGTCATGAAATAAAGCTACCATGGCACGCTGATAGGTTCCCCCAGCGTTTTTCAGTCCGAATGGCATCACCTTGTAGCAGAATGTGCCCCACTGTGTGACAAATGTTGTTTTCTCCATGTCCTCAGGCACCATTTTGATTTGGTTGTAACCTGAAAATCTGTCCATGAAGGAAAACACTTTGTGTTGTGCCGTATTATCAACTAGGATATCAATGTGGGGGAATGGAAAATCATCTTTAAGGCTTGCCCTATTCAAATCTCTGTAGTCCACATACATTCGCACTTTGCCGTCTTTCTTGGGTACGGGAACAATGTTGGCAACCCATTGAGGGTAAGAGGTGAAGGCCAAGAATCCAACGTTGAATTGCTTCATGACTTCTGCTTTGATCTTTTCTGACATATCAGGTCTCATGCGGCGAACTTTTTGCTTTACTGGAGGACAATCTTCTCTTGTAGGCAGAGGATATACCACAATGTCTGCATCAAGTCCCGACATGTCTTCATATGACCAGGAAAAGACTTCAACATAATCGTGTAATATCTGAATCAGACGCTCCTTGACACTGGGTTCCAGATTGGTATCCACCTTGACCTCTTTTTTGTCTTCTTCGGTACCTAGGTTGATTGTATCCACGGGTTCCTCGTGAGGCTGAATGGTTCTCTCTTCTTGTTGTAGCAGTCTGGAAAGTTCCCCTGGTACTTCACAATCTTTCCCACCTTCGTCTTCGGCTTGGTAGATTAGATTCTCAGAGTCACAAAAGGCCATAGCAGTATCGTTACCCATGGGATCCCGAATGGATATATACCTGCATTGTGAGTGTGGGTGTGTGTAAGGGTATAACTATCTTTGAAAGAAAAGAAAATTTAAAAGAAAGACAATGAGCAAAAAAGTTTGTATGCGAAAACGTCCATGATTCATTGATGTCACATGAAAATGAGATAATAACCCTTACAAATGGACCATTGTTCCTCGGGTAAGACACAAGGTTTTAAGAGTGCAAATTGTTTCAATATTACAGATCCACCAAAATGTAAAGATAAATTACTGTGGGATAAAAGTGATCAGGATAAAGTCTCTAGCCTCCCAATTGTTGAGCCCTCCATTGACAGTTGGGAAGATCCACTCCTCTAGGCTGTGATCATCTTCACCATCTTCTACCGCGTTGACTTCACGGTTGCTGATCTTCAGGGGTGGTCCTCCAGCACGGGCACGGCGTACAACCTTTTGAGCACTTGAAGTGAAACCTAGGCCAAACTTGTCAGACTTATATGGGATATCTGGGAGTTTCCCCCAGATAGTGCATCCACCTTCTTCTATCACTGCTTTGGCATCCTTCAGAGATGACATCCAGAGTGGAGGCCTTGTAATCTTGGGAATCTGAGATACAGCCTTGGTCACTGACACATCTTGGGGGACCTCTTCAAAGTGTTGAAATGGAGTTTCAATGAATTCCCCGTCCAATTCCACATATCTGAAGGAATTGAGATGGCTGATCATGTATTCTTCCTCTCCATGGATGGTGATAATCTTCCCTTGAACCGGATATTTCAGCATCTGGTGCAATGTAGAAGTAACAGTGCCAGCATTATAGATCCTTGGCCGGCCTAGCAAGCAGGAGTATGAAGGGAGGATGTCCATTACATAAAAGGTTGAATTGAAAGTTTGGGTTCCAAACTTTATGGGGATATCCACTTCCCTGTGTACCATCCTTTTTCGAACTGTCAAAAGCCCTTACTACTATGTTGCTTGGCTTTAATGTCAGTCCCTCGCAATCAAGTCTATCAAGAGCTTTTTTCGGCAATACATTCAAAGATGAGCCCGTGTCCACCAAAACATGAGCCAGAGTTGTGCCCCTACATTCCACCGAGACATGCAATGCCTCATTATGTTTCCTTCCCCTTGGCGTCAGATCAGCATCCAAAAAACCTAAACCATTGTCCGCAGTTAGGCTGGCTACGCAGTCTTTAAACTGATCAGCAGGTGTCTCTTGAGGTACATGGGCGGTTTTTAAGAACTTTACCAAGGCTTTTGCATACGCCTCAGAACATAGTAGTAATGCCAACATGGATATTTTAGAGGGAGTTTTCCCCAATTGTTCAACTACATCGTAGTCTTTCCTCTTTATGATTTTTAGGATCTCCTCCATTTCTTTCTTGGATGTCTCAGGGATAGTCAATGACTGAGCCTTCGTCCAGACAGGCTCAACCAAAATACTCTTTCCTCGAGTCTCGGCAGCGGGAGTGTTGGTAGGAATGATAATAGGGGTTGTAACGGCTTCATCAATAGGAGTACTTGCAGAGATGATTATGAGTATAGGAGTAATTTTTGGAGAGAAGATCCTACCGCTCTGGGTAATCTTACTAGTTCCTACTGTGATCGGTGGATCTGGAACTGACTGTTTAACGCTGGTTCGCGAAATGTCGCGGAAGCAAGAGTCGCCACCGTCTTTTATTTTCTCCAAATGGAAAGGACAAAAGCACAGAAAAATTCCTTAAAGAGATTGCTCTCGGTTCGGGAGGTAGGTTATAGAAAGGGAAGGTGTTAGCACCCTTTCTATCCATGGTTATCCATGGGCTCTTAGATACTTGCTCATCTGTGTTTTCAAAATGGTTTGTTTGCTTTTCAACTGTAGGTTTTAAAAAGTTTCTTTGAAAATTCCAGTTCGACTCTTGTATCGGTCCTCAAGAGTGTTTGAAAAATTGCTTTCGAAAGCTTTTTGAAAAGGTGTCGGTGTGAAAAGTATTTTTGAATTTGTTTCTGAATTTAGAGCAAGTATCTAGAGTCGTCTACCTACCCTAAGGAATTCGTCTGTGTAAATGTCCTTTAAAGTAGTGCCATCCCACCATTGAGAGGTAGGTAGCACCACCGTTGGAGGTGTTCGGGTCAATTCGAAGGTTATAGGGACATGGTGATCACCAGAGCAATAGGAAGATACCTTAGAAGCTACCCTCATGCCAGGTTCCCGGATCATGAGGACTTACTAAGACATCCTCTACTCGACGACCACCTTTCGAAGCAAGGCAACAGTGAGGCGTACCCTAGGGGTGGTGTGTGCGATTCGTGTGTCGTTTTCAGATATTTGTCTTGTCATGTTAAAGTGATCTACGCTTGATTTTATTATGTCCATTCATTCTTGCATGCTTATTTAACAGTTAAAAGTTTGCGGGAAAGATAAATCTAAGTTATTACAAATGGCGCGGGTCCACATCGCCAAAATTAAACCGGACCCGATTTGACGGAAAGTAAATAAAGCGAATAAAAATGCAAAAAGTAAATATTACAATGCTTTGGGAGAGGTACATGATTATTTGAATGAAATAAAAATAAATATGCGAAATTAAATAAATTACGAACGAGGGCGTTGGACCCTTTTGCAAAATATTATTAATAAGGAATTAAAATTAAAATTAAAGGAAAATGTTTTATGTATTTTTATGTTTTTTAAGATTTAACAGAAAAAAAAGAATTAATTAAAATTAACTAACCCTAATTCTAATGGTTCTTAAGTTTGTTATGAAAATATTAAAATATAACCTAAATTAAACCTAAGTTAATTTATGTACAATTTAATTATGAAAATAAAATAAGTAATATTATTATTATGAAAAAAGGGAAAATTAAAAAAGGAATAAAAAGTTATTAAACCTAATTCTATATTTTTGGATTTTTAGTTATTAAAAAGAATTAAAATTGTAACCTATTTTAAACTAAATTTATTTACAAGCATTTATTTAGAAAAATAATTAAAATAAAGTATTTATTATATTTTTTTTTGCCTTTTCTGTTTTTTATGATGTTTTTATATTTTGTAAAAAAGAAAATTAATTAATTAAATTAAGATAATAAAGTAAATAAAATAATAAAGATAAAATATAAAAATATGGAGAAGGCAAACCAGGGGGGGTGGAAGTCCCCAAATAGGAGGTCAAATTATGAGGAATCTGGCCCAACAAGCAGTGGCCCTTTTTGACTTTTGCATGACACGTACACGCACGTTGACTCATCCTCATGGTATCCATCAATTCTCAGCCTTTGATCTGGTTCCACTAAGCACGTGGCTGGCTTGATATGGTGAGTGTATGGTGATCCCCAAAGTTATGCCTGCACCTGAACACACGTTGAAAAATAATATTGAGGTAACGTAGACCTGGGACTCGAACCCAGGTCTTGGACATTGCAACTCTCCTCGCTTGCCAACTGAACTGAATCACGCGTTTGTTATACAAATAAGCAATAAATATAATAAAAGACAACAACACGTGAATAGATGAAAACGCGCGAAATTTCGAATTGGCCTATCCCCTCTTGCCACGACTCTGTCTTCTTCGTTTTCCTGAAAATAAAAACATGGGGCAACGGTTTTGGACGCGTTGCCTAAGGTTAGTTTCAAGAAAATAGCGACTAGCGCTATGGTGCCCATAAATTAATCGTGAATGGTGCTTCCTGTTCGTCCAAGCTTGCTGAGTCTAATGGTCATGGTTTTGAGGCTTAATTTTGCCTTATTGCAAAAGCCCTAATTTATCCTCCTGAAAACCCTAGAATAACAGTTATGGCATAATCTCATACAACACAGAAAAATGCAATTAAAGGTATGGATTAGCTTCAAAACTTCATAGTGAACACAAATCAACCATTAAATTTCACAAACAATGCATAGAATGGGATGTACGATTATGGCATTTTTGCTGTACAGTTTAAGTTCAAAATACCAATTCTTGGCGTTTGAGTGGAAGTTTGTGATTGGAATCTGATCAGGGTGACCTTGGCAAGCTATTGAAACAAGTTTTACACTTTGAATCCACCTCTAACACTGATTTCAGTTTTGCTTTTTATGGAGAAAATTTCAAGTTTCTAATGAGTTCTTTTGCGCAGCTTAGAGTGTCCGAGCATTAGGGTTATGTTTCTGATTATGTAGTGAAGGCATTAGGTCAACAAAACTCAGCCAAATCCAATGCAATAATGATTTTGAATATTTGATTTCTAAGGATCCTTTCCATATCTTTTCCAAGTGTATTTTGTATCAATTATGCTCAAATCAAACCAAATCTTGCCATATTGGGATGTGCACGAGATATTGAGGGTAAAACATGCATGAAAAGATTTTTTAGGTCAAGTTAGGTATTTTTCATATATTTATATAATTTAAATGAATTAATATGAATAATAATTCAAATAAATAAATAAAAAATGAGAAAATACTTCCCTTTGGGCCAAGTGGTCGTGCATATGCTTAGAATGATGAATCATGGAAGAAAAATGGGCCCATTAGCAATTTTAGGTCATTTGAAGTAGTGTTGACTTTTCAAAATATCCAAAAATTTCCCAACTTCCACAAGGCATAACTTGCTCAATTTTTAAGCTTTTCTCATGTTCTTGGACATTTTGGAAAGGTCTTTGAGTCCTCTAACCAATGCCTTTGGTCCCATGTCATTTTTATTTACCAATCTCAAGTTATGGCCTTTGACTTAAAGTCCCTTTTTGTTGACTTTTGAAAATGACCTATAATGTTGAAATTGATAACTTTTTGTGAGAGCATTTCTTGGACTTGAAGTATGAAGATGAGTTGTAGGAAATGTCTTTCTATTCAAAATGAGCTTTGGATGGAATTTTTCTGATAATCCATGTGAAAGTTATGCCCTGGTCAATTTCAGTTGACTTTTTCAACTGTCCAAATATAGTAACTTTTGCATCTTTGATGATTTATGAGCCAAACTTTGAGAATCATGATCAAGCATTGATCAAATGATGTTTGTGGCTTAAAAATGATATGTTGACCAAAAATTTGAACTTTTGACTGTCAAATGACCATTTTGCCCCTACAGTTGACTGTAGTGCAATTTAGGGTTTTGACTGTGCAATTTTGAGCTGAATGCCTTGAAACTTGATATGAGGATACTTGAACATATTTGTAAGCATATGAGACTTGATTGGGCCTTTGAAAATTTCCTTTCTTTGATCAGAACACAAACCTTAGTTTTGACTGTATAGGAGACAGTTGGATTATGCAACCCTTGGGGAATTTTGTGACTTGGCTTGGCAATTTCTTGAAGAATATGGGAGGGCAAATTTTGGGGTACAACAGTTGCCCCTGTTCAATCTTCTTAGACCTGAGGATGCAGATTGGCTGACGTGCCTTTCGTAATCCGAGGGTAGAAGATGATTGGACACTAGAGTGCCCAGAAATTTGCGCTCACATGTTAACAGTGATGGGGGAATGGGCTTATAGATGTCATTTGGAGATTGCTGGATAGGATGATGGGCTTATAGATGCCATCTGGGTGTTGATCGCGTAAGAGATTCCTTAGCGAGAACCTGCATACCTGCAAAAAGAACAAATGAATACCTGACACGTTGCAGGAGTTGGTTTTAGATGCTTGGTATAGATATGTCCTGCCTGGTTACAGGAGCTGAATCTGGAGTCTTCACATGATGATGAATGAACCAGGGATGGTTACTGCCTTAGCCTGAATGGTAAGAGAACCTTGGGCGACTTTAACTTCAACAACGCTCGTTGAGAAAATCTTGGTGGGAAATACCATCTTCGCAGGATCGGGACGAGAACCATAGGCAATTATAATTTGAAAGGGAATGATCACCTCACTCACCGTCGAAGAGGGAATCATAAGAAAAGGAATTGTCACCTCACTCACCGTCGGAGAGGGAAACATCTGAAAAGGACTTACCACCTCACTCACCGTCGGAGAGGGAACCATAGGAGATTATCACCTCACACTCATCGTCGGAGAGGGAAACATCTGAAGAAGGAATTACCACCTCACGCACTTGTCGGAGAGGGGACCATAGGAGACTATCACCTCACACTCATCGTCGGAGAGGGAAACATCTGAAGAAGGAATTACCACCTCACGCACTTGTCGGAGAGGGGACCATAAGAGAATATCACCTCACACTCACCGTCGGAGAGGGAAACATCTGAAAAAGGAATTACCACCTCACTCGCTGTTGGAGAGGGGACCATAGGAGAATATCACCTCACACTCACCGTCGGAGAGGGGAACATCTTGAAAAGGAATTACCACCTCACTCGCCGTTGGAGAGGGGACCATAGGAGAATATCACCTTACTCACCGTCGGAGAGGGGAACATCTTGAAAAGGAATTACCACCTCACTCGCCGTTGGAGAGGGGACCATAGGAGAATATCACCTCACACTCACCGTCGGAGAGGGGAACATCTGAAAAGGAATTACCACCTCACTCGCCGTTGGAGAGGGGACCATAACTTCTGCTGAGTCTTTATCAGAAAAATCTGTTGGGAGTCGATTTAGCTGGACTAGAGAAGGCTTTGAGATATGTTTGGGCATTTTAACTGCGTCTTTCCTGAAAGGTAAAGGTCAGTCATATGTAATGCATGATATGGATCAAGCAATGAGGTTCTCAACATAAATGAGATTTGTATGATATGATGCGTTATGCATGCCATAATGATGTATGTGATGTCTAGGAAAGTAAATCCTTGACGGGTGCCGGGAAGTCATATCCTGGGCTGATGTTGGAGAGTGAGCTTTTACTTCCGTTGGGGATGATAGTTGCAAGAATACCGGTAGGAGAAGATGACTCCGTTGCGGAATAAACTTGGCGAATAGATTCTGCGGGGAGACAAGATATTCTAGCGACCATGCTGGGAAGCAATACTCTGTGGGGATAGAGATGCTTTGCTGAATTGTTGATAACTTGCTGAGGATACCCTTGTTGTTGGAAGTGTTGATGGACTTCGCTGGGGTAAGAAGACTTTGTCGACGACGCCCTTTCCGTGGCTTTTGGCTGAGGATAACCCAGTTATATCCTGTTGAGGAAATAACTCTTTAAATCAAGCCGGACGACGTGTTCGTGCTCTCGTGAGGGGATAAGCTTCCAGAATTTGCTGGGGATAAGCTTACTGCTTGGGGATATGGACTCCATCTTTCCTGGGGAAACCAGATTGGACTCTTCTGGGGAGTTTTGATATGCTGGGGAAAGTGATTCCCTTGAACGTTGATGTGCCGCCGGGGAACAATCTTTAGGCCAAGACTGTCGGGGATGCTTGTTAAGAATATATATATGCTGCTACTGGGGGAGTATTGAGATCTACTGGAGGATACTCAATTTCCTTGAGATTTGATAGCTCTGCTTGGAGAAGAATGCACTTTTGTTGGCTCACTCTCTGGGGAATTCAGGTATACTGGTCATGTTTTTTAGCTGAACCTATCTTGGTACCTTGAAGGATAGAACAATTAGATTGCTCAGACCAACTCTTTTATTGCCCCTGTTTCTAGCGTCACCTGCAATTAATTCCTTTGTTTCGTATGCAAATATTTATGAGTTAGCAAATTATTGTCAATGCATATATCATAAATTGAACCTTGGACGTTCTTCGCAAAACAAAACAGAAAAACAAAAACACTTGGCATATTTAACTGAAAATATATTTGTATTGATTTTGAATGGCCTGTGAATAGGCGTTTTGTATACAAGAGGCTGACGTCCTAGTAAGAGAACGCCGCCGAACAAGAGAGTTTATACAGATTTTGTACAAGAGAAAATAAAACAGCTGTGTGAAATATGAATGATCCACTGGGTTTCAACTCTGCTATTGCCTTTATAATTCCGAGCGTCTCATCACTTGATGACCTTGGTTGAAGGTGAAGCTGACTGATTGATGCCATCTGAACTTGATGTAGATACCGGATTTTGGATGCAAAGTGATCAATGAGACATAGTATTACGCTTTTATCCCTAATTTTGCCTGGACTGCCCTTTCGGGTTTTCAGTCCACCGGGATACCCATTTTTGCCCAAGCCGCCTTTTCAGGTTTTCGACTTGCCGGGTGTACAGATTTTTCATTTTCATCCCTTCATTTTGCCCGAACCCTTTTGGTTCGACGGGAAGCCCTAATTTTTGCCTAGGCATGTCAGCCTAGCGGGTCTTTTTTCATGCGTAGTATTTTTTTACTATGTCTGCATTGGCGGGGTGAGGAAGGTCGTCACCATCCATGTTGGTCAATATCATGGCTCCTCCTGAGAACACATGCTTAACCACAAATGGCCCTTCGTATGTAGGGGTCCATTTGCCCCTTGGATCACTCTGAGGGAGGATGATTCTCTTGATTACCAGATCCCCAACTTGATATTCCTGTGGTCTGACCTTTTTGTTAAATGCCCTGATCATCCGTTTCTGATACGTCTGACCATGACAGATAGCAGCAAGTCTCTTTTCGTCAATGAGGTTGAGCTGATCAAGTCGTGTCTGGATCCAATCATCTTCGTTCAGATTTGCATCCTTCATTATCCGGAGAGAGGGAATTTGTACTTCGATCGGCAAGACTGCCTCCATACCATAAACCAGAGAGAAAGGAGTTACCCCGGTTGACGTCCTCGCTGAGGTACGGTACCCATGTAGAGCGAACGGTAACATCTCGTGCCAATCTTTATACGTCACTGTCATCTTCTGCACGATTTTCTTGATGTTCTTATTTGCTGCTTCTACAGCCCCATTCATCTTCGGTCTGTAAGGAGAAGAATTGTGGTGCTGTATTTTGAACTGTTCGCAGAGCTCAGCGATCATCTTGTTGTTCAGATTGGTACCGTTATCTTTAATAATCCGCTCAGGGACGCCGTACCGACAGATCAGGTTGTGCCGAATGAACCGTGCCACAATAGTCTTGGTTACCGTAGCATAGGATGCTGCCTCAACCCACTTCGTAAAATAATCAATCGCCACTAGGATGAAGCGATGTCCATTAGATGCCGTAGGTTTTATCTCGCCGATCATGTCTATGACCCACATTGCAAACGGCCAAGGCGCAGTCAGAACATTCAGGGGAACCGGAGGAACATGCACCTTATCTGCATAGATCTGGCATTTGTGGCATGTCCTGGAGTGTTGGTGACAGTCAGCTTCCGTTGTGGACCAGTAATATCCTTCCCGTAGGATTTTCTTAGCCATAGTGTGTCCACTGGAATGTGTACCAAAGGTCCCTTCATGTAGCTCTTCCATGATTCTTTCTGCTTCAGTCTTATCCACACAACGCAGTAAGGTTGACTCATGGTTTCGCTTGTACAAGATGCCGTTGCTAAGGAAGAATTTGGCTGCAAACCTCCTCAGGAACTTCTTATCATTGACAGATGCACCTTCAGGGTATTCCTGAGCTTCCAGATATCTCTTCACTTCGTGGTACCAAGGCTTCTCAGTCACCAATTCAGTTTCGAGATCACAACAGTACGCCGGTTCGTCCAGTTTCCAGATGATGATCCGGGGAGCCTCATTATCCCATTTGACCTTGAACATTGAAGACATTGTAGCTAACGCGTCCGCCAGCTGATTCTCTTCTCTTGGAAAGTGCTCAAAGGTTATCTTTGTGAAGTGGGGAATCAGGGTCAACACACATTCTCTGTAAGGAATCAGGTTTGGATGTTTCGTATCCCACTCTCCTTTGATCTGATTGATCACAAGAGCGGAATCTCCTAAGACACTCAGAAATTTGATCCTTAGGTCGATCGCAGCTTGAAGACCCATGATACACGCCTCATACTCTGCCATGTTGTTGGTACAGTTGAAACACAGCCGGGCAGTGAGTGGAGTATGAGTGCCTTGAGGGGATATGATGATGGCGCCGATACCATTTCCCAAAGCATTGGAGGCTCCGTCAAAGTGCATAGACCATCGGGATCCTGGTTCAGGTCCTTCATCCGGTCCAGGCACTTCACAATCTGTTATAATCATGATGCTTTCATCTGGAAACTCGAAGTTCATTGATTGATAGTTATCTACAGCTTGATGTGCCAGGTGGTCTGCCAATACACTTCCCTTGATGGCTTTCTGGGTTGTATATTGAATGTCGTATTCCGTCAAGATCATCTGCCATCTTGCGATTCTCCCAGACAGAGCAGGCTTTTCGAATATATACTTTATAGGATCCATTTTTGAGATCAATAAGGTAGTGTGAGTCAGCATATACTGTCTCAGCCGGCGAGCAGCCCATACCAAAGCGCAGCAAGTTTTCTCAAGCAGTGAGTATCGGGTCTCACAGTCGGTAAACTTTTTGCTAAGGTAATAAATGGCATGCTCTTTTCGGCCAGACTCGTCATGCTGCCCCAGCACACACCCCATTGAGTTGTCAAGCACTGTCAGGTATAGTATCAGAGGTCTCCCTTCAACCGGTGGCATAAGGATAGGTGGTTCTTGGAGATACTCTTTGATTTTGTCAAAAGCAGCCTGACATTCATCGTTCCAACGTACTACCTGATCTTTCTTCAGCAGCTTGAAGATTGGCTCACAAGTAGCAGTCAGATGTGAGATGAACCGAGCAATGTAATTCAGGCGTCCTAAAAAGCCTCTGACTTCCTTCTCTGTCTTAGGAACTGGCATCTCTTGAATAGCCTTGACCTTAGCAGGGTCCACTTGAATACCTTTATCACTGACCACGAAGCCTAGTAACTTCCCAGATCTTACCCCGAAGGTGCACTTGTTCGGGTTCAATCTCAGCTTGTATAGTTTCAACCGGTCAAACAACTTTTGCAGATGATCTAAGTGCTCTTCCTCAGTCTGGGACCTTGCGATCATGTCATCCACATACACTTCTATCTCATGATGGATCATGTCATGAAATAAGGCAACCATGGCACGTTGGTAGGTTGCCCCAGCGTTCTTCAACCCAAATGGCATGACCTTGTAACAGAAGGTGCCCCACTGAGTAACAAATGTAGTCTTTTCCATGTCTTCAGGTGCCATCTTGATCTGATTGTAACCTGAAAAGCCATCCATGAAAGAGAATACCCTGTGCTGAGCTGTATTATCAACAAGGACATCAATGTGAGGTAAGGGGAAGTCATCTTTGGGGCTGGCCCTGTTCAGATCCCTGTAGTCGACACACATTCTGACCTTACCGTCCTTTTTAGGTACCGGCACTACATTAGCAACCCACTGAGGGTAAGAAGTCACTGCAAGGAACCCGGCATCAAACTGCTTCATAACCTCGGCCTTAATCTTCTCTGACATCTCTGGACGCATCCGACGGACCTTTTGCTTAACTGGAGGGCAGTCTTCCTTAGTCGGCAGGTGATGGACCACAATATCGGTATCCAACCCGGGCATGTCTTTGTAGGACCAGGCAAAGATCTCCATATAGTCATGTAACATCTTGGTTAACCGTTGCTTCACGCTGAGCTCTAGGTTGGCACCAATCTTTACCTCTTTCCTGTCTGCCTCAGTACCCAAGTTTATGGTTTCCACTGGCTCTTCATGGGGTTGAATTGCCCTCTCCTCCTGAAGCAACAGTCTTGCAAGCTCGCCAGGCACTTCGCAATCCTCTTCACCTTCGTCTTCGGCTAAGTTGATCGGATTTTCGAAGTCATAATTGGCAGTAGCAGAGTTGTTATCAGTAAGATCCAGAGTGGATTGAGACCTGTATGAGTGAGTGTGTGTGTAAATACAGCTGTTTTGAAAATTATGTAAAGGAAAAGAAAGACAAAAAAGGAACACAATATTTGCAATGCGAGAAATACGTCCAAGATTTTCATTCATGATATATGAAATGACAGTTTGTATGCCCTCACAAATAGAACCACGGTGCCTCGGGTAAGACACCGGGCCATAGAGTTTATCATTGTTTATTACAAAATACCAAAAACATAGGAATTCATTACTTAGTGACAAGAGAAACAGATAAGTTGTCCTTTGCACTCCAATTGTTGGATCCACTGTCGGTTGCCGGGTAGATCCAGCTATCAAACTCAGCATCATCCATTTCGTCTTCGTCCCCAATAGCATTTACTCCATGAGCAGGTAGGGGAGCTGTTACCACATTAGGCTTGTCAGATGCCTCAAACTGTACCTCCTTGGCGTCAATAAGGTCCTGCAGCTTGTTCTTTAACGCCCAACAGTCATCAGTAGAGTGCCCCGGGCTATCTGAATGGTAAGCACAACGAGCATTCGGGTTGTACTTGGGAGATGTTGTATTTGGGAACTTTGGCGCCTCCCTGACCGTCACCAGATTGGTGGATAGCAACTGTGGCAGGATCTGTGATAGGGTCATGCTTAACCGGGTAAACTCTCTCCGGGGTCTTTCAGCCCTTTGAGGATTATTTGGCCGAGGAGCGGCAGCAGGCTTAGCAATCATCACCGTACTGACAGATTGGCGGTGCTCGGGTCTCTCTGATTTCCTATAACCATAGACGACACTAGACTCCTTCTTGAATGGTTTCTTTTCCGAACTAGATGATGCACCCTTCGGAATTTTTCCGGACTTTAACCCAGCTTCAATCCTCTCTCCAGTCAAGATTAGATCAGTGAACCCAGCAGAAGAATTCCCAATGAGATGGTTGAAAAATGGCCCCGATAGGGTCCCCAAGAACATGCCAACCAACTCCCGATCAGTCAACGGTGGCTGCACCCTGCCAGCCAGGTCTCTCCACTTCTGAGCGTACTCCTTAAAACCTTCGCTTGCACCTAACGACATACCCTGGAGTTGGGTACGTGTGGGGGCAAGGTCGGCATTATATTGATACTGCTTATAGAAAGCAGTAGCCAACTCCTCCCAGTTACGAACTTTGGTCCCATCCAGCTGATAGAACCATTCGAGATGAGTCCCTGAAAGACTCTCCTGGAAGAAGTGGATCCATAAATTCTTATCCGCAGAGTACGGCTGAATTTTCCGAACATAGGACCTTAGATGCAGCTTGGGACAAGATGCCCCGTCATACTTAGAGAAGGATGGTGCTTTGAACTTGTGAGGGATAATCACACCAGTTGACAAACCCAGATCTCCGAAATCCAGCCCAGGTACCTATTGAACCTCCATAGCCTTCAACCTATCCTCCAGTTGCTTGTATCTGTCATCTGCAGGAGGGTACTGCTCTTCATCAAAATCTGTCTCGTTGTCGGAGACTACCGGACTAGGGACCTTTACTTCTGCCTGAGAAAGACTCTTGCCAACAGAAGAACCAGCCTCTTCATGTTGCAGAGTATTGCCAAACCTTCGGCCCGAGTTGAACAGAACAGTTCTTCTCTTCTTCTTTTTCTCCTTCTTCAGGAGCATGGCCTTCAGTTCTTCTTGGCCTTGGGCCAGACCCTTGATTAATTCCTGAAACTGCGCATTCTGCGCCTGAAGAGCCTTGATTGATGTCTCAGTTGATGCAGATTCGGGATTCATGATGCTGAAATAAACAACGAAGAACTGTAAGCAACCTGAAAAGAAAAAAAACCTGCTATGCACATGATGTATGAAATGCGTATGCAATGCATTCAAGGGTTCGAAAGTTCAAGTTCGTTGTAGACAAAAAGGAACACACGTTATCATTAAAAAATCATTGTTTAATACATCAAAGCCTCATGGGCAAAAGTACAAAAATCAAATCAATCCCAAAATACGCTGCGCATCCTCTTTGGAGCTATGTAAGTGTTGAGGTTCCTCTCCTCATGCAACAGACGGGTAAGCTCCAAGACCTTCTTTTCACTGGCATGCAGACTAGTCTCAAGAGAATTCCGTTCTTCCTTAAGCTGGATCCAGCTCTTCTGCATCTCTTCCCAGGATGTGGGCATATCAGGGTGCTGAATAGTGTAGGACACTTCCCCTTCCAAGACAGGCTCTTTGATTACCGGGAGCATATGAGAATAGGGCATCACTAGCTTTTGGGAGCGAGCTCGTACCCACTTGAGATAAGGTTCCAACGGGATGGAATTCCTGTGCCCCAGTGTCTTGCTGTCTATCCTACTGGGCATCCTCCAAGCTCTGATAAATCTCTGGCGAAGTCCTTGAGTATCATTGTCGAAGTCAAAAACTATGTCAGGAATTAACATGTCATGAGGACCATCCCTCCGAGCATAACCAAACTGTCTCCAAGCCAGGCATGGGCTATAAGTAATACCTCCTCTGATTCCAAGTAAAGGAACATTAGGGTACTCCCCGCAACGATCAATGATAGTGACATCTTCTCTGGACCTAGGGCACCAATGTATATCTGCATGTGTAAGAGTCATCAACCGTTGTGACCATCTCAAACCCCGTTCATTCTTCAAGACTGATTGTGGAAGGTGCGAAATAAACCACCTTCCCAGGAGAGGAGTGCAACACATAAGGACACCTCTTTTTCTCATGGTTCGAGTGTAACATGAGTGAAGGATGTCCCCCAGCAACGTAGGTATAGGATTCCTAGACATAAAGATCTGAATAGCACTGATATCAATAAGCTGATCTGGGTTAGGGAACAACACCAAACCATAGACAAGGAGGGCCACAACCTCTTCAAAAGCTTGCAAGTCAAGGGAGTTCCAACATTCATGGGCCTTTTCAAACAGAAACCTGGCTAAGAACCCTTTGATACCACTTCTGACTTCCCAATGTCCCTTGAGGTCAGATGACTGTAGGTGCAAGGCTTTAGCAATCTCTTCAAGCTTAGGTTCCTTTTCTGTACCGTTGAAGGGTAGCTGATCAAGGATAGGGATCTTCAGGAGCCGGGAGAACTCCTCCAATGTAGGTACCAACTGATAATCCAAGAAGGTGAAACAGTGATGCAGAGGGTCAAAGAATTGGAACAAGACCTTAATCATATCTTCCTCAATGTTGGTGTTGACCAAGCTGATGAGGCTTCCATGCCTTTCACTGAATGATGAGTTCTCGGGAATCCTGGATATAAGCTCCTTAAGCTGAGGAGGGATCCTTACAAGATTGATTTGAATTGTCTTTCTACGAACAGTTTCCATGTCCTACAAAACAAGAACAAAGATGAAAATTCGAACCCCTGAAATGGTTAGTCAATGCATATGATGCTGGATGATGTCATGATGCTATGATTAAATACACCACAGATATTTACAAAGACAAACATGTAAGGCACACAAGGCACACAAGACAAGCCCTTAAGGTTTAAGGCCAGCATGGGGTCTGGGTAGTACCCTCTTGAAGTTGGTGGGTTCAACCTGTCCTAATCAAAGTAACCGGGTTCTAAGGTTCCCAATATCACGGGATTGCTTTCATTGTTCATCGTTTCGATTTAGCCACTGAACTGGCGACCGAAATATTCCAGGAAAGCAACCCTCAATTGAGTGTAGTATCGAGTATCAACCAACCTCGGACTGCACCAACGTCAGTTATCTCACTACCCTAAAGAGGCCAAGATAGTTCAATTAAGGTTCCTAAGGTCTGTTGATGCTTCACGACACCACGCGGAGGCCCCGTACTCTCGTTGACTGAACTCAAGGGTTACCGGTACACACCAAAGTGCCACATCAACGTAGCAGACTGTTTCAACCATGTCGGTATACCCCGCACAGTTCCCTCACAGCCTTGTTGCTACTTTCTAAGAAGATATCCCCCAGATCCGGGTTAGGATCTATAGAACTCCCAAGCAACCCACAATTTAAAGCACACAAAGCAATACAATTGAAAACATAGTTATGACCTAGCCCTAAGGTACACCTCACTTTAAGTTAAGTCCCCAGCAGAGTCGCCAGTTCTGTGATCGGTGGATCTGGAACTGACTGTTTAACGCTGGTTCGCAAAATGTCGCGGAAGCAAGAGTCGCCACCGTCTTTTATTTTCTCCAAATGGAAAGGACAAAAGCACAGAAAAATTCCTTAAAGAGATTGCTCTCGGTTCGGGAGGTAGGTTATAGAAAGGGAAGGTGTTAGCACCCTTTCTATCCATGGTTATCCATGGGCTCTTAGATACTTGCTCATCTGTGTTTTCAAAATGGTTTGTTTGCTTTTCAACTGTGGGTTTTAAAATGTTTCTTTGAAAATTCCAGTTCGACTCTTGTATCGGTCCTCAAGAGTGTTTGAAAAATTGCTTTCGAAAGCTTTTTGAAAAGGTGTCGGTGTGAAAAGTATTTTTGAATTTGTTTCTGAATTTAGAGCAAGTATCTAGAGTCGTCTACCTACCCTAAGGAATTCGTCTGTGTAAATGTCCTTTAAAGTAGTGCCATCCCACCATTGAGAGGTAGGTAGCACCACCGTTGGAGGTGTTCGGGTCAATTCGAAGGTTATAGGGACATGGTGATCACCAGAGCAATAGGAAGATACCTTAGAAGCTACCCTCATGCCAGGTTCCCGGATCATGAGGACTTACTAAGACATCCTCTACTCGACGACCACCTTTCGAAGCAAGGCAACAGTGAGGCGTACCCTAGGGGTGGTGTGTGCGATTCGTGTGTCGTTTTCAGATATTTGTCTTGTCATGTTAAAGTGATCTACGCTTGATTTTATTATGTCCATTCATTCTTGCATGCTTATTTAACAGTTAAAAGTTTGCGGGAAAGATAAATCTAAGTTATTACAAATGGCGCGGGTCCACATCGCCAAAATTAAACCGGACCCGATTTGACGGAAAGTAAATAAAGCGAATAAAAATGCAAAAAGTAAATATTACAATGCTTTGGGAGAGGTACATGATTATTTGAATGAAATAAAAATAAATATGCGAAATTAAATAAATTACGAACGAGGGCGTTGGACCCTTTTGCAAAATATTATTAATAAGGAATTAAAATTAAAATTAAAGGAAAATGTTTTATGTATTTTTATGTTTTTTAAGATTTAACAGAAAAAAAAGAATTAATTAAAATTAACTAACCCTAATTCTAATGGTTCTTAAGTTTGTTATGAAAATATTAAAATATAACCTAAATTAAACCTAAGTTAATTTATGTACAATTTAATTATGAAAATAAAATAAGTAATATTATTATTATGAAAAAAGGGAAAATTAAAAAAGGAATAAAAAGTTATTAAACCTAATTCTATATTTTTGGATTTTTAGTTATTAAAAAGAATTAAAATTGTAACCTATTTTAAACTAAATTTATTTACAAGCATTTATTTAGAAAAATAATTAAAATAAAGTATTTATTATATTTTTTTTTGCCTTTTCTGTTTTTTATGATGTTTTTATATTTTGTAAAAAAGAAAATTAATTAATTAAATTAAGATAATAAAGTAAATAAAATAATAAAGATAAAATATAAAAATATGGAGAAGGCAAACCAGGGGGGGTGGAAGTCCCCAAATAGGAGGTCAAATTATGAGGAATCTGGCCCAACAAGCAGTGGCCCTTTTTGACTTTTGCATGACACGTACACGCACGTTGACTCATCCTCATGGTATCCATCAATTCTCAGCCTTTGATCTGGTTCCACTAAGCACGTGGCTGGCTTGATATGGTGAGTGTATGGTGATCCCCAAAGTTATGCCTGCACCTGAACACACGTTGAAAAATAATATTGAGGTAACGTAGACCTGGGACTCGAACCCAGGTCTTGGACATTGCAACTCTCCTCGCTTGCCAACTGAACTGAATCACGCGTTTGTTATACAAATAAGCAATAAATATAATAAAAGACAACAACACGTGAATAGATGAAAACGCGCGAAATTTAGAATTGGCCTATCCCCTCTTGCCACGACTCTGTCTTCTTCGTTTTCCTGAAAATAAAAACATGGGGCAACGGTTTTGGACGCGTTGCCTAAGGTTAGTTTCAAGAAAATAGCGACTAGCGCTATGGTGCCCATAAATTAATCGCGAATGGTGCTTCCTGTTCGTCCAAGCTTGCTGAGTCTAATGGTCATGGTTTTGAGGCTTAATTTTGCCTTATTGCAAAAGCCCTAATTTATCCTCCTGAAAACCCTAGAATAACAGTTATGGCATAATCTCATACAACACAGAAAAATGCAATTAAAGGTATGGATTAGCTTCAAAACTTCATAGTGAACACAAATCAACCATTAAATTTCACAAACAATGCATAGAATGGGATGTACGATTATGGAATTTTTGCTGTACAGTTTAAGTTCAAAATACCAATTCTTGGCGTTTGAGTGGAAGTTTGTGATTGGAATCTGATCAGGGTGACCTTGGCAAGCTATTGAAACAAGTTTTACACTTTGAATCCACCTCTAACACTGATTTCAGTTTTGATTTTTATGGAGAAAATTTCAAGTTTCTAATGAGTTCTTTTGCGCAGCTTAGAGTGTCCGAGCATTAGGGTTATGTTTCTGATTATGTAGTGAAGGCATTAGGTCAACAAAACTCAGCCAAATCCAATGCAATAATGATTTTGAATATTTGATTTCTAAGGATCCTTTCCATATCTTTTCCAAGTGTATTTTGTATCAATTATGCTCAAATCAAACCAAATCTTGCCATATTGGGATGTGCACGAGATATTGAGGGTAAAACATGCATGAAAAGATTTTTTAGGTCAAGTTAGGTATTTTTCATATATTTATATAATTTAAATGAATTAATATGAATAATAATTCAAATAAATAAATAAAAAATGAGAAAATACTTCCCTTTGGGCCAAGTGGTCGTGCATATGCTTAGAATGATGAATCATGGAAGAAAAATGGGCCCATTAGCAATTTTAGGTCATTTGAAGTAGTGTTGACTTTTCAAAATATCCAAAAATTTCCCAACTTCCACAAGGCATAACTTGCTCAATTTTTAAGCTTTTCTCATGTTCTTGGACATTTTGGAAAGGTCTTTGAGTCCTCTAACCAATGCCTTTGGTCCCATGTCATTTTTATTTACCAATCTCAAGTTATGGCCTTTGACTTAAAGTCCCTTTTTGTTGACTTTTGAAAATGACCTATAATGTTGAAATTGATAACTTTTTGTGAGAGCATTTCTTGGACTTGAAGTATGAAGATGAGTTGTAGGAAATGTCTTTCTCTTCAAAATGAGCTTTGGATGGAATTTTTCTGATAACCCATGTGAAAGTTATGCCCTGGTCAATTTCAGTTGACTTTTTCAACTGTCCAAATATAGTAACTTTTGCATCTTTGATGATTTATGAGCCAAACTTTGAGAATCATGATCAAGCATTGATCAAATGATGTTTGTGGCTTCAAAATGATATGTTGACCAAAAATTTGAACTTTTGACTGTCAAATGACCATTTTGCCCCTACAGTTGACTGTAGTGCAATTTAGGGTTTTGACTGTGCAATTTTGAGCTGAATGCCTTGAAACTTGATATGAGGATACTTGAACATATTTGTAAGCATATGAGACTTGATTGGGCCTTTTAAAATTTCCTTTCTTTGATCAGAACACAAACCTTAGTTTTGACTGTATAGGAGACAGTTGGATTATGCAACCCTTGGGGAATTTTGTGACTTGGCTTGGCAATTTCTTGAAGAATATGGGAGGGCAAATTTTGGGGTACAATAGTTGCCCCTGTTCAATCTTCTTAGACCTGAGGATGCAGATTGGCTGACGTGCCTTTCGTAATCCGAGGGTAGAAGATGATTGGACACTAGAGTGCCCAGAAATTTGCGCTCACATGTTAACAGTGATGGGGGAATGGGCTTATAGATGCCATTTGGAGATTGCTGGATAGGATGATGGGCTTATAGATGCCATCTGGGTGTTGATCGCGTAAGAGATTCCTTAGCGAGAACCTGCATACCTGCAAAAAGAACAAATGAATACCTGACACGTTGCAGGAGTTGGTTTTAGATGCTTGGTATAGATATGTCCTGCCTGGTTACAGGAGCTGAATCTGGAGTCTTCACATGATGATGAATGAACCAGGGATGGTTACTGCCTTAGCCTGAATGGTAAGAGAACCTTGGGCGACTTTAACTTCAACAACGCTCGTTGAGAAAATCTTGGTGGGAAATACCATCTTCGCAGGATCGGGACGAGAACCATAGGCAATTATAATTTGAAAGGGAATGATCACCTCACTCACCGTCGGAGAGGGAATCATAAGAAAAGGAATTGTCACCTCACTCACCGTCGGAGAGGGAAACATCTGAAAAGGACTTACCACCTCACTCACCGTCGGAGAGGGAACCATAGGAGATTATCACCTCACACTCATCGTCGGAGAGGGAAACATCTGAAGAAGGAATTACCACCTCACGCACTTGTCGGAGAGGGGACCATAGGAGACTATCACCTCACACTCATCGTCGGAGAGGGAAACATCTGAAGAAGGAATTACCACCTCACGCACTTGTCGGAGAGGGGACCATAAGAGAATATCACCTCACACTCACCGTTGGAGAGGGAAACATCTGAAAAAGGAATTACCACCTCACTCGCCGTTGGAGAGGGGACCATAGGAGAATATCACCTCACACTCACCGTCGGAGAGGGGAACATCTTGAAAAGGAATTACCACCTCACTCGCCGTTGGAGAGGGGACCATAGGAGAATATCACCTTACTCACCGTCGGAGAGGGGAACATCTTGAAAAGGAATTACCACCTCACTCGCCGTTGGAGAGGGGACCATAGGAGAATATCACCTCACACTCACCGTCGGAGAGGGGAACATCTGAAAAGGAATTACCACCTCACTCGCCGTTGGAGAGGGGACCATAACTTCTGCTGAGTCTTTATCAGAAAAATCTGTTGGGAGTCGATTTAGCTGGACTAGAGAAGGCTTTGAGATATGTTTGGGCATTTTAACTGCGTCTTTCCTGAAAGGTAAAGGTCAGTCATATGTAATGCATGATATGGATCAAGCAATGAGGTTCTCAACATAAATGAGATTTGTATGATATGATGCGTTATGCATGCCATAATGATGTATGTGATGTCTAGGAAAGTAAATCCTTGACGGGTGCCGGGAAGTCATATCCTGGGCTGATGTTGGAGAGTGAGCTTTTACTTCCGTTGGGGATGATAGTTGCAAGAATACCGGTAGGAGAAGATGACTCCGTTGCGGAATAAACTTGGCGAATAGATTCTGCGGGGAGACAAGATATTCTAGCGACCATGCTGGGAAGAAATACTCTGTGGGGATAGAGATGCTTTGCTGAATTGTTGATAACTTGCTGAGGATACCCTTGTTGTTGGAAGTGTTGATGGACTTCGCTGGGGTAAGAAGACTTTGTCGACGACGCCCTTTCCGTGGCTTTTGGCTGAGGATAACCCAGTTATATCCTGTTGAGGAAATAACTCTTTAAATCAAGCCGGACGACGTGTTCGTGCTCTCGTGAGGGGATAAGCTTCCAGAATTTGCTGGGGATAAGCTTACTGCTTGGGGATATGGACTCCATCTTTCCTGGGGAAACCGGATTGGACTCTTCTGGGGAGTTTTGATATGCTGGGGAAAGTGATTCCCTTGAATGTTGATGTGCCGCCGGGGAACAATCTTTAGGCCAAGACTGCCGGGGATGCTTGTTAAGAATATATATATGCTGCTACTGGGGGAGTATTGAGATCTACTGGAGGATACTCAATTTCCTTGAGATTTGATAGCTCTGCTTGGAGAAGAATGCACTTTTGTTGGCTCACTCTCTGGGGAATTCAGGTATACTGGTCATGTTTTTTAGCTGAACCTATCTTGGTACCTTGGAGGATAGAACAATTAGATTGCTCAGACCAACTCTTTTATTGCCCCTGTTTCTAGCGTCACCTGCAATTAATTCCTTTGTTTCGTATGCAAATATTTATGAGTTAGCAAATTATTGTCAATGCATATATCATAAATTGAACCTTGGACGTTCTTCGCAAAACAAAACAGAAAAACAAAAACACTTGGCATATTTAACTGAAAATATATTTGTATTGATTTTGAATGGCCTGTGAATAGGCGTTTTGTATACAAGAGGCTGACGTCCTAGTAAGAGAACGCCGCCGAACAAGAGAGTTTATACAGATTTTGTACAAGAGAAAATAAAACAGCTGTGTGAAATATGAATGATCCACTGGGTTTCAACTCTGCTATTGCCTTTATAATTCCGAGCGTCTCATCACTTGATGACCTTGGTTGAAGGTGAAGCTGACTGATTGATGCCATCTGAACTTGATGTAGATACCGGATTCTGGATGCAAAGTGATCAATGAGACATAGTATTACGCTTTTATCCCTAATTTTTCCTGGACTGCCCTTTCGGGTTTTCAGTCCACCGGGATACCCATTTTTGCCCAAGCCGCCTTTTCAGGTTTTCGACTTGCCGGGTGTACAGATTTTTCATTTTCATCCCTTCATTTTGCCCGAACCCTTTTGGTTCGACGGGAAGCCCTAATTTTTGCCTAGGCATGTCAGCCTAGCGGGTCTTTTTTCATGCGTAGTATTTTTTTACTATGTCTGCATTGGCGGGGTGAGGAAGGTCGTCACCATCCATGTTGGTCAATATCATGGCTCCTCTTGAGAACACATGCTTAACCACAAATGGCCCTTCGTATGTAGGGGTCCATTTGCCCCTTGGATCACTCTGAGGGAGGATGATTCTCTTGATTACCAGATCCCCAACTTGATGTCTTGTATTTTGTTCTTCAAGGCCCAATAGTTATTAGTATCGTGACCAGGACTTTCAGAGTGGTATGTGCAACAGGCATTGGGATGATAATGAGGAGATGTTGTATGGGGTTTTTCAGAGCTTCTTTCAAGGTCACCAAATTGGATCTTAACAGATGCGGTAATACTTGAGATGGGGTCATGTTAATTCTGGTGAACTGCCTGACTGGCCTTTCCGTCCTTGGTTGATTATTTCTTTGCTGATCAGACGCAGGCTTAGGAATCTAACAGCCCCCACCATTGGTCGGAGTTCAGCCCTATCTTGGTTTCTTTACGGATATACAACAACCACCTCTTTCTTCCTGATAAAAGGCTTCCTTACGTCTGTAGAGGAAGATGAATCTTTCTGAATCTTACCACTCTTTATACCAGCTTCTACCCTCTTCTCGGTCAATATTAGTTCGGTAAAGCCTGCAGACGAACTTCCAATTAAATGGTTGAAGAAGGGACCAAACAAGGTGCCCAAGAACATGTCTACCAACTCTCTCTCAGATAGAGGGGGTTGAACTCTTCTAGCCAAGTCTCTCCATTTTTGCGCATAGTCCTTAAAACCTTCATTGGAGGCCATGGCCATACTCTGGAGTTGAGTTCAGGTAGGCGCCAAATCAGCATTGTATTGGTATTGCTTGTAGAAATCTGCAGCAAGATCTTCCCAATTGTAAACGTTGGCTCTTTCTAGTTGGTAAAACCAGTCAAGTTGATTTCCAGACAGACCGTCTTGGATGAAGTGCACCCATAAGTCTTTATCAGAGGTATGGGGTTAGATTTTCCTTACATATGACCAAAGATGCATTTTAGGGCATGAAACTCGATCGTATTTGGCAAATATAGGTGCTCTGAATTTTGAAGGAATCACAATCCCCGACACTAAACCCAATTCCTCAAACTCCAAGCCTGGCACTTTTTGGATTTCAATCGCGCTCAACCGCTCTTCAAGATGTCTGTACTTGTCATCAGTTGTAGGGTACTGTTCCTCAGAGTAGTCTTCTTCTTCCTCTTCCTCTTCCGATTCTGAAGGGACAACTGTTTCTTTACCTTTCCCTTCCTAATTGTTTTTTTCTCCGGATATTTTTACGAAGTTCAAGGTCCTTCTTGTTTACTCATGAAATCTTCTTCCCATGTTCAAGACTCCATTTACCTTCTTTGTTTTCTTTTTCCTTTCTTCAGCCAGCAGAGTCTTCAACTCTTCTTGCCCCTTGGCTAGGGTCATGAGCAACTGTTGAAACTATGTATTCTGAGCTTGGAGATCCTTCACTGTTTGCTCAAGATCCATCTTACTTAAATAAACAGTAGAAAGATGAGGATACTTGTTGCAAAAGACCTGTTTATGTTACGATGAATGGTATGTGCATATGTAATGATTTCAAGGATTTCAAAGATTCAAATTTGATTTAGACCAAAAAGGAAACACACGTTATATTAGTAAGTTAAAGTTTGAATACATCGATGCCTCTTGGGCAAAAATACAAAAACTCTAAGATAAAAAGGTAGTGCGTATCCTCTTTAGTGCAATATAGGCATTCAGAGTCCTCTCCTCATGAAGTAGCCTAGTGAGTTCCAAGACCTTCTTCTCGCTTGCGTAGAACGTATATCGCTCGCCCTTGAGTTGTATCCAATCCCTTTGTAGGTCTTCAAGAGATGTGGGCATGTCAGGATGTAATATAGTGTATGGAACATCTCCCTCCATGACAGGCTCAATGATCACCGGGAGAATGGAGGGGTAAGGCATCATAAGACTCTGAGCACGAGTTCATACCCATTTGAGGTAAGGCTCAAGAGGGACAAAGTTCTTGTGCCCCAAAGTCTTGCTATCCACCTTGTTTAACATCCTCCAAGCTCGGATAAATCTCTGGCGAAGACCTTGATCGTCGTTGTCGTAGTTGTTGTACCCCAAAATTTGCCCTCCCATTTTACTCAATACATGTCAATTGAGGTCCCCAAGTTGCTCAAGGAAGTCCAAGAGTTAACTAGACCAACTCTCTCATAAGGCAGTATACCTCAAATTAGGGTTTCATTTTTCATCGAGATGCTTGAGTCCAAAGGATCCCAAATGCTTTCCAAGGTCCTAATATGTTCCCAAGATCATCCATGTCAAGTTTCATGCCTAGCACAAGAAGTTTGCTCAGCCAACTGCTCAGATACTTGAGAATCGACTGTATTAGGTCAAAAGTCAACTGTGGCCCACGTACAGTCAAACCTCAAGATTTTTGGTCAACATCAACAAGTAACTTCCTCATTTTATCAAGTAACTTACCAACTTTGACCGAGCATAACTTCTTCATACTTTATCAGAAATTTTCCATCCAAAGCTCATTTTGAAGAGGCTGCAATTCCTTATAATTTATCTTCATCCCACAAGTTCAAAATATGCATTCATAAAAAGATATGAATTTTGACATTATAGGTCATTTTGAATAGTCAACAAAAACACCTTTTGGGTCAAAGCTTCTTACATGAACATTGAAGAATCAATTGAGATGAGACCAAAATGGTTGCTTAGGGGACATCCTAAGCTTTCTAAAAAGTCCAAGAACACCTCTCTAGGATTAAAATTGGAAGAGATATGCCTTGTCAAAGTTGGCCTTTTTTTGCAAAATTGCCAAAAGTCAAATGTGCTCAAAATTGCATTTTTTGCTAAATGGGCCTAACTTTTTATGCTTGTACTTCACTTATAATGTGGTCCACGACTCAAATGTTTACCCACACATTATTTTCTTCATTTTTCAATTTATTTTGATTTTTATTAATTAAAAATGGAATTAAATCAAATAATTGATGAATAATAGCAAAGATATGATTCGATTTGGTTTTTGGATAGGTTGGCAATCAAAATATGCTGAATTATCAAGGCCAAGACGAATAAAGCATAATTGGTACAAGAAAGGGAAGATTTGGCTCAAAATAGCAAGTTTGCATATGGTTAAAGAATCAAATCAAATTTCATCAAACTTCAAGATTTAATCCAAGTTTGTAACCATAATTCATCCCTAGGTATATATTGGACAAGAACAAAGCAAAAAATAGGGGTTAGCAATTTTAAAAATATGAGCAAGTACCTAAGAGCCCATGGAAAACCATGGATAGAAAGGGTGCTAACACCTTCCCTTCCTATAATCTACCCCCCCCCCCCCCCCCCCCATGGATAGAAAGGGTGCTAACACCTTCCCTTTCTATAATCTACCCCCCCTCCCCCCGGTACTCAGAATATCTCAAAAAAAGGTTTTTTCTGTTCTTTTTCCTTTTCCATGATTGTATGAAATAAAAGTCGGTGGCGACTCTTGCTTACCGCGACATTTTGCAAACACAAAGCGCAAAACACAAACCAGTATTAAACAGTCGATTCTGCCACCGTATCACAAAACTGGCGACTCTGCTGGGGAAATATAAAGTGGGGTAAACCTTAGGATCTAGGTCATATTTAATTACTTTCTCTTAATTTTCTTGCTTGCTTTATATTTATTGGAACTGTTTGGGTTATTTGATCCTACACCCGGATCTGGGGAACATCTTTTAGGTAAGTAGCAATAAACTGTGAGGAAACTACGCTGGGGTATACCAGCACGGTTGAAGCAGTAGCTACGTTTATGTGGCACTTTGGTTGGTACCGGTAACCCTTGAGTCAATCAGGGAGAGTATGGGGCCTCCGTGTGGTGTCGTGAAGCATCCACTGGCCTTAGAACCTTTAATTGCCCAACTTGGCCATTAGAAAGTAGTGAGATAGCCAGCCTCGGTGTAGAGCTGAGAACTGGTTGATACTCGATGCTACACTCGTTGAGATTAGACTTTCGGGACATTTCGGCTGCAAGAAAAGATTGTGTGAGCTGAGACAATGCCGATAAAGGATGGTCAGTGATATTAAGATCCTCTAGAACCCGGTTACTTTTTAAGACAGGTTGAACCAACTAAACTTCAAGAGGGTACTACCTTAAAACCCATGCAAGCCTAAACCTAAGTCTGTTTGTGTGACCTGTATGCTTTCAACTTGAACTACTTGCACAGTTTTATCATCTGACAACATGAGTTCCTTGCAGGTTTTGTTTACAGTCCTTATCCAATAACTTGGATTTCTTGTCGGGTTAACTTGCTTACATCACCTTGCACTTTTGCTTAAACACATAGCATACACATCATAACATCATGCCTTAACATTTCCTTAACCATTTCAAGGATATCAAGGGTTTGTGATGCAGATTATGGTAAATCAGACGTCTAGCAATGGGCAATGGGATTTATTTTCCTATGGCCAATGTCGTCTAGAGATCAAAACACGATAACTTGAGTCAGTAGCTATGACCCACTCGATATGGTGAGCTTGACTCTTGAAGAAGGACTCTTAACGACACGAAGTTTCTTCAATCAAGCTGCAACCGAATTCTAACAGTTTCTTGTTTACCCCGTGAGATCCTTGAAAACATTGCATACATATATTATACATATCATTGCATAACAGGTCTTCCAGTACATGTCTCTCATGTTCTCGCTGTTTATTTCAGCAATGGCTCTCAAACAAGACAACAGATATCTTCAAACTCAAGAAGCTCAGTTCAGGGACATATTCCTAAACCTATCCAAGGGGAAGGAAGAGTTGAAAACACTCCTCGTTGGGAACTTGGTCAAGAAAAGTCTTGAAGACAATAAAGACGAACGACTGGAACAACTTCAAGCTGAGGTAGGTGCAATGAGAACCCAGATGCTGTGGCAGATGGCTCTTATCCAAGGCCTAGCCCGAAGGCAAGAAGAGTTGGAAGCCATCATCAACCAACTTCATCAAGACGGATACAACAGTATGAAGCAAACAGTCGAGGCCGGGGACTAAGTCATTGATCAACCTCCAAGAAGACAAGAGTTTGGTTTGGTGAAGAGTGGACCTTTCCAAATTTCTACTACCTCACGGGTCCAACAACAACCTCGCCAAAAACAACGGGTTAATCAGAGTAAGCCAGATACACCCAAGAGGCAGTTTACCAAACTCAACATGCCGCTGTCTCAAGCTTTACAACACATGTTGAGGATGAATCTGGTTACATTGATAAGACCTCATCCGAATCCCAAGACTTCCTCGCCTAACTACAATCCTGATGCAAGGTGTGCATATCACTCCAATAGTCCGGGGCATGATACAAACGACTGTTGGAGGTTGAAATACAAAATTCAAGACCTGATTGATGAAGGAGCATTGGAATTCACACAAGATGGTCAACTGGAATGTTTCTGTCAATCCTCCAAGGCCCACCATTTGAAGTGACAAGTTCTAACAAGAGGGCTTTTCGTTTATTAGAATTTTTAATTTGTAATTTTATTTTGATTGTTCGAATATTTATTCATGTCAAACTTTGTTACTTTATCAATGCATTACATATGTCAGTTCTGAATCAATTCATTCGTATTCACTATATTTAAACTCCGTTCCTTTTTGTGATATTTGACTCTTTATTAAAAGCTGTAAGCCTTTAGAGAGAGGATGACGAAAATGATACCACAATCTCTACAGTATGCTTTTGAACAGACCCTGCTGACGATGTACAGGAATTGTTTCAAATCCCAAATAGTGGAGTTATAAGGAAGATAATCCCTAGTCAACCCCTTTGAGCTAAAGAAGTAGGAGTTTTCTTTCACACAAATTAAAACCTTAATCATAACCTGGGGCAGGGTAGTTTTCTCAGTTAATTCAGAGGCGCATTCAGTCGCAATCTTCCGCTTCGTACACAATGAATGGCATCGAAGACGTCCTTCCAAATTAAAAGACGGTGATGGTTCCGCATAATCGTCAAGACAGACAATCATTATCTCTCAAAATAAAAGCCCACTAAGTCAAAACCTATGAAGGAGACTTAAGAAAAAACTGGGGCATCCCACTGACTGTAATCACAAAAGAAACAGTTCAGGCAAAATACAGGGATAGTAAAACCAAAAAAAAAGAGGTTACTACAAATCCTCGGCAAAAAAAAAGATTACAAAATGACTGCCTTTTTCAAATAAACTTTCAGTATCCGAACCATCACCGAAACATCAAGGACAATATTCCAGAACTCAACTGGGATTCTAAACGCGCAACTAACTGAGCATAGGTCTGAAGAACATCACGAAGAGCGTGTGGATACAAATAAATTTTGAGCCTTTATCCTTTGTTTCTTGAACCGTGAACCAGACCATGTTATAACCCTTAAAAGTCCTAGCTGAAGCATGGGTTAGTTCAAAAGCATACTGTTACAAAAGGTATCCTGACTCCTGTAGGACTTGCTATAAATACTGAGTTGACATCACATTTTACAAAATTTGCTTGTTTTACTGAAAAATGCATTTTCAAAAATTTCAAGACAGACATAAGCTTTGCATTCTTAAAATACCGTTGTTTGCATATGACTATTTGTTCAACAGTAGAGAAATTCGCATGAAGAATACATAGTGAACAAAAACCTTCTCAATAAAAAGGATCACCTCAAGTGGAAAAATACTTCCAACCAAGGGGCACAGCATGATCATTGTCCATCATTCGGGGAAGTCAAGTCAAGATTCAAGGAATCTCTCAAAGATGCCAAATAGCCAGGGGCAGATCTCCATCTGAATCACTTGGGGGCATTGGGCATGAATTCCAGCAACGAATCTTATACGATCAAACAAACATCTTCTGGTAGTATGGCAACACTTACTACTATGGACAGTGACAATTCTCCGTACCCGGTGAACGTGGACATAGTCGGAAAATACTACGCATGAACAAAGACCCGCTAGATTGACGGTCCTAGGAAAAAATAAGGGCATTCCAGCAAACCAAAAGGGTTCGGGCAAAAATTAGGGATAAAAACAAAAAAGATCTATACACCCGACAAGTCGAAAACCTAAAAAGGAGGCTTGGGCAAAAAAGGGTATCTCGGTGGACTGAAAATCTGAAAAGACAGTCCAGGAAAAAGTTAGGGATTAAAGTGTACGACTATGTCCCGTCATCTTGTTACTTTCCTATCAGTAGAAGACTTATCATTCCGATCGGCAGTTACTAAGCACCTTATAAGTTGGGATAACACTCAATCCACAAGGCCTTCGCAGGCACTTTCTCCAGCAGGTACAAGGGTAGAAACGTCTTGATACGAAGTCATTGTCATATCCTCAACATGTGTCCCAATAACATCTACACTCCCCACAGAGTAAAAGTACCCAAAGTCATTGATTTCAATTTCCCCGAAGTAGGACGTAACTATCC
This sequence comes from Vicia faba, assembly GCA_948472305.1. NCBI lineage: Eukaryota > Viridiplantae > Streptophyta > Magnoliopsida > Fabales > Fabaceae > Vicia > Vicia faba. Next base: position 1,258,868,164 of record OX451739.1, on the reverse strand, counting down.
CTAGCCAAGGTTAATAACTGAGGGCTAGTCAGTAAAGTTCATCCTCAAAGCAGAGTTTATTTCTGTAAGATACAGAAGCTCAATCTCCAACAGAGCTCATCACCTCCCACAACTTAATTGCATCCCCAGCTAAGCTTGTTCCTGCAGATCGGCAGGTCTACTAACATAGTATCTCTTCCTCCAAAGTTCACTCCCCACAGAGTTTATTCTCCAGCATCTCTTCTCGACAGAATATTTGCAAATCTCCAGCAATAATCATGGATTTATTTTCCCAGACGCGAGCATACCCTAATAGCATTTCATGAACATACATCATGACATACGCATACAAGACATATACAACATAATCTCATTTATTTTGAGAATATCATCTCACCCTGCATTTCATGCATCGCATATAACTAACCCTGATAACCTTTCAGGAAAAGACGAGTAGCTTCGAAAAATTCAGCAGTTATACAGATCATATCTACAGACGACTAATGGAAACTCAGTTCTCGAAATCGAATAGGTCAACTAATCTACATTATCGCTTCGAAGTAACCCTACTACCAAGGTTCCTCCTCACAACCCTACTACCTAGGATTTCACATCGAAGTAACCCTACTATCCAGGTACCTTTTCAAGCCCTACTATCCAGGCTTTCATATCGAAGTAACCCTACTATCCAGGTTCCTTCTTACATACCTATTATCCAGGCTTTCATATCGAAGTAACCCTACTATCCAGGTTCCTTCTCACAACCCTACTATCCATGCTTTCATATCGAAGTAACCCTACTATCCAGGTTCCTTCTTACAGCCCTACTATCCAGGCTTTCATATCGAAGTAACCCTACTATCCAGGTTCCTTCTCACAGCTCTACTATCTAGGCTTTTATATCGAAGTAACCCTACTATCCAGGTTCCTTCTCACAACCCTACTATCCATGCTTTCATATCGAAGTAACCCTACTATCCAGGTTCCTTCTCACAACCCTAGTATCCAGGATTTCATATCGAAGTAACCCTACTATCCAGGTTCCTTCTCACAGCCCTACTACCCAGGCTTTCATATCGAAGTAACCCTACTATCCAGGTTCCTTATCACAACCCTACTATCCAGGCTTTCATATCGAAGTAACCCCTACTATCCAGGTTCCTTCTCAGAGCCCTATTATCCAGGCTTTTATATCAAAGTAACCCTACTATCCAGGTTCCTTTTCACAGCCCTACTATCCAGGCTTTCATATCAAAGTAACCATACTATCCAGGTTCCTTCTCACAACCCTACTATCCAGGCTTTCATATCGAAGTAACCCTACTATCCAGGTTCCTTCTCACAGCCCTACTATCCAGGCTTTTATATCGAAGTAACCCTACTATCCAGGTTCCTTCTCACAACCCTACTATCCAGGCTTTCATATCGTAGTAACCCTACTATCCAGGTTCCTTCTCACAGCCCTACTATCCAGGCTTTCATATCGAAGTAAACCTACTATCCAGGTTCTTCCTTACAACCCTACTATCAAGGCTTTTATATCGAAGTAACCCTACTATCCAGGTTCCTTCTCACAACCCTACTATCCAGGCTTTCATGTCGAAGTAACCCTATTATCCAGGTTCCTTCTCACAACCCTACTATCCAGGCTTTTATATCGAAGTAACCCTACTATCAAGGTTCCTTCTCACAGCCCTACTATCCAGGCTTTCATATCGAAGTAACCCTACTATCCAGGTTCCTTCTCACAACCCTACTATCCAAGCTTTCATATCGAAGTAACCCTACTATCCAGGTTCCTTCTCACAACCCTACTATTCAGGCTTTCATATCGAAGTAACCCTACTATCCAGGTTCCTTCTCAGCAGCCCTACTATCCAGGATTTCATATCGAAGTAACCCTACTATCCAGGTTCCTTCTCACAGCCCTAATATCCAGGATTTCATATCGAAGTAACCCTACTATCCAGGTTCCTTCTCATAGCCTTACTATCCAGTCTTTCGTGTCTAAGTAACCCTACTGTCCAGGTTCCTTCTCAGCAGCCCTACTATCCAAGCTTTCATATCGAAGTAACTCTACTATCCATGTTCCTTCTCACAGCCCTACTATCCAAGATTTCATATCGAAGTAACCCTACTATCCAGGTTCCTTCTCACAACCCTACTATCCAGGCTTTCATATCGAAGTAACCCTACTATCCAGGTTTCTTCTCACAGCCCTACTATCCAGGCTTTAATATCGAAGTAACCCAATTCCTTCTTATAGCCCTACTATCCAGGCATTCATATCAAAGTGACCCTACTATCCAGGTTCCTTCTCACTGCCCTACTATCCAGGCTTTCATATTGAAGTAACCCTACTATCCAGGTTCCTTCTCACAACCCTACTATCCAGGCTTTCATGTCTAAGTAACCATACTATCCAGGTTCCTTCTTACAGCCATACTATACAGGCTTTCATATCGAAGTAATCCTACTATCCAGGTTCCTTCTCACAGCCCTACTATCAAGGATTTCATATCGAAGTAACCCTACTGTTGTACCTCAAAATTTTCCCTCCCATATTTCTCAACACATGGCAAGTGAGATCCCCGAATTGCCCAAAGAAGCACAAGAGTTGACCAAACAAACTCTCTCCTAAGGCAATGTGTCTCAAATTAGGATTTTCACCTTCATCAAGATGTGTGAACCACAAAGGACTAAAATTCTAACCATTGTCCTAATATGTTCTCAAGATCATCCATGTCAAGTTTCAAGCCTTGCAGAAGAAGTTTGCTCAATCAATTGCTCAAATGCCTGAAAATCAACTATACTAGGTCAAAAGTCAATTGTGGCCCACATACAGTCAAACTTCAAGATTTTTGGTCAACATCCTCATTTTGAAGTATTATCCATCATTTGATCAAGGGTTGATCATGATTCCTCAAGGATTGCTCACAATTCATCAAAACCCAAAAGTTGCTAAATTAGGGTTTTATAGGAAAAGTCAACTCAAATTTGACCAAGCATAAATTTCTCATACTTTATCATAAATGACCCATCCAAAGTTCATTTTGAAGAGGATGAAATTACCTACAATTCATATTCATCTCCCAAGTCCAGAATATGCACTAACAAAAAGATATGAATTTTGACATTATAGGTCCTTTTGAAAAGTCAACAAAAACACCTTTTGGGTCAAAGCTTCATACATGAACATGGAAGACTCAATTGAGATGATACAAATTGTTTTGTTTAGTGGACATCCTAAGCTTTCTAAAAAGTCACAGAACACCTCTCTAGGGTCAAAATTGAGAGAGTTATGCATTGGCCAAGTTGACCATTTTTGCAAAATTGCCAAAAGTGAAATGTGCTCAAATTTGCATTTTTTGCTAAATGGGCCCAACTTTTTATACTTGCACCTCAATTATAATGTGGTCCACGACTCAAATGTTCACTCACCCATTATGTGCTTCATTTTTCAATTTATTTTGATTTTTCATTAATTAAAAAGTGAATTAAATCAAATAAATGATGAAAATTAACAAAGATATGATTTGATTTTCTTTTTGGACAGATTGGAAATCAAGATATGCTGAGTTAATAAGAGCAAATCGAATCAAGGGAAATTGATACAAGAAAGGCATGTTTTGGTTCAAAATAGCAACATATCATATAGCTTGCAAATCAAATCAAATCTTGGATAAATGCAATGATTCAATCCAAGTTTGTTAACCTAATTCACTATAGGTTATATAATGATGAATACCAGATCAAAAAACAAGGGTTAGAGTCATGAAAAGAGGCAGCGCAAAGTCACAAAATTCAAAGAAAAGTGTGAATTGGTTTTAACTCCATAGGCCATCTCAAGCCATCCTAGTCATCTCAATCCATTGATGGGCGTCCCAGGAAGCTGTCACAATCATTTGCAAGGCCTGAAACACCCAGAAACGTGCGCTACACCTCACACAGTTTGACACATTTTTTCAATTCGATTATCACAATTCTTGCATAATTAGCACTTTTGATTGTTATATTCGTGTTTGTCATCATGTTTGCAAGCTAACCATGCCATTTAATTGCGTTTTTTATGCCTGTACGTGATGTTGCCATTGCTAGGGTTTTTGAGTTATTTTTAGGGTCTTTTTGTACAAGAAAAATTAGGCCTTGTATCAGGTACCATGATACTCGTGAGGATGAGACAGGTTGATTTGTACCATTACCTTTCATTTATCTTGCGTGTACAACATTTTTGAAATGTGCAGGGTTATACCTACAGTGAACGTCTGTAGGTAAAAGTCTTGTTTTCTAAAACGACGGTTGCCAGGAAGAAGACGCTGGCATGTCAAGCAGCCATTGGGACGTTTGAATTTCGCGCCTTGGAATAAACTCTTTTGTTTTTTCTCATATTATGTTTGATTATTATTATAATAACAAGTTAACAATGCAGCTCAGTTGGCAACGCTTCATTGGTAGGGAGTACAAGGACCTGGGTTCGATCCCAGGTCCCAACCAAACACATTTTATTATTTTCTTAACAATTGCAGGCCAATCCAATGCAACACTCCCTCACACGCCTTCCATACACCCTCAACGCCTGGCCATTGGATGCTCAACTAGCCAAATCCAACGTGCCAACAATGAAGATCCATGGTAGTCCTCAAGTCAACACCCACGCCTGATCCAGCGCATTGACTGGGCTTGGAGTATTTGGGCCAAAGATTTCAGATATTCACCCCCTCTTTCAGCAAGACAACATGCCCATTTCTCTATTTCTTTTCTTATTTTTTATTTTTTATTTTATATTTTAATTTGTTTAATTATTTTATTTTTAAAAAAATCAGTTTTAATTAAATCATAAAAAATCAAAAAAAAGTCATAAAAAATTAGATTTAGTTATTTTCTTATTAAATTAAATTTTTGTTAATTAATTAGATTAATATTTAAATTAGGGTAACTTTAATTTGTTTTTTTCATAATTAAAATTAAATTAGAAAATTAGGTTAACTCTTGATTTAATTTTTCTATTTTTTCTCAAATAAAACAAAAAAAATACAAAATAGGTTGTTTAGAATTAATCAATTTATTTTCAAAAATTAACATTAATTAGAACTTAGGATTTTCTTTGCAATTTAATTAATCATTATTTTCTTAAATAACAAAACATGAAATTTTTTTTATTTAATTAATTGCAAGTAGGATTAGTCAAAGGGTCAAAACCCTAATCGTCTCGTATTTAATTCGCCGCGCGCTTGTTGATTATTTTACCATTATTTTGTAACGGTTCAGGGTTTGTAATAGTTAACTTAGGGTTTTTATTTACTGTTTAAATCCCTGATTTTTTGGTTATGTAATTAATCCCCCTCCCTGAAGCCTTGTAATAGCTAGGTTTATTTTCTCACATTTTTAATTCCCGCAAATACTTAACTGTCTAGATGTATGCTAATAGGATTGTATGGCGAGAATGCATGACAAAAATTAAAATGGTTAGAAAACCCTAATGTGCAAAGATAATAAAATGAAAATAAATCACTCGCACATATTCACTCTTAGGATATGCTCTCACTTCGGTTGCCTTTGGTAAACGACCATTAAGCATAGGGTGTCTTAGTGGTTGCCCTCCCGTCTAAAAATATCAAATGTCCCATTCGAATGTTGCCTCAGAAATGTTGCCTCGGAAATGTTACCTCAGAAATGTTGTCTCGAAATGATCTTAAGACTATAGGGTTACTACTAAGGTGTCCTAATATTGCTTTAGTGACCGTACGTCCCTTTCGAATTGACCCTTACAAATTCCAACGACGGTGCTACCTATTTCGCAATAGCAGGATAGCGCTGTCTAAAGGAAACAAGAATAGAAACAATCTTTTTTCGAGTAGGTAGATGCTAGTAGGTACTTGCTCAAATCAAAACTTTTCACACTTACACCTTTCAAAACAATTTTCAAAAACAACTTCGTCACACCCTTGAGGACTGATACAAGTATTATCACGGAGTAAAACATCTTTCAAAAACAAGCCCACAAGCACAAGAAATTTAAAAATGAGCAAGTACCTACGAGCCCATGGAAAACCATGGATAGAAATGGTGCTAACACCTTCCCTTTCTATAATCTACCCCCCGTACTCAAAATCTCGAAAAAGGATTTTTTCTGTACTTTTTTCCTTTTCGGTTGGATGAAATAAAAGTCGGTGGCGACTCTTGCTTACTGCGACATTTTGCAAACACAAAATGTAAAACGCAAACCAGTATTAAACAATCGATTCTGCCACCGTATCACAGAATTGGCGACTCTGCTGGGGAAATATAAGTGGGGTATACCTTAGGATCTAGGTCATTTAAATTGCTTCTCTTGATTGCTTTGTTTTCTTTATTTTTGAGGGTTTTGTTTGGGGTTACTATAGATCCTACACCCGGATATGGGGAACACCTTTTAGGTAAGTAGCAATAGACTGTGAGGGAACTGTACAACGTAGACTAATACGGGTAAAGCAATAGCTACATTGATGTGGCACTTTGGTTGGTACCGGTATCCCTTGTGGTGAAACGAGGAGAATACGGGGCCACTGCATGGTGTCGTGAAGCATCAACTGAACTTAGAACCTTTAATTTCCTAACTTGGCCATTAGAAAGTAGCAAGATAGCCGACCTCAGTGTAGAGCTGAGAACTTGTTGATACTCGATGCTACACTCATTGAGATCATACTTTCGGAATATTTCGGCCGCAAGAAAAGATTGCGTGAGCTGAAACCATGACCGATAAAGGACGGTCAGTGATATTAAGATCCTCTAGAACCCGGTTACTTTTCTAGGACAGGTTTGAGACCAACTTAACTTCAAGAGGGTATTACCTTTGACCTCATGCAAGCCTTAAACCTAAGGGTTTTGTGTGATTTGACTGTGTTTGCAATACCTGTGTTTTCTATACCTGTGGTTTATCATGACATCATGCATAATAACATGGCATTCATGCTTCATTACACTCACCATTTCAAAGACCAAGGGAATTTATCTTTGTTCAGTTTTGCAGATCATGGCTTCCATGCGTAGAAATACTATCTGAATCAGCTTTGTGGAGATACCTTCCCAACTCACAGAGCTAGTATCAAGAGTTTCTGAAACTTCTATTTTCATTAAGAGACACAATCAACTTCTCATCCTGGTTACTTCAAACTTTGATGAACAGATGATGAGCGTACTTTTTCAGTTCTTCGATCCCAAGCATCACTGTTTCACCTTTCCAGATTATCAGTTGGTACCCACCTTGGAAGAGTTCTCCCAGCTATTGGGCATACCCATTCTTTAACAGGTACCCTTCACAGGTATATAAGAAGTTCCTAAGCCAAAAGTCATCACCTCAGCTTTGCATTTGAAACTGGCCGACGTGGTATCCAATTGGGAAACTCGAAGCGGAGTCGAGGGTTTTCTAGCCAAATTTCTGATAGACAAGGCTCATCTATTTTGGGAAGATATGGACTTTCAGGCTTTTGAGGATGTCTTGGCTCTTCTTATCTATGGTTTAGTTCTCTTCCCTAATTCGGACTCCTTCGCAGATATGAATGCTATCAAGATTTTCCTTTCTCGCAACCCTATGCCTACCTTGCTTGGAGATATTTTGCACACTCTCCATACTCGTACCATGAAGGGAAGAGGGACTCTTATGTGCTGCATGCCGTTGCTGTCGAGGTGGTTTATTTCTCACCTCCCTAAGTCTATACCGAAGAACGAAGAAGGTTTGGGTTGGTCGCACATGATAATGTCACTTGCTCATACGGATATTCTTTGGTGTTCCTGAGCTATGGCAGACATTGTTGTTATTGACCGCTGTGGGGAGTACCCTAATGTCCCATTCCTTGGTATAAGAGGGGGTATAACTTACAATCCTTGTCTAGCTTTGTGACAATTTGGTCATGCTCGAAGGGATGGTCCTCATGAGTTACTTATTGAGGGCATTGTATTCAACTATGAGGATGATGTTAATGAGTATCTCCAGAGGTTCATACGAGCTTGAGGCATGGTAAACAGATCTGACCCCAAAGATTTGGGACCAAAGACTTCCATTCCTATGGAGCCTTACCTCGAATGGGTACGAGCTCATGCCCAGAAGCTTATGATGCCTTATGTGGCCGTATTACCAGTGATTGTGGAGCCCATTATTGAGGAAGGCATTCCTTACACGGTTCTCTTTCCTTACATGCCCACTGATCTTGGGGAGTTACAGAGGTCTTGGATTCAGCTGAGGAATGAATGGGATACTTACCGGGAACAGTTCCATGATCAAGAGAGGAAGGTTTTAATGCTCACCAGGCAGCTCCAAGAAGAAAGAGTGCTCAATGATTACATCAGCACAAAGAGAAAGCGTCCATGGGACTTTTGATTTTTCTTTTCTAGTTTTAGATTTGTTTTATTTACTTATTTGTAACGCCTTAAAGGAATTTTGATCCTTCAAATTTAAGCTAATAAAGTTTTTGTTTATTTTGGTTTGCAAATTTAAATTTCCCGAAGTCTTTGAAATCATTACATGCACATCCCATTATCATACACATCATTACAGGTACCACTACATGTTTCTCATCTTCTTTGCTGTTTATTTCAGCAGAAATGTCTTCCGATCAAGCCATCAAAGATCTTCAAGAACAGAACGCCCAGTTCCAACAGATGTTCACCAGTCTGGCAAAAGGGCAGGAGGATATGAAAGCCCTCATTCTGAAAGAGAAGAAGAAGGAGGCTGTTGGTATTCTGAATATGGGCAGAAGGTTTGGAGAAAGGTTGAAGCAACAAACTGATCTGACCTCTTCATCCAAGGAAGGGGAGAACCAAGAAGGGGGAAAGGACCCTAGTCCTGCAGTCTCTGACAATGATACTGATTATAACGATGAGCAATATCCTCCTGCTGAGGATATATTCAAACAACTAGAAGACCGTCTGAGTGCCATGGAAGTTCAGAAGATACATGGACTAGATTTTGAAGAACTGGGATTTGTGTCGGGAGTAGTCATCCCGCAGAAGTTCAAAGCTCCAGTTTTTGCCAAGTATGATGGAGTGTCCTGCCCAAAACTCCATCTCCGCTCTTATGTCAGGAAGATCCATCCCCACACCGTTGATAGAAATTTGTGGGTGCACTTCTTTCAAGATAGTCTGTCAGGGACTCAACTTGAATGGTTCTACCAGTTGGAGGGAGCCAGTGTCCGAAACTGGGAAGATCTTGCTCCTACTTTCTACAAGCAGTATCAGTATAATGCCGACCTTGCTCCCACTCGTACTCAACTACAGAGTATGTCCATGGGTGCAGGTGAAGGTTTTAAATATTATGCTAAAAAATGGAGAGACTTGGCTGGGAGAGTTCAACCCCCTTTGTCTGATAGGGAGTTGGTTGGTATGTTTCTAGGAACACTATCTGGTCCATTTTTCAATCACTTAATCGGTAGCTCGTCATCTGGGTTCACCGAGCTGATTTTAACTGGAGAAAGAGTAGAAGCTGGAATTCGGAGTGGTAAAATATAGAAGGATGCCTCCTCAATTTCAGCAAAGAAGCCTTTCGCTGGTAAGAAGGAAGCCAATGCAGTCTATAGCCCGAGGGGCCAAAACATATCTGAACATCGTCAAACGGTAAATGCTGTAGTGATACCAAGACCCGTAGTTGCTCCACAACGCAACAATCAACAAAGGGTGGAAAGACTACAACGGTAGTTTACCCACATCAACATGACTTTGGCTGAAGTTCTACCTTATTTATTAAAATCCAACTTGGCAACCTTGAGAGAGGCTCCCAAGAATCCAAATACTACATCTCCCAGATACAATCCCAACGCGTGGTGCGCCTACCATTCTGAGAGTCCTGGCCACGATACAAATGATTGCTGGGCTCTGAGAAACAAAGTACAAGACTTGCTTGAAGCCAAGGAGATAGAGTTTGATGCTCCAGAAAAGCCGAATGTTATAACTGCTCCCATGCCTAAACATGGTCGTGGAGTTAATGATGTTGACACTGATTTGTTTGTGACCTCTGTTGAAGAAATTTCTACTCCCCTTATGACTGTTAAGAAGAATTTGTTGTTGGCCGGTTTATTTCCAGGTTGTGGTGAAGGTTGCCACATGTGTTCGATTCTACCTTCTGGTTTCCGTTTGTTGAAGTCAGGTGTTTAGCGTTTGATGGATAATAAAGATATTTTGTTCGAGAAGACTATGATTCCTATTGTTCCAAATAAAGACGTTGCTATTATAACCATTTCCGCCGATCCTTCCAAGGTTTCCTCGAGAAGACCTGTTAGGATTACACCTGTTCAAAGAATTGTTCCGCTGATAATCACTGTTCCTGGTCCCATCCCGTACACCTCAGAAAAGGCTATCCCATGGCATTATGGTGCTGATGTGTACTATCATGGCATTAAGCAAGATCTGAAGAATGAAGAAGCTGATACTGATGTCAGTAACATTGTCGGAACCAGCAAAGTTACCCGAAGTGGAAGGGTCTTCTCTCCCGAGATTTCCCCTGAGACTGTCAACAAGCCTATTTTCATTCCATCTGTTGTTCCTGCTAGTACATCAACTACTGTTCCTGTTCTTGCTCCAATTATCACCCCTGCTGCTGAGCCATCTGGGACTCGGGGTAAGGAAATTATAGGTGAGCCTGCCCGGAAGGAGGCACCTAAGAAAATCGTTGTGGAAGCCTCTAAACAAGAAATAGAGGAAATACTTAAAATTATTAAGAAGAGCGACTACAATGTGGTTGAGCAGCTGGGGCAGACCCCATCAAAGATATCAATGTTGTCTCTGCTGTTGTGTTCTGAAGCCCATGCGAAGGATCTGATTTCATTTCTCAAGACTGCACATGTGCCACAGGAAACTTCAGCAGATCAGTTCAAAGATTGTGTGGTCAACCTTAATGCTGACAATGGGCTAGGTTTTTCAGATGCGGATCTGACACTGAAAGGAAGGAAGCATAATGATGCTCTACATGTCTCAATTGAGTGAAGGGGAACCACTATGGCTCATGTGCTGGTAGATACCGGGTCTTCACTAAATGTTCTGATGAAGAAAGCGTTGGACCGTTTAGATTCTGAGGGTTTGAATCTAAAGCCTAGTAAATTATGGTAAGGGCTTTTAATGGATCGAAGAGAATGGTGCACGGGGATATGGATATCCCTGTTAAAGTGGGTTCTCAGACTTTTGGGTCCACCTTCCACGTAATGGATATCAGGCCTTCGTATTCTTGCTTGTTGGGTCGTCCTTGGATCCACGAGGCTGGGGCAGTTACTTCCACACTCCATCAAATGCTGAAGTATCTGGTGAAGGGAAAGATTGTCACAGTGCGAGGTGAAGAAGAATATATGGTGAGTCAGCTCAATCCTCCTGCTATGTAGAGATGGACGGTAAATTCATAGAAACTCCTTGTCAGAATTTCGAAGAGGTCCCTCAGACCTTGGCATTAACTGAAGTGACTGCCAACAAACCTCCGTTGAAGATAGCTTCTCTCAAGAATGCCAGGGCTGTAGTTGAAGAAGGTGGGTGTACCAATTGGGGTCAGCTCCCTGATTTCACTCACAAAACTGACGAATTTTGTTTGGGCTTTACTACAGGGGCTCAAAGGGCTGTTAGGCGCGCTCGGGCTAGAAGACCTCCTCTGCACATCAGCTATCATGGAATTAATGCAATTGAAGACAGTGAAGAGGATTCAGACATCGACAGCTGGATCTACCCAACAACCAATGGTGGACTGAATAACTGGAAGGCTAGGGACTTCATACCTGTTTCTTTTATTCCATAGTAATTTACTCATTTGTTTTAAGATTTGTAATAAACAATTTGAAACTTTACGGCCCGGTGCCTTGCCCGAGGCATCTTGGCTTTGCTTGTGAGGGCTATTATTTGTCATTTCATATATCATTAATAAAGCATTGAACATTTCTTGCATACAAATTTTGCACTCCTTGTTTTTCTTTTCTGTCTCTCACTTTATCAAAACAGCTATGCTCTTACACACACTCACGTATCATACTACAGATCCATATCCACTATGGATCCCATTAATAACAGCTCTGCTACTGCCAGTTATGACTTCAAAAATCTGATCAACCAAGCCGAGGACGAAGGTGAGGATGATTGTGAGGTGCCTGGAGAACTTGCTAGACTATTACAACAGGAAGAAAGGGCCATACAGCCTCATGAAGAGCCAGTTGAGCCAGTGAATTTAGGTACAGAGGAAGACATGAAAGAGGTTAAAATAGGTGCGAATCTGGAGCCTAGTGTCAAACAACAGTTAGTATAGATGCTACACGACTATGTTGAGATCTTCGCCTGGTCTTATGAAGACATGCCTGGTTTGGACACTGATATTGTGGTAATTCGCCTGCCGACTAAAGAAGACTTCCCTCCGGTAAAGCAGAAGGTCCACCGTATGCACCCTGAAATGTCAGAGAAAATCAAGGCAGATGTCATGAAACAGTTCGATGTAGGATTCTTAGCTGTCACTTCTTATCCGCAGTGGGTTGCCAACGTCGTTCTGGTACCTAATAAGGATGGTAAGGTACGGATGTGTGTGGACTACAGAGATCTGAACAGGGCAAGCTCCAAGGATGACTTCCCACTTCCTCACATTGATGTTCTAGTCGACAACATCGTGCAGCACAAGATCTTCTCCTTCATGGATGGTTTTTCTGGCTACAACCAGATCAAGATGGCTCCTGAGGACATGGAGAAGACAACCTTTTGGTACACAGTGGGGCACCTTCTGTTACAAGGTAATGCCTTTTGGGTTGAAGAATGATGGGGTAACTTATCAGCGCGCCATGGTTGCTTTGTTCCACGATATGATTCACCACGAAATCGAGGTTTATGTTAAAGACATGATAGCTAGGTCCCAGACTGAGGAAAAGCACCTTGATCATCTCCAAAAACTGTTTGACAGGTTGAAGACGTGCAAGCTGAGGTTGAATCCGAACAAGTGTACCTTTGGGGTAAGGTCTGGTAAGCTTCTGGGTTTTGTTGTCAGTGACAAAGGTATTCAGGTACACCCTGCAAAGGTAAAAGCCATACAAGAGATGCCGGTTCCCCGCACAGAAAAAGAAGTTAGAGGTTTCTTGGGACGCCTGAATTACATCGCCAGATTCATTTCACATCTGACTGCTACTTGTTAGCCAATCTTCAAGCTGCTGAAGAAAGATCAAGTGGTAAAGTGGAATGATGAATGCAAGACCGCTTTCGAAAGAATCAAGGAATACCTTCAAGAACCACTAATTATGATGCCTCCAGTTGAAGGAAGACCTTTGATATTATACTTGACAATGCTAGACAATTCAATGGGGTGTGTGCTAGGGCAGCATGACGAGTCTGGTCGAAAAGAGCATGCACTTTACTACCTTAGCAAAAAGTTTACCGACTGTGAGACTCGATACTCATTGCTCGAGAAACTTGCTGCGCTTTGGCATGGGCTTCTCGCCGACTGAGATAGTATATGCTGACTCACACTACTTTGTTGATATCAAAGATGGATCCGATCAAGTATATTTTCGAGAAGCTCGCTCTCTCCGGAAGGATAGCAAGGTGGAAAATGATCTTAACTGAGTACGACATATAATATAAAACCCAAAAATCAATCAAGGGAAGTGTATTGGCCGATCGTTTGGCCCACCAGGCCGTGGATGATTACCAGTCCCTGAATTTTGAGTTCCCGGATGAGAATATCATATTGGTAACCGACTGTGAAGAACCTAGACCAGATGAATAACCCGAGGAGGGATCCCGATGGTCTATGTATTTTGATGGAGCCTCAAACGTATTGGGTAATGGCATTGGCGCTGTAATTATATCTCCCGAGGGCTGTCATACTCCGTTCACCGCCCGATTATGTTTTAACTGCACCAAAAATATGGCAGAGTATGAAGCGTGTATCATGGGTCTTCGAGCTGCTATTGACCCGAGGATTAAGTTCTTGAGCGTATTCGGAGATTCCGCTCTAGTAATAAGTCAGATCAAAGGCGAGTGGGATACGAAGCACCCGAATCTTATTCCTTACAAAGAGTATGTACTGACATTGCTCCCACACTTTAAGGAGGTAACCTTTGAACATTTCCCAAGAGAGGAGAACCAGTTAGCGGACGCGCTAGCTACTTTGTCTTCTATGTTCAAAGTTAGGTGGGACAATGAAGCTCCCCAGATTACCATTGAGAGGTTGGATGAACCCGCACATTGCTGTGACATTGAGACTGAAGAGGTAGCAGATAAACCATGGTTTCACGAGATAAAGAGGTATCTTGAGGCTCAAGAATACCCTGAGGGGACATCTGTTAATGATAAGAAGTTTCTGAGAAGATTCGCTGCGAAGTTCTTCATCAGTAATGGAATCCTCTATAAGCGTAACCATGACTCCACACTACTACGGCGTGTAGACAAGAGCGAAGCGGAAAGGATCATGACAGATCTACATGAAGGAACCTTCAGAACTCATTCCAGTGGACATACCATGGCTAAGAAGATCCTACGGGCAGGATACTAATGGTCCACTATGGAAGCCGATTGTTATCAGCACTCTCGAACCTGTCATAAGTGCCAAATATATGCTGATAAGGTGCATGTGCCTCCGGTCCCTCTGAATGTCTTGACAACTCCTTGGCCCTTTGCAATGTGGGGCATCGACATGATCGGCGAGATCAGACCTACTGCATCTAACGGGCATCGCTTCATTCTGGTAGAAATTGATTACTTCACAAAGTGGGTTGAGGCAACTTCCTTTGCTACAATAACCAAGAACGTCGTGGCGTGGTTCATCCGACATAATCTAATCTATCGATATGGTGTACCAATGAGAATTATTACTGACAACAGTACAAATCTCAATAACACAATGATCACCGAGCTCTGCAAACAGTTCAAGATTCAGCATCATAACTCTTCTCCCTACAGGCCGAAGATGAATGAGGCTGTTGAAGCAGCTAACAAGAACATCAAAAAGATTGTGCAGAAGATGACAGTGATATACAAAGACTGGCATGAGATGTTACCATTCGCTCTTCATGGGTACCGTACTTCAGCACGGACATTGACAGGGGCAACACCCTACTCTTTGGTGTATGGTATGGAGGCAGTCCTACCCATCGAAGTCCAGATACCCTCTCTCGAGATTATGAAGGATGCGGGTTTGAACGAACACGACTGGATCCAAACCCGACTTGATCAGCTGAATCTAATCGATGAAAAGAGACTTACTGCTATCTGTCATAGTCAGACGTATCAAAAGAGAACGATCAAGGCTTTTAACAAGAAAGTCAGACGTCAAGAATATCAAGTCGGGGATCTAGTGATCAAACACATCATACTACCGCAAGGTGATCCCAAGGGAAAATGGACCCCCACATAGGAAGGGCCATTTGTGGTTAAGAACATTTTCTCAAGAGCAGCCATGATTCTAACCACCATGGATGGTGACAACCTTCCTCACCCCGTCAATGTAGACATAGTGAAAAGATATACGCATAATCAAAGACCCGCTAGGTTGACTGGCCTAGGAAAAAATAAGGGCATCCCAGCGAACCAAAAGGGTTCTGGCAAAAGTAAGGGATGAAAATGAAAAAACTGTACACCCGACAAGTCGAAAACCTAAAAAGGCGACTTGGGCAAAAAAGGGTATCCCCATGGACGGAAAACTCGAAAGGGTGGTCCAGGAAAAAATTAGGGATTGAAGCTGTTGTACCCCAAAATTTTGCCTCTCATTTATCAAGATTTTTCTCACAAGACTTCTTGGACTCAAGACAGGATTAGGGTTTGGTCAGCTCAAGACATCACCTTGCACTGATAACCTAAAATTAGGGTTTGAATTTGCACAAGGATTTTTGGATCACCAATGCTTCATGTGATTTTCATACATCATTTTGAACCCCTAAGATTGCTCATGTTAAGTTTCAAGCCTTGAACCACATTTTGATCAGTCAATTGGACAATTGACCTAAAAATCAGCTGTATTGGGGAAAAAGTCAACCATGGCCAATTTATAGTTAAACTTCATGATTTTTGATCCACATCAACATTTTAGACTCATATGTATCATTTGATCAGGTTTGGATCACAACTCCTCAAGAAATCTGATCAAATCATCAAAAGGGCAAAATGGTCAAAATTAGGGTTTTGACTGAGAAAGGAAAATTTCTGATTTGTAACCTAGCCAATGACAAATTGAGTTCAAACATGATTTCAAGGGTTCAATGGCATCATCTTGACCTAATTACATGGTTCAAAAGATCTCAAGTTCATTGGATTGACAGATGAATTTTGCAGTCAACTGATCAAAAGTCAACTGTACACTGAAAGTCAAACTTTGACTTTTTGGTCAAAATCAAGTACCAAGGGTCATAATTCATCAAGATATGTCAAAACATGAAGCTTGTTCACCAAGAAAACAAATTTTGAAAATTAGGGTTTTAATTTAAAAATTTTCATAACTTAGAATTTTTCTAAGTATAAAAATTTTCTTATTTTTTCTTAACTTTTCACCACTTTTTCACCATGATGAATTTTGATTAAAATAAAACTTCCAACATAAAAGTTGTAGTCCTCCATGAAATCTACAACTTTTCTTCACAAACTTTTCCCAAAAGATGCTTGGATCTCAAGTTATGAATTTGTGAATATAGGTCCATGAACTAAATAACTTAGTGAAATTTTGCCCTAATTTAGGTAGGTTTTTGACCCAACTTCATGGATATTTTTCACCTAGTTCAAAGAGGTATCTAAAAATTCATTTCAAAGATGGATTTTATAGTACATTACAAGCTTTCCAAAATATCCAAGAACCCTCCAAGATCATTTTTGGTTAGGGAGAATCGAAGAGAGGAAGTTGGCATTTTCTCACTTTTGTTCATGCCATTTTTCACATAGCATCAAGTTGCAAATCACATCTATGCTGTTTGAATCTTGCTTTGCATGTCCTAAACTCACTTTACACTCCATAATTAAATGCAAACTCAGAAGCTAAAGGCATTATTTTTGCTTTTGGAGATTTGTACAAGAGATAATTCCATTTTTGGCCAAAAGTTCACATTGCCATTTTCATAAAGTGCAACTTTTGCAACTTTGTCAATCTTGAGCCTTGGACCTGTACCTTTGGTGCAAGAAATTCACACAGGTCTTAAGAAATTTGTACAATCTCTTTGCAGCCCTCAAGCTAGCTAGTACAAGCATGTAGCTTTGGTCACTTCACTTTGCTTAAAATACAAGAAAGGTTGCCAAAAGGTCAAAAATTTGTGCGGCTAGTAAGGAGTGGACTTTGTATCATTTCTATACAAATACACAAACATTTGGCAAGGCATAAGACGATTGCATTGAAGCTAAAACTCCCCAAAACTCAAAAACACCATTTTTCTTTTCAAACACAGCATTTTTGCAAAACCCAAGCCAACTAATTTTTGACTCGTGCGTTTTGTATTTTAACACTTCAAACACCTTCTACATATCATACCAAAGCAAGCCAAGCCCTTACCCTGGTTCTGTAACCCCTATTTCAGCCATTGCCATTTTCAACCTTGAAGCTTGCAGCTTGACTTGTGCAGAGATATTCAGCCATCCTCAGAGCAAGCTAAGCATTGGAATAGCTTGAAGGAAATTCAAGGAAGCTCACACAATCCTCAGGCCTCCATTAAAGTCCTTACATTGCTCTATCCAAATCCAGCTGAAGGAGGTATATTTCTTAAACTCTATCTCTGTATTTAGACAACTTCAAGCCATGATTTGTGAAGAAAAAATGTAGCCCTTATCATGGTGAAGCTGTACATATGCATACTTTTCATTTATATTAACTATGCTGAGAGAATTTGAAGGTTGAATATGCTGAAACTTTTAGGTCACGAATTAGGGCTGTCAAAATTCTCCTTGATCTTGTAGAGTTAGGTCACATAATTTATATGGTTGGAATCGTGAGCTCAAATGCCACAAGTTTCATGTCATGAGTTTTTGTTTTTGTGCAAGCATTTTAGAGTTACAGGTTTGAACTATAAACGCGCGCAAGGAAGACTGGCTGGAGGACAGGGATGAAGTCTGGGATTTTTGGCGCTTTTGGGCTTTTTGGTTTTGCTATTTGCACCCCCTGACTTACTTTTGCACCCCCTGGCTAATTTTGTATATTTTTCATATTTCTTCATATTTTCATATTTATTGCTTTTGATTTATTTTTCTAAACATTAAAAAATCCTAAAAATAATTAAATAATTTTTTGCAATTTTATTATTTTTTTATATTATTTTTTTCACATGAAAAATAGTTTATTATAATAAATAGAAGTTATTTTCTTAAATAATTTGTAAATACAATAAAAAAATACTTAATATTTTTTATACATATAAAATATTTATTTTCTACATATTTAATTTTTAATATTTAAACATAATATTATTTATTATTTTATCATACAAAAATGTGCAAATTAATAATAGGAAACATTATTTTCTTTTAATAAAAAAAAATTAGGATTTCACCCCTCCAAAAATAATATATATTTTTCCTTATTTTTTAGGGTTCAATTCAAATTATTTTCTCATACAAAAAACAAATACCAAAACATTTTTTACATAAATACATTGCATTTTAAATATTTGTATATTTATTTAATTTGCACAATATTATATTTATTTAATTCGCACAATATTCGATTGGGTTGTAATAATATATTTAGGTTTATATTTGTGCAAAATCCCCATTCAAAACTTGTATCCCCCCTCCCATAATAATTGTTGTAATAGCTTAGTTTATTTTACGCAATTTATTGCTTTCTTATACCATGTTAGTAAATTAGGGTTTGCATGACAAGAACAAAAACAAAACAAAATAGAAAAAACCTAATGCAAGACAAAAGCATGAAAAATGACACACTTTGCACACAAGCACCCTTATGGTTTCTCCCACTTGGTTGCCTAAAATAAAATGGCCATGTTACGCATGCGAAGTGTCTTGGCAAAACAAAACAATATAAGATCATAGCCCCTCAATGACGCTATATAAAGGTTGCCTAAACAAAAATGATCTTGGTCCCTCCAAAATGCTAAGATACTTGGCAACATTGCTATCATGGTCATACGATGACCCATGCCCGTCCCGTTTACATCCAAAGATAGGGTTGCTTACCAAATCAATGGTAAGTCAACAATGTCAAAGGAATAAAAATGCACTATCCTTGCTATTTTCAAAAACAAGCACACACACATTTCAAAACATTTCAAAACATTTCAAAACATCTTTCAAAACGTTGAAAACATTTTCAAAAGACAAACATCTTTGTATACATTCTTACGAACGAGAATCATTACAAAGATCGCCTAAACGTGGCCTATTTTACAAAATACTTTCAAAACCACACCAAACACCATTTCAAACAAAACAAAACAAAGCAAGTGATCTAAGCAAGTAACTAAGAGCCCATGGAAAACCATGGATGAAAAGGGTGCTAGCACCTTCCCTTTTCATAATCTACCCCCCGAACTCAAGAAAACATCTCAAAGGTCTTTCCTGTGCTTTTTTACCTTTCCTTTTGGATAAAAGAAAAGTCGGTGGCGACTCTTTCTAACTGCTACATTTGCGACAAAACGCAAAACATCAAGTCAGTTCTCCAACCGTATTACAGAACTGGCGACTCTGCTGAAACATTCTAAAAGTGGGGTTACCTTAGGGTTTAGATCACCTTTATTTGCTTACAATTGTTTGACTTGTTTGCTTTACCTTTTGGTTCTATTGTTTAGGTTTGAATCCTCTAACCGGATTTGGGAAACATTATAGGTAAATAGCAATACGTTGTGGAAACTGTGCAGGGTATACCGACACGGTCTAAGCAATAGCTATGTTAGTGTGACATATTTGTGGGTACCGGTAGCCTTTGAGTCAATCAAAGAGAATACGGGGCCACTGAGTGATGTCATGAAGCACTAACGAACTTCTAGAACCTTTACTTGACCAACTTGGCCTTTTAGGATGTAGTGAGATGACCGGCTTTGGTGCAGTCTGAAGTTGGTAGATACTCGATACTACACTCATTAAGGGTTGGTTTCTTGGAATATTTCGGTCGCCAGTCAAGAGGCTTAAACTGAAACAATGAACAAGGAAACAATCCAGTGATATTGAGCTCCTTAGAACCCGGTTACTATTTCTAGGACAGGTTAAGCCAACTAAACTTCAAGAGGGTACTTACCTATGAAACCTCATGCAAGCCTAAACTAGGATATTGTTTGATTTTATTATACATATATACTTGTGCATAACATCATGGACATCATGTGCATCATATGCATCCACTAACCATTTCAAGGATTTTGGCATTTCATCTTTGTTCTTGTTTTGTAGGATATGGATTCACTTCGCAGGAAAACTATCCAAGTCAACCTTGTAAGAATCCCTCCACAACTCAAGGAGCTAGCTTCAAGGATTCCTGAGAACTCTCCATTCACCGAGAGGCATGGTCGTCTACTCAACCTAGTCACTTCCAATACAGAGGAAGACATGATGAAAGTTCTCTTCCAGTTCTTTGATCCTTTGCATCACTGCTTCACATTTCCTGACTACCAGCTTGTGCCCACTTTGGAAGAATTCTCTCAACTCTTTAGGATTCCTATTCTTAATCAACTACACTTCAACGGTACGGAAAGATATCCAAAGCTAGAAGAGATTGCTCAAGCCCTGCACTTGCACTCATCTGATGTCACAACCCATTGGGAAACTAGAAGTGGTGTCAAAGGCTTCTTGGCAAAGTTCTTGTTTGAGAAGGCCCAAATATGTTGGAACTCCTTGGACTTGCAAGCTTTTGAGGAGATTGTAGCTCTTCTCATCTATGGGATGGTCTTGTTCCCTAATCCTGACCAACTCATAGATGTGAATGCTGTCAAAATCTTCATGTCACGCAATCCGGTGCCTACTTTGCTTGGAGATACCTTACACTCTTTTCACACTCGTACAATGAGGAAAAGAGGTGTTCTTATGTGTTGCACTCCTCTCCTGGAAAGATGGTTTATTTCTCATCTTCCCCAATCTGTCTTGAAGAATGAGCAAGGTTTGAGGTGGTCACAAAGGTTGATGACACTTACACATTCAGATATTCATTGGTGTTCTCGATCCAAAGAGAATATTATCATTGTTGACCATTGTGGGGAATTCCCCAATGCCCCTCTACTTAGCATTAGGGGAGGCATCACCTACAACCCGTTCTTGGCTCTAAGATAGTTTGGTTATGCCCGAAGGAATGGCCCATATGATATGGTGATTCAAGGCTTGGTTTTCGACTTCGACAACGACAATCAAGGACTTTGACAAAGATTCATCCGAGCTTGGAGGATGCCAAACAAGGTAGATAGTAAGAATTTGGGACAAAAGAATTTCATCCCTCTTGATCCTTACCTCAAGTGGGTACGAACCCGCGCTCAAAGTCTTAAGATGCCTTACCCCTCTATTCTCCCAGTGATCATAGAGCCTGTTAAGGAAGGAGAGGTTCCATACACCATCCTACATCCTGACATGCCAACATCACTCGAAGACCTACAAAGGAGTTGGATACAACTCAAGGAAGAAAGCGATACTTTCGAAGCCCAATTCTATGCAAGCGAGAAGAAGGTTTTGGAACTCACTCGGTTACTTCATGAAGAGCAGACTCTCAACACCTACATTGCACCAAAGAGGATGCGCAATGTCTTTTTATCTTAGAATTTTGTATTATTTTTCCCTAGGGGCATTGATGTACTCAAATTCTATTTTATTAATATAACATGTGCTGTTTATTTCAGCAAAATGGATCTCGAACAAACGGTTAAAGACTTGCAAGCTCAAAATACACAATTTCAACAGTTACTCTTGACCTTAGCCAAGGGGCAGGAGGAGCTAAAGACTCTGCTATAGAAAGAGAAAGAGAAAAAGAAGAAGAAGCCAACCAGTGTGGTTATCATGGGAAGAAGGTTTCAGGGACAAGCCAGAAGGACCTTAGAATTTCCAACAACCTCTGATGAGGGGGAAAGAAAAGGAAAATAAACGACAGTGCCATCAGATTCTGAAGCAGAAGAAGAGGAAGAAGAGGACTACTCTGAACAACAATACCCTCCTGCCGATGACAAATACAAACACTTGGAAGAGCGTCTAACTGCTATGGAAGTACAGAGAGTACCGAGTCTGGATTTTGAGGAGTTAGGGCTGGTGTCAGGAATTGTAATCCCACCCAAGTTTAAAGTGTCTTTATTTGCCAAGTATGATGGGGTGTCTTGTCCCAAAATGCATCTTCGATCTTATGTCAGGAAGATTAATCCGCATTTTGCTGACAAAGACTTGTGGGTTCACTTTTTCCAGGACAGTTTATCAGGAATGCAGCTTGATTGGTTCTACCAGTTGGAAAGGGCTGATGTCCATAATTGGGAAGATTTGGCAGCAACCTTCTATAAACAGTATCAATACAACGCTGATTTGGCACCAAACCGTACTCAACTCCAGAGTATGGCCATCATATCAAATGAGGGCTTCAAAGATTACGCCCAAAAGTGGAGGGATTTAGCCGGAAAGGTGCAACCACCTTTATCTAAAAGGGAGCTAGTGGACATGTTCCTGGGAACTCTATCAGGACCTTTCTTTAATCATCTGATTGGGAGCTCCTCTGCAGGGTTCACCGAATTTATTTTAACTGGCGAGAGGGTGGAAGCCGGTATAAGAAGTGGGAAAATTTAGAAAGACGCATCTGCCTCTGCTGCTGTAAAAAAGCCCTTCACTGGAAAGAAGGAAGTGTCAGCTTTCTATTCACAGAGGAATCAAGGAAGAACAAAACGCCGATCAACGGTGGGGGCCGTTATGATTCAAAAGCCTGCATCAGACCAGCCAAGAAATAACCAGCCGAGAAATAATCAACCAAGGGTGGAAAGGCCAGTACGAAAATTCACCAAGATAAACATGACTCCAGCTCAGGTCCTACCACATCTTCTGAAGTTGAATCTGGCCATGTTAAAAGAGGCCCCTAAAAATCCCAATACTGCATCTCCTCACTACCATCCAAGTGCCAGGTGCGCATACCATTCTGAAAGTCCAAGGCACAACACCAACAACTGTTGGGCTCTAAAGAACAAGATTCAAGATCTGATAGACGCAAAGGAAGTTGAGTTTGAAGCGCCTGAGAAACCGAATGTTATCTCCGCTCCAATGCCTAAGCATGGTCACAATGCCAATTCTATTGAGGAAGACAATGAAGAAGATGGCATCTTGGAAGATTGGATATTTCCTACTGTCAGCGGAGGACTATGCAACTGGGAAGCCAAAGACTTCATACCAATAACTTTCATATCTCAGTAATTTATCTTTTACATTTCTGTTGGACTTGTAATAATTCATAAACAATTCGTACATTTTCAACCTTGTGTCTTACCCGAGGCACAATGCTCCATTTGTAAGGGTTTTTATTTCATTTTCATATGTCATTTCAATGAATCATGGACGCTTTTTCATATATAAACCTTTTGTGCTCATTGTCTTTCTTTTACATTTTATTTTTTTAAGATGGCTATACCCTTACACACACCCACACTCATAAATGCAGGTACCCTTCCATTCCGGATCCCATGGCTAACGATACTGCTATAGCCTTCAGTGACTCTGAAGATCTGGTCTACCAAGCCGAATACGAAGGTGAGGAAGATTGTGAGGTGCCAGGGGAATTGGCCAGATTACTACAACAAGAGGAAAGAGCTATTCTGCCTCATGAGGAGTTGTTGGATACAATCAATCTGGGTACTGAGGAGGATAAGAAGGAAATCAGAGTGGGTGACAATCTAGAGCCGGGTGTCACGGAGCGCCTAATTCAGCTGTTGCATGATTATGTTGAGATCTTTGCCTGGTCATATAAAGACATGCCGGGACTTGATACAGACATTATGGTACACCGTCTATCCACAAGAGAAGACTGTCCACCAGTGAAGCAAAAAGTCCGCCGCATGAAACCTGACATGTCAGAGAAGATCAAAGAAAAAGTTATAAAGCAGTTCAATGCTGGATTTCTGGCTGTTACTTCCTATCCACAATGGGTTGCTAACATTGTTCCCGTGCCTAAAAAGGACGACAAAGTAAGAATCTGTGTGGACTATAGAGATTTAAACAAGGCCAGCCCTAAAGATGATTTTCCACTTCCGCACATCGACATCCTGGTTGACAATACAACTCAGCATAAAGTATTTTCTTTCATGGATGGATTCTCAGGCTATAACCAGATCAAAATGGCACCTGAGGACATGGAGAAAACTACATTTGTTACACAGTGGGGTACGTTCTGCTACAAAGTGATGCCATTCGGACTGAAGAATGCCGGGGAAACCTATCGACGTGCCATGGTAGCTTTGTTTCATGATATAATACATCACGAGATAGAGGTCTACGTAGATGACATGATAGCCCGATCACAAACTGAAGAAGAACACCTTGATCACTTGCAAAAGCTGTTTGTCAGGTTGAAGGAGTACAAACTAAGGTTAAACCCTAACAAGTGCACATTCGGAGTCTGGTCCGGTAAGCTCTTAGGTTTCATTGTCAGCAACAAGGGCATCGAGGTTGATCCTGCCAAAGTTAAAGCGATACAAGAAATGCCTGCTCCTCGCACTGAGAAGGAAGTCAGAGGATTCTTGGGACGCCTAAACTATATTGCTAGGTTCATTTCTCACCTAACATCTACTTGTGAACCAATCTTCAAACTGCTGAAGAAAGATCAGGTAGTTAGATGGAATGATGACTGTCAGATTGCTTTTGACAAAATCAAAGAGTATTTATAAGAGCCTCCTGTCTTAATGCCACCAGTCGAGGGAAGACCGCTAATCATGTATCTGACCGTCTTAGAAAACTCAATGGGGTGCGTATTGGGGCAGCATGACGAGTCTGGCCGAAAAGAACATGCCATTTATTACCTAATGTTGTACACCAAAATTTCCCTCTCATTTTATCAAGATTTTTCTCACAAGACTCTTTGGATTCAAGACCAGATTAGGGTTTGCCCAGCTCAAGACATCTCCTTACACTGATGACCTGAAATTAGGGTTTGAGTTTGCACAGGGATTTTTGGACTTCTAATGCCTCATGTGACTTTCATTCTTCATGTTGGACCTCTGAGATTACTCATACCAAGTTTCAAGCCTTGAATCACTTTTTTGCCTAGTCAATTGGACAATTGACCTAAAAATCAGCTGTATTGGGGAAAAAGTCAACTGTGGCCAATTTACAGTCAAACCTCATAATTTTTTATCCACACCAACATTATAGACTCATATGAACCATTTTATCAAGTTTGGACCACAACTCCTCAAGAAATTTGATCAGATCATCAAAAGGGCAAAATGGTCAAAATTAGGGTTTTGACTGTAGAAAGGCAATTTCTGATTTTTCACCTAGCCAATGGCAAATTGGGTTCAAGCATGGTTTCAAGGACTCAATGGCATCATCTTGACCTAATCACAAAGTTCAAAAGATCTCAAATGCATTGGATTGACAAATGAATTTTCCAGTCAACTGATCAAAAATCAAATGTACACTGAAAAGTCAAACTTTGACTTTTTGGTCAAAATCAAGTGCCAAGGGTCATATTTCATCAATATGTGTCAAAACATGAAACTTGTTCACCAAGAAACTTAATTTTGGAAATTAGGGTTTAAATTGAAATTTTTTCATAACTTAGAATTTTTCGAAGTTATGAAAATTTCTTATTTTTTCCAACTTTTCCCAACTTTTTCACCATAATGCAATTGGATTCAAAGAAAACTTCCAACATAAAAGTTGTAGTCCTCCACAAAATCTACAACTTTATTACACAAAGTTTTCCCAAAAGATGTTTTGATCTCAAGTTATGATTTTGAGAATAAGTGTCCATAAACTTTTTAACTTAGTGAAATTTTGCCCTAGTTTAGGCAGGTTTTTGACCTAACTTCATGGCAACTTTTCACCTAGTTCCAAGAGGAATCTCAAAATGAATTTCAAAGACGGATTGTAGAGCATGTTAAAAGCTTTCCAAAATGTCCAAGAACTCTCCAAGATCATTTATGGTTAGGGAGAATCGAAAAATTAAAATGGCAATTTATCACTTTTGTGCAAGGCATTTTTCACAATGGTTCAAGTTGCAAATCACTTTCAAACATGCTTGTACTTGGTTTTACAGGTCCTAATCCCTTCTAAACTCAAAAATTGAATGCAAACACAATGGATAATGGTCCTATTCTGATCTTTGAAGCATTGCACAAAGAATTATTCCAAAAATGGCATAAAGTTCATAATACTACTTTCATAAAGCTAGCTTTTACAACTTTGTTTATCTTGAGCCATGGACCTAATCTATTTTTGCAAACAAGATCCAAAGTTATCAGGCATGTTTACCAACTCTTATCAGCTAAGGAACTAGCAAGTACAAGCTTTTAGGCATTGTCACTTCACCTTTTCTTCAAAAGCAAGAAACTTGCAAAAGTCAAGGGATCTCATCCATCTGATAAAGGCAAGGATTTGTATCATTTTCAAACAATCTCAGAATATTGTAACAAGCAAAATACACGAGTGCATAGCTTCCAAAACTCCCTCAAACACAAAAAATACCATTTCTGCCCAAAACAGGGCAACCTTTGCAAATCACTAGCCAAAACATATTTTACTCGTGCGTTTTTTGTTTCAAGACTTCAAACATATTCCATACCTCCTACCTAAACTATCCAGGCCTTTGCTCAGCAACTGTAACCCCTGTTTCAAGCTCCACCATTTTCATTTTTTGAGTTTGCAGGTTGACTTCTACAAAGAGTTCCAAGCAATTTCAAGGCAAGCTGAGCATTGGGATAGCTTGAGGGAGCTTTAAGCAAGCAAATATGACCTTCAGGCCTCAATCAAAGATCCCACATTGCCATATCCAAACTCAACTGAACAAGGTATTTGTCAAGTTTCTATCTCTCTATTTAGGCATCCTTAAGCTTAGGTTTGTGAAGCAAAAATGTAGTCTTTAACATGCTTGAGCTGTACATATGCTTAGTTTCCATTTATATTAACTGAGCTAAGAGTATTTGATTGTTGAAGTTGCTGAAAAAATTAGGTCAGAAATTAGGGCCATTAAAATTCTCCTTGATCTTTTAGAGTTAGGTCATGTTTTTTATATCATTAGAATCGTGAGTTAACATGCTACAAGTTACATGTTGTAAGATTTTGTTTTTATGCACGCATGTAAGAGATACAGGTTGAAGAAGAACACGCGTGTTTTGGTTGTCTGGAGGTCAGGGACGAAGTTGTCCTGGGCCAGGGTCTTGGGCTTGTTTCTATTCACACCACCCTTTTTGCTTTTGCACCCCCCTTTGTATTTTCTTTTATTTTTTTTATTTTTTTGCATATATTTTATTTTGACTTGCATTTATTTATTTTCTGAACATTATAAAATCATAAAAATATTTTCTTATTTTTTTTGCATTTTATTTTATTATTTTTTGGCATAAAAATAGTTTATTAGGTTTTATTTTCTTAAATAAACTTATAAAATAATAAAAAATATTTAAATATTTTTATTTTATTATTTCATACATAAAAATAATTATTTTTATACATATTTCAATTTTTTAACATTTCGTATATATTATTATTATTTTTTCTTGAACAAAATGAATAAAATAAATGATTAGAAAACAATATTTCTTTTAAACAAAAATTAGGGTTTTCACCCTTTCAAAAATAATCATTTTATTTTTTCTTATTTTTAAGACTTAAATAAACTTATTTTTACATACATAAAATTAATACAAAAAAACATTTTTGCATACATACATTTTATTGCATATTTAAATATTTGCTTATTTATCTATTTGTACAATAAATTCAATTTGGTTGTAATAGTTTTAGGGTTTTATTTTGAGCAATATCTCCCTATTCAAAACTTGTATCCCCCTCCCCATAATATTGTTGTAATAGACTAGATTTACTTTACGCATTTTTATTGCTTTCATATACCATGATAGTAAACTAGGGTTTTGAATGAAAAGACCAAAAATCAAACAAATAGCATGACCTAAATACAAGACAAAAATGCATGAAAAATGACAACACATTGCACACAAGCATCTCTAGGGTTTCACCCACTTGGTTGCCTTAAAACATGGCCATGGTATGCATGCTAGGTATCTTGGCAAAACAAAATAAAATAAAACAAAAGATCATAGTCCCTCGATGACGCTAGACAAGGTTGCCTAAAAACAAATGATTTTAGTCCCTAAAACTTGCTAAGATACTTGGCACCACTGCTATCATGGTCATACGATGACCCACCCCCGTCCCGTTTAACATCCAAAGATAGGGTTGTTTACCAAATACAATGGTAAAACAACAATGTCAAAGGAATAAAAATGTGTAGGAAAGACTTTTGAGTAGGTAGATGCTTCTAGTTACTTGATCAATTTGCAAACAATCCTTGCTATTTTCAAAAAAACACATATACAATTTCAAAACATTTTTAAACAACTTTCAAAACATTGAAACATTTTTCAAAAGACAAACATCTTTGTATACATTCTTACGAACGAGAATCATTACAAAGATTGCCAAAGCGATGGCCTCTTTTCAAAATACTTTCAAAACACCATTTCAAACAATTGGAAAAGTAAAGCAAGTGATCTAAAAAAGTAACCAAGAGCCCATGGAAAATCATGGATGAAAAGGGTGCTAGCACCTTCCCTTTTCATAATATACCCCCCGACCTCAAGAAAACATCTCAAAGGTCTTTCCTGTGCTTTTTTACATTTCCTTTTGGATAAAATAAAAGTCGGTGGCGACTCTTGCTAAACCGAAACATTTGCAAACACAAACGCAAAACCTCAAGTCAGTTCTCCCACCATATCACAGAACTGGCGACTCTGCTGGGGACATTCTAAAAGTGGGGTTACCTTAGGGTTTTAGATCACCTTTACATGTGTTGTACCCCAAAATTTGCCCTCCCTTTTTCTCAACACTTCTCATCACAAAGCCCTTGGAGATCAGGATCCAGTTAGGGTTTCATCTGCTCAAGACTCCTCCTTGCACTGCTAACCCCAAATTAGGGTTTGTGTTTGCACAAAGATGTTTTGACCTAAAGTGCCCAAGATGACTTTCTTGCTTCATATTGGACTCCCAAGTTTAACCATACCAAGTTTCAAGTCCTGATTCCAAATTTTGCCCAGTCAATTGGACAGTTGACCTAGAAATCAACTGTATTGGGGAAAAAGTCAACTGTGGCCAATTGACAGTCAAACCTCATGAAATTTGACCCATATCAACATTATGAACTCACATGAACCATTTGATCAAGTTTGGACCACAATTCCATAAGAAATTTGATCAGATCACCAAAAGGGCAAAATGGTCATTTTTAGGGTTTTGACTGTACAAAGGCAATTTTTGACTGTTTGACCTAGCCAATGGCAAACCAAACTCACATATGGACTCAAGGACCCCATGGAATTATCTTGACATGCTCAACAAACTCAAAAGATCCCAAAGTACACAAGATTGACAGTTGAATTTCCCAGTCAATTTATCAATTTTGACTGTATACTGAAAAGTCATACTTTGGCTTTTTGGTCAAAATCAAGAGTCAAGATTCATTTTTCCTCAAAACATGCCAAATCATGAAACTTGTTCACCAAGAAATCACAATTTGCAAATTAGGGTTAGAAAATAGAATTTTTCATAACTTAGAATTTTTCTAAGTTATGAAAAACCCTAATTTTCCCCAACTTTGCCCCACCTTTTCACCAAGATCCATTTGGATTCAAACAAAAGTCAAAACATGAAAGTTGTAGCTTGTTGCATAATCTACAACTTTGATTCACAAAGTTGTCTCATTTGAAGCTTGTATCTCAAGTTACAGTTTTTTGAATAAGGGCACTAAACCATTTTTAACTTAGTAAAATTTTAACCTATTTTGACAAGGTTTTCTACCCCACTTCAAGGCCATTTTACATACACTTCCACTTGGAATTTCAATTTTAATTTCAAAGATGGATTGTAGTACACATTCCAAGATTTCCAAAATGTCCAAGAACTCATCAAACAACCTCATAACTTGAGAGATTCGAATTTCACAAGTTGGCAAAAATTCACTTTTGTTCTTAACCAAAACATGTTCATAACTTAAGCTATTTTCAAGTCAGCTTAGTTTGTGCTAAGTTACAGGTCCTTAAACCAAGTTACACTCCATAATTTAATGCTTGTTCATTGTGCCAAAGTGTTGTTCTATGAGTTCAAGCATTGTACACAAGTTTGATCCATTTTTAGATAAAGTGAACTTTCCATTTTTGCAAAAGTTTGCTTTATGTCAATTGGTAAATCAAAGAGGTACAAATCAAATCTCTCTAGCACAAGATTATGAGCATAACACTCTGATCAAGGAGGGATTATGCAGCACATTAGGGGGTCCTCTACTGACCTAGAAATCCAAGTTGCATTTTGTTGCTTAAGTGTGAAGAAAGAGCCATAACTTGTAACAACTTTCACATCAGCCTAGACACACAAGAACAAACTGATCAAACACATTCCAAAGATCATAACCAAGCTGATACACGACCCTTGCACCTCCAAAACACCCTCCATCTCAGAATCATCCTCAAACTGCAAAAATAGAGTTGCCTCTGCAGTTTGAGTGTCAACTTCAATTTCTCTCGAGCATTCTTGCCAAAATCAGTTCATACACATTCCCTAGCATATATGCAAGCTAACCATGACCTAAAACCTGACCTGTAATCCCTCTAACAGCTTCCACCATTTTCACATTTTTGACTTGCAGGTGAAGTTCTATAGCTTGATTCAGAAGCTTTCAAGACAAAGTAAACATTGGAATAGCATCCCTGGACCTCAAGGAAGCTTTTCCAATCATCACCTTGCAGTGAAAGTTCCTCATTCTCCAGATAGAAGTTCAACTGAATAGGTAAAATTTTGAACTCGTATCTCTCTTATTATGCATCTTTAGCCTTAAGTTTGTGAAGAAACAAGGTTCTACTCATGCCACTGAACATGTACATATCTTTACATTTCATTTCTTTTGCCTGAGTTGAGAGAATTTGAGGTTTGAAAATGGCAGAAAAACTAGGTTAGAATTTGGGGGGGAAGAAATTCTCCCTCATCTTAGAGAGTTAGATCAAGTTCCATACATGGTTAGAATCGTCTCTTCATGCTGAACATTTGTTGTGTTATGAGTTTTTGCTAAAAAGCCAGGAATCAAGAGTTGGAGGATCAAGAACAGGGCGCGCGTTTTTTTGAATTATCTTGGCTGGAGGTTGAAGACAGTGGTCTTCTGGGCTGGGCCTGGAACATTTTCTTACTTGCACCCCATAATTACTCATGAACCCCCTGAGCCCATTTGCTTCATTCTTTAATATTTTTGACTTTTTCTTTTTTTATTTGACTCATTTATTTTTTCTCAGCATATTAAAATTTTGAAAATATTTTTCTCATCATTTTTTGATTTTATTTGGTTTTTATTTGATTTTCTTTTAATTTATACATAAATAGATATATATTATTATTTAGAATAAAATAGAAAAATATGTAAAAATACTTCTATGTTTATTTTTATTTCATATTATCCTCTGAAAATATTTTATATAAAAAATACTATTTTCTAAAAAAATTTGAATATTATTATTATTTATATATAATACATATTTAAAATAATATAAATATACATATATATATATATATATATATATATATATATTAATACATTTAG
The DNA here is from genome assembly GCA_948472305.1 of Vicia faba. Classification (NCBI taxonomy): domain Eukaryota; kingdom Viridiplantae; phylum Streptophyta; class Magnoliopsida; order Fabales; family Fabaceae; genus Vicia; species Vicia faba. The sequence goes on along the minus strand of OX451739.1, from coordinate 1,258,836,519 downwards.
GAAAAAAATACAAAAAAATGTATGTATTTTATTTTTAATATTTAATACTAAAAAATACCTTTTTACAAATGTACCATATTTTATTTCATTTTTGTATGTAAATAATAAATATTATATGAATTAATTAATTAATATACATTTTGATTAAAATTAGGGTTTTTGCCCTAAATATGAAAATATTCCAAAAAATAATACCCTTTTATTTTCTTATTTTATTTTACATAAACCATACTTTTTTCATACATATAAAAACTTTCTTTTTGCATTTTGCATATTTATTTCATTTCTATTTAATTATGCAATTTATTTACCTTGCAAATATTCAAAAATGATGTAATAGCTTAGTTTTAAACTCTTGTCAAAATATATCCCCATTTGAAACATTGTACCCCCCTCCCCATATTATTGTGATGTAATAGCGTAGGAATTTAAATTTCGCATTTACCGCTTTCTAAACATACTATGCTAGAATTAGGGTTTTGTATGCGAATAAAAATGAACAAAATAGTTGGACCTAATACAAGGTAAACAAGCATGAAAATGAATGACACAAATCACACTTACACCCCTAGGGTATTCCACTTTGTTGCCTTCAAATAAATTGGGCCATATTGCATGTTGAACTTCCTTGGGCAAAACAAACAAATTGAATGATCATAGTCCCTCGATAAAACTTTTCAAAACAAACAAAAGCAAATGATCAAGTCCCTTAAGGAAAATTGCCCAAAGACATTTAACACCGTTGCAATTATGGTCTAAACGATGACCCGCGCCCGTCCCTTTCACCTCCTAAGACAAGATTGTCCCCCAAATGCAATGGTGGAACAAAATTGTCAAAAGGTTTAAAACATAACAAAAATCTTTGAGAAAACTTTAGGGTAGATAAGCTCTTAGGTACTTGTCAATTTGCCAAGAAAACACTTGCCTAATTTCAAAACCCACTTCACAAACACTTTCAAAATCAACTTTTCAAACCCTTGAAACACCTTTTTAAAAGATAAAACACCTTTTGTAAAACATTCGAGTAAAGAATTGTTACAAGGTTAGCCTAACACAAGGCATCTTTTCAAAACATTTTCAAAGCCACACACAAAGCACCATTTCAAACAATTGAAAACCAAGGCAAGTTGATCTAAGCAAGTACCTAAGAGCCCATGGATAACCATGGATAGAAGGGGTGCTAATACCTTCCCCTTCTATAATCTACTCCCCGAACCCAAGAAAAATCTCAAAGGTTTTTTCTGTGCTTTTTAAACCTTTCCTTAGGATAAAATAAAAAGTCGGTGGCGACTCTTGCTCAACCGAAACATTCGCGAAAACAAACGCAAAACCATAGTCAGTTCTCCCACCGTATCACAGAACTGGCAACTCTGCTGGGGATAAACTTAAAAGTGGGGTTACCTTAGGGTTTAGACCACCTTTACTTTTTGCTTTGATTGATTTGACTGATTTATCTTTTGGTTCCTTGTTTGGGTTTGTTATAAATCCTCCACCCGGATTTGGGGCACCTTTTTAGGTAAGTAGCAAAAAAAACTGTGAGGGAACTGTGCGGGGGTATACCGACACGGTTGAAGCAGTAAGCTATGTTAGTGTGACATATTTGCAAGTACCGGTAACCCTTGAGTAGTCAAGGAGAGTACGGGGCCGCTGTGTGATGTCATAAAACACTAACGAACTCTTAGAACCTTAATTGACCATCTTAGCCTTTTTAGGGTAGTGAGATAACTGACTTTGGTGCAGTCCGAGGTTGGTTGATACTCGATACTACAATCAATTGAGGGTTGCTTTCCTGGAATATTTCGGTCGCCAGTTCAGTGGCTAAATCGAAACGATGAACAATGAAAGCAATCCAGTGATATTGGGACCCTTAGAACTCGATTATTTTTGATAGGACAGGTTTTAACCAACAAACTGAAAGAGGGTAATACCCAGACCCCATGCAAGCCTAAACCTAAGGCCTTGTTTGCTTTGTGTGAATATGTCTGCCTGTATATACACTCACTTGCTTGTGCATACATGTACATGACATCATAACGTCATACCATAGCATTTTTCACTAACCATTTCAAGGATCTCGAAGGTTCTTTTGATGCAGGGTTACGTTGAACCAGACGTCTATCAAGGGGCAAGAGGTTTCTCCTCTAACCAACGCCAACCAAAGTTCAAGTACAACAACTTGAATCAGTGGCTATGACCCACTCGACATGGTGAGCTTGATTCTCGTGGAAGGACATCCACCGATGCAAAGTTCTCCAAATAAAGTTCAAGTACAACAACTTGAATCAGTGGCTATGACCCACTTGACATGGTGAGCTTGATTCTCGTGGAAAGACATCCACCGATGCAGAGATCTCCAATCCAAGAGCAGAGTTTAACCTCTAACATTTTCTTGTGTTTACCCCAAGAGATCCTTGAAAGCATGCATCTACATGTCATGCATTGCATTTTGACAATCTTTCCTTTTTCAGGTTTCCTTACTCTCCTGCTGTTTATTTTAGCAAGAGATGGCTCTAGAAAGGACTGTCAAAGACATTCAAGACCAGACTGCTCAGCTGCAGGAGATGTTCCTGAACTTGTCTCTGGGGCAAGAAGAGATGAAAGCTCTCCTCACCAAGGGCTTGGGGAATTCCAACAATGCCAGGAGTGATCAGATTGCGAAGCTGCAGTTTGACCTGACAACCTTGAGGACTCAAATGATGGGACAGTTGGTGGGCCAGATGGCTCTCATTCAAGACCTATCTCAAAGACAAGAGGAACTCAGAGTTCTTGTCCGCCAACTGCTTCCAAACAACCAGCTGGGGCAAACATCTGAGGTCGAAGAGCCAGTAACCGCTCAGCCTCCATCCACTCAAGAAGACAAGGGGAAGGCTCCTTTACTTGCTTCAGGGTCACGAGCCGATCAACAACCTCGCCAGCGTCAAAGGGGTAATCGGCGTAAGCAAGAAAAGTCGGGAAGACAGTTTACGGAGACTGAAATACCATCATTCTTCATACTGAAGCGCCTGTTGGAGGTCAATTTGCTCACCGTAAAGGACCCTCCTCAGAAGCTCAATACCTCATCTCCTCACTATAATCCCGACGCATTCTGTGTTTACCACTCCTACAGCCCGGGACACGACACCAACGACTGTTGGGCCTTGAAGAACAAGATTCAAGATCTGATCGACATTGGGGTGCTGGAATTCATGCCAGACGGCGAGATGAAAATCTTCCGTTAAAGGGTTCTCCGTTTGAAGTGACGAAGCTCAATCTGAAAGACTTTTACTTCTTTTTGAATTTTCAAAGTTGTAATTTCTTTTGCTGTCAAACAATTATCTGTTGATGTTAAACTCTGTTTTCATTAATGCATTGCATATGTTTGTCTTGAATTCATCCATTCGTTTCACTACTCTCATGCTTTTCTTTATGATATCTGACTCTTGATAAAAAGCTGTAAGCCTTTAGAGGGAGGATGACGAAATAATACCATGATCTTATACAGTATGCTTTTGAACAGACCTTGCTGATGATGTACATGCATTTCTTTCAATTCCCAAACACTGGAGTTATAAGGAAGTTAATCCCTAGTCAACCCCTTCGAGCCAAAGAAGTAGGAGTTCTCTGTTCTAAACGTTCAAAACCTTTGATATAAACCCGGGGCAGGGTAGTATCTCAGTTAATTCAAAAGAAAATGCGCATTGAGGTCGCAAACTCTCAGTTCGTAATCCAACGAACGATGTCAAAAAAAAGAAAGCATTCCTTTGGAATCAAAAGACAAGGGTGGTTCCCTATCATATAGACAGTCAATCTCTCAAAAGAGAAAGAGCCCACTGAGCCAAAACCTATAAAGGAGGCTTAAGAAAGCTGGGGCATCCCGCTGACAGTAATCCCGGAAAACGGTAACAGTCAGGCAAAAGTTAGGGATAACAAATCAAAATCAAAATAGTGAGGTCGTTACAAAATCCTCAACAACATGAAAAGTGTTGGAAAAGAAAAAGGAGATGATGACTGTCTCCCCAAATTCAAACTGGTGAACCATCGCCCAAAAGTCGTTCCAAACTCAAAACAGAGTGTGACGCACAATTAACTGAGCTTAGGTGGAAGAACATCACGAAGAGCGGGTGGGTACAAATATACTTTGAGCATTTATCCTTTGTTTCTTAAACCGTGAACCAGGCCACGTTACAACCCTTCAAAAGTCCTAATTGAAGCACGGGTTAGTTCGAAAGCATACTGTTACAAAAGGTATCCTGACTCCTGTAGGGCTTTGCTCTAAATCTTGTGTTGATTTGTCTTATGAAAAGTTTTCTGCTAAAAACGCATTTTTCAAAACTTCGAGACGAACATAAACTTTGCATTATTCGAATATCACTGTCTGCATTTGACCTTTTTGTTTGACAGCGAGGAGATTCATACAGCGAATGTTCGGAGGAACGAAAACTCTCTCAGTAAGTCAAAATCACTTCAAGAGGGTGACACTTCCATTACAAATCTCCTATCAACAAGGGGCATTAACCTGGGGCAGTCCAATCAAGATCCAACAGATCTTTCAAAGTTCAGTTAACCTGGGGCAGTCCAGTCAAGATTTCAAGAAATCTCAATATGTAGAGTAATCTGATTCAAGACCCTTCACCACCACTTGGGGCATTCGAATGTCAAAAGTGTTCAACAAATCAACTACAACAATTCCAGATTCGACTCCTGTATCCAGCCAGGGCATATCTGTTGACTACATTTCCAGACTCGATTCCTGTATCCAGCCAGGGCACGTCTGAAGAGTTTGAGGATTCGATTCCTGTATCCAGCCAGGGCATATCTGTTGACGAATATTTCCAGACTCGATTCCTGTATCCAGCCAGGGCATATCTGTTGACGACTATTTCCAGACTCGATTCCTGTATCTAGCCAGGGCACGTCTGAAGAGTTTGAAGATTTGACTCCTGTATCCAGCCAGGGCATATCTATCGACTATCACCTTTCCAGATTCGATTCCTGTATCCAGACAGGGCATGTCTGAAGAATTCCAGATCAACACATGTAACAACTCAGGGAAACATCTGTGAACGACCGATTGTAGATCAACACCTGTAATAAGCCAGGAACTTATCTACATCACCACTTGGGGCATTCGAATGTCAAAAGTATTCAAAAAACCGATGCAGTTTTACACAAGCTCATCATCAGGAAGCCCTACACCGGTTCCTCTTCAAGACTTCTGAAACAAGTTTACGGATTCTTCCCAACAACGGATGTTAATCTACCAACTTGTTCAGACTCTTCTCAACCTTTGAATTTAGTTTACGGACGCTTCCCAACAACGGATGCGGCTCTATTGCTGATTCAATCTCAAGATTTCTGAAAATAGTTCCCGGGTTCTCCAAGTAAACGGATGTTAACCTATCACTTGTTCAGATTCTTCTTCAAGACTTCTGAAAAAAGTTTATGGATTCTTCCCAAGTAACGGATGTTAATCTATCAGCTTGTTCAGATGCAACCTTTGAAATTAGTTTACGGACGCTTCCCAACAACGGATGCGGCTCTATTGCTGATTCAATCTCAAGACTTCTGAAAACAGTTTATGGATTCTTCCCAAGTAACGGATGTTAATCTATTAGCTTGTTCAGATGCAACCTTTGAAATTAGTTTACGGACGCTTCCCAACAACGGATGCGGCTCTATTGCTGATTCAATCCCAAGACTTCTGAAAACAGTTTATGGATTCTTCCCAAGTAACGGATGTTAATCTATCAGCTTGTTCAGATGCAACCTTTGAATTTAGTTTACGGACGCTTCCCAACAACGGATGCGGCTCTATTGCTGATTCAATCTCAAGATTTCTGAAAATAGTTCCCGGGTTCTCCAAGTAAACAGATGTTAACCTATCACTTGTTCAGATTCTTCTTCAAGACTTCTGAAAACAGTTTATGGATTCTTCCCAAGTAATGGATGTTAATCTATCAGCTTGTTCAGATGCAACCTTTGAATTTAGTTTACGGACGCTTCCCAACAACGGATGCGGCTCTATTGCTGATTCAATCTCAAGATTTCTGAAAATAGTTCACGGGTTATCCAAGTAAACGGATGTTAACCTATCACTTGTTCAGATTCTTCTTCAAGACTTCTGAAAACAGTTTATGGATTCTTCCCAAGTAACGGATGTTAACCTATCGCTTGTTCAGATTCTTCTCAAGCTAACAACCACGGAAGATCGCGTTCGCCAAAATTCTTCCTATCCCCAGCGGAGTTCATCACAATTCCCCAGCAGTAACTTATCTTTGCAAATCCCCAGCCAGAGAATCTTCCGGAATTCAATTCCCCTCAGAGTTTAAGTTTCAGTATCCCCAGCAGATCTAAAACTTCAAACCTGTCCCCAGCGGAGCCAGACCATTGAACCTTCTCCCCACAGAGTTTTGGAGAGAGCAAATCTTGAGTTCCCCAGTGAGGTCGCCAGGGTTACTTCCCATCAAGCCGAAGATTCTCAATCTGGCCTCCCTAGCATGAGCTTACTAGTTTGGAACCCCCCAGTAGAGGTCATCCGGAATTCTCTTCCCCAGCGACAGCCAAGGATTTATTTTCCCCGGCAGCAGTCAAGATGCTTTTATCTTCAGCCATCTCGGATTCATTTATCCTCAGCAAGATTGGCTCATCAGCTTACATGCGCATTCATTACATTCATATCATAAACATTAATGTCACATGCATTGCATCATGCATCATAACATTGCATACAACTAACCCTTTGCCTTTTCAGGAAAGATCAGTCGACAGACACAGATCAACTCCCAAGATTCATCCAGAGATTGTTCAGATGTGACTCGGACACGGCGACATTCTGATACTTATTCCAGATTCATTCAGACGCATCATCAAGAAACCCTACACCGGTTCCTCTTCAACTTCAAGACTTCTGAAAATAGTTTACGGATTCTTCCCTACAACGGATGTCAATCTACCGACTTGTTCAGACTCTTCTCAACCTCTGAAAACAGTTTACAGATTATTCCCTACAACGGATGTCAATCTATCGACTTGTTCAGACTCTTCGCAACCTCTGAAAATAGTTTACGGATTCTTCCCAACAACGGATGTCAATCTACCAACTTGTTCAGACTCTTCTCAAAACAATTTACGGATTCTTCCCTACAATGGATGTTGATCTGCCAACTTGTTCAGACTCTTGAAAAACAGTTTACGGACGCTTCCCAACAACGGATGCTGCTCTATTGCTTAGTCAATCTCAGATAGTTTACAGATTCTCCAGATATGGACGTCAATCTGTTGCTTGTTCGGACCCCAATTCAGAGATGTTCCGAAACATGGGTGGCTTTCTGATACTTGTCCACTCACCATTGACATACAGTTCAACATGTCCAGATAGCATCTATAAGCCCATCCTCCTACCAGCAGTCACCAGATGGCATCTTTAAGCCTATTCTCAGATGGCATCGTTAAGCCCATCCCCGACAAGTTTCTGTCACTACCCCCGATGGCATCGTTAAGCCTATCTCCAAATGGCATCTCTAAGCCCATTCCCGCGTCCATTGCTTTGATAAGTGCAAATTTCCGGGCACTCTAGTGTCCAATCTCCTTTTACCCTCGAGTCACGAAAGGCAAGCTTGCCAATCTAACTCTTCAGGCTCAAGAAGATTGAACAGGGGCAACTGTTGTACCCCAAAATTTGCCCTCCCTTTTTCTCAACACTTCTCATCACAAAGCCCTTGGAGATCAGGATCCAGTTAGGGTTTCATCTGCTCAAGACTCCTCCTTGCACTGCTAACCCCAAATTAGGGTTTGTGTTTGCACAAAGATGTTTTGACCTAAAGTGCCCAAGATGACTTTCTTGCTTCATATTAGACTCCCAAGTTTAACCATACCAAGTTTCAAGTCCTGGTTCCAAATTTTACCCAGTCAATTGGACAGTTGACCTAGAAATCAACTGTATTGGGGAAAAAGTCAACTGTGGCCAATTGACAGTCAAACCTCATGAAATTTGACCCACATCAACATTATGAACTCACATGAACCATTTGATCAAGTTTGGACCACAATTCCATAAGCAATTTGATCAGATCACCAAAAGGGCAAAATGGTCATTTTTAGGGTTTTGACTGTACAAAGGCAATTTTTGACTGTTTGACCTAGCCAATGGCAAACCAAACTCACATATGGACTCAAGGAACCCATGGAATTATCTTGACATGCTCAACAAACTCAAAAGATCCCAAAGTACACAAGATTGACAGTTGAATTTCCCAGTCAATTGATCAATTTTGACTGTATACTGAAAAGTCAAACTTTGGCTTTTTGGTCAAAATCAAGAGTCAAGATTCATTTTTCCTCAAAACATGCCAAATCATGAAACTTGTTCACCAAGAAATCACAATTTGCAAATTAGGGTTAGAAAATATAATTTTTCATAACTTAGAATTTTTCTAAGTTATGAAAAACCCTAATTTTTCCCCAACTTTGCCCCACCTTTTCACCAAGATCCATTTGGATTCAAACAAAAGTCAAAACATGAAAGTTGTAGCTTGTTGCATAATCTACAACTTTGATTCACAAAGTTTTCTCATTTGAAGCTTGTATCTCAAGTTACAATTTTTTGAATAAGGGCACTAAACCATTTTTAACTTAGTAAAATTTTAACCTATTTTGACAAGGTTTTCTACCCCACTTCAAGGCCATTTTACATACACTTCCACTTGGAATTTCAATTTGAATTTCAAAGATAGATTGTAGTACACATTCCAAGCTTTCCAAAATGTCCAAGAACTCATCAAACAACCTCATAACTTGAGAGATTCGAATTTCACAAGTTGGCAAAAATTCACTTTTGTTCTTAACCAAAACATGTTCATAACTTAAGCTATTTTCAAGTCAGCTTAGTTTGTGCTAAGTTACAGGTCCTTAAACCAAGTTACACTCCATAATTTAATGCTTGTTCATTGTGCCAAAGTGTTGTTCTATGAGTTCAAGCATTGTACACAAGTTTGATCCATTTTTAGATAAAGTGAACTTTCCATTTTTGCAAAAGTTTGCTTTATGTCAATTGGTAAATCAAAGAGGTACAGATCAAATCTCTCTAGCACAAGATTATGAGCATAACACTCTGATCAAGGAGGGATTATGCAGCACATTAGGGGGTCCTCTACTGACCTAGAAATCCAAGTTGCATTTTGTTGCTTAAGTGTGAAGAAAGAGCCATAACTTGTAACAACTTTCACATCAGCCTAGACACACAAGAACAAACTGATCAAACACATTCCAAAGATCATAACCAAGCTGATACACGACCCTTGCACCTCCAAAACACCCTCCATCTCAGAATCATCCTCAAACTGCAAAAACAGAGTTGCCTCTGCAGTTTGAGTGTCAACTTCAATTTCTCTCGAGCATTCTTGCCAAAATCAGTTCATACACATTCCCTAGCATATATGCAAGCTAACCATGACCTAAAACCTGACCTGTAATCCCTCTAACAGCTTCCACCATTTTCACATTTTTGACTTGCAGGTGAAGTTCTATAGCTTGATTCAGAAGCTTTCAAGACAAAGTAAACATTGGAATAGCATCCCTGGACCTCAAGGAAGCTTTTCCAATCATCACCTTGCAGTGAAAGTTCCTCATTCTCCAGATAGAAGTTCAACTGAATAGGTAAAATTTTGAACTCGTATCTCTCTTATTATGCATCTTTAGCCTTAAGTTTGTGAAGAAACAAGGTTCTACTCATGCCACTGAACATGTACATATCTTTACATTTCATTTCTTTTGCCTGAGTTGAGAGAATTTGAGGTTTGAAAATGGCAGAAAAACTAGGTTAGAATTTGGGGGGGAAGAAATTCTCCCTCATCTTAGAGAGTTAGATCAAGTTCCATACATGGTTAGAATCGTCTCTTCATGCTGAACATTTGTTGTGTTATGAGTTTTTGCTAAAAAGCCAGGAATCAAGAGTTGGAGGATCAAGAACAGGGCGCGCGTTTTTTTGAATTATCTTGGCTGGAGGTTGAAGACAGTGGTCTTCTGGGCTGGGCCTGGAACATTTTCTTACTTGCACCCCATAATTACTCATGAACCCCCTGAGCCCATTTGCTTCATTCTTTAATATTTTTGACTTTTTCTTTTTTTATTTGACTCATTTATTTTTTCTCAGCATATTAAAATTTTGAAAATATTTTTCTCATCATTTTTTGATTTTATTTGGTTTTTATTTGATTTTCTTTTAATTTATACATAAATAGATATATATTATTATTTAGAATAAAATAGAAAAATATGTAAAAATACTTCTATGTTTATTTTTATTTCATATTATCCTCTGAAAATATTTTATATAAAAAATACTATTTTCTAAAAAAATTTGAATATTATTATTATTTATATATAATACATATTTAAAATAATATAAATATACATATATATATATATATATATATATATATATATATATTAATACATTTAGGAAAAAAATACAAAAAAATGTATGTATTTTATTTTTAATATTTAATACTAAAAAATACCTTTTTACAAATGTACCATATTTTATTTCATTTTTGTATGTAAATAATAAATATTATATGAATTAATTAATTAATATACATTTTGATTAAAATTAGGGTTTTTGCCCTAAATATGAAAATATTCCAAAAAATAATACCCTTTTATTTTCTTATTTTATTTTACATAAACCATACTTTTTTCATACATATAAAAACTTTCTTTTTGCATTTTGCATATTTATTTCATTTCTATTTAATTATGCAATTTATTTACCTTGCAAATATTCAAAAATGATGTAATAGCTTAGTTTTAAACTCTTGTCAAAATATATCCCCATTTGAAACATTGTACCCCCCTCCCCATATTATTGTGATGTAATAGCGTAGGAATTTAAATTTCGCATTTACCGCTTTCTAAACATACTATGCTAGAATTAGGGTTTTGTATGCGAATAAAAATGAACAAAATAGTTGGACCTAATACAAGGTAAACAAGCATGAAAATGAATGACACAAATCACACTTACACCCCTAGGGTATTCCACTTTGTTGCCTTCAAATAAATTGGGCCATATTGCATGTTGAACTTCCTTGGGCAAAACAAACAAATTGAATGATCATAGTCCCTCGATAAAACTTTTCAAAACAAACAAAAGCAAATGATCAAGTCCCTTAAGGAAAATTGCCCAAAGACATTTAACACCGTTGCAATTATGGTCTAAACGATGACCCGCGCCCGTCCCTTTCACCTCCTAAGACAAGATTGTCCCCCAAATGCAATGGTGGAACAAAATTGTCAAAAGGTTTAAAACATAACAAAAATCTTTGAGAAAACTTTAGGGTAGATAAGCTCTTAGGTACTTGTCAATTTGCCAAGAAAACACTTGCCTAATTTCAAAACCCACTTCACAAACACTTTCAAAATCAACTTTTCAAACCCTTGAAACACCTTTTTAAAAGATAAAACACCTTTTGTAAAACATTCGAGTAAAGAATTGTTACAAGGTTAGCCTAACACAAGGCATCTTTTCAAAACATTTTCAAAGCCACACACAAAGCACCATTTCAAACAATTGAAAACCAAGGCAAGTTGATCTAAGCAAGTACCTAAGAGCCCATGGATAACCATGGATAGAAGGGGTGCTAATACCTTCCCCTTCTATAATCTACTCCCCGAACCCAAGAAAAATCTCAAAGGTTTTTTCTGTGCTTTTTAAACCTTTCCTTAGGATAAAATAAAAAGTCGGTGGCGACTCTTGCTCAACCGAAACATTTGCGAAAACAAACGCAAAACCATAGTCAGTTCTCCCACCGTATCACAGAACTGGCAACTCTGCTGGGGATAAACTTAAAAGTGGGGTTACCTTAGGGTTTAGACCACCTTTACTTTTTGCTTTGATTGATTTGATTGATTTATCTTTTGGGTCCTTGTTTGGGTTTGTTATAAATCCTCCACCCGGATTTGGGGCACCTTTTTAGGTAAATAGCCAAAAAAACTGTGAGGGAACTGTGCAGGGTATACCGACACGGTTGAAGCAGTAAGCTATGTTAGTGTGACATATTTGCGAGTACCGGTAACCCTTGAGTAGTCAAGGAGAGTACGGGGCCGCTGTGTGATGTCATAAAACACTAACGAACTCTTAGAACCTTAATTGACCATCTTAGCCTTTTTAAGGTAGTGAGATAACTGACTTTGGTGCAGTCCGAGGTTGGTTGATACTCGATACTACACTCAATTGAGGGTTGCTTTCCTGGAATATTTCGGTCGCCAGTTCAGTGGCTAAATCGAAACGATGAACAATGAAAGCAATCCAGTGATATTGGGACCCTTAGAACCCGGTTATTTTTGATAGGACAGGTTTTAACCAACAAACTGAAAGAGGGTAATACCCAGACCCCATGCAAGCCTAAACCTAAGGCCTTGTTTGCTTTGTGTGAATATGTCTGCCTGTATATACACTCACTTGCTTGTGCATACATGTACATGACATCATAACGTCATACCATAGCATTTTTCACTAACCATTTCAAGGATCTCGAAGGTTCTTTTGATGCAGGGTTACGTTGAACCAGACGTCTATCAAGGGGCAAGAGGTTTCTCCTCTAACCAACGCCAACCAAAGTTCAAGTACAACAACTTGAATCAGTGGCTATGACCCACTCGACATGGTGAGCTTGATTCTCGTGGAAGGACATCCACCGATGCAAAGTTCTCCAAATAAAGTTCAAGTACAACAACTTGAATCAGTGGCTATGACCCACTTGACATGGTGAGCTTGATTCTCATGGAAAGACATCCACCGATGCAGAGATCTCCAATCCAAGAGAAGAGTTCAACCTCTAACATTTTCTTGTGTTTACCCTAAGAGATCCTTGAAAGCATGCATCTACATGTCATGCATTGCATTTTGACAATCTTTCCTTTTTCAGGTTTCCTTACTCTCCTGCTGTTTATTTCAGCAAGAGATGGCTCTAGAAAGGACTGTCAAAGACATTCAAGACCAGACTGCTCAGCTGCAGGAGATGTTCCTGAACTTGTCTCTGGGGCAAGAAGAGATGAAAGCTCTCCTCACCAAGGGCTTGGGGAATTCCAACAATGCCAGGAGTGATCAGATTGCGGAGCTGCAGTTTGACCTGACAACCTTGAGGACTCAAATGATGGGACAGTTGGTGGGCCAGATGGCTCTCATTCAAGACCTATCTCAAAGACACGAGGAACTCAGAGTTCTTGTCCGCCAACTGCTTCCAAACAACCAGCTGGGGCAAACATCTGAGGTCGAAGAGCCAGTAACCGCTCAGCCTCCATCCACTCAAGAAGACAAGGGGAAGGCTCCTTTACTTGCTTCAGGGTCACGAGCCGATCAATAACCTCGCCAGCGTCAAAGGGGTAATCGGCGTAAGCAAGAAAAGTCAGGAAGACAGTTTACGGAGACTGAAATACCATCATTCTTCATACTAAAGCGCCTGTTGGAGGTCAATTTGCTCACCGTAAAGGACCCTCCTCAGAAGCTCAATACCTCATCTCCTCACTATAATCCCGACGCATTCTGTGTTTACCACTCCTACAGCCCGGGACACGACACCAACGACTGTTGGGCCTTGAAGAACAAGATTCAAGATCTGATCGACATTGGGGTGCTGGAATTCATGCCAGATGGAGAGATGAAAATCTTCCGTTAAAGGGTTCTCCGTTTGAAGTGACGAAGCTCAATCTGAAAGACTTTTACTTCTTTTTGAATTTTCAAAGTTGTAATTTCTTTTGCTGTCAAACAATTATCTGTTTATGTTAAACTCTGTTTTCATTAATGCATTGCATATGTTTGTCTTGAATTCATCCATTCGTTTCACTACTCTCATGCTTTTCTTTATGATATCTGACTCTTGATAAAAAGCTATAAGCCTTTAGAGGGAGGATGACGAAATAATACCATGATCTTATACAGTATGCTTTTGAACAGACCTTGCTGATGATGTACAGGCATTTCTTTCAATTCCCAAACACTGGAGTTATAAGGAAGTTAATCCCTAGTCAACCCCTTCGAGCCAAAGAAGTAGGAGTTCTCTGTTCTAAACGTTCAAAACCTTTGATATAAACCCGGGGCAGGGTAGTACCTCAGTTAATTCAAAAGAAAATGCGCATTGAGGTCGCAAACTCTCAGTTCGTAATCCAACGAACGATGTCAAAAAAAAGAAAGCATTCCTTTGGAATCAAAAGACAAGGGTGGTTCCCTATCATATAGACAGTCAATCTCTCAAAAGAGAAAGAGCCCACTGAGCCAAAACCTATAAAGGAGGCTTAAGAAAGCTGGGGCATCCCGCTGACAGTAATCCCGGAAAACGGTAACAGTCAGGCAAAAGTTAGGGATAACAAATCAAAATCAAAATAGTGAGGTCGTTACAAAATCCTCAACAACATGAAAAGTGTTGGAAAAGAAAAAGGAGATGATGACTGTCTCCCCAAATTCAAACTGGTGAACCATCGCCCAAAAGTCGTTCCAAACTCAAAACAGAGTGTGACGCACAATTAACTGAGCTTAGGTGGAAGAACATCACGAAGAGCGGGTGGGTACAAATATACTTTGAGCATTTATCCTTTGTTTCTTAAACCGTGAACCAGGCCACGTTACAACCCTTCAAAAGTCCTAATTGAAGCACAGGTTAGTTCGAAAGCATACTGTTACAAAAGGTATCCTGACTCCTGTAGGGCTTTTCTCTAAATCTTGTGTTGATTTGTCTTATGAAAAGTTTTCTGCTAAAAACGCATTTTTCAAAACTTCGAGACGAACATAAACTTTGCATTATTCGAATATCACTGTCTGCATTTGACCTTTTTGTTTGACAGCGAGGAGATTCATACAGCGAATGTTCGGAGGAACGAAAACTCTCTCAGTAAGTCAAAATCACTTCAAGAGGGTGACACTTCCATTACAAATCTCCTATCAACAAGGGGCATTAACCTGGGGCAGTCCAATCAAGATCCAACAGATCTTTCAAAGTTCAGTTAACCTGGGGCAGTCCAGTCAAGATTTCAAGAAATCTCAATATGCAGAGTAATCTGATTCAAGACCCTTCACCACCACTTGGGGCATTCGAATGTCAAAAGTGTTCAACAAATCAACTACAACAATTCCAGATTCGACTCCTGTATCCAGCCAGGGCATATCTGTTGACTACATTTCCAGACTCGATTCCTGTATCCAGCCAGGGCACGTCTGAAGAGTTTGAGGATTCGATTCCTGTATCCAGCCAGGGCATATCTGTTGACGACTATTTCCAGACTCGATTCCTGTATCCAGCCAGGGCATATCTGTTGACGACTATTTCCAGACTCGATTCCTGTATCTAGCCAGGGCACGTCTGAAGAGTTTGAAGATTCGACTCCTGTATCCAGCCAGGGCATATCTATCGACTATCACCTTTCCAGATTCGATTCCTGTATCCAGACAGGGCATGTCTGAAGAATTCCAGATCAACACCTGTAACAACTCAGGGAAACATCTGTGAACGACCGATTGTAGATCAACACCTGTAATAAGCCAGGAATTTATCTACATCACCACTTGGGGCATTCGAATGTCAAAAGTATTCAAAAAACCGATGCAGTTTTACACAAGCTCATCATCAGGAAGCCCTACACCGGTTCCTCTTCAAGACTTCTGAAACAAGTTTACGGATTCTTTCCAACAACGGATGTTAATCTACCAACTTGTTCAGACTCTTATCAACCTTTGAATTTAGTTTACGGACGCTTCCCAACAACGGATGCGGCTCTATTGCTGATTCAATCTCAAGATTTCTGAAAATAGTTCCCGGGTTCTCCAAGTAAACGGATGTTAACCTATCACTTGTTCAGATTCTTCTTCAAGACTTCTGAAAACAGTTTATGGATTCTTCCCAAGTAACGGATGTTAATCTATCAGCTTGTTCAGATGCAACCTTTGAAATTAGTTTACGGACGCTTCCCAACAACGGATGCGGCTCTATTGCTGATTCAATCTCAAGACTTCTGAAAACAGTTTATGGATTCTTCCCAAGTAACGGATGTTAATCTATTAGCTTGTTCAGATGCAACCTTTGAAATTAGTTTACGGACGCTTCCCAACAACGGATGCGGCTCTATTGCTGATTCAATCTCAAGACTTCTGAAAACAGTTTATGGATTCTTCCCAAGTAACAGATGTTAATCTATCAGCTTGTTCAGATGCAACCTTTGAATTTAGTTTACGGACGCTTCCCAACAACGGATGCGGCTCTATTGCTGATTCAATCTCAAGATTTCTGAAAATAGTTCCCGGGTTCTCCAAGTAAACGGATGTTAACCTATCACTTGTTCAGATTCTTCTTTAAGACTTCTGAAAACAGTTTACGGATTCTTCCCAAGTAACGGATGTTAATCTATCAGCTTGTTCATATGCAACCTTTGAATTTAGTTTACGGACGCTTCCCAACAACGGATGCGGCTCTATTGCTGATTCAATCTCAAGATTTCTGAAAATAGTTCACGGGTTCTCCAAGTAAACGGATGTTAACCTATCACTTGTTCAGATTCTTCTTCAAGACTTCTGAAAACAGTTTATGGATTCTTCCCAAGTAACGGATGTTAACCTATCGCTTGTTCAGATTCTTCTCAAGCTAACAACCACGGAAGATCGCGTTCGCCAAAATTCTTCCTATCCCCAGCGGAGTTCATCACAATTCCCCAGCAGTAACTTATCTTTGCAAATCCCCAGCCAGAGAATCTTCCGGAATTCAATTCCCCTCAGAGTTTAAGTTTCAGTATCCCCAGCAGATCTAAAACTTCAAACCTGTCCCCAGCGGAGCCAGACCATTGAACCTTCTCCCCACAGAGTTTTGGAGAGAGCAAATCTTGAGTTCCCCAGTGAGGTCGCCAGGGTTACTTCCCATCAAGCCGAAGATTCTCAATCTGGCCTCCCTAGCATGAGCTTACTAGTTTGGAACCCCCCAGTAGAGGTCATCAGGAATTCTCTTCCCCAGCGACAGCCAAGGATTTATTTTCCCCGGCAGCAGTCAAGATGCTTTTATCTTCAGCCATCTCGGATTCATTTATCCTCAGCAAGATTGGCTCATCAGCTTACATGCGCATTCATTACATTCATATCATAAACATTAATGTCACATGCATTGCATCATGCATCATAACATTGCATACAACTAACCCTTTGCCTTTTCAGGAAAGATCAGTCGACAGACACAGATCAACTCCCAAGATTCATCCAGAGATTGTTCAGATGTGACTCGGACACGGCGACATTCTGATACTTATTCCAGATTCATTCAGACGCATCATCAAGAAACCCTACACCGGTTCCTCTTCAACTTCAAGACTTCTGAAAATAGTTTACGGATTCTTCCCTACAACGGATGTCAATCTACCGACTTGTTCAGACTCTTCTCAACCTCTGAAAACAGTTTATAGATTCTTCCCTACAACGGATGTCAATCTATCGACTTGTTCAGACTCTTCGCAACCTCTGAAAATAGTTTACGGATTCTTCCCAATAACGGATGTCAATCTACCAACTTGTTCAGACTCTTCTCAAAACAGTTTACGGATTCTTCCCTACAACGGATGTTGATCTGCCAACTTGTTCAGACTCTTGAAAAACAGTTTACGGACGCTTCCCAACAACGGATGCTGCTCTATTGCTTAGTCAATCTCAGATAGTTTACAGATTCTCCAGATATGGACGTCAATCTGTTGCTTGTTCGGACCCCAATTCAGAGATGTTCCGAAACATGGGTGGCTTTCTGATACTTGTCCACTCACCATTGACATACAGTTCAACATGTCCAGATGGCATCTATAAGCCCATCCTCCTACCAGCAGTCACCAGATGGCATCTTTAAGCCCATTCTCAGATGGCATCGTTAAGCCCATCCCCGACAAGTTTCTGTCACTACCCCCGATGGCATCGTTAAGCCTATCTCCAAATGGCATCTCTAAGCCCATTCCCGCGTCCATTGCTTTGATAAGTGCAAATTTCCGGGCACTCTAGTGTCCAATCTCCTTTTACCCTCGAGTCACGAAAGGCAAGCTTGCCAATCTAACTCTTCAGGCTCAAGAAGATTGAACAGGGGCAACTGTTGTACCCCAAAATTTTCCCTCCCTTTTTCTCAACACTTCTCATCACAAAGCCCTTGGAGATCAGGATCCAGTTAGGGTTTCATCTGCTCAAGACTCCTCCTTGCACTGCTAACCCCAAATTAGGGTTTGTGTTTGCACAAAGATGTTTTGACCTAAAGTGCCCAAGATGACTTTCTTGCTTCATATTGGACTCCCAAGTTTAACCATACCAAGTTTCAAGTCCTGATTCCAAATTTTGCCCAGTCAATTGGACAGTTGACCTAGAAATCAACTGTATTGGGGAAAAAGTCAACTGTGGCCAGTTGACAGTCAAACCTCATGAAATTTGACCCACATCAACATTATGAACTCACATGAACCATTTGATCAAGTTTGGACCACAATTCCATAATAAATTTGATCAGATCACCAAAAGGGCAAAATGGTCATTTTTAGGGTTTTGACTGTACCAAGGCAATTTTTGACTGTTTGACCTAGCCAATGGCAAACCAAACTCACATATGGACTCAAGGACCCCATGGAATTATCTTGACATGCTCAACAAACTCAAAAGATCCCAAAGTACACAAGATTGACAGTTGAATTTCCCAGTCAATTGATCAATTTTGACTGTATACTGAAAAGTCAAACTTTGGCTTTTTGGTCAAAATCAAGAGTCAAGATTCATTTTTACTCAAAACATGCCAAATCATGAAACTTGTTCACCAAGAATTCACAATTTGCAAATTAGGGTTAGAAAATAGAATTTTTCATAACTTAGAATTTTTCTAAGTTATGAAAAACCCTAATTTTTCCCCAACTTTGCCCCACCTTTTCACCAAGATCCATTTGGATTCAAACAAAAGTCAAAACATGAAAGTTGTAGCTTGTTGCATAATCTACAACTTTGATTCACAAAGTTTTCTCATTTGAATCTTGTATCTCAAGTTACAATTTTTTGAATAAGGGCACTAAACCATTTTTAACTTAGTAAAATTTTAACCTATTTTGACAAGGTTTTCTACCCCACTTCAAGGCCATTTTACATACACTTCCACTTGGAATTTCAATTTGAATTTCAAAGATGGATTGTAGTACACATTCCAAGCTTTCCAAAATGTCCAAGAACTCATCAAACAACCTCATAACTTGAGAGATTCGAATTTCACAAGTTGGCAAAAATTCACTTTTGTTCTTAACCAAAACATGTTCATAACTTAAGCTATTTTCAAGTCAGCTTAGTTTGTGCTAAGTTACATGTCCTTAAAACAAGTTACACTCCATAATTTAATGCTTGTTCATTGTGCCAAAGTGTTGTTCTATGAGTTCAAGCATTGTACACAAGTTTGATCCATTTTTAGATAAAGTGAACTTTCCATTTTTGCAAAAGTTTGCTTTATGTCAATTGGTAAATCAAAGAGGTACAGATCAAATCTCTCTAGCACAAGATTATGAGCATAACACTCTGATCAAGGAGGGATTATGCAGCACATTAGGGGGTCCTCTACT
Organism: Vicia faba; assembly: GCA_948472305.1. Lineage (NCBI taxonomy): Eukaryota > Viridiplantae > Streptophyta > Magnoliopsida > Fabales > Fabaceae > Vicia > Vicia faba. The sequence continues at coordinate 1,258,816,950 of OX451739.1, read as the reverse complement.
GACCTAGAAAGCCAAGTTGCATTTTGTTGCTTAAGTGTGAAGAAAGAGCCATAACTTGTAACAACTTTCACATCAGCCTAGACACACAAGAACAAACTGATCAAACACATTCCAAAGATCATAACCAAGCTGATACACGGCCCTTGCACCTCCAAAACACCCTCCATCTCAGAATCATCCTCAAACTGCAAAAACAGAGTTGCCTCTGCAGTTTGAGTGTCAACTTCAATTTCTCTCGAGCATTCTTGCCAAAATCAGTTCATACAGATTCCCTAGCATATATGCAAGCTAACCATGACCTAAAACCTGACCTGTAATCCCTCTAACAGCTTCCACCATTTTCACATTTTTGACTTGCAGGTGAAGTTCTATAGCTTGATTCAGAAGCTTTCAAGACAAAGTAAACATTGGAATAGCATCCCTGGACCTCAAGGAAGCTTTTCCAATCATCACCTTGCAGTGAAAGTTCCTCATTCTCCAGATAGAAGTTCAACTGAATAGGTAAAATTTTGAACTCGTATCTCTCTTATTATGCATCTTTAGCCTTAAGTTTGTGAAGAAACAAGGTTCTACTCATGCCACTGAACATGTACATATCTTTACATTTCATTTCTTTTGCCTGAGTTGAGAGAATTTGAGGTTTGAAAATGGCAGAAAAACTAGGTTAGAATTTGGGGGGGAAGAAATTCTCCCTCATCTTAGAGAGTTAGATCAAGTTCCATACATGGTTAGAATCGTCTCTTCATGCTGAACATTTGTTGTGTTATGAGTTTTTGCTAAAAAGCCAGGAATCAAGAGTTGGAGGATCAAGAACAGGGCGCGCGTTTTTTTGAATTATCTTGGCTGGAGGTTGAAGACAGTGGTCTTCTGGGCTGGGCCTGGAACATTTTCTTACTTGCACCCCATAATTACTCATGAACCCCCTGAGCCCATTTGCTTCATTCTTTAATATTTTTGACTTTTTCTTTTTTTATTTGACTCATTTATTTTTTCTCAGCATATTAAAATTTTGAAAATATTTTTCTCATCATTTTTTGATTTTATTTGGTTTTTATTTGATTTTCTTTTAATTTATACATAAATAGATATATATTATTATTTAGAATAAAATAGAAAAATATGTAAAAATACTTCTATGTTTATTTTTATTTCATATTATCCTCTGAAAATATTTTATATAAAAAATACTATTTTCTAAATAAAATTGAATATTATTATTATTTATATATAATACATATTTAAAATAATATAAATATACATATATATATATATTAATACATTTAGGAAAAAAATACAAAAAAATGTATGTATTTTATTTTTAATATTTAATACTAAAAAATACCTTTTTACAAATGTACCATATTTTATTTCATTTTTGTATGTAAATAATAAATATTATATGAATTAATTAATTAATATACATTTTGATTAAAATTAGGGTTTTTGCCCTAAATATGAAAATATTCCAAAAAATAATACCCTTTTATTTTCTTATTTTATTTTACATAAACCATACTTTTTTCATACATATAAAAACTTTCTTTTTGCATTTTGCATATTTATTTCATTTCTATTTAATTATGCAATTTATTTACCTTGCAAATATTCAAAAATGATGTAATATCTTAGTTTTAAACTCTTGTAAAAATATCTCCTCATTTGAAACATTGTACCCCCTCCCCATATTATTGTGATGTAATAGCGTATGAATTTAAATTTCGCATTTACCGCTTTCTAAACATACTATGCTAGAATTAGGGTTTTGTATGCGAATAAAAATGAATAAAATAGTTGGACCTAATACAAGGTAAACAAGCATGAAAATGAATGACACAAATCACACTTGCACCCCTAGGGTATTCCACTTTGTTGCCTTCAAATAAATTGGGCCATATTGCATGTTGAACTTCCTTGGGCAAAACAAACAAATTGAATGATCATAGTCCCTCGATAAAACTTTTTAAAACAAACAAAAGCAAATGATCAAGTCCCTTAAGGAAAATTGCCCAAAGACATTTAACACCGTTGCAATTATGGTCTAAACGATGACCCGCGCCCGTCCCTTTCACCTCCTAAGACAAGATTGTCCCCCAAATGCAATGGTGGAACAAAATTGTCAAAAGGTTTAAAACATAACAAAAATCTTTGAGAAAACTTTAGGGTAGATAAGCTCTTAGGTACTTGTCAATTTGCCAAGAAAACACTTGCCTAATTTCAAAACCCACTTCACAAACACTTTCAAAATCAACTTTTCAAACCCTTGAAACACCTTTTTAAAAGATAAAACACCTTTTGTAAAACATTCGAGTAAAGAATTGTTACAAGGTTAGCCTAACACAAGGCATCTTTTCAAAACATTTTCAAAGCCACACACAAAGCACCATTTCAAACAATTGAAAACCAAGGAAAGTTGATCTAAGCAAGTACCTAAGAGCCCATGGATAACCATGGATAGAAGGGGTGCTAATACCTTCCCCTTCTATAATCTACTCCCCGAACCCAAGAAAAATCTCAAAGGTTTTTTCTGTGCTTTTTAAACCTTTCCTTAGGATAAAATAAAAAGTCGGTGGCGACTCTTGCTCAACCGAAACATTTGCGAAAACAAACGCAAAACCATAGTCAGTTCTCCCACCGTATCACAGAACTGGCAACTCTGCTGGGGATAAACTTAAAAGTGGGGTTACCTTAGGGTTTAGACCACCTTTACTTTTTGCTTTGATTGATTTGATTGATTTATCTTTTGGGTCCTTGTTTGGGTTTGTTATAAATCCTCCACCCGGATTTGGGGCACCTTTTTAGGTAAATAGCAAAAAAAACTGTGAGGGAACTGTGCGGGGTATACCGACACGGTTGAAGCAGTAAGCTATGTTAGTGTGACATATTTGCGAGTACCGGTAACCCTTGAGTAGTCAAGGAGAGTACGGGGCCGCTGTGTGATGTCATAAAACACTAACGAACTCTTAGAACCTTAATTGACCATCTTAGCCTTTTTAGGGTAGTGAGATAACTGACTTTGGTGCAGTCCGAGGTTGGTTGATACTCGATACTACACTCAATTGAGGGTTGCTTTCCTGGAATATTTCGGTTGCCAGTTCAGTGGCTAAATCGAAACGATGAACAATGAAAGCAATCCAGTGATATTGGGACCCTTAGAACCCGATTATTTTTGATAGGACAGGTTTTAACCAACAAACTCAAAGAGGGTAATACCCAGACCCCATGCAAGCCTAAACCTAAGGCCTTGTTTGCTTTGTGTGAATATGTCTGCCTGTATATACACTCACTTGCTTGTGCATACATGTACATGACATCATAACGTCATACCATAGCATTTTTCACTAACCATTTCAAGGATCTCGAAGGTTCTTTTGATGCAGGGTTACGTTGAACCAGACGTCTATCAAGGGGCAAGAGGTTTCTCCTCTAACCAACGCCAACCAAAGTTCAAGTACAACAACTTGAATCAGTGGCTATGACCCACTCGACATGGTGAGCTTGATTCTCGTGGAAGGACATCCACCGATGCAAAGTTCTCCAAATAAAGTTCAAGTACAACAACTTGAATCAGTGGCTATGACCCACTTGACATGGTGAGCTTGATTCTCGTGGAAAGACATCCACCGATGCAGAGATCTCCAATCCAAGAGCAGAGTTCAACCTCTAACATTTTCTTGTGTTTACCCCAAGAGATCCTTGAAAGCATGCATCTACATGTCATGCATTGCATTTTGACAATCTTTCCTTTTTCAGGTTTCCTTACTCTCCTGCTGTTTATTTCAGCAAGAGATGGCTCTAGAAAGGACTGTCAAAGACATTCAAGACCAGACTGCTCAGCTGCAGGAGATGTTCCTGAACTTGTCTCTGGGGCAAGAAGAGATGAAAGCTCTCCTCACCAAGGGCTTGGGGAATTCCAACAATGCCAGGAGTGATCAGATTGCGGAGCTGCAGTTTGACCTGACAACCTTGAGGACTCAAATGATGGGACAGTTGGTGGGCCAGATGGCTCTCATTCAAGACCTATCTCAAAGACAAGAGGAACTCAGAGTTCTTGTCCGCCAACTGCTTCCAAACAACCACCTGGGGCAAACATCTGAGGTCGAAGAGCCAGTAACCGCTCAGCCTCCATCCACTCAAGAAGACAAGGGGAAGGCTCCTTTACTTGCTTCAGGGTCACGAGCCGATCAACAACCTCGCCAGCGTCAAAGGGGTAATCGGCGTAAGCAAGAAAAGTCGGGAAGACAGTTTACGGAGACTGAAATACCATCATTCTTCATACTGAAGCGCCTGTTGGAGGTCAATTTGCTCACCGTAAAGGACCCTCCTCAGAAGCTCAATACCTCATCTCCTCACTATAATCCCGACGCATTATGTGTTTACCACTCCTACAGCCCGGGACACGACACCAACGACTGTTGGGCCTTGAAGAACAAGATTCAAGATCTGATCGACATTGGGGTGCTGGAATTCATGCCAGACGGCGAGATGAAAATCTTCCGTTAAAGGGTTCTCCGTTTGAAGTGACGAAGCTCAATCTGAAAGACTTTTACTTCTTTTTGAATTTTCAAAGTTGTAATTTCTTTTGCTGTCAAACAATTATCTGTTGATGTTAAACTCTGTTTTCATTAATGCATTGCATATGTTTGTCTTGAATTCATCCATTCGTTTCACTACTCTCATGCTTTTCTTTATGATATCTGACTCTTGATAAAAAGCTGTAAGCCTTTAGAGGGAGGATGACGAAATAATACCATGATCTTATACAGTATGCTTTTGAACAGACCTTGCTGATGATGTACAGGCATTTCTTTCAATTTCCAAACACTGGAGTTATAAGGAAGTTAATCCCTAGTCAACCCCTTCGAGCCAAAGAAGTAGGAGTTCTCTGTTCTAAACGTTCAAAACCTTTGATATAAACCCGGGGCAGGGTAGTATCTCAGTTAATTCAAAAGAAAATGCGCATTGAGGTCGCAAACTCTCAGTTCGTAATCCAACGAACGATGTCAAAAAAAAGAAAGCATTCCGTTGGAATCAAAAGACAAGGGTGGTTCCCTATCATATAGACAGTCAATCTCTCAAAAGAGAAAGAGCCCACTGAGCCAAAACCTATAAAGGAGGCTTAAGAAAGCTGGGGCATCCCGCTGACAGTAATCCCGGAAAACGGTAACAGTCAGGCAAAAGTTAGGGATAACAAATCAAAATCAAAATAGTGAGGTCGTTACAAAATCCTCAACAACATGAAAAGTGTTGGAAAAGAAAAAGGAGATGATGACTGTCTCCCCAAATTCAAACTGGTGAACCATCGCCCAAAAGTTGTTCCAAACTCAAAACAGAGTGTGACGCACAATTAACTGAGCTTAGGTGGAAGAACATCACGAAGAGCGGGTGGGTACAAATATACTTTGAGCATTTATCCTTTGTTTCTTAAACCGTGAACCAGGCCACGTTACAACCCTTCAAAAGTCCTAATTGAAGCACGGGTTAGTTCGAAAGCATACTGTTACAAAAGGTATCCTGACTCCTGTAGGGCTTTGCTCTAAATCTTGTGTTGATTTGTCTTATGAAAAGTTTTCTGCTAAAAACGCATTTTTCAAAACTTCGAGACGAACATAAACTTTGCATTATTCGAATATCACTGTCTGCATTTGACCTTTTTGTTTGACAGCGAGGAGATTCATACAGCGAATGTTCGGAGGAACGAAAACTCTCTCAGTAAGTCAAAATCACTTCAAGAGGGTGACACTTCCATTACAAATCTCCTATCAACAAGGGCCATTAACCTGGGGCAGTCCAATCAAGATCCAACAGATCTTTCAAAGTTCAGTTAACCTGGGGCAGTCTAGTCAAGATTTCAAGAAATCTCAATATGCAGAGTAATCTGATTCAAGACCCTTCACCACCACTTGGGGAATTCGAATGTCAAAAGTGTTCAACAAATCAACTACAACAATTCCAGATTCGACTCCTGTATCCAGCCAGGGCATATCTGTTGACTACATTTCCAGACTCGATTCCTGTATCCAGCCAGGGCACGTCTGAAGAGTTTGAGGATTCGATTCCTGTATCCAGCCAGGGCATATCTGTTGACGACTATTTCCAGACTCGATTCCTGTATCCAGCCAGGGCATATCTGTTGACGACTATTTCCAGACTCGATTCCTGTATCTAGCCAGAGCACGTCTGAAGAGTTTGAAGATTCGACTCCTGTATCCAGCCAGGGCATATCTATCGACTATCACCTTTCCAGATTCGATTCCTGTATCCAGACAGGGCATGTCTGAAGAATTCCAGATCAACACCTGTAACAACTCAGGGAAACATCTGTGAACGACCGATTGTAGATCAACACCTGTAATAAGCCAGGAATTTATCTACATCACCACTTGGGGCATTCGAATGTCAAAAGTATTCAAAAAACCGATGCAGTTTTACACAAGCTCATCATCAGGAAGCCCTACACCGGTTCCTCTTCAAGACTTCTGAAACAAGTTTACGGATTCTTCCCAACAACGGATGTTAATCTACCAACTTGTTCAGACTCTTCTCAACCTTTGAATTTAGTTTACGGACGCTTCCCAACAACGGATGCGGCTCTATTGCTGATTCAATCTCAAGATTTCTGAAAATAGTTCCTGGGTTCTCCAAGTAAACGGATGTTAACCTATCACTTGTTCAGATTCTTCTTCAAGACTTCTGAAAACAGTTTATGGATTCTTCCCAAGTAACGGATGTTAATCTATTAGCTTGTTCAGATGCAACCTTTGAAATTAGTTTACGGACGCTTCCCAACAACGGATGCGGCTCTATTGCTGATTCAATCTCAAGACTTCTGAAAACAGTTTATGGATTCTTCCCAAGTAACGAATGTTAATCTATTAGCTTGTTCAGATGCAACCTTTGAAATTAGTTTACGGACGCTTCCCAACAACGGATGCGGCTCTATTGCTGATTCAATCTCAAGACTTCTGAAAACAGTTTATGGATTCTTCCCAAGTAACGGATGTTAATCTATCAGCTTGTTCAGATGCAACCTTTGAATTTAGTTTACGGACGCTTCCCAACAACGGATGCGGCTCTATTGCTGATTCAATCTCAAGATTTCTGAAAATAGTTCCCGGGTTCTCCAAGTAAACGGATGTTAACCTATCACTTGTTCAGATTCTTCTTCAAGACTTCTGAAAACAGTTTATGGATTCTTCCCAAGTAACGGATGTTAATCTATCATCTTGTTCAGATGCAACCTTTGAATTTAGTTTACGGACGCTTCCCAACAACGGATGCGGCTCTATTGCTGATTCAATCTCAAGATTTCTGAAAATAGTTCACGGGTTCTCCAAGTAAACGGATGTTAACCTATCACTTGTTCAGATTCTTCTTCAAGACTTCTGAAAACAGTTTATGGATTCTTCCCAAGTAACGGATGTTAACCTATCGCTTGTTCAGATTCTTCTCAAGCTAACAACCACGGAAGATCGCGTTCGCCAAAATTCTTCCTATCCCCAGCGGAGTTCATCACAATTCCCCAGCAATAACTTATCTTTGCAAATCCCCAGCCAGAGAATCTTCCGGAATTCAATTCCCCTCAGAGTTTAAGTTTCAGTATCCCCAGCAGATCTAAAACTTCAAACCTGTCCCCAGCGGAGCCAGACCATTGAACCTTCTCCCCACAGAGTTTTGGAGAGAGCAAATCTTGAGTTCCCCAGTGAGGTCGCCAGGGTTACTTCCCATCAAGCTGAAGATTCTCAATCTGGCCTCCCCAGCATGAGCTTACTAGTTTGGAACCCCCCAGTAGAGGTCATCAGGAATTCTCTTCCCCAGCGACAGCCAAGGATTTATTTTCCCCGGCAGCAGTCAAGATGCTTTTATCTTCAGCCATCTCAGATTCATTTATCCTCAGCAAGATTGGCTCATCAGCTTACACGTGCATTCATTACATTCATATCATAAACATTAATGTCACATGCATTGCATCATGCATCATAACATTGCATACAACTAACCCTTTGCCTTTTCAGGAAAGATCAGTCGACAGACACAGATCAACTCCCAAGATTCATCCAGAGATAGTTCAGATGTGACTCGGACACGGCGACATTCTGATACTTATTCCAGATTCATTCAGACGCATCATCAAGAAACCCTACACCGGTTCCTCTTCAACTTCAAGACTTCTGAAAATAGTTTACAGATTCTTCCCTACAACGGATGTCAATCTACCGACTTGTTCAGACTCTTCTCAACCTCTGAAAACAGTTTACAGATTCTTCCCTATAACGGATGTCAATCTATCGACTTGTTCAGACTCTTCGCAACCTCTGAAAATAGTTTACGGATTCTTCCCAACAACGGATGTCAATCTACCAACTTGTTCAGACTCTTCTCAAAACAGTTTACGGATTCTTCCCTACAACGGATGTTGATCTGCCAACTTGTCCAGACTCTTGAAAAATAGTTTACGGACGCTTCCCAACAACGGATGCTGCTCTATTGCTTAGTCAATATCAGATAGTTTACAGATTCTCCAGATATGGACGTCAATTTGTTGCTTGTTCGGACCCCAATTCAGAGATGTTCCGAAACATGGGTGGCTTTCTGATACTTGTCCACTCACCATTGACATACAATTCAACATGTCCAGATGGCATCTATAAGCCCATCCTCCTACCAGCAGTCACCAGATGGCATCTTTAAGCCCATTCTCAGATGGCATCGTTAAGCCCATCCCCGACAAGTTTCTGTCACTACCCCCGATGGCATCGTTAAGCCCATCTCCAAATGGCATCTCTAAGCCCATTCCCGCGTCCATTGCTTTGATAAGTGCAAATTTCCGGGCACTCTAGTGTCCAATCTCCTTTTACCCTCGAGTCACGAAAGGCAAGCTTGCCAATCTAACTCTTCAGGCTCAAGAAGATTGAACAGGGGCAACTGTTGTACCCCAAAATTTGCCCTCCCTTTTTCTCAACACTTCTCATCACAAAGCCCTTGGAGATCAGGATCCAGTTAGGGTTTCATCTGCTCAAGACTCCTCCTTGCACTGCTAACCCCAAATTAGGGTTTGTGTTTGCACAAAGATGTTTTGACCTAAAGTGCCCAAGATGACTTTCTTGCTTCATATTGGACTCCCAAGTTTAACCATACCAAGTTTCAAGTCCTGATTCCAAATTTTGCCCAGTCAATTAGACAGTTGACCTAGAAATCAACTGTATTGGGGAAAAAGTCAATTGTGGCCAATTGACAGTCAAACCTCATGAAATTTGACCCACATCAACATTATGAACTCACATGAACCATTTGATCAAGTTTGGACCACAATTCCATAAGAAATTTGATCAGATCACCAAAAGGGCAAAATGGTCATTTTTAGGGTTTTGACTGTACAAAGGCAATTTTTGACTGTTTGACCTAGCCAATGGCAAACCAAACTCACATATGTACTCAAGGACCCCATGGAATTATCTTGACATGCTCAACAAACTCAAAAGATCCCAAAGTACACAAGATTGACAGTTGAATTTCCCAGTCAATTGATCAATTTTGACTGTATACTGAAAAGTCAAACTTTGGCTTTTTGGTCAAAATCAAGAGTCAAGATTCATTTTTCCTCAAAACATGCCAAATCATGAAACTTGTTCACCAAGAAATCACAATTTGCAAATTAGGGTTAGAAAATAGAATTTTTCATAACTTAGAATTTTTCTAAGTTATGAAAAACCCTAATTTTTCCCCAACTTTGCCCCACCTTTTCACCAAGATCCATTTGGATTCAAACAAAAGTCAAAACATGAAAGTTGTAGCTTGTTGCATAATCTACAACTTTGATTCACAAAGTTTTCTCATTTGAAGCTTGTATCTCAAGTTACAATTTTTTGAATAAGGGCACTAAACCATTTTTAACTTAGTAAAATTTTAACCTATTTTGACAAGGTTTTCTACCCCACTTCAAGGCCATTTTACATACACTTCCACTTGGAATTTCAATTTGAATTTCAAAGATGGATTGTAGTACACATTCCAAGCTTTCCAAAATGTCCAAGAACTCATCAAACAACCTCATAACTTGAGAGATTCGAATTTCACAAGTTGGCAAAAATTCACTTTTGTTCTTAACCAAAACATGTTCATAACTTAAGCTATTTTCAAGTCAGCTTAGTTTGTGCTAAGTTACAGGTCCTTAAACCAAGTTACACTCCATAATCTAATGCTTGTTCATTGTGCCAAAGTTTTGTTCTATGAGTTCAAGCATTGTACACAAGTTTGATCCATTTTTAGATAAAGTGAACTTTCCATTTTTGCAAAAGTTTGCTTTATGTCAATTGGTAAATCAAAGAGGTACAAATCAAATCTCTCTAGCACAAGATTATGAGCATAACACTCTGATCAAGGAGGGATTATGCAGCACATTAGGGGGTCCTCTACTGACCTAGAAAGCCAAGTTGCATTTTGTTGCTTAAGTGTGAAGAAAGAGCCATAACTTGTAACAACTTTCACATCAGCCTAGACACACAAGAACAAACTGATCAAACACATTCCAAAGATCATAACCAAGCTGATACACGACCCTTGCACCTCCAAAACACCCTCCATCTCAGAATCATCCTCAAACTGCAAAAACAGAGTTGCCTCTGCAGTTTGAGTGTCAACTTCAATTTCTCTCGAGCATTCTTGCCAAAATCAGTTCATACACATTCCCTAGCATATATGAAAGCTAACCATGACCTAAAACCTGACCTGTAATCCCTCTAACAGCTTCCACCATTTTCACATTTTTGACTTGCAGGTGAAGTTCTATAGCTTGATTCAGAAGCTTTCAAGACAAAGTAAACATTGGAATAGCATCCCTGGACCTCAAGGAAGCTTTTCCAATCATCACCTTGTAGTGAAAGTTCCTCATTCTCCAGATAGAAGTTCAACTGAATAGGTAAAATTTTGAACTCGTATCTCTCTTATTATGCATCTTTAGCCTTAAGTTTGTGAAGAAACAAGGTTCTACTCATGCCACTGAACATGTACATATCTTTACATTTCATTTCTTTTGCCTGAGTTGAGAGAATTTGAGGTTTGAAAATGGCAGAAAAACTAGGTTAGAATTTGGGGGGGAAGAAATTCTCCCTCATCTTAGAGAGTTAGATCAAGTTCCATACATGGTTAGAATCGTCTCTTCATGCTGAACATTTGTTGTGTTATGAGTTTTTGCTAAAAAGCCAGGAATCAAGAGTTGGAGGATCAAGAACAGGGCGCGCATTTTTTTGAATTATCTTGGCTGGAGGTTGAAGACAGTGGTCTTCTGGGCTGGGCCTGGAACATTTTCTTACTTGCACCCCATAATTACTCATGAACCCCCTGAGCCCATTTGCTTCATTCTTTAATATTTTTGACTTTTTCTTTTTTTATTTGACTCATTTATTTTTTCTCAGCATATTAAAATTTTGAAAATATTTTTCTCATCATTTTTTGATTTTATTTGGTTTTTATTTGATTTTCTTTTAATTTATACATAAATAGATATCTATTATTATTTAGAATAAAATAGAAAAATATGTAAAAATACTTCTATGTTTATTTTTATTTCATATTATCCTCTGAAAATATTTTATATAAAAAATACTATTTTCTAAAAAAATTTGAATATTATTATTATTTATATATAATACATATTTAAAATAATATAAATATACATATATATATATATATATATTAATACATTTAGGAAAAAAATACAAAAAAATGTATGTATTTTATTTTTAATATTTAATACTAAAAAATACCTTTTTACAAATGTACCATATTTTATTTCATTTTTGTATGTAAATAATAAATATTATATGAATTAATTAATTAATATACATTTTGATTAAAATTAGGGTTTTTGCCCTAAATATGAAAATATTCCAAAAAATAATACCCTTTTATTTTCTTATTTTATTTTACATAAACCATACTTTTTTCATACATATAAAAACTTTCTTTTTGCATTTTGCATATTTATTTCATTTCTATTTAATTATGCAATTTATTTACCTTGCAAATATTCAAAAATGATGTAATAGCTTAGTTTTAAACTCTTGTCAAAATATCTCCCCATTTGAAACATTGTACCCCCCTCCCCATATTATTGTGATGTAATAGCGTAGGAATTTAAATTTCGCATTTACCGCTTTCTAAACATACTATGCTAGAATTAGGGTTTTGTATGCGAATAAAAATGAACAAAATAGTTGGACCTAATACAAGGTAAACAAGCATGAAAATGAATGACACAAATCACACTTGCACCCCTAGGGTATTCCACTTTGTTGCCTTCAAATAAATTGGGCCATATTGCATGTTGAACTTCCTTGGGCAAAACAAACAAATTGAATGATCATAGTCCCTCGATAAAACTTTTCAAAACAAACAAAAGCAAATGATCAAGTCCCTTAAGGAAAATTGCCCAAAGACATTTAACACCGTTGCAATTATGGTCTAAACGATGACCCGCGCCCGTCCCTTTCACCTCCTAAGACAAGATTGTCCCCCAAATGCAATGGTGGAACAAAATTGTCAAAAGGTTTAAAACATAACAAAAATCTTTGAGAAAACTTTAGGGTAGATAAGCTCTTAGGTACTTGTCAATTTGCCAAGAAAACACTTGCCTAATTTCAAAACCCACTTCACAAACACTTTCAAAATCAACTTTTCAAACCCTTGAAACACCTTTTTAAAAGATAAAACACCTTTTGTAAAACATTTGAGTAAAGAATTGTTACAAGGTTAGCCTAACACAAGGCATCTTTTCAAAACATTTTCAAAGCCACACACAAAGCACCATTTCAAACAATTGAAAACCAAGGCAAGTTGATCTAAGCAAGTACCTAAGAGCCCATGGATAACCATGGATAGAAGGGGTGCTAATACCTTCCCCTTCTATAATCTACTCCCCGAACCCAAGAAAAATCTCAAAGGTTTTTTCTGTGCTTTTTAAACCTTTCCTTAGGATAAAATAAAAAGTCGGTGGCGACTCTTGCTCAACCGAAACATTTGCGAAAACAAACGCAAAACCATAGTCAGTTCTCCCACCGTATCACAACATGCTTATCTTGTTTGACTTGTATGCTTTACACTTTGTTCTATTGTTTGGGTTTGAATCCTCCACCCGAATTTGGGGAAAACATTCATAGGTAAATAACAATACGTTGTAGAAACTGTGCGGGGTATACCGACATGGTATAAGAAATAGCTATATTAGTGCGACATATTTGTGGGTACCGGTAGCCTTTCAGTCAATCAAAGAGAATACGAGGCCGCTGAGTGATGTCATGAAGCACTAATGGACTTTTAGAACCTTTACTTGACCAACCTGGCCTTTTAGGATGTAGTGAGATGACCGGCTTTGGTGCAGTCCGAAGTTGGTAGATACTCGATACTAAACTCATTGAGGGTTATTTTCTTGGAATATTTTGGTCGCCAGTAATATGGCTAAACTGAAACAATGAACACAGAAAACAATCCAGTGATATTGAGCTCCTTAGAACCCGGTTACTATTTCTAGGACAGGTTGAGCCAACTAAACTTCAAGAGGGTACTTACCCATGAAACCCCATGCAAGCCTGAAACTAGGACCTTGTGTGAGTTGCTTGTACATATATACTTGTGCATAACATCATGGACATCATGAAGCATCATATGCATCCACTAACCATTTCAAGGATTTTGGATTTTCATCTTTGTTCCTGTTTTGTAGGCTATGGAATCACTTCGCAGGAAAACTATTCAAGTCAACCTTGTAAGAATTCCTCTGCAACTCAAGGAGCTAGCTTCAAGGATTCCTGAGAACTCTCCTTTCACCGAGAGACATGGTCGACTTCTCAACTTAGTCACTTCCAACACAGAGGAAGACATGGTGAAAGTTCTCTTCCAGTTCTTTGACCCCCTACACCACTACTTCACATTCCCTGATTACCAGCTGGTGCCTACTTTGGATGAATTTTCTCAACTCTTGAGAATTCCTATTCTCCATCAACTACCTTTAAATGGTACGGAAAGTGATCCAAATCCTAAATATGTTGCTCAAGCTCTGCACTTACAACCATCAGATGTCACAGGTCATTGGGAAACCAGAAGTGGTGTCAAGGGTTTCTTGGCAAAGTTCCTATTTGAGAAAGCTCAAGAATGTTGGAATTCTCTAGACCTGCAAGATTTTGAAGAGATTGTAGCTCTTATCATCTATGGGATGGTCTTGTTCCCAAACCCTGACCAGCTTATAGATGTGAATGCTGTCAAAGTCTTCATGGCTCGCAACCCGGTGCCTACTTTGCTTGGAGATATCTTGCACTCTTTTCACACTCGAACAATGAGGAAAAGAGGGGTTCTCATGTGTTGCACTCCTCTACTGGCAAGATGGTTTATTTCTCATCTTCCCCAATCAGTATTGAAGAATGAGCAAGGTTTGAGGTGTTCACAACGATTGATGACTCTTAAACATTATGATATTCATTGGTGTTCTCGGTCCAGAGAAAATGTTATCATCATCGACCGTTGTGGGGAATTCCCTAATGTCCCTCTACTTGGAATTAGGTGAGGCATCACCTACAACCCCTGCTTGGCTCCGAGACAGTTTGGGTATGCCCGAAGGGATGGCCCACATGACATGCTGATTAAGGAATTCGACAAAGGTTCATCCGAGCTTGGAGGATGCCAAACAAGGTAGACAGTAAGACCTTGGAATACAAGAATTCCATCCCCCTTGAGCCTTACCTCAAGTGGGTACGAACCCGCGCCCAAAGTCTTATGATGCCTTACCCCTCCATTCTCCCTGTGATTATAGAGCCTGTTATGGAAGGAGAGGTTCCATACACCCTCCTGCATCCTGATATGCTAACATCACTCAAAGATTTACAAAGGAGTTAGATACAGCTCAAGGGAGAACGCGATACTTTTGAAGCCCAATTCTACGCAAGCGAGAAGAAGGTTTTGGAACTTACTCATCAACTTCACGAAGAGCAGACTCTTAACACCTACATTGCACCAAAGAGGATGCGCAACGTCTTTTTACCTTAGAATTTTGTATTATTTTGCCCATGGGGAATTAATGTACTAACAATTCTATCTTATTAATATGACGTGTGTTTCTTTTTTGTTTAAAACAAATTTGAATTTCTGAATCCTTGAATGCATTACATGAATACATATGATTCATCATATGCATAAATAGGTCTTCACACCAAGCTTCCTCATCTCTCTGCTGTTTATTTCAGCAAGATGGATATTGAACAAACGGTCAAAGACTTGCAAGCTCAGAATTCACAATTCCAACAGCTACTCCTGACCTTGGCCAAGGGGCAGGAGGAGCTCAAGACTCTACTAGAAAAGGAAAAAGAGAAAAAGAAGAAGAAGAGAGCTGGTGTGGCCACCATGGGCAGAAGATTTGAAGGTCAAGCCAGAAGGGTCCTAGATTTTCCATCAACCTCTGAGGAAGGAGAGAGAAAGGGTAAAGAGACTGCCGTGCCCTCAGATTCTAAAGCTGAAGAAGAAGAAGATGAGGACTACTCAGAACAACAATACCCTCCTGCAGATGACAAATACAAAAATCTGGAAGAGCGTCTAGCTTCCATGGAGGTACAGAGAGTGCCTGGGCTGGACTTTGAAGAGTTAGGGTTGGTATCTGGAATTGTAATCCCTCCTAAGTTTAAAGTACCTCTATTTGCTAAGTACGATGGGGTGTCTTGTACCAAGATGCATCTACGATCTTATGTCAGGAAAATCCAACCACATTCTTCTGACAAAGACCTGTGGGTCCACTTCTTCCAAGACAGTTTGTCGGGGACGCAACTGGATTGGTTCTACCAGTTGGAGAGGTCTGATGTGCATAATTGGGAAGACTTGGCAGCCGCCTTCTATAAATAGTATCAATACAATGCGGACTTAGCACCAACCCGTACTCAATTACAGAGTATGGGTATGGTCTTAAGTGAAGGTTTCAAGGAGTATGCCCAGAAATGGAGAGACTTGGCAGGACGAGTACAACCACCTCTATCTGAAAGGGAGCTAGTAGACATGTTCTTGGGAACTCTGTCAGGGCCTTTCTTTAATCATCTGATTGGAAGCTCCTCTGCGGGGTTCACTGAGTTGATTCTAACTGGTGAGAGAGTTGAAGCCGGCATAAAAAGCGGGAAAATTCAAAAAGATGCATTTGCTTCCGCTGCCATCAAAAAGACTTTTCCAGCAAAGAAGGAAGTATCAGCTGTCTACTCCCAAAGAGGTCAAGGAAGAGTTGAGCGCCACCCAGCGGTGGGGGCCGTAATGATTCAAAAGTCTGCAGCTGATCAACCCAGAAACAATCAACCCAGAACCAACCAAGCAAGGGTGGAAAGGCCTGTACAGCAATTCACCCGGATAAACATGACTCCTGCTCAGGTTTTACCCCATCTCTTGAAGTTAAACCTTGCAAGTTTGAAAGAGGCCCCGAAGAACCCAAATACTGCTTCTCTGTACTACCATTCGAATGCTAAGTATGCTTATCATTCAGAGAGCCTGGGGCACGACACCAATAATTGTTGGGCCCTCAAGAATAAGATTCAGGATTTGATAGACGCTAAAGAGGTTGAATTCGACACCCCTGAAAAGCCGAATGTAATCTCTGCTACAATGCCAAAGAATGGACACAATGCCCATGCTATTGAAGAGGATCTGTTTGTTGCTACTGTTGATGATTTGATAACTCCGCTACCAATAATTAAGTTGAATTTGCTGAAGGCTGGGATTTTCCCAGGTTGTGAAGAAGATTGCTGCCTTTGTTCATCCTTACCAACTGACTGTCCATTGTTGAAGTTAGACATCCAACGTCTAATGGATAACCAAGAAATCCTTTTTGAAAAGACTCCTGTCACACCGATTCCTGTCAATGATGTTTCAATAATAACCATATCCGCCAATCTTTCCAAAGTCTCCAAAAGACCTGTTAAGATTACATCCACTCCAAAAACTGCACCTTTGAAGATAACCATGCTCGGGCCCATCCTATACAAGTCCGACAAATCAATACCGTGGAACTATGGTGGAGAAATCTACTACCACGGTATTAAAAATATTGAATCAACTGAAGAGAGTTCTGATGAAGAGACTTCCGACATTGGAAACATTGCTGGAACGAGCAAAATCACCCGCAGTGGAAGAATTTTCTCTCCAGAGATTGCCCCTCCAAAGGCAATCTTTGGATTCTCAATTGTTCCTAAGGTTACCCCTGCACCGGTAAACATATCTGCGAGAACTCCAATTATTGAAGAAGTTGTAACTCCTGTGGTTGTCCCCTCTGCTGCTGCTGATGATAGAGGGAAAGGGATCTAAGAAGAGCCCGTCAGGACGAGGGCTCAGCCATTGGTCATCTCTGAAACCTCTCAAAAATAAATGGAAGAGATTTTGAAAATAATCAAGAAAAGCGATTATGATATTGTGGAACAACTGGAGCAAACCCCCTCAAAGATCTCTATGTTGGCCCTGCTGCTTTGTTTAGAGGCTCATGCTAAAGCTTTGATAAGATTCTTGAAGACGACCCACGTGCCACAGGAAACCTCTGCGGATCAGTTCCAGGAATGTGTAGCTAGCTTAACAGCTGACAATGGTCTAGGATTCTCCGATGCTGATTTAACATCCAAAGGGAGAAAACATAATGACGCTTTGCATGTCTCGGTGGAATGCAGAGGGACTACCCTAGCACACGTACTGGTAGACACGGGTTCATCGCTGAACGTCTTTCCAAAGAAAGCCTTGGATAGAATGGATTGTGAAGGTTTAACTTTGAAGCCCAGCAATATAATTGTCAGAGCCTTTGATGGTTCTAAAAGGATGGTCCACGGGGAGGTGGACATCCCGATTAAAATGGGAACTGAAACCTTCAACTCCACATTCTATGTGATGGACATCCGTCCTTCCTATTCTTGCTTGTTGGGAAGACCCTGGATTCATAATGCTGGAGTCGTCACTTCTACTCTGCATCAAATGCTCAAGTACCCTGTCCAGGGGAAAATTATAATTGTTCACGGCGAAGAGGAATACATGATAAGCCATCTAAATTCTTTCTGCTATGTAGAATTGGATGGCGAATTCATCGAAACCCCTTTCCAGCATTTTGAAGAAGTAGCTCAGGAGATTGCGGCAACCAAGACAGTGTCTTCTGTACCCATGATTACTAGACCTCCGCCTCGGATGTCGTTTCTCGAAGATGCAAAGGCTGTGATTGAAGAAGGAGGAAGCACAATCTGGGGGCAGCTTCCAGACTTTCCCTATAAATCAGATAAATTCGGCTTGGGGTTCAGTTCTTCCGCTCAAAAGGTTGTACGCCGCGCCTGTGCTGGAGGGCCACCCGTGAAGATCACCCATCATGGAGTCAGTGCTTTAGAGGATAGTGAAGAGGAGAGCAGCCTGAAAGATTGGATTTTTCCAACTGTTGACGGAGGACTGTGAAACTGGAAAGCAAAAGTATTTGATCCGATTACTTTCATACCGCAGTAATTTATCTTTCAAACATTTCTGTTGGTTTGTAATAATTCTCAAACAATTTGTACACTTTTAACCTTGTGCCTTACCCGAGGCATATAGGTCCATTTGTAAGGGTTTGATTTTTCATCTTCATATGCCATTTTAATGAATCATGGACGTTTTCACATATAAACTTTTGTTTCATTGTCTTTCTTTTTACATTTTATTTGTTTAAAGGTGGCTATCCCTTACACACACCCACACTCACAAATGCAGGTACCCTTCCATTCCGGATTCCATGGGTAACAATTTTGCTATGGCCTTCAGTGACTCTAAAGATCTGGTCTACCATGCCGAATACGAAGGTGAGGAAGATTGTGAGGTGCCAGGAGAATTGGCTAGACTTCTACAACAGGAAGAAAGGGCTATTCTACCTCATGAGGAGCTGTTAGAGACAATCAACTTGGGTACTGAGGAAGACAGAAAAGAAGTCAGAGTGGGTGCCAACCTAGAGCCAAGTGTCAAAGAGCGCCTAATTCAGCTGTTACATGAATATGTTGAGATATTCGCCTGGTCATATGAAGACATGCCGGGACTTGATACAGACATTGTGGTACACCGTCTAACCACAAGAGAAGATTGTCCACCAATTAAACAGAAAGTCTGCCGCATGAGGCCCGACATGTCAGAAAAGATCAAAGCAGAAGTTATGAAGCAGTTCAATGCTGGATTTCTTGCTGTTACTACCTATCCATAATGGGTTGCTAACATTGTGCCTGTGCCTAAGAAGAACGGAAAAGTGAGAATGTGCGTCGATTACAGAGACTTAAACAGGGCCATCCCTAAAGATGACTTTCCACTTCCGCACATTGACATCTTGGTTGACAATACAACTCAACACAAGGTATTTTCTTTCATGGTCGGATTCTCAGACTATAACCAGATCAAAATGGCCCCTGAGGACATGGAGAAAACTACTTTCGTTACATAGTGGGGTACGTTCTGCTATAAAGTGATGCCATTCGGACTGAAGAATACCTGGGCAACCTATCAACGCTCCATGGTAGCTTTGTTTCATGATATGATACATCATGAGATAGAGGTCTACATAGATGACATGATAGCCCGATCACAAACTGAAGAAGAACACCTCGACCATTTGCAAAAGCTGTTTGTCAGGTTGAAGGAGTACAAGTTAAGACTGAACCCGAACAAGTGCACCTTCGGAGTCAGGTCCGGTAAACTCTTGGGTTTCATTGTCAGCAACAAAGGCATCGACGTTGATCCTGCCAAAGTCAAAGCTATACAAGAAATGCCTGCTCCTCGCACTGAAAAGGAGGTCAAAGGTTTCTTGGGACGCATAAACTACATTGCAAGGTTCATTTCTCACCTAACATCTACCTGTGAACCAATCTTCAAGCTGTTGAAGAAAGATCAGGTAGTTAAATGGAATGACGAATGTCAAATTGCTTTCGATAAAATCAAGGAGTATTTGCTAGAACCTCCTATTTTAATGCCTCCCGTCGAAGGAAGACCGCTCGTCATGTATCTGACCGTCCTAGAAAATTCAATGGGGTCCATACTGGGGCAGCATGACGAGTCTGACCGAAAAGAGCATGCAATTTATTACCTTAGCAAAAATTTTATCGACTATGAAACCAGATATTCACTGCTCGAGAAAACTTGTTGCGCTTTGGTATGGGCTGCTCGCCGGCTAAGGTAGTATATGTTGACTCATACCACTCTGCTGATATCTAAGATGGATCCGATCAAGTACATCTTTGAGAAGCCTGCTTTGTATGGAAGAATAGCTAGATGGCAGATGATCCTAACGGAATACGATATACAGTACACGACCCAAAAAGCTATAAAGGGGAGTGTGATAGCTGATCATCTGGCTCATCAAGCTATCGAATATTACCAATCCATGAAGTTTGACTTCCCTGACGATGATATTATGACATTGGACAACATTGAAGACTTCAGACCATATGACGGACCTGAACAAGGATCCCGATGGACCCTGTACTTTGATGGTGCCTCCAATGCACTTGGCAACGGTATCGGCGCGGTACTTATTTCCCCAGAAGGTTGCCATACTCCTTTCACCGCCAAACTCTGCTTTAACTGCACCAACAACATGGCCGAGTATGAAGCTTGCATCTTTGGTCTCAAGGCCGCAATAGACCTGGGAATCAAATCTTTGGTTGTGTTTAGAGACTCAGCTTTAGTCATCAGTCATATCAAAGGAGAGTGGGACACTAAACATCCTAATATCATCCCTTACAAAGAACATGTCTTGACATTGTTACCTCATTTCGAGCAGATTACCTTCGAGCATTTCCCGCGAGAAGAAAATCAGCTAGCAGATGCTCTGGCCACAATGTCATCCATGTTTAAACTCAACTGGGATAATGAGGCTCCCCAAATCACCATTGAACGGATGGGCGAACCTGCACATTATCACGAGATTAATACCAAAGAAGTAGTGGACCGACCTTAGTTTCATGAAGTCAAAAGGTATCTCGAGGCTCAAGAATATCCTGAAGGAGCTTCAGTCAACCACAAAATTTCTTGAGGAGATTCTCTGCCAAGTTCTTCCTGAGCAATGGTATCCTGTACAAGCGCAATCATGATTGCATTCTGCTTCGTTGTATGGACAAGATTGAAGCTGAACAGATCATGGATGAACTGCACAATGGTACCTTTGGCACTCACTCTAGCGGGCATACAATGGCTAAGAAGATCCTACGGGCAGGCTATTACTGGTCTACCATGGAAGCTGACTGCTATCAACATTCCAGGACTTGTCACAAATGTCAAATCTATGCGGACAAGGTACATATACCTCCAGTTCCTCTCAATGTCTTAACAGCTCCTTGGCCCTTTGCTATGTGGGGAATCAACATGATTGGGGAGATCAAGCCTACAACATCCAATGGACACCGCTTCATCCTAGTGGCCATTGATTACTTTACCAAGTGGGTCGAAGCAGCTTCCTTTGCATCCGTCACAAAGAATGTTGTTGCCCGCTTCATCAAGCAGAACCTTATTTTCCGGTACGGCATCCTCGAAAGGATCATCACTGACAACAGTACAAACCTTAACAACACTATGATCACCGCCTTGTGTAAGCAGTTCCAGATTCAACATCATAATTCATCTCCCTATCGGCCAAAGATGAACGGTGATGTCGAAGCTGCGAACAAAAACATTAAGAAGATCATACAAAAGATGACAGTCACCTACAAAGACTGACATGAGATGCTACCGTTTGCTCTCCATGGGTACCGTACCACCGCGCGTACATCAACTGGGGAAACACCCTATTCTTTGGTATACGGCATGGAAGCTGTTTTTCCTATCGAGGTTCAGATTCCCTCCTTGAGAATCATGAAGGATGCAGGTCGGAGTGAAGACAATTGGATCCAGACCCGACTTGATCAATTGAACTTAATTGACGAGAAGAGACTCACTGCTGTTTGCCACGGTCAGACGTATCAAAAACGGATGATCAAGGCTTTCAACAAGAAAGTCAGACACCAGACATATCAAGTTGGGGATCTTGTAATCAAGCGAATCATCTTGACGCAAAGCGATCCCAGGGGAAAATGGACTCCTATCTACGAAGGACCATTTATGATAAAAAACTACTTTTTTGGTAGGGCAATGATCTTAACCACCATGGATGGTGACGACTTTCCGCACCCTGCGAACACAGACATAGTCAAAAGATACTACACATAAATGACCCGCTAGGTTGACACACCTAGGCAAAAAAGGGCATCCCGGTGAATCGAAAACCCGAAAGGGCGGTTCAGGCAAAAGTTAGGGATAAAACAAAAAATCTGTACACCCGGCAAGTTGAAAACCCGAAAGGGCGACTTGGGCAAAAAAGGGTTTCTCGGTGGATCGAAAACCCGAAAGGACGGTCCAGGAAAAAGTTAGGGAATTAAAGCGTATGACTATGTCTCGTCGGATCACTTTAAGGATAATCTCTTCACGGACAAGCTCCGGGCTTCTGATCAATTCAGTCATCTTCAGACGAAGCAACGAATGGACAAGATATTCAGAGTTACGAAGGCTATAGCAGAATGGGAACCCCATGGAATTTTTACACATAGCCATCTTTCTTTATATAAATTTTTCTCATTTCTGTCTCCTTTGTACAAAATACTTACACAAAGTTAATACAAAGATACGTCAAAGTGCATAAAACTATTTGTCTTTTCCTTTTTACACTTGTGTTTTATTTGAAAACGTCCAATGATTTATTAATGAGCATATGCATTTGAATATAATCATTGTTTACAAATAAACAATTTGGAAAAGATTAATTACTGACAGGTTGGAAGTATAGGAAAACGTCTTTAAGCTATTCCAGGGGCAATCCCTACAGTATATCATTAAGGTCCCCAGCGGAGCTAAAACCTTGAAATATATATCCCCAGCGGAGCTAAATTTCAAAATCCCCATCAGAGTTAAAACTTCAGTCTCCCAATCCCCTAGTGGAGCCAAAACTTTGAGCCACAGGTCCCCAATGGAGCTAAAACTTCAACCTTTAAACCCCAGTGGAAATCCTCCAGTTTCCTCAAATTCCCCTGCGAGTTATCTTAAAACCTGATAATTTCCCAGCAAGTTGCTTTGAAGCCTGACAGCTAACCAGACGACAACTTCGGATGATTTCCCAGTAGATTGGCATACAACCTAAACTCCTGATCTACCCAACAGGATAAACTTCTTCCCCGCAGAGTCATCATCATTCCTCAGTGAAGTCGCCAAAGTTTTCATTACTCCTCAATAGAATGAAGATTCTCATTCTTAGTTCCCCGCAGAAACCATCAGAGTTTTCCCTATTCCCCAGCCAAGTAAGGATTCCTATTGTGTAATCCCCACCCATAGTCATCAAAGTTCTCGGGATTCCGCAAGCAGGTTTCTCAAGCAACACTTCGTATTATTCTCACAACAGAATGTTTATCATCCTCCAACTTTAAAGACATGAAGGATCTCTATATCCCTGGAGAAGTCAGGATTTCTGTTAATCCCCAGCAGTCTCCAAGGATTTCAGCATCCTCAACAATCAAAGGTTTTGAATCTCCAACAACGGTCAAGGATTTATTTTCCCCGACAGCAGTCAAGGATTTTCTTATCCCCAACTATTAAGGATTTATTTTCCTCAGCTAATCAGCTTGCATGCACATACATTACACTCATATATCATAAACATTGATAAAACACATTTTATTGCATCATACATTTCATGCAACATAACTTTGTGTTTCAGCTAACATTTTACTCATTTTAGGATAAGATTAACAACTATCTTTAACAAATATTCAAATATTTCAGATACAGTACGGATACACTCTAGACACGAAAGTCATTCTGTTACTCATTCAGATCTCTATTTCAGATACAGTACGGATACACTCCAGACGCGGAAGTCATTCTATTACTCATTCAGATCTCTTATTCAGATACAATACGGATACACTCCAAACACGGAAGTCATTCTATTACTCATTCAGAATTCAAAGTCAAGATACAGTACAGATACACTCTAGACACGGAAGTCATTCTGTTACTCATTCAGATCTCTTATCCAGATACAGTACGTATACACTCCAAACACGGAAGTCATTCTATTACTCATCCAGAATTCAAAATCAGGATACAATATGGATACACTCCAGACACGGAAGTCATTCTGCTACTTATTCAGATCCCAGTCCAGATACGCTCCAGACACGGAAGTCATTCTGTTACTCATTCAGACCTCAACTTCAGATACATTCCAGACACGGTTGCCATTCTGTCACTCATTCAAATTTTTCCCCAGCACAGATACACTCCAGACACTGAAGTCATTCTGTCACCTATTCAAGATACAGTCCGGATACGCTCCAGACGCGGAAGCCATTCTGTCACTTATTCAGATTCAAATCTCCAGATACAGTTCAAATGCATTCCAGACACGAATACCATTTTGATACTCATTCTTCTGACTTACAACATACAATTCAACAAACATTCTTGGATGGCATCTTTAAGCCCATCTCCGACAAGATTCTGTCACCTTTCGAAATGGCATCTTTAAGCCCATTCCCTCAATTACAATTTGACGAGTGCAAATTTACGGGCACTCTAGTGTCCAATCATCTTTTACCTTCGAGTCACGAATGAAAAAACTCGCCAATCTAACTCTTCAGGTTCAAGAAGATTGAACAGGGGCAGCTGTTGTACCCCAAAATTTTCCCTCTCATTTTATCAAGATTTTTCTCACAAGACTCTTTGGATTCAAGACCAGATTAAGGTTTGCTCAACTCAAGACATCTCCTTACACTGATGACCTGAAATTAGGGTTTGAGTTTGCACATGGATTTTTGGACTTCCAATGCCTCATGTGACTTTCATACTTCATGTTGGACCTCTGAGATTGCTCATACCAAGTTTCAAGCCTTGAATCACTTTTTTGCCCAGTCAATTGGACAGTTGACCTAAAAATCAACTATATTGGGGAAAAAGTAAACTGTGGCCAATTTACAGTCAAACCTCATAATTTTTGATCCACATCAACATTATAGACTCATATGAACCATTTGATCAAGTTTGGACCACAACTCCTCAAGAAATTTGATTAGATCATCAAAAGGGCAAAATGGTCAAAATAAGGGTTTTGACTGTAGAAAGGCAATTTCTGATTTTTCACCTACCCAATGGAAAATTGGGTTCAAGCATGGTTTCAAGGACTCAATGGCATCATCTTGACCTAATCAAAAAGTTCAAAAGATCTCAAATGCATTGGATTGACAGATGAATTTTCCAATCAACTGATCAAAAATCAATTGTACATTGAAAAGTCAAACATTGACTTTTTGGTCAAAATCAAGTGCCAAGGGTCAAATTTCATCCAGATGTGTCAAAACATGAAACTTGTTCACCAAGAAACTTAATTTTGGAAATTAGGGTTTAAACTGAAATTTTTTCATAACTTAAAATTTTTCTAAGTTATGAAAATTTCTTATTTTTTCCAACTTTTCCCAACTTTTTCACCATGATGAAATTTGATTCAAAGAAAACATCCAACATGAAAGTTGTAGTCCTACACAAAATGTACAACTTTTATTCACAAAGTTTTCCAAAAAGATGCTTGGATCTCAAGTTATGATTTTGTGAATAAGGATCCATAAACTTTTTAACTTAGTGAAATTTTACCCTAGTTTAGGCAGGTTTTTGACCTAACTTCATGGCAACTTTTCACCTAGTTCCAAGAGGAATCTCAAAATACATTTCAAAGATGGATTTTAGAGAATGTCACAAGCTTTCCAAAATTTCCAAGAACTCTCCAAGATCATTTATGGTTAGGGAGAATCGAAGAAATGAAAATGGAAATTTATCACTTTTGTGCAAGGCATTTTTCACAATGGTTCAAGTTGCAAATCAGTATCAAACATGATTGTACTTGGTTTTACAGGTCCTAATCCCTTCTACACTCCAAAATTGAATGCAAACACAATGGATAATGGTCCTATTCATATCTTTGAAGCATTACACAAAGAATTATTCCAAAAATGGCATAAAGTTCATAATACTACTTTCATAAAGCTAGCTTTTACAACTTTGTTTATCTTGAGCCATGGACCTAATCTCTTTTTTCAAACAAGATCCACAGTTATCAGGCATGTTTACCAACTCTTATCAGCTAAGGAACTAGCAAGTACAAGCTTTTGGGCATTGTCACTTCACCTTTTCTTCAAAAGCAAGAAACTTGCAAAAGTCAAGGGATCTCATCCATCTGACAAAGGCAAGACTTTGTATAATTTTAAAACAATCTCAGAACATTGTAACAAGAAAAATACATGAGTGAATAGCTTCCAAAACTCCCTCAAACACAAAAAACACCATTTCTGCCCAAAACAGGGCAACCTCTGCAAATCACTAGCCAACACATATTTTGCTCGTGAATTTTTTGTTTCAAGACTTCAAACATATTCCATACCTCCTACCTAAACTATCCAGGCCTTTGTTCAGCAACTGTAACCCCTATTTCAAGCTCCACCATTTTCATTTTTTGAGTTTGCAGGTTGACTTCTACAAAGAGTTCCAAGCAATTTCAAGGCAAGCTGAGCATTGGGATAGCTTGAGGGAACTTCAAGCAAGCTCACACGACCTTCAGGCCTCACTCAAAGATCCCACATTGCCATATCCAAACTCAACTGAACAAGGTATTTGTCAAGTTTCTATCTCTCTATTTAGGCATCCTTAAGCTTAGGTTTGTGAAGCAAAAATGTAGTCTTTAACATGCTTGAGTTGTACATATGCTTAGTTTCCATTTATATTAACTGAGCTAAGAGTATTTGATTGTTGAAGTTGCTGAAAAAATTAGGTCAGAAATTAGGGCCATTAAAATTCTCCTTGATCTTTTAGAGTTAGGTTATGTTTTTATATCATTAGAATCGTGAGTAAACATGCTACAAGTTTCATGTTGCAAGATTTTGTTTTTATGCATGTATGCAAGAGATACAGGTTGAAGAAGAACGCACGTGTTTTGGTTGTCTGGAGGTCAGGGACGAAGCTGTCCTGGGCCAGGGCCTTGGGCCTGTTTCTATTCACACCACCCTTTTTGCTTCTGCACCCCCCCCTTTGCATTTTCTTTTATTTTTTTATTTTTTTTGCATATATTCTATTTTGACTTGCATTTATTTATTTTCTGAATATTATAAAATCATAAAAATATTTTCTTATTTTTTTTTCATTTTTTTTTATTATTTTTTATTATTTTTTTGGCATAAAAATAGTTTATTAGGTTTTATTTTCTTAAATAAACTTGTAAAATAATAAAAAATACTTAAATATTTTTATTTTATTATTTCATACATAAAAATAATTATTTTTATACATATTTCAATTTTTTAACATTTCGTATATATTACTATTATTTTTTCTTGAATAAAATGAATAAAATAAATGATTAGAAAACAATATTTCTTTTAAACAAAAATTAGGGTTTTCACCCTTTCAAAAATAATCATTTTATTTTTTCTTATTTTTAAGACTTAAATAAACTTATTTTTATATACATAAAATTAATACAAAAAAACATTTTTGCATACATACATTTTATTGCATATTTAAATATTTGCTTATTTGTCTATTTGTACAATAAATTCAATTTGGTTGTAATAGTTTTAGGGTTTTATTTTGAGCAATATCCCCCTATTCAAAACTTGTATCCCCCTCCCCATAATATTGTTGTAATAGACTAGATTTATTTTACGCATTTTTATTGCTTTCATATACCATGATAGTAAACTAGGGTTTTGAATGAAAAGACCAAAAATCAAACAAATAGCATGACCTAAATACAAGACAAAAATGCATGAAAAATGACAACACATTGCACACAAGCATCTCTAGGGTTTCACCCACTTGGTTGCCTTAAAACATGGCCATGGTATGCATGCTAGGTATCTTGGCAAAAAAAAAAACAAAAACAAAAACAAAAGATCATAGTCCCTCGATGACGCTAGACAAGGTTGCCTAAAAACAAATAATCTTAGTCCCTAAAACTTGCTAAGATACTTGGCACCATTGCTATCATGGTCATACGATGACCCACGCCCGTCCCGTTTAACATCCAAAGATAGGGTTGTTTACCAAATACAATGGTAAAACAACAATGTCAAAGGAATAAAAATGTGTAGGAAAGAATTTTGAGTAGGTAGACGCTTCTAGTTACTTGATCAATTTGCAAACAATCCTTGCTATTTTCAAAAAAATACATATATAATTTCAAAACATTTTTAAACAACTTTCAAAACATTGAAACATTTTTCAAAAGACAAACATCTTTGTATACATTCTTACGAACGAGAATCATTACAAAGATTGCCAAAGCGATGGCCTCTTTTCAAAATACTTTCAAAAACCACACAAAGCACCATTTCAAACAATTGGAAAAGTAAAGCAAGTGATCTAAACAAGTAACTAAGAGCCCATGGAAAACCATGGATGAAAAGGGTGCTAGCACCTTCCCTTTTCATAATCTACCCCCCGAACTCAAGAAAACATCTCAAAGGTCTTTCCTGTGCTTTTTGACCTTTCCTTTTGGATAAAATAAAAGTCGGTGGCAACTCTTGCTAAACCAAAACATTTGCGAACACAAACGCAAAACCTAAAGTTAGTTCTCCCACCGTATCACACCTAAGCAAAAAGTTTACCGACTGTGAAACCATATATTCACTGCTCAAGAAAACTTGATGCGCTCTGGTATGGGCTGCTCGCCGGCTAAGACTGTATATGCTGACTCATACCACTTTGCTGATATCTAAGATGGATCCGATAAAGTACATCTTTGAGAAGCCTGCTTTGTCTGGGAGGATAGCTAGATGGCAGATGATCCTAACAGAATATGATATACAGTACATGACCCAAAAATCTATAAAGGGCAGTGTGCTAGCTGACCATCTTGCTCATCAAGCCGTAGAAGATTATCAATCCATGAAGTTTGAATTCCCTGACGAAGACATCATGACAGTAGACAACTGTGAAGGAATCAGACCATATGACGGACCTAAACAAGGATCCCGATGGACCCTGTTCTTTGATGGGGCATCCAATGCACTTGGTAACGGTATCGACGCTGTATTTATATCTCCGGAACGATGCCATACTCCTTTTACTGCCAGACTTTGCTTCAACTGTACGAACAAAATGGCAGAATATGAAGCATGCGTCTTTGGTCTCAAGGCTGCCATAGACTTGGGAATTAAATCTTTAGTTGTGTTTGGAGATTCAGCTTTGGTCATCAGTCAGATCAAAGGAGAATGGGACACTAAGCATCCAAACCTTATCCCTTACAAAGAACATGTTTTAACATTGTTACCACATTTCGAGCAGATTACCTTCGAGCACTTCCCGCGAGAAGAAAATCAGCTAGCAGATGCTCTAGCTACAACGTCATCCATGTTTAAACTTAATTGGGATAACGAGGCTCCCCATATCACCATTGAACGGATAGACGAACCAACACATTGTCACGAGATTAATACTGAAGAAGTAGTGGACCAGTCTTGGTTCCATGAAGTCAAAAGGTATCTTGAGGCTCAAGAATATCCTAAAGGAGTTTCAATCAATGATAAAAAGTTCTTAAGGAGATTCTCTGCTAAGTTTTTCCTGAGTAATGACATCCTGTACAAACGCAATCATGATTCTATTCTGCTCCGTTGTGTGGACAAGTTTGAAGCTGAAAAGATCATGGCTGAATTGCATGAAGGTACCTTTGGCACTCACTTTAGCGGGCATACGATGGCAAAACAAATCCTACGGGAAGGCTGTTATTGGTCTACCATGGAAGCAGACTGCTATCAACACTCCCGGACCTGTCATAAGTGTCAAATCTATGCAGACAAGGTGCACGTGCCTCCGATTCCTCTAAATTTCTTAACAGCTCCATGGCCCTTCGCTATGTGGGGAATCAACATGATTGGAGAGATCAAACCTACAGCCTCCAATGGACACCGCTTCATTCTAGTGGCCATTGATTATTTCCCAAAGTGGGTTGAAGAAGCTTCCTTCGCATCCGTCACTAGGAATGTTGTTGCCCGCTTTATCAAGCAGAATCTCATTTGCCGGTATGGTATTCCTGAAAGGATCATCACTGATAACGGTACAAACCTTAACAATACTATGATCACCGCCTTGTGCGAGAAGTTCAAGATTTAACATCACAATTCATCCCCCTATCGGCCAAAGATGAATGGTGCAGTCGAAGCTGCCAATAAAAATATCAAAAAGATCATACAGAAAATGACAGTCACCTGCAAGGACTGGCATGAGATGATACTGTTTGCTCTCTATGGGTATCGTACCACGGCACGCACATCAACTGGGGCAACACCCTATTCTTTGGTTTATGGCATAGAGGCTATTTTACCTATTGAGGTTCAGATCCCATCTTTAAGAATCATGAAGGATGCAGGTTTGAGTGAGGACGATTGGATTCAAACCCGACTTGATCAGTTGAATTTAATTGATGAAAAGAGACTTACTGCTGTTTGCCATGGTCAGACGTATCAAAAACGGATGATCAAAGCTTTCAACAAGAAAGTCAAACGCCAAGTATATCAAGTTGGAGATCTAGTGATCAAGCGCATCAACTGGCCACAAAGTGATCCCAAGGGCAAATGGACTCCTACCTATGAAGGACCATTTGTAATCAAGAACATATTTTCTGGTGGGGCAATGATCTTAACCACCATGGACGGCGACGACCTGCCACACCCTGCGAACGCAGGCATAGTCAAAAGATACTACGCATAAGAGACCCGCTAGGTTGACACACCTAGGCAAAACAAGGGCATCCCGGCGAACCAAAAGGTTCGGGCAAAAATTAGGGATAAAATATAAAAAATCTGTACACCCGGCAAGTTGAAAACCCGAAAGGGAGACTTAGGCAAAAAAGGGTTTCCCGATGAATCGAAAACCCGAAAGGGAAGTTCAGGCAAAAGTTAGGGAATTAAAGCGTATGACTATGTCTCGTCGGATCACTTTAAGGACAGTCTCTTCACTGACAAACCTGGAGCTTCTGATCAATCCAATCATCTTCGGGCGAAGCAACAAATGGACAAGATATTCGGAGATACGAAGGCTATAGCAGAATGGGAACCCCATGGGATTTTTTACACATAACTATATTTCTTTGTATAAATTTTTCTTATGACACCATCCTCTTACTAGGATGTCTGTCTCCTTTGTACAAAATACTTATTCAAAGTAAATACAAAGATATCTCTTTCAAAATACAGAAAACTATTTGCCTTTTCTTTTTACACTTGTGTTTTATTTGCAAAAATGTCCAATGATTCATTAATGAACATATGCATTTGAACATGATTACTGTTTACAAATAAACAGGATGAAAAAGAAC
Organism: Vicia faba; assembly: GCA_948472305.1. Lineage (NCBI taxonomy): Eukaryota > Viridiplantae > Streptophyta > Magnoliopsida > Fabales > Fabaceae > Vicia > Vicia faba. The sequence continues at coordinate 1,258,785,572 of OX451739.1, read as the reverse complement.
AATTACTGACAGGTTGAAAGAATAGGAAAACGTCTTTAGGATATTCCACGAGCAATCCCTACGGTACATCATTAAGATCCCCAGCGGGGCCAAAACTTCAAACTATTAATCCAAAGTGGAAACCATCCAGTTTCTCCAAATTCCCCAGCAAGTTACATTGAAGCCTGAAAATCAACCGGATAACAGTTAACTTCTGTTTCTCCCTAACTTGGTAACTCCCCAGTAGAGTGGCAGACGACCGAAACTCCTGAACTTTTTCCAAACAGGAACAAGCTTTTTCCCCCACAAAGTTTTCATTGCTCCCCAACAGAATGAAGATTCCCATTCTTAATTCCCAGCAGAAGTCATCAAAGTTCTCTATATTCCCCAAGCAGATTACTCAAGCAGTACATGGCATTACTCTCACAACGGAATTTTTGTCAATACTCCAACTTCAAGACATGAAGAATCCTTATATCCCCAATGAAGTCGCCAAGGATTTCTTATCCTCAGCAGTCAAGGATTTATTTTCCTCAGCAATACATCAGATCAGCTTACATGCGCATACACTACATCCATATATCATAAACATTGATAAAGCACATTTATTGCATCATACATTTCATACATCATAACTTTGTGTTTCAGCTAACATTTTACCCTTTTCAGGATAAGATTAACAGCTACCATTAACAATATGCAATCAGATACAGTTCAGATACGCTCCTGATACGGAAGCCATTCTGTCACTTATTCATATTCAACTTCAAGATACAGTACAGATACACTCCAGACACGGAAGTCATTCTGTTATTCATGTAGATACAATACAGATACACTCCAGACAAGGAAGTCATTCTGTTATTCATTCAGATATAGTACGAATACGCTCCAGATACGGTGGCCATTCTGTCGCTCATTCAGATTCAAGTTCAGATACGCTCCAGACACGGTTGTCATTCTGTCACTTATTCAGATTCAAGTTCAGATACGCTCCAGACACGGTTGCCATTCTGTCACTTATTCAGATTCAACTTCAAGATACAGTACAGATACACTTCAGACACGGAAGTCATTCTGTTACTCATTCAGATTCAAGTATAGACACAGCTCGAATATGCTCCAAACACGGACGCTATTCCATTGCTCGTACAGATTCAGTCTCCAAATACAGTTCAGATACGTTCCAGATACGGACACCATTCTGACACTCATTCTTTTGGCTTACGACTTACAATTCAACAAAAATTCTTGGATGGCATCTACAAGCCCATCTCCAAAAAAATTCCATCACATCTCCGAATGGCATCTTTAAGCCCATTCCCTCAACTACACTTTGTCGAGTGCAAATTTATGGGCACTCTAGTGTCCAATCATCTTTTACCTTCGAGTCACGAACGGTAAAACTCGCCAATCTAACTCTTCAGGTTCAAGAAGATTGAACAGGGGCAACTGTTGTACCCCAAAATTTCCCCCCTCATTTATCAAGATTTTTCTCACAAGACTTCTTGGACTCAAGACAACATTAGGGTTTGGTCAGCTCAAGACATCACCTTGCACTGATAACCTAAAATTAAGGTTTGAATTTTCACAAGGATTTTTGTATCACCAATGCTTCATGTGAATTTCATATATCATTTTGAACCCCTAAGATTGCTCATGTTAAGTTTCAAGCTTGAACCACATTTTGATCAGTCAATTGGACAGTTGACCTAAAAATCAGCTGTATTGGGGAAAAAGTCAACCATGGCCAATTTATAGTTAAACTTCATGATTTTTGATCCACATCAACATTTTAGACTCATATGTATCATTTGATCAGGTTTGGATCACAACTCCTCAAGAAATCTGATCAAATCATCAAAAGGGCAAAATGGTCAAAATTAGGGTTTTGACTGAGAAAGGGCAATTTCTGATTTTTAACCTAGCCAATGACTAATTGAGTTCAAACATGATTTCAAGGGTTCAATGGCATCATCTTGACCTAATTACATGGTTCAAAAGATCTCAAGTTCATTGGATTGACAGATGAATTTTGCAGTCAACTGATCAAAAGTCAACTGTACACTGAAAGTCAAACTTTGACTTTTTGGTCAAAATTAAGTACCAAGGGTCATAATTCATCAAGATATGTCAAAACATGAAGCTTTTTCACCAAGAAAACCAATTTTGAAAATTAGGGTTTTAATTTGAAAATTTTCATAACATAGAATTTTTCTAAGTATAAAAATTTTCTTATTTTTTCTCAACTTTTCACCACTTTTTCACCATGATGCATTTTGATTCAAAGAAAACTTCCAACATGAAAGTTGCAGTACTCAATGAAATCTACAACTTTACATCAGAAACGTTTCCCAAAAGATGCTTGAATCTCAAGTTATAAATTTGTGAATATAGGTCCATGAACTAAATAACTTAGTGAAATTTTGCCCTAATTTAGGCAGGTTTTTTACCCAACTTCATGGACATCTTTAACCTAGTTCCAAGAGGTATCTCAAAATGCATTTCAAAGATGGATTTTAGAGAATATTGCAAGCTTTCCAAAATGTCCAAGAAATCTCCAAGATCATTTTTGGTCAGGGAGAATCGAAGAGAGGAAGTTGGCATTTTCTCACTTTTGTTCATGCCATTTTTCACATAGCATCAAGTTGCAAATCACATCTATGTTGTTTGAATCTTGCTTTGCAGGTCCTAAACTCACTTTACACTCCATAATTAAATGCAAACTCAGAAGCTAAAGGCATTATTTTTTCTTTTGGAGCTTTGTACAAGAGATAATTCCATTTTTGGCCAAAAGTTTACATTGCCATTTTCATAAAGTGCAACTTTTGCAACTTTGTCAATCTTGAGCCTTGGACCTGTCCCTTTGGTGCAAGCAATTCACACAGGTCTTAAGCAATTTGTACAAGCTCTTTGCAGCCCTCAAGCTAGCTAGTACAAGCATGTAGCTTTGGTCACTTCACTTTGCTTAAAATACAAGAAAGGTTGCCAAAAGGTCAAAAACTTGTGCAGCTAGTAAGGAGTGGACTTTGTATCCTTTCTATACAAATACACAAACATTTGGCAAGGCATAAGACGATTGCATTGAAGCTAAAACTCCCCAAAACTCAAAAACACCATTTTTTCTGTCCAAACACAACATTTCTGCAAAACCCAAGCCAACTAATTTTTGACTCGTGCATTTTGTATTTTAACACTTCAAACACCTTCTACATATCATACCAAAGCAAGCCAAGCCCTTACCCAGGTTCTGTAACCCCTATTTCAGCCATTTCCATTTTCAACCTTGAAGCTTGCAGCTTGACTTGTGCAGAGAGATTCAGCCATCCTCAGAGCAAGCTAAGCATTGGAATATCTTGAAGGAAGTTCAAGGAAGCTCACACAATCCTCAGGTCTCCATTAAAGTCCCTACATTGCTCTATCCAAATCCAGCTGAAGGAGGTATATTTCTTAAACTCTATCTCTGTATTTAGGCAACTTCAAGCCACGATTTGAGAAGAAAAAATGTAGCCCTTATCATGGTGAAGTTGTACATATGCATACTTTTCATTTATATTAACTATGCTGAGAGAATTTGAAGGTTGAATATGCTGAAATTTTTAGGTCACGAATTAGAGCTGTCAAAATTCTCCTTGATCTTTTAGAGTTAGATCACATAATTTATATGGTTGGAATCGTGAGCTCAAATGCCACAAGTTTCATGTTATGAGTTTTTGTTTTTGTGCAAGCATTTGAGAGTTACAGGTTTGAACTATAAACGCGTGCAAGGAAGACTGGCTGGAGGACAGGGATGAAGTCTGGGCTTTTTGGCGCTTTTGGGCTTTTTGGTTTTGCTATTTGCACCCTCTGACTTACTTTTGCACCCCCTGACTAATTTTGTATATTTTTCATATTTCTTCATATTTTCATATTTATTGCTTTTGATTATTTTTTCTGAACATTAAAAAATCCTAAAAATAATTAAATAATTTTTTGCAATTTTATTTTATTATTTTATTATTTTTTTCACATGAAAAATAGTTTATTTTAATAAATAGAACTTATTTTCTTAAATAATTTGTAAATACGATAAAAAAATACTTAATATTTTTTATACATATAAAATGTTTATTTTCTACATATTTAATTTTTAATATTTAAACATAATATTATTTATTATTTTCTCATACAAAAATGTGCAAATTAATAATAGGAAACATTATTTTCATTTATTTAAAAAAAAATTAGGGTTTCACCCCTCCAAAAATAATATTTATTTTTCCTTATTTTTTAGGGTTCAATTCAAATTATTTTCTCATACAAAAAACAAATAGCAAAATATTTTTTACATAAATACATTGCATTGCATTTTAAATATTTGTATATTTATTTCATTCGCACAATATTCGATTGGGTTGTAATAATATATTTAGGTTTATATTTGTGCAAAATCCCCATTCAAAACTTGTATCTCCCCTCCCATAATAATTGTTGTAATAGCTTAGTTTATTTTACGCAATTTATTGCTTTCATATACCATGTTAGTAAATTAGGGTTTGCATGACAAGAACAAAAACAAAACAAAATATAAAAAACCTAATGCAAGACAAAAGCATGAAAAATGACACACTTTGCACACAAGCACCCTTAGGGTTTCTCCCACTTGGTTGCCTAAAATAAAATGGCCATGTTACCCATGCGAAGTATCTTGGCAAAAAAAAACAAATATAAGATCATAGCCCCTCGATGATGCTATACTAAGGTTGCCTAAACAAAAATGATCTTGGTCCCTCCAAAATGCTAAGATACATGGCAACATTGCTATCATGGTCATACGATGACCCACGCCCGTTCCGTTTACATCCAAAGATAGGGTTGCTTACCAAATAAATGGTAAGTCAACAATGTCAAAGGAATAAAAATGCACAAGAAAGACATTTGAGTAGGTAGATAGCTTCTAAGTTACTTGCTCCATTTCAAACAATCCTTGCTATTTTCAAAAACAAGCACACACACATTTCAAAACATTTCAAAACATCTTTCAAAACATTGAAAACATTTTCAAAAGACAAACATCTTTGTATACATTCTTACGAACGAGAATCATTACAAAGATCGCCTAAACGAATGGCCTCTTTTACAAAATACTTTCAAAACCACACCAAACACCATTTCAAACAAAACAAAGCAAAGCAAGTGATCTAAGAAAGTAACTAAGAGCCCATGGAAAACCATGGATGAAAAGGGTGCTAGCACCTTCCCTTTTCATAATCTACCCCCCGAACTTAAGAAAACATCTCAAAGGTCTTTCCTGTGCTTTTTTACCTTTCCTTTTGGATAAAAGAAAAGTCGGTGGCGACTCTTGCTAACCGCGACATTTGCGACAAAACGCAAAACCTCAAGTCAGTTCTCCCACCATATCACAGAAGCGTAACACTATGTCTCGTTGGATCATCTCGCAACCATACTTCGGTATCGACTATCAAGCTCGAACAACGCCAATCAATCGGATCCACCTTCGACCAAGCAACAAAGTGATGAGATGCTTGAAGATATAAAGGCAATAGCAGAGTTGAAACCCGATGGGGTCGTTCCACATAGGTGTTTTTATTTCTTTAACACAAATTGTAATTTCTATCTTTTGGCGGCGTTCTCTTACTAGGACGTCAGCCTCCTTGTACAAAAAGCTTATTACAGGCCAACTTCAAAAATCAATACAAGTCATTTTCACAAGAAACTTCAATTTGTTTTTTCTTTTTTCTGTATTGTTTTGCAAGAACGTCCAATGTTTTATTTTTGATATATGCATTTGAAAATGATTGCTGCTCATAAATATTTACATAAAAAACAAAAGGCAATTACTCGTAATTCCAGAAATAGGGAAAACAAGAAGTGCCCAAACCTTACAATTACTCTGCCCATCAGGTACCGGGATAGAGCCAGCTTGAGAACATGAGTAGTGGTACATACACTCCCCACAGAGTAAAAAGTATCCAAAGACAGTGATGTTAGCTTTCTCAAACATGACATAACTCTCCCCTACTGAGGTTCACAATCGCAAGTGAGTTAGTAAATTTTTCCCCAAGCAGAGTTTATTTCTCTCACAAGCAGTAATTCAATCTCCAATAGAATTCATTATCACCAGCAACAGAAATTCATCCCCAGCTGAGTTTATTTCTCCAAATCAATAGATCTATCAACATAGTATATCCTCTCCAACAAAGTTATTCTCTGCAGAGTTATCCTCAGACAGGGTCTCTTCCGGCAAAATATTCACCAGCCGAATGGATGTGAATCCCCAGTTAGTCATCTTTGTTCACCATCCTCAACAGAAGTAGAGGAACTATGGTTTTTTTGCAGCAGTCATGAATACCATTTCTCATACTCTCCAAACAGCAGTCAGGGATTTATTTTCCCGGACTCAGATTATTACGTTGGCATTTCATGTTCATACATCACGACATGTTCATACATTACATATAACACAATCTCAGTTATTTTGAGAACCTCATCACAATGCATCTCATGCATCGCACATAACTAACCTTGTATTTCTTTCAGGAAAGACAATTATTATCAACAATTTCTAGCAGGTCCATGATCAACACTCGAATCTAAACAGAGTAATCATCGGTGCGACAAATGAAACCTTACACAGGTTCCTCATAGAAGTCATACACAGACTCATTATAAAGCAACCTTACCCAGGTTTCTTCCAGCAGTCCCACACTGACTCATCACAAGGAAACCTCACCCAGGTTCTCTCTGCGCTTTTATCCAAACTCATTTCGAAGTAACCCTACGATCCAGGTTCCTTCTCACAGCCCTACTATCCAGGCTTTCATATCGAAGTAAACCTACGACCCAGGTTCCTTCTCACAGCCCTACTAGCCAGGCTTTCATATCTAAGTAACCCTACTATCCAGGTTCCTTCTCAAGCCCTACTATCCAGGCTTTCATATCGAAGTAATCCTACTATCCAGGTTCCTTCTCACAACCCTACTATCCAGGATTTCATATCGAATTAACCCTACTATCTAGGTTCCTTCTCACAGCCCTACCATCCAGGCTTTCATATCAAAGTAACCCTACTATCCAGGTTCCTTCTTACAGCCCTACCATCCAGGATTTCATATCGAAGTAACCCTACTATCGAGGTTCTTTCTCACAACCCTACCATCCAGGCTTTCATATCGAAGTAACCCTACTATCCAGGTTCCTTCTCACAACCCTAATATCCAGGCTTTCATGTCGAAGTAACCCTACTGTCCAGGTTCCTTCTCACAGTCCTACCATCCAGGCTTTCATATCGAAGTAACCCTACTATCCTGGTTCCTCCTCAAAGCCCAACTATCCAGGCTTTCATATCGAAGTAACCCTATGATCCAAGTTCCTTCTCAAGCCCTACTATCCAGGCTTTCATCTCGAAGCAACCCTACTATCCAGGTTCCTTCTCATATCCTTACTATCCGGGTTCTTCCTCTCTTATCCCCAGACAACAGTCCATAACACTGTAAGACCGGGACCCAATCAAACACGATTGGTTTCACATCTCTCCAGTAAGTCGCGATGTAGCATATACCCCGACCAGATACGCAGTTCACTTCCACTCCCCCAAACCGGAGTTATTCCCCACTAGAGTAACGGACAACTGAAGCTCCTAAAACTCTATTTCTCCTAAGACAGAGACTAACATTCCCCAGCAAAATCCCCCTCAACAACAGGTATACGGGTTCTCACAAAGAAATCTCTTATGCGATCGACACCTCTTCGGATGGAATATTTAAGCCCATCCCCGAAAATCTTTGATCGTCAACTTCCAAATGGCATCTATAAGCCCATTCACTATTCATGCGAGTGCAAATTTCTGGGCACTATAGTGTTCAATCATCTTCCACCTTCAGATCACGAAAGACAAACGAGCCAATCTACATCCTCAGGTTTAAGAAGATTGAACAGGGGCAGCTGTTGTACCCCAAAATTTACCCTCCCATATTTCTCAACACATGGCAAGTGAGATCCCCAAATTGCCTAAGGAAGCCCAAGAGTTAACCAGACAAACTCTCTCCTAAGGCAGTGTGTCTCAAATTAGGGTTTCCACCTTCATCAAGATGTGTGAAACACAAAGGACTCAAATGCTCACCATTTTCCTAATATGTTCTCAAGATCATCCATGTCAAGTTTCAAGCCTTGCAGAAGAAGTTTGCTCAGTCAATTGCTCAAATGCCTGAAAATCAATTGTACTAGGTCAAAAGTCAACTGTGGCCCACATACACTCAAACTTCAAGATTTTTGGTCAACATCCTCATTTTGAAGTATTATCCATCATTTGATCAAGGGTTGATCATGATTCCTCAATGATTGCTCACAATTCATCAAAACCCAAAAGTTGCTAAATTAGATTTTTACAGGAAAAGTCAACTCAAATTTGACCAAGCATAACTTTCTCATACTTTATCAGAAATGACCCATCCAAAGCTCATTTTGAAGAGGATGAAATTCCCTACAATTCATCTTCATCTCCCAAGTCCAGAATATGCATTCACAAAAAGATATGAATTTTGACATTATAGGTCCTTTTGAATTGTCAACAAAAACACCTTTGGGGTCAAAGCTTCATACATGAACATGGAAGACTAAATTTAGATGAGACCAAAAGGGTTGTTTAGAGGAAATCCTAAGCTTTCTAAAAAGTCCAAGAACACCTCTCCAGGGTCAAAATTTAGAGAGTTATGCATTGGCCAAGTTGACCATTTTTGCAAAATTGCCAAAAGTGAAATGTGCTCAAATTTGCATTTTTTGCTAAATGGGCCCAACCTTTTATGCTTACACCTCAATTATAATGTGGCCCACAACTCAAATGTTCACTCACCAGTTATGTGCTTCATTTTTCAATTTATTTTTATTTTCCATTAATTAAAAAGTGAATTAAATCAAATAAATGATAAAAATTAACAAAGATATGATTTGATTTGCGTTTTGGACAGATTGGCAATCAAGATATGCTGAGTTAATAAGAGCAAAAAGAATCAAGGGCAATTGATACAAGAAAGGCATGTTTTGGCTCAAAATAGCAATATATCATATAGCTTACAAATCTAATCAAATCTTGGATAAATGCAAAGATTCAATCCAAGTTTGTTAACCTAATTCCCTCTAGGTTATATAATGAAGAATTCCAGATTAAAAAACAAGGGTTAGAGTCGTGAAAAGAGGCAGAGCAAAGTCACAAAATTCAAAGAAAAGTGTGAATTGGTTTTCACTCCACAGGCCATCTCAAGCCATCCTAACTATCACAATCCATTGTTGGGCGTCCCAGGAAGCTGTCACAATCATTTGCAAGGCCTGAAACACCCAGAAACGCACGCTACACCTCACACGGTTTGACACATTTTTCAATTCAATTATCACAATTCTTGCATCATTAGCACTTTTGATTGTTATATTCGTGTTTTTCATCATATTTGCAAGCTAACCATGCCATTTAATTGCGTTTTTTATACCTGTACGTGATGTTTCCATTGCTAGGGTTTCTGAGTTATTTTAGGGTCTTTTTGTACAGGAAAAATTAGGCCTTGAATCAAGTACCATGATACTCGTGAGGGTGAGACAAGTTGATTGGTACCATTACCTTTCATTTATCTTGCATGTACAACATTTTTGGAATGTGTAGGGTTATACCTACAGTGAACTTCTGTAGGTAAAAGTCTTGTTTTCTAAAACGATGGTTGCCAAGAAGAAGACACTTGCGTGTCAAGCAGCCATTGGGACATTTGAATTTCGCGCCTTGGAATCAACTCTTTTGTTTTTTCTCATATGATGTTTGACTATTATTATAATAACAAGTTAACAACGCAGCTCAGTTGGCAACACTTTATTGGTAGGGAGTACAAGGACCCAGGTTCGATCCCAGGTCCCAACCAAACACATTTTATTATTTTCTTAACAATTTTCGGCCAATACAATGCAACACTCCCTCACACGCCTTTCATACACCCTCAACGCCTGACATTGGATGCTCAGCTAGCCAAATCCAACGTGCCATCAATGAAGATCCATGGTAGTCCTCAAGTCAACACCCACGCCTGATCCAGCGCATTGACTGGGCTTGGAGTATTTGGGCCAAAGATTTCAGATATTCACCCCCTATTTCAGCAAGACAACATGCCCATTTCTCAATTTCTTTTCTTATTTTTTATTTTTTATTTTAATTTGTTTAAGTTTTTTATTTTTTAAAATCGATTTTAATTAAATCATAAAAAATAAAAGTCATAAAAAATTAGATTTAGTTATTTTCTTATTAAATTAAATTTTTGTTAATTAATTAGATTAATATTTAAATTAGGGTAACTTTAATTTGTTTTTTTTTCATAATTAAAATTAAATTAGAAAATCAGGTTAACTCTTGATTTAATTTTTCTCTTTTTTCTCAAATAAAACAAAAAAAATACAAGATAGGTTGTTTAGAATTAATCAATTTATTTTCAAAAATTAACATTAATTAGAACTTAGGATTTTCTTTGCAATTTAATTATTCATTATTTTCTTAAATAACAAAACATGACAAAAAAACATTTTTTTCTTTAATCAATCGCAAGTAGGATTAGTCAAAGGGTCAAAACCCTAATCGTCTCGTATTTAATTCGCCGCGCGCTTGTTGATTATTTTACCATTATTTTGTAACGGTTCAGGGTTTGTAATAGTTAACTTAGGGTTTTTATTTACTGTTTAAATCCCCGATTTTTTGGTTATGTAATTAATCCCCATCCCCGAAGCCTTGTAATAGCTAGGTTTATTTTCTCGCATTTTTAATTCCCGCAAATACTTAACTGTCTAGATGTATGCTAATAGGATTGTATGGCAATAATGTATGACAAAAATTAAAATGGTTAGAAAACCCTAATGTGCAAAGATAATAAATTGAAAATAAATCACTCGCACATATTCACTCTTAGGGTATGCTCTCACTTCGGTTGCCTTTGGTAAACGATAAGTATAGGGTGTCTTAGTGGTTGCCCTCCCGTCTAAAAAGATCAAATGTCCCATTCGAATGTTGCCTCGGAAATGTTTCCTCAGAAATGTTACCTCAGAAATGTTGCCTCGACAAGATCTTAAGACTCTAGGGTTACTACTAAGGTGTCCTAATATTGCTTTAGTGACCGTACGTCCCTTCCGAATTGACCCTTACAAATTCCAACGACGATGCTACCTATTTCACAATAGTAGGATAACACTGTCTAAAGGAAACAAGAATAGAAACAATCTTTTTTCGAGTAGGTAGATGCTAGTAGGTACTTGCTCAAATCAAAACTTTTCACACTTACACCTTTCAAAACAATTTTCAAAAACAACTTCATCACACCCTTGAGGACTGATACAAGGGTTATCTCGGAGTAAAACATCTTTCAAAAACAAGAACACAAACACAAGCAATTTAAAAATGAACAAGTACCTAATAGGCCATGGAAAACCATGGATAAAAAGGGTGCTAACACCTTCCCTTTCTATAATCTACCCGCTGTACTCAAAATCTCGAAAAAGGATTTTTTCTGTACTTTTTTCCTTTCCAGTTGGATGAAATAAAAGTCAGTGGCGACTCTTGCTTACCGCGACATTTTGTGAACATAAAACGCAAAACACAAACCAGTATTAAACAGTCGGTTCTTCCACCGTATCACACCTACTATCCAGGTTCCTTCTCACAAAACCTTACTATCCAGGTTCCCTCTCTTATCCCCAAAGAGCGGTCCACAACACTGTAAGACTAGAACCTGATCAAACATGATTGGTTTCGCATTTCCCCAGTAAATCGTGGTGCAGCATATACCCCAACTAGATACGCAGTACACTTCTGCTTCCTCAAGCCGGAGTTATTCCCCAGTAGAGTAACAGACAACTGAAGCTCCTAAAACTCTATTTTCCCCCAAGACAGGAAATCAACATCCCCTAGATGGAATCTTTAAGCCCATCTTCGACGATTCTCCGTCACATCCAGGATGGCATCTTTAAGCCCATCTTCAACAATCTTCAATCCTCGACCTCCCAAATGGCATATGTAAGCCCATTCCCGATATCACAAATCAAGCGCGACTTCATGTGAGTGCAAATTTCTGGGCACTCTAGTGTTCAATCATCTTCCACCTTCAGATCACGAAAGGCAGAGCAGTCAATCTACATCCTCGGGTTTAATAAGATTGAATAGGGGCAGCTGTTGTACCCCAAAATTTTCCCTCCCATTTTACTCAATACATGTCAATTGAGGTCCCCAAGTTGCTCAAGGAAGTCCAAGAGTTAACTAGACCAACTCTCCCCTAAGGCAGTATACCTCAACTTAGGGTTTCATTTTTCATCAAGATGCTTGAGTCCAAAGGATCCCAAATGCCTTCCAAGGTCCTAATATGTTCCCAAGATCATCCATGTCAATTTTCATGCCTAGCACAAGAAGTTTGCTCAGCCAACTGCTGAGATGCTTGAGAATCGATTGTATTAGGTCAAAAGTCAACTATGGCCCACATACAGTCAAAACTCAAGATTTTTGGTCAACATCAACATTTTGAAGTAACTTCCATAATTTTATCAAGGGTTAATCATGATTCCTCAAGGGATGCTCCAAATTCATTAAAACCCAAAAGTTTCTAAATTAGGGGTTTACAGGAAAAGTCAACCCAACTTTGACCAAGCACAACTTCTTTATACTTTATCAGAAATTTTCCATCCAAAGCTCATTTTGAAGAGGATGAAATTCCTGATAATTTATCCTCATCCCACAAGTTCAAAATATGCATTAATAAAAATATATGAATTTTGACATTATAGGTCATTTTGAAAAGTCAACAAAAACACCTTTTAGGTCAAAGCTTCTTACATGAACATGGAAGACTCAATTGAGATGAGACCAAAAGGGTTTCTTAGGGGACATCCTAAGCTTTCTAAAAAGTCCAAGAACACCTCTCTAGGGTTAAAATTGGAAGAGATATGCCTTGCCAAAAGTCAAATGTGCTCAAAATTGCATTTTTTGCTAAATGGGCCTAACTTTTTATGCTTGCACTTCACTTATAATGTGGTCCACGACTCAAATGTTTACCCACACAATATTTGATTCATTTTTCAATTTATTTTGATTTTTATTAATTAAAAATGGAATTAAATCAAATAATTGATGAATAATAACAAAGATATGATTTGATTTGGTTTTTGGATAGGTTGGCAATCAAAATATGTTGAATTATCAAGGCCAAGACGAATCAAGCATAATTGGTACAAGAAAGGGAAGATTTGGCTCAAAATAGCAAGTTTTCACATGGTTAAAGAATCAAATCAAATCTCATAAAACTTCAAGATTTAATCCAAGTTTGTAACCCTAATTCATCCCTAGGTATATATTGGACAAGATCAAAGCAAAAAATAGGGGTTAGCAATTTTAAAAATATGAGCAAGTACCTAAGAGCCCATGGAAAACCATGGATAGAAAAGGTGCTAACACCTTCCCTTTCTATAATCTACCCCCCATACTCAGAATATCTCGAAAAAAGGTTTTTTCTGTTCTTTTTCCTTTTCCATGATTGGATGAAATAAAAGTCGGTGGTGACTCTTGCTTACCGCGACATTTTGCGAACACAAAATGCAAACCAGTATTAAACAATTGGTTCTGCCACCGTATCATAGTAGTCAAATACCAAACCTTGAATCAGCATCTCATGCGGGCCATCCCTTCGGGCGTAACCAAACTGTCTTAAGGATAAACATGGGTTGTAGGTGATACTTCCCCTAATGCCAAGTAAAGGGACATTAGGGAATTCTCCACAACGGTCAACAATGATAACATTCTCTTTGGATCGGAAGCACCAATGAATGTCTGAATGTTCAAGCGTCATCAACCTTTGTGACCACCTTGAACCTTGCTCATTCTTTAATACAGACTGGGGAACATGAGAAATAAACCATCTTGCCAAGAGAGGAGTGCAACACATAAAACACCTCTTTTCCTCATCGTGTGAGTGTGAAAAGAGTGTAGGATATCCCTTAGTAATGTAGGCACCGGGTTGCGTGATATGAAGATTTTGACGGTGTTCATATCTATGAGTTGGTCAGGGTTTGGAAACAAAACCATCCCATAGATGAGGAGAGCCAGAATTTCCTCAAAGGCTTACAAGTCTAAGGAATTCCAACAGATTTGGGCTTTCTCAAACATGAACTTTGCTAGGAAACCCTTGACACCACTCCTTGTTTCCCAATGAGTTGTAACATCAGACGAGTGCAAGTGTAGAGATTGAGCAATCTCTTCTGGCTTTGGGTCTCTTTCCGTACCGTTGAAAGGTAGTTGATTGAGAATGAGAATCCTCAAGAGTTGGGAGAATTCTTCCAAAGTAGGCACATGTTGATAGTTGGGAAATGTGAAGCAATGGTGTAAAGGATCAAAGAACTGAAAAAGCACTTTCATCATGTCCTCATCTATGTTAGAGGTGACCAAGTTGAGTAGGCGACCATGTCTCTCGGTGAATGGAGAGTTTTCAGGAATCCTTGAAGCTAGCTCCTTAAGTTGTGGAGGGATTCTCACAAGGTTGACTTGAATAGTTTTCCTGCGAAGTGAATCCATATCCTACAAAACAAGAACAAAGATGAATCCCAAAATCCTTGAAATGGTTAGTGGATGTATATGATGTTCGTGATGTTCACGATGTTATGTACAAGTATGCATATACAAAAAAAGCAAACAAGTACTTAGGTTTAGGCTTGCATGGAGTCTCATAGGTAAGTACCCTCTTGAAGTTTAGTTGGCTCAAACCTGTCCTAGTAATAGTAATTGGGTTCTAAGGAGCTCAATATTACTGTATTGTTTCCTTGGTCATTGTTTCAGCTCAAGCCACTTTAATGGCGACTGAACTATCCCAAGAAACGAAACCTCAATGAGTGTATTATCGAGTATCTACCAACTTCGGACTACACCAAAGCCGGTCATCTCACTACATCCTAAAGGCCAAGTTGGTCAAGTAAAGGTTCTAAAAGTTCATTAGTGCTTCATGACATCACTCAACGGCCCCGTATTCTCTTTGATTAACTCAAAGGCTACTGGTACCCACAAATATGTCGCATTAATATAGCTATTTCTTAGACCATGTCGATATACCCTGCACAGTTTCCACAACGTATTGCTACTTACCTATAAGGCATCCCAAATCCGGGTAGAGAATTCAAACCAAAACAAAGAACCATAATGTAAAGCATATAAGTCAAACAATGTAAGCAAGTAGATGTGATCTAACCCTAAGGTAACCCCACTTTTAGAATATTCCCCAGCAGAGTCTCCAGTTCTATGGTACGGTGGGAGAACTGACTTGATTGTTTTGCGTTTTATCGCAAATGTTGCGGTTAGTAAGAGTCACCACCGACTTTTCTTTTATCCAAAAGGAAAGGTGAAAAAGCACATGAAAGACCTTTGAGATTGTTTCTTGAGTTCGGGGGGTAGATTATGAAAAGGGAAGGTATTAGAACCCTTTTCATCCATGGTTTTCCATGGGCTCTTAGTTACTTGCTAGATCACTCGCTTTTGTTTGAAATTGTGCTTTGTATGGTTTTTTGAAAGTATTTTGTAAAAGAGGCCATTGTTTAGGCAATATTTGTAATGATTCTCGTTCGTAAGAATGTATACAAAGATGTTGATATTTTGAAAATGTTTTCAGTTTTGCAAGATGTTTTGAAATGTGTAGGTGTTTATTTTGAAAATAGCAAGGATGTTTGTTTTGAAATGGAGCAAGTAGCTAAAAGCAATCTACCCACTCAAATGTCTTTCCGTTTGGTAAAAAAAATTGGATCTCAAACTCGTTTAATCTTAATTTAAATCTATTTTGACTGCATATTCATGTTATTATCATTGTTTATGAATGATTTGACGTAATTCATGTGAGTTTCAGTGCCCAAAATACAAAATGCCATTACTAGGGCATTTGAAATTGGTTCCTTCGAATCTCAGGATTCATGGCGTTTCAGGAAAAAACAACTTCAGATTTAGACTCAGGGGGTTCGAATTAGGGGGTTAGGTTAATTTTTGAGCTTTGTGGTTCGTTATTTTGCAGGTTTGATTTTCGAGCCCACCGGAGAAGACAACCAGAGAGTTGACTCCGGTGGGTTGACTCTGAACATCCATTTGTCTCTCTCCTATTGGGCCAAATAATCCAGCGCGTGTTTTGAATTTCAAATATATCCTTGTTTGATTATCATTTACATATTTATTATTGTGTTATAATTAATGATTGATAAAATGGCTCAGTGGTAAAGGGAACATGTGCAAGGGAGAGGGATCTGGGTTCGATACCTAAGTCTGCATTTTATTTTTCTAATGTCTCATTTGTAGATCTAATGTTGGCATGTCCCACGCATGCACCATACATCCTCTGATCCTCACCATGAGATCCCAACGCATCTAGATCCAATACATCCAGACGTGCAACTCATCATGCACTCTCCAAGGGTCCCCTTACTAGGTCCAGCGCAACCTCTGGGCTCCCTTGGACTTGGGCCTATGTTTTTTTTCAAATTCATACCTCCCCCTGTTCGCTAATTCATACCAGGCCCATCTCAATTTTTTGTTTTCTTTTTAGCTTATTTATTTATTTGCTTTATACTTATTAATTTTTCAAAACCTTTTTTTTATTAATTATAAAATCAGAAAAAAATAAAAAACTTAGATTTATATTTTTATTATTTAATTTAATTTTCACAATTTAATTAATTACTTTGACATATTGCTTTAATTTAAAAAATTAATAGACTTAGGATTTAATCATTTTTATTTCTTTTCATAAATAAATAAAAAATGTCAAAAAATATTAATTTTGTTTAGAATTAATTTTTTAATTAATATTTTCTTTCCTTTTCTATTTTAATCAAGTAATTAGACTTAATTTAATTTAGCATTTTCCATATAAAATAAAAAAAAATAACAAAAAGGTTTTCTTTAAACTTAGAAATATTTTAGGGTTTAGAAGTCATTTCTAATTCGCGCGCTTTATTACTTTTCGCATTTTTATTTCCATATTTTCTATAACTGCCTATTGGGATGTAATAGAATTAAACTAGGACTTTACATTTACTGATTTTATTTCCCCTATTTTTGGACTTGTAATAATCCCCCTCCCCGAAGCCTTGTAATAGTTTAGGATTTACACTTCCGCACTTTAAACTCCCGTACACTATTAACTGTCCATATGCATGACTAATAGGATTGTATGACAAGAATATAAAATCAAATGTTAGAAAGCCTAATGCAAAGAAAAAAATAACTGAAAACAACACAATTGCACATGCGCACCTCTAGCGTACCCCACTTTGGTCGCTTTCGGAAAAACAGTCACAACTCTCAAAACGTGAGAGATTTTAGTGGCCACCCTCCTGTTTAAAGATCAGAAGTTCCTCGATGACCCTGTCGATGCTGCCTCGCTAAAAATGATCTTAAAACCCTAGGGTAGTTACTAAGGTTTCTTTCCCAGTTGCCTTTGTGACTGTATAAACGTCCATTCGAATGTCCCTCAAACATCCAATGGCTAGGGCTACCTACTCGCTAATAGTAGGATAACACTGTCTAAAGGAAAAAAGGAAAAAAATAACCCTTTCGAGTAAAAAGTAGATAGTTCTTAGATGCTATGCTCAAACACTTTTTCACACCTCACATTTTCAAAAACATTTTCAAAAATGCTTTATCAACACTCTTAAGGACTGATACAAGAGTTATCATAAAGCAAGTTGCCTTACTATTGGCATTTCAAAAAAATTTCAAACACACACAAAGCAATTCAAAATGAACTAAGCATCTCAGAGCCCATAAGATGGAAAGGGTGCTAACACCTTCCCTTTTCATAATCTACCCCCCTTACTCAGAAACTATTAAAAGGTCTTTTTATGTTCTTTTCACCTTTTCCTTTGTTGGATAAAATAAAAGTCAGTGGTGACTCTTGCTTACCGTAACATTTGTGAATATAGACAAAAAACCAGTATAACAGTCGATTCTGCCACCGTATTACATGACCCTTCGATAACGGTTTAACATAGTGAAGCTCTTTACTAGATCTTCATCAATCGAAGAATTCATAAAAGCCTCCTCACCCTTTCTTTCGAACTATTATTTCTTCGATCATAGTGTCAATTATTCAAAACTTGTGTAATCGAAATTCCCAGCTAACACTACTTTGTTGAGCAGCTAATAATACATACTGCTGTCGAAGCTACTTTAGCCCAAAATCTCTTAGACATATTCTTAACTTTCGACATACACCTCGTCATGTTTCGTACACTTATTTCCTTTCTTTCAGCTATGCTATTATGCTGAGGTGTATAGGGTGCTATGGAAATCATTTGAAGCTTTTGCAAACCAAAATTCTTTGTGAGAAATTAAACCCTAGTTGGAAATCCATTGCTTAGGAGGAGAATTTGTCTGGTTAATTCTTGGTCAAACTTGAGCAACTGAGGACCTTAATGAGCATGCCTTGAATAAAATAGGAGGGCAAATTTTGGGGTGCAACTGTTATGTTACTTTAAATCTCCATACCAGGTCAATTTCTACACCCATACATATACAGTTCAATGAACTGGACTTTCCTTTTCTTACCAAACACAATCACCTAAACCGAGCCAATCAGCCAGTAAACCACAAAGAACATGAAACTATTACAACTGATGAAGATTTTGTTATTGACCAATTTTTTGAACACAATGATGTCACAAAAACCAACAATTCAAATGAAACACCTAGTCGTAGTGATATAATTCCTCATCCCACCAGAAAATCAGCCAGAGATAATAATAAACCTAGCTATCTAAGTGACTATGTTTGTCACTCTATCACACCTTCTCCATACCCCATCACTTCTCATATCAACTATAACAACCTTTCACCTCAACATCTCACATATACTCTAGCCATCACAAATGAAATTGAATCATCCTCTTATGCTTCTGCTAGCAAAGATCCAAAATGGAAGAATGTTATACTGGCTGAAATTGATGCCTTACTTACAAACCAAACTCGGGAATACATAACTTTACCACATGGAGCTACACCTATAGGAAACAAATGGGCATTTAAAATAAAAAGACACATTGATGGAATTATGGAAAGGTATAAAGCAAGGTTGGTGGCACAAGGGTTCACACAAACAGAAGGATTATATTTTTTTGAAACTTTTTCTCCTATTACCAAAATGTCCACAGTCAAAGTTCTTATTGCTAGCCTCTATGAAAGGTTGGAACATACATCAATTAGATGTAAACAATGTATTTCTTCATGGAGATCTCTGTGAGGAAGTTTACATGAAAGTTACTCAAGGAGTTCAGCCACCTAAACAAGGATTGGTATGCAGACTTACTGTGGTACGGTGGGAGAACTGACTTGATTGTTTTGCGTTTTATCGCAAATGTTGCGGTTAGCAAGAGTCGCCACCGACTTTTCTTTTATCCAAAAGGAAAGGTGAAAAAGAACAGGAAAGACCTTTGAGATTGTTTCTTGAGTTCGGGGGGTAGATTATGAAAAGGGAAGGTATTAACACCCTTTTCATCTGTGGTTTTCCATGGGCTCTTAGTTACTTGCTAGATCACTTGCTTTTGTTTGAAATTGTGCTTTGTGTGGTTTTTTGAAAGTATTTTGTAAAAGAGGTCATTGTTTAGGCAATCTTTATAATAATTCTCGTTCGTAAGAATGTATACAAAAGATGTTGATCTTTTGAAAATGTTTTCAATTTTCTAAGATGTTTTGAAATGTGTAGGTGTTTGTTTTGAAAATAGCAAGGATGTTTGTTTTGAAATGGAGCAAGTAGCTAAAAGAAATCTACCCACTCAAATGTCTTTCTTGTTCATTTTCTTTTCATTTGATATTGTTGTCTTACCATTGATTTGGTAAGCAACCCAATTTTTGGATGTAAACGGGACGGGCGTGGGTTATCGTATAGCCATGATTACCAATGTTGCAAGGTATCTTAGCATTCTTTAAGGGACTAAGATCATTTTGTAAGGCAACTTGAATAGCGTCATCGAGGGACTATGATCTTGTATTTGTTTGTTTTTTCTAAGACACCTTACATGTGTAATATGGCCATTTTGTATAAGGCAACCAAGTGGGATAACCCTAGGAGTGCTTGTGTACAAGTGTGTCATTTTCATGTTTGTTTTTGTCTTGAATTAGGGTTTTCTATTTGATTGATTTTTATCTTCTCATACAAACCCTAATTACTAGCATATTATGTAAAAGCGATAAATTGCGAAATTAAAAAATACTATGCTATTACAACACTTGTGGGAGGGGGGTATACAATTTATGAATGGGGATTGCAATAATATAAACCTAATTAATCTATTACAACCAAATTGAATTTGTGCAAGAATTGGAATAAAATAATATATAAGGTGAATTAAATATGCAAGAATATGTGAATGTAAAGAAGATTTGTTGTTTGATTTTTTATGTGAAAAAGCTTTAACCTAAACCTAATTAGAAAATAAATAAATCAAAATTAACTTAAATCAATTAAGAAAAGAAATTATTTAAGAAAAGACTTTTGAATAAAAAAAATAATTCTATTTGATTAAAAAGAAAATAAGTTTTTTAAGAAAAAGTATTTTAATAATGTTTTGGCTTGAAAATAATGTATGGCATTATGAGATATTTTTGGTCTTTTTATATTAAAATAATATGTTTAATGGGTATGAAAAAATAAATATTAATCTAGTTCTAATTTAATTTACAAGGTTATTTAATAAAAATAGATAATATATAACTAAATAAAAATAATTTTTTTGTGAGAAAAATAAGATAAAATAAGCTAAAATATAAATCTATCATTTTTATATTTTTTATGATTTTTAATATTAAGAAAAATATATTTAAGAAAATAAAATGAGAATAAAATAAATAAATAAAATGATAATGGGCCAAGGGTGTCACAAGTAAGCAGGGTGCATGATGTTAGCAAAAAGTCATAGGCCCATGAAATAGAAGCCCAGCGCTGTAAGGGACAAAAAAAGTGGGAAAATGTTAGAAAATGCAAAAGGTAGCGCGCTGAGGCTCGAACCCGTGACCTCTAGCAATTACGCGCGCTGCCTTACCACTGGGGTGGCTGTACATCCATTTATATAAACAAAAGCATAAATATATATTAGAAACTGCTTCCTGAAGGCAACTTCATCTTCAACCTTGAGCCATGGCCGGACCACCTGTATCTCTCTCATTTCTCCATAAAAATGGAAAGTTCAAACATGAAAGTTGTGGTGTTTCATTCCACGAATTCAACCATATAACTTATGTAAACTAAAAGTCAAAGATAAAATCTAATTTTACTGGCCCTAATATGAAACCTAATTTTTTGCAGAAATTTCAAATCCAAAATTCTCTATACACAGTTAATATAAATGGAAACTATGAACATGGTTAGCTTTAGAACAAGGATATATACATTTTGTTTTCACAAATCAGGATCAAATGATGCTTGTATGAAGAGATAAAAGTTTGAGTTTTTACCTCTTGCAGCTGGAATCGTGAATGGAGTTTGAGCAAGTTTTGAGAAGACCTGAGGATCTGTTTAGCTTGCCTGGACCTCCTTGAGTGTATTCCAACCCTTACTTTGTCCTGAAAGTGCCTGAATCTCTCTACTCAAGTCAACCTGAAAGCTTGATATTTGAAAATGGTGGATGGTGAAGGAGGAGCTACAGTCTTGAAACAGGGGTCTGGATCACTTTGATATGATGTATATTAAGTTTTTTGGTGGTTAAAACTCAATATGCACGAGTGGATTTAGAGATGGGTATGTGAGGTTCAAAACTGTCAAGTTATGGGAGATTCTGAGTTGCAAAGTGTTTGGGAGTGTTTTGGAGTCTTGGCATTTATGTGTCAACTTGCAAATAGTGTGTCTACTTATAAGCAAGTGGTCTTAAGTCTTGTAACAACTCATATTTCAAAAACTCACATGTTTGCTTGGTTTCTTGTTTGTGAAGCAAAGCTAGCAAACATGGTTCCAAGGTTTAGTATCAAGCTTGTAGGGGGGCTGGGACCTTTAAGCACACTTGTTCTGACTGTGTGGAGTGTGTTTGTGCAGAAAAAACAAGTGCAAGGCTCAATGCAAGCTGACTTTGCACAAAGCTTCCTTTTCTAAAATGGCAATGTTGCCTTTCTCCCAAAAATAGAATTATTCTTGTATAATGCATTGAATGCTTGGCTTAAAGCTTCCAACAGCTGTGAAAACATTTAATTATGGAGTGAAAGTCAAGTTAGGATCCTGAAAAGTAGGATTTGTTCAGCATGCTTGAGGATTGGGTCCAATGTTCTTCACAAAATGGCTTGAAATCCAAGTGACAAATCACCAACTTCATCTCTTCGATTCTCCCTACTCAAGAATGATCTCAAGGAGTTCTTGGAAATTTTGGAAATCTTGCAATGTGATATACAACTCAACTTTGAATTAATTTTGAAAATTCCTCTTGGAACCATGTGAAAAATTGCCGAGAAGTTAGGTAAAAAATCTGCCTAACTAGGGCAAAATTTCACTAAGTTACTTTTAGTTCATGAGCATGTATTCAAAAAATTATATCTTGAGATACAAGCATTTTTAGGAGAAATTGTGTGAAGCAAAGTTGTAGATTTCATGTAGACATACAACTTTCATGTTGGAATTTTCCTTTGAATCATCTTGCATCATGGTGAAAATTTAGCTCAAAGTTGAGAAAAAATAAAACAATTTCTATACTTAGAAAAATTTCTAAGTTAAGAAATTTCAACTTTTCAAAAAAAATCTTAAATCCTTGATTTCTTGATGAAAATGTTTCATATTTTGACATGTTTTGATGAATTATGATCTTTGGCACTTGTATTTGACCAAAAAGTCAAAGTTTGACTTTTTAGTGTACAGTTGACTTTTGATCAGTTGACTTAAAAACTCATCTGTCAATCCAATGGATTTGTAATATTTTGAATCATGTTATTAGGTCAAAATGATGTAATTGAACTCTTAAAATCATGCTTCAAACCAATTGATCATTTTCTAGGTCAAAAATCAGAAATTGCCCTTTCTCAGTCAAAACCCTAATTTTGACCATTTTGCCCTTTTGATGATTTGATCAAATTTCTTGAGGAATTATGGTCCAAACTTGATCAAATTATACATATGAGTCTAAGATGTTGATGTGGATAAAAAATTATGAACCTTGACTGTAGATTGGCTATGGTTGACTTTTCCCCCCAATACAGCTGATTTTTAGGTCAACTGTTCAATTGGCTGATCAAAAGTGTGATTCAAGGCTTGAAACTTGACATGAGTAATCTTAGGTTTCCATAATGATCCTTGAAAATCATATGAAGCACTGATAGCCCAAAAATCCTTGTGTAAACTAAAACCCTAATTTTGGTCATCGGTGCCTGAGGAGGTGTCTTGAGCTGGTCAAACCCTAATGCAGTCTTGAGCCCAAAGAGATCTTTGTGAGGAAATCCTTGATAAGTGAGAGGGAAATTTTTTGGGTACAACACTTACAAAATCCTTATATGGATTGAAACAAGCAAGTAGACAATGGTTTTACAAGCTTACTACTTTTCTTCTGCAATAGGGTTTCCTTCAAGGGAAAGTTGGTCACACTCTATTTGTTAAATCTACTAACACTACTTTTTTAGCATTATCAGTGTATGTAGATGATATTCTACTCACAGGTTTTGATATTGCTGAATTTGATTCCCTCAAGAAAAGTCTATGTTCCACTTTATGCATCAAAGACTTAGGAGATTTGAAATATTTTCTGGGACTGGAAATTGCTCAGTCATCAAGAGGTATTTCAATCTTTCAAAGAAAATATTTCCTCGAATTTCTTGAAGACTCAGGAAGAAGCAATTCCAAACCTGCAAGCACACCACTTTATCATGCACTAAAGTTGAGCAGTGATGATAGCTGACTCTTTGAAGATGTTAGTGCTTATAGCAGGTTAGTTGGTAGATTAATCTACTTGACCACAACACGACCTGACATTGCTCATGCCACATAAAAATTGAGTTAATTCATGTCATCACCAACTATTAACCATCATAAAGCCGCCCTTTAAGTTTTGATATATTTGAAAAATGCTCCAGGATATGGTTTATTATTCCCCAGAAACTCAACATTGGAACTTCGGGCCTTCAGTGATGCAGATTGAGGAGGATGCTTAGACACTCGAAGATCAATATCTGACTATTAATTCTTCCTTGGTCATTAATTAATCTCCTGGAAATCTAAGAAGCAAAGCATGATAGCATGTTCTTCCGCTGAAGCTGAATAAATGGATCTCGCTGCCGCCACAAGTGAATTGCAATGGATAACATTCCTCATGAAAGATCTTGGCCAAACATGTGTTCGACAAGTTGTCCTTTATTATGATAGCCAAAGTGTTATGCACATTGCGCCAATCCCGTTTTTCATGAGAGAACCAAACACTTGGACATTTATTGTCAATTATGCAGTTAAAAGTTCAAGAAGGATTGATGAGACTACTTCCTGTTGCATTACATTCTCAAATAGACGACATATTCACCAAAGCTTCGAATCCTCGACCGTTTCATGCCTTGGTAGTCAAGTTTGGTCTTGTGGATATCTACCACTCTCCAGCTTGTGAGGGGTAATAAGATAAGAAGAAGATTATCAATAACTTGTTATAAAAGTTATTACTTTTATTCTTTTCCTTTTCTATTTTACAACCACCACATGTCTAGGTAGTTATGTTCTTAACTACTTTTGTAACAAACCCTATCTTGTATATAATTTAGTTGGTTGTAACCTTGCAACTGAATGAATCATTTGGAAATCGTTCATTAAATTTATTTCACTGTTAACTAATTTTGACATCTTATAACATAATCATATATTATTGAGGACCAAAACATAGTTAAAATTGCATTTTTTTCAAAAAATTGTATTTAAAAAAAGATTTTTTTATCAAAATCTATCTTTATTTGACGCCCCGAACGGGTACTCTCGAGTCTAGAGAAAGTGCTTGATATCATAATACCAAGGTTTTCATCTGACATTCCCTCTGTAGAAAACACATGAGCGGGTCTATAAATACGTCGAGTAGTGATCTAAGGTACATCATTCCAAGTATTCACTTGATACATGGAAGCAAGGTGGCTAAGGCATCTGCCATCTGATTCTCATCTATTGGAGTATGATGGAATTCAACTTTATTAAAGAAAGGTAATAGTCTTCTAGCATAATATTTATAGGGAATCAAGCCAATGTGATGAGTATCCCATTCTCCTTTAATTTGATTTATTACCAAAGCTGAATCACCGTATACATATAGACTTTTGATTCTGAGATCTATAGCCTCTTCAAGACCCATGATACAAGCTTCATATTCTTCCATGTTATTGGTACAATCAAAATTCAACCTTGCAGTAAAAGGGATATATGATCCATGGGTAGTGATAATTACGGAACCAATTCCCTTCCCATAAGCATTTACAGCTCCATCAAACACCATATCCCATCAGGATTCAGGATCAGGACCTTCCTAAGGCAAAGGTTCATCACAATCTTTTACTTTCAAATACATCACATCCTCATCCAGAAAATAATTTTTAATAGAATGATAATCATCAATTGGTTGGTGAGCGAGATAATCCACCAAGACACTGCTTTTTATAGCCTTCTGAGTACGGTATTCAATATCATATTCAGACAATAGAATATGCCAACGGACAATTCTTCAAGTAAGAGCAGGCTTTTCAAAATTATACTTAATTGGATCCATTTTGGAAATCATCCAAGTACGGTATTCAACATATATTGCTGCAATGCCGCACAGGCCAAAGCACAACATGTTTTTTCCAGCATAGAATACTGTGACTCACAATCGGTGAGTTCTTACTGAGATGATATATGGCATATTATTTTCTTCCCATTTCGTCTTGTTGTCCTAAAATATATCCCATAGAATTATCTAACATAATTAGATACATAATTAATGGTCTTCCTTCAACATGATGGAGAAAAATAGGTGGTTCAAGCAAATACTCTTTAATGCTTCCAAATTCCATTTGGCAATCATCCGTCCACACATAACCTTGATATTTCTTTAACAACTTGAAGATCATTTCACTTGTCGCATTCATATGGAAATTAATCTGGAAATATAATTTAAACGTCCAAGGAAGCCTCTAACTTGATTTTCAGTTCTTGGTGCAGGCATTTTCTGAATTGCCTTAACTTTATCAGGATCAACTTCAATTTCTTTTTGACTAACAATGAAACCTAGCAATTTTCTTGAACGAACACCAAAAGTACACTTATTTGGATTCAAGGGGAGACGATACTTTCTCAAATGTTGAAACAATTTCAACAAATCTTCTATATGCCCTTGCTCGGTCTGAGATTTGGAAATCGTATCATTAACATATACCTCAATTTCCTTTATGCATCATATCATGGAATTGGATTGTCATATCCCTATGGTACATTGCACCAACATACTTCAACTTGAAGGACATCACTCTGTAACAAAATGTCCTCATGACCCATCCTGATTTGACTGTATTCGGAAAATCTGTCCATAAACGAAAACACTTTGAATTTCGTTGTACTATCAACTAACATATCGATATGCAATAATGGAAAGACATCTTTTGGACTAGCGTTGTTTAAATCTCTATAATCAACGTACATGTAGATTATCTGTATTTTTCAATACTGGAAAAATATTGGCAATCCACCAAGGGTACACCGATGTTACAAGAAAACCGGCATCAATATGCTTTAAAACCTCTTCTTTAATCTTCATTGCCTTGTCAGGATGAGTTCATCGCAACTTCTGCTTGATTGGTAGATATTCTGGCTACAGCGGCAAATAATTATCTACAATATCGGTATCCAAACCAGGCATGTCTTGATAATACCAAGCAAACATATCCACATATTCATTCAACAATTCAATCAACACGCTCTTCACATCAGGATGAAGTAGTTCCCCAATCTTGACTTCCTTTGAATCTTCCTCTGAACCCAAGTTAATTGTCTCCAACGACACTTTATATGGCTGAATGTCATTTCCATCACGCTCAACCAACCGTGAAACCTCTTCGGGGATTTTTTTCATATTCTTCTTCCTCAGCCACATACGCAGGATATTCAAAGTTAGGAGAGGGTGCAAAGTCATTGCATTCAGCGGGTTTTTAAATTAATCTGCACATGTGATTTATGATTGATTTTAGAAACTGACACATATAACAAGTGATTATGCTGATTTATTTATAGTTATAATTTATTTTGAAAGGGTTTTTTTTATTACCATTTTCCAAGAAAAACATAAAATAAAGACATAATTTTGGAATAAAAAAAAACTTATATTAATGATTTTAAAAATCAAAACAAAAGACATGCCCAAACAACATCATTACTTCCACCTTGGCCAAAGTGAAAGATTTTTGAAAAGACTAAAAAACGAATTACTTTGAAATGTGAATGCAAGAAGGAACATCAACAGCGATCCAGTTTTGGACTCTGACTCTGTGTGTCACGAAGTTCAGCATCTCTTGCTTTGATTCATCTTCAAGAATAACATTGATTTTTGGAGTAGTCGGATGAAGATACCCAACACTGTGAAAGATGTCTTGATACTTGCTTAAAGTAGACTTTGGCTTCATAACTTACTTTTTCATGGAAAAACCTCATCCGGTCCTAAACCTATTTATAGGAGGATTAATAACTTGCCCCCACACCTTACTAGGGCCTTTCTAAACTACCTGATATGCATCCTTAAACGAGGCGATAGAATCTTCATTCTTTCTTATGTTGTCAATAGATAAAGCTTGGAATTGAGTTCCAAGAACAGCTTCATCAACTTCTACAACGTTGAAGGTGGACAAATGAGATATTAACAGAGCCTTCTCACCATTCATAATGACCACCTTTCCTTCATGAACAAATTTCAGCTTTTGGTGCAAGGTTGAAGTAATGACTCTTGCTTCATGGATCCATGGTCATCCCAATAAACAGCTATAGCCGGGGAAAATATCCATAACCTGAAAAGTAATCTGGAATAACTGCGGTCTTATGTGAATAGGCAAATCTACCTCTCCGATGACATATTTCCTCGACCCATCAAATGCTTTCACTATGATTCTACTTGGGTGTATGGGAGCCCCCTGGAACTTAAGCTTTATGAGTGTACTTCTTGGTATGACGTTCAAAGAAGACCCATTGTCAATCAGCACATTGGACAAAGAGTCATTCTTACAATTCATGGAAATATGGAGAGTCGGGTTATAGTTTCTTCCTTCATCAGGCAACTCATCATTACAAAATCTCAGATTACAAGATGTAATATTCCCCATAACACTTTTGAACTGATCTAGAGACATGTCACTCTTAACAAAAGCTTGATCCAACACTCTCATCAGAGATTCTCGATAAGCATAAGAGTTCATAAGCAAGGCTATAATGGAAATCTTAGATGGAGTTTACAACAACTGATCTACAATATTTTAGTCACTTATCTTGATAATTTCAACAAGTTATCCACGTCCTTTTCCAAAGCAG
Organism: Vicia faba; assembly: GCA_948472305.1. Taxonomy (NCBI): domain Eukaryota; kingdom Viridiplantae; phylum Streptophyta; class Magnoliopsida; order Fabales; family Fabaceae; genus Vicia; species Vicia faba. The sequence goes on along the minus strand of OX451739.1, from coordinate 1,258,757,082 downwards.
TGCCACTAGATTCTCCCTCCACTTTCTTAGGTTCAGTATTCTAAAAAATCATTTTTATCATAATTAACGTCCCCTCGAAAAGTAGGGGCGAAGACTCGACCACTGCGGGTTACTCGACTGGCTTCAGCAATATTCTTGACGTCAAACAAAGGTTGGATAGGGCTTTCCACACCATCTTCCAAGATAGTCGCATTATATTTATAAGGCACAAATTTTTTGTTTCATATGAGACAGGACCAGGCAGACAAATAACCACTGGAGCAACAACAAGCTTGTTATGACACTCAATCTCTACAGAAGCGGGAACACCAAAATACGACATAATGACATTCACCACTACTTCAGAATATTTAGGCATCGCAGAATTGTTATCACAAAACATGTCTTCTTTAAAAGGAAAGAACTCATCAGCAGAAACATATTCTTCATCAGACGTGACCTCAATAGAGTAGTCTTCAATCATATTAACTCTATTGTAATCATCTTTATTGCCTGTAACTTTGATAGTACCATTATCTAACAATAACTGAACACCTCTTCTTACAATAGAACAACCCCAGGAATCCCTACAACAGACCTGACAAGACCGATAATGGTGTTCTTCTTGGCCATCCATGTAACAAAATGTAGCGTGCAGCTGTACCAAATCGTAATTCATATAATTCACATAAAAAATCTAGAATTCACCGGGACATCTATAAACCATATTCACTTCTTCTTCGTACTTAGCCCTTGGCCTGATTATATGGATAAAACCTTCTATGATACGGTGGGAGAACTGACTTGGGTGTTTTGCGTTTTATCGCAAATGTTACGGTTAGAAAGAGTCGCCACCGACTTTTCTTTTATCCAAAAGGAAAGGCTGAAAAGAACAGGAAAAACCTTTGAGATTGTTTCTTGAGTTCGGGGGGTAGATTATGAAAAGGAAAGGTATTAGCTCCCTTTTCATCCGTAGTTATCTATAGGCTCTTAGTTGCTTTCTAGATCACTTGCTTTTGTTTGAAAATATGCTTTGTGTGGTTTTTGAAAGTATTTTGAAAAGGTGCCATCGTTTAGGCACTCTTTGAAATAGTTCTCGTTCGTAAGAACGTATACAAAGTGTTGATCTTTTGAAAATGTTTGAAGTTTGAAAGATATTTTGAAAGTGTTGGTGTTCATTTTGAAAATAAAAAGGATATTTTGATTTGAAAATGGCAAGAAACTAGGAGCATTCTACCTAATCAAAAGTCTTTCTTGTTTATTTCCTCTTTCCTTTGACATTGTTATTTTACCATGGATTGGTAAGTAACCTTATATTTGGATGTAAGAGGGATGGGCAATGGTCATCGTATAGTCATGAATATCAATGTTATAAGATATCTTAGCATTTTCTTTAAGGGACTAAGATCATTCGTAAGGCAACATTTGTAGCGTCATCGAGGGACTATGATCTTGTATTTTTGTTTGTTTTTGCTAAGACGTGTTACATGCGTATTATGACCATTTATTTCTCAAGGCAACAAGTGGAGTTAACCCTAAAGGTGCAAAGTGTGAAAGTGTATCTTTTTCATGCTTGATTTGTCTTGTATTAGGGTTTCCTAAGCATTGATTTTATCTTTCCATACAAACCCTAATTACTAGCATTTATATAAAGCGATAAATTGCGGAAAGTAAATATTCTACGCTATTACATTATTTGGGGGATGGGGTATACATTTTTACAAATGGGGATTGCAAGAATTTTAAATCTAATTAACTATTACAACCATATTGAACAATGTACAAGAATTGAAATAATAATGTACAAGCATGAATAAATGGGAAAGAGTATGAATTTGTTTGGATTTTTGTTAAGAAAGGTTTTGTTTGTTTTAACCTAAATAAACTAGAAGAAAATATTTAACCTAAAGAAATAAGAAAATTTAATTAAGTAATTAGAAAAGAAAAGTTTTTTAGGTTTTTTATGAAATAGGTTTTGAATTTTAAACTAGTATTAATTGAATAAAAGGAACTAAGTATCCTAAATTAGAATATTTTTTTGAATAACCATGTACTAAAAAAAATTCGCAAATAACCACGTTTCGGAAAATATTACGCAAATAACCATGTTTCAGATGATTCCCCAAAAGAGGAGCCATCTCACTTGGCGCCTACACCCATTATTTAAGGGGAGGCGCCTAGGTGCTTAGAGCATGCCCTAAGCCAAGTGATATGACGCCTTAGTGCAATTCTAGGGCAAATTTCGCGGGTTTTTTTTCCAGTCCGGTGTGTTGCGTATTCGACACAGGATCAACAAAATTGACTTTTTATTAAAAAAATGATTACACCCATATGTATTACATTAAAAAAACAGATAAAAAAAACAGATAAATCAGTGATCCCCCGGAACCCGGTAATGACCCCCGGTTCCGCATCCCCGTCCTCGCCTTTCCCATGCTGGGTGTCGTCGCGTTTCCTGCTGTGGCAGGGTCGATGGCCCAGCGAAGACAATGCATTCCGGATCCATGAAATCAGTCAGATCTCCATATCTAGAAGATTCGCTTTGGTACAGTCGGTTACCCATACCCTCAAAGTTTGGTCGTGTTGGCAGTGGGTGGGGTTCTATAGTGGGTCTGTAGCATTGATCGTCTGAGTACGGGAGGGGGGGGGGTAGAAAGGAAATGGATCTTAGGGTGTTTGGTATTGAGGATGTTGGGTGGTTTTGTGATACTGTGGTTGATGGTAAGTTGGGTCGGTTGGTTCGTAATCTTCCAACATTCCCAGATCAGGGCTAAGGCTGGATGTTGAGGGGCCCATATTGGGATATACAGAAGACTGAAAATGTGTGTGGGGTATGCGGGTGTGTTGGTATTGTGATTGGTATTGCGGTTGAGTGTGAGGCATATGGGGGTATTGGTACTGAGGTGGTGATTGTGGTCGGTTGTGGGGCATTTGGGTGTAATTGTTTTGTGGTGGGGACTGTGGTTGGGTGTTAGTGGTTCTGTTTCGTCTGGGGGGTTGGTGGGAGGTTGTTGTGTGTTGGGTTTGTTATTGAGGAAACGAGGGTTGTGCCCATTGTGTTCGTGGGTCAACCAAATACCTTGGATGAGACACGTGCATTTCAGGGTTACTAACCGACCTGTACCAAGATAAATATTAATCCGTGTGTCGCATATTACCATGATTGAGGAAAACTGGGAATTGCAAGACATGTCGGTGACGCCTCTGCCACTTCTTACACCATTCTGGAGCAAAGTCTTTCCAGTTGGTAAGACCCCACTGGGCATCGACCCTTTTGAGATGCCACGGGGACAAATAAGTCAGATCACTTGGTATCTCTTGATGCATTCCGAACTGCATCTTCACATGGTCGTTGTGGTGCATCTCCACAACATTGAACCATATGATTGCGGTCTTGGCGCTCCAAATTGCTGCATCCTCGGGGTTTGGTTCATGGCCCAAACCCAAATATGGCGTCCAGACAAATTGCGAAAAAAATTAAATCAGGTTAATGAAGACGTAATATATAAATAATTTAAATGAAGGAAAGTTGAAAGGTACGACGTACATCATCCGGGCCTAGGTGATCCAACAGATTATCATATAGTGCGACATTGAATCTTGGATTCTTTCCGTAATCCATACCCCTCACGCAATACCTAAAGGAAATGAAAAACATTTTATTTTTAGCATATATTTGGTGAAGAGATGAATAGTAATAAATGATATAACTTGATGACTTACTTTGTTGCGTACGGGAAAACGAAAGTGTTGTTGTTGACGGGGTTTAAGGACTCCATCCTCCACCAACCCCAGGCTTGTAGTAAAAAAGCGCAACCATAAAATGTACATTTTTCCTTGACTGCATTTTTGCACAAGGAACTGTATAGGTGGGCTAAAACTGCAGAACCCCAACTATACTTTCTTGTTTTTTCAAAATCTCTAAGTAAATGTAAATACATAAAATTTACACTATTTCCCGTACTTTTGGGAAATAAAAAGGTTCCAAATAGTATCAATAGATAATTTCTGGCTTTTACTACCCTGTCTTGATCAGAGGAATTTTCGTTTAATTCCAAACTTGCATAATGATTTTTAAGCTCAGTGAGTAGTATACCCTGACCTCTCGCACCACCACCTTCAACCATATCCCTGCCCAACAATTCTTCACACTGAGAATTGGGTTGTTGAACCGACCCGTTAACGGCCTTACCATCGACAAGGAGACCCAGTAACATGTACACATCCTCTAGCGTGACAGTACATTCACCTATTGGTAGGTGAAATGTATGGGTCTCTGGTCTCCATCTTTCCAACATTGCAAGAATGAACTTCGAATCAATTGTGCAGTTGGAGATCTTTATAACATGGCCGAAACCTGCGTATTCCAAATATGGTACGATAAATGGGTCGGGAGCCAGGTAGTTGTGAGACCGGATTCTGAATCTTTTGGTATCCTGAGTTAATAATGTAAAAGGTGTAAGATTAAGTAAGATGAACAAAGCATTACCTGAAGTATAAAAAATGTATAACCAAAATAGAAACTTATAAATGCGGCAATGTTGTCCCTTGTGCCTCTGTGAGAATCGCCCATTGTGAGAAGAGCCATTGTTGAAAATGGCTGAGATTATGAAAGACTTAGAAAGTGTAAGAGATTATGAAAGACTTTGTAGTAGAGAGTGAGACGATTGTGGGTGTGAGAGAAGTATGTTATGCTCTGTATTTATAGGCAAAAAAATTTCATAGAGTAAGTGAGGTGGTAGCTGGTGCATGCATGCATGATAAGTGTCACTCTTGCAGAGTAGGCGCAGCTAGGTGGCAGCCTTGGAGAAGGCATCTCTGCATGCATGTAACACGATTGGACATTAAGGGAGGCGCCATTGGACTTGGCGAAAGAGTTCAAAAATTAAAGTTCTCGCCATCCCCATAGGCGAATAAGAGGTGTCATAGGTTGCAGAGTAGGTGCATGCTAGGTGACAGCCTTGGGGATGCCATGCCTGAATGCATGTAACACTATTGGAGGTGATGGGAGGAGACTTACATGTTACAGTGTAGGTGCAGAGTAGGCGTAACTAGGTGGCAGCCTTGGAGAAGGCATCTCTGCATGCATGTAACACGATTGGACATTAAGGGAGGCGCCATTGGACTTGGCGAAAGAGTACAAAAATGAAAGGTGTCGCCATCCCCATTGGCGAATTAGAGGTGTCATGGGTTGCAGAGTAGGCGCAGGCTAGGTGACAGCCTTGGGGATGCCATGCCTGAATTCATGTAACACTATTGGAGGTGATGGGAGGAGACTTACATGTTACAGTGTAGGTGCAGAGTAGGCGCAACTAGGTGGCAGCCTTGGAGAAGGCATATCTGCATGCATGTAACACGATTGGACATTAAGGGAGGCGCCATTGGACTCGGCGAAAGAGTACAAAAATGAAAGGTGTCGCCATTCCTATTGGCGAATTAGAGGTGTCATGGGTTGCAGAGTAGGCGCAGGCTAGGTGACAGCCTTGGGGATGTCATGCCTGAATGCATGTAACACTATTGGAGGTGATGGGAGGATACTTACATGTTACAGTGTAGGTGCAGAGTAGGCGCAACTAGGTGGCAGCCTTGGAGGTTACATCTCTGCATGCATGTAACATGATTGGACATTAAGGGAGGTGCCATTGGACTTGGAGAAAGAGTACAAAAATGAAAGGTGTCGCCATCCCCATAGGCGAATAAGAGGTGTCATGGGTTGCAGAGTAGGCACAGGTTAGGTGACAGCCTTAGGGATGCCATGCCTGAATGCATGTAACACTATTGGAGGTGATGGGAGGAGACTTACATGTTACAGTGTAGGTGCAGAGTAGGTGCAGGCTAGGTGGCAGCCTTGGAGGTTACATCCTTACTTAATTCAAATTCAGTATGACCTATTTAGTCTTACATTTATCAAAACACTGATTCACTTAATTTGTCAAACCTTCCCACCTTCAAACCTTCATACAATCAAACCTTCAAACCTTCAAACAATCAAACATACAAACCTTCGAATAACTCATAAACTTCAAACATTCCAACCTTCAAACCTTCCAACCTTCAAACCTTCATACAATCAAACCTTCAAACAATCAAACATAAAAACCTTAGAATAACTCATAAACTTCAAACATTCCAACCTTTAAACCTTTAAACCTTCAAACAACCCTACGCAATGGCCTCTGCACCCTAATATATCATCAATGCACATTTCAACAGTGAGACATACATTTGTCCCACCTCTGGGTTTTTGTTTAGAGACACAGACAACATCCGATTTCTTTTAAACGGGAAAGCCAATTTCTCTTACTTCAAAAAAAGATTGGAGGCCAAACTTGGACAAGGCCCGGTGACACAGATATTTTATCAGAATCCAGTTTTTTTTGGAAACAACCAAATAATATTTTATAAGGTTGAGGTTCAAGATGACGAGGATCTTCAGAATATGTTTTCCAGCCATGTGTATTCTGGGTACGACTCTATTGAGTTGTACATTATGCTGCAAGAGCCTCAGGTGACACAAGTGGTTGATCCTTTGGAGAACGAACAAGCAGAGGTAGATGCAGTTGATGAAGAAGAAGAAGATGACGAGTTAGAGTTTGATGAAATGGTGAATGTGGATTCCGACGATGATGGCATACCTAGTATTCCTGCAAACGAGATCTACACACCACCTCCGCACATGAGAAACTTCCTCATGGGCGGAGATGAACCGTCTACTGATTTATTTTTCAATCCATATATGCAGTCGGATGAAAACTTAAAAGAGAAGGACACGTTTCGTAACAGAGAGGAATGCATCAGAGCCATAAAAAAATTCCACATGCTCAACTCGGTCGATTTTAAGGTGGACCGTGTCAACCCAGAAAGGTACAAGAGCAAGTGTGTCCACCCTGACTGTATGTTCAAGCTTACTGCATCATACAGATTAAGAGGTGATTGTTGGGTCATAGGTTCCATGACTACCCACACTTGTGTAAGTTCTACCCAATCACAGGACCACCGAAAACTTAATCACGATCTCATTTGTCAAGAAATCCTACCACTGGTCAGCAACGACCCATCTTTGAAGGTTAAAACCATCATCTCCCACATCACCATGGTTTTTAACTATACTCCGTCTTACCATAAGGCATGGTTAGCAAAGACTAAGGCGATTGAAAAGGTGTACGGAAACTGGGAGGAGTCATACCAAGAACTTCCTTGCTACCTGAATGCACTCAAGACTTATTCTCCGGGTACTGTTTACATTCTGGAAACAGTGCTAGCATAGGCCCAAGATGGTAGTAAACTAAACGGAAACGGAATATTCAGTCGAGTGTTTTGGGCATTTCAACCTTGCATCACAAGGTTTGCATCATGCAAACCAATTATACAAATTGATGGGACTTGGTTGCATGGGAAATACAAAGGCACGCTACTGATGGCAGTTGCACAAGATGGCAACAACAACATTTTCCTAATTGCCTTTTCCCTAGTCGAGGGGGAGACCGGTGGTGCTTGGAGCTTTTTTCTAAAAAACCTGCGAACACACATGGCTCCTCAACCAGATCTCTGTTTTATCTCGGACAGACATGCCTCCATTGAAAGTGCCTACAATAATCCTGCAAACGGTTGGCATGACCCTCCTTCTACGCATGTCTATTGCGTTAGGCATATCGTCCAGAATTTCACGAGGGAGATCAAGGACAAAACACTAAGGAAAGCGGTTATGAATGCGGGATATGCATTGACACAACCCACGTTCAAATATTACCGTAACGAGATCCGTTTTTCAAATCTGGAAGCCGGTAGATGGATCGACAATATTCCGGTGGACAAATAGACTAGGTCATACGACAATGGCCAAAGATGGGGGCACATGACAACGAATCTTATTGAATCGATGAATGGGGTATTCAAAGGCATATGAAACCTCCCGATCACTGCATTGGTAAAACCTACGTATTTTAGGATGGCTTCGTTGTTTGCCAAAAGAGGTGAAATATGGAATGCGGTGTTGCAATCTGTACAACTATGGAGTGAAAGCTGCATGAAGTACATTAAGGCAGAAAGTGCCAAAGCCAACACTCATATGGTTATACGGTTTGACCGACACAGCCACAAATTCATTGTGAAAGAAACAATCGACCATAATGAAGGCCTTCCAAGACAAGAATATAGGGTCATACTACCTTCTCGTTGGTGCAATTGTGGAAAGTTTCAAGCCTTTCGTATGCCTTGCTCTCATGCCATTTCCGCTTGTGCTTATACCCATCAAGACGCGCTACAACTTCTGTCACACATTTACAAATCTGAAACATTGCTCAACGTTTACAACAACAACTTTCCTTTGGTAGCAAAACCAGATTATTGGCCTGCATACGACGGTGAAATAGTGTGGCACAATGACCAAATGCGAAGGAACAAGAAGGGTCATCCCAAAAGTAAGCGCATCACAACCGAAATGGACGAACTTGACAAGCTGGAAAGAAAGTGTGGTTTATGCCGTCAGGTCGAACACAATCACAAAACTTGTCCGAATCCGGCGTCTGCCTCGACCACATAAAAATTGTAATACATAAAATCTTTCCTTAATTATGTTGTAAACATTAGGGTTTTTCGTTAACAGTATTTGCTACAATAAATATTGCACGTACAAGAAAAAAAAACACGATATTCCGTCTACGAAATTACAACTATTAAAACAATTTCATCTGACCCATGCATCATCAACATTACGTCGCTGTCTGTTTTGACTTCCTCCAACCATACATTAGGTCTTCCTGTCGCATGTGAGGTTGTTGTTCGTATTCACTGGATCCTTCGAATTTTTTCCCCCTCTGCAATGTCTCTATCTAGCCATCACATCAACTCCCACTTCAGACGCTCCATGGAGTGAATGTGCCAGAATTTCATTTTCATCGCAGGTTTCGTGGCAGAGAAGATAACGTCACCATCTCTGGTAAAAATCATGGGCAATGTCATGATGCAAATAACAGAGTAAAAAATAAGAAAACTGTGTGAGATAGTGTGAGAAATGACGGAGAAACGGACGAATTATTTATAAAAACAACATTTTGCCCTAGTTTTACCCTAGGAGCCAAGTGAGATGGTGCCTCCTCTCACTTTTAAAGTGAATGCGCCATCTCACTTGGCTAAAAGAGAGAGGAGGCGCCAAGTGAGATGGCACCTAGGGAAAAACCCTAGGTGGATGCGCCAAGTGAGATGGCTCCTCCTTTGGGGAGTCATCTGAAACATGGTTATTTGCGTAATTTTTTCCGAAACGTGGTTATTTGCGATTTTTTTAATACCTGGTTATTGCAAAAAAATATCCCTAAATTAATCTTAATTAAAAAACTAATTAAACCTAAGTCTGTTATTACTTAAATAAAAAAGAAATTAATTTGTTAAAGAAAATATGTTTTTTGTCTTTGTCTTTTTAGTCTTAAAAGAAATAAAATATAAACATATTATTACCTAAATAATAAATAAAATATTTTTTTGCGATTTTTTATTAATAAAAATAAATATTATGATAATATTAATAATAATAAAAATAAAAAGATAAATAAAAATAAAAATAAAAAGGGTAAGTCAGGGGGGTGAAGATTTGATTTGTGGTGTTTTCAAGTAAAAAAATAGTTTTTGACTAAGCCTGGCCCATTAGCATTTTTTGAAATCAGAAATAATAATAAAAATGTTTGGGTTACGTGTATATAAGCCCGATGGGGAAGGCCCAGCGCTGCAAAGGGAAAAGAGAAGGAAAATGTGAAAAAAAAGAAACAAAAGACAGTGCGCTGAGGTCGAACCCACGCCCTCTTGGTTACCAGTGTGATGCCTTACCATTGGGGTGGCTACACATCCGTTTATTTATATCAAACCATAAATATATATTAGAAACTGCTTCCTGAAGACAACTTCATCTTCAACCTCGCGCCTAGCCAGACCACCTGCATCATGTTCATTTCTCAACCATTTGCAAAAGTGTAAACATGAATCTTGTGGCAAATTTTCTCAAGATTTCAGAAATGTAAAGCATTAAAACTATAGATCAAAGACAAACATGAATTTTATTGGCCCTAATCTGAAACCTAAAAATTTCAGAAACTTCAACTCCAAAATTCTCTAAGCTCAAGCCATATAAATGCAAACTATGGATATGTACAGCTTCGTGGCAATGAGATCTACATTTTATCTTTGAAAACGAAAGCTTAACAATGCCTATATAAGGAGTTCAAAAATCAGAAAACTCACCTTGCAAATGGAGATCGTGTTTTGAGTTTGAGTAGTTTTTGATGAGTTCTAGTGATTAGGTTAGCTTCCACAAGTTCCCAGGAAGCTAATGTGATGCTTGGCTTGAGCTGAAAGTGGTTGAGGAGTTATGGAGAAGTCAAGTTGCAGACCCCTGTTTTTGAAAATGGAACTTGGAGATGGAGGTGTTACAGTTGGGGAAAATGACTTTGGATGGTTTGTATTTGATGTTTAGAAACTTTAGGAACCAAAAGGCTTAGAAACGCACGAGGGAGATGTAAGTTTCAAGTTTTTGGTCAGATTGTGCAACAATGGAGTTTTTGTGTGTGATTCTGAGCTTTAGGGGGTTTCAGGGCATGAGCATGCATATGTTAGCTTGCAAATGACTTGTATATTTATAGGCAAGAGGTCTTGTATGTTACAAGAAGCCGAAATTTGAAATCTCAAGTTGTAGCATCTTTACTTATTTTTGAGGCAATGTTGAAACATCTTGTTCCAAGGCATGGTACAGGGCTGCATAGGATAGTTAGTACTTTAGACATGCTTGATTTTGGTTTATAGGGTTTGTGTGTGCAGAAAGAACAAGTTCAATGCTCAAGGAGAGTGGACTTTATGATTAAAGCCACTTTTCCAAAATGGAAGTGTGAACTTTCTTCCAAAAATGGAAATACAACTTGGATAATGGCTCAAATGCTTGGACAATGGCTATATCAGTTGTGTAAATAATTAATTAAGGAGTGAAACACAAGTTAGGAACCTACAAAGTAATATTATGCAGCATGGCTATGTGATTTGGTCCATTGTGCATCACAAATTCTGCCTTGTAAAACAACTTGAAACCCTAACTTCTTGCCTTTGATTCTCCTTGCTCAAGAATGATCTCAAGGAGTTATTTGACATTTTGGAAAGCTTCTAATATTCTCTATAACCCCTATTTGAATAACTTTTGCAAAATCCAATTGGAACTATGTGAAACTTGGCCCAAAAGTTAGGTTAAAATCCTGATCAAAATTTCACAAAGTGTTTTAGTTTCATGAACATGATTTCATGGATTAATAAATTGAAATCCAAGCATTTATAGGAGGAGTTGTGTTCAGCAATTTTATATATCTCATTAAGATCTACAACTTTCTTGTTGAAAGTTTCCATTGAATCATCTTGCATCATGGTGAAAAATTGGCTCAAAGTTGTGAAAAAATATGAAGTTTTCAACACTTTGAAAAATTTCTAAGTTTGGAAACTTTGACTTTTCAAAATGAAATCTTGACTTTTTGATTTATTGATGAACAACTTTCATATTTTGACATGTTTTGATGAATTGTGATCTTTGACACTTGATTTTGACCAAAAAGTCAAAGTTTGACTTTTCAATGTGCAGTTGACTGAAAATCAACTATCAATTAATTGACCTTGAGAAATGTTGAGTCATGCCATTAGGTAAAAATGATGCAATTGAATCCTTTAGATCATGTTTCCAACCAATCAACCATTTTCTAGGTCAAAAATCAGAAATTTCCTTTTCTCAATCAAAACCCTAATTTTGACCATTTTGCCCTTTTGATGATCTGATCAGATTTATTGAGGAATTATGGTCCAAACTTTATCAAATGACATATATGAGTTCACAATGTTGATATGGATAAAAATCATGAAGTTTGACTATAAATTTACTATAGTTGACTTTTCCCATTACAATTGATTTTTAGGTCAACTGATCAATTGCCTGGGCAAAAATATGATCCAAGACTTGAAACTTGACATGAGAAATATTAAGAGTACAAAATGATCCATGAAAGTCATATGATCCATTAAAAGTTCATTTGTCCTTGTGCAATCTCAAACCCTAATTTTCAGTCATCAGTGCTTAAGGAGGTGTCTTGAACTGATCAACCCTTGTGCAGTCTTGAACCAAAGAAGATCTTGTGAGAAAATACTTGATAAATGAGAGGGAAAATTTTGGGGTAAAACATATGCCCTTGTTCAATCTTCTTAAACCTGAAGAGTTAGATTGGTGGATCCTCCGTTCGTGACTTGAAGGTGGAAGATGATTGAACACTAGAGTGCCCAGAAATTTGCACTCGAAGATGAATTGTGAATGGGCTTATAGATTCCATTTGGAGGAATGGTGGTAAACACTGGAAGAAAAATCAGCATAAATCTTTTGTTGATTTATACTAAAACTTGATGTTTTACCTCTGAGAAAAAGAGTTAGTAAAAGTGCAGATGGATGCATGTTGTTCACAAGATGAATGAGATCATGTTAACTGCATTTTGTATGTACATGCTATGATGTATAAATGTGAGATGTATGTTTTTTTCCAGGAAAATAAATCCCTGACAGTTATTGAGGAGTTTTGGGAAGTTGATTCCCGGATTTCCGTTGGGAATGAAGAATATACATATCTTCAAACTTTGTTGAAAGGATGCTTCTGCTTGGGAATATCTCTTGAATGTTAGCTGTTATCTGGTCAGATCCAGGCTTCACAATTTACTAAGGATGAAGTAGTCAACTGCTATCTGGTCAAATCCAGGCTTTGTAGAAAATTTCTTGGAATTAAATTGTTATCTGGTCGAATCCAGGCTTCACAACAACTTGTTGGGGTAGAGGCAAACTCTACTGGGGAAAAGAAGTTAAACCTTGGTCTGGTTGAGTCCAGGTTCTTCTATATTTTGAAGAGTTAAACTATTATCTGATCGGGTCCAGGCTTTATTAACTCAAACTGTTATCTGGTTGGGTCTAGGTTTCAGCAACTTACTGGGAATAATGGCAAACTCTACTGGGGAAGAGGAGTTTTGCTAGTGATTTTGTAGGAATGAAACGGTTATCTGGTCGGGTCCAGGCTTCAGCAATTTTGAACTTGAGGTTAACTGGTGTCTTGTCGAGTCCTGGTTTCAGAAACTCAAACTATTATCTGGTCGGGTCCAGGTTTCAGCAACTCATAGAATCAAACTAATATCTGGTTGGGTTCAGGCTTTATTGTAGCTTTTGGAGATAGTAAAGATTTTGTTGACGAATTTACTGGGGATTAGGGGTTGTGGTCCTCTGATTTGTAATAATCTGAAAGGAAAACTCGAACTGGAGAGTGTAGACTCAGTCGGGGAGGATATACCCAGCTGGGGATATACTCAGTTGGGGATAACAGATTCAACTGGGGAAGTCAGACTATGTTGGGAAAATTTGAACTCGGCTGGGGAGTTATGCTATTCGTTATTTGTTGGGGAAATAAACCCTGTTAGGGAAATAAACGATGTTGATGAATACTTGGTGAGTTGCTGATGAGGTGAGTTCTTTGAGGAAGAGGTCCACAAGGCTTCTACTTGTATGATCAACTTAGCTGGGGGGAGAGCTGCCAAGGGATTGAGACTCTGGTTGGAGATTATCCTATGTAAAGAGACTTTGTGAGTAACTTTGTTGAGGAGAATGTTAATGAAATAACTCTGTGGGGGTATTCCATATTCATTGAAGAGGTGCTTGTTACTGCTTAGGTAATATGTGCCAAATAGTTTTAATTATGTTCATATGCATATGTTCATTCAATTTTAGTTATTGGACAAGTTTTCATTCAAAACAAAGACATGAGATTTTAACTTCAAAGTATATTTGTATTGATATTTTGCCCATGAATAGGAGTTTTTGTATAAAGAGATAGAGAGTAGAAGATGATTGAACACTTAGAGTGCCCAGAAATTTGCACTTGATGACGTGTTGGCTGATTGTGTAGGGAATGGGCTTAAAGATGCCATTTTGAGAAATGATGGATATTTTCTGGAGATGGGCTATTAGATGCCATCCAAAGGTTATTGTTGACAGAAAATGGACTAAGTCTGAACTTTGATTTCAACTGGAAAAGAATCAGAATAAATCTTTGGAGCGATTTATCTGAAACTAGCAGAAGTCTTGTATGTTGTTTGACTGGGAAGAATCAGAATAAATCTTGGAGCAATTTATCTGAACCACAAATGTTCATTTGGAAAGTATCAGGATAAATCGTTGAGAGGTTTAAACTGAACCAAAAGAGGTCTTGAATATTCTTTAACTGGAGAGAATCAAAGTAGATCTTTGAGCGATTTATCTGAACCAGAGAAAGTGCCTACTAGGAAAGAATCAGAATAAATTGTTTAGAGATTTATCTGAACAAACAGGGATTTGGAGAAGAATCAAAATAAACTGTTGAGAGATCTAAATTGAAGCAGAAGGGATCTGGAGAAGAATCAAAATAAATTGTTGAGAGATTTATCTGAACTAGAGAAAACATCTGCAGGAAAGAATCAGAATAAACCATTGAGAGATTTAAACTGAACCAGCAGGGATCTAAAGGAAATGTCTTTTATGTAGATGGTCGACCAGTCCTTTCTCGGGAATTGATTTATAATTGACTTGTTGAAAATTTGATGATAATTTTCTGTTGATTGATCTTTCCTGAAAAGGTGAAGGGTTAATTGCATGCAATGCCATGATGTATGAAATGCACGGTATAATTTTGTTTCTCAAAATAAATGAGATCGTGTTGTATGCATTTGTGTTGTCAATGCTATGACGTATGGATGTAATGTATGGACACATTAATTGTTATGTCGCAGTGTTGCTGGAGTCGGGGAAAATAAATCCCTGAGTACTACTGGGAATGAGGAGTGTAATTCATATTTTGAAGTTGAAGTGTTGATGGATGATTTTCCATTTATTAGAGAAATAAACTCTGTTGTGGAAGGGAAACGCCGTGCATTTCTTGTGGACCTCGTGAAATCCTATTGGAGAATCCTAAGAAACTGGGCAACTTTCACTGGGGAATCTTTGGAGCGGTAATTGGAAGCTTTGTTCCGTCGGGGATGTGAGAGCACTTATGTAATGGTCTATAGATATTATCCTATTTCTTAAAGCCATTAGTGATTGTCTTTCTATTTTCTGTTCCCTTTTTTTTGCTAATTTGTAAACAGTAATCACGTTCAAATGCATATGTTCAAAAATAATCATTGGACGTTTTTGCAAACAAAACACGAAAATAAAAGAAAAACAGATAGTTTTTCACTTTCAAAGGAATATCTTTGTATTAACTTGAATAAGTATTTTTTGTACAATGAGACGAACATCCTAGTAAGGGAGTGTCGTCGTAGAAAATGAAAATTGATACAAAGAAAAGATAGCTATGTGAAATAATCCTATGGGGTTCCCATTTTGCTATAGCCTTCATGTCTCTGAGCGTCTCGTCCACTTGCTGCTTTTTCCGAAGCTGATTGGATTGATTAGAACCGTTTGAGTTTGCCAGACGATACTGAAGGTTGTCTATAAGGTGATTCAATGGGACATAGTCATACGTTTTAATTCCCTAACTTTTGCCTGGACTGCCCTTTCGGGTTTTTAGCTTGCTGGGTGTACAGATTTTTTTTTTGGTATTTTATCCCTAATTTTTTCTCAAAACTTTTCGGTTCACCGGGATGCCCTAATTTTTTCCTTGGCCAGTCGACCTAGAGGGTCTTTATTCATGCATATTATCTTTTGATTATGTCCGCGTTTACAGGATGCGGAAGGTCGTCGCAATCCATATTGGTTAAGATCATTGCTCCACTAGAGAATATGCTTTTGATCACAAATGGCCCTTCGTATGTAGGAGTTCATTTTTCCCTGGGATCACCTTGTTGTAATATGTTACGCTTGATTACCAAGTCACCAACCCGATATACCTGACGTCTGACCTTCTTGTTAAAAGCTTTGATCATACATTTTTGGTACATCTGACCATGACAAACAGCCGTAAGCCTCTTCTCATCAGTCAAGTTCAACTGGTCAAGTCGAGTTTGAATCCATTTATCTTTATTCAGCCCTGCATCTTTTATGATTCTCATAGAAGTTATTTGGACTTCAATTGGTAGGACGGCTTCCATACCGTATACCAAAGAGAAAGGAGTTGCCCGTGTTGACGTGCGCGCCGTGGTACGGTAACCATGGAGAGAAAATGTTAACATCTCATGCCAGTCCTTGTAGGTCACTGTCATTTTTTGTATGATCTTCTTGATGTTTTTATTTGCGGCTTCGACAACGCCATTCATCTTTGGCCAGTAAGGAGAAGAGTTATGGTGCTGGATCTTGAATTGCGCGCATAGTGCGGCAATCGTAGTATTGTTGATATTGGTACCATTATCCGTAATGATTCTCTCTGGGATACCGTACAGACAGATGAGATTTTGTTTGATCGGACCACAACGTTCTTGGTAACAGAAGCGAAAGAAGCTTCCTCAACCCACTTCGTGAAGTAGTTAACGGCAACCAAGATGAAGCGGTGTCCATTAGAAGTTGTAGGTTTGACTTCTCCAATCATGTCGATGCCCCACATCACGAATGGCCAGGGAGAAGTCAGGATGTTTAGAGGAACTGGAGGCACATGTACTTTGTTAGTATAGATCTGACACTTGTGACAGGTTCGTGAATGCTGATGGCAATCTGCTTCCATGGTAGACCAGTAGTACCCCGCTTGTAGGATCTTTTTAGCCATCGTGTGCCCACTAGAATGGGTGCCAAAAGTGCCTTCATGTAGATCAACCATGATCTTGTCTACCTCACTATTGTCTATGCAACGAAGTAAAGTAGAGTCGTGGTTGCACTTGTAGAGAATGCCATTACTGAGGAAGAACTTAGCAGAGAATCTTCTCAAGAACTTCTTATCATTGACTAAAGCTCCCTCCAGATGCTCTTGGGCCTCGAGATACCTCTTAACTTCATGGAACCAATGCTTGTCCACTACTTCTTCAGTATCGATCTCATGATAGTAAGCTGGTTCATCCATCCGCTCAATGGTGATCTGGGGAGCCTCGTTATCCCACTAGATTTTAAACATGGATGACATAGTTGCTAGCGTGTCTGCTTGTTAATTTTCCTCTCGTGGAAAATGCTCAAAGGTAATTTCTTCAAAATGTGGGATTAATGTCAACACATGTTCTTTGTAGGGGATGATATTAGGGTGCTTCGTGTCCTATTCTCCTTTTATCTGACTGATGACTAAGGTTGAATCTCCAAATACCCTTAAGGACTTTGTTGTACCCCAAAATTTTCCCTCCCATATTCTCCAAGATTTGTCAAGAATCATCCTCAAATGGTTCAAGACTACTCAAGGATGGCACAGTCAAACCATCTCTTAAGCCAGTCAAAATTAGGGTTTTGTTGCTTTCAAAGAATTTGAGGTTTTCAATGGCTCAATCAAGTCCCATAGGCCTCCATACATTGTCAAGCATCTACATGTAAAGTCTCAAGACTCACAATGCCAAGATCCACAGTCAAAAACCCTATTTGGTTCACAATCAACTGCAGGGGTAAAATGGTCATTTGGCAGTCAAAAGTCAGAATTTTTGGTCAACATCTTATTTTGAGCACACAATCATCATTTAATCAAGTCTTGATCATGATTCCTCAAGCATGGCTCAAAAATCATCAAGAGGCAAAAGTTTCTATTTTTGGACAGCAGAAAAGTCAACTGTAACTTGACCAGGGCATAACTTTTTCATGGTTCATCAGAAAAATCCCATCCAATGATAATTGTGAAGGGGATGATATTTCCTACAACTCATCTTCACATTCCAAGTCCAAGAAATGCTCTCACAAAAAGTTATCAATTTCTACATTATAGGTCAATTTCAAAAGTCAACAAAAAGGCACTTTAAGTCAAAGACCATAACTTGAGATTGGTAAATCCAAATGACATGGGACCAAAGGCATTGGTTAGAGGACTTCAAGACCTTTCCAAAATGTCCAAGAACATGTTCATAGGATCAAAATTGAGCAATATATGCATTGGAGAAGTTGGGAAATTTTTGTGAATTTGCAAAAGTCAACTTTGCTTAAAACACATCATTTTTGCTAATGAGCCTCAAATTCCTTCTTGAAACTTTGTCCAAGGCCTATGCACGACCCATTGAGCTTAAATTGAATTATTTTCTTATTTTTTATTAATTAATTGAATTTTTAATCAATATTAATTCATTTAATTAATTTAATTGTAGGAAAATACCAAGATATGATTTCTAAATCTTTTTGTGAAGCAAAAGTGGTCAACATATGCTGGAGATTTCGTGTACACATCAAGGGGACAAGGATATCTCAATTTGGCAAGATTTTCAATCAAAAAGATGCAAAAATATTTGATTGAAAATCAAATATACAAATCATAATTCCATGGATCTTTTGCCCAAAGATTTAACCTAATTCAGTCCTCTATATGTACACGACATAACCCTATTCATGGACACGTGAAAACTCTGCAAGAAAGCCATATGCAATATTGAAAAAAAGTCAAGAAAACTCAAAACTGTTTTCTCACTCCCAGGCCCTTTCAAAGCAATTTAAGGATTCTAATACATTGCTAGCATTCCCAGAAACGTATTGGAATCAAAATCAAGTGCTAACACTCAAAGAATACGCAAGAACAGTGATACGGTTTGCTTAACTTTTTCAGAATCGAAACTCACATTTTATGCATCATTAACATGTTCTAATCATTGTTTTGCATTGCTTGAACCTTTATAAAGCTATTGGTATTAATTAATTGGATTATAATGCACGGAATTATGAATTGCCATTAACGATTTTTAGGGTTTTTGAGTTCTTGAATTAGGGCTTTGCTGTACAGGAAAAATCAGACCTTGAGACACCCATGGTTGGATTCGTGGAGACAAGACGAATTGAACCCAACCATCGCGCCATATTTATATAGAGCGTAGCTCTATTCGCTATTTTTGGTCGTCACACTTTGTGGGGGTTAAAAACCCCTGCTATCCAATTGTATTTTTTGCAGGCAAACGAAGGAGATGAAGACGTGGTGACATGCTATTGGGCATTTCAAATAAAAGGCGCGCTTGTTTGTATTTCCAGCATAATGGTTATGTTTTAAATATTATATTTTTTGCTTACCATAATAACAAATGCAAGCGAGTGGCCTGGTGGAGCATGCGCTGTCCAAGAACCATTGGGACCTGGGTTCGATTCCCAGGTCCCCCCAAATATTGTTTCTATTTTTTCTTAACATGGTTATGTGCAGGCTATCCCAAGCGTCCTACCATGCGCTTCAATCATCAATGTGCCATGTGTCCTCATGCGCAGATCTAATGGCTAAAAGGGAAGGAACACCATGTTCCTGGTCAACCAACGCACTAGACCATCCAGAAAGTCAAAGCAGGCTTGTGTTCATGGGCCAGGAATTTCTAAACAAACCTCCAAAGGGCCCAACACCCCCCTGGTTTTATTACTTCTTATTATTTTTATTTTCTTTCTTTTCTTTTAATAATTATTATTATTAGTATTTAATTGACAAATTAATTATTTTTCATAATAAAAATCAGAAAATGTAAATACTATTACTATTATTCTTATTTATTAATTTTAATTATTTTGTAAATAAATACTAACCAAATTAATTTAGTGTAATTAGGTTCAATTTTTAATCTTTTTCATAAATAAATAAAATAAATTTAGAATTAGGGTTTTTCTTTTGACTTTTAATTTCTTTATTTTATTTTCATTAAAACATAAAAAACACAAAAACACTTTTTCTTTTAATTAATTAATTAATTAGTAAATTAGGTTTAATTTGAATTAATTTCTTTCTTTTCTCAAAAAGGGTCAAAACCCTAAGGACGTCCCGATTCAATTCTTTCGCGCGCATATTTATTTTTTGATCATTATTTATGTATCTGCTCCGAGAATGTAATAGATAATAAGGACTTTTATCGCTTTATTTATTTTCTCGCAATTTATTTTTCCAAAGGGTTTGTTTTTGGCGATGTATATACCCGCGCCTTGTAATAGCGTAGATTCAATTTTCCGCAATTTACTTTCCGCACAAATTATTAACTGTTAATAATGCATGCAAGACTTGCTTGAAAAATAAAATCAATTTGTAGCTCACAATGATGCATGCAAAGACAATTTAACATGAAACCTGACACACATGCACATGCCACTCCTAGGGTACGCCTCACTTGGTTGCCTCGAGGTGGTCATTAAGTATAGGGTGTTTTAGAGGTCGCCCTCCTGTCTAAAGATCCAGTTGCCTCAAAACGGTTGCCTCGATAAAAAAAGGATCTAAGACACTAGGGTTACCGCTAAGGCGTCCTACTATTGCTTTGGTGACCACACATGTCCCTAATAATCGAATTGACCCGAATAACTCCAACGACGGTGCTACCTACTTCTCAATAGTGGGATAGTACTGTCTAAAGGACTCTTACACAGCTTAATTCCTTAGAGTAGGTAGATTTCTCCTGGGTACTTGCTCTTTCAAAACAAAAATAAACTTTTCCCACCTACACTTTCAAAAAGTTTTCAAACAAATACTTCATACACTCTTGAGGACTGATACAAGAGTTACCTAGAAGTTTTTCAAACTAAACTTTTTCAAAACCCACAAACACAAGAAAAGCAAACAATTTTTGAAAACATAGTGAGCAAGTACCTAAGAGCCTGTGGATAACCACGGATAGAAAGGGTGCTAACACCTTCCCTTTCTATAATCTACCTCCCGAACCGAGAAACATCTCGAAAAGGAATTTTGCTGTGCTTTTGTCCTTTCCTTGTTGGAGAAAATAAAAGACGGTGGCGACTCTTGCTTACCGCGACATTTCGCGAACCAGCATTTCAAAACAGTCAGTTCTATTTCCACCGATCACAGACTTGATTCCCAAATCTATGGCGGCTTTGAGACCCATAATACACACTTCATATTCTGCCATATTATTGGTACAGTTGAAACAAAGTCTTGCAGTGAAGGGAGTATGACATCCTTCAGGGGATATGATCACATCACATATGCCATTGTCGAGTGCGTTGGAAGCTTCATCAAAAACTAAGGTCCATCGGGATCCTTGTTCAGGTCCGTCATATGGTCTGAGTTCTTCAATTATTTACCAACATGATGTCTTCATCTGGGAACTCGAATTTCATGGACTGGTAGTCATCCACAGCCTGATGAGCAAGGTGATCGGCTAGCACACTGCCTTTTATTGATTTTTGGGCAGCGTATTGAATGTCGTATTCAGTCAGGATCATCTGCCATCTTGCTATTCTTCTAGAGAGAGCGGGCTTCTCGAATATGTATTTAATTGGATCCATCTTGGATATCAATAAGGTAGTATGGGTCAACATATACTGTCTTAGTCGCCGAGCAGCCCATGCCAGAGCGCAACAAGTTTTCTCGAGCAGTGAATATCTGGTTTCACAGTCGGTAAACTTTTTGCTCAGGTAGTATATTGCATGCTCTTTTCGGCCAGACTCGTCATGTTGCCCCAGCACACACCCCATTGAATTTTCCAAGACAGTTAGATACATGATCAAAGGTCTTCCCTCGACTGGCGGCATCAAAACAGGAGGCTCTTGAAGGTACTCTTTGATCCTGTCGAAGGAAGTCTGGCAGTCGTCGTTCCAATCCAACACTTGAATTTCTTCAATAATTTTAAGATTGGTTCACAAGTAGCGGTTAGGTGAGAAATGAATTTGGCGATGTAGTTTAGCTGTCCTAAGAATCCTCTGACTTCCTTTTCGCTGCGAGGAGCATGCATTTCTTGTATTGCTTTTACCTTTGCAGGGTCCACTTCGATACCTTTACCGCTGATGATGAAGCCTAGGATTTTACCGGACCTCACTCCAAATGTGCATTTACTCTGGATCAACCTTAGCTTGTATTTCTTTAGCCTTTCAAACAGTTTCTGCAAACAGTCAAGATGCTCCTCTTCAGTTTGAGATCTGGCTATAATGTCATCCACGTACACTACAAGAAAATTGGCAGATTGCGACAGGTATTTTTGTAGATTACGACGGTTGAAACCGTCGCAATTTGCTTTCCATGACGGTTGCTTTACCGTCGCAGAAGTGTGTGTCCCCAACCTATTTCGCGACGGTTACAAAAACTGTCGTTCAAGTTTACGACGGGTTTGGAGCTGACATAATCAAGTATTGGTGACTGTTTGATACCGTCGTGACTATCTTTTGAGTTTCTTTTAATTATTGATGGCGACGGTTCGATACTGTCGTGAATATCTTTTGAAATTGATTAAATTGTTTATGGCGACGGTTCGATACTGTCATGACTTTTGTTGATTATTTTTAATTGTTGATTACGACGGTAGTTATCAAAACCAGCTCGTTGTAACCTTTACACTTGTTATTACAAATGAAATTAGCAAGTCTATTATCGATAACAAAAACATAATAACAATTATAATATGAAGAGATTTTTTGTCCTTCTTTCCAAGTAAATTTCTCTATACCTTTCTTATTTCTATTTCCTCTTTTTTTTCTCTTCATTTCTTTTGCTTCTACTAGTTTCTCTCTTCTTTGACCCACAATATATACACTTATTACCTTACAATTTAAAATTTTAGTAAAAATAAAATCCAAATAAAAAAGGCGAATTTATTTACTTAAGTTGTTATGGTCATGTAAGGCGACTTTCTAAGAAAAAGGGGGTACTTACGTAAGTTACAAGTCTTATCTTATATATCAGCAGCTTAGCACTAAAAGAAAGAGAGAAAAATGATAGACTTACAAATTATAATTATTAAGTATAGAATGATCATTTATTTTTCATCCAATTAAGCATACATATGCATGTATAACACCTTTTGTTTTATTTATGGTTTTATGATGAGAAGCAGTGCTAGAACTTGTTATTATTACAAAGAGTGGTTCATTGAGCTTAGCAATTAACAAAGACGTAGTTAACTGTAAGGTGACCCGCCTGGTAGCCTGCTCCATTTGTATCCAGTTGGTTGAAGACATTCACATCCAAATCCAGTCCACCATTAGAGCACTGATCCACTATTCTCACTGTTACCTGAGCACCAGTTGCTGTATTTGTCACCTGCATAATCCATCACCACTATATTATCAATTCTCTTGGACTAACTAGTTACAAATGATGAAGTCCCTGCACATGTCAACAAATAAACTCATTAAGAAAATGCTAGGATATGAAAGAAATGGTCGTACACTTAAGCATTTGCCGCAAGAGTCTCTGCCTGTAGGTCCGGCGGGTCCATAAAAGGCAGTCCAACCGTATTGGCTACGCCATGACAATGGCTGGCTAGCATCCCAGGTAGCACAGTAAACACTGGCTGTGTTGTAATCCCAAAAAAAATTTAAAACCAACACAAGTAGTATGAAACACATAAAAACATCAATGAGATTACAACAGTAAGTAACAATAGAAATGATAAGAGTACAAAAAGTCATGGATAGACAAATTTTATATGTGAAAATAAGCCTCATTCCTTGATAAAACGGTATGCTTCAATTGAATTTCCAAACAATTAGCAAAGTTTGTGATTCTAAATTTCAGTAGGCGAACACATTTAATAGTCAGAATTTGTATTTGTCCAATATTGGCAAATGCAAGTAAATTAGCTCAAAACGTGACAACACATTTGTCCAATATTTTTCACATTTGCAAATCATTCTAAAAGGCAACACAACACAATCCATGTGTCACATTTAGCTAAAACTTGATACATAATCATCAATTATCAAGAATAACAAGTAAAATCAAACCTTAGAAATGGTCAATGTTGGGCTCCATTGTTCTTTTAGAATGTCAAGACAGATGCTTCCATTGCTGTTGATGTTTGGGTGGAATACCTTAGTCCTAAATGCAACCTGCAGTATTAAAATAACTTTAGCATGTTTAGACTATTTAACTAAATACATGGTACAAGATATTTACAAAATTGATTAACAGGCAATAAAACAACATTTATAACTTGTGAACAAATTAAACTGGATAACTAACTGTCAACTGTTGAGGAAAGAAGAAAATGAAAGAGAACAATACGATTTGATGAGGAAAGAAGAAAATGCTAGCAAAAGTATGCACAGTGACCTTCCCCTGCACTGAATTCAAAATGTTAATACAATGTCGAATATTTGTAATGAAGGAGTTTTCCAAACCAACCTCCTCACAGACACAGTGACAGGAAAGTTACACACAAAACATGAGTATCAAATACTCCCATGGTCTTAATTCCTCAGTCCTCACATTGCAATCAGGTAGAATAAATAAATGAATGTATGTTAGAAAACATGCATATATTTCTCAAAACAAGAGAATCTCATCTAAGACTATAACCCTATAAACAAAAAGTGTGATCATTTTGCTGCAAATCTGAGTAGATCACAAATTTAGTACCAGACCTCAAGTTCAAAATGTAGTAGTAATAATAATGCATTATGCATATACATGATGTTAATTTTATGCATGCTTCTACCTTATAATGTATCATAGTTGCTTCAAAAGAGAGAGGCTAATGCTACATTACATAATAACATGGCACTTTCAAATTTCTTTGGCTTCTAAATGCAAATTCAAATAGGTAAACAACAAACTGATTAAAACCAGATCATCATCATCACGGATAAGTCCCTTATCGCTTCCTTCTCGTTCCCTGAGTAATTTATTTTCTTCTTCAAGTTGAGCACAGCGCGCTTTAGCAAATGCTAAATCCGCTTTAACGGTTTTTAGCTCACGAAGAAGTAATTCTGCTTTTGCTGCTGTTGCCAATGCCACCTGAAATCAAAACAAAAGAAAATGTAGCTTGTTTGGTTACATAAGAATTTAACAGAACTTGGATAGTAGAATATGTATGTTCCATATGTGAACTAAATTTAAATTCATCACATGAGAGGGACTAAGAACAAATTCTACTAAGTTAAAATGTATTAACAATTCCAAAATCATTATAAGATGTTCTATCATCTATGCCTACACTATAACAACTAACGAGACTGCAACCATTATACATGATTACACAGTTGGCACCTTACGTCTCGGGATTGCTTAAGTTGTGTTTCATGATTAGAATGAGACTGTGTCTGATCTGATTGCTGCCATGGATTCCTTATACTTGAAGCTTGGTTTGTGTCACCTTTTCGCCTGATTTGAGATCTCAGGTCTGCTGTCTTACTCTCCACCATTATTCTTCCATCCTGAGGAAATCAAAGAAGTTACATTGAAGATATATAACAATCATCGATGCGCACTATCAAACACATGAAATTCAGATAAACACATCAACAGATAGATAGATAGAGTTACCTCATAAGCCTTCTCACTGATGTTGTTTCCTGACTATTTGAAGAAGAAATGCTAGCAAAAGTATGCACAGTGACCTTCCCCTGCACTGAATTCCGAGCATGTATTACTTATGAATGCCTCTTCAGACATGAGTGCAAAACATTGAAATACATTCAATTTGCATGGAAATTTTCATTATAACTATGTCGATTCAACTTCAATTTCAATATAATTACATACATTTCATTCAAGTACATCATAACCTAATAACCCTATTTCTGGTAAGCAAAAATCATATTCATAAGATTACCAGATTTTAGATTTTGGTGAGATTTAGAAGCAGCCCTGGTGACATGAGAGGATGAAGAGTTAGCAGAAACGCGAAAAGTCCCAAAAGCGAAAGGCTTTCTTCTTGTGAAGACGTTTTTTGAGGAGGAATGTCCCAGAAGCGGAGGTTTAGGGGAAGAAACAAGGGCTAAGTTAAGAATCTCCATTTCGAAGGTATGAAAACCGAAAATTGACGAAACTGAGAAATTGGTGGTGGTTGTGAGATGAGGAAGCGAAAGAGGTTTGAAAATTTTGGGGGAACTGAAGATAGTTGAGAGTGGTCTGTGGCGGAATGAGAGTTTGGGTTTCGGGTTCCTTGTTTGCGATAGGGATAAGTGAAAAATAGCAATTTATGATTTGGAACTTGGATTGCTAGAGAATATACTAGCAAATAAAATGCAAGGTAAAAAAGTTTTTTAAAATGGTAAAAATGAAACACTGGTCTTTTAAAAATATAAAAAGAAAAACCAAAATCTACTTATCAAAAAACTCCATAAAAGTCCATGTGAGTTACCTCACTTGGATGGGATATTCCTAGATCTTAGTAAATATGAGTGGTTAGGGTGGCTCACGGTGGTAATAAACTTTATTTAGTGATATTTATAATGTTTACGGAGTAGAAAGTGAATTGATGTTTTATGTATTTTAAGAGCTTTTTAACTTTTTTACGGCGACGGGTGTTTTACCGCCGTGCCCATGAGAATTTTTAAAGGTTTTGGGTGCGACGGTTGTTTTACCGTCGTGAAATGAATTTTAGGACGGATAATTTTACCGTCGTGAAAGGTTTAAGGGTGCGAAGGGTGCTTTACCGTCGTGATATGCCTTTTAGGACGGTTAATTTTACCGTCGTGACTAGTTGTTGGTGAAAAATCAATGTTAAAAGTGTTAAATGGGGGCCGACGGTTGTTTTACCGTCGTAATAATAATATTATGATGGTTAAATATACCGTCGCAAAATAAATATTAGGGACGGTTGGTGTCAACTGTCGTAAACACTGTCTCTATATGTCAATTACGACAGTTATCACATAACTGTCGCAATTTTTGTGTCGTTAAACACTAATTTTCTTGTAGTGGTAGACCTCTATCTCGTGATGGATCATATCGTGAAACAAAGCTACCATGGCGCGCTGATAAGTTACCCCCAACGTTTTTTAACCCGAATGGCATAAATTTGTAACAAAATGTACCCCATTATGTGACGAAGGTCGTTTTCTCCATGTCCTCAAGTGCCATTTTAATTTGATTGTACCCGGAGAAACCATCCATAAAGGAGAATACTTTATGCTGTGCAGTATTGTCAACTAGAATATCGATATGGGGAAGAGGGAAATCATCCTTAGGGCTTTCCCTATTCAAATCTTTGTAATCCACACACATGCATACTTTACCGTCCTTTTTAGGCACTGGAACAACATTGGCGACCCATTATGGATAGGAAGTGACGGCTAAGAATCCAGTGTTGAATGGTTTCATGACTTCAGTCTTGATCTTCTCTGAAATTTTTGGCCGCATGCGAGGGACTTTCTGTTTTACCAGAGGGTTGTCTTCTTTTGTAGGTAGACGATGGACCACGATATCAGTGTCAAGTCCTGCCATGTCTTCGTATGACCAGGAAAAGACCTCAACATAGTCATGTAGTAATTGAGTTAAGCGCTTCTTGACACTAGGTTCCAGATTGGCACCTACCTTGACTTCTTTCTTGTCCTCTTTGGTACCTAAGTTAACTCTATCAACCGGTTCTTCGTGGGGCTGTATGGTCCTTTCTTCCTGTTGTAGTAACCTGGCTAGTTCCCCTGGAACCTCACAATCTTCCTCACCTTCATCTTTGGCTTGGTAGATCGGATTTTCAAAGTCACAGTAGGCCATAGTAGAATCGTTACCCATGGGATCCTGAGTGAATGTGGATCTGCATTTTGATATGTGAGTGTGTGTAAGAGCATAGCTATCTTTGAAAAAAATAAAAATGTAGAAAAAATAAGAACAAAGAACATAAAATTTGCACGCAAAAACTTACATGATTCATTGATGACATATGAAAATGAAGTAACAACCCTTACAAATGGACCGTTGTGCCTCGGGTAAGACACAAGGTTTTAAAAGTATAAATTATTTAATTATTACAAGTCCAACAAAAATTTAAAGACAATTATTGTTGGATAAAAGTAATAAGCACAAATTCTTTGGCTTCCCAGTTGTTGATTCCTCCGTTGATAGTTGGAAAAATCCATTCTTCCAGGTCACAGTTGTCATCACTATCCTCCACTGCGTTGACTCCATGGTTGCTGATCCGCAAAGGTGGTTCCCCGGCACGAGCACGACGAACAGCTTTTTGGGCTCCTGAAGTAAAACCCAACCCAAATTTGTCAGATTTGTAGTAAATATCCGGGAGTTGGCCCCAAATGGTACACCCACCTTCTTCGACTACTGCCTTGGCATCTTTCAGAGAAGCCATCTTCAGCGGAGGTCTGGTAATCTTCGGAACTTTGGAAATAGTCTTCGCTGCCGCAACTATTTGTGGGACTTCCTCGAAATGCTGACATGGAGTTTCGATGATTTCACCATCCATTTCCACATATCTAAAGGAGTTCAGGTGACTGACCATATATTCCTCCTCTCCATGGACAGTGATAATTTTCCCCTTGATTGGGTACTTCAACATCTGATGTAATATAGAGGTGACGACACCATCGTCATGAATCCAAGGTCGGCCCAATAAACAGGAATAGGAAGGGAGAATATCCATCACATAGAAAGTTGAATCAAAGGTCTGAGTTCCAACTTTAATGGGGATGTCCACCTCCCCGTGCACCATTCTCTTCGAACCGTCAAAGGCCCTTACCACTATGTTGCTGGGTT
Organism: Vicia faba; assembly: GCA_948472305.1. Classification (NCBI taxonomy): domain Eukaryota; kingdom Viridiplantae; phylum Streptophyta; class Magnoliopsida; order Fabales; family Fabaceae; genus Vicia; species Vicia faba. The sequence goes on along the minus strand of OX451739.1, from coordinate 1,258,728,646 downwards.
TTAAGGTCAAACCTTCACAGTCTGGTCTATCCAGAGCCTTCTTAGGCAGCACATTCAATGATGAACCAGTATCTACCAGGACATGGGCCAAAGTAGTGCCCATGCATTCGATAGAGACATGCAACACCTCATTGTGTTTCCTCCCTTTAGGTGTCAGATCAACATCAAAAAAGCCCAAACCGTTATCAGCTGTCAAACTGGCCACACAATCTTCGAATTGGTCAACATAGGTTTTGTAACACCCCAATTCTACCCCAAGTAATTATACAAATAAATCAGAGTTATAAAATTAAATCATGTAAATGAATCGGGACGTCACAAATTCATTGCATTCATCGTGGATATATAACACTTTTAAAACATCGGATGAACCATCATCTTAACATCTTTAATTAAATAATCCAACAACTACGTAGCGGAATTCTTAATAACATCTCTAACAAAATAGCAACTTCGAAACATCTCATATTTAATAATAATCAATTTAAAATTCAACAACTGAAAATCAACAATCAAAAATCAGCAAACACTCATCCCTCAGAGTGTTACATATCAGAGCAATGACACTGACTCGAACTACTGAAGGTATACAACCTTCACTCTTGACTACCTGCACGTTACCAACATAAGGGCAACATTCAAAAAGAAAGGGTGAGATATCTAACAATATAATAAAGCGCATGATAATTAATATATTAAATTAGATCAACAACATCACCACTTCTCATCTCATAATCAACGACAATCTCAACAATAATATATATTCATCAACATCAAAATACACTTCTTTATGAAATCATATAATGCGACTCAATACTATGAAAATGCATGTGGTACCATTGGAGCAGAACTCCCATCTCAAAATTTTTCCAATTAATAGAGGCATAAACAAGGCATAGCCTTCATCTCAAAATTTGCCAATCCAAGCCATCTCAACGAGCAAAAGCTCCATCTCAAAAAAATGCAATGTATGCGACACAACCATGAATGTAATAACAACACTCAAGTTAACAACATATTAAATCATCTCAAAACATCTCAAATTAACATCTCAAAATACATCTCAAAATAACAACATCTTAACGTCTCGTCATCAACATCTCATATCATCAAAATAATTCATAAAACATCATTTATTTATTATAAATCATTAGCACAATATTATTAATAACTTCTCACTAACAACTCATTTGTATTTTAATTTCCACAGCAAATCAACATTGTCATTCTGTAACTCTAACGTCAAGACCGACACCATCCTACTGTTATAGTTCAAACAACAGCTTCTAAGCATCTAAGTTCCTCATTCTGCACAAAACAACGTAAAGGCCAACACAACTTCTGGCCAGCATAACCTCTAACATCACAACCTCTAACCAACACAACTTCTAATAACACAGCTTCTAATAACACTACTTCTAATAACAACTTCTGACCAACATAACTTCTGACAGCACAACTTCTGACAGCACAACTTCTGACAGCATAACTTCTGATAGCACAACTTCTGACAGCACAACATCTGACAGCACAACTTCTGATAGCACAACTTCTGACAGCATAAATTCTGACAGCACAACTTCTGACAGCACAACTTCTAACATCACAACTTATGACAGCACAACTTATGACAGCACAACTTCTAATAACATAGCTTCTACTTTCTAATAATCCAACGCAACTTCTTACAACATACTTCTAATGTCAGAACTATTACTTTCTATTAATCCTACTATTTTAATTTTGAGCCTGATATCAACGTAACTAAAACAGTATGACAAACTCCATCCCTAATTTAATTCATTATTCTAATACAACAGCACCTGATATCCTTCTGGCCTAATTCTGCGTTTTCTCTTCCCTGCAACTTTCTGCATTTTTCATCACTGCATCTCGCTACGGGATTCATACCTAAAGCCCTAAAATTTAATCTAATCATGACAATTCATCACCCATAATTACCTTATAATTCTCCAACATTTTAACAGCATCAAGACATCAATATTCATCAAAATTCATCAATTCTCTTCATACATCAATCATATATTCTCAATTCAAGAACAAGACAACAATCACAACTAACCCCACATACCAATCATCATAAACCGAATTATAGAGTCAGAACCCCACCCTTACCTTAGATTAAAGGTCGCTCTACAATTTCCAGTTGAATTCTTGTTCTTGCCGTTTCCCACTTTCTCTAGCAGCTTGCACGTTCTCCTCTCAAATCCTTATTCTTCTACTGCTTCTTTCTTTCTATTCCTTGTAACAAATAATAAAATAACCCTATTATTCTATTAACTCCTTATTGGGCTTAAAACCAACACACCCCCTTATTACTACTATTCCTTCAAAATAAGCCCACATCAAAATAATATTATACTTCTAATATTATTTCACCACATAATATTATATCTCTAATATTATTTCTCCACTTAATAAAATAAATCCAATTTAATTATAACACCACTTCACAAATATTCCAAAAATAATTTAATTAAATAATTAATTAAATTATGGGCGTTACAACTCTCATCCACTTAGAATATTTTCGTCCTCGAAAATTTACCTCAATCAAACAACTCAGGATAGGAGTCTCGCATCTTGCTCTCCAACTCCCAAGTCATGCTTTCACCAGAAGCTCCTAGCCAAACCACTTTAACCAAAGTAATCTCTTTGCCCCTCAGAGTATTCATTTCACGATCCGTGAGCCGTACAGGCATCGTCTCCACCGTAAGATTATCCCGTACTTGCACATCGTCCATATGAATCACATGAGACGGACCTGAAACATACTTCCGAAGTTGCGACACATGAAACACATCATGAAAATTCGAAAGATTAGGCGGTAAATCCACTCTATAAGCAACATTCCCCACTCTCTGAAATTTGATACGGTCCAATAAAACGAGAAGTGAGCTTCTTAGACCTCAAGGCTCGCCCAACACCAGTTACAAGTGTAACTCTCAAAAACACATGGTCACCAGCTTGAAATTCTAAATCCTTCCTTCGCTTGTCATGATAACTCTTATGTCTACTTTGGGAAGCTTTCATCTTTTCTCGAACCAACTTCACCTTCTCGGTAGTCTCACGAACAAGTTCAGGTCCAAGTACTACACTTTCCCCAGATTCATGCCAACATAATAGAGTTCTACATCTTCGACCAAACAACGCTTCAAAAGGTGCCATCCTAATACTAGAATTGTAACTGTTATTATAAGTGAACTCTATCAACGGAAGATAAGTATCCCACGAACCTCCCTGCTCAAGAACACATGCCCTCAGCAAATCTTCCAACGATTGAATCGTCCGTTCAGTCTGACCATCTGTCTAAGGATGATATGCTGAACTCAAACTCAACTTAGAACCCAACGCTTCTTGCAAACTCTTCCAAAAATCAGAAGTAAATCTTGGATCTCTATCCGACAAAATGCACAAAAGAACTCCATGTAGCTTCACAATCACACTAATATAAATCTCAGCCAACTTCGGCACTAGAAAACTGATGTTAATAGGAATAAAATGAGCTGACTTCGTAAGCCTATCAACAATCACCCAAATAGAATCATGTCCTCTTAAAGTATTAGGCAACCCTGTCACAAAGTCCATTGAAATACTATCCCATTTCCATTCTGGAACTTCCAACGGTTGCATAAATCCTGCAGGCTTCTGATGTTCAACTTTTGACTTCTGACAAGTCAAACATGCATACACAAACTGAGCCACGTCACTCTTCATCCCAGGCCACCAAAACAAACCTTTCAAATCTTGATACATCTTTGTAGCTCCTGGATGAATACTCAACTTACTTCTATGACTCTCCTCAAGTATCACTTTCTTCATCTCAGCATCATCAGGAATACAAATCCAGTTACGAAATCTCAACACACCTTCCTCATCTAGCTTAAAATCACTATTCTCATATTGATCAATTCCGACCATCAAATCTACCAGTTTCACATCCAACTTCTGAGCTTCTCTGATACTGTCTAAAAATTCATTATTAATCTTCAACATACCCAACATAACACTTCATGGCGTAACCTCGCAAACTAAGCTCATGTCTCTGAACTGCTCAATCAATTCCAACTCTTTAATCATCATTGCTGACATATGTAAAGTCTTTCGACTCAATGCATCAGCTACCACATTCGCCTTTCATGGATGATAATTCAAACTGAAATTGTAATCCTTTAACAATTCCAACCATCTTTGTTGCCTCATATTCAACTCCTTCTAATCAAATAAATACTTTAAGCTCTTATGGTCACTAAACACTTCAAATCTAGAACCATAAAGATAATGCCTCCAAATCTTCAACACAAAAACAACAGCAGCAAGCTCCAAATCATGCGTAGGGTAGTTCTTCTCATGAGTCCTCAACTGCCTTCACGCATAAGCAACTACTTTACCATTCTGCATAAGCAGAACTCCTAAACCCATCTTAGAAGCATCACAATAAACCACAAAAGGCTCTCCTGGATTAGGCAACGTCAAAATTGGAGCCGACGTCAACCTCTTCTTCAATTCCGTAAAACATTCTTCGCACTGAACATCCCACACAAAAGCTCTACCTTTACAAGTCAACTTTGTCAACGGAAGTGACAACTTAGAAAACCCTTCGATAAACCTTCTATAATAACCAGCTAATCCCGAGAAGCTCCTAATCTCAGTAGTTGACTTCAGAGTTTCCCATTGCAACACAACATCAACCTTCGATGGATCTACAGCAATGCCACTACCTAAAATCACATGACCAAGAAAACTAACCTCTTTTAACCAAAATTCACACTTGGACAGCTTTGCATACAACTTCTTCTATTTCAAGACTTGCAATACTACTCTTAAATGTTCAGCATGCTCTTCTTCTGACTTAGAGTAAATTAAAATATCATCAATGAACACCACTTCAAACCGATCCAAATAAGTATGAGAGATACGATTCATATATTCCATGAATACTCCCGGCGCATTAGTAACACCGAAAGGCATCACCGAATACTCGTAATGTCCATAACGTGTTCTGAAAGTCGTCTTCTGAATATCTTCATCCTTCACTTTAATCTGATGGTAACCTGACCTTAAATCAATCTTACTAAACACACGAGCATCCACCAATTGGTCCATCAATTCATCTATTCTTGGACGTGGATACTTGTTCTTAATCGTCACCTTATTCAATTGTCTATAATCAACACAAAGCCTCATACTTCCATCTTTCTTCTTTACTAACAACATTGGAGCACCCCACGGCGATACACTTGGTCTTACAAACTTCTTCTCAAGTAACTCTTCCAATTGCTTCTTCAACTCTGACAACTCAGATGCAGACATCCTGTATGGTGCCATAAACACAGGTCTGGTACCAGGTACAAGATCAATAGAAAATTATACTTGTCTCTCTGGAGGTACATCAGGAATCTCATTAGCAAAACTTCAGGAAATTCACACACCACCTATAATTCTTCAATTATAGCTTGAGTCTCTACAGATAGCGACGCCATCAACGAGAACATCTGTGCTCCCTCTTACATCAACTTCCTCAACTGTCTAGCAGACAACAGACCACCTTCCTCTTCTTCAGGAGTAGAAAACTTCACAGACTTGTCATAACAATTAATATGAACATAGTTATGCTCTAACCAGTTCATACCCAAAATCACATCCAAACCTCTTAACGGTAAACAAACCAAATCAACAACAAAGTCTCTATCAAAGATCGACAAGGGACATTTAGCACACACAAAAGAAGTAGTCACCGACCCCTTGGTTGGAGTATCGACGACCATTTCTCCATTCAAAGAAGACAACATGCGACCCAATCTTTCAACATAATCAACAGTAATAAAACAATGCGTAGCACCAGTATCAATAATAGTAATTAAAGGAGTACTATTAATGAAACATGTACCTCTAATAAGTCCGTCCTCAGCAGCTATCTGATCCTCAACCAAAGCAAACACTTTACCACTTGACTGAGCCCTCTTCGGTTTCAGACACTGACTACAAATATGCCCCTCTTCTCTACAGTTGAAACAAATCACATTCTTGTGTTCACATTCAGATACAACATGTCCATTCTTACCACAACGGTAACATCTCTTCACTTCAGCAGTGCACACATTACTCTTGTGCCCAGGTTTCTCACACTTAAAGCAAATCACACCAGCATGAGCATCTCCCCCACTAGTCCTCTGTCCATGAGCAACTTTTTGTTTACCTTTACTAGCTGGGGCATCATAAGGCTTACCACGATTATGTTGGTGCTTACCCCTCTTCTCACTGATAATCTTGTAATGAGCATTATTGTCCTCCTCATAAATCCTGCAGCTATCAACCAAATCAGCAAAGACACGGATCTTCTGGTATCCAACTGCCTTCTTAATCTCCGGGCGCAACCCGTTCTAAAACATAATACACTTCAAAAATTCAGCATTTTCCTCAGTGTAATGCAGATAAAACTTAGCCAACTCAGCAAACTTGGCAGCATACTCAACAACATACATACTTCCTTGCTTCAGCTCAAGAAATTCAATTTCCTTCTTACCACAGACATCTTTAGGGAAATACTTTCTCAAAAATTCTCTACGGAACACAGCCCAAGTGACATTCTCACCTGCAGCTTCCAATCTTTGACAAGTCTCTAGTCACCAGTCATCAGCCTCGACTGCTAGCATATGAGTCCCATAATGAACCTTCTACGCTGGAGTGCAATCTATCACGCGAAAGATTCTCTCAATCTCTTTCAACCATTCCAATGCCCCGTCGGGATCATACTTTCCCTTGAACATAGGTGGATTCTCTCTCTGGAAAGTCGCCAAGCTACGAGATCCATCATTCCCATCAGCATTTGGCTGATTTTCCATCGCATGAGCCATTGCTTCTAGAGCATCAGCAAGTGCAGCATCATTCCTTCCAGCCATCTCAGCTTCTCACTACAACACAAACAACGGTTAGAACTCAAAATAACAATACTCGATTGTTAGACAACTATGACTCGACGACAAGGCCGGACCAACCTTTTGCTCTGATACCAACTTTGTAACACCCCAATTCTACCCCAAGTAATTATACAAATAAATCAGAGTTATAAAATTCAATCATGCCAATGAATCGAGAGGTCACAAATTCTTCTAACAAATTCATTGCATTCATCGTGGATATATAACACTTTCAACACATCAGATGAACCATCATCTTAACATCTTTAATTAAATAATTCAACAACTACACAGCGGAATTCTTAATAACATCTCTAACAAAACAGAAACTTCAAAACATCTCATATTTAATAATAATCAATTTAAAATTCAACAACTGAAAATCAATGATCAAAAATCAGCAAATGTTCATCCCTCCGAGTGTTACATATCAGAGCAATGACACCGACTCGAACTACTGAAGGTATACAACCTTCACTCTCGATTACCTGCACGTTACCAACATAAGGGAAACATTCAAACATAAGGGGTGAGATATCTAACAATATAATAAAGCGCATGATAATTAATATATTAAATTATATCAACAACATCACCACTTCTCATCTCATAATCAACGACAATCTCAACAATAATATACATTCATCAACATCAAAATACACTTCTTTATGAAATCATATAATGCGACTCAATACTATGCAAATGCATGTGGTACCATTGGAGTAGAACTCCCATCTCAAAAATTTGCCAATTAATAGAGGCATCAACAAGGCATAGCCTTCATCTCAAAATTTGCCAATCCAGGCCATCTCAACGAGCAAAAGCTCCATCTCAAAAAAATGCAATGTATGCGACACAACCATGAATGTAATAACAACACTCAAGTTAACAACATCTCAAATCATCTCAAAACATCTCAAATTAACATCTCAAAATACATCTCAAAATAACAACATCTCAACGTCTCGTCATCAACATCTCACATCATCAAAATAATTCATAAAACATCATTTATTTATTGTAAATCATCAGCACAATATTATTAATAACTTTTCACTAACAATTCAGCTGTATTTTAATTTCCATAGTAAATCAACATTGTCATTCTGTAACTCTAACATCAAGACCGACACCATCCTACTGTTATAGTTCAAACAACAACTTTTAAGCATCTAACTTCCTCATTCTGCACAAAACAACGTAAAGTCCAACATAACTTCTGGCCAGCATAACCTCTAACATCACAACCTCTAACCAACACAACTTCTAATAACACAACTTCTAATAACACAACTTCTAATAACACAACTTCTGACCAACACAACTTCTGACAACACAACTTCTGACAACATAACTTCTGACAACACAACTTCTGACAGCACAACTTCTAACAGCACAACTTCTGATAGCACAACTTCTGACAGCACAACTTCTAACAATACAACTTCTGACAACATAACTTCTGACAGCACAACTACTGACAGCATAACTTCTGACAGCACAACTTCTGACAGCACAACTTCTGACATCACAACTTCTAACAGCATAACTTATGACAGCACAACTTCTAATAACACAACTTCCACTTTCTAATAATCCAATGCAACTTCTAACAACATACTTCTAATATCAGAACTATTAATTTCTATTAATCATACTATTTTAATTTTTAGCCTGATATCAACGTAACTAAAACAGTATGGCAAACTCCATCCCTAATTTAATTCATTATTCTAATACATCAGCACCTGATATCCTTCTGGCCTAATTCTGCATTTTCTCTTCCCTGCAACTTTCTGCGTTTTTCATCACTGCATCTCACTACGAGATTCATACCTAAAGCCCTAAACTTTAATCTAATCATGACAATTCATCACCCATAATTACCTTATAATTCTACAGCATTTTAATAGCATCAAGACATCAATATTTATCAAAATTCATCAATTCTCATCATACATCAATCATATATTCTCAATTCAAGAACAAGACAACAATCACCACTAACCCCACATACCAATCATCATAAAGCCAATTATAGAGTCAGAACCCCACCCTTACCTTGGATTGAAGGTCGCTCTACAATTTCCGGTTGAATTCTTATTCTTGCCGTTTCCCACTTTTTCTAGCAGCTTGCACGTTCTCCTCTCAAATCCTTATTCTTCTACTGCTTCTTTCTTTCTATTTCTTCTAACAAATAATAAAATAACCCTATTATTCTATTAACTCCTTATTGGGCTTAAAACCAACACACCCCCTTATTACTTCTATTCCTTCAAAATAAGCCCACATCAAAAATAATATTATATTTCTAATATTATTTCACCACATAATATTATATCTATAATATTATTTCTCCACTTAATAAAATAAATCTAATTTAATTATAACACCACTTCACAAATATTCCAAAAATAATTTAATTAAATAATTAATTAAATTACGGGCGTTACAGGTTTCCTGTGGCACATGGGCAGTTTTAAGAAATTTCACCAAGGCCTTCACATGAGGTTCGGAGCACTACAGTAAAGTTAGCATATAAATCTTTGAAGGGGTATGCCCTAGCTGTTCGAATACATTGTAGTCGCTCCTCTTTATAATTTTCAAATTTTATTCCATCTCCTTCTTGGAAGCCTCTGGAATAGATACTGATTGTGTCTTCATCCGGACAGGTTCAACCAAAATGCCTTTGCCCCGAGTCTCGATTGACTCAGCGATAGGGGTGTCAGCAGGGGTAACCACAGGAACTGTAGTATTAGTATCAGCATGAACAAAAGCATGAATGATCATAGGACCGGTAACAGTTTTCGGAGGAGCAATCTCAGGGGAGAACACTCTTCCACTTCTGGTTATTTTGCTGGTTCCCACAATGTTGCTGATGTCGGGGTCAGCCCTCTCAAAAACCGGGTCTTTCTTGACACAATGGTAGTAGACGTCACCCTCATAGTTCCAGGGAACAGTTTTGTCTGAGGAGTACGGGATTGGTCCTGGCATAGTAATTATCAGTTGAGTAACCTTCAGAACAGATGTAATCCTAACAGGTCTTTTGGTGGAGACCCTGGGAGGATTGGCGGAAATGGTTACTATTGAGACATCCTTGTAAGCAATGGTTGGAACGAGAGTCTTTTCAAACAAAATCTCTTTGTCATCCATCAGGAGTTGGACACCTGCCTTCAATAAATGACAACCAGTTGGTAGAGATAAATAGAGCTGGCAGCCTTTGCCACAACCCGAAAATAAATCGGCCTTCAACAGGTTCCTTTTGACGGTTAGGAGAGGAGTAACAAGTTCATCAACAACAGCAACAAACACATCATCTTCAACAGCGTTAACACCATGATCGTGCTTGTGTATAGGAGCGGTGATAACATTTGGGATCTCAGGAGCATCAAATTCAACTTACTCTACCTCGAGAAGGTCTTGAACCTTGTTTTTCAAAGCCCAACAGTCGTTTGTATCATGACCTGGACTTTCTGAATGGTAAGCACAACGAGCATTTGGGTTATAACGGGGAGAGGTAGTGTTGGGATTCTTCGGACCTTCCCGCAAGGTCACCAGATTAGATTTCAACAAATGCGGCAAGACTTGAGACAACGTCATATTTATCCGGGTAAACTATCTTAACGGCCTTTCCATTCTAGGATGGTTGTTCCTTTGTTGAATAGGTGCAGGCTTAGAGATCATGACAGCCACTACCGCTGGACGGTGTTCAGTTCTGTCCTGATTCCTATGGTCATATGCAACACTGACCTCCTTCTTTCCAGTAAAGGGCTTCTTTATCGCGCTCGAGGATGCATCTCTTTGAATTTTGCCAATTTTTATACCCGCTTCTACCCGTTCACCGGTCATGATTAATTCGGTAAATCCAGCCGAGGAGCTTCCGATCAAGTGTTTGAATAATGGACCAGATAGCGTGCCTAAGAACATATCCACCAATTCTCTGTCAGATAGAGGGGGTTGGACCCTTCCCGAGAGATCCCGCTATTTTTGAGCATAGGTTTTGAAACATTCACCTGTACCCATAGACATGCCTAGCAACTGTGTCCGTGTTGGAGCTAAGTCAGCATTATACTAGTATTGCTTGTAAAAAGAGGCTGCCAAATCTTCCCAATTGCGGATGTTGGTCCCTTCCAAATGATAGAACCAATCCAACTACGTTCTTGACAAGCTTTCTTGGAAGAAATGCACCCATAGATTCCTATTCGCAGTATGGGGTTGAATTTTCCTGACGTATGATCTCAAATGCAACTTTGGACAAGAGACACTGTCATATTTAGCAAAAGTGGGGACCTTGAATTTCTGTAGTATGACAACCCTTGAGACAAGTCCTAGCTCCTCAAAATCCAACCCGGGTACTTTTTGGATCTCCATAGCATTGAGGCAATCTTCCAACTGTTTGTATTTTTCGTCAGCTAGAGGATACTGCTCTTCAGAGTAGTCAGCCTCTTCTTCCTCTTCAAATTCTGGAGGGTCAGTAACTTCCTTGTTTTTCCCTTCTTGATTATCCCTTTCACCTGACGATGTTGCGAAGTCTAGAATCCATCTGGCTGGTCCTTTGAACCTTCTTCCCAGATTCAAAACACTGGTTGATTTCTTCGCTTTCTTCTTCTTTTCTTTGATCAGCAGGGTTTTCAACTCATCTTGTCCTTTTTCCAGAGTCAAGAACATTTGTTGAAACTAGGCGTTCTGCGCCTAGAGATCTTTTATTGTCTGTTCAATATCCATCTCACTGAAAAAAACAGTAGAAAGATAAGGAGACCTGTTGTAAGAAACTTGTTTGTGTTATGATGAATGAAGATGCATATGCAAATCATTTCAAGGAAATTAGAGATTTAAATTTTCTTTAGACAAAAAGGAACACACGTTATATTAATAAATCAAAGTTTGAGTATATCATGCCTCTTTGGGCTTACAAAGAAATAAAATACAAAACTCTAAGAAAAAAAAGGTTAAACGCATCCTCTTCTGTGTGATGTAGGCGTTCAGACTCCTCTCTCCATGAAGCTGCTTGGTGAGTTCCAGAACTTTCTTCTTGCTGGTGTAGAATTGGGCCTCGAAAGTGTCTCGCTCACCCTTAAGTTGTATCCAATACCTTTGCAAGTCTTCGAGAGAGGTGGGAATCTTAGGATGAAGGATAATGTATGGGACATCTCCTTCTATAACAGGTTCTATGATAACTGGGAGAACGGAGGGATAACGCATTGCGAGATTCTGAGCGCGAGCCTGTACCCACCTAAGGTAAGGCTCAAGGGGAATGGAATTCTTGTGCCCCAATGTCCTATTGTCCACCTTGTTTACCATCCTCCATGCTCTTATGAACCTCTGATGGTAGTCTTAATTATCACTTTCATAGTCGAACATTACACCTTGGATGAGCGCATCATGTGGACCATCCCTTCATGCGTACCCAAACTGTCGCAGAGCTAAGCAAGGGTTATAAGTGATGCCTCCCCTAATTCCAAGAAAAGGAACATTAGTAAATTCCCCACAATGATCGATGATAGTAATTGTTGTACCCCAAAATTTTCCCTCTCATTTCATCCACATTTCTCATTACAAGACTCTTGGAACTCAAGATCAAGCTAGGGTTTGCTCTGCTCAAGACACCTCCTTGCATTGTTGACCTAATTTAGGGTTTGAGTTTGCACAGGGATATTTGGACCTACAAAGACCAAAGTGACTTTCATACTCCATGTTGGACCCACAAGTTTGTCCAAACCAAGTTTCAAGCCTTGATTCAAATTTTTGCCCAGTCAATTGGACAGTTGACCTAGAAATCAACTGTATTGGGGAAAAAGTCAACTGTGGCCAATTGATAGTCAAACCTCATGAAATTTGACCCACATAAACATTATGAACTCATATGAACCATTTGATCAAGTTTGGATCACAATTCCACAAGAAATTTGATCAAATCACCAAAAGGGCAAAATGGTCAATTTTAGGGTTTTGACTGCACAAAGGCAATTTTTGACTGTTTGACCTGGCCAATGGCAAATCAAGCTCACACATGGAATCAAGGACTCAATGACATTGTCTTGACCCATTCAACAAGTTCAAAAGATCTCAAATGCATAGGATTGACAGATGAATTTTTCAGTCAACTGATCAAAATTTGACTGTACACTGAAAAGTCAAACTTTGACTTTTTGGTCAAAATCAAGTGCCAAGAGTTATTTTTCATCAAGACATGTCAAATTATGAAAATTGTTCATCAAGAAACCCAAAAATGCAAATTAGGGTTTAAAATGGAAAATTTTCATAACTTAGAAATTTTCTAAGTTATGAAATTTTCTTATTTTTTCCTAACTTTCTCCCATTTTTTCACCAAGATGAAAATGGATTCAAACAAAACTTGAAACATGAAAGTTGTAGTCCATCACTAAATATATAACTTTGATTCACAAAGTTTTCTCAAAATAAGCTTGTATCTCAAGTTATGATTTTTGGAACAAGGGTACCTAAAACTTTTAACTTAGAGAAATTTTGCCCTAATTTAGGCAGGATTTTGACCCATCTTCTTGGCCATTTTTCACCTAGTTCCACTTGTATTTTCAAGTTTAATTTCAAAGATGGATTATAGTACATGTTCCAAGCTTTCCAAATTGTCCAAGAACTCCTCAAACACCCTTGTGGTTAGAGAGAATAGAATGCTTGAAGTTGGCAAAAACTCACTTTTGTCCATGGCCAATACATGTTCATACCAATTTGCAAATCTGATCTAGATAGCTTGGTTCACAATTACAGGCCTCAAAACCAGTTTGTACTCCATAATTTAATGCATATCCATTGATTTAAGGTATTGTCTTGGTCATTAGGGCATTGTACACAAGATTAAGCCCTAAATGGTAAAAGGTATATTGCCATTTTTGCAAAAGGTTACTTTATGTCAAAACACTAAGCATTTAGACTTGAACAAAATCTGATACTGCAAACCAAATCCATGAATTAGAGGGGCTAAGTGTGTTGTGTGTAGGGTTATAGGAGGGCCTGTACAAAGCTATAACATCACTTCCACACTCTTGCTTCAAGAAGAAGAAAAGTTGCAAATCATACTCCATCTCTCACATCTGTTAAAACCAACTTACACAAACATTGTAGACAAGTTTGGTACCTCCCAACAAGCCAAAAACACGACCCCTTCATCACTCAAACCTCCTCATAGTCAAAATCTCCATTTTTCTGCAAAACAGAGTCAGTTCTGCATTTTGCAAGCCATCATCAAATTCTATCGTGTGTTTTGCCCAAAGATACTTCAAACACCTTCCAACCAACATATCCAAGCTATCCAGATCATCCATTGCTAGCTGTAACACCTTTAACACACATTGCCTTTTTTGTTTCAAAGCTTTGCAGGTTGAGTTCTGTGGCATGATTCAAGTTGTTTCAAAACAAACCAAGCATTGGAAAAGCTTCCTTGGACCTCAGGCAAGCTCAAAAGAAGCTCAAACACCCTTGAAAGTTGCTGCATTGGCCAACTCGAAGTCAACTGAAACAGGTATTTCATGGACTTCTATCTCTCTATTTAGGAATAGTTAGGCTTAGGTTTGTGAATGAAATATGTTGTACTCATAGCCCTGAAGCCATACATATGCTTAGTTTTCATTTACATTAATCGTGCTAAGAGAATTTCACTCATGAACTTTCTGAAAAAACTAGGTTAAGAATTAGGGCCAAAGAAATTCTCTCTGGTCTTTGAGAGTTAGCTTAAGTTTTTTATATGGTTGAATTTGTTGTTTGATGCTCTACAAGTTTCATGTTATGAGTTTTGTCAAAAAATCAAAGAATCAGGAGATAGCCATTGATGTAAAGAACACGTGTTTTGTGAACAAGAGGAAGAAGATGAAGTCTGACTGGGCCGGGCCTGGTTGTTCTTTGCTTTTGACACCTCACTTTTCTGTTTACACCCCCCTGGCCCATTTATTTGAATATTTGTCATTTTGATATTTTTATTTTTTATTCTGACTTTATTATTTTTTGTCCAAATATAAAAAATGCTAAAAAATTATTTTCTATATTTTTCATATTTTATTTGATATTTTTTTTCTATTGTATAAGCATGTAAATAATCTATTTTCTTTTTATTAAGACTAAAAAATAATATAAAAAATATACTTATCTTCATTTATTATATTTATTTACACTTGAAAGTATTTTCTTTAATATACACATTTTTTTGTAAATAATTAATTTCTATTTTTATATATTTAATATATTTAATATATATATATATATATATATATATATATATATATATATATATATATATATATATATATATATATATATATATATATATATATATATATATATATATATATATATATATATATATATATATATATATATATATATATATATATATATATATATATATATATATATATATATATATACACTTTATTTTATTAAATAATTAGGACAAAAATACAAAAATATTATATTTTTATTTTTATTGATATTTTGCACTTGAAATATCATTTTTACAATATACTTTTATTTTTTGTATAAATTAATATATTATTGTAAATAATTAATAAATAATACTATTTATTTAAGAATTAGGGTTTTGCCCTAAATAACAAAAATAATTAAAATTGACCTTTTTATTTATTTACATTTCATATTAAAAAATATATACTTTTTACATACATAAAAACTTTTTGCATAATACATTTTATTTGCCATTTATTTAATTGTATTTATTTAAATATTGCCTATACATTCGATGTGGTTGTAATAATTTAAAATTTAATTTCTTGTCAAATACCCCCAATTCAAATTTGTACCCCCCTTCCTATATCATGTTGTAATAGTGTAACATTTAAATTCTCGCACATTTAAAAGCTTCCAATTATGCCATGCTTAGACTTAGGGTTTGTATGCAAATTAAAATCAACAACTAGCTTGACCTAATAAAAGACAAATATGCATGAAAAACAAACACAATGCACACTTGCACCCCTAGGGTTTCAATCCACTTGTTGCCTTCAAAAATGGGCCATGGTTGCATGTCAAGTACTTTGGCAAAACAAAAACAAACAAAAAGATCTTAGTCCCTCGATGACGCTATCTGGGTTGCCTAAACAAAATGATCAAGTCCCTCAAGGAAATTGCCAAAAATACTTGACACTATTTCTATCATGGTCTATACGATGACCCGCGCCTGTCCCGTTTAACATCCTAACACAAGGTTGTTCACCAAATACAATGGTGAAACAACACTATTAAAAGGGTTAAAAAACATAAGAAAGGTCTTTGAGTAAAATAGGGTAGATATATCTTAGTTACTTGATCAAAAGCTTGCAAAAACATCTTTGCTATCTTCAAAACACACTTCACCACACAAATTTCAAAACCCTACTTTCAAACATTGGAAACTTTTAAAAGACAAAAACACCTTTGTATACATTCAAACAAGAATCATTACAAAGGTAGCCACAACGATGACCTCTTTTCAAAACATCTTTCAAAACCACACACAAAGCACCATTTCAAACAATTGAAGAGCACTATTTCAAACAATTGAAAATCAAAGCAAGTGATCTAAGCAAGTAACTAAGAGCCCATGGATAACCATGGATAGAACGGGTGCTAATACCTTCCCTTTCTATAATCTACTCCCCGGACCCAAGAAAACATATTAAAGGTCTTTCCTGTGCTTTTTGACCTTTCCTTAGGATAAAATAAAAAGTCGGTGGTGACTCTTGCTAAACCGAAACATTTGCAAACACAAACGCAAAATCCCAAGTCAATTCTCGCACCGTATCACAGAACTGGCGACTCTGCTGGGGACTATTCTAAAAGTGGAGTAACCTTAGGGCTTAGATCAACCTTTGCATTATTATTGTTTTCCTTGCTTGCTTTACATTTTGGTTCTCTTGTTTGGGCTTGAAATCCTCTACCCGGATTTGGGAAACATTCATAGGTAAATAGCAATACATTGTGGAAACTATGCGGGGTATACCGACATGGTTGAAACAATAGATATATTAGTGTGACATATTTGTAAGTACCGGTAGCCTTTGATTCAATCAAAGAGAATACGGGGCCGCTGAGTGATGTCATAAAGCACTAATGAACTCTTGGAACCTTACTTGACCATCTTGGCCTTTTATTAGGGGTAGTGAGATGACCGGCTTTGGTGCAGTCCGAAGTTGGTAGATACTCGATACTACACTCATTGAGGGTTATTTTCTTGGAATATTTTGGTCGCTAGTTAAGTGGCTAAACCAAAACAATGAACATAGAAAACAATCCAATGATATTGAGCTCCTTAGAACCCGGTTACTATTTATAGGACATGTTTTAAGCTAACTAAACTCAAGAGGGTACTTACCTATGAAACCTCATGCAATCCTGAAACTAGGGTTTTGTGTGACTTGCTTGTACATGTGCTTGTTCATACATCATGAATATCATAAAGCATCATTTGCATCCACTAACCATTTCAAGGGTTTGGATCTTCATCTTTGTTCTTGTTTTGTAGGTCATGGAATCTCTTCGTAGGAAAACAATACAAGTCAACCTTGTGAGAATCCCTCCTCAACTCAAAGAGCTTACATCCAGGATTCCTGAGAATTCTCTTTTCAGTGAAAGACATGGTAGACTTCTCAACTTGGTCAACACCGACATTGAAGAAGACATGGTGAAAGTTCTCTTCCAGTTCTTTGACCCCCTACACCACTGTTTCACATTCCCTGATTATCAATTGGTGCCTACTTTGGAGGAATTTTCTCAACTCCTGAGAATTCCTATTCTTAATCAACTACCCTACAACGGTACGGAAAAAGAACCAAAGCCTGAAGATGTTGCTCAAGCATTACACTTGCAACCATCTGACATCAAGGGGCATTGGGAAACCAGAAGTGGTGTCAAGGGCTTCTTGGAAAAATTTCTGTTTGAGAAGGTACAAGACTGTTGGAATTCTCTTGATCTACAAGCCTTTGAAGAGATTGTGGCACTCCTTATCTATGGGTTGGTCTTGTTTCCAAACCCTGATCAACTTATATATGTGAATGCTGTCAATATTTTCATATCCAGGAATCCTATACCTACATTGCTCGGGGACATCCTACACTCATTTTACACACGAAGAATGAGGAAAAGAGGTGTTTTAATATGGTGTACTCCTCTCCTAGCAAGGTGGTTTATCTCTCACCTTCCACAATCAGTTTTGAAGAATGAGCGGGGTTTAAGGTGGTCACAACGGTTAATGACCCTCACACATTCTGATGTACATTGGTGTTCTCGGTCCAGAGAAAATGTCATCATCATTGATCGTTGTGGGGAATTCCCTAATGTCCCACTACTTGGCATTAGGGGAGGCATCACCTACAACCCCTGTCTAGCTTTGAGACAATTTGGATATGCTCGGAGGGATGGCCCTCATGACATGCTGATTCCGGACCTAGTTTTTGAATTCGACAACGATGCGCAAGGACTTCGACAAAGGTTCATCAGAACTTGGAGGATGCCTAACAAGGTGGATAGTAAGACACTGAGGCATAAGAATTCCATCCCCCTTGAGCCTTATCTCAAGTGGGTACGAACCCGCTCCCAGAATATTATGATGCCATACCCTCACATTCTCCCCTTGATCAAAGAGCCTGTTATGGAAGGAGAGGTTCCATACACCATCCTACATCCTGACATGCCAACATCATGGGAAGAAATGCAAAAGAGTTGGATCCAACTCAAGGAAGAACGGGATACTTTTGAAGCCAGCTTCTATGCCAGCGAGAAGAAGGTTTTTGAGCTTACCCGCCGACTTCACGAGGAGGAGACTCTCAACACCTACATCGCACCAAAGAGGATGCGCAATGTCTTTTTACATTAAGAATTTTGTAATATTTCGCCCATGGGGCACTTATGTACTAACAAATTTCTTCTTAATATGACGTGCGTTCTTTTTGTTTGCAACAAAATTGAATTTTTGAACCCTTGAGTGCATTACATGAATAACATACCATTCATCATATGCATAAACAGGTCTTCACGCCAGGTTTCCTTATCTTTCTGTTGTTTATTTCAGCAAGATGGATTTGGAGCAAACGGTAAAGGATCTACAGGCACAAAATTCACAGTTCCAGCAACTCCTCATGACCTTGGCAAAGGGTCAAGAGGACCTCAAAGTTTTGTTGGAGAAGAATAAAGAGAAAAAGAAAAAGAGACCTGGAGTAGCCACTTTGGGAAGAAGATTTGAGCATCAGGCCAGGAGAGTTCTCGAGTTCCCCTCAACGTCTGACGAAGGGGTCGGTAAAGGGAAAGGGACTGCTGTGCCTTCTGAATCCGAGGTTGAAGAGGAAAAGGAGGAAGAAGACGAAGACTACTCCGAACAACAGTATCCACCAGCGGATGATAAATATAAGAACCTTGAAGATAGATTGGCAGCTATGGAGTTGCAGAGGGTGCCCGTATTGTATTTTGAAGAACTAGGGCTGGTAGCTGGGGTTGTTATCCCTCCCAAGTTCAAGGTGCAACCATTTGCCAAGTATGACGGTCTGTCATGCCCAAAGATGCACCTAAGGTCGTATGTCAGAAAAATACAACCCCACTCATCCGATAAAGACCTCTGGGTAAACTTTTTCCAAGACAGCTTGTCTGGCACGCAGTTAGACTGGTTTTATCAACTCAAGAGATTAGAGGTTCACAATTGGGAAGACTTGGAAGCTGCTTTTTATCGTCAGTATCAATACAATGCTGACTTGGCGCCCACTCGTACTCAGTTACAAAGTATGGGGATGGCTTCCAATGAAGGGTTTAAAGAGTACGTGCAGAAGTGGCGTGATCTGGCAGGAAGGGTGCAGCCACCGCTATCAGATAGGGAGTTAGTTGACATGTTTCTGGGGACCCTGTCTGGCCCTTTCTTCAATCATCTGATCGGAAGTTCTTCCGCGGGATTTACTGAACTGATTTTGACCGGCGAAAGGGTTGAGGCCGGTATTAAGTGTGGAAAGATTCAAAAGGATGCTTCTGCATCCACGGCTGTTAAGAAACCCTTCCCAGCCAAGAAGGAAGCATCTGTTGTGTATTCTCAAAAGGGACATGGAAGAACTGAGCGCCTGTCGACTGTAGGGGCTGTGATGATTCAAAACTCGTCAAATGATCAACCTCATAGCAATCATTCGAGACCTAATCAACAACAGGTGGAAAGGCCACAATGGCAGTTCACCCGTATCATAATGACGCCCGCTCAGGTACTTCCTTATTTGTTGAAACTGAATCTGACCAGTTTGAAGGAAGTGCCAAAGAACCCTAACACCTCCTCTCCATACTACCACTCCAATGCCAAGTGTGCTTACCATTCCGATAGTGCTGGGCACAATACCAATAATTGTTGGGCGCTTAAGAACAAAATGCAGGACTTGATTGATGCCAAAGAAGCAGAATTTGAGGCGCCTGAGAAGCCCAATGTAATATATTCTCCGATGCCCAAGCACAGTAATAATGTTCATGCTGTTATGGAGGACACTCATGTTACTGATGTTGTTGACCTGTTGACGCCGTTACTTGTGATTAAGGAAAATTTATTGAGAGCCGGGATCTTTCCTGGTTGTGGTAAAGACTGTTATTTTTGTTTGAACATACGAGGTGATTGCCCAATGTTGAAGTCAGGTGTCCAACGCCTGATGGATACCCAAAAGATACTTTTCCAGAAAACCCCTGTTGATACCTTCAATCTTGTTACTCCTGATACTTTTGTTACTTCAACCAACGATATTGCAATTATAACCATTTCCGACAATCCTCCTAAGGCTTGCAAAAGGCCTGTCAGGATTACACCCAACTCTGAATGTGTACCATTAAAGATCACCATGTCGGGACCTGTCCCGTACCAATCCAGCAAAACGATACCATGGAACTATGGGGGAGAAATCTTCTACCATGGTATCAAACAAATCGAAACAATCCAAGATATTTCTGAAGTAGAAAACCCTGATGTAGGGAACATTACAGATACAAGCAAGATAACCCGCAGTGGCCAGATCTTTTCTCCAGAGATTGCTCCCCCTCGAGCAGTTTTCGGACCCTTGAAAGCTTATGCACCTGTTGGACCACCTGTGCAAGGCCCAGTGATTGAAGAACTGGATACTCCTGTAGTAAGACCATCCGCTGAAACTACCGACAAGGGTAAGGGGATACTGGAAGTGCCTGTCAGGATGAAGGCTCATGATGTGGTTATCCCCGAAACCACTCAAAAAGAAATGGATGAAATCTTGAAAATAATCAGAAAAAGTGACTACGACGTTGTGGAACAATTAGGGCAGACCCCTTCTAAAATTTCAATGTTGGCTCTTCTGCTCTGTTCTGAGGCCCACGCTAAGGCCCTGATCAAATTCTTGAAGGCGGCACATGTTCCCCAAGAGACTTCGGCTGACCAGTTTCAGGAATGTGTGGCCAGTCTTACTGCTGATAATGGCCTTGGCTTTTCCGATGCTGACTTAACTCCCAAAGGAAGGAAACACAACGACGCGTTACATGTTTCAGTTGAATGTCGGGGAACCACTGTCGCCCATGTCTTAGTTGACACTAGTTCTTCCTTGAACGTGCTGCCAAAGAAAGCCTTAGACCGTTTGGATTGTGAAGGGCTGACTCTCAAGCCTAATAACATCATTGTTAGGGCTTTTGATGGTTCCAAAAGAATGGTTCATGGAGAGGTTGATATTCCGATCAAAGTAGGCACGGAAGTTTTCAACTCCACCTTCTACGTGATGGACATCCGTCCGTCATATTCATGTTTGCTAGGAAGACCGTGGATCCATTATGCCGGGGCAGTTACCTCCTCTTTGCACCAGATGCTAAAATATCCTGTTAAGGGTAAGATTATAACGGTGCACGGCGAGGAATAATACATGATAAGTCATCTTAATTCCTTTCGATATGTGGAGCTGGATGGCGAGTTCATCGAAACGCCTTTCCAGCATTTCGAGGAAGTGTCTCCTGAGGTAGAAGTTGCAAAGACAATGGTTGAGGTGCCTATCATTCCCAAGCATGTATCTATGATGGCATCTCTCAAGTACGCAGAGGCGGTGATCAAAGAAGGGAAGAGTACAGCATGGGGGAAATTGCCTGATTTTCCCCATAAGACGAACAAATTTGGACTAGGGTTTACAGCTGCAGGGCAGAAGGCTATGCGTTGTTCCAAGACTGGAGGGCCACCCATAAGGATCACTCATCACGGAATCAATGTTGTAGAAGATGAAGATGAAGAGAGCCACTTTGAAGATTGGATCTTTCCGACTGTCGAAGGGGGTTTGAGCAACTGGGAAGCAAAGGATTTTGTTCCCATCACCTTTATCCACCAGTAATTTTATATTTGAACAATTTCCCATTTTTATGGTCTGTAATAACTAAAACAATTCGCACACTATTTTCACCCCATGCCTTGCCCGGGGCATGTAGGTCCATTTGTAAGGGCTTGATTTTCTTCATAATCATATGCCATGTTTTAATGAATCATTGGACGTTTTTCATCTATAAACTGTTAATTTTCTTTCCTTTTGCATTTTTGTTTGTTTAAGGATGGCTATCCCTTACACACACCCACACTCACAAACGCAGGTACCCATCCATTCCAGATTCCATGGGCAACTGTTCTGTTTCAGCCTTCGATAACTCTGAGGATTTGGTCAATCACGCCGAGTACGAAGTTAACGAAGATTGTGAAGTGCCGGGAGAGTTATCCAGACTTCTACAACAAGAAGAGAGGGTCATTCTGCCTCATGAAGAGTTGCTAGAAACCATCAACTTGGTGACAGAGGAAGACAGGAAGGAAGTAAAAGTGGGTGCCAACCTGGAACCAAGTGTCAAGGAGCGCTTAGTGCAGTTGTTGAACGAATATGTTGAAATCTTCGCCTGGTCTTATGAAGATGTGCCAGGGTTAGACACAGATATCATGGTTCATCGTCTCCCTACAAGAGAAGACTGTCCACCGATCAAGCAAAAGTTCCGTCGGATGAGGCCTGACATGTCTGAGAAAATCAAGGCTGAAGTAATGAAGCAATTCAACGCTGGCTTTCTGGATGTTACCTCCTATCCACAATGGGTTGCTAACATCGTGCCCGTGCCTAAAAAGGACGACAAAGTTAGAATGTGTGTGGACTATCGGGATTTAAACAGGGCTAGCCCTAAAGACGATTTTCCACTACCGCATATCGACATTTTGGTTGACAACACAGCTCAACACAAAGTTTTTTCCTTCATGGACGGATTCTCGGGATATAACCAGATCAAAATGGCCCCCGAAGACATGGAGAAAACTACCTTTGTCACGCAATGGGGTACCTTCTGCTACAAAGTGATGTCGTTCGGACTGAAGAACGCATGGGCAACCTATCAACGCGCCATGGTAGCTTTATTTCATGATATGATACATCATGAGATTGAAGTTTACGTAGACGACATGATAGCTCGATCACATACAGAAGAAGAACACCTTGATCATTTGCAAAAGCTGTTTGCCAGGTTGAAGGAGTATAAACTCAGACTGAACCCAAGCAAGTGAACTTTTGGAGTTAGGTCTGGAAAACTTTTAGGATTTATTGTCAACAACAAAGGCATTAAGGTTGATCCAGATAAAGTGAAGGCTATACAAGAAATGCCTGCCCCCCGTACTGAAAAGGAGGTTAAAGGATTCTTGGGACGCTTGAACTATATTGCGAGGTTCATCTCTCACCTGACATCTACCTGTGAGCCAATTTTCAAACTGTTAAAGAAAGATCAGGTGGTTGAATGGAATAATGATTGTCAAGTTTCTTTTGACAAGATCAAGGAGTACTTACTAGAACCTTCTATTCTGATGCCACCCGTTGAGGGAAGGCCGCTGATCATGTATCTAACTGTTTTGGATAACTCAATGGGGTGCGTGCTGGGCCAACATGACGAGTCTGGCCGAAAAGAGCATGCCATTTATTACCTTAGCAAAAAGTTTACCGACTGCGAGACTCGCTACTCACTGCTCGAGAAAACTTGTTGCGCTTTGGTATGGGCTGCTCGCCGGATAAGGCAGTATATGTTGACTCACACCACTTTGTTGATTTCTAAAATGGATCCGATCAAGTATATCTTCGAGAAGCCTGATTTATCTGGAAGAATCGCTAGATGGAAAATGATCCTGACAGAGTATGATATCAAGTATACTACCCAAAAAGCTATAAAGGGGAGCATACTAGCTAACCATCTAGCTCATCAAGTCGTCGAAGATTACCAGTCTATGAGATTCGACTTCCCTGACGAGGACATCATGACTTTGGACAACATCGAAGGTCACAGACCGTATGACGGACCTGAACAAGGATCCCGATGGACCCTGTACTTTGATGGTGCTTCAAGTGCACTTGGCAACGACATCGGTGCGGTACTCATTTCTCCGGAAGGTTGCCATACACCCTTCACTACCCGACTTTGTTTTGGTTGTAGCAACAACATGGCCGAATATGAAGCTTGCATCTTTGGTCTCAAGGCTGCTATAGACTTGGGAATCAAATCTTTGGTCGTATTTGGGGACTCAGCTTTGGTTATCAGTCAAGTCAAAGGAGAGTGGGACACTAAACATCCTAATCTTATCCCATACAAAGAACATGTCCTGACGTTGTTGCCTCATTTCGAGCAGATTACTTTCGAGCACTTCCCACGAGAAGAAAATCAGCTAGCAGATGCCCTGGCTACAATGTCTTCCATGTTTAAACTCGACTGGGATAACGAGGCTCCCCAAATTACCATCGAGCCAATGGAAGAACCCGCGCACTGTCATGAGATTAATACCGAAGAAGTAGTGGAACAACCCTGGTTTCATGAAATCAAAAGGTATCTTCAGACTAGAGAATATCCTGAAGGAGCTTCCGTCAATGACAAAAAGTTCTTAAGGAGATTTTCTGCCAAGTTCTTCCTAAGCAATGGCATCCTTTATAAGCTCAGCCATGATTGTGTTCTCCTTCGTTGTATGGACAAAGCTGAAGCAGAGTTGATCATGACTGGGATACACAGTGGCACATTTGGCACCCACTTGAGCGGACATACGATGGCTAAGAAGATTCTAAGGGAAGGCTACTACTGGTCTACCATGGAAGTTGATTGTCATCAATATTCCCGTACCTGCCACAAGTGCCAAGTCTACGCTGACAAGGTACATATCCCTCCTGTTCCTCTCAACGTTCTGACAGCTCCTTGGCCATTTGCAATGTGGGGCATTGACATGATTGGAGAGATTAAGCCCACGGCATCCAATGGACATCGCTTCATCCTGGTGGCTATTGATTACTTCACCAAATGGGTCGAGGCAGCTTCCTTTGCCTCCGTTACAAAGAATGTGGTTGCCCGCTTCATCAAGCAAAATCTCATATACCGGTACGGTGTCCCCGATAGGATCATCACAGACAACGGTACGAATTCGAACAATACTATGATCACCGCTCTATGCGAACAGTTCAAGATTTATCATCACAATTCATCTCCCTACCGGCCAAAGATGAACGGTGTTGTTGAAGTCGCGAACAAAAATATTAAGAAGATCATTCAAAAGATGACAGTCACCTACAAGGACTGGCATGAGATATTGCCGTTTGCTCTACATGGATACCGTACCACGACACGTACTTCAACAGGGGCAACCCCATTTTCTTTAGTATATGGCATGGAAGTTGTGCTACCCATGGAAGTTCAGATTCCTTCCTTAAGGATTATGAAGGACGCTGGTTTGAGTGAAGACGATTGGATTCAGACCTGGCTTGATCAACTTAACTTGATCGACGAGAAACGACTTACTGTTGTTTGTCATGGTCAAACGTATCAAAAATGGATGATCAAGGCTTTCAACAAGAAAGTTAGACGTCAAGTATATCAAGTCGGAGATCTTGTAATCAAGCGGATCATCTTACCGCAAAGTGATCCCAGGGGCAAGTGGACTCCTACTTACGAAGGACCATTTGTAATCAAAAGCATCTTTTCTGGTGGGGCAATGATTCTGACCACCATGGACGGTGATGACTTTCCGCACCCTGCGAACGCAGACATAGTCAAAAGATACTACGCATAAAACGACCCGACAAGTTGAAAACCCAAAAGGGCGACTTGGGCAAAAAATGGGCATCCCGGTGAATCGAAAACCCAAAAGGGCTGTTCAGGCAAAAATTAGGGATAAAACAAAAAAAAATCTGTACACCCGGCAAGTTGAAAACCCGAAAGGGCGACTTGGGCAAAAAAGGGTTTCCCAGTAGATCGAAAACCCGAAAGGGCGGTCCAGGCAAAAGTTAGGGAATTAAAGCGTATGACTATGTCTCGTCGAATCACTTTAAGAACAATCTCTTTGCCAACAAGCTCCAAGCTTCTGATCAATCCAGTCATCGGTGGATGAAGCAGCGAATGGACAAAATATTCAGAGTTGTGAAGGCTATAGCAGAATGGGAATCCCATGGAATTGTTACACATAGCCATCTTTCTTTTGTATAAAATTTTTCAATTTTTACGACAACATTCTCTTACTAGGATGTCTGTCTCCTTTGTACAAAAATACTCACAAAAGTTAATACAAAAATACTTCAAAGTTCAGAAACTTGCTTGCCTTTATTTTCTTTTTTTCACTTATGTTTTATTTGAAAACGTCCAATGTTTTGTTAAATAGGCATATGCATTTAAATATAATCACTGCTTACAAATAAAACAAATTGAAAAAGGATAGTTACTGATAGGTTGAAGGAGTAGGAAGAAATCTTTATGCCATTCCAGAAGAAATCCCCTATGATACATCATTCAGATCCTCAATAAGGCAAAATTTGGAGTATATTTCCCCATCGAAGTTAAGCTTCAAGATCCGCAGCAGAGCCAGTACAGTCTAAAAGCTTGATTCCCCAGCTGAGTTAAGCTTCAAAATTCCCATCAGAGTTAAAGCTTCAAGATCCTCAGTGAAACCCGAAAACCCTGAAATAAATATCCCCAACGGAATTAGAATACTCTAAACCTTCTTCCCCAGCAGGAACCATTCAGTTTTCCCCAATTTCCTTAGCAGGATATCTTAAAAGTCTGAGAATCAATCAGATAACAGTTAACTCTTATCCTCAACTAGGAATCCCCAGTAGATTGGCATATAATCCAAACTCCTGATTTCCCAAGCAGAGTAAGCATTCTCCCCACAGAGTTATTTCCCAGCAGATTGAAGATTCTCAGTATCATTTCTCCAGCAGAAGTCTCCCAGGTTTTAACTCCCCAATAGAGATTTTCAGAGTTTTCCTTATTCCCCAAGCAGTCAGCAGTCAGCAAGGAGTTCTCATCTTCAAAGATTTTTGGAATCCCCAGCTTTGGTCAAGGATTTACTTTCCCTTGATCTGTATCTTCAATTTTTGGAAACTTCAAAAGTTCTTTAGTTAAGCCCCGATCAATGAATCTACAAAACCCTTCAAATTGTATTTGATTCAATCCTGGTAGTGTAGACATTCCTTCATTCCCAACCCCAAGCATTTTTGATTACCCCTTTTTTATTTTATAGAAAATATCCCATGATTTGCTGTCATTCTTCATCGAATCACATGAATATATTTAGCAATAATGGAATTTATGTTCTTTTTACTTTACTGAATCACATGAAATTTTACCTCACTACGTCTATGAAATACGCATTATGAAAAGAGGAATTTTGCTACTCAAATTAGAATTTGCAACAAAACAAACAAATAAACTTTTAGTAGAGTATGATATTACATATTCCAATTCGATTGATACCCCAAAAATCAATTCAGGATTTGATTGGCTCCATGAGAGAAAGATTTTAAAAAGAAAATAATCAGAAAAAATATACAATTTTTTTGAGCCCTTTACCATTTCAAGTGTTCAAAACAGCAATCAAGGATTTCATTATCTCCAGTTATCAAGGATTTATTTTCCTCAGCAAGACAGTTACTCAGCTTACATGCGCAACCGTTACATTCATATATCATAAACGTTGATGAAACACAATTCATTGCATCATACATATCATGCAACATAACTTTGTGTTTCAGCTAACATTTTACCCTTTTCAGGATAAGATTAAAAGGCTTTTGTTAACGATTATTCAAATACAGTACGGATACACCCCAGACACGGCAGTCATTCTATTACTCATTCAGAACTTCAAGTCAAAATACAGTACAGATACACCCCAGACACGGCGATCATTCTACTACTCATTCAGACTTCAGCAATCCGATACAGGCTAGATACGCTCCAGACACGGCGGCCATTCTATCTCTCATTTAGATTCAACTATCAACCTCAAAGTTCAGATACGCTCTAGACACGGATGCCATTCTGGCCCTTACACCAGAAGTTTGATTCTCCCTAGTGCAGTCGCCACGGAAGTCATTCTGTCACTTATTCAGATCCCAGTTACAGTCTCGGATACACCCCAGACACGGCGGTCATTCTACTACTCGTACAGATCTCAACTTCAGATACAGTCCAGATACGCTTCAGACACGGTTGCCATTCTGTCACTCATTCATAGTTTATCTCCAGCACACAGTTGCTCCATAAGCAGATGCTTCTCTATTACCTAAATACAATACAGATACACTCCAGACATGGCAGTTATTCTGATATTTATTCAAAATTCAAATACAATTACATCTCAGATATGCGCCAGACACGGACGCCATTCTTTTGCTCATACAAACTCAGTCTCCAAATGCAGTTCAATGGAATTCCAGACACGGATACCGTTTTGATGCTCTTTCTTCTAACCTACAGCATTTCAATTCAACAAATATTCTTGGATGGCATCTTTAAGCCCATCTCCAGCAAGATTCTACCATCTCCAAATGGCATCTTTAAGCCCATTCCTGCGTCCATGTTTTGACGAGTGCAAATTTACGGGCACTCTAGTGTCCAATCCTCTTTTACCTTCGAGTCGCGAAAGGCAAACCTGCCAATCTAACTCTTCAGGTTCAAGAAGATTGAACAGGGGCAACTGTTGTACCCCAAAATTTTCCCTCTCATTTCATCCACATTTCTCATCACAAGACTCTTGGAACTCAAGATCAAGCTAGGGTTTGCTCTGCTCAAGACACCTCCTTGCACTGTTGACCTAATTTAGGGTTTGAGTTTGCACAGGGATATTTTGACCTACAATTCCCAAAGTTACTTTCATACTCCATGTTGGACCCACAAGTTTTTCCATACCAAGTTTCAAGCCTTGATTCAAATTTTTGCCCACTCAATTGGACAGTTGACCTAGAAATCAGTTGTATTGGGGAAAAAGTCAATTGTGGCCAATTGATAGTCAAACCTCATGAAATTTGACCCACATCAACATTATGAACTCATATGAACCATTTGATCAAGTTTAGATCATAATTCCACAAGAAATTTGATCAAATCACCAAAAGGGCAAAATGGTCATTTTTAGGGTTTTGACTGCACAAAGGCAATTTTTGACTGTTTGACTTGGCAAATGGCAAATCAAGCTCACACATGGGCTCAAGGACTCAATGACATTGTATTGACCCATTCAACAAGTTCAAAAGATCTCAAATGCATAGGATTGACAGATGAATTTTTCAGTCAACTAATCAAAATTTAACTGTACACTGAAAAGTCAAACTTTGACTTTTTGGTCAAAATCAAGTGCCAAGAGTTATTTTTCATCAAGACATGTCAAATTATGAAACTTGTTCATCAATAAACCCAAAAATGCAAATTAGGGTTTAAAATGGAAAATTTTCATAACTTAGAAATTTTCTAAGTTATAAAATTTTCTTATTTTTTTCCTAACTTTGTCCCATTTTTAACCAAGATGCAAATGGATTCAAACAAAACTTGCAACATGAAAGTTGTAGTCCATAACAAAATATACAACTTTTATTCACAAAGTTTTCTCAAAAGAAGCTTGTATCTCAAGTTATGATTTTTGGAACAAGGGTACCTAAAACTTTTAACTTAGAGAAATTTTGCCCTAGTTTAGGCAGGATTTTGACCCATCTTCTTGGCCATTTTTCACATAGTTCCACTTGGAGTTTCAAGTTTCATTTCAAATATGGAATATAGTACATGTTCCAAGCTTTCCAAATTGTCCAAGAAATCCTCAAACACCCTTGTGGTTAGAGAGAATTGAATGCTTGAAGTTGGCAAAAACTCACTTTTGTCCATGGCCAATACATGTTCATACCAATTTGCAAATCTAATCTAGCTAGCCTGGTTCACAATTACAGGCTTCAAAACCAGTTTGTACTCCATAATTTAATGTATATCCATTGAGTTAAGGTATTGTCTGGGTCATTAGGGCATTGTACACAAGATTAAGCCCTAAATGGTAAAAGGTATATTGCCATTTTTGCAAAAGGTTACTTTATGTCAAAACACTAAGCATTGAGCCTTGAACAAAATCTGATACTGCAACCCAAATCCATGAATTAGAGGGGCCAAGAGTGTTGTGTGCAGGGTGATAGGAGGGCCTGTACAAAGCTATAACATCACTTCCACACTCTTGCTTCAAGAAGAAGAAAAGTTGCAAATCATACTCCATCTCTCACATCTGTTAAAACCAACTTACACAAACATTGTAGACAAGTTTGGTACCTCCCAATAAGCCAGAAACATGATCCCTTCATCACTCAAACCTCCTCATACTCAAAATCTCCATTTTTCCGCAAAACAGAGTCAGTTCTACATTTTGCAAGCCATCATCAAATTCTATCGTGCGTTTTGCCCAAAGATACTTCAAACACCTTCCAACCAACATATCTAAGCTATCCAGATCATCCATTGCTAGCTGTAACACCTTTAACACACATTGCCATTTTTGTTTCAAAGCTTTGCAGGTTGAGTTCTGTGGCACGATTCAAGCTGTTTCAAAACAAAACAAGCATTGGAAAAGCTTCCTTGGACCTCAGGCAAGCTCAAAAGAAGCTCAAACACCCTTGAAAGTTGTTGCATTGGCCAACTCGAAGTCAATTGAAACAGGTATTTCATGGACTTCTATCTCTCTATTTAGGAATATTTAGGCTTAGGTTTGTGAATGAAATATGTTGTACTCATAGCCCTGAAGCCATACATATGCATAGTTTTCATTTACATTAATCGTGCTATAAGAATTTCACTCATGAACTTTCTGAAAAAACTAGGTTAAGAATTAGGGCCAAAGAAATTCTCTCTGGTCTTTGAGAGTTAGCTTAAGTTTTTTATATGGTTGACTTTGTTGTTTGATGCTCTACAAGTTTCATGTTATGAGTTTTGTCAAAAAATCAAAGAATCAGGAGATAGCCATTGATGTACAGAACGCGTGTTTTGTGAACAAGAGGAAGAAGATGAAGTATGTATCTCAAGTTATGATTTTTGGAACAAGGGTACCTAAAACTTTTAACTTAGAGAAATTTTGCCCTAGTTTAGGCAGGATTTTGACCCATCTTCTTGGCCATTTTTCACATAGTTCCACTTGGAGTTTCAAGTTTCATTTCAAATATGGAATATAGTACATGTTCCAAGCTTTCCAAATTGTCCAAGAAATCCTCAAACACCCTTGTGGTTAGAGAGAATTGAATGCTTGAAGTTGGCAAAAACTCACTTTTGTCCATGGCCAATACATGTTCATACCAATTTGCAAATCTAATCTAGCTAGCCTGGTTCACAATTACAGGCTTCAAAACCAGTTTGTACTCCATAATTTAATGTATATCCATTGAGTTAAGGTATTGTCTGGGTCATTAGGGCATTGTACACAAGATTAAGCCCTAAATGGTAAAAGGTATATTGCCATTTTTGCAAAAGGTTACTTTATGTCAAAACACTAAGCATTGAGCCTTGAACAAAATCTGATACTGCAACCCAAATCCATGAATTAGAGGGGCCAAGAGTGTTGTGTGCAGGGTGATAGGAGGGCCTGTACAAAGCTATAACATCACTTCCACACTCTTGCTTCAAGAAGAAGAAAAGTTGCAAATCGTACTCCATCTCTCACATTTGTTAAAACCAACTTACACAAACATTGTAGACAAGTTTGGTACCTCCCAATAAGCCAGAAACATGATCCCTTCATCACTCAAACCTCCTCATACTCAAAATCTCCATTTTTCCACAAAACAGAGTCAGTTCTGCATTTTGCAAGCCATCATCAAATTCTATCGTGCGTTTTTCCCAAAGATACTTCAAACACCTTCCAACCAACATATCTAAGCTATCCAGATCATCCATTGCTAGCTGTAACACCTTTAACACACATTGCCATTTTTGTTTCAAAGCTTTGCAGGTTGAGTTCTGTGGCACGATTCAAGCTGTTTCAAAACAAAACAAGCATTGGAAAAGCTTCCTTGGACCTCAGGCAAGCTCAAAAGAAGCTCAAACACCCTTGAAAGTTGCTGCATTGGCCAACTCAAAGTCAATTGAAACAGGTATTTCATGGACTTCTATCTCTCTATTTAGGAATATTTAGGCTTAGGTTTGTGAATGAAATATGTTGTACTCATAGCCCTGAAGCCATACATATGCATAGTTTTCATTTACATTAATCGTGCTAAGAGAATTTCACTCATGAACTTTCTGAAAAAACTAGGTTAAGAATTAGGGCCAAAGAAATCCTCTCTGGTCTTTGAGAGTTAGCTTAAGTTTTTTATATGGTTGACTTTGTTGTTTGATGCTCTACAAGTTTTATGTTATGAGTTTTATCAAAAAATCAAAGCATCAGGAGATAGCCATTGATGTACAGAACGCGTGTTTTGTGAACAAGAGGAAGAAGATGAAGTCTGACTGGGCCTGGTTGATCTTTGCTTTTGACACCCTACTTTTCTGTTTACACCCCCCTGGCCCATTTATTTGAATATTTGTCATTTTGATATTTTTATTTTTTATTCTGACTTTATTATTTTTTGTCCAAATATAAAAAATGCTAAAAAATTATTTTCTATATTTTTCATATTTTATTTGATATTATTTTTATTTTACTAGTATAAGCATGTAAATAATCTACTTTCTTTTTATTAAGACTCAAAAATAAAATAAAAAATATACTTATCTTCATTTATTATATTTATTTACACTTGAAAGTATTTTCTTGAATATACACATTTTTTTGTAAATAATTAATTTCTATTTTTATATATTTAATATATATATATATATATATATATATATATATATATATATATATATATATATATATATATATATATATATATATATATATATATATATATATATATATATATATATATATATATATATATATATATATATATATATATATATATATATATATATATATATATATATATATATATATATATATATATATATATATATATACTTATATACTTTATTTTATTAAATAATTAGGACAAAAATAAAAAAATATTATATTTTTATTTTTTATTAATATTTTGCACTAGAAATATCATTTTTACAATATACTTTTATTTTTTGTATAAATTAATATATTATTGTATATAATTAATAAAAAATACTATTTATTTAAGAATTAGGGTTTTGCCCTAAATAACAAAAATAATTAAAATAGACCTTTTTATTTATTTACATTTCATATTAAAAAAATATACTTTTTACATACATAAATTTTTTTTGCATAATACATTTTATTTGCCATTTATTTAATTGTATTTATTTAAATATTGCCTATCCATTCGATGTGGTTGTAATAATTTAGAATTTAATTTCTTGTCAAATACCCCCAATTCAAATTTGTACCCCCTCCCTATATCATGTTGTAATAGTGTGGCATTTAAATTCTCGCACATTTAAAAGCTTCCAATTATGCCATGCTTAGACTTAGGGTTTGTATGCAAAATAAAATCAATAACTAGCTTGACCTAATCAAAGACAAATATGCATGAAAAACAAACACAATGCACACTTGCACCCCTAGGGTTTCAATCCACTTGTTGCTTTCAAAATGGGCCATGATTGCATGTCAAGTACTTTGGCAAAACAAAAACAAACAAAAAGATCTTAGTCCCTCGATGACACTATCTGGGTTGCCTAAATAAAATGATCAAGTCCCTCAAGAAAATTGCCAAAAATATTTGACACTATTGCTATCATGGTCTATACGATGACTCGCGCCTGTCCCGTTTAACATCCTAACACAAGGTTGTTCACCAAATACAATGGTGAAACAACACTGTTAAAAGGGTTAAAAAACATAAGAAAGATCTTTGAGTAAAATAGGGTAGATAACTCTTAGTTACTTGATCAAAAGCTTGCAAAAACATTTCTATCTTCAAAACACACTTTACCACACAAATTTCAAAACCCTACTTTCAAACATTGGAATCTTTTAAAAGACAAAAACACCTTTGTATACATTCAAACAAGAATCATTACAAAGGTTGCCACAACGATGGCCTCTTTTCAAAACATCTTTCAAAACCACACACAAAGCACCATTTCAAACAATTGAAGAGCACCATTTCAAACAATTGAAAAGCAAAGCAAGTGATCTAAGCAAGTAACTAAGAGCCCATGGATAACCATGGATAGAAAGGGTGCTAATACCTTCCCTTTCTATAATCTACTCCCCGAACCCAAGAAAACATCTCAAAGGTCTTTCCTGTGCTTTTTGACCTTTCCTTAGGATAAAATAAAAAGTCGGTGGCGACTCTTGCTAAACCGAAACATTTGCAAACACAAACGCAAAATCCCAAGTCAGTTCTCCCACCGTATCACAGTAATGTCCTTCAAGGATCGAGAACACAAGTAGTTATTTGAATTCCTGATTGACATCAGCCTGTTGGACCACCTCAAACCTTGCTCATTCTTCACAATGGATCGGGGAAGATGCAAAATAAACCATTTAGCCAACAGAGGAGTAAAACACATGAGGGTTCCTCTTCTCTTCATGGTGCGAGTGTGGAGAGAATGCAAGATATCTCCCAACAAAGTAAGCATTGGATTATGAGATAAAAAGATTTTGACAGCATTCACATCTATAAGTTGGTCAGGATTTGGAAATAGTACCAATCCATAGATGAGAAGAGCCAAAATTTATTCGAAAGCTTGTAAATCCAGGTTGTTCCAACAGTCTTGAGCTTTTTCCAGCTATAACTTGGCTAAGAACCCTTTGACACCACTTCTTGTTTCCCAATTGGCCGTGACGTTGGATTGTTGCAAGTGTAAGACTCGGGCAACCTCTTCAGGGCTTGGGTTTCTTTCGGTACTGTAGCGATAAAAAATGTAGCGGGGTAAATCGGAGATCGAATTATTGATTAATTCGTCTCACAAAAGCAAGAGTCGCCATCGCGCTTTATTATTTCCAAGGGAAAAGGGGAAAGAGCGAAATAAAACCCTAAATATGCAATGTAAAATAATACTTTTTTTTAAAAGTAATAAAATACAAGGCGTTTTTGAAAAGAGATCTATGGTTCGGGGGTTGGTTATACAATGGGAAGGTATTAGCACCCAATGTATCTATAGTACTCTATAGGAACCTTTTGAAATATCTGTTTATTAAAATTGTTTGTTTGATCGAAATAAATTGTTTTGGCCGAAAAGGGGTACGGACGGGTTTTTGAAGATATGACGACCTAATGTCGAAGTTTTTGCTTAAAAGGTATGAGTTTTGAAAAGATTGAATATTTGAGAAAAATTGTCTTAAGTTTTAATGAAATGACACTATTCGCACGATTGGACTCGAGGACATGAAGTCGACCAATTTAATCATTTTTCCCCTTGGATTAAGAAGTAAACAGAATAACCATGTAGATATAAAATAATTAAACAGAAAATTATGCAGATAATGATATACGACAATTAAGTAAAAGACTAAATGGTGTGAACATGCATTTTTTATATTTTTGTTTAACATTAATAACGCAAGAGAATTAATTAAAGAAAAGATAAAATGTTTTTTAAGGCTTTTATATGTTTCTATTTTTTATGTTTTTGTATTAGTGTTAACTAAAGCGAGTGAATTAATTAAAAGAAATAAAATGTTTTTTAAGTTTTTATTATTATATGTTTTTAGAGTTTTTATATAAAATATTATTTTTAAGAGTTGTTAAATAATTAAACTAAATTAAAACTTTAAATGGTTATTAGCTTAAATCTAGTTAAAAAGGGAAAACTAAAAAATTATTAAATTAAACCTAAGGTTAAGTTAATAAAAATGATCAATTTATTTAAAAAATGTTAATTAAATTATATCTTTTCTTTTTGATTAAACTCATTAATTAACTAAATCAATAAAAGCTAAAAAAAGCTGAAAAAGAAAGTAAAATAGAAGGGATGGTGCATCAAGAATCAAAAGGGGTAAAATACTAAACAATGCATGGGCCAAATGGGGTTCAAGGGGGCCTAAACAGGGGTAACAAAAAAAGGAATGGGGGGTGTTATGTTAAATTCGTTGGGCTTAGGCAGGGAACCGGGTCCATGTATCATAATTGTTTTTCAGGGTTAAACATGTTTGTTTAGTTGAATTAGGGATTAGGGTTTTGGTTTAACAGCAACGGTGCTCATTCACTCTTCTTCGTCTTTGCGTTCTTCTTCGCTAGGTCTTCTGAACGGATCGCATGAAAACGCCTTCTTCTTTGCCTTCCCTTGCCCGAGCCACCAACATGTCCAAGCTCCTTCTTCCCTCCAGCAAAACGTTAAGGGCGACAGATTACGGTATAATTCGTTTTCATTTCGTTAGGGTTTGTTGATTACTGCATGTTTCTGATTTGTGTTCATTTGATTCTGACTCTAATATGTTAATGGTTATTTGAGGTTTTGAAAGAAAGAGAAGGAAAAAAGTTACCTTTGGAGACGGAGGAGGGAGGTTGGACGTGTAGGAGGCCAAGACGGTGAGGGATGAGGCACGTGATGCTTGCTTTAACTCTGGTACTCTGTCTTTTCCTCTTCTTGCTAGCTTGCTGTATGCTTCAGTTGACTCCTTTTACTGGCCTATGATGAACATCTGTGAGGCTTTTCCGGTTGCCTTGAACATGCTACTGTTGAAATATATCTTTTGTTTTGACTAGCTTCTTTTCTTCTTCTGTGATTCTGTTGCCTTTGTTAATGTTGACCTATGATGAATACTGAGGTTTGATGCTTTGAACATGCTAGTGTTGAAATATTTTTTGACTAGCTTTCTTCTTCTTCCTTTTTGCCTTGCTACTGTTGCCTTTCTAATGTTGGCCTATGATGAATACTGAGGCCTTTTGGCTTTGACAGAGTTCACAGGTTTTATGGTTTAGGCCATGGTTTTGACAGTTTTTCCTGGTTTATGCTATATGTTTGTGTATGGTTTAGGCCGGTGTTACTGGTGTATGCAGGTTTGGAATGGTTTTAGACCATGGTTGTTGTTTATGTTGGAGATAGCAGGTTTGGAATGGTTTTAGGCCATGGTTGTTGTTTATGTTGGAGATAGCAGGTTTGGAATGGTTTTAGGCCATGTTGGTTTTAACTGGTATATGCAGGTTAATGGTTTTAGGCCATATTATATGATGGTTTATGCTATATGTTTGTGTATGGTTTAGGCCATAAGGTTTTGAAATGGTTATTCGGGCTCTTTTGGTATTACAGGTTCTTTGAAACAAGGCTTTGGCTTTGAGACTTGGTTTTGTATTTGGTTTTGATAGTTTTGTTTTTTGAAAGCTTGAAGGCAGGTTGAACACTTCTCCTCTTTTGAAGGGGTTTGTTTGTTGTTATAACAGTTTGCTTGCTTTGGACGATTCAGGTAATGTATATTTTAATATACTTCTGCCTTTGACCTCTGCACATATGCTGCTACTTAGTTTTGTCCATATTCTTTTCTATGCTTTCTCTTTTCTTCCTGTATGTTGCTGCAGTTTGTTTTGTAACTCTTTCCGCCTAAACCAAAACCTGTAAAACCACATTTTCTTCTCTCTTCTCTCTCTTAGTACATTTGATACATTAAAATGTGATGTATGTACTTACTTGTTCTGAAAAAGCATGCTGGAAAATGATGTAAAATGGAAATATATTATGCTTGCATATATGGTTTAAACTGCATATTTCTTTGTCTTTGCAATGTAACAGTAAGGAGCCTATTTTTTTGGCCTCTTCCCCCCATGTTTGGAAGTTAACGTTGCATTTGGCTTTTGAAAATGCATATGCTGTTTTGTTTTCTTTTGAAATATGCAGTGGACTTTGAAAATGTGTAATTGATTTTTTAATTATGCAGTTTATTTTAAAAAATGCAGTTTTGACAAAAGAATGAATTTGTGCATGTTTTTAAATTGTGCATTCATTTTTATCAATAAAAATTCATCCCTTTTTGTGAACCGGGAGAAATCCCGTGATTTGCAAAAAGGGTAAAAAACTGATTCCAGCCGTTTGCTTTTAATGATGAACACTAAAATTAATTTTTTCTGCTTTTCATTATTTATTTATTTCTGACTTTTTTCTTTTAATTTTTGCAGGTAAAATCAAATGATCAATCAAATAAGTATTGGATGAAAAATGAAGATTTTAGAACTTAGGAAAAAAATAGGATAGTTTTTATTTCATTTTAAACTTTTTATGTAATTGTCATTATAAATACTTTGTACAATAGTATTTAAACAACAATTGTAATAATTAGAATAAAGATGAATAAAAAATTCTATTATTTACCAATTAATTCATTTCCTTTCCAATTGTTTATTTTACCGTTTATAATTCTTTAAATTATATAATAACTGAAAATAAATTTCAATTACTTAAATTCAGAATAATAAACAATTAAATAAACATCAATGACCAATTAACTTCTCTTCAATTAATTATTTCATTATTTATAATTCTTCTAAATTATAATAACTGAAAATAAAATTTCAATTATTTAAACCTAGAATAATAAATAATTAAATAACATCGTTTGATCAATTAATATACCTCTTTTCAAATATTTACTTTATTATTTATAAATCTTTAAATTATATAATAACTGAAAATAAATTCCAATTATTTAAATTTAAGATAATAAATAATTAATAAACATTGTCTGATCAGTTAATAAACTTAGCGTTCAAAAAATAAACAGCTCTCGACTTGAAAAAGTTATGAATTTTAAAATCAATAGATCAAAACGCTTGCAATGTAATGATGCAGATGGGAGATGGTATCTTAGGTCAAAATTTGGGGTACAACAGCTGCCCCTATTTAAGTTTCTTCTATCCAGAGATATGAAGATTAAAATCTTCGTTTCGACGAGATTGAAGGTACTTAAATATATAATACGCAAATTTTTACCCTAAGATACCGCCATTATGTTTGATATGAATGTAGTGATTGAATTCACAGAGAAAGATTTGTATGAGACAAGACAATGATGCAGGAATCAAACACCAACAAAACACAGAGACATGGATTATACACTACTGGGAAACGAGCCATCGACTTCAAATGACAGACTCTTGACAGCGAATAAAATTGAAGGAATACGACCTCTGAACCTAACAAAGAAGGCATCTTGCATAGGCCATAAAATAGATTATTGACCCAAAATAACAGTGAGTTCGCAACTCAAGGTCAAAGATAGGCAAAAGATGTATCAATTTTGCTGATGACGGATTACCGACTTCGGAAGGTAATGATTCATGACAAGCTTTCTCTGCGAGATTTCCGGAGATATACCAATTAATGCTGAGATATAATATGGTTGTAGATACACAAGCTGCTCAAATAAAGAAGTTGTCACTTGCTGTCGTCCAAAAATATTATGACATACAAGCTGCTCAAATAAAGAGGCTGCCACTTGCTGTCTTCCCAAAAATATTACGACATACAAGCTGCTCAAATAAAGAGGCTGACCCTTGCTGTCGTCCAAGGATGTCAATAACATACAAGCTGCCCAAATAAAGAAGCTGCCACTTGCTGTTTTCCAAAGAAAATACCAATAACATACAAGCTGCTCAAATAAAGAAGCTGCCACTTGATGTCTTCTAGAAAAATAATAACGCACAAGTTGCTCGTGAAGAGCTGCCGCTTGTCGTTTTCCGAAAATAATAACGCACAAGTTGCTCGTGAAGAGATGCTGCTTGTCATTTTCCGAAAATAATAATAACGTACAAGTTGCTCGTGAAGAGCTGCCTCTTGTCGTTTTCCAACGATGTCTATAACGTACAAGTTGCTCATGAAGAGCTGCCGCTTGTCGTTTTCCAATGATGTCTATAACGTACAAGTTTCTCATGAAGAGACCTCCGCTTGCCGTTTTCCAAAAATAATAACGCACAAGTTGCTCGTGAAGAGCTGCCGCTTGTCGTTTTCCGAAGAATAACTCAGAAGGAAATTCGTCAAAGAGAAACATGAATCAATCCTTCCCGAGGAGATCATATACTTAAATGAGAAAAATAAATGCACCATTCGTCTAAGTCGCGACTTCACTGGGGAAAATCATGAGATAGCCTACACAAGAGACAACAACTTCATCCAGGAATAACTAGAGAAAACAGTCGAACAAGATTTCAACCAATGAGAAAGTAACTCGATTGGGGAATTCATCTTATCCAGAAATGGACAAGGTAAGCTAAATCAAAAATCATCCATGAGGATTAGCTCAGTTGGGGAATTTCAGAAAGGAAACACATTTTCTGCTTAAGCTAACCTTCTACTTGGAAAGAAACATGTACGCTGTTTGAATAAACAAAGTACCAACCCAAACTCAACGGCACATGTGAATATGCATGCGTGATATAAGTGTAAATGAATAAATGAATGTCATGCTGACAAAACGAACAGATGGAATATCTTGAAGATAATAAGATGTCACAGCATAATAGATACTCGGCCAATCTTGAAAAAGACGGAAGATAACTGGAACTGGAAACACAAAGCAACGTTGGAGCATAACATGCCACAAGGCTCAAGTATTCTGAGTAGAAAACTAATCAAATCCAATCTTCTAATACCAATAGGCTACTGGCATGAGACAAAGCGTACCACACTTCAGAAATTGCCCAAATAAAGGTAACCAAAACAATGCTTAACTGGAACAGCTGGGGAGTCACCAAACTTAGTACTACGAGAAACGCAAGCTTACACAACCAACACCTCATGACGATTTGAAACGAAACATATTCATCATGCAAGGATAAAATACTATACTGTTTTGCATTTCGTGGCTTGACCATCCTCGGAACAACTGTTAATATTCCTTTCATTATTCACGACACATTTTAAAAATAAGAATACTTTAAATACTTTGTTTCAAATATTTCCGTAAAAATTAAAATTTTGCCCACAAATGGTAAATGCTCAAATTTCATTAATAAGATGGTAGTTCGCTAACAACGCGACTCCAACGGTTTACAAAAGTTTGGGAAATAGTACATGAAAGAAAGGGTTACATAAAAACAATGATCATTATTCTCCCTAACAACTTCGGATTCCGAAATGTGCTCAAATACCAAGACTGGTTTGACCAAAAGCTTGCCTAAGCCGCTCCTTCGGGTTTTCAACTTAGCAAACTGTCAACTCAAACTAAGCGAAATACTTCTTGACTGCATCAGCGTTCATGGGACGCGGGAGCTCTTCACCGTCCATATTGGTGAGAATCAAGGCACCTCCAGAGAAAACTTTCTTAACGACATATGGTCCTTCATAATTCGGAGCCCACTTGCCCCTAGAATCAGGTTGGAAAGATAATATCTTCTTGAGCACAAGGTCACCTTCTCTGAACTCGCGCGGTCGAACCTTCTTATCAAAAGCCTTCTTCATTCTCTGCTGATATAATTGACCGTGACACAAAGCTGTCAATCTCTTCTCTTCAATTAAATTCAACTGATCATATCTACTTTGACACCATTCAGCCTCAGAAAGTTTAGCTTCCATCAACACTCTCAGAGACGGAATCTCAACCTCCACGGGGAGTACTGCTTCCATACCATAAACTAGGGAAAATGGGGTTGCGCCTGTTGAAGTTCGAACTGAAGTACGGTATCCATGTAAATCAAACGGAAGCATTTCATGCCAATCTTTATAGGTTACCACCATCTTCTGGACAATCTTCTTGATGTTCTTGTTAGCAGCTTCAACAGCCCCATTCATCTTCGGTCTGTAAGGAGAAGAATTATGATGTTCGATCTTGAACTCTTCACAAAGCTCTCTCATCATCTTGTTATTCAAATTCGAACCATTATCAGTGATGATCTTGCTCGGGATACCGTATCGACAAATGATCTGATTCTTGATAAATCTGACTACCACCTGTCTGGTTACATTAGCATAAGATGCTGCTTCCACCCATTTAGTAAAATAATCAATCGCTACCAAGATGAAACGATGACAATTTGAAGCTTTGGGTTCAATCATCCCAATCATATCAATGTCCCACATAGAGAAAGGCCAAGGTGAAGAGA
This sequence comes from Vicia faba, assembly GCA_948472305.1. Classification (NCBI taxonomy): domain Eukaryota; kingdom Viridiplantae; phylum Streptophyta; class Magnoliopsida; order Fabales; family Fabaceae; genus Vicia; species Vicia faba. The sequence goes on along the minus strand of OX451739.1, from coordinate 1,258,686,450 downwards.
TCACATTGAGGAGGGTCGACGGCACATGCATCTTGTCCGCATAAATTTGGCATTTATGACATTTCTTCACATATTTGCAGCAATCAGATTCCATTGTCATCCAATAGTAACCAGCTCTCAACATATTTTTAGCCATTGCATGTCCATTGGCATGTGTGCCAAAGGATCCTTCATGTACTTCTTGCATCAGCAGTCTGCTTCACGTCTGTCTACACATCTAAGCAAGACCATGTCGTAATTCCTCTTATAAAAAACTTCTTCATTGAGGAAGAAACTGCTTGCTAATCTTCTCAATGTCTTCCTATCTTTATTGGATGCCCCAGGCGGGTACTCTTGAGTTTGAAGAACACGTTTAATGTCATAGAACCACGGTTTGTCGTCGGTAACCTCTTCTACTGAGAACACATGAGCAGGTCTGTCAAGGCGCATAACCCGGATCGTAGGCACATCGTTCCAACCATTCACTTGAAACATTGAAGACAAAGTAGCTAAAGCATCAGCCATTTGGTTCTCATCTCTAGGGATATGATGTAATTCCACTTTGTTGAAGAAAGTTAACAATCTTCTAGCATAGTCTCTGTAAGGGATCAAACCAGGATGACGAGTCTCCCATTCTCCTTTGATTTGATTAATTACCAATGCCGAATCTCCATAAATATCAAGAATCTTAATCCTTAGATCCACTGCTTCTTCGAGACCCATAATACATGCCTCATATTCAGCCATGTTGTTCGTGCAGTCAAACTTCAATCTCGCCGTGAACGGGATATGAATGCCTCGGGGAGTGACGATGATTGCCCCAATTCCATTTCCATAAGAATTCACAGCTCCGTCAAATATTAAACCCCAACGGGATTCGAGATCAGGTCCTTCTTCAGGTAACGACTCTTCACAATCTTTAGCTTTCAAGTACACAACATCTTCATCTGGGAAATCAAACTTGATGGATTGATAATCTTCAATCGGTTGGTGAGCCAAATGATCTGCTAAAATACTCCCTTTGATTGCTTTCTGAGTGTGATACTCAATGTCATATTCAGATAACAACATCTGCCAACGGGCTATTCTTCCAGATAAGGCGGGCTTCTCAAAGATATACTTGATCGGATCCATTTTGGAGATCAACCAAGTGGTGTGGTTAATCATATACTGGCGCAGGCGGCGAGCAGCCCAAGCTAAAGCACAACAGGTTTTCTCAAGCAATGAGTATCGAGACTCACAGTCTGTGAATTTCTTACTCAGATAATATACAGAATGTTCCTTTCTTCCAGTCTCATCTTGTTGACCAAGCACACATCCCATGGAATCTTCCAATATAGTCAGGTACATAATCAAAGGTGTTCCTTCCACCGGAGGAATCAAAATGGGAGGTTCAAGCAAATATTCTTTGATGCTATCAAAAGCTTTCTGACAATCTTCTGTCCACACACATCCTTGGTTCTTTCGGAGAAGCTTGAAAATCGGCCCACAGGTAGCAGTCATATGAGATATAAATCTAGAAATATAGTTCAGTCTCCCAAGGAATCCTCTTACTTGTTTTTCCGTCTTGGGTGCGGGCATTTCCCGAATAGCTTTGACTTTATCGGGATCTACCTCGATACCTTTCTGACTGACAATGAAACCCAGAAGTCTTCCAGAGCGAACACCAAAAGTGCACTTGTTGGGATTCAGACGGAGTTTATACTTTCTCAAACGCTGGAATAACTTCAATAAATGTTCCAAGTGATCTTCTTCAGTTTGTGATTTGGCAATCATGTCATCCACATACACTTCGATCTCTTTATGCATCATGTCGTGGAACAAAGCAGTCATGGCCCTTTGGTATGTTGCACCAGCATTCCTCAAACCAAACGGCATAACCCGATAACAAAAAGTTCCCCACGGTGTAATGAAAGTTGTCTTCTCCATATCTTCTGGTGCCATCTTGATTTGATTGTAACCAGAGAAACCATCCATGAAAGAAAAGACTTTGAACTTTGCGGTACTGTCGACCAATACGTCAATGTGCGGTAATGGGAAGTCATCCTTTGGGCTAGCTCTATTCAGATCTCTATAGTCTACACACATTCGAACTTTGCCATCCTTCTTAGCAACAGGAACTATATTGTCTAAACATTGAGGATAGACCGATGTAACAAGGAAACCTGCATTAATCTATTTCTAAACTTCTTCTTTGATCTTGTCAGCCATATCGGGACGAGTCCTTCTCAACTTCTGCTTAATCGGCGGACATTCAGGTCTCAACGGTAACCGATGCTCCACAATATCGTTGTCCAAACCTGGCATATCTTGGTAGGACCAAGCAAACACATCAACATACTCTTTGAGAAGCTCCAACATTTTCTCTTTAACTTCTGGGATAAGCAATGCGCCGACTTTGACTTCCTTTCTATCTTCTTCATCACCCAAATTGACCAACTCTACAGGTTCTTCAAACGGCTGAATAGTCTTTTCATCGTGCTCAAGCAAACGGGAAATTTCAACAGGAATCTCTTCACTATCCTCTTCTTCGGCTCTGAACACAGGGAATTCAAAGTTGGGAGAGGGCATAGGATCATTGTTTTCAATGGTTAAGTCATGGATTAATCTGCACATATGATTATGCTTTATTTTAGAAATCGATTAATATGAATGTTGTACAAATGAAACAAAATATTATTATATTTTCCTATTACTACCAATTAATTTTCATTACTATTTCCCAGAAAAAGTGAAAAATAAAACAGTAGTGGACAAAAATAACATTTTTATTCATGAGGGAAATACTTGAAACAAAGAGCCCAGACATTTCTCTTTTGCCTTGGGCAGAGCAAAAGGATTTATTTTTATCATAGCCCGACACAAAATACTTTTCGCCTTGGGCAGAGCGAAAGTTTTTCAAAAATAAAACAAATCATTACTCGGAAATATGCATCACAACAGGAACATCAACAGCAATCCAGTTCTGGAAAACCACTCCATTCGTCACAAAATCGGGTAAATCCTCTTCAGAATCGTCTCCTATGATAGCATCAACTTCAGGAGGAGTCGGATGGATAAAACCTGCGCTTCGGAAAACTTCTTGAATCGGACGAGTAACCACTTCCTGCTTGACTCTTGCAGACACGGGACGAAAACCAAGACCCTCTCCAGACTTGTTCTCGGGCAAAGTCAACACCTGGCCCCAACCTTCAGCCAACCCACTTTCAACCACTCGTCGCGCATCCTCAAAAGAAGAAATAGACGTCCCTTGCTTCTTCACTTCATTATTGGCAACAGACAGAGCTTGGAATTGGGTTCCAACATCCTCATCAGCGTCAATAAAAGAGAAACATGACAAATGGCTTACCACCATAGCCTGCTCTCCACCAATCATTACCAGCTTTCCATGCCTCACAAACTTCAATCTCTGATGGAGCGTGGAAGTGACTGCCCCTGCATCGTGGATCCAAGGACGACCCAATAGGCAACTGTAGGCAGCACGAATATCCATTACTTGAAACGTGATCTGAAAATTATGAGGAACAATTACTATAGGAAGATCCACTTCACCAATGACAGTCTTCCTAGAACCATCAAACGCTTTAACAATTACCCCACTAGGTCTCATGGGAGCACCTTGATATGAGAGTCGAGATAATGTAGTCTTGGGCATTACATTTAACGACGAACCTGTATCTACCAACACACTTGATAAGGTATCATTTCCGCAACTTACTGAGATATGCAAAGCCATATTGTGGTTTCTTCCCTCCTCCGGAAGCTCTTCATCACTGAAACCAAGATTGTTACACGAAGTAATATTCCCCCCAATTCCATCAAATTGGTCAACCGTCACATCATGATCCACGAATTCCTGGTCCAAGACCTTCATCAACGCTTCTCTATGGGCACCAGAATCTCTCAGTAAAGCAAGCAAAGAAATCTTGGAAGGAGTTTGCAATAGTTAATCCACAATCTTATATTCACTTCTCTTGATAAGCTTCAAGATCTCATCATCCTCAGGGTGAGGGATAGGTTCACTGGATCGGCCTATCTCAACCCTTGGTTCAACATTTCTCACTGGAATTTCTGCAGGTATGGGCCTCCTGACTTGAACTTCTGGTCTCTTCAAAGGTACTGCTGCAAAGACACGTCCACTTCTCGTAACTCTACTCACATCAGCAATGTTAACAAAAGACGGCCTTGTCGGTATAGGGACTTCTACCCCATTCTCAATCATTGTGGCATTATACTTATACGGTATAGCTTGGTCCGAGTTGTAAGGCACAGGACCAGGTGGGTAAATGATCAAAGGATCAATAGGTGCAGTCTGACTATCGTAAGCGATCTCTACTGATTCAGGCAAATTGAATTGTGGTATTATAACATTCACTTCATCTTCCGGATTTCTGTCATACGTAATAGTGATAACTCTCTGGTATAACAACTTTTGAATATCCTCCTTCACAATAGGGCAATCAACCTCTCTTGAACAAAATTCACAAACATCATAATCATGCTGATGCCTAACAAAGGCAAGTCTTCTCAAACTCTGATGTAACCTGATCAACGACTCTCTTATGTGTTCAACTTGAAAAACTCGAAACTTTCCCGGACAACCTTCCACCATATTCACTGATGCTGCCCCATGTCGAGGCAAAGGATTATCTCTAACATTCGGATTAACATCCTTGAAAGACAAGATACCATTCTTAATCAATCTCTGCACGTCCGCCTTTAGAGCAAAACAATTTTCAAGATTGTGCCCCGGCGACCCTTGATGATATTCACAAAACTGATCCGCCTTGTACCACGGAGAAGTACTATTTGGTGCGACATGAGGAGGTTTTGTCGTTATGAGGTTTTTTCTGATAAGAGCAGGGAACAATTCAGTATAAGTTATAGGAATGGCATCGAATTGCGGTTTTCTAGGTGAACGGTTCTGATTGCTGAATGGATAAGCCTGTTGTCGAGGCTGCTGCTGAAATGGCCGTTGTTGAGTTGGTGGGGTTTGATGAGCTGGAGTCATCAAAGATGGGCGGACAGCCGGAGTGACTGCCACAACGTGCGAGTAACCTCTCCTTGGTCTCCCTGGGAACAATGCGCTGACATCCTGCTCTTTTCTTTTCGGGAAAACACTTCCAAACTTCTTAGTACTGCTAGACGGACTTCCTTCTTTAACCAAACGCCCTTCACGAATCCCTTCCTCTAACCGCATGCCCATGCTTACCATTTCGGTGAAGTCACTGGGTGCGCTGGCGATCATTCTTTCATAGTAAAAGGAACCTAAAGTCTTCAAGAATATCTTCGTCATCTCTTTCTCCTCAAGAGGTGGATAGATTTGAGCAGCAATTTCACGCCACCTCTGGGCGTATTCCTTAAAAGATTCTCTGTCTCTCTGCGACATCGCCCGGAGTTGATCCCTGTCCGGAGCCATGTCAACGTTATACTTATACTGGTGAACAAAAGCTTCGCTAAGATCGTTGAAATTGCGGATCCGAATACTGTCTAAACCCATATACCACTTTAGAGCAGCACCCGTCAAACTGTCTTGAAAATAATGAATCAACAAGTCATGATCATCCGAATACGTAGACATCTTTCTCACGTACATAGTCAAGTGACTTCGAGGACACGAATCACCCTTATATCTTTCAAAGTCTGGCACTTTGAATTTTGCTGGAATCTTGACATTCGGAACTAAACAAAGGTCATGAGTGTTCTTCCCAAACAAAGCCTTCCCCTTTAACGCTCTAAGCTCCTTCTGCATTTCCTGGAATTGATCTTGAAATTCTTCCATTCTATCAAAAAGACCCAAACTTTCAGCAGGCTCGGCAGGATAAGTAGGTTCATTCAAGTATGGCACGGAGTGAACTACAGGAGCGACAGTTGTCATTACCGGTTGCGGAAAAGGTGTTACAGACGGGATTACCGGCGGCATGGCAGTTGTCTCTGGTTGAGGAAGAGACAAAGCAGGTTGAAACAAAGGTTGTACGGCAGGCTGATACCCCTCTGGCACAAAGTTGTAAGGCATTCCCCACGGAAAACCTTTCGGCATCTGATGCTGAAGCGGAGAGCTGATTTGAGTCACAGATGTTGGAACGGTGACAATCTCAGAAACCACAGTAGTTGAAGTCTGAATCTCAGCAGCTGTAGTCGATGGCTGATTCTGAACAGCCACCAAACTTTCCACCAGCGCAGTTAACTTTTCCATACCGACACGAAGGGTAGCGACCTCCTCACGAAGCTCGTGGTTTTCCTGTTCCAGATCTTCCATCTTCCTCTGTCGATTGGCTCGAGTATCGTATCGATGAGACAGCTTGACAACCTTTGGGGTGGAAAAAGAAACAAGGATAAGACTCTAGAAAGCATGTGAAGTGGAATGTTACATGATGCATGATGTGCGATGCAAATGATAATTCATTTTAATAGTTTTTTCAAGGAACCTCGATAATTTTGCACACATCAATGGTAAAGGAATTTGGAACAATAAAAACTCAGTCCATTAATCAAGAGCAGTAAATTACAACTTACAACTTTGGAACAACAAAACAATAAATTACAACTTTGGGATAACAACCCAATAATAAAAGCAGTAAACTACAACTTTGGAACATGAAGCCCATAATAAAGCAGTAAATTACAACTTCGGAACATGGAGACCTTTTACAAAGTTTGACAAAATGACATCAATAAAATAAAACTAAAACTAAAGGTCACTCAGAATCATCACATGAAGGACCAAATACCAGCTGTAACCGAAGCTTCCTGATCTTCTTTTCATAAAAGTCTTCCATCTCTTCCTTCTCAGCCACCAGTCGATCAATGATTTCCTTTTGTGGATTAGGAACAAGAGCAACGCTTACCGAACCTTCCTTCTTTCTCTTCCTTTCACTAGCATACTTCCTCAGTAAAGCATCCTTTTGACGAAGTTTCTCATCATGATCAATGAACCAGCCGTTTTGAATAAATAGTAAATCCTCCTTTTCCTTTAGTTGTCAAGTCAGGACCTGATTCTCATATTCAGACATATTATACTTTTCTTTCCAAGCATCTCTCTCGGACTTCATCCTAGCCAGATTTCCTTGGTATTCTCCCATATTCTCGATAGGGATAACAATAGATGATGATGCAACGGTAGGGAATAAAGGTTTTTCAAGTTTATAGGGCATCTTGAGAGCACAAGCCCTAGCGCGGACCCATTATAGGTAAGGCTCCAAAGAAACGGCACCCCTATGTCCTAACATATCTCTCCCTTTCCTATGGATGTGACGCCAAGCTCTTTCGATCTCCCTCTTAGCTGCCTGATGATCTTGTCCTTCTTGCAGAAAGAAACCACTCACATGGATGTTGTTTGGCTTGTCCCTCATCTGGTATCCAAACTGACGGCGCGCGAGAACAGGATTATAGTTAATTCCACCTTTCATACCAAGAAGAGGCACGTTGGGAAAAGCACCACAGCTATCGATGATCTTCACGTCATAGTAAACTCGATTATACCAATCAATGTCGAAATGAGTGAGAGCTATAATCTTTGGCGCCCATCGCGGCTCCTTCTCGAGATCCCAGAAAACTTCAGACCCAGGTAGATAAGAAACATACCACTGATACAACAACGGTGCACAACAAATAATCATCCCTCCTTGATAAGAGTTTAGAAGATGGATGGAGTAGTAGGTATCTCCTAGCAGTGTAGGGACCGGATTTCCAATCAAGAAAATTCGGATGGCATTGATGTCCACAAACTTATCAACGTTAGGGAACAAGAATAGACCATACGCGAGTAAAGCAAAGACGTCTTCAAAGGCAATGGTATCTTTTATCTCAGCGAAATGGCGAGCTTTCCTCAACAGAAACTGCGCAGACAAACCTCGGATTCCCCCTTTTGTAGTCATGTTCTCCTCTATCTCTGACTTCTTCAAGTGGGTGATGGTCGCTATCTCGTGAGATTTGGGTTCCTCTTCTAAGCCAGAAAAAGGGACACAGTCGGTAATCGGCAAGCCGAGTATGTAGGAGTACTCTTCTAAGGTGGGCATCAACTGGTAATCCGGAAAGGTAAAACATCGGTACAAAGGATCGTAGAATTGGACCAACGTACTAAGGATGCCTTCTTTCATCTTGCGCTTCATGAGAGGTATAATGGACCCATACTTTTTCTGAAAATCCATCGGGTTCTTGATCTCAGGAATCAAACTCTTCAGTTCTTCAATCTCGGGCTCCTTGAAACTAAAACTTCGAGTGTTTCTCCTTCCAAATTGCATAGTACCTGAGATGTCTGCAAATATCATTCCCAAGTTCCTTGAAAACAAGTTTTTTACAAAAAATGTTGATGAATGCATGAATGAATGATAATGCAACAGCTACACACAAGTTCACAAACATGGGGTTCAAAGGTTCAACGTTTCAGCATGGAGTCAAAGGGTAAATCCCACCCCAAGGTATGTACTAACGGTTCAATCACACCTGCAAGACAAGGTTCTAAGAGTTCCCAGAGTCTACATTCCTCCTTCGGATATTGCCAACGTCTTGATTACTCAATAATTAGCAATATTCTCAAAAGAAACTCATCCGAGCGTAGCATCGCGTAACAACTACTTCCGAATTACTCTGTTATAGTCTCCGCGCTACACCTAAAAAGGCCAAGATGGGTTAGGGTTCTACGGTCCTCAATTTCTCTGGCTCCTAGGTCGAAAATAATAATGTCTTCCCGATTACTCGGTAAACAAATATTAAGTTCAAGAGGGCCTTCCATTGAGTGGGGGATCTCATGCCTCCTTCTTCGGGATTACTCCCTCAAAGTTAACATGACTGTACCGCCCGTCCTATTCTTAAGTGTAACTTAATCCGGGTATAGGATTTGTCCTTTGCAAAAAAACCCAAACAACCCCAATTTAAACACATAATCAAACAAATAATAATAAAACAGATAAGACAAATTAGGCTTAACCCACTTAGGGATGGACCAGCAAGAGGTCAATCTGTCCCCAGCAGAGTCGCCAATTCTGTAGCGATAAAAAATGTAGCGAGGTAAATCGGAGATCGAATTATTGATTAATTCGTATCACAAAAGCAAGAGTCGCCACCGCGCTTTATTATTTCCAAGGGAAAAGGGGAAAGAGCGAAATAAAACCCTAAATATGCAATGTAAAATAATACTTTTTTTTAAAAGTAATAAAATACAAGGCGTTTTTGCAAAGAGATCTATGGTTCGGGGGTTGGTTATACAATGGGAAGGTATTAGCACCCAATGTATCTATAGTACTCTATAGGAACCTTTTGAAATATCTGTTTATTAAAATTGTTTGTTTGATCGAAATAAATTGTTTTGGCCGAAAAGAGGTACGGACGGGTTTTTGAAGATACGACGACCTAATGTCCAAGTTTTTGCTTAAAAGGTATGAGTTTTGAAAAGATTGAATATTTGAGAAAAATTGTCTTAAGTTTTAATGAAATGACACTATTCGCACAATTGGACTCGAGGACATGAAGTCGACCAGTTTAATCATTTTTCCCCTTGGATTAAGAAGTAAACAGAATAACCATGTAGATATAAAATAATTAAACAGAAAATTATGCAGATAATGATATACGACAATTAAGTAAAAGACTAAATGGTGTGAACATGCATTTTTTATATTTTTGTTTAACATTAATAACGCAAGAGAATTAATTAAAGAAAAGATAAAATGCTTTTTAAGGCTTTTATATGTTTCTATTTTTTATGTTTTTGTATTAGTGTTAACTAAAGCGAGTGAATTAATTAAAAGAAATAAAATGTTTTTTAAGTTTTTATTATTATATGTTTTTAGAGTTTTTATATAAAATATTATTTTTAAGAGTTGTTAAATAATTAAACTAAATTAAAACTTTAAATGGTTATTAGCTTAAATCTAGTTAAAAAGGGAAAACTAAAAAATTATTAAATTAAACCTAAGGTTAAGTTAATAAAAATGATCAATTTATTTAAAAAATGTTAATTAAATTATATATTTTCTTTTTGATTAAACTCATTAATTAACTAAATCAATAAAAGCTAAAAAAACCTGAAAAATAAAGTAAAATAGAAGGGGTGGTGCATCAAGAATCAAAAGGGGTAAAATACTAAACAATGCATGGGCCAAATGGGGTTCAAGGGTGCCTAAACAGGGGTAACAAAAAAAGGAATGGGGGTGTTATGTTAAATTCGTTGGGCTTAGGCAGGGAACCGGGTCCATGTATCATAATTGTTTTTCAGGGTTAAACATGTTTGTTTAGTTGAATTAGGGATTAGGGTTTTGGTTTAACAGCAACGGCGCTCATTCTCTCTTCTTCGTCTTTGCGTTCTTCTTCGCTAGGTCTTCTGAACGGCTCGCATGAAAACTCCTTCTTCTTTGTCTTCCCTTGCCCGAGCCACCAACATGTCCAAGCTCCTTCTTCCCTCCAGCAAAACGTTAAGGGCGACAGATTACGGTATAATTCATTTTCATTTCGTTAGGGTTTGTTGATTACTGCATGTTTCTGATTTGTGTTCATTTGATTCTGACTCTAATATGTTAATGGTTATTTGAGGTTTTAAAAGAAAGAGAAGGAAAAAAGTTACCTTTGGAGACGGAGGAGGGAGGTTGGACGTGTAGGAGGCCAAGACGGTGAGGGATGAGGCACGTGATGCTTGCTTTGACTCTGGTACTCTGTCTTTTCCTCTTCTTGCTAGCTTGCTGTATGCTTCAGTTGACTCCTTTTACTGGCCTATGATGAACATCTGTGAGGCTTTTCCGGTTGCCTTGAACATGCTATTGTTGAAATATATCTTTTGTTTTGACTAGCTTCTTTTCTTCTTCTGTGATTCTGTTGCCTTTGTTAATGTTGACCTATGATGAATACTGAGGTTTGATGCTTTGAACATGCTAGTGTTGAAATATTTTTTGACTAGCTTTCTTCTTCTTCCTTTTTGCCTTGCTACTGTTTCCTTTCTAATGTTGGCCTATGATGAATACTGAGGCCTTTTGGCTTTGACAGAGTTCACAGGTTTTATGGTTTAGGCCATGGTTTTGACAGTTTTTCCTGGTTTATGCTATATGTTTGTGTATGGTTTAGGCCGGTGTTACTGGTGTATGCAGGTTTGGAATGGTTTTAGGCCATGGTTGTTGTTTATGTTGGAGATAGCAGGTTTGGAATGGTTTTAGGCCATGTTGGTTTTAACTGGTATATGCAGGTTAATGGTTTTAGGCCATATTATATGATGGTTTATGCTATATGTTTGTGTATGGTTTAGGCCATAAGGTTTTGAAATGGTTATTCGGGCTCTTTTGGTATTACAGGTTCTTTGAAACAAGGCTTTGGCTTTGAGACTTGGTTTTGTATTTGGTTTTGATAGTTTTGTTTTTTGAAAGCTTGAAGGCAGGTTGAACACTTCTCCTCTTTTGAAGGGGTTTGTTTGTTGTTATAACGGTTTGCTTGCTTTGGACGATTCAGGTTATGTATATTTTAATATACTTCTGCCTTTGACCTCTGCACATATGCTGCTACATCAATTTTGTCCATATTCTTTTCTATGCTTTCTCTTTTCTTCCTGTATGCTGCTGCAGTTTGTTTTGTAACTCTTTCTGCCTAAACCAAAACCTGTAAAACCACACTTTCTTCTCTCTTCTCTCTCTTAGTACATTTGATACATTAAAATGTGATGTATGTACTTACTTGTTCTGAAAAAGCATGCTGGAAAATGATGTAAAATGGAAATATATTATGCTTGCATATATGGTTTAAACTGCATATTTCTTTGTCTTTGCAATGTAACAGTAAGGGAGCCTATTTTTTTGGCCTCTTCCCCCCATGTTTGGCAGTTAACGTTGCATTTGGCTTTTGAAAATGCATATGCTGTTTTGTTTTCTTTTGAAATATGCAGTGGACTTTGAAAATGTGTAATTGATTTTTTAATTATGCAGTTTATTTTAAAAAATGCAGTTTTGACAAAAGAATGAATTTGTGCATGTTTTTAAATTGTGCATTCATTTTTATCAATAAAAATTCATCCCTTTTTGTGAACCGGGAGAAATCCCGTGATTTGCAAAAAGGGTAAAAAACTGATTCTAGCCGTTTGCTTTTAATGATGAACACTAAAATTAATTTTTTCTGCTTTTCATTATTTATTTATTTCTGACTTTTTTCTTTTAATTTTTGCAGGTAAAATCAAATGATCAATCAAAGAAGTATTGGATGAAAAATGAAGATTTTAGAACTTAGGAAAAAAATAGGATAGTTTTTATTTCATTTTAAACTTTTTATGTAATTGTCATTATAAATACTTTGTACAATAGTATTTAAACAACAATTGTAATAATTAGAATAAAGATGAATAAAAAATTCTATTATTTACCAATTAATTCTTTTCCTTTCCAATTGTTTATTTTACCGTTTATAATTCTTTAAATTATATAATAACTGAAAATAAATTTCAATTACTTAAATTCAGAATAATAAACAATTAAATAAACATCAATGACCAATTAACTTCTCTTCAATTAAATATTTCATTATTTATAATTCTTCTAAATTATAATAACTGAAAATAAAATTTCAATTATTTAAACCTAGAACAATAAATAATTAAATAACATCGTTTGATCAATTAATATACCTCTTTTCAAATATTTACTTTATTATTTATAAATCTTTAAATTATATAATAACTGAAAATAAATTCCAATTATTTAAATTTAAGATAATAAATAATTAATAAACATTGTCTGATCAGTTAATAAACTTAGCGTTCAAAAAATAAACAGCTCTCGACTTGAAAAAGTTATGAATTTTAAAATCAATAGATCAAAACGCTTGCAATGTAATGATGCAGATGGGAGATTGTATCTTAGGTCAAAATTTGGGGTACAAAAGGTACCGTTGAAAGGTAGTTGATCGAGGATATGAATTCTGAAGAGCTGAGAGAACTTTTCCATATTTGGTACAAGCTGATAATCGGGGAAGATAAAGCGATGGTGCAACGGGTCAAAGAACTTGAAAAGCACCTTCATCATGTCTTCATCAAAGCTTGAATTAACCAAGTTGAGATGTCGTCCATGCCTTTTGGTGAACAGAGAATTATCAAGGACCCTTGACGCTAAATCTTTAAGCTGAAAAGGTACTCGTACAAGGTTAATTTGGATTGTGTTCCTGCGAGTGGGAGTCATATCCTACAAAACAGAACAAATATGAATCTCAAAATCCTTGAAATGGTTAGTTTAAAATTTTATGGCATGATGTCATGATGTTATGTACAACCATATGCACAAGTTAAATCAAACAAATCCTTAGGTTTAGGCTTGCATGAGGTTTCATAGGTAAGTACCCTCTTGAAGTTTAGTTGGCTCAACATGTCCTAGTAATAGTAATCGGGTTCTAAGGGATCTCAATATCACTGATTTGTCTTCTCGGGCATTGTTTCAGCGCAAGCCTCTTTCACGACGACCAAAATATCCCAAAAAGCCAAACCTCAATGAGTGTAGTATCGAGTATCTACCAACTTCAGACTGCACCAAAGTCGGTCATCTCACTACGTTCTAATGGCCAAGTTGGTCAAGTAAAGGTTCTAAAATTCAGTTAGTGCTTCATGACATCACTCAGTGGCCCCGTATTCTCCTTGACTACTCAAGGGATACCAGTACCCACAAATATGTAACACTAACGTAGCTATTGCTTATACCATGTCGGTATACCCCACACAGTTTCCACAATGTATTGCTACTTACCTATAAGGTATCCCAAATCCGGGTAGAGGATTCAATCCCAAACAAAGAACCAAAATTTAAAGCATACAAGTCAAACAAAGAAAGAAAGTAAATGTGATCTAGCCCTAAGGTAACCCCACTTTTAAGTTAGTCCCCAGAAGAGTCTCCAGTTTTGTGATACGGTGGGAGAAATGACTTGGGTGTTTTGCATTTTATCGCAAATGTTGCGGTTAGCAAGAGTCGCCACCAACTTTTCTTTTATCCAAAAGGAAAGGCTGAAAAGAACAGGAAAGACCTTTGAGATTGTTTCTTGAGTTCGGGGGGTAGATTATGAAAAGGGAAGGTATTAGCACCCTTTTCATCTGTAGTTATCTACGGGCTCTTAGTTGCTTGCTGATCACTTGCTTTTGTTTGAAAATATGCTTTGTGTGGTTTTTGAAAGTATTTTGAAAAGGCTCCATCGTTTAGGAAAACTTTGTAATAGTTCTTGTTCGTAAGAACGTATACAAAGTGTTGATCTTTTGAAAATGTTTCAAGTTTGAAAGATATTTTGAAAGTAATGGTGTTCATTTTGAAAATAGCAAGGATATTTTGATTTGAAAATGAGCAAGCAACTAGGAACATTCTACCTACTCAAAAGTCTTTCTTGTTTATTTCCTCTTTCCTTTGACATTGTTATTTTACCATGGATTAGTAAGTAACCTTATCTTTGGATGTAAAAGGGACGGGCAAGGGTCATCGTATAGTCATGAATAACAATGTTGTAAGATATGTTAGCATTTTCTTTAAGGGACTAAGATCATTCGTAAGGCAACATTTGTAGCATCATCGAGGGACTATGATCTTGTATTTTTCTTTGTTTTTGCTAAGACGTCTTGCATGCATATTATGACCATTTATTTCTCAAGGCAACAAGTGGAGTTAACCCTAGAGGTGCAAAGTGTGCAAGTGTATATTTTTCATGCTTGATTTGTCTTGTATTAGGGTTTTCTAAGCATTGATTTTATCTTTCCATACAAACCCTAATTACTAGCATTTATATAAAGCGATAAATTGCGGAAAGTAAAAATTCTATGCTATTACATTATTTGGGGGATGGGGTATACATTTTTACAAATAAGGATTGCAAGAATTTTAAATCTAATTAACTATTACAACCGTATTGAAAAATGTACAAAAAATGAAATAATAATGTACAAGCATGAATAAATGAGAAAGAGTATGAATTTGTTTGGATTTTTGTTAAGAAAGGTTTTGTTTGTTTTAACCTAAATAAACTAGAAGAAAATATTTAACCTAAAGAAATAAGAAAATTTAATTAAGTTAATTAGAAAAGAAAAGTTTTTTTTACGTTTTTTATGAAAGAGGTTTTGAATATTAAACTAGTATTAATTAAATAAAAGGAACTAAGTCTCCTAAATTAATCTTAATTAAAAAACTAATTAAATCTAAGTCTTATTACTTAAATAAAAAAGAAATTAGTTTGTTAAAGAAAACATGTTTTTGTCTTTGTCTTTTTAGTCTTAAAAGAAATAAAATATAAACATATTATTACCTAAATAATAAATAAAATATTTTTTGGGATTTTTTATTAATAAAAATAAATATTATGATAATATTAATAATAATAAAAATAAAAATAAAAATAAAAATAAAAATAAAAAAGGGTAACTCAGGGGGGTGAAGATTTGATTTGTGGTGTTTTCAAGTAAAAAAATAGTTTTTGACTAAGCCTGACCCATTAGCATTTTTTGAAATCATAAATAATAAAAAAAAGGTTTGGGTTACGTGTATATAAGCAAACAGGGGGGTGATGTTCAGTAAAAAGAGAGAAAGCCCAATGGGGGAGGCCCAGTGTTGCAAAGGGAAACGAGAAGGAAAATGTGAAAAAAAGAAACAAAAGGCAGCGCGCTGAGGTTTGAACCGACGCCCTCTTGGTTACCAACGTGCTGTCTTACCACTGGGGTGGATATAAATCTGTTTATTTATATCAAACCATAAATATATATTAGAAACTGCTTCCTGAAGACAACTTCATCTTCAACCTCGCTCCTAGCCAGACCACCTACGTCTTGTTCATTTCTCATCCATTTGCAAAAGTGTAAACATGAATCTTGTGGCAAATTTCCTCACGTTTTCAGAAATGTAAAGCATTAAAACTATAGATCAAATACAAACATGAATTTTATTGGCCCTAATCTGAAACCTAAAAATTTTAGAAACTTCAACTCCAAAATTCTCTAAGCTCAAGCCATATAAATTCAAACTATGGATATGTACAGCTTCAAGGCAATGAGATCTACATTCTATCTTTGAAAATGAAAGCTTAACAATTCCTATATGAGGAGTTTAAAAATCAGAAAACTCACCTTACAAATGGAGATCGTGTTTTGAGTTTGAGTAGTTTTTGATGAGTTCTAGTGATTGGGTTAGCTTCCTCAAGTTTCCAAGAAGCTAATGTGATGCTTGGCATGAGCTGAAAGTGGCTGAGGAGTTCTGGAGAAGTCAAGTTGCAGACCCCTGTTTTTAATAAATGGAACTTGGTGATGGAGGTGTTACAGTTGGGCAAAAGGACTTTGGATGTTTTGTATTTGATGTTTAGAAACTTTAGGAACCAAAAGGCTTGGAAACGCACGAGGGAGATGTAAGTTTCAAGTTTTTGGCCAGATTGCGCAACAATGGAGTTTATGTGTGTGATTATGAGCTTTAGGGGGTTTCAGGGCTTTAGCATGCATGTGTTAGCTTGCAAATGACTTGTATATTTATAGGCAAGAGGTCTTGTATGTTACAACAAGCCATAATTTGAAATCTCAAGTTGTAGCATCTTTACTTATTTTTGAAGCAATGTTGAAACATCTTGTTCCAAGGTATGGTACATGGATGCATAGGGTGGTTAGTACTTTGAACATGCTTGATTTTGGTTTATAGGGTTTGTGTGTGCCGAAAGAACAAGTTCAATGCTTAAGGAGAGTGGACTTTGTGTTTAAAGCCACTTTTCCAAAATGGAAGTGTGAACTTTCTTCCAAAAATGGAAATACAACTTGGATAATGGCTCAAATGCTTAGAAAATGGTTCTATCAGTTGTGAAAATAATTTATTAAGGAGTGAAACACAAGTTAGAAACCTGCAAAGTGAGATTATGCAGCATGGCTATGTGATTTGGTCCATTGTGCATCACAAATTTTGCCTTGTAAAACAACTTGAAACCCTAACTTCTTGCCTTCGATTCTCCTTGCTCAAGAATGATCTCAAGGAGTTCTTGGACATTTAAGAAATATTATAATATGCTCTAAAACCCCTCTTTGAATCACTTTTCCAAAATCCAATTGGAACTATGTGAAACTTGGCCCATAAGTTAGGTCAAAATCCTGACCAAAATGCTCAAAATTTCACTAAGTGCTTTAGTTTCATGAACATGATTTCATGGATTAATAACTTGAAATCCAAGCATTTCTAGGAGGAATTGTGTTCAGAAATTTTTTATATCTCATTGAGATCTAAACCTTTCATGTTGAAAGTTTCCTTTGAATCATCTTGCATCATGGTGAAAAATTGTCTCAAAGTTGTGAAAAAATATGAAGTTTTCAACACTTGAAAAAATTTCTAAGTTTGGAAACTTTGACTTTTCAATATGAAATCTTGACTTTTTAATTTCTTGATGAAAAAGTTTCATATTTTGACATGTTTTGATGAATTTTGATCTTTGACACTTGATTTTGACCAAAAAGTCAAAGTTTGACTTTTCAGTATGCAGTTGACTTTTGATCAGTTGATTGAAAATCAACTATCAATTAATTGACCTTGAGAAATATTTTGAGTCATGCCATTAGGTCAAAATGATTCAATTGAATCCTTGAGATCATGTTTCCAACCAATCAACCATTTTCTAGGTCAAAAATCAGAAATTGCCTTTTCTCAGTCAAAACCCTAATTTTGACCATTTTGCCCTTTTGGTGATCTGATCAGATTTCTTGAGGAATTGTGGTCCAAACTTGATCAACTGACATATATGAGTTCACAATGTTGATATGGATAAAAAATTATGAAGTTTGACTATAAATTGACTACAATTGACTTTTTTCCCAATACAGCTGATTTTTAGGTCAACTGATCAATTGCCTGAGCAAAAATGTGATCCAAGACTTGAAACTTGACATGAGCAATATTGAGAGTCCAAAATGATCCATGAAATTCATCTAAGACATTAAAAGTTCATTTGTCCTTGTGCAATCTCAAACCCTAATTTTCAGTCATCAATGCTTAAGGAGGTGTCTTGAACTGATCAACCCTTGTGCAGTCTTGAACCAAAGAAGATCTTGTGAGAAAATACTTGATAAATGAGAGGGAAAAATTTGGCGTACAACATCTTCATTCATCATCTCTTGAATATGAACTCTCACCTTATCACATCCATGGATATTTATACTACAAATACTACAACCAGCATGGTCATGTGTATAATAGTTGAATTCATAGAGATCAGCATGCATCTTCACCAAATCACCTCTGACCAGGTTGATGTCAAAAATCCGGAAGTCCCCAGGACAACCAACAACCATATTTACAGCACTTCCAACTCCATGCTTGGGCAGTGCATTATCTTTTACGTTAGGACCAACATCCTTAATAGATAAAAGACTAGATCTCACTATCTTCTGTACTTCAGACTTAAAAAGGATAACAGTTTTCGATGTTATGCCCATGGGCTCCTTGATGAAAAGCACAAGTATGATCCACCTTATAATACCATGGTAAAGGTGAAGGTATAGCAGGGGAGGCCTAGTCTGTACCAATTTATTTTGAATCAAGGCCAGAAGAAAGTCTGCATAACTCATTGTAATAGAGTCAAAAGCTTCTCTCTTCTGACCTTGCCCTTGATTTCCCTGAGGAGGTGGTCTTTGATAGGCAACAGTAGTTGGAGCTGTATTTATAACTGGAGCCACGGAAGCAACTTGTTGTTGGTACTGATGACGTCTTCTTGGTAGTCTAAACTTTCTTTCCTCAACGACAACATTTGTTTCACTCCCTTTCTTCCTAGATAACCCATATGATGTTTTCTTCATTCCTTCATCTTTTGTCAAGCATTCTTCCCTGACAACTTCTTCTAGATGAACACCCATGTTGTGCCCCAAAATTTCCCTCTCATTTTACTCAATACATGCTCCTAGAGATCATCAATTTGCTCAAGTTTGCCCAAGAGTTGACCAGACAAACTCTCTCATAAGGCAGTATACCTCAAATTAGGGTTTCCATTTTCATCAAGATGGGTGGACCATAAAGGCATCATATGCTCTCCATGGTCATAATATGTTCTCAAGACCCTCCATGTCAAATTTCAAGCACTGCACAAGAATTTTGCTCAGTAAACTACTCAGATGCTTGAGAATCGACTGTATTAGGTCAAAAGTCAATTGTGGCCCACATATAGTCAAACTTCAAGATTTTTGGTCAAAATCCACATTTTGAAGTTAATTTCATCATTTGATCAAGGATTGACCATGATTCCCCAAGAAATGCTCCAAATTCATCAAAACCCAAAAGTTGCTAAATTAGGGTTTTTTAGTAAAAGTCAACCCAACTTTGACCAAGCATAACTTCCACATGCTTTATCAGAAATTTTCCATCCAAATCTCATTTTGAATAGGATGCAATTCCCTACAATTCATATTCATCCCTCAAGTTCAAAATATACCCTTAAAAAAATATATGAATTTCTACATTATAGGTCTTTTTGAAAAGTCAACAAAAACACCTTTTGGGTCAAAGCTTCATACATGAACATGGAAGATCCAATTGAGATGAAACCAAAAGGGTTGGTAGGGGTACATCCTAATCTTTCTAAAAAGTCCAAGAACACCTCTCTAGGGTAAAAATTGAGAGAGTTGTGCATTGTCAAAGTTGGCAATTTTTGGAAAATTATCAAAAGTTAACATTGATCAAATTTGCATTTTTTCCAAAGGGGCCCATGTTTTCTTGCTTGAAACATGTTTCTAATAGGACCCACGACCCCTGAGCTTTTCCACCTTTTATTTTATTACTTTTATCATTTATTTTGATTTTTTATTCATTTAAATCAAAATAAATCAAATTAAATGGTAAAATAATGAAAACAAATCAAATCTTGAGATTTTTGTGCACATTTGGAGTCCATGTACAGCTAGCATGATGATCAATTCGTGCAAGACTCATTAGGGTTTGAAAAGATTGGATTGAGGCTTGTTTTAGAAAGATATCATACATGAATCAAATCAAATCACATTTTCATAATTCTCAAAGATATGATACAATTTTATTGACCTAATCCAGTCTACTATATGTATACAACAATTGTAGATCAAGAACAAGGGTTGAGCAGTCGTGAAAACACCAAACCAAATTCCAAAAAAGTGACAAAAAGTGATGGATCATTTTTGCATTTAGAGATTAATTCAGACCATTCCAACGCTGCTAATCGATTCTTGGACCTTCCTAGAAGCCAATTGGATCAGTTGCAAGGCTTGAAGCACCCATAAACACCAACTGTAACTCACACGGTTTGCGTTTTTTTCTGAATCAATTATCCCAATTATTGCATCATTAGCAATTTTAATTGTCATATTTGCGATTATCATCATGTTTGCAAGCTAACTGTATTATTTAATTGCGTTTTTGAAGCATCTACATGTCGTTGCCATTGTTAGGGTTTATGTTTGCAATTTAGGGTCTTTGTGTACAGGAAAATTTGGGCCATGAATCAAGTACCATGATGCTCATGAGGCCAAGACGAGTTGATTGGTACTATCAAAATAGATTTATCATGCTCATATGAAATTTTTGAATTGTGTAGGGTTGTAGTTACAGCAAACGTCTATAGGTATAAGTCTTTTACCTAATATGACGGTTGTAGTGAAGAAGATGATGCGTGGCAGCCCATGACTGGTTGATTTGAATTTTGTGCATTTTTTGAATCCATTAATTGGTTTTATATATTATATATTCTTGTTGCTGTAATAACAACTTAACATGGTAGGACAGCTGGCAATGCATCATTGGAGGTGAGTATAAGGACTTGGGTTCGATCCCAGATCCCAACAACTGCTTTGTATTATTTTTTTCTTATGTAATCAGGTGTACCACATTTCCAACCATCCACCATGCGCTAGCAATTCCTGACCACTAGATGCACTGCTGGCCAGATCTCACGCTTCTCCCCTGAATGTCCTTGGTACACCTCAGGTCAACGTTTGCATAGGATCCAGCGTGGTTGATTGGGCTTGGAGCTTAATGGGCTTGAAAATACAATTCCACACCCCCAGAATTGCTAGTATACAGGCCCATATTCTTCTTTTATTTATTATTTTCTTTTATTTTAATTGTTTTGTTTAATTATTTTTTTCACCAAATTAATTACCTTTTTTTAAAATCATAAAAACATTAAATCACAAAATACCAAAAAAAGTATTTTTTTTTTATAAAAGATTTCTTTTAATTTAATTAGAAATATAGGTTAAGTTAATTTCTTTTATAATTAAAATCAAATAGAAACTAGGTTTAATTTTACAATTAAATTTCTTCTTCTCAAATAAAAAAAACCAAAAATACACAAAATCTTGTTTTCCTTGTAAAATATTTTATTTTCATGAAAATATTTAATTTAGCTAGATTAGGTTAATTTCAATCTCTTTTTCATAGTTAAAAAGATTAGAATTAGGGTTTTAGGCGTACATAATTTAATCAATTCTTTTCTCAAAAATACAACCCAAATTATTTCTCAATTAGATTTTAGGGTTTTCAATTTTCTCTCGTATTTAATTCGCCGCACGCTTGTTAATTATTTTCTATTATTTTTGTAACTGCTCAGGGTTTGTAATAGTTAAATTAGGGTTTTATTTCTTGCTTTAAATCCCTGATTTTTGGTTATGTAATTAATCCCCCTCCCCGAAGCCTTGTAATAGCTAGGTTTTATTTTTCGCACTTTAAATTCTCGCAATCTTTAAACTGTCTAGATGCATGGCTAATAGGATTGTATGAAAAGAATGCTTGAAATTTCAAATGGTAGATCACCTAATGTGCAAAGATTAAATAACTGAAACGAATCATGTGCACATATTCACTCCTAGGGTTTGCCTCACTACGGTTGCCTTCGGTAAACAGTCATTAAGCATAGGAAATTTTAGTGGTCGCCCTCCTGTCTAAAAGATCAAATGTCCCATTCGAATGTTGCCTCGGAAATGTTTCCTCAGAAATGTTGCCTCAGAAACGTTGCCTCGAAAAGATCTTAAAGACTCTAGGGTTACTACTAAGGTTTTCTAACTATTGCTTTAGTGATTGTACTTGTCCCTTTCGAATGTTCCTTACAACTCCAACGACGATGCTACCTACTCCTTAATAATAGGATATCGCTGTCTAAAGGAAAACGAATAGCCTTTTTTCGAGCAGGTAGATAACTATTAGGTACTTGCTCAAAACAACAAATCTTTTACACAAACACTTTCAAAACAAAGTTTTCAAAAACAACTTCGTAACACTCTTGAGGATAGAAACAAGTGTTAAAACGAAGTAAAACAAAACTTTTTAAAACAAGCACACACAAGCAATTTCAAAATGAGAAAGTACCTAAGAGCCCATGGAAAACCATAGATGGAAAGGGTGCTAACACCTTCCCTTTCTATAATCTACCCCCGTACTCAGAAACAACTCGAAAAAGGTGTTTTCTGTTCTTTTTCCTTTTCCTTTGTTGGATGAAATAAAAGTCGGTGGCGACTCTTGCTTACCGCGACATTTGCAAACAAAAAATGCAAACCAGTATTAACAGTCGGTTCTGCCACTGTCTCACAACCCATTCTTACCATTTCAGTGAATCACTTGGTGCAGTAGAAACCATCCTTTCATAGTAAAATGATCCCAGGGTTTTGATAAAGACTTTGGTCATTTCTTGTTCTCCCATCGGGATACCACTTAGGCAGCAATCTCGCGCCAACGCTGCACATATTCTTTAAATGACTCTTTATCCTTCTAACCCATCGCCCTCAGTTGGTCATGGTCAGGTTCCATAAACATATTGTACTTGTACTGCTTGATAAAAGCTTTGCCCAAATCATTGAAGGTACGAATACTGCTACTGTTCAAACCGATATACCACTTCAATGCAACACCAGTTAAGCTATCCTGGAAGAAATGAATAAGCAAATGCTGATCATTAGTAAGAGTGGACATCTTTCTGATATACATCACTAGGTGGTCGCGAGCTCAATAATTACCCTTGTATCTCTCAAATTCTGGCACCTTAAACTTCGCTGTTACTTTTATGTTAGGAACTAAACAGAGTTCACTAACGTTCTGCCTGAATAATTCTTTTCCTCGAAGAGCCTTCATTTCTTTCTGCATCCCATTGAATTGGTCCTGAAAGTCATCCAATTGGTCCTAGAAACCCACACTTTCACTTGGTGGAGGAATAGGATGATAAACTTCATCTTTAATAAACG
This sequence comes from Vicia faba, assembly GCA_948472305.1. Lineage (NCBI taxonomy): Eukaryota > Viridiplantae > Streptophyta > Magnoliopsida > Fabales > Fabaceae > Vicia > Vicia faba. Next base: position 1,258,663,325 of record OX451739.1, on the reverse strand, counting down.
ACACAACATTCACCAAGGGAGGCGCAACATAATGAATCTCATTTCTAACAGCAGGGGCAACATGCACCACAGGAGACGCCATAACAACAGCTGCTTGAGAAAATAGAGAAACTTGAGATTCAGGATTGTAACCTTCTAGCATGAAATTTGCAGGCATTCCCCACGGGTAACCTTCAGGCATACGGTTTAGAGCAGCAGTAATTGGAGTAACAAAAACTTGAACTGATGGAACTTTAGAAATAATAGTCCTTAATTATGGCTGAGCAACATGAGAAGACAGAGGAGCAAGTGGTGGCTGATTCTGAGCAACCACCAACGATTCCATCAAAGCAGTTAGATTAGCCATACAGGCCTTCAAAGCAGTAACTTCTTCGCGTAGCTCGTAATTCTCTTGTTCAAGATTCTCTATTTTCTTCATGGAATTAGCCCGAGTATTATATCGATGAGACAACTTGCCGACAGTCAAAGTAGAGAAACACAGTAAGACACCTGGGTATGAACAAAAATGAACGAATATGTGCAAAATTATGCATGATATGCAATGTATATGATTTGTTTATCATTATTTTCATTTCAAGGAACTCAAAGAATTATAGGCAATTACAAATATTAAAGTACTAACACATTTGGAAATACTTTATAATAACTTTGGAATAGATTACAACTTTTAGTACATGTTTCAATAATCCTAAGTAGAAGAGAATAAAGATAGAATCTAAAATCCTAAGGATCTAGAGCTGATGAAGATCTCTCCACATACTGTCGCTTTCCTAAAAGTCTTGCAATATGAGCCTTCAACTGCTTGTTCTCTTCTGCATACCTGTCGGTGACTTTCTTCCAACCACCAAATTCAGAAAGTGATCAGCTAGGTCCTGGTCGAGCTTTAGATGAAAATAAACTCTCTTGATTCTCCATCATCTCTATAGCACGACTCTTAAGAGTATCAATCAAGTCATCATTCTCTTTCAATTCTGTTGAGTAGGATACCTCCAAATTTTGGTACTTGTTCTTCCATGCTTCCTTCTCTTGCTGCATCCTAACCAGGGCAAGCTGAAGTTCTTCTACATCATCTAAAAGAGGAGGAGTAGTCCTTACAAACATACCAGATATAGGTTTTTCACTAGAATAAGGCATCTTCAACTGAATTGCCCTTGTTTGTACCCAATAGAGATGTGGTTCTAAAGAAACAGCTCCTCTTGACAAATCTTTTCTACTCTTCTTATGAATATGGAGCAAAGCCTTCTCATTCTCTTTCTTAGCCTCCTTGTGATATTCTCCTTCTTTGAGAAAGAAACCACTCACATGAATATTATTTGGTTTATCTCTCATCGAATATCCAAGTTGAAGGCGCACAAGAACGGGATTGTAGTTAATTCCTCCCTTTGTACCAAAAAGAGGTACGTTGGGGAAACTACCACATCTATCAATAATCCCCACGTCATAAAAAACTTGATGATACCAGTTGTACCCCAAAATTTTCCCTCTCATTTCTCAAGAACTTTATCACAAGGGGCCCCCAAAAATTCAAGCTTACACAAATATATTTGGACTTTTCAGCATCAAAATTAAAGAGGAAATTCCTAAAAAAAGACAAAACTGATGAAAATACTCTTTTGACAAAATTAAAGGAAAAGCAAGTTCTTTTCGATTTTGCATCCTTCAATTGGACACTTTGGCTTTGGTTGTATCTTTTGTTTGGGCGCTGGACTCCTTTAGGGAAAGTTCATTTCATGCTTCGATTGAGGCACTGGACTCATTTGGGCAAGTTCATTTCCTGCTTTGTTGGGCACTAGACTTCGTTTGAACGTCTGTGCAAATCTTTCGTTTGGCCATATAGCATCTTTCCTGCGTGTTAGCCAAGACTTACAAGGTAGAATTTCCTATCATGTTAACATGCACAAGGCCAAAGTCACCCTTTGAAACAACTTCTTACAAGCTTCGACAGGGCAACACTTCTCATAAAATAGCTTCAATTCACAAGGCAAAAAGCCTCCTGATGATGTCCTTCGATTCAGGAGGCCAAAGCCTATCTTATGCCCTCTTTCGATTACACATCTTACCTCCTGCAGGCCTCCTTCATTTAGGGTAATGGCTCTCCCAGTGTTGCAAGCTTCGATTGAGCCTTTCATCCCCTGCATGCATCTTTCATTTGGGGTGTGTGAATCCTTCAGCACAAGCTCTTAGTCATGCCTTTAGTTTGGGCATGTGGCTCCATTTTTACAAACTTCCGTTTGAACATGTTTGCATAAGGTCACAAGGCAGGGACCTCCTGCATACACTCTTTCGTTTGGCCATATGGACCTTTTGAGGCAAATTTGAGTGGGCAGTATCTCCCTTGGAAATGATTTGCTTCAACACATAAATTCTACACCATGCCATTATCTCATGCGAAATAAGTACCATGGTGACGCGTTCGAAGGACTTGCCAGACATGTTTGAATATCCCAATCGAATGACATATTTTGCTAACCCATCCCAAGATCATGTATTTGGACCATTCGAAGGAACCCATGAAGGGCCTGGTCGAAAGACAGTTATTTGGCCCCCTTCAAAGGATATCCACATGAGCCATTTGAATGACACTTCAATTTTAAAAAAGAAATGGTTGTTGAAGAATCTGGTCGAAAAGCAAGGCTAGGGAGTCAAGACAAAAGGTTGAGATGCCAAAGATACTTGTTGACCAAGTCCCATGCGCTTCCAGGTTTAGGACTGATACACTGGCCATATGTTGTACCTCAAAATTTGCCTTCCATTTTTTCATGCAAGATGTTTACCCTAGGGTTCCTATACACTCAATTGGTTCAATGGTCAACCAGAAAGGTTCTCTTCCTAGGCAACAAATTAATAATTAAGGGTTTAGGATTTTCTCAGAGGTAATTGAGTCTTTAAAATCTATAATATCTTAAAGACAATATGCTGGAGTTTGTTAATTCTACAAGGCTAGCTAATGTTCTTGAAACATATTTGATAGACAATGAAGTCTTGTTGGAATCAAGAGTAACATGCGATTTCATTATGCTTACCAGCTAGTTTTTGAACAAGAATTGAAGATTAAGATTTTTTGATCATAAGCCTTTGAGGTTAAGTTAATCAAATGGAATTGAAATTCTCAAACATTCATTTTTGTTTTAAAGGTTTGATTGGAGTGCAAAGTGTTTTGTTTTGTTTGATCATCTTTGGTGGTTGCTTGAAATACAAGTTACCTAGAATAAGGTTTCTTACTCAAAACATACAAATAAGAATTACAAGATTTAAAGTTGAAATTGGTACAATATTTTCACAAGTTTATTCAAAAGTACTGTATTCATTACATTACAAGTTTGAATTTTTACAGAAGAAATGTCTACCAATGCAATAAATTACAAGATTTGTTTATGAAAAAAAAGGGGAAGAGATAAATCCTAAGTCTTCATCCTCAAGCAATCTCTCCAACCTTTGCTTGCCATCCATGCTTCATGTTCATGAAAAGAGAAAAGGAGAAGTTTGTTAGTAGTTCAAATATTCAGAAATGAACAAAACATACAAGGTAATCCTAAATTCATTATTAGGGTGGTTTATGTTGAATCAGAAAAGAAGGGTTTGTATTCTAAGGCCTCATGCAATCTTTGCTTAATCATTGGCCTATGAATTTCTAGTTTGCAAATCACAAAGTACAGATTTGGTTCACAAACAAGTAGCAAAACAAGGCAAGCTGCAACCAACTGCAGGGCAGGCAAGCAAAGCAAAACAAGGCAAGCTGCAACCAACTGCAGGGCAGGCAAGCAAAGCAAACTAGGCAAACTGTCAAAACAGAACATGCAAACAAGGCAAACTGTCAAAACAGAACCAGCAGACAAGGAAAACTGCTGAAACAGAACCAGCAAACAAGGAAAACTGCTGAAACAGAACCATCAAACAAGGCAAATTGTCAAAACAGAACCAGCAAACAAGGCAAGCTGCAACCAAATGCGGGGCAAGCAAGCAAGGCCAGCAGCTGCAAACTGTTGAAAAAACAACTTCTGCAACAATCTACAAAGTATCAAAGAAGGTCAGAAAAGAGGGTTTTTGATTCTAAGGGCCTCAAACCATGTCAAATTCTATCCTAGGCCCATTATCATTGTAAAACAAAGCTTGGCCCACAATAAATAATTCCAACCATATTTCCAGCCTATTAGCCAAATCCAAATCAATAGATTCAAGCCCAATAGAGGCCTCAAAGCAATGTCCTATCACTGACCTAAAAGTGTGTTTGCAAATCACAAAAACTTGGTTCACAAGCAAAGGAAAAAACAAAATCAAGCCTCATACATACTTCACAAAGGCATGACTACATGATTGGCTAAGAGGTAACCTGTTGCAAATCTCAAGCATTTGGTTCACAAAAAGTAAAGAGAAAATCATAAAGAAAAAGCTTCATGTTGTTTCAAATCAAAAAAATATCAGACCAACAATAGCCTCAAATTTTCCAAGTCCTGTCATAGGCCTAAAGGATTTCACTACAAATCTCAAGAACATTTTGTTTGGTTCATAGCAAATACAAAATACAACAAAAGCAGCCTGATAAGTCAGAAAAGTATAAACAAGTATAGAAAACTGTAAAAGCAAAAGTAGCAGTCAGCCAACCAAAGGACAACCACTTGAGTTGTTAAAACATAGCAAGTACAAAGCCAGCAAAAGTCAGCATCCACCATAAATGAATAACACAGCCAACAAGCAAAGTCAACTAGCAATTTGATTTATCAGGAAAAAAAGGTACAAGCAGCAAAAGCCAGTATTTTTTATCCATCACTAAATCAATATAAAACAGGGCAATAATACCAAGCAAAGGAGGAGTTTTTGGCCAATAAGGAGAAAACACAGAAAGAAAAAAGTCTAGCCATCTTTCAAAGCATATTGTCAACAATTCACAGCATACCAAAACACAACAAAGAAAGGTAATTTCCTAAAACTGTTTCAATATGCAAATATTCTGAAATTTTTTCTTGCACCAAATATACTGCTTAGGGCCAATTAGAAACCAAAGTAGGAGAAGGTAAACAAAGTCAAAAACCCTAAGTCAGATCATCATCACCAAAACATAAACAAAGCCAAAAACCCTAAGTAAAAACATCATCACCAAAACAGAAGCAAAGCCAAAAACTGTAAGTAAAAACATCATCACCAAAACAGAAGCAAAGCCAAAAACCCTAAGTAAAAACATCATCACCAAAACAGAAGCAAAGCCAAAAACCCTAAGTAAAAACATCATCACCAAAACAGAAGCAAAGCCAAAACCCTAAGTGAACCATTATCAAGTTTTGCCAAACCCTTTATCAAAGATAAGAGAAAACATTCAAACAAAAACACGTAAACAGAAGTATGCAAACAGAAGTACAAACCCTAAACCCTTTTTATCATCATCTTCAAGGTAAACCTAACCCATCAGAACTAGCGAAGAGATAAGAAAGGAAAGATCTCACCAAATCATGTAGAAGAATCAAATCGGAACCCCTAGGGTTCCGGTCGTCCCCTTTTAGATCTAGGCTGAATCTTATGTTTTCTGCAAAATCAAACGCTAAATTAGTAATCAGGAGGAAGAGAGGAAGAGATTGATATAAAAAATTTGAGGTTTTGAACCCAGCCTCCGCCGCCACCGTCGCGAGGCGATTTCTGGCACGGCCTCTATTTCTTCTCCGGTGGAGGAACCTCAGAGAATGAGCGAGAGAATCATAGAAGTGAGAGAGAGAAACAAATCAACCAAATGAACCACATCCCTTGAACCTGGTTGTTTTGTTTAAATAACCAGGCCTTCTCATATCAGGCCCAAAACAATGACACTGAGCCTAACCCCCTTTAGATTCGCTACACCCCTCATCCCCTTCATAAAAATCTGATTTTTTGGCCATGAGTTTTGTTGGCTGAAAGCCCAACAGTTTTTTTTATTATTTCTTTCTCCAAACACCCTTTTTAATTGTTAACCCCCCTGACTTATTTTACATATTTTATTTTTCTTTACTTTCTCTTAATTACTATTATTAATATTATAACAATATTTATTTTCATAAATAAAAATCTCAAAAATATTATTTATGCATACATATTAAATATATTCATATTTGTTTAATAGACTAAAACATTTTCTTGTTAAAATTCATTTTTTTCAAAATTAATTAAATAATTAGATTAGGTTTATGATTATTATTTATTTAGAAATTTGTTTCTTTAAGCTAGTTTCTTTTGCTAACTTAATTCTAATATTCTTTTTTTAGTTAATTATTTTTTCTTCTAAGTTAATTAAAGTCAAAACAAAATCCATGGCCTTATTCATTCATACTTGTACATTATATTCATTTCACTTCTTATACATTATATTTACATTTGTTTCTTTGTACATTTGATAAATTCGATATGGTTGTAATAGATAATTAGGGTTTTTACTTTCTTGCAAATCCCGATTCGTAAATTGTATAACCCCCTCCCACAAAATGTTGTAATAGCATAGTAATCTTTAAATTACGCAATTTATCGCTTTACATAACATGTTAGTAATTAGGGTTTGTATGGAAAGATAAAACCAATCAAATAGAAAACCCTAATCCAAGACAAAATCAAGCATGAAAATAACACACTTGCAAACAAGCACCCCCTAGGGTTACTCCACTTGGTTGCCTTATATAAAAAATGGCCATATTACACATGTGACGTATCTTAGCAAAAATAAGATCATAGTCCCTCGATGACGCTATCCAAAGTTACCTTACAAAATGATCTTAGTCCCTCAAAAATGCTAAGATACTTTACAACATTGCTAATCATGGTTATACGATGACCCACGCCCGTCCCGTTTACATCCAAAGATAGGGTTGCTTACAAAATTAATGGTAAGACAACAATATCAAAGGAAAAGAAAATGCACAAGAAAGACATTTGAGTAGATAGATTACTTTTAGTTACTTGATCCATCTCAAATAAATATCTTTGCTATTTTCAAAACAAACACACACATTTCCAAACATCTTACAAACATTGAAAACATTTTTCAAAAAGAGAAACATCTTTGTATACATTCTTACGAACGAGAATCATTGCAAAGATTGCCTAAACAATGGCATCTTTACAAAATACTTTCAAAAACCACACAAAACACAATTTCAAACAAAAGCAAGTGATCTAACAAGTAATTAAGAGCCCGTGGAAAACCATGGATGAAAAGGGTGCTAATACCTTTCCTTTTCATAATCTACCCCCCGAACTCAAGAAACAATCTTAAAGGTCTTTCCTGTGCTTTTTAACCTTTCCTTTTGGATAAAAGAAAAGTCGATGGTGACTCTTGCTAACCGCAACATTTGCGATCAAATGCAAAAACTTCAAAGTCAGTTCTCCTACCGTATCACAGAACTGGCGACTCTGCTAGGGAATTTTCTAAAAGTGGGGTTACCTTAGGGCTAGATCACCTTTTATTTTCTTAGATTGTTTGACTTGTATGCTTTATATTATGGTTCTTTATTTGGGTTTGAATCCTCTACCCGGATTTGGGATACATTATAGGTAAGTAGAAATACATTGTGGAAAATATGCGGGGTATACCGACATGGTCTAAGCAATAGCTATGTTAGTGCGACATATTTGTGGGTACCGGCAGCCTTTGAGTCAATCAAAGAGAATACGGGGCTGCTGAGTGATGTCATGAAGCACTAATGAACTTCTAGAACCTTTACTTGACCAACTTGGCCTTTAGGATGTAGTGAGATGACTGGCTTTGGTGCAGTCTGAAGTTGGTAGATACTCGATACTACACTCATTGAGGTTTGGTTTCTTGGGATATTTCGGTCGCTATTAAAGAGGCTTGAGCTGAAATAATGACCAAGGAAACAATCCAATGATATTGAGCTCCTTAGAATCCGATTACTATTACTAGGACAGGTTTAAGCCAACTAAACTTCAAGAGGGTACTTACCTATAAAACTCCATGCAAGCCGGAACTAAGAACTTGTTTGCTTTGTTTGTATATGCATACTTTTACATAACATCATGAACATCATGAACATCATATACATCCACTAACCATTTCAAGGATTTTTGGGATTCATCTTTTTTCTTGTTTTGTAGGATATGGATTCACTTCGCAGGAAAACTATTCAAGTCAAACTTGTGAGAATTCCTCCACAACTTAAGGAGCTAGATTCAAAGATTCCTGAGAACTCTCCATTCACCGAAAGACATGGTCGTCTACTCAACTTGGTCACCTCCAACACAGATGAGGATATGATGAAGGTGCTATTTTAGTTCTTTGATCCTTTGCACCATTGCTTCACATTCCCCGACTATCAACTTGTGCCTACTTTGGAAGAATTCTCCCAACTCTTGAGGATTCCCATTCTCAATCAACTACCTTTCAACGGTATGGAAAGAGACTCAAAGCCAGAAGAGATTGCTCAAGCTCTACACTTGGCTCATCTGATGTCACAACTCATTGGGAAACTAGGAGTGGTGTCAAAGGCTTCTTAGCAAAGTTCCTGTTTGAGAAAGCCCAAAGTTGTTGGAATTCCTTAGACTTGCAAGCCATTGAGGAAATTGTGGATCTTCTCATCTATGGGATGGTTTTGTTCCCAAATCCTGACCAACTCATAGATGTGAACACCGTCAAAATCTTCATGTCACGCAACCCGGTGCCTACATTGCTAGGGGGTATCCTACACTCTTTTCACACTCGCACAATGAGGAAAAAAGGTGTCCTTATGTGTTGCACTCCTCTCTTAGAAAGATGGTTTATTTATCATCTTCCCCAATCAGTCATAAAGAATGAGCAAGGTTCAAGGTGGTCACAAAGGTTAATGACGCTCAAACATTCAGACATTCGTTGGTACTCCCGATCCAAAGAGAATGTTATCATTGTTGACTGTTGTGGAGAATTCCCTAATGTCCCTCTACTTGGCATTAGGGGAGGTATCACCTACAACCCATTTTAGCCTTAAGACAGCTTGGTAACGCCCGAAGGGATGGCCTGCATGAGATGTTGATTCAAGCTTTGGTATTCGACTATGACAACGACGATCTAGGTCTTCGCCAGAGATTTATCCGAGTTTGGAGGATGTTAAACAAGGTGGATCGAAATACTTTAGGGCACAAGAATTCCATCCCTCTTTAGCCTTACCTCAAATGGGTACGAACGCGTGCTCAGAGTCTTATGATGCCTTACCCCTCCATTCTCCCGGTAATCATTGAGCCTGTTAAGGAAGGAGATGTTCCATACACTATCCTACATCCTGACATGCCCACATCTCTTGAAGACCTACAAAGGGATTAGATACAGCTCAAAGGAGAGCAAGATACTTTCGAAGCCCAATTCTACGCAAGCGAGAAGAAGGTTTTGGAACTCACTAGGCTACTTCATGAGGAGCGGACCCTGAATGCCTACATTGCACCAAAGAGAATGCACACTACTTTTTTATCTTAGAGTTTTGTATTATTTTGTCCAAGGGGCATTGATGTACTCAAACTTTATCTTATTGATATAACGTGTGTTTCTTTTTATCTAAAACAAACTTGAATCTTTGAAATCCTTGAAAACATTGCATAAACACATATCGTTCATCATAACATAAACAAGTCTTTTGCAACAAGTCTCCTCATCTCTCTACTGTTTATTTTAGTAAGATGGATCTCGAACAAACAATGGAAGATCTCCAAGCTCAGAATACGCAATTTCAACAGTTGCTCATGACCCTAGCCAAGGGGCAAGAAGAATTGAAGATTCTGCTAGTTGAAGAAAGGAAAAAGAAAATAAAGAAGGTAACTGGATTCTTAAACATGGGGAGAAGATTTCAGGGACAGACAAGAAGGACTTTGAACTTTGCAACAACATTCAGTGAAGGAGAAGGGAAAGGCAAGGAAGCAGATGTCCCATCAGAATTAGAAGAGGAGGAGGAATAAGAGGAAGACTACTCAGAGGAACAGTATCCTCCAGCTGATGACAAGTACAAACATCTCGAAGAGCGTTTGAGCGCGATGGAAATACAAAATGTGTCGGGCTTAGACTTTGAAGAATTGGGACTAGTGTCGGGGATTGTGATTCCTCCAAAATTTAAAGTGCCTATATTTGCCAAATATGATGGAGTGTCATGCCCTAAAATGCATCTTCGATCATATGTGAGAAAAATCCAACCCCACACCGCTGATAAAGACTTATGGGTGCATTTTTTCCAAGACAATCTGTCTGGAACACAACTCGACTGGTTTTATCAACTAGAAAGAGCCAACGTCCACAATTGGGAAGATCTTGCTGCATCTTTCTCCAAGAAATATCAATACAATGCTGATTTGGCGCCTACCCGTACTCAACTCCAGAGTATGGCCATGGTTTCCAATGAAGGTTTCAAGGATTACGCACAAAAATGGAGAGATTTGGCTGGAAGAGTTCAACCCCCTCTGTCTGAAAGGGAATTGGTAGACATGTTCTTAGGCACCTTATCTAGTCCCTTTTTCAACCATCTAATCAGAAGTTCATCTGCAGGCTTTACTGAACTAATACTGACCGGAGAAAGGGTGGAAGCTGGTATAAAAAGTGGAAAGATTCATAAGGATTCATCTTCTTCTACAGCTGTAAGGAAGCCTTTCATCGGGAAGAAAGAAGTAGCTGATGTATATCCACAAAGAAACCAAGAGAGGGCCAAATGCCGACCAATGGTGGGGGTTATTATGATTGCAAAGCCTACGTATGAGCAACAAAGAAGTAATCAACCAAGGGTGGAAAGGCCAGTTAGGCAATTCACCAGAATTAACATGACTTTGTCCCAAGTATTACCGCATCTTCTGAGATCCAACTTGGCAACCTTGAAAGAAGCTCCGAAAAACCCCAACACAACATCCCCTCATTATCACCCCAATTCCCGTTGCTCATATCACTCTGAAAGTCCTAGTCGCGATACTAATAATTGTTCGGCCTTGAAAAACAAAATACAAGACCTCATTGAAGCAAAAGAGATTGAGTTTGATGCACCCGAAAAGCCAAATGTCATTTCATCTCCTATGCCCAGACATGGTCACAATACCAATGCCATTGAAGAAGATTTATTTGTTGCCTCAGTTGACGAACTCATGATCCCACTTCCAACCATTAAGATAAACTTGTTGAAAGCCGGTGTGTTCCCGGGCTGTAATGAAGTTTGCCATCTTTGCTTGTTCTCGCCAATTGATTGCCCTTTGTTGAAAATAGGCATTCAACGCTTGATAGATAACAAAGAGATTTTGTTTGAAATTACTCCTGTTTCACCTATTCCTGTTGAAGATGTTTCAATAATTACCATTTCCTCCAATTCTTCCAGGGTCTCCACCAAAAGACCCGTTAGAATTACATCGGTTCTGAAAGCAACTCCTCTAATAATCACAATGCCTGGGCTAGTCCCATATGAATCAGACAAAACTGTGTCGTGGAATTACGGAGAGGACATTTACTACCATGGCATCAAACAAGACTAGCCGGCCGCCTAAGAGATAAACTTCGAAGAAGAAGATTTCGAAATCAGCAATATTGCCGGAACTAGTAAAATTACCCGAAGCGGTAGGATCTTTTCTCCAGAAATTGCTCCCCCAAAGGCAGTTTCTGGACCCGTGGCTGTTCCAAAGGTTACTTCCGTACCCATAATCATCTCTGCAAATGCTCCTATTGACAAAGTCGTTACAACCCCTGTTGTCATTCCTACCAACACTCCTGTTGCTGAAACTCGAGGAAAGAGTATTCAAGTGGAGCCTCTTCGAACGAAGGCTCAATCACTGACTATCCCCGAGACATCTAAGAAAGAAACGGAGGAGATTCTAAAAACTATAAAGAGAAGTGACTACGATGTAGTTGAACAATTGGGACAAACTCCCTCCAAGATCTTCATGCTGGCATTACTACTGTGTTTCGAGGCACATGCGAAAGCCTTGGTGAAGTTCCTAAAAACGGCCCATGTGCCTCAAGAAACGTCTGCTGATCAATTTCAAGACTGTGTGGCTAGATTGACAGCAGATAACAGCCTAGGCTTCTCGGATGCTGATCTGACACCAAGGGGAAGAAAGCACAACGAGGCATTACATGTCTCTGTGGAATGTAGGGGCACAACTCTGGCCCATGTTTCAGTGGACACTGTCTCATCTTTGAATGTATTACTGAAAAAAGCTCTTGACAGACTTGACTGCGAGGGACTGACGTTAAAGCCAAGCAACATAGTAGTAAGGGAATTTGATGGCTCGAAGAGGATGGTGCACGGGTAAGTGGATATCCCCATAAAGGTTGGAACACAAACTTTCAATTCAACCTTTTATGTAATGGAAATCCGCCCTTCGTACTCTTGCTTGCTAAGACGGCCATGGATCCATAATGATGGAGTTGTTACCTCTATATTGCACCAGATGCTGAAGTATTCGGTTCACGGAAAGATTATCACTGTCCATGGAGAGGAAGAATACATGATCATCCATCTCAATTCCTTCAGATATGTGAAATTGGACGAAGAATTCATTGAAACTCCATTTCAACACTTCGAAGAGGTCCCCCAAGAGGTAGCAGTGACCAAGATCGTGTCCTAGATTCCCAATATCACAAGACCTCCACTCCGGATGTCATCTCTGAAGGACGCCAAAGCAGTGGTAGAGGAAGGTGGATGCACCATCTGGGGGAAACTTCCGGATATCCCGTATAAGTCTGACAAGTTTGGCCTAGGTTTCACTTCAAATTCTCAAAAGATTGTACGCCGTGCATGTGCTGGAGGGCCACCCTTGAAGATAGCAATTGTGAAGTCAACGCGGTAGAAGATGGTGAAGATGATTGCAACCTGGAGGATTGGATCTTTCCGACTGTCAATGGAGGGCTCAGCAATTGGGAGGCTAAAGACTTTCTCCCAATAAATTTTATCCCACGGTAATTTATCTTTACATTTTGTTGGATATGTAATATTCGAAAACAATTCGCACTCATAAAACCTTGTGTCTTGCCCAAGGCACAATGGTCCATTTGTAAGGGTTATTATTTCATCTTCATATGACATCTATGAATCATGGAAGTTTTTCGCATACAAAGTTTTGTGCTCATTGTTTTTCTTTTACATTTTATTTTCTTTTAAAGATAGTTATACCCTTACACACACCCACACTCACAATGCAGGTATTCATCCATTCTGGATCCCATGGGTAACGATATTGCTATGGCCTTTCGTGACTCTGAGAATCTAATCTACCAAGCCAAAGACGAAGGTGAGAAAGATTGTGAAGTACCAGGGGAACTGGCCAGACTGCTACAACAAGAAGAAAGAACCATTCAGCCTCACAAGGAACCCGTGGATACAATCGACCTGGGTACCGAAGAAGATAAAAAAAAAGGTCAAGATGGGTGCCAATCTGGAACCCAGTGTCAAGGAGCGTCTGATTCAATTGCTACACGACTATGTTAAAGTCTTCGCTTGGTCATATAAAGACATGCTAGGACTTGATACAAACATCATGGTACATCGTCTGCCTACAAAAGAAGATTTTCTGCCAGTAAAACAAAAGGTTCGCCGCATGAGACCTGATATGTCAGAAAATATTAAAGCAGAGGTCATGAAACAATTCAATGCTGGATTTTTGGTTGTCACCTCCTACACTCAATGGGTTGCCAACATTTTTCCCGTACCTAAAAAAGACGACAAAGTACAAATGTGTGTGGACTACAGAGATTTGAATAGGACGAGCCCTAAGGATGATTTTCCACTCCCCCACATTGATATCCTAGTTGACAATACGACACAACACAAAGTGTTTTCCTTCATGGACGGATTCTCAGGTTACAACCAAATCAAAATGGCACCTGAGGACATAGAGAAAACGACATTTGTCACACAGTGGGGCATATTCTGTTACAAGGTGGTGCCATTCGGACTGAAGAATGCTGGGGCAACCTATCAGCGCACCATGATAGCTTTATTTCATGACATGATACATCATGAAATAGAGGTCTACGTAGACGATATGATAGTCAGATCACAAACAGAAGAAGAGCATCTTGATCACTTACAAAAGTTGTTTGAGAGCCTGAAGAAGTACAAGCTGAGGTTGAATCCAAACAAGTGCACATTTGGGGTACGGTCCGGTAAACTCCTAGGCTTTGTCGTCAGTAACAAAGGTATTGAGGTCGATCCTGCCAAATTTTAAGTAATACAAGAGATACCCGCTCCTCGTACTGAGAAGGAAGTCAGAGGATTCTTGGGACGTTTGAACTATATTACCAGATTCATTTCTCACCTGATAGCTACTTGTGATCCAATCTTAAAACTATTGAAGAAAGATCAAGTAGTCAAATGGAATGATGAATGACAAGTTTCTTTTGTCAAAATCAAAGAGTACTTAGAATAACCTCTTGTATTGATGCCACCAGTCGAAGGAAGACCGTTGATCATGTATATGACTATTTTAGAAAATTCAATGGGGTGTGTATTGGGGCAACATGACGAGTCTGGCCGAAAAGAGCAAGCTATTTACTACCTGAGCAAAAATTTTACCGAATGTGAAACTAGATATTCACTGCTCGAGAAAACTTGATGCGCTCTGGCATGGGCTGCTCGCTGGCTAAGACAGTATATGCTGACTCATACTACCTTGTTGATATCTAAAATGGATCTGATAAAATACATCTTCGAGAAGCCTGCTCTTTCTGGGAGAATAGCTAGATGGCAGATGATCCTGACAGAGTACGACATACAATATACTACTCAGAAAGCTATAAAGGGCAGTGTGCTAGTTGATCACCTTGCTCACCAAGCTGTAGAAGACTATCAGTCCATGAAGTTTGAATTCTCGGATGAAGACATCATCACATTAGACAACTGCGAAGAAATCAGGCCATATGACAGACCTGAACAAGGATCCCGATGGACCCTGTTCTTTGATGGAACATCCAATGCACTTGGTAATGGTATCGGTGTTGTACTCATATATCCTAAAGGGTGTCATACTCCCTTTACTGCCAAACTTTTCTTCAACTGTACAAACAACATGGCGGAATACGAAGCGTGCATCTTCGGTCTCAGAGCTACCATAGACTTGGGAATCAAATCCTTAGATGTGTTTGGAGATTCAGCTTTGGTCATCAGTCAGATCAAAGGGGAATGGGACACCAAGCACCCTAACCTTATCCATTATAAAGAACATGTTTTTACATTGCTACCGCATTTTGAGAAGATTACCTTTGAGCATTTCCCGCGAGTAGAAAATCAGCTAGCAGACGCTCTAGCCACAATGTCATCTATGTTTAAACTTAATTAGGATAACGAGGCTCCCCATATCACCATCGAACGAATGGATGAACCAGCACACTGTCACGAGATTAATACTGAAGAAGTAGTGGACCAACCTTGGTTTCATGAAATCAAGAGGTATCTCAAGGCTCAAGAATATCCAGAAGGAGCTTCAATCAATGATAAGAAGTTCTTAAGGAGATTCTCTGCTAAATTCTTCCTTAGTAATGGCATACTATACAAACGCAATCATGACTCCATTTTGCTTCAGTGCATGGATAAGGTTGAAGCTGAAAAGATCATGGCTGAATTACATGAAGGTACTTTTAGCACCCATTCCAGTGGGCATACGATGGCGAATAAAATCCTATGGGCAGGCTATTATTGGTCTACCATGGAAGCAGATTGCTATCAACACTCTCGAACCTGCCATAAGTGTCAAATTTATGCTGACAAGGTGCACGTACCTCAGGTTCCTCTGAATGTCTTGACGGCTCCTTAGCCCTTTGCTATTTGGGGGATTGATATGATTGGGGAAATTAAGCCGACTGCCTCCAATGGACATCGCTTCATCCTAGTGTCCATTGACTATTTTACAAAGTGGGTTGAAGCAGCTTCCTTCGCCTCTGCTACCAAGAATGTTGTGGCCCGCTTCATCAAGCAAAACCTTATTTGCTGGTACGGTATCCCAGAAAGGATCATCACTAACAATGGTACAAATCTCAATAACACTATGATCACCATATTGTGCGAGCAATTCAAGATTAAGCATCACAATTCTTCTCCTTATCGGCCAAATATGAATGGTGTTGTCGAAGCTATGAATAAGAACATTAAAAAGATCGTACAGAAAATGACAGTCACATACAAAGACTGGCATGAGATGTTACCATTCGCTCTCCATGGTTATCGTATCATGGCTCGCACATCAACTGGGGCAACACCCTATTCTTTGGTTTACGACATGGAGGTTGTCCTACCTATTGAGGTTCAGATCCCCTCTTTGAGGATTATGAAGGATGCAGGGTTGAACGAAGACGATTGGATCCAGACTCGACTTGATCAACTGAATTTGATTGATGAAAAGAGACTTATTGTTGTTTTCCATGGTCAAATGTATCAAAAACGGATGATCAAGGCTTTCAACAAGAAATTCAGACGCCAAGTATATCAAGTTGGGGATCTAGTGTTCAAACGTATCATCTTGCCACAAAGTGATCCCAGGGGAAAATGGACTCCTACCTATGAAGGACCATTTGTAATCAAAAACATCTTCTCTGGTGGGGCAATGATCTTGACCACCATGGATGGCAACGACCTGCCACACCCTGCAAACGCGGACATAATCAAAAGATACTACGCATAAGAGACCCGCTAGGATGACATACCTAGGCAAAACAAGGGCATCCCGGCGAACCAAAAAAAAAGGTTCGGGCAAAATTTAGGGATAAAACAAAAAAATTTGTATACCCGGCAAGTTGAAAACCCGAAAGGGCGACTTGGGAAAAAAAGGGTTTCCCGTTGGATTGAAAACCTGAAAGGGCGGTCCAGGCAAAAGTTAGGGAATTAAAGCGTATGACTATGTCCCATCGGATCACTTTACGGACAACCTTTGGCTTCCACTGACAAACTCAGAGGTTCTAATCAATTTAATCATCTTAGGACGAGACAACAAATGGACAAGATGCTCGGAGATATGAGGGTTATAGCAGAATGGAAACCCCATGGGATTTTTATACACATAGCTATCTTTTCTTTGTATCAAAATTTTCATTTTTTTACGACAGCATTCTCTTACTAGAATGTTTGTCCCCTTGTACAAAAAATACTTATTCAAAGTCAATACAAAATATTCCTTTGAAAGTGCAAAAACTATTTGTCTTTTCTTTTACGCTTGTTTTGTTTATAAAAACGTCCAATGATTCATTGTTGAGCATATGCATTTGAATATAATTACCGCTTACAAATAAATAAAATGAAAAGACAATTACTGATAGGTTGAAAGGATAGGAAAATGTCTCTAGGCTATTCCATAAGTAATTCCCTGCAGTACGCCATATAAATCCCCAGCGGAACACAATTTCAAATTATTGATCCCCGGTAGAAGTTGTCAAAATTTCTCGGGACTCCCCAACAGGTTTTACAAGCAGTACATGGCATTACCCTCACAACAGAATTTATTTCTCTTGGCAGAAATTCATCAATACTTAGACTCCAAGACTTGAAGACTCACACATCCTCAGCAATATTCAGGGATTTATTTTCCTCAATCCAACAACAATACAGCGGATTAGCTGACATACGCATACATTGCATCCATATATCATAAACATTGATAAAGAAAATACATTACATCATACATGCAACATAACTTTGCATTTTAAATAACATTTTACCCTTTTCAAGATAAGATTAACAGCTACCATTAACAATGTTCAAAGATTACAGATACAGTACAGATACGCTCCAGACACGGACACCATTCTGATGCTCATTCATATGCAACTTTTAGATACAGTACAAATACGCTCCAGACACGGATGCCATTCTGATACTCGTTCAAATACAACTTTCAGATACAGTACAAATACGCTTCATACACGGACGCCATTATGATACTCGTTCAGATACAACTTTCAGATATAGTACAGATACACTCCAAACACGGACGCCATTCTGATACTCATTCAGATGCAACTTTCAGATACAGTACAAATATGCTTCAGACACGGACGCCATTATGATACTCGTTCATATACAACTTTCAGATACAGTTCAGATATGCACCAGATACGGATGCCATTCTAATACTTATTCATATTCGAATTTCAGGAAAACCTCTCAATAATTATTCTGATTCACTCAAGGATGGACTTGGTCCATTTTCTGTTAAGCAGGTCACCCTTGGATGGCATCGGTAAGCCCATCTCCGACAGATATCCCTCAGCTCATCCAATGGCATCTTTAAGCCCATTCCTGATCCAATAGATTCAAGACATCACTTTGTACACCAGTAAGTGAAAATTTTTGGGCACTTTAGTGTTCAATCATCTTCCACTTTTAAACTACGAACAGCGAGCATGCCAATCTCACTTTTTTCCAAGTTTAAGAAGATTGAACAGGGGCAACTATTGTACCCCAAAATTTTCCTTCCATTTTTTCATGCAAGATGTTTACCCTAGGGTTCCTGTACACTCAATTGGTTCAATGGTCAACCAGACAGGTTCTCTTCCTAGGCAGCAAATTAATAATTAAGGGTTTAGGATTTTCTCAGAGGTAATTGAGTCTTAAAAATCTCCAATATCTTAAAGACAATTTGCTGGAGTTTGTTAATTCTACAAGGCTGGCTAATGTTCTCGAAACATGTTTGATAGACAATGAAGTCTTGTTGGAATCAAGAGTAACATGCGATTTCATTATGTTTACCAGTTAGTTTTTGAAAAAGAATTGAAGATTAAGATTTTTTGATCATAAGCCTTTGAGGTTAAGTTAATCAAATGGAATTGAAATTCTCAAACTTTCATTTTTGTTTTAAAGGTTTGATTAGAGTGCAAAGTGTTTTGTTTTGTTTGATCATCTTTGGTGGTTGCTTGAAATACAAGTTACTTAGAATAAGGTTTCTTACTCAAAACATACAAATAAGAATTACAAGATTTAAAGTTGAAATTGGTACAATATTTTCACAAGTTTATTCAGAAGTATTGTATTCATTACATTACAAGTTTGAATTTTTACAGAAGAAATGTCTACCAATGCAATAAATTACAAGATTTGTTTATGAAAAAAAAGGGGGAAGAGAGAAATACTAAGTCTTCATCCTCAAGCAATCTCTCCAACCTTTGCTTGCCATCCATGCTTCATGTTCATGAAAAGAGAAAAGGAGGAGTTTGTTAGTAGTTCAAATATTCAGAAATGAACAAAACATACAGGGTAATCCTAAATTCATCATTAGGGTGGTTTCTGCTGAATTAGAAAATAAGGGTTTGTATTCTAAGGCCTCGTGCAATCTTTTCTTAATCATTGGCCTAAGAATTTCTAGTTTGTAAATCACAAAGTACAGATTTGGTTCACAAACAAGCAGCAAAACAAGGCAAGTTGCAACCAACTGCAGGGCAGGCAAGCAAAGCAAAACAAGGCAAGCTGCAACCAACTGCAGGGCTGGCAAGCAAAGCAAACTTGGCAAACTGTCAAAACAGAACAAGCAAACAAGGCAAACAGTCAAAACAGAACCAGCAAACAAGGCAAACTGCTGAAACAGAACCAACAAACAAGGCAAACTACTGAAACAGAACCAGCAAATAAGGCAAACTATCAAAACAGAACCAGCAAACAAGGCAAGCTGCAACCAACTGCAGGGCAGGCAAGCAAGGCAAGCAGCTACAAACTGCTGAAAAAACAAAACTTGTGCAACAATCTACAAAGTATCAAAGAAGTTCAGAAAAGAGGGTTTTTGATTCTAAGGGCCTCAAACCATGTCAACTTCTATCCTAGGCCCATTATCATTGTAAAACAAAGCTTGGCCCACAATAAATAATTCCAACCATATTTCCAGCCTATTAGCCAAATCCAAATCAAGAAATTCAAGCCCAATAGAGGCCTCAAAGCAATGTCCTATCACTGGCCTAAAAGTGTTTTTGCAAATCACAAAAACTTGGTTCACAAGTAAAGGAAAAAATAAAATCAAGCCCCATACATACTTCACAAAGTCATGACTACATGATTGGCTAAGAGGTAACCTGTTGCAAATCTCAAGCATTTGGTTCTCAAAAAGTAAAGAGAAAATCAGAAAGCAAAAGCTTCATGTTGTTTCAAATCAGAAAAATATCAGACCAACAATAGCCTCAAATTTGCCAAGTCCTGTCATATGCCTAGAGGATTTCACTACAAATCTCAAGAACACTTTGTTTGGTTCATAGCAAATACAAAATACAACAAAAGCAGCCTGTTAGTCAGGAAAGTATAAACAAGTATAGAAAACTGTAAAAGCAACAGTCAGCCAACCAAAGGACAACCACTTGAGTTGTTAAAACATAGCAAGTACAAAGCCAGCAAAAGTCAGCATCCACCATAAATGAATAACACAGCCAACAAGCAAAGTCAACTAGCAATTTGATTTATCAGAAAAAAAGGTACAAGCAGCAAAAGCCAATATTCTTTATCCATCACTAAATCAATATAAAACAGAGCAACAATACCGAGCAAAGGAGGAGTTTTTGGCCAACAAGGAGAAAACACAGAAAGAAAAAAGTCTAGCCATCTTTCAAAGCATACTGTCAACAATTCACAGCATACCAAAACAAAGCAAAGAAAGGTAATTTCCTAAAACTGTTTCAATATGCAAATATTCCGAAATTTTTTCTTGCACCAAATATACAACTTAGGGCCAATCAGAAATAAAAGTAGGAGAAGGTAAACAAAGCCAAAAACCCTAAGTCAGATCATCATCACCAAAACAGAAACAAAGCCAAAAACCCTAAGTAAAAACATCATCACCAAAACAGAAGCAAAGCCAAAAACCTTAAGTAAAAACATCATCACCAAAACAGAAGCAAAGCCAAAAACCCTAAGTAAAAACATAATCACCAAAATAGAAGCAAAGCCAAAACCCAAAGTGAACCATTATCAAGTTTCGCCAAACCCTTTATCAAAGAGAAGAGAAAACATTCAAACAGAAACACGTAAACAGAAGCATGCAAACAGAAGTACAAACCCTAAACCCTTTTTATCATCATCTTCAAGGTAAACCTAACCCCTCAGAACTAGCAAAGAGATAAGAAAGGAAAGATCTCACCAAATCATATAGAAGAAGCAAATCGGAACCCCTAGGGTTTCGGTCGTCCCCTTTTAGATCTAGGCTGAATCTTATGTTTTCTGCAAAATCAAACACTAAATTAGTAATCAGGAGGAAGAGAGGAAGAGATTGATGTAAATAATTTGAGGCTTTGAACCCAGCTGTCACCGCCGCGAGGCGATTTCTGGCGCAACCTCTATTTCTTCTCCAGTGGAGGAACCTCAGAGAATGAGCGAGAGAATCAGAGAAGTGAGAGAGAGAATCAAATCAACCAAATGAACCACGTCCCTTGAACCTGGTTCTTTTGTTTAAAACAACCAGGCCTTCTCATATCAGGCCCAAAACAATGACACTGAGCCTAACCCCCTTTATATTTGCTACACCCCCCATCCCCTTCATAAAAATCTGATTTTTTGGCCATGAGTTTTGTGGGCTGAAAGCCCAATAGTTTTTTTTTTTCTTTACTTTCTCTTAATTACTATAATTAATATTATAACAATATTTATTTTTATAAATAAAAATCTCAAAAATATTATTTATGCATACATATTAAATATATTCATATTTGTTTAATAGACTAAAACATTTTTTGTTAAAATTCATTTTTTTCAAAATTAATTAAATAATTAGATTAGGTTTATGATTATTATTTATTTAGAAATTTGTTTCTTTAAGCTAGTTTCTTTTGCTAACTTAATTCTAATATTCTTTTTTTAGTTGATTATTTTTTCTTCTAACTTAATTAAAGTCAAAACAAAATCCACGGCCTTATTCATTCATACTTGTACATTATATTCATTTCACTTCTTATACTTTATATTTACATTTGTTTCTTTGTACATTTGATAAATACGATATGGTTGTAATAGATAATTCGGGTTTTTACTTTCTTGCAAATCCCCATTCGTAAATTGTATACCTCCCTCCCACAAAATGTTGTAATAGCGTAGTAATCTTTAAATTATGCAATTTAATGCTTTACATAACATGTTAGTAATTAGGGTTTGTATGGCAAGATAAAACCAATCAAATAAAAAACCCTAATCCAAGACAAAATCAAGCATGAAAATAATACACTTGCATACAAGCACCCCCTAGGGTTACTCCACTTGGTTGCCTTATATAAAAAATGGCCATATTACGCATGTGAAGTATCTTAGCAAAAATAAGATCATAGTACCTCGATGATGCTATCCAAAGTTTCCTTACAAAATGATCTTAGTCCCTCAAAAATGCTAAGATACTTTACAACATTACTAATCATGGTTATACGATGACCCACGCCCGTCCTGTTTACATCCAAAGATAGGGTTGCTTACCAAATCAATGGTAAGACAACAATATCAAAGGAAAAGAAAATGCACAAGAAAGACATTTGAGTAGGTAGATTGCTTTTAGTTACTCGCTCTATTTCAAATAAATATCCTTTCTATTTTCAAAACAAACACACACATTTCCAAACATCTTACAAACATTGAAAACATTTTTCAAAAAGACAAACATCTTTGTAAACATTCATACGAACGAGAATCATTACAAAGATTGCCTAAACAATGGCCTCTTTACAAAATACTTTCAAAAACCACATAAAACACAATTTCAAACAAAAGAAAGTGATCTAGAAAGTAACTAAGAGCCCATGGAAAACCATGGATGAAAAGGGTGCTAATACCTTCCCTTTTCATAATCTACCCCCCGAACTCAAGAAACAATCTCAAAGGTCTTTCCTGTGCTTTTTCACCTTTCCTTTTGGATAAAAGAAAAGTCGGTGGCGACTCTTGCTAACCGCAAAATTTGTGATCAAACGCAAAACCTTCAAAGTCAGTTCTCCCACCGTATCACACCATAAAACTCCAAAACTGCTGCACAGCAGTCCTGCAACACTTCCTTATTCCTTGCACCAAAATGGAATACAAACACTGTCCCTCGAAAGCTTCAAATACAACATGCCTTTTTTGTTTGAACCTTTTGTTTTCCCTCCTAAAACATGAGCCCAGGACATCTATAAATAGGAGACTCCACCACATATGTTAGGGGCGCCTGAAGGATTTCAAGAAAACACTTGTGAAAATTCTCAAAAATTCTCAAACACTTCCCAACATTTTTTTTCAAACACTTCTCAAAAACTCAACACCCTTTTGTACACTAAGTGAGAACCTTCGATTCACCCTCCAAGTGACCATCAAACTAGCCTTTGACCCACTTCCCCACCTACCATACAGTAGCCCTTTGAGTCATTCCATTACTTGTTATAAAAAGAACCTTCGATCCACTCACACAACCTCCTTCGATTCAGTGACTGTTTTCACAAAGTGGTAACTGGATTAGCCTTAGGAAGGTCCCAACGAACTCCCATTCTCTACCAAGGACGGGACTTGCAGTTCCCTTCGATTTAAGAAATTCAAGAGGTAAGTTCCCTTCAAGCTTGAATCTATTCTATTTTAATATCATGTGCGCACTCCAATAAAGAAAAATGTAGATATTTCGTATAGGGAGCTTGACCATGTTTTAGATTTCGATTCTGACTGCCTATATGCTGAAAACTCAACGCTAATTAGTTAAGATTTGCACTTTGAGACCCAGTGGTTTTTGTGCTAACCTCTGGACTATAGTTACGTTTGGATGTTGCACTTTAAGAATTTAAGACACGTTTATTATACCATTAGATTGGCTAACTGCACAAGCCTTTCGAATCAAAATCTGAGGGGCCAATATGCTTACAGTCGAAGGAGTCAGCAAGGAGCTTGTGGCAAAGAATGCACCTCACACTGACTCCAGGCCTCAAACAAAGGACAGAGCCTTGTTGACTCCTGGCCTCAAACGAAGGACAAAACCTTGCTGCCTCCAGGCCTCAAACGATGGATAGAACCTTGCTGCCTCCAGGCCTCAAACGAAAGACAGAACCTTGCTGACTCCAGGCCCAAATCGAAAGAGGTCAAAAAGTGCAGAATTGAAGGATGCTTCTTCTTGAATCGAAGGAGCTCACTTTTCTCTTTTTATTTTTATTTTTTATTTTTATCTTTATATTTTCATGCTATTTCAATATGGTTGTAATATGTAGGGTTTATTTTTGCATTTTTATTGCTTTTGTATAAATGCTAGTAACAAGGATGTATGGCAAGATAAAAACAATAAGTAGATAACCAAAAGCTCAAAAGACAAAATGCATGCAATCAAACACACTACTCACACACATGCACCCCTAGGGTAATTCCACTTGTTGCCTCAGAAAAATAGTCATGTCCCTTGAATATGGGCGTTTTAGCAAAGACCCTTGATAAAAGATCGTAGTCCCTCGATGACCCTCAATGTTTCCTTCGGTAAATGATCTAGTCCCTAAACAACATTGCTAAAAGTCCCATAGGTTGCCTTCTATGACTATACAAACGTCCCACGCTTGTCCCTTCACATCCAATGATGGGGCTTCTTACCAAATCAATGGTAAGATAGCAACGTCTAAAAGAGAAGGAAAATAACACTTATATCTTTTGAGTAGGTAGGATGCTTCTAGTTGCTCGCTTGCTCACAACAAAAACATTTCATACACCCACGATTTCACTTTGAAACATTTTCAAAGGACAAAACACTTTGTAAGCGTTCTTATAGAGACGAGAACCATTACAAAAACTTTCATTTTCAAAATACTTTCAAAACCCACACCACAAACACACTTTCAAACAAAAATCAAGTGATCTAGCAAGCAACTAAGAGCCCTTAGATAACTACGGATGAAAAGGGTGCTAACACCTTCCCTTTTCATAACCTACCCCCCAAACTCAAGAAATAATCTCGAAAGGTCTTTCCTGTTCTTTTCAGCCTTTCCTTATTGGATAAAAGAAAAGTCGGTGATGCCTCTTGCTATCCACAACAATTGCGATCAAACGCAAAACACCCAAGTCAGTTCTCCCACCACGTTATAGAACTGTCGACTCTGCTGGGGAATAATATTTAAAAGTGGGGTTACCTTAGGGCTAGATCACTTTTACTTTCTTTTCATTGTTTGATTTGATTGCTTTATATTATGGTTCCTTATTTGGGTTTGTTTTGATCCTCTACCTGGATCTGGGGCACCTTTTTAGGTAAGTAGAAATAAGTTGTGGAAACTGTGCGGGGTATACCGACATGGTCTAAGCAATAGCTATGTTAGTGTGACACATTTGTTGGTACCGGTAGCCCTTGAGTAGTCAAGGAGAATATGGGGCCACTGTGTGGTGTCATGAAGCACTAACTGACTTTAGAACCTTTCCTTGAACAACTTGGCCATTAGGAAGTAGTCAGCTAGCTGGCTTTAGTGCAGTATGAAGTTAGTTGATACTCGATACTACGCTCATTGAGATTGGACTTTCGGGATATTTCGGTCACCAATAAAGAGGCTTGCGCTAAAATAATGCCCGATGAAGAAAGATCAGTGATATTGAGATTCCTTAGAACCCATTTACTTTTTAGGACAGGTTGAACCAACTAAACTTCAAGAGGGTACTTACCTATAAACCTCATGCAAGCCTAAACCTGAAGATTTGTTTGATTAACTTGTGCATATGCTTATACATAACATCGTGACATCATACCATAGCATTTTACACTAACCATTTCAAGGATTTTGAGATTCATCTTTGTTCTGTTTTATAGGACATGACTCCCACTCGCAGGAACACAATCCAAGTCAACCTTGTACGAGTACCTTTTCAGCTCAAGGAGTTAGCTTCAAGGGTCCCTGAGAATTCTGTGTTCACCAAAAGACATGGACGACTTCTCAACTTGGTTACCTCAAGCTTTGATGGAGATGTGATGAAGGTGCTTTTCCAATTATTTGACCCTTTGCACCATTTCTTTACCTTCCTCAATTACCAGCTTGTACCTACTATGGAAGAATTCTCTCAACTCTTGGGAATTCCTATTCTCAATCAACTACCTTTCAACGGTACTAAAAGAGACCCAAACCCTGAAGAGGTTGCCCGAGCTTTACACTTGCAACAAACTGACGTCATGGCTAATTTGGAAACAAGAAGTGGTATCAAAGGGTTCCTAGCCAAGTTCCTATTGGAAAAAGTTCAAGACTGTTGGAACACTCTGGATTTACAAGCTTTCGAAGAAATTTTAGCTTTCTCATCTATGGGATGGTACTATTTCTAAATCTTGACCAACTTATAGATTTAAATGCTGTCAAAATCTTCATATCTCGCAATCCAGTGCCTACTTTGTTGGGAGATATCTTGAATTCTCTCCATTCTGGAACCATGAAAAGAAGAGGAGCCCTCATGTGTTGTACTCCTCTACTGGATAGGTGGTTTGTTTCGCATCTCCCTTGATCTGTTGTGAAGAACGAGCAAGGATTGAGATGGTCCAATAGGTTGATGTCACTCAGACATTCGGATATCCACTAGTGTTCTCGATCCTTGGAGGACATTATTATCATCGACCGTTGTGGGGAATTCCCTAATGTCCCTCTGCTTGGAATTAGGGGAGGTATCACTTATAACCCTTACTTAGCTCTGCGATAGTTTGGGTATGCACGAAGAGATGGTCCACATGATGCACTCATCCAAGGTGTGGTGTTCGACTACGAGAACGACGATCAAGGCTACCGTTAGAGGTTTATATGAGCTTGGAGGATGGTAAACAAAGTGGATATTAAGACATTGGGACATAAAAATTCCATCCCAATTGAGCCTTACCTAATATGGGTACGAGCTCGTGCTCAGAGTCTCGTAATGCCTTACCCCTCCATCCTCCTTGTTATCATGGAGCCTGTTGTTGAAGGAGATGTCCCATATACTGTCCTTCATCCCAACATGCCTACCTCTCTTGAAGACTTGCAAAAGGATTGGATTCAGCTAAAGGAAGAGCGAGGCACTTTCGAAGCCCAATTCTATGCCAGTGAGAAGAAGGTTCTGGAACTCACCAAGCAGCTTCATGAAGAGTGGAGTCTGAACGCCTACATCGCACTGAAGAGGATGCGTTTAACATTTTTGTCTTAGGAATTTTTGTATTTTATTTCTTCCATTGTAATCCCAAAGAGGCATGATGTACTCGAACTTGGACTTATTAATATAATGTGTGTTTCCTTTTGTTTAAACAAATTTAAATATTTAATTTCCTTGAAATCATTTGCATATGCATTTTCATTCATCATAATACAAACAGGTTATGATGGATATTGAACAGACAGTAAAGGATCTTCAAGCGCAGAACGCTCAATTCCAACAAATGTTATTGGCTCTGGCTAAAGGACAAGAGGACTTGAAGGCTCTAATGATCAAAGATAAGAAGAAGAAGGTGGAGAAACTAGTCGGTGTTTTGAATCTGGGAAGAAGGTTCAAAGGACCAGCCAAGCGAACTCTAGATTTCACAACCTCATCGGGTGAAGGAGATAATCAAGAAGGAAAAAACAAGGAAAGATATGACCACCCAGAGTCTAAAGAAGAGGAAGAAGTGGACTACTTTGAAGAACAGTATTCCCCAACTGACGATAAATACAAGCAGTTGGAGGATCGACTCAATGCTATGGAGATCCAGAGGGTACCCGGGTTGGATTTTGAAGAGCTAGGACTTATCTCAGGGGTTGTCATCCCGCAGAAATGCAAGATCCCCACTTTTGATAAATATGACAGTGTCTCTTGTCCTAAGCTGCATTTAAGGTCATACGTCAGGAAGATTCAGCCCCATACTGCTGATAGGAACCTATGGGTGCATTTCTTCCAAGAAAGCTTGTCAGGGATGCAGTTGGATTGGTTCTATCAGTTGGAAGGAACCAATATTCACAATTGGGAAGATTTGGCTTCCGCTTTTTCCAAACAATACCAGTATAATGTCGACTTAGCTCCAACTCGAACACAATTGTAAGGCATGTATATGGGTGCTGGTGAAGGTTTCAAAATCTATGCTCAAAAATGGAGGAATCTCGCGGGAAGAGTCCATCCCCCTTTATCTGACAGAGAATTGGTGGATATGTTCTTAGGCATGTTGTCTGGTCCATTCTTCAATCATCTGATCGGAAGCTCTTCGGCTGGATTTACTAAGCTAATCATGAATGGTGAGCGGATAGAAGCCGGTATAAAGAGAGGAAAAATTCAAAGAGATGTATCCTCGAGCACGACGAAGAAACCTTTTACCAGAAAGAAGGAGGTCAGTGTTGCATATGACCACATGAATCAAAACAAAACGGAACGTCGTCCGATGGTAGGGGCTGTTATGATCTCCAATCCTGTATCAAATCAACATCAAAATTAGCAACGCAGGCCAGAGGCGCCTATGAGACGATTCACCTGGATCAACATGACCTTGTCCCAAGTTTTGTCGCGTCTACTGAAGTCTTATCTGGTAACTCTAAAGGAAGCTCCCAAGAACCCAAATACTGCTTCTCCCTGCTACAACCCGAATTCCCGATGTGCCTATCATTATGAAAGTCTGGGGCATGATACAAACGATTGTTAGGCCTTAAAGAATAAGGTACAAGACCTTATTGAGGCGAAAGAGATTGAGTTTGACCCACTATAAACACCTAATGTAATAACGGCGCCAATGCCCAAATATGGTCAAGGTGTCAACGCTATTGATGATGACTTTTTTGTTTCCTCCGTGGATGATTTAACTACTCCCCTTTTGATTGTTAAACAGAATCTATTGCAAGCCGGCCTGTTTCCGGGTTGTGATGAAAGATTTCACTTATGTATGTCTCTACCAGATGGTTGTTTGTTACTGAAAATGGGCGTTCAGCGCCTGATGGTTAACAGAGAAATCCTGTTTGAAAAAGTTCCTCTTGCCATAAATTTCCATGAAGATGTTTTAATAATCACCATTTCAGACAATCCTCCCAGGGTCTCCACCAAAAGACCCGTTAGGATTACATCTGTTCCAAAGTCTGCTCCCCTAATCATCACCATGCCAGGGTCAATACCATATTCTTCAGATAAAGTTATTCCCTGGAACTATGGGGTTGATGTCTATTACCATGGCATCAAGCAAGATTTGTTGGCTATCAAAGACAAAGTTGCGAAAGACATTGATCCTGACGTCAACAATATCGTTGGGACCAGTAAGATAAAAGAAGTGGAAGAGTTTTCTACCCCCAAGATCTCTCCAAAGACCATTGCTCCTCCTGTAATTATTCCCGCTACCGCTCCTACCAGCATTCCTAGTGATACTCCCATTGATAGTCCTATTATTATCCCTGCTACCGAGACAAGGGAAAAAGAGGTATTGTTTGAGCCTGTTCAGAAGAAGGCACATCCAAAGGTCATTCTTAAAGCTTCTAGAAAAGAGATGGAAGAGATACTAAAAATAATCAAGAAAAGTGACTACAACATCGTGGAACAGTTAGGGCAGACCCCCTCAAAAATATCAATGTTGGCCTTACTCTTGTGTTCTGAGGCCCATGCCAAAGCCTTAGTAAAATTTATGAAGACCGCCCGCGTGCCCCAAGAGACCTCCATTAATCAATTTGAGAATTGTGTGGCCAGTCTAACTACTGATAATGGACTGGGTTTTTTTGACACTGATTTAACTCCCAAAGGAAGAAAACACAATGATCCCTTGCATGGTTCCATTGAGTGCAGGGGAACTACGTTAGCCCATGTCCTGGTGGATACAGGTTCGTCGCTGAATGTCTTACCCAAGAATGCTCTTGATCGGTTAAATTGCGAAGGGCTCACATTAAAGGCTAGCAACATTATGGTGAGGGCCTTTGATGGTTCTAAAAGAATAGTGCACGGAGAAGTAGACATCTCTATAAAATTTAGAAATCATACTTTTGATTCAACTTTCTATGTGATGGATATCCGCCCTTCTTATTCATGTCTATTGGGCCCACCCTGGATCCATGGCACTGGTGCTGTCACTTCTACCCTACATTAGATGTTGAAGTACCCAATCAAGGGAAAGATCATCCCAGTCCATGGGGAGGAGGAATACATGGTTAGCCACCTGAACTCTTTCAGGTATGTTGAAATGGACGATGAGTTCATTGAGACCCCATCTCAGAATTTTGAGGAGGTCCTACAAGCGATTGCAGCAACCAAGACTACTACCAAGACTCCGAAGGCTATCAGACCTCCATTGAAAATGGCCTCTCTGAAAGATGCTAGAGCAGTAGTTGAGGATGGTGGATGTACCATCTGGGGTCAACTTCCGGATATTCCATACAAATCCAACAAATTTGGTTTGGGTTTTACTATGGAGGCCCAAAGAGCTGTTCGGCGTTCTCGCATTGGGGAACCATCTTTACGCATCAACAATTAGGGATTCAATGCATTGGAAGACGGTGATAGCAGCTATGACATGGACT
This sequence comes from Vicia faba, assembly GCA_948472305.1. Classification (NCBI taxonomy): domain Eukaryota; kingdom Viridiplantae; phylum Streptophyta; class Magnoliopsida; order Fabales; family Fabaceae; genus Vicia; species Vicia faba. Next base: position 1,258,633,042 of record OX451739.1, on the reverse strand, counting down.
AGTGGATTTTTCCAACCATCAACGGAGGACTCAACAATTGGGAGGCCAAAGAATTTATCCCTATTACTTTTATTCAAGAGTAATTCTCATTTAAATTTTTCGGACTTGTAATATTTAAACAATTTAGACTTTAAAACCTTGTGTCTTACCCGAGGCACAATGGTCCAGTTGTGAGGGTTGTTACTTCATCTTCATATGTCATCAATAAATCATGGACGTTTTCGCATGAAAATTTTATGCTCTTTGTTTTTCTTTTTTCTAACTTTTATTTTATCAAAGATAGCTATGCTCTTACACACACTCACATATCAAAATGCAGATCCACAAACACCCAGGATCCCATGGGTAACGATTTTGCTATGGCCTATTGTGACTTTGAAAATCTGATCTACCAAACCAAAGACGAAGGTGAGGAAGATTGTGAGGTACCAGGGGAACTAGCCAGGTTATTACAACAGGAAGATAGGACCATACAACCCCACGAAGAGCCGGTTGAAACAATTAACTTAGGTACTGAAGAGGACAAGAAAGAATACAAGGTAGGTGTCAACCTGGAGCCTAGTGTCAAGAAGCTCTTAACTCAGTTACTACATGACTATGTTGAGGTCTTTTCCTGGTCATAGGAAGACATGCTAGGACTTGACACAGATATCATGGTCCATCGTCTTCCGACAAAAGAAGGCTGCCCTTCGGTGAAACATAAAGTTCATCGCATGCGGCTAGAAATGTTAGAGAAAATCAATACTGAAGTCATGAAGCAGTTCAACACCGGATTCTTAGTTCTCACCTCCTATCCACAATGGGTCACCAATTTTGTTCCAGTGCCTAAAAAGGAAGTTAAGGTAAGTATATGTGTGGATTACAGAGACCTGAATAGGGCAAGCCCCAAGGATGACTTCCCGCTTTCCCACATTGATATTCTGGTTGACAACACCGCACAGCATAAAGTCTTTTCCTTCATGGACGATTTCTCCAAATACAACCAGATCAAAATGGCACCTGAGGACATGGAGAAAACGACCTTCGTCACACAATGGGGCACGTTCTGTTACAAAGTTATGCCATTTGGGCTGAAGAACACCGGGGCAGCCTATCAGCATGCCATGGTAGCTTTGTTTCACAACATGATCCATCACGAGATACAGGTCTACGTGGATGACATGATAGCCAGATCTCAAATTAAAGAGGAACACCTTGACCATCTGCAGAAACTGTTTGAAAGACTGAAAAAATACAAACTAAGGTTGAACCCGAATAAATGCACTTTTGGAGTAAGGTCCGGCAAGCTCTTAGGCTTCGTTGTCAGCGGTAAAGGTATCGAAGTGGACCCTACAAAGGTAAAAGCAATACAAGAATTATTGATCCTTGCACTGAGAAGGAAGTTATGGGAATCTTAGGATGGCTAAACTACATCGCCAGGTTCATTTCCCATCTAACGGCTACTTATGAACGAATCTTCAAATTACTGAAGAAAGATCAACTGATGAAATGGAACGACGACTGCCAGGCTTCCTTTGATAGGATCAAAGAGTACCTTCAAGAGCCTCCCTTTTGATGTCGTCAATTGAGGGAAGACCTCTGATCATGTATCTAACAGTCTTAGAAAATTCAATGGGGTGTGTGATGGGGCAATATAACGAGTCTGGCCGAAACGAGCATGCAATATGCTACCTGAGCAAAATGTTTACCGACTGTGAAACCAGATATTCACTGCTCGAGAAAACTTGATGTGCTCTGGCATGGGCTGCTTGCCGGCTAAGACAATATATGCTAACTCACACTACCTTATTGATATCCAAGATGGATCCAATTAAATACATATTCGAGAAGCCCGCCCTCTCTGGAAGAATAGCAAGATGGTAGATGGTCCTGTCTGAATACAACATTCAGTACACTAACCATAAAGTAATAAAGGGAAGTGTGCTAGCTGATAACCTGGCTCATCAGGCTGTGGATGACTATCAATCCATGAATTTCGAATTCTCAGACGAAGACATCATGTTGGTAAACAATTGTGAAGAACTCAGACCGTATGACGGACCTCAACAAGGATCCCGATGGACCATGGTTTTTGATGGAGCTTCCAACGCACTCGATAACGACATTGGCGCTATAATCATATCCCCTGAAGGTTGTCATACCCCCTTCACTGCTAGGTTATATTTCAATTATACCAATAATATGGCAGAATATGAAGTGTGTATTATGGGTCTCAAAGCTACCATAGATTTAGGAATCAAGTCCTTAAGTGTATTTGGAGATTCAACCTTAGTCATCAGTCAAATCAAAGGAGAATGGGACACAAAGCATCCTAATCTCATTCCTTACAAAGAACATGTGTTGACACTGATCCCACATTTTGAGGAAATTACCTTTGAGCATTTTCCACGAGAGGAAAATCAACTAGCAAACGCGCTAGCCACTAAGTCATCCATGTTCAAAATCATGTGGGATAATGAGGCTCCTCGGATCACCATTGAAAGGATGGATGAACCAGCTTACTGTCACGAGATTGATACTGAAGAAGTAGTGGACAAGCCTTGGTTCCATAAAATTAAGAGATATCTCGAGGCCTAAGAATATATGGAGGGAGCTTCAGTCAATGATAAGAAGTTCCTGAGAAGGTTTTCTACTAAATTCTTCCTCAGTAACAGAATCCTCTATAACCGCAACCACGACTATACTTTGCTTCGGTGCGTAGACAAGAGTGAGGCAGATAAGATCATGGATGATTTACATGAAGGTACCTTTGGCACCCATTTTAGTGGGCACACGATGGCTAAAAAGATCATACGGGCAGGATACTATTGGTCCGCCATGGAAGCAGACTGTTATCAGCATTCACGGACCTGTCATAAGTGTCAGATCTATGCTAATAAAGTATGTGTCCCTCCAGTTCCTCTAAACGTCCTAACTTCTCCTTCTCCATTCGTAATGTGGGGAATTGACATGATTGGATAGATCAAACCTACAACTTCTAATGGAAACCGCTTCATCTTGGTTGACATTGATTACTTCATGAAGTGGGTCGAGGCAGCTTCATTCGCCTCTGTTACCAAGAATGTTGTGGCCTGATTCATCAAACAGAATCTTATTTGTCGGTACGGTATTCCAGAGAGAATCATTATAGATAATGGTACCACTCTCAACAATACTATGATCATTGCACTATGCGTATAATTTAAGATCCAACATCATAACTCTTCTCCTTACTGGCCAAAGATGAATGGCATTATAGAAGCCACTAATAAAAAAATCAAGAAGATCATATAAAAAATGACAATGACCTATAAGTACTGGCATGAGATGTTACCATTTTCTCTCCACGACTACCGTACCATGGCACGCATGTCAACAAGGGCAACTCATTTCTCTTTAGTATACGGCATGGAAGTTGTCTTACCAATTGAAGTCCAAATACATTCTTTGAGAATCATGAGGGATGTAGGGCTGAATGAAGAGGAATGGATTCAAACTCGATTTGACCAGTTGGACTTGATTGATGAGAAGAGGCTTACGGCTGTCTGCCATGGCCAGATGTACCAAAAACGTATGATTAAGGATTTTAACAAGAAGGTCAGACGTCAGGTATATCAGGTTGGTGACTTGGTAATCAAGCGTATCATACTGCCACAAGGTGATCCCAGGGGAAAATGGACTCATATATACGAAGGACCATTTGTGATTGAAAACATATTTTCTAGTGGGGCAATGATCTTAACCACTATGGACGGCGACGACCTTCTGCACCCTGTAAACGCGGGCATAGTTAAAACATACCACGCATGAAAAAGACTCACTAGGTTGACTGGCCTAGGCAAAAATTAGGGATAAAACACAAAAATATGTACACTCGGCAAGCTGAAAACTTGAAAAGGCGGCTTGGGCAAAAATGGGTATCCCGGTGGACTGAAAACCAGAAAGGGAGGTCCAGGCAAAAGTTAGGGATTTAAAGCGTATGACTATGTCCCATTGGATCACCTTACAGCCAATCTTCAGTATCAGTCGTCAAACTCAAACGGTTCTAATCAATCCAATCAGTTTCAGACAAAGCAGTAAGTGGATGAGACGCTCAGAGACACGAAGGCTATAGCAGAATGGGAACCCCATGGGATTATTTCACATAGTTGTATTTTCTTTGTATCAGTTTTCATTTTAATGACGACATTCTCTTACTAGGATGTTCGTCTCTTTTTACAAAAATACTTATTCAAGTTAATACAAAGATATTCCTTTAAAAGTACAAATCTATCTGTTTTTCTTTTACTTTCCTATTTTTTTTCAAAAACGTCCAGTGATTATTTTTGAACATATGCATTTGAACGTAATTACTGTTTACAAATGAACGCATAAAAAAGGAAAAAACTGAACAGAAAGACAATTACTAATGACTTTAAGAAATAGGATAATATCTATGGGCCATTCCATAAAATCCCCGTATGTACGTTCTCTAATGGAGCAGAAGCAAGGACATCCTGCTATAGGATCACTGGAGTATCTCCAGTATGTAGCCCAATGGTATCTTTTGCTTTCATATCCCCAACGGAGCAAAACTTCCAGGTACCGCTCCAAAGATTCCCTAGTGAAAGTCCCTTAGCCGCTCAAAATTCCCCAGCAGGATTTCACCAAGTCCACAAGTAATGCACAGCGTTTTCCTTCCCCAACAGAGTTTACTTCTCTAATGACAGAAACCCATCTATCAACACTTCAATTTCAACTGCAGCGGAACAACTAGTATGTGCATACATTACATTCATGCATCATAAACATTGACAACACAAATGTATGTATCGCAATCTCATTTATTTTGAGAAACATCATTACGCCATGCATTTCATACATCATGGAATTACATACATATAACTCTTTACCTTTTCAAGAAAGATCAATCAATAGAAAATTATCATCAAATTTTCAACAAGACAGGATAACTATTTGTGAACAAATCAATTGCAGATCAATTCCCGAGACAGGACTGGGTGACTATCTACATGACAAATACTTCCTTCAGGCTTCTGCTGGTTCAGTTTAAGTCGATCAATGGTTTATCCTGATCCTTTCTGGTAGACTCCTCCTCTGGTTTAGATAAATCACTCCAAGATTTATTCTGATTCTTTTCCAGACCTCTGCTGGTTCAATTTAAATTGATCAATGGTTTATCCTGATTCTTTCTCGTAGACATTTTCTCTGGTTCAGATAAATCGCTCCAAGATTTATTATGATTCTTTCCAGTTAAAGAATATTCAAGACCTCAGCTGGTTCAGTTTAAATCTCTCAACAGTTTATCTTGATTCTTTCCCGTAGATATTTTCTCTGGTTCAGATAAATCGCTCTAAGATTTACTCTGATTCTTTCCAGTTAAAGAATGTTCAGGACCTCTGCTGGTTCAGTTTCAATCTCTCAATGGTTTATCCTGATTCTTTCTCGTAGACATTTTCTCTGGCTCAGATAAATCGCTCCAAGATTTATTCTAATTCTTTCCAGTTAAAGAATATTCAAGACCTCTACTGGTTCAGTTTAAATCTCTCAACGGTTTATCATGATTCTTTCCCGTAGACATTTTCTCTGGTTCAGATAAATTACTCCAAGATTTATTCTAATTCTTTCTAGTTAAAGAATATTCAAGACCTCTGTTGGGTCAGTTTAAATATCTCAATGGTTTATCCTGATTATTTCCCAATAGACGCTTTCCCTGGTTCATACAAATCACTCCAAATATTTATCCTGATTCTTTCCAGTTAATGATTATTCAAGACTTCTGCTAGGTTCAATTTTAAATCGACCAAAGGTTTATTCTTATTCTTTTCCAGTTGAAGTCAAGCTTAGACTTAGTCTAATTTCTGTCAACAATCACCTTTGGATGGCATCTATAAGCCCATCTCCGACAACTCTCTATCATTTCTCCAAATGGCATCTTTAAGCCCGTTCCTTACACCTCAACCACAATATCATCAAGTGAAAATTTATGGACACTCTAGTGTTCAATCATCTTCCACCTTCAAGTCACGAGGGGCAGATTCGCCAATCTAACTCTTCAGGTTTAAGAAGATTGAACAGGGGCAGCTGTTGTACCCCAAAATTTTCCCTCTCATTTCTCAAGAACTTTATCACAGGGGGCCCCCAAAAATTCAAGCTTACACAAATATATTTGGACTTTTCAACATCAAAATTAAAGAGGAAATTTCTAAAAAAAGACAAAACAGATGAAAATACTCTTTTGACAAAATTAAAGGAAAAGCAAGTTCTTTTTGATTTTGCATCCTTCGATTGGACACTTTGGTTTTGGTTGTATCTTTCGTTTAGGTGCTGGACTCCTTTGGGGAAAGTTCATTTCATGCTTCAATTGGGGCACTGGACTCATCTGGGCAAGTTCATTTCCTGCTTCTTTGGGCACTAGACTTTGTTTGAACGTCTGTGCAAATCTTTCGTTTGGCCACATGGCATCTTTCCTGCGTGATAGCCAAGACTTACAAGGCAGAATTTCCTATCATGTTAACATGCACAAGGCCAAAGTCACCCTTTGAAAGAACTTGTTACAAGCTTCACAGGGAAACACTTCTCATCAAATAGCTTCAATTCACAAGGCAGAAAGCCTCTTGGTGATGTCCTTCGATTCAGGAGGCCAAAGCCTCTCTTATGCCCTCATTCGATTACACATCTTGCCTCCTGCAGACCTCCTTAGGTTGGGGAAATGGCTTTCCCAGTGTTGCAAGCTTCGATTGAGCCTTTCATCCCCTGCATGCATCTTTTGTTTAGGATGTGTGAATCCTTCAGCACAAGCTCTTAGTCATGCCTTTCGTTTGGGAATGTGGCTCCCTTTTTACAAACTTTTGTTTGAACATGTTTGCATAAGGTCACAAGGCAGTGACCTCCTGCATACACTCTTTCGTTTGGCCATATGGCCCCTTTGAGGAAAATTTGAGTGGGCAATATCTCCCTTGGAAATGGCTTGCTTCAACACATAAATTTTGCACCATGTCATTGTCTCATGCGAAAGAAGTACCATGGTGGAGCGTTCGAAGGACTTGTCAGACATGTCTGAATATCCCAATCAAATGATATATTTTGCTGACCCATCCCAAGAGCATGTATTTGGACCATTCGAAGGAACCCATGAAGGGCCTGGTCGAAAGACACTTATTTGGCCATCTTCAAAGGATATCCACATGAGCCATTCGAATGGCACTTCGATTTGAAAAAATAAATGGTTGTTGAAGAGTCTGGTCGAAAGGAAGGGCTAGGGAGTCAAGAAAAAAGGTTGAGATGCCAAAGATACTTGTTGACCAAGTCCCATGTGCTTCCAGGTTCAGGCCTGATACACTCGCCATAAAACTCTAAAACTGCTGCAAAACAGTCTTGTAACACTGCCTTATTCCTTGCACCAAAATGGAATACAAACAATGTCCCTCGAAAGCTAAAAATACAACATGCCTTTTTTTTACCTTTTGTTTTCCCTCCTAAAACATCATCTCGGGCCATCTATAAATAGGAGACTCCACCACACATGTTAGGGGCGTCTGAAGGATTGCAAGAAAACACTTGTGAAAATTCTCAAAAATTCTCAAACACTTCCCAACATTTTTTTTCAAACACTTCTCAAAAACTCAACATCCTTTTGTACACTAAGTGAGAACCTTCGATTCACCCTCCAAGTGACCATCAAACTAGACTTCGACCCACTTCCCCAACTACCATACAATAGCCTTTTGAGTCATTCCATTACTTGTTATAAAAAGAACCTTCGATCTACTCGCACAACCTCCTTCGATTCAGTGACTGTTTTCACAAAGTGGTAACTGGATTAGCCTCAGGAAGGTCCCAACGAACTCCCATTCTCTACCAAGGAAGGCACTTGCAGTTCCCTTCAATTTAACAACTTCTAGACGTAAGTTCCCTTCAAGCTTGAATCTATTCTATTTTAATATCATGTGCACATGCCAATAAAGAAAAATGTAGATATTTCACATAGGGAGCTTGACCATGTTTTAGCTTTCTATTCTGACTGCCCATATACTGAAAACTCAACTCTAATTAGTTAGGCTTTGGACTTTGAGACCCAATGGTGTTTGTGTTAACATCTGGAATATAGTTACGTTTGGATGTTGAACTTTAAGAATTTAAGACAGTTTTATTATACCCTTCAATTGGCTAATTGCACAAGCCTTTAGAATCACAATCTGAGGGCCCAATATGCTTACAGTCGAAGGAGTCAGCAAGGAGCTTATGGCAAAGAATGCACCTCACACTGACTCAAGGCCTCAAATGAAGGACAGAGCCTTGCTGACTCCAGGCCTCAAATGAAGGACAAAACCTTGCTGCCTCCAGGCCTCAAATGAAGGACAATACCTTGCTGCCTCCAAGACTCAAACGAAAGATAGAACCTTGCTGACTCCAGGCCCAAATCGAAAGAGGTCAAAAAGTGCAGAATCGAAGGATGTGTCTGCCTGAATCGAAGGATGTTTCTGCCTGAATCGAAGGAGCTTACTTTTCTTCTTTTTTTTTAATTTTTTTATTTTTATCTTTATATTTTCATGCTATTTCAATATGGTTGTAATAGTGTAGGGTTTATTTTTTTCATTTTTATTGCTTTTGTATAAATGCTAGTAACTAGGATGTATGGCAAGATAAAAACAACAAGTAGAAAACCAAAAGTTCAAAAGACAAAATGCATGCAATCAAACACACTACTCACACACATGCACCCCTAGGGTAATTCCACTTGTTGCCTCAGAAAAATAGTCATGTCCCTCGAATATGGGCGTTTTAGAAAAGTCCCTTGATAAAAGATTGTAGTCCCTCGATTACCCTTAATGTTTCCTTCGGTAAACGATCTAGTCCCTAAACAACATTGCTAAAATGTCCCATAGGTTGACTTCTATGACTATACAAATGTCCCACGCCCGTCCCTTCATATCCAATGATGGGGCTTCTAACCAAATCAATGGTAAGATAGAAACATCTAAAAGAGGAGGAAAAGAACACTAAGATCTTTTGAGTAGGTAGGATGCTCCTAGTTGCTCGCTTGCGCACAACAAAAACATTTCATACACCCACAATTCCACTTTGAAACATTTTCAAAAGACAAAACACTTTGTACGCGTTCTTATAGAGACGAGAACCATTACAAAGACATTCCTTTTCAAAATACTTTCAAAACCCACACCACAAACACAATTTCAAACAAAAATCAAGTGATCTAGCAAGCAACTAAGAGCCCGTAGATAACTATGGATGAAAAGGGTGCTAACACCTTCCTTTTTCATAACCTACCCCCCGAACTCAAGAAATAATCCTGAAAGGTCTTTCTTGTTCTTTTCAGCCTTTCCTTATTGGATAAAAGAAAATTCATTGGTGACTCTTGCTATCTGCATCAATTGCAATCAAATGCAAAACACAAAGTCAGTTCTCCCACTGTGTTACAATACCAAACAATGTCAGAATGAGTCAGAGCCATGATCTTTGGGGCCTAACTTCTTGGTATCCCAAAAGGCAACCGACATAGGTAAGTGAGAAATAAACTACTGATATAATAATGACGTGCAACAGATGATCATCCCTCCCTGATAGAAATTCTGAAGATGGATAGAATAATAAGTATCCCCTAGAAGCGTAGGGATCAGATTCCCAATCATAAAAATCCTAATGGAATTAACATCCACAAACTTATCAACATTAGGAAACAAGAACAAACCATAGGCAAGCAAATAAAAGATAGCCTCAAAAGCAACTGTACTCTTCATCTTGGCAAAGTAACAAGATTTCTCTAATAGAAACTGAGCAGGTAAACCCCTAATTACTCCTTTATTAGTCATAGTAGCCTCAATCTCAGACTTATTCAAATGGGTCATAGCAGTAATCTTATAAGATTTAGGCTATTCCTCTAATCCGATGAAAGGAACAAGGTCAGTAATAGGTAAGCTAAATAGGTAAGAATACTCCTCCAACATGGGAATCAACTGATAATAGGGAAAAGTAAGACACCGGCATAATAGATCATATAACTGGACTAATGTATAAATAATACCCTCCTTCATCTTAAGCTTCGTAAGAGGCATAGCAACTCCATACTTCTTCTGGAAATACGTAGAGGTTTCAATCTCAGGAATCAAACTCATTAACTCCTCTATCTTAGGATCTTTGAAATTGTATTTCTGAGCCTTTCTTCTTCCAAAATCCATGGTAAAAAGTACCTGAGATATTTGCAAAAGTTAACTTTAAGCTCCTTGAATCAACTGTTTCAAAGAATGTCCATGGGTGCATGAATACATGATGCAATAATCACACACAAGATCACAAACACGGGGGGTTCATAGGTTCGAAGTCACAAGCATGAAGTCAAATGTACTACCCACAAGGTATGGAATAATAGTTTATCACCTGTCGAACAAGGTTCTAAAAGGTTCCCAGAGTCTACATCCTTCCTTCGGATATTACCAATGTCCCGTTTAACTTGGTAATCAGTAATATTCTCAGGAAAAACTCGTCTGAGTATAGTATCACGTGGCAACCACTTCCGGATTGCTCCGTCATAGTTTGTGCACTACATCTAAAAGTCCATGATGGGTTAAGGGTTCTATTGTTCTCAACTTCACCAGGCTCCTAGGTTGAAAGCAGCACGTCTTCCCGATTTTTCAGTAAACGAATACTACAGTCAAAGGGGCCTCTACTTAGTGGGGGATCTAATGTATCCTTTTTTGGGATTCCTCCCTCAAAGTTAACATAACTATGCTGCCCCTCCTATCTTAAGTTTACCCAAGTCCGTGTATAGGACTTATGAGAAATCACCAAACACCTCTGAAAACCATGAAAATCCAGACAAACATATATATATATATATATATATATATATATATATATATATATATATATATATATATATATATATATATATATATATATATATATATATATACAACACATAACATACAACAAATAATAACACATATACAAATAAACAAATATAGGCTCAACCCACTTAGAGATGGACCAGCATTTGGTCAATCTATCCCCAGTAAAGTCGCCATTTTTTTTGTAGTGGTAGAAATGTTGAGACTATGCCATTGGATTGACTTAACTCACACAGATCAAATAAAAATCGCCACCGCACTTTATTATTTTTAAAGTAAATGGGAAAAGAGCAAATAACCCAAAAAAGAGAGGGAGAAAATCTAGGTACGGGGATTGGTTGTGCAAAGGGAAGGTATTAGCACCCTAAACATCTACGGTACTCCGCAGGAACCTCTTTGAAAATTTTTGTATTTTTGTTATAAGTGTTGTATATAAAAATAGATGGTGGAGGTGAGAAGATAAGTATTTTTTTATAATTTTTTCACTCACCGTGGTTGCGAACCTTTAGTGCCTACGTACCATCTTTCGTGCAATAGGGGATCAGGGTACTCGTAGTTCACCTTTAAAAATTTTAAAACGCATGTGTGTTGGTTAATTTTAAGAGACGATACATCATCATCTTATTAGAGTGGAAAACATACTTACTACCCATGATTATGAGAAAGGAGAATTTACGTCATCTCAAAGTGGAAGATATAGCTTAGATTTTAAAATCAACAAAGCCCCACTCAACACCAAAGTGGAAAATATCTCACTTCACTATATATCGTAGAAGTATAGTAGCTTGCCTCACTACAAGGATTGACTAGAGTCTAATCTTTTGAGAAAAGTTTTAAAGTAAAAAGCCAAAGTGGCAAAAATGGTTTGAATGAGATTGATTAACTTTTAGTATTCTCATAAAAAATGTGAAAGTATGATAAAGTTTATTAAAGTTTTATTAAGAAAATATTTTTGAAAATGCATGAGCCTAAGTCCAAGTTTATTTTGAAAGTGGTTCAAGTTAGAAAACAAGAAGAGTTTTGAAAAGGAGGGAGAAGATCTTTGAAATTAAATAAGATGGGAGGAGATGAAGGTACTATCCTAAAGCATAAGGTAAAAGCTAGGGAAAAGCACAGTCTAACCAATAAGAAGCCAACACTTGACATAAAGAGTTAATGTAGAATTCTCATCCTTTGGATTGAAACTAAGCAAGCAAAGATACTAAACATCTTAAGAATACCAAGCTTCAGATACATTAAGTCTTCACAAAAATTGGGCAGAGTAACAGCTGTATATAGATGAATTCCCAATCACAGACAAAGCACATAATCAAAATAACCTACACACAAAGAAAATAAACCTAATGTCTTGGGATAAACTCTAAGAACTCCAGACAAAATAACAACAGAGTCACAAGGTCCCAAGAGTATCAAGGCTTCTAATCCTAAGTCCAAGAGGTCCATAACTCCATTATGCCAAGGATAGTAACCAAATAGTCCAAGTAACCTTAAATTTTTTTATTATTCAAGTGGGTTATTAAGTATCTTCCAAAAGAAAATTAAAAGCTCAAGTGAGCAAAAATCAAAATGACATAAAGATAAATGCTCAAGTGAGCAAAGATGAAAATGACATGAAATATAAATGCCAAAATAAATGGTATATGAAAGTAAAGGCATAAAGTAAAATCATAAAGTAAAATTTAATTGTTAGTGAATTAGAAATTAGAGGTTAGTTGAATGACCATCTTGAAAATTGCATTTGAAAACTCATTAGAAGATTGATAAAATCAAAGCTTCTCAATAACAAGTTTCATTTGCTTTTTGTCAAGTATATCATTCATTTCAAATTCTCGAGGCAACAACATATGATCAACGATGTTTAAATAATTCACTTAGACCAAAGTTTATGATGGTTCATTAGAGGATTGATAATACCAAAGCATTCTAACAATAAACCTAAAGGTTAATGGATCAAAGGTTTCAAATTAAATATACTTGGGCTTGCAAACATGGGTTTAGGCCACGAATGATCATTTCTCGAATTGGGACAAAATTTAGCGCTATGTTAAGCAATCGTAAGTGGACTTATGTAGAAGTCACACCTATTTTGTGGTTGGTCAATAGTAATCTATTTACCATGTATTTATAGAAATGATATGTAGATTATTCTCCCACAATATGTAGCACAAGTATGAAAAGGATAAGATGAAGAGGGAGGGGATTTATTAGATAAAATTTGGATTTCAAATATCATCAACATCATTCATCTATTTTGGTGGATTTGGTTTTTCAACCTATCAACACCCAAGATCTAATGAGATTGAGGAATTTGTCACCAAATGAAATCCAAGTCAGGACCAAACAAAAATAGTTGACAAAAAATTTCAGAGTTTTTTTAAAGTCAGAAACTATTTTTAAAATTTAAAGAAATAAGAAAAATAAACTAAAATTTGAAAAAAAAATAGTAAAATCAGAAATACAAATAAAATAAGGTCACCAATATTTGTCAAGAGGTCATTGGATCCTTCCATAATTTTTCCAGAATTTAAAAAGACCAGAAAGTATTTTTTAAAACAATTAAAATAAGGCAAACAATACAAAAATTATGAAAAATATCAAAAATAAAAATAAAAAAATGAAAAAATGTTCGTAAAGTCAGAAATAATTCAAAGTATTTTTGTATATTTTTTCATAATTTTTGGATAAAAAATAAGAGAGTTATGAATTTTTGAAATTAAAACAAATTTAAAACAAATTTTGTAAAAAATAAATAAATCAGAAATAATGTGAGGCGTTGGATCCGATTCATTAAAACACGTTGGCACATCTAATGGCCCAAGAGTGATGATGTATGGTGATCCACGGTCAATAAGCGTGGACTAAAGTCACGATAGTCAGACCAATCACAACATTTCAATTGTTCTGCTCTCATTATTTGAAGAAGCCACGTAGGTCATCTTCAACCTCCAACTACCCTGCAACTAGGGCAAGATCATGATTCTTAAATCTATAAATTTAGACGCTCATAGTGGTATCATTATACGCGTCTCTTCAAGACGATCACAACCATATCCTCGCGCCAAATTTATATAAAACACAGCTTACTCGATTTGGAAAAAATCAGAGATGTTTTGAAAATTTTGAAATAAAAAACAGAAGCATCTAATGCATTGACTCACCAAAATTGAGTTAATAGCAAGCATCACTGAACCTCATAAACCATTCCAGTAATTTGAGTTAGATGATTTGGTGCCTTAAACTACCTGAACAAAGTCAAATGAATTTGCTCTGCAATTGGACTTGGCTAGGACGATTTATGATACCTCAAGGCTTGGTTCTTCTTCTATTAGTTTTAGTGAAGTTCAAAGATGAAGAATCAACAAAAAAAATTGGATTAAAAAGCAGAGAAAAGATGAATTCGAAAACTCAGAAAAGTGAGTTATGAAGAAAGTTTGGCAGGGTGATTTTGGTTGTCCAAGCTTGAGAAAATGAGAGAGATAGCACCCTCTATTTATAGGGAAGTGAATGATAATGAGAAGCGAGGGAAATTTTGAGCAAATCGTGTAAATCAAGCCAACAGTGATCATGCCAAACGTGTGACTTGAAAGGCCCCAAAACAACCTCATACCAAGTACAATTCTTGTCAAAACGCATCTGGACAATTAGTTAAATGTATTTAGCTACTAAATCCTGAGTAATTTGATTTGTAATCCAAGTTTACTCGTGGTAAAAGTTTTTGACTTGAAACAAAAATAGATTTCATGAAGCCAACTTCAACAATGTATAGCTCAGTATTCAGGGACCTTTATAGGATGATTCTTGAAGCATTGGAAAGATCATGTAACACTCTTTATAATGTGCCAATAAATAATTCATTTGAATGCTTGAGCTGAAAGTTATGCTTGGTCAAAATCAAGAAAAATGCACTGACTTGTATACTTAAAAAAATTCTAAGTTTTTTTTCAAAAATGACCTATAATGTTTTGATTCCAAACAAGATCTTCCTTCAAAATTGAGCTTTGATCATCGATGCTAGATAGAAGTATACTCCCTAAAGAGTATTGTGAAACTTATATCACTCAAAAATTCCAAATATTGAACAAGTTATGGTCTTGTGAAATTGATGAAAATCCATGAGGTGACCTATAATCTTTTGAACTCAAAAAGAATCTTGAAATCATTTACAAGCTTAGAACCAAAAAGAGAGTTAAATTTAACATCTTTAAGATCATTTTGAAAAAAGAATGAGCTCAATATGATAAAAATTGACCAAGTTATGACCCCTTGAAATCACATAAAAGAATTTGATGGTCTATCTAGAGGACTTGTAATATTTCTTAATCATTAGTAATCTTTCATATAAAATTCGTTTGAAACTCTTGAAGTGGTTTATTAATAATCCTTTAAAGAGAAACATGTATTTGGAATCACTCAAAAATATCAAAAGATGAACAAGATATAGCCCTTAGAAGTTCAAAACCCTAGCTCTTAAAGCATCAAAATGACTTGGAACCCCTTTCAACTTTTGACAATATTTCTTGCACAATTGTTTTTTCTATGTGAAGAGAAGTTGTTGTGGATGATACTAAGAACCCATAGTAACAATAATCACTTCCAAATGTTGAAAATTGAGAAAATTATGCACTTGTAATCAAGGAATCAAGAACTTATCAAATTAGGTCAAACTTATTGAATAAATCTTGCATCTCTTGACTTTCCTTAGCAAAGTAGAGCATGATGAGACATAGTAGGCTTTGAAATCATGTTATCTTAAAACACACACAAAGATGAAGCTTAAATCTCAATGAAGCTTTGTTGAAGAAGGCATGGAAATAAACTCATGAACCTATGAATCAACCTGGTGAAATGTGTTGTGCCATCACCTATAATGCCAACATCCATAGAGCAAGGATACATGCATTGTATTTGTTAGTTAAAATTCAATCAGCACAGATATGCATGTACAGAACATACACATCAGGGTGCTTGGTGATACCATATGAGTAAACCTAAAGATAAGAAGAAGAACCAAACCCTAGTGTGTGATCTTGATATGATTGGGTTGACATTGAGATGATGAGAGATCTTAGGGGCAAAAATTGGGGTATAACACTATGTAACATGCCAACTTCATATTTTCAGTTCAAGTAATTCGATGTGTTCATCTACTAGTAATGACCATAATTATGTTGCTACAATTAATGATATGCTAAACAAAATAAGTCATATTAAACTCATAAACTGTGTTAAAATTACACATAAGGTTGCACATAATCTTCATAAACTAATAAACTGTGTTAGAATTACACATAAACTGTGTTAAAATTACACACAAGGTTGTTACATACTCCTAATACAACTTAATGACAAATACACATAATATTACAAAACACATAATCTTCAATGTTTTTTTCCACTTCAACATCTTGTTCAGTTGAATTTGAAGTTCTAACACAGCATCCCCTAATTCTTCATTTCTAACCCTCAATTTTTCGTACTGATTCTTGGTTTCATCTAAATTCTTTGCTATGCTTTCCAATCTATTAATCAATACTTGGTTTATGTCTTCTGCCAATTCCTCGTGAAACCAATCGAAGAAACCACATCCACTTTGCAAGGATCACTGCAAATTTCAAAATTTGATCAAACTTTGTTTACCATTTTTTAACATACTGAAACAAAAATTAGGGTTTACCTTGTAATTGTGACAATCCCAAAATGTATTTCCATAATTCTTCTTAGTGGTTGCCCTACGAAGAATAGTGTTATCTCTACAACGGCAAAATGGTGCAATTCGTGAGCTACTATAAACACATGACCCAACACTTTCATATTTCTTCAAATTCCTTTACGAAGAAGAATGCTTCGTATTTATGGAGAATGGAGCGAAACGACTAATTATTTAATTTTATTAAATATGCATTACAATTAGTTGTTTACTCATAATTTTTTTTTTAAATAAAATAATTTTTATTTAGTAATCAATAATTTTTTTACTATAAAATACTATCCAAAATTATTTAGAAGTTTATTCACCTTAAATGTAAAAACAGAAGAAAAAATGCAATGTAGAAAATCAAAATCTTATAAACATCAATATAAAAATTTATTTTCCAGCACCAAATTTCAAATTATAAAAATAAATATTTGAGAGCACTAATGAGACTAATACTCTAGGATCACAAGAGAGGGAGTCACCACTAGAGATGACAATTTGACCCATCTCGAATGAGTATTTATAAAAATATTCATAATGGATAGGGTAAAAATTTTACAAAATAGGATAAAAGAACGGGCTCAGATAATTACTCATTTAAATAAACAGGTATGAGTGCAGGTATAGGTACCTTAATACCCAATCAGCCTCATACCCGCACAATATATATTTATATACTTTGATTTATATTATTACATAAAATAAATGTTTATCAATTTTTAAAAATACATCAAAGTTAATCCATTACATATTTAATATAAGTGTTCGTTTATTTTATAATTCAATAATAAATTATTTTAAATATTTAAAATGTTATTAAAAACTTAAAATGATAAGATATTTTATATTTGATATATTTATTTTTATTAGAAACGCGGATAACGTGTTATCTAAGCGGATATGAGGTCGGATACGAGATTTTTTTTCTAATTGATAGCTTCCTTCTTCCATTGCCGCACGGGCATCCTTGACTGAAACCATCTTTGGCGTGTCCTTGACGGCTTTGGACTCATCAGAAGAACATTTAGTAGCAGCAATCATCGGCGGTACAACCTCAAAGGCTTGACATAGGGTTTCAATGAATTCTCCGTCCATCTCTACGTACTTGAAAGAGTTAAGGTGACTCACCATAAACTCTTCTTCCCCACAGACGGTGACTATCCTGCCTTTGATTGGGTATTTAAGTTTCTGATAGAGGGTTGAGGTCACTGCCTCAGCCTTATGAATCCACGGGCGACCTAACAGACAAGAATAGGCCGGACGAATATCCATAATATAGAAGGTGGAGTTGAAGGTTTTGGAACCCACTTTGATTGGAAGATCTACCTCCCCATGAACAGTACTCTTTGATCCGTCAAATGCTCTTACAATGATGTCGCTTGGCTTCAATACTAAATCCTCACAGTCGAGACGATCTAATGCCCCCTTGGGTAATACATTCAGAGAAGAACTAGTGTCGACTAGCACATGTGCTAAGGTGGTCCCTTTGCACTCGATTGACACATGTAATGCTTTATTGTGATTTTTCCCGAGAGGTGTTAAGTCAGCATCTGAAAATCCTAAGCCATTATCAGCTGTCAGGCTAGCCACACAATTCTCAAATTGATCTGTTGTTGTCTCATAGAGGACATGGGCTTTTTTCAGGAACTTGATTAATGTCCGAGCATGGGCATCGGAGCAAAGTAGCAATGACAACATTGAAATCTTAGAGGGGGTTTTCCCCAATTGTTCTACAATTTTGAAGTCACTTCTTTTTATGATCTTTAAAATCTCGTCCATTTCACGGGAAGAGGGTTCTTCATCAGCTACGTCTTTGGAGGGTACCTCAATCACATCAGGCTCAACAACCTTCCCCTTCCCTCTGTTATCGGTATTTGGCTTGGCAGCGGTAATGCGGATGGGCATCTTTGTAACTATTGGAGGTGAGATATTGGGTGAAAATATTCTCCCAAATTTAGTTACTTTGCTTGAGCCAGCTATGTTGCCAACATCGTCATCTTTTCCTTCTTTGATCCAGGCATCTTGTTTAATCCCATGATAGAACACTTCAGCACCGTAATTCCATGGTACCGCTTTATTTGAAGAGTAAGGAATTGGTTCGAGATTGGTAATTATTAAGGGAGAAATAGTGGGTTCATTTGAAATCCTAATAGGACCTTCGGAGGTGATCCTAAGATGCTTCTTGGAGATGGTAATAATGGATAGGTCTTCACATTTGTTAACCAAACTCTTGGCAGGCGGAGTCTTTTCAAACAGAATTTCGTGGCTATCCATCAGGTGTTGTATACCTTTTTTCAGCCCTTCACATCCATTGGGTTGTCTTGTACAGCACACGCAGTCTTCTTCACAGCCAGGGAAGATCTCGGCTTTCAACAAATTGTTCTTGATTATATTCAGCAGAGTAGTCAATTCTTCAACAGAGGTAATAAAAATTGTATCTTCAACAACATTAACACCTTTGTCATGCTTCGGCATTGGAGCGGTAATTACATTCGGCGTTGGAGGAGGATCAAACTCAATAGTTTTGTTATCAATTAAATCCTGGATTTTGTTCTTCAAGGCCCAACACTAGTCAGTTTCATGCCCAGGGCTTCTTGAATGGTAAGAACACTTAGCATTCAAATTATACTTTAGTGACGAGGTGTCAGGGTTGGCGGGAGGATCGCGCAATGTCACTAAATTATCCTTGAGAAAATGTTGAAGGGATTGAGACAGTGACATGCCTAACCTTGTAAATTGTCTTCTTGGAGTTTCGAAACATTGATGATTTGCAGATGGTCTTGGAGTAGGAGTTGGATTGGAGATTCGGACAGTGTTGACAGACGGATGATCATTCTTCTTGGTATGAGCCCTTGCCCCATATACAGCATTAACTTCCTTCTTTGCGGAAAAAGGTTTCTTGATAGGATTGGAAGTGGAGGTAGATGCCACAGAGATTTTTCCTACTTTTAATGCCACTTTCAACTCTTTCACCGGTTAAGATTAATTCGGTGAAACCAGAAGAAGAGCAGCAACCAGCAGATTAAATAAAGGACCAGATAAAGTGCCCATGAACATGTCGATGTGCTCCCTATCAGTCAAGGGAGGTTGTACCCTACTAGCAAGGTCTCTCCACTTTTGCGCATATTTCTTAAATCCTTCGTTCTTCCCCATGGTCATATCTTGCAACTAAACCCTCGTTGGCGCCAAGTTAGCGTTATACTGATACCGATGGTAGAAGGCAGTAGATAAATCCTCACAAGTGTTGATACGAGACCCATCTAGCTGATAAAACCATTCAAGTTGTGTTCTAGCCAAGCTTTCTTGGAAAAAGTGAACCCATAGCTTCTTATCGGTAATGTGCGGATGTATCTTGCGCACGTAAGACTTTAAATGGAGTTTTGGACAAGAAACCCCATCGTACTTGGAAAAGATTGGTATTTTGAATTTGTGGGGAATGACTACCCCAGAGATCAAACCTAAATCATCAAAATTTAAGCCGGGAACGACTTGGATTTCAACAGATTTCAATATGTCTTCTAACTGCTTGTATTTGATATCAGCGGGTGGGTACTGCTTGTTGAAATAATCATCGTCGGATACTTGATCGTTGATACAGTCAGCCTGAGTACTCTTGACCTTACCAATCTGGTTCTCGTCTTCTTCGAATGAGTCTCCTCCTACTGGGATTTGACGGATTGTCTCCTTGAACCTTCTACCCATGTTGAGTAGAGATTTTTTCTTTGGCTTCTTCTTAATGGCCAGCAAAGCCATCATATCTTTCTACCCCTTAGCTAGGGCTATTAGAGTTTCCTAAAACTGAGAATTTTGGGCTTGGAGATCCTTCACCATTTTCTCAAGATCCATCTTGCTGAAATAAACAGCAGAAAGATAAGGAAACCTGTTATGTGAAAACCTGTCATGTTATGATGCATGAATATGTATATGCAAATGATTTCAAGGATTAATGAAATTTAAATTTGTATAGACAAAAGGATGAACAAACGTTAACTTTCATTAGTCAAAACAAGAAATATTACATTATGCCCCTTGGTCTTACAAAATAGCTTTCTAAGATAAAAAGACCGAATGCATCCTCTTTGGCGCGAGATAAGCGTTCACATTTTGCTCTTCTTGTAGTTGTTTCGTAAGCTCCAAGACCCTCTTCTCACTAGCATAGAACTGAGCCTCGAAAGTATCTCATTCTTCCTTCAGCTGGATCTAACCCTTTTGTAAGTCTTCGAGAGAGGTAGGCATGTCGGGATGGAGGATAGTGTAGGGAACATCTCCTTCGACCACAGGCTCCACGATGACTGGTAAAATGGAAGGATAAGGCATCACAAGTGTCTAAGCACGAGCCCGTACCCATTTAAGGTAAGGCTCAAGGGGAATGGAATTCTTGTGTCCTAGTGTCTTGCTATCCACCTTATTCAACATCCTCCAAGCTCGGACAAACCTCTGGCGGTAACCTTGATTGTCATTCTCGTAGTCAAATACTAATCCTTGGATGAGCATCTCATGGGGACCATCCCTCCGAGCGTGACCAAACTGTCATAGGGCTAAGCAAGGGTTGTAAGTGATACCTCCTCTAATGCCAAGCAAAGGGACATTAGGGAACTCTCCATAACGGTCGATGATAGTAATATTCTCCAAAGAGCGGGAACACCAATGAATATCTAAATGTCTGAGCGCCATCAACCTATGTGACCACCTTGAACTTTGCTCATTCTTCAATACAGATTGGGGAAGATGCAAAATAAACCATCTTGCCAAGAGAGGAGTACAACACATGAGGATACCTCTTTTCCTCATAGTGCGAGTGTGAAAGGAATGTAGGATGTCCCCTAGTAAAGTAGGCACCGGGTTACGAGACATAAAGATTTTGACGGCGTTCACATCTATGAGTTGGTCAGGATTTGGAAACAAAATCATCCCATAGATGAGGAGAGCCACAATTTCCTCTAAGGCTTGCAAGTCCAAAGAGTTCCAACAGTTTTGGGCTTTCTCAAACAAGAACTTTGCTAGGAAACTCTTGACACCACTCCTTGTTTCCCAATTAGTTGTGACATCAGATGGTTGCAAGTGTAGAGCTTGAGCAATCTCTTATGGATTTGGATCTCTTTCTGTACCGTTGAAAGGTAGTTGATTGAGAATGGGGATCCTCAAGAGTCGGGAGAATTCTTCCAAAGTTGGCACAAGTTGATAATCGGGAAATGTGAAGCAATGGTGTATGGGATCAAAGAATTGAAAGAGTACCTTCATCATGTCTTCATCAGTGTT
Source organism: Vicia faba (assembly GCA_948472305.1). NCBI lineage: Eukaryota > Viridiplantae > Streptophyta > Magnoliopsida > Fabales > Fabaceae > Vicia > Vicia faba. Next base: position 1,258,611,241 of record OX451739.1, on the reverse strand, counting down.
GGAAGTGACCAAGTTTAGTAGGCGACAATGTCTTTCAGTAAATGGAGAATTTTTAGGAATCCTTGATGCTAACTCTTTGAGTTTAGGAGGGATCATTACAAGATTGACTTGAATGGTTTTCCTGCGAATAGAATCCATGTCCTACAAAATAGAACAAAGATAAATCCAAAAACATCCTTGAAATGGTTAGTGAGTATGAGTATGATGTTATGATGTTTATGATGTCATGTAAAAGTAAATATATACAAATAAAGCAAACAATTCCTTAGGTTTAGGATTGCATGGAGTCTCGTAGGTAAGTACCCTCTTAAAGTTTATTTGGCTCAAACTTGTCCTAGTAATAGTAACCGGGTTCTAAGGAGCTCAATATCACTGATTTGTTTTCTCGGGCATTGTTTCAGCGCAAGCCTCTTTAATGGCGACCGAAATATCCCAAAAATCCAAACCTCAATGAGTGTAGTATCGAGTATCTACCAACTTCGGACTGCACCAAAGCCGGTCATCTCACTACGTCCTAAAGGCCAAGTTGGTCAAGTAAAGGTTCTAAAAGTTCATTAGTGCTTCATGACATCACTCAGCGGCCCCGTATTCTCCTTGACTACTCAAGGGCTACCGGTACCCACATATATGTCGCACTAACGTAGCTATTTCTTAGACCGTGTTGGTATACCCTGCACAGTTTCCACAATGTATTACTACTTACCTATAAGGTATCCCAAATCCGGGTACAGGATTCAAACCCAAACAAAGAACCAAAATGTAAAGCACACAAGTCAAACAAAGAAAGCAAGTAAATGTGATCTAACCCTAAGGTAACCCCACTTTTAAAAAATTTCCCCAGCAGAGTCGCCAGTTCTGTGATACGGTGGGAGAACTGACTTGGGTGTTTTGCGTTTTATCGCAAATGTTGCGGTTAGCAAGAGTCGCCACCGAATTTTCTTTTATCCAAAATGAAAGGTGAAAAAGCATAGGAAAGACCTTTGAGATTGTTTCTTGAGTTCGGGGGGTAGATTATGAAAAGGGAAGATATTAGCACCCTTTTCATCCATGGTTTTCCATGGGCTCTTAGTTACTTGCTAGATCACTTGCTTTTGTTTGAAAATGTGCTTTGTGTGGTTTTTGAAAGTATTTTGTAAAGATGCCATTGTTTAGGCAAACTTTGTAATGATTCTTGTTCGTAAGAATGTATACAAAGTGTTTGATGTTTTGAAATTGCTTTCAAGTTTGAAAGATGTTTTTGAAAGTGTAGGTGTTTGTTTTGAAAATAGCAAGGATGTTTTTTTTTTGAAATTGAGCAAGTAACTAGGAACATTCTACCTACTCAAAAGTCTTTCATATTCATTTCCTCTTTCCTTTGACATTGTTATCTTACCATTGATTTGGTAAGTAACCCTATCTTTGGATGTAAAAGGGACAGGCGTGGGTCATCATATAGCCATGATTAGCAATGTTGTAAGATATCTTAGCACTTTCTTTAGGGACTAAGATCATTTTGAAAGGCAACATGGATAGCGTCATCGAGGGACTATGATCTTGTATTTTGCTTGTTTTTACTAAGATACCTCACGTGCATAATATGGCCATTTTTGTAAGGCAACAAGTGGAGTTAACCCTAGGGGTACAAGCGTGCAAGTGTGTTTGATTTATATGAATTACTTATCTTTAATTAGGGTTCTCTAAACATTGATTTTATCTTTCCATACAAACCCTAATTTACTAGCATTGATATGAAAGCGATAAATTGCGGAAAGTAAAATTACTATGCTATTACATCAATATGGGGATGGGGTATACAAATTTACAAATGGGGATTGCAAGAAAATTAAACCCTAATTACTATTACAAGGCTTTGACAATTACATAATTTATAATGCAAAAATAATAAAATATGCAAGAAGATGTAAAGTGAGAGAAATTGCTTTTTAGGGTTTTTTTTATAGAAAAAAGATTTTGTAATTAATTTCATTGAAGAAAAACCTAAGTCTAAGTTAATTGTTTAGAAAAGTGTTTTTGAGGTTTCATTTGAACAAAAATGTTTTATAAAGTTAGGTCATTTCCAAGCAATGCAATATGTCCAAAATAACCTAAAAAATCTCCAATATCAAGAAATTCGGTGCCCGAGCTGACACGGGCCGTGTCAGTGGACACGGGCACCCGTGTCAGGACCTATTCATGACTTTTTTGCATTTTTTGGTTCCATCCAACCTTACACGGTCGTGTCACGTGACACAGGCGCCCGTGTCAGCCCATGTCCATCTTTTTTTGCTCGTGTATGCACCAGTAACATTGACACGGGCGATGTCATTTGACATGGGCACCCGTGTCATCCTCTGTCCCTGCACATTATCATGTTTTTCAACCCAACTAAGCTGACACGGGCCGTGTCATGTGACACGGGCACCCGTGTCAGCCTATGGTTTGGCCTTTTGTTAGTTTTTTCTCTTTGATCTGTCTTGTTATATCTTTTGAGTGCAAAAGCAAATGATGTATGAATAATGATATCCCAGTTTGAGAAAGTTTACCTCTCGAAGCGGAATCTCTAGAACACGTACGGATGTTTTCGGGTGAAAAGTAGTGATTGATCGAGCTCCTTTGAACCTTCTTGAAGTAGCTCCAACCTTCTTATTGTGCTGAAAATAGTTGAACTGCTCCAACCGAGTCAAGTTGCAATGTATATTTTTTTGAGTTTAAAAGATGGTGGTAATGATGTTACATAAGTTATTCTTATGTTTGAACAACTTATATATGGTGTATATGAAGTGTTTGGATGGTTTGTTTGGAGAAAACTTGCAAAGTGTGAGATTCAAAGATTTGGACTTCAAAGCTCAAAAATGGAGGTTTTGTGTACAAATCTGGTTTTTTGACAGCAAAAATGAGTTTGAGTGTTTGTTTCTCCTTCTATTTTTTTATGGCTCCTTTCTCTTGTGATTGGCCTCTCTATTTATAGAGAATGTTTGAGACTTCAAACAACTCAGATTTTGAATCACATGTTATGGCTATCTTGCTTGTTTTTGAAGTAAGCATGAAGAACATGTTTCCAATGCTTGTACCAAGATATCTAAAGTGTTTGATCACTTTAAACATGTTTTTTATGACTTGTAGAAGTTGAGTGTGATTAGAACAAAAGTTAGAGGCTCAAGAAATTTACTTTATGATTAAAGTGAACTTTGCAAGAATGGCAATGGTGTCTTTATGCCAAAAATGGAAAGATGCAATGGACAATACTTGAACCACTTGGATAATGGTTTAATCAATTGTGTAAACATATGATTATGGATAGATTTTCAAGTAAAGAGGCCTGCAAAGTGAAGATTATGCGGCATGGCTAAGATTTTGGTTCCTTGTTCATCACAAATCTGCCTTGTAAATCAAGAATGAATGTCCAACTTCAGATCCTTGAATCTCCTAGCTCAAATATGATAAATTCATGCTCTTAGATGTTTTGGAAATATTGAAACACCCTCTACAACTTTCATGTTGACCACTTTTGTTAAATCAAACTGTAACTTGATGAAAATTGGCCAAGAAGTTGGGATAAAAATCTGACCAAAACTGCTGAAAATTTCTCTAAGTGTTTATTCAAAAATGCCATGACTTCATGAATTTATAACTTAAAATTCAAGCATTTCTAGAAAAAATCCTTCTCTAAATTGTTTTAGATCTCATTGAGATCTAAAACTTTTATGTTATAAGTTTCCCTTAAATCATATTGCATCTTGGTGAAAAAATGGCATGAAGTAATGAAATTATCATGTGTAAAAACACTTACAAAATTTCTAAGTCTTGGAAATCTTCTTTTCAAGTTGACTTTTGACTTTCTTGACTTCTTGATAATTAAGCTTGATATTCTTGAATGTCTTGATGAATGTTGATCTTTGGAATGTAATGTTGACCAAAAAGTCAAAGTTTGATTTTTTAGGGTATAGTTGACTTTTTCCAAATACAGCTGATTTTAGGTCAACTGACTGAGCAAAAATGTGATCCAAGACTTGAAACTTGACATGAGTAATCTTTGGGATCCAAAATTATCCATGAAAGTCATATGTAGCATTAAAGTCCAATTGTCTTTGTGAAAAATTCAAACCCTAATTTTGAATTGTCAGTGTTGAGGAGGTGTCTTGAGCTGATCAACCCTAGTGCAGTCTTGAACCAAGAGAGATCTTTGTGAGAAAAATATTTGATAAATGAGAGGGCAAATTTTGGGGTACAACAGTGGCCAATTTCCAAGAGGGGTGTAAATTCTACATGAGGTTTAGTAAGAGCTAAGAGTTGTAGAAATTGAAATATGGGGTATGAAGCTGTCAAGTGATCAGGCTTACAGAGCTAAGAGAAAAGCAGTGGGCTTGATACAAGGTGCTGGGAGGGATCAGTTTACACATCTAAGGAGTTATGCATAAGAATTATTGAATTCAAACCCTAACAGCAATGTTATATTTCATTGTTCTGATTCAACAAATGGTTATGTGCTTGAAAGAATATATGTGTGTCTACAAGCATGTAAGGTTGGATTTGCTAAAAGCTGCAGACCATTAATAGGGCTTTCTGAAAGGTGACTATGGGGGACAATTAATGGCAACTGTTAGAAGTGATGGAAACTGTTAGAAGTTGTAGAAGTTGAGACTAAGGGTTCTTAGGAGTGGTTCATAAAACTTCTCCTTGAAGACTTGCAGTCAATTAACAATATTCCATATGTCGTTATCTTAGATCAACAAAAGGTAACCATGCTCCATTAAGAAAAGGCTTTGTGTAAAGCACTTATATGGCAATTGGAAGAAAAAAATTGTTAGGTTGGTTTTGAAAGAGATTATTTGGAGTGCATCTAGGGCTACTACCATTCCAGAATGGGTGAGAGAAATGATTAGGCTTAAAGTTACGGATCCTGGGGCATGGAAAGATATCATTGAAGTGACTGCAAAATTTTGGTCAAGGTTACATTTCAAGACATTTGTTAAGTGTGATCTTCAATTCAATAACATGTGCGAGGCATTTAACATACCTATATTGGAGCACAGGGACAAACCATTAATTACTTTGTTGGAGGAAATTAAGCATTATCTCACAAAAAGGATTACAAGTCAGAAGGAGATAATTCAGAGGTATCCTGGAGATATATGTCCAAATATCCAATTAATTCTTGAAAAGAACAAGAAGTATGCTCATGGTTGGACCTCCACATGGCATGGTGATGATGATATGGCAATATTTGGAGTCACAAATGGGAAAGAAACTTTTTGTATCAAACTCAAAGAAGGTACTTATTCATGCAGAAAGTGGATGCTGACTGGGATTCCTTGCATACATGATATCTCTTGTATGTGGAAGATCAAGAAATCCCCCGAAGAATATGTTGATGGCTATTACAAGTATGTCTCACTTCTATGTCTTGTTACTTTCATTTGCAATTATTTATTATGGCTATTATTGATAATTCTGTATTCTGGTTGTTCTCTGTAATTTTGTGCAGGAAATCTAAGTATTTAGAATGTTATGCCAACATCATCTACCTAACTAATGGACCACAATTGCGGCCTGTTGTAGATGGACAAATGGAAGTCAATCCACCATTAATGAGAAGGGAAATTGGACGCCCCAAAAAGATGAGGAACAAATCAAATGATGAGCCGAGAAATCCAAAGGCAAAAGAATTATGTAAAATCAGAGTTACAAAATTTCCAACAAACAAATGGAGTGCTACACTTAAAACTTATAACAACGGCATTTAATCGCATGTAAAACAGATACATAACACTTAAAATCTGGATGAAACGATAGTAACGTAAATTAGTCTTTGAAAACAAAACAACTTTTATAATTAAGCAGCAGAATCACAACGTTCAACTCAAATGACATAACATCTTTATCCAACTGCAAACAACTTCAAATCAAAAAGTACTTAACGAAAACAGCTTAAAATTCAACAACATAAGTAAAATCAACAATAAAGCAACAAGCGTTCATCCCCCGAGTGCTACATATCAAAGCAACGACACCGACTCGAATTATTGAAGGTAAACAACCTTCACTCTTGATTACCCGCACTTACCAACAGAGGGCAACATTCAAACAGAAGGGGTGAGATATTGAACAATATAATAGGATGTATGATAAAGAATGTATTAGAATAATTTCATACAAAGTCACCACTTCACAACTCTTTACAGTATTTAACATGATTAATTTATCCATACGACAACTCAGGATGCAACATGATATGCGACTTGTTCTTATGCATATGCATATGGTACCAACAGAGCAAAACTCCCAACTTAAAAATCAGCCAATTATTAGAGGCATCAACAAGGCATAAGCCTTCAACTTTATATTTGTCAATCCAGGCCAACTTACCAAGCATGAGCTCCCAACTTGATATGATATGTATGCAACAACAATATAAATGTAGTAACAACAACAACAACAACAATTCAACAACAACTCAATACAATTCAACATTAGCCATAAGCCTATAACTTAATATCAGCCAATAATTAAAGGCTTCTCAACAAAACTCCATATTACCTGCAAATTCTCAAATTACAGCAAGTATACAATACACCATTTCTACCAAAATAAAATATGATGTCCTGCATAGTTATTCGGGTAATTCGACTATATACTGCTAGTCACTTATTATCTCTCTTACTACTAACTTATTTTAACTAGAATCCATCAATCTTATAGGGATAGAATGCCTTACTAATTCAAATTATTATACTGAGATTATTAAACTAAGTTAAATAACTAAATAGTCTGCACATGAACGAGTTAAAACGATGTATACCCCTCGATACAGTGGCCATGTCGCTCGGTACCTTCCATCCATGCCTTTATACCGACTGACACCTATACTTCTCAGCACATAGTGCAACCTTGTGTCACTCAACACAACTACCTATTTCCCTCGGCGACCTTGCAGCCTTGTGCCGCTTGACACCTAGCACCTATGCTCCTCGACACATCTTACAGCCTTATGCCGCTCGACGCAATTACCTGTGCTCCTCAGTGCAGCGCGCCTTCACATTATTGCACAGATTTTGTCCATTCTGTGATGGACATTAATGCATCCTTACAGTAATCACTTCGACCATTAATTTCTGACCAACCGCACGAAAACAACATAGCAATGGGGTAGCTAAATTTCCTACTAACATATTCATCAATCGTACAAGACGGTCATACATAAGATTTCCTAAACGACCACAACATGATAACGGGCACCTACATCTCCTATTACCAGATTCATCTATCGTACAAGACAATCATACTTAAGGTTCCTAAACAACCACAACATGATACCGGGTAACTTTCAGGAATAGGTCCAGAACAATCAACGTACAACAACTATACTTACGACCAACCCCTACACAATATTTATCAATAGTCCCATTATAAGGTCTGAACCCCACCCTTACCTTGGATTGAAGGTCGCTCGACAACTCTTCAACTGGAACCTTGCTTCGCTTCTTTTCCTTAATCCTTTGCTTTTCACTTCTCCTGGCCAGTTTCCAACAACATCCTTATTCCAATTGACCTGATTCTTCATTTAAATAAGACCTCACATTATTATTCTTCTTAATGGGCTTAACGACACCCCCATGAATTACTACTTTCAACCATTAAAATAGGCCCAACATAATTATTCTAGTATTCCACTAATTCTAGCATTATTACTATTATTAATTAACTAATTAATTAACTATTAATAATCTAACAACTTATGCCAAAAATTTACAACATCTTACAACTTCAACGAATAATTTCAAAAATAATTAATTAAATAATTAATTAATTAATTAATTAACTGGCTTTGCACCCCAAAAAGATAAGGAACAAATCAAATGATGAGCCGAGAAATCTAAAGGCAAAAGAGTTGCAAATATAGCCATACATGTTGGTGGGAACAAGAAGGCAAAGACCAAGGACAAGACAAAGGCAAAGACCAAGGCAGAGGCAAAGGAAAAGACTAAGACTAAGATAAAGGCAAAGACAAAGACTAAGACTAAGATAAAGGCAAAGACTAAGACTAAGGCTATAACTGAAATTGGAACATCATCTCAGGGTCCTCCTGTTACATAACCAACTCAAGAGTTATTGTAGGGCATGATTATAATGCTAAGTGTTTTGTAAAGTCGTGAACAAGTTTCTGTCATGAACTTATGTTATCTTATTTTGGTATTCTGTCATGAACAAGCTTCTCTTATTTTGTGTATGTGTCATGTTAACTTGCCTTGTAAAAACAAGCTAATGAATATAATGAAGTTGTTATTTTGATTATGAGTTACGATTCTATTTATGTTACTTTGTTCAATCTACCAGTTATATTCATTACAAGGTTAAGAAAAAACAACATCTTCATTTCAATTCAAACCAACAAATACACTTGGCTGATTACAACAATTGTCAACATTAATCATAAGTTGACAACAACAACTTAAGCCCAAGTTTACACCAATTGAAAACACTACTTCATTATATTTGATAACACTAATCCTATTTCCAAAACAAATCTTACTGAAACAGAGAATTTCATCATTAAGTTCATTAAATTCAACTTTGTCTTCACTTCAGCTACTTTGATATTAGCTGCATCCACTTTTTCCCTTTCTTGATCCAACTTTTTTTACAGTGAAGTGATAATCTCCTTAGATCTTGAAGACATTTCATCATCATACCAAATAAAATGGCTACACCTTTTATAATCATGTACTTGTAAGTCAAATAACATAGATGAATAAATCTATGCCCAAACATAGAATACACACACCCAAAAAACCTATAAATAAGACATGGACATTACCTTATACATCCCACACCAAAAAAAACATCGACCTGGGTTGGAATCGGTCCATGAAGTCATCAACAGAGCTTTAAGCCCAGACCTGCACTCGCTTCGAAAATGAGCATAACGCGCAACTCTGACACTACTAGCTTTCATGCATTGAGACATCTTCAACACACGATAGTGCAAAAAAAGGAGGAAGAAGAAGTTTGGAAGACGGAAACGTAAGCGAAGGAGGAAGAAGAAGTTTGGAATGCTTGCAACGAAGAAGAAGTATGGCAGACGGAAACGTAAACGAAGGAAGAAGAAGAAGTACGGAAGACGGAATACTTGCAACAAAGAAGAAGGACAACATATTTACAACGAAGAAGAAAGACATGACACAGATTTATAACCTAAATTATATTTAATATTTTGAGTTATTATATTCGATATAATTACCAAAATAACTATCAAAACTATTTCTGGAAAAATAAAAAAATATATAAACACAAATAAAAAATGAAGAATTATATTTTTAAATGATGTGGTATGTGACTGGGTTCATATTAGGGTTTCATGTCATTAAAATATGAGACAAATGGTAAGGAACCAACAAAAATTCACCAAAAATGAAATAGGGAGACCTAATAGCTGATTTTTTTTAAAGGGGACTAAAAATTTAAGAAACTAATTATAGGGAGATTAAAAGTGCATTTAAGCCTAATACTTCAAAAAATTCATCTAAATTAAATTTAACTTTTAAAGTTATAATTAAGAAATATTTCTTATATTTTTTATAAAAAAATTATTCATAATTTTAAATAAAAAATTGAAAGACAATTATATTTTATCATTATAATTAGAAATTTAATCATTGTATTTATTGTTTAATTTTATATAATAAATTTATTTTAATATTTAGTTTTCAATTATAAATTTAAATTAGTTTTTATTAATAATAACTCAATTTAATTATATTATAACTATATTATAAATAATTGTCTTTTCAAAAAAAATTTAAAAAAAATCAAAAGAAATTTGAAATATTCGGTTATTTCGAATATCAAAATAAAATCAAAAGTAATTTTTTAATATGATAAATTTTTTAATTAAAACATAATAATTAATTATCAATTCTATAATAAAAACTAAAAGTGTCATCTAAATTAAATTTAACTTTAAAAATTACAATTAAAAAATATTTCTTATATTTTTTTATAAATAATTATTCATAATTTTAAATAAATAATTAAAAGACAATTATTGTTATGAATTGGCCCGGCAACTAGAATGGGCCCAGTCTAAGACATTCTCTTTGATACGGTCCGCACAACCTTGACCTGGATTACCCGCTACCTATCGGGCAATGTCAGTTGTTTGCCCTCCTGAGCCAGCAACGACCCAAGATGATCGACGACCATCCTCTCAGCCTGCCCATCATCAACATCATGCGGGCCACTAGGAAGCGGCCAGAGAGATGCTCATGACTAACCCCCTCCTTGGGACCAACGACTAGTTACGAGAACATCTGCCCGATTTGACCAAGTCCTGACAGTTATCTGATTTCAGGGACTCGCATATCTAGGCGAGAAATCAGGAACCAATAGCCATGTGCCAGGGGCATTATATAAACCCTCACACATGTGAGGACCAGGGATATAATATTCACTACCTGATATTTTTGCTTGTACCTCCCTGTTTCCACTTGTTGTACCCCAAAATTTGCCCTCTCATTTCTCAAAGGATCATCCTAGACCCTCAGGTTTACTTCCATCCAATTTCAAGCCTTGAATTACAAATTTTCCAAGAAAGTCATTCACAAGGGCAAAATGGTTATTTACATACTGAAAAGTCAAACTTTGACTTTTGGATCAAAATCAAGTTTCAAGAATCATATTTCATCAAGGCATGAAGTTTGTTTCATCAATAAAATCAAAAGTCAAGATTTATGTTGAAAAAGTTAAAATTCTAAATACTTAGAAATTTTTCCAAGTGTTTAAGAAATATGATAAACTCAGAATTTTTGGCCAGATTTCCACCATGATGCAAGTTGATTCTAGAAGAACTTCTAACACAAGAGTTTTAGATCTCAATGAGACCCAAAACATTGCAGAACAAAACTTCTTCTATAAATGCTGGGATTTCAAGTTATACATCCTCAAAGTCACGTCCCTAAAACTTAAACAGTTAGTAAATTCTGAGTGTTTTCAAATTAGAATTTGTTCACAACTTCTGGGCCAGTTTTCACGTAGGTTAAGTCAGAAGTTGCAAGAGTAATTCAAAGAGGGCTTACAAAGCATGTTATAAGCTTTCTGGAAAGTCTGAGAACTCGCTCAGAACATGCTGGAGCAAAGAGATTAAAGGATCAGAAGTTGGACGTTGATTCTAAGTTGTGTTGGTGTTGAACTTCTGACCGAGAATTAAGCTATGGTGCATAATTTCATATTGCAGGATTTCTAATTTGATAAATCTCATCATCATTTAATGCTCCCAATCACTTTTGAGTTTTTATCCAAAGGATTTCCCCACGTGTGAGATAGAAGTACCATTGTTGTCCTTGAAAAAGAAAACTTTTGTACAAGAGTATGCTGGGCCCATGCTTTGTTTTTTATTTTGAGGGTACTTTTCCTTAGTTCATGCTTACAAATCCAGCTTAGGCACAGCTAAAAGCGGCTAACCACAATACTTGTTTAACTTGCTTCAAGAACAAGCCAGCACACTAGCATGATGGTGGTACTTTTGACTTCTCCAAGCTACAAAGTTTTTGCCTATAAATTGAACTTCATTTGCAACTGTGAAAGGGGGGAAATATTGAAAAGGAAAAGCTTTAAAACCTTGCTAAAAATTCCAGGAATCAGAAACTGCAAACACAAATACAAAACCTGCTAGTTTTGGATTATTGCTTTCAAACGCCAATTTCCTTCAAGTGTTTCTTGACCAAATCATCCATACAATTTTTGATATACACTTAGTAGTTGTCCTAACTTCTGTTTTCAGACTCTAACACATCCTCAATCAGTCTCCACCTCAAAAAGTCATAACTTTACTTCTTGGCTGTTCCAGAATTTTCCAGCCACTCATAGCCCAAGTTAAAGGTTGTTCCAAATTTCTGTGCGCGTGGGGAGGCTGATCAGAACATTACAAGCAGTCAGAATATTTTCCAGCTGCAACGTAAGTTTATGTTGACTCTCATCATATCACTTAAGCATTGTTAGACTTGCATGTTCAAAATACAATGTAGACATCCTGATTCTGATGATGTACATATTCATTAGGTTTCATGTATTTTCTGCCTAAGTAGGGAGAATATCAGTTCAGAACTTCTTAAGGAAACTAGGATTAGCAGATACATGCTTGTTTCTGATTTACAGTCTTGACTTTTTTTTATTATGTTTCTGAAACCATGATGGAAACCTTCCGTAATTGTAATGTTTGTGTTTTTTGTTTTGTTGAGAGTTGACTAAGCTGCAGATATTCTGATTAGCATGGAGAAAGAAATGGAGTTCATCATCAGAGTTTACTTTATGATACATATTTATGCTTATGCTTCTGATACCGGATGTATAGCCACCCCAGTGGTAGACAGTGTGTGCGCATAACACATTAGTGCTAAGGGTCCTGGGTTCTAGCCTCAGAAGCATGTTTTTTAGGTTTATTTAGTGACATTTTTACCCATTTATCTGTCAGACAATATTCCTAAATCATAACTTCTAGACAGTCTTACCCAACAACATTATCACCTCACTCTCTCAAATAGCCAGAACTTCTGATCTGCCAGTGACATTAGAACTTCTAGATTCCCAGCTTTACCAAAGTTCCTGGACTCCCACAGCAATTAGAACTTTTAGATTTTCCTCTGTTCCCAGCAACCTCAGAACTTGGTGTGCCCAGGCCCAGAACTTCTGACCCTCTACTTTCCTACTAACATTTTCTCTCTTGCAGCTTATCAGAGTCAGAACTTTTGTTCCTTCTCGTTTCAGCAATGTGCTGATTCTGACTCCTTTTTCTCTTATTTATCTTATTTTAGATTTTAATAACCAAAAACACCAAAAAAAGTTTTATATTTACATACTTTCTTTTATCTCTTTTTAAACCAAAAGATCAAAAATATTTTCTTAAGCCAATTTATTTCTTTTCTTAACAAAAACAAAACAAGTCCATTTCAATTCTTGTACATTATTTCAATATGGTTGTAATAGATAATTAGGACTTTAATTTCTTGAAATCCCCATTTGTAAGTTTGTACACCCCCTCCCCTAATGATGTAATAGCTTAGTATTTTTTTATTTTCCGCAATTTATCGCTTTATATAAATGCTAGTAAATTAGGGTTTGTATGGAAAGTTTAAAACCAACAAGTTAGCAAACCCTAATCCAAGATAAACAAGTATGTAAATCAACACTTTTTCACACTTGACCCTTAGGGTAATTCCACTTTGTTGCCTTACCAAAATGTCCATGTTATGCATGTGGAGTATCTTAGCAAAAAGCAATCAAATACAAGATCATAGTCCCTCGATGACGCTATACATGTTACCTTTCAAAATGATCTTAGTCCCTAAAGAAAATGCTAAGATATCTTACAACATTGCTAATCATGGATATACGATGACCCACGCCCATCCCTTTTACATCCAAAGATAGGATTACTTACCAAATTTATGGTAAGATAACAATGTCAAAGGAAAGAGGAAATGAACATGAAAGACTTTTGAGTAGGTAGATTACTCCTAGTTGCTTCCTCAATTTCAAAACCAAAACATCCTTGATATTTTCAAAACAAACACCAACACTTTCAAAAACATCTTTCAAACTTGAAAACATTTTCAAAAGATCAACACTTTGTATACATTCTTACGAACAAGAATCATTACAAAGTTTGCCTAAATGATGGCGCCTTTACAAAATACTTTAAAAAATTACACAAAGCACATTTTCAAACCAAAGCAGGTGATCTAGAAAGTAGCTAAGATCCCATGGAAAACCATGGATGAAAAGGGTGCTAATACCTTCCCTTTTCATAATCTACCCCCTGAACTCAAGAAAACATCTCAAAGGTCTTTCCTGTTCTTTTTAGCCTTTCCTTTTGGATAAAAGAAAAGTCGATGGCGACTCTTGCTAAACCGCAATATTTGTGATAAAATGCAAAACAACCAAGTCATTTCTCCCACCGCGTTACAGAACTGGCGACTCTACTGGGGAAAATTTAAAAGTGGGGTTACCTTAGGGCTAGATCACATTTATTTTCTTTCATTGTTTGACTTGTATGCTTTACATTTTGGTTCTTTGTTTGGGTTTGAATCCTCTACCTAGATTTAGGATACCTTATAAGTAAGTATCAATACATTGCGGAAACTGTGCGGGGTACACCGACATGATCTAAGTAATAGCTACGTTAGTGTGACATACTTGTGGGTACCGATCGCCCTTGAGTAGTCAAGGAGAATACGGGGCTGCTGAGTGATGTCATTAAGCACTAACTAACTTTTAGAACCTTTACTTGACCAACTTGGCCATTAGGACGTAGTGAGATGAACGGACTTGGTGCAGTCCGAAGTTGGTAGATACTCGATACTACACTCATTAAGGTTTGGTTTTTTGGGATATTTAGGTCGCCATTAAAGAGGCTTGCGCTGAAACAATGCCCAAGGAAACAAACTAGTGATATTGCGCTCCCTTAGAACCCGGTTACTATTGCTAGGACAGGTTGGAGCCAACTAAACTTCAAGAGGGTACTTACCTTTGAGACTCCATGCAAGCCTAAACCTAAGGACTTGTTTGCGTTGTTTGTATCTATTTACTTGTACATAACATCATAAACACCATAACATCATACTCATACTCACTAACCATTTCAAGGATCTTGGGATTTATCTTTGCTCTATTTTGTAGGACATGAATTCTATTCGCAGGAAAATCATTCAAGTCAATCTTGTAAGGATCCCTCCTCAACTTAAAGAGCTTGCATCAAGGGTTCCCAAAAATTCTCCATTTACCAAAAGACATGGTCGCCTCTTAAACTTGGTTACCTCCAACACTGATGAGGACATGATGAAGGCGCTCTTCCAGTTCTTTGATCCTCTACACCATTGCTTCATATTTCCCGATTATCAACTTGTGCCAACTTTGGAAGAATTCTCCCAACTCTTAAGGATTCTCATTCTCAATCAACTACCTTTCAATGGTAAGGAAAGAGATCCAAAGCTAGAAGAGATTTCTCAAGCCCTATACTTGCAACCCTCTGATGTCACAACTAATTTGGAAACAAGGAGTGGTGTCAAAGGTTTCTTAGCCAAGTTCTTGTTTGAGAAAGCCCAAAACTGTTGGAACTCCTTGGACTTACAAGCTTTTGAGGAAATTGTGGCTCTCCTCATATATGGGATGGTTTTGTTTCCAAATCCTGACCAACTCATAGATGTAAACACCGTCAAAATCTTCATGTCTCGTAACCCGGTGCCTGCCTTGCTAGGAGATATCCTACATTCTTTTCACACTCGCACTATGAGGAAAAGAGGTATCCTTATTTTTTGTACTCCTCTTTTGGAAAGATGGTTTATTTTTCATCTTCCCCAATCAGTATTGAGGAACGAGCAAGGTTCAAGGTGGCCACATAGGTTGATGACGCTCAAACATTCAGATATTCATTGGTGTTCCCGATCTATAGAGAATGTTACTATCGTCGACCGTTGTGGAGAATTCCCTAATGTCCCCTTACTTGGAATTAGAGGAGGTATCACCTACAACCCCTGCTTGGCCTTAAGACAATTTTGTTACGCCCAAAGGGATGGCCCACATGAGATGCTTATTCAAGGGTTGGTATTTGACTACGAGAATGACGATCAAGGTCACCGCCAGAGATTTATCCGAGCTTGGAGGATGTTAAACAAGGTAGATAGCAAGACATTGGGGCATAAGAATTCCATCCCTCTTGAGCCTTACCTCAAATGGGTACGAGCTCGTGCTCAAAGTCTTATGATGCCTTACCCCTCCATTCTCCCGGTTATCATGAAGCCTGTTGTGGAAGGAGATGTTCCATACACTATCATGCATCCTGACATGCCCACCTCTCTTGAAGACTTGAAAATGGATTAGATAGAGCTTAAAGGGGAGCGAGAAACTTTCGAGGCCCAATTCTACACCAACAAGAAGAAGGTTTTGGAACTCACCAAGCAGCTTCATGAGGAGCGGAGTCTGAACGCCTACATTGCACCAAAGAGGATGCGCACAACTTTTTTGTCTTAGAGTTTTTGTATTTCTTTGTAAGCCCAAAGAGGCATGATGTACTTAAACATTGATTTATTAATATAACGTGTGTTCCTTTTTGGTCTAAAGCAAATTTAAATCTCTAATTTCCTTGAAATAATTGCATATACATCTCCATTCACCATAACATAAGCAAGTTTCTTACAACAGGTCTCCTTATCTTTCTACTGTTTATTTCAGTAAGATGGATCTTGAGCAGAAAGTAAAAGACCTCCAGGCACAGAATGCTCAGTTTCAACAAATGTTCTTGACTCTAGCCAAAGGATAAGAGGATTTGAAAACTTTGTTGATCGAAGAAAAGAAGAAGAAAGCAACCGGTGTTCTGAATCTAGGAAGAAGGTTCCCAGGGCCAGCCAGATGGACCTTAGACTTCGTAACATCATCTGGTGAAAAGGATAATCAAGAAGGGAAAGTCAAGGAAGTGACTGCCCAGCCAGAATCTGAAGAGGAAGAAGAAGAGGATTACTTTGAAGAACAGTATCCTTTGGCTGACGACAAATACAAACATTTGGAAGAGCGTCTAAGTGCAATGGAGATTCAGAAAGTGTCTGGGCTGGACTTTGAAGAGCTGGGTTTGGTGTTTGGAATTGTTATTCCACCAAAGTTTAAGGCGCCAGTATATGCTAAGTACGATGGGGTTTCATGTCCCAAGATGCACCTCTGATCTTATGTGAGGAAGATACAACCTCACACCGTTGACAGAGATTTGTGTGTCCACTTCTTTCAAGATAGTCTATCCGGGACTCAGCTAGATTGGTTCTATCAACTGGAAAGGTCCAATATCCATAATTGGGAAGACCTTGCCGCTGCTTTTTATAAACAGTATCAGTACAACACAGACCTTTCTCCCACCCGTACTCAACTCCAGAGTATGGCTATGGTTTCAAGCGAAGGTTTCAAAGACTACACTCAGAAATAGAGAGACTTAACAGGAAGAGTCCATCCTCCCCTTTCTGAAAGATATCTAGTAGACATGTTTTTGGGTACCCTGTCTGGTCCTTTCTTCAATCATCTAATAGGAAGCTCCTCAGCAGGCTTCACTGAATTAATCTGGACCGGGGAAAGAGTGGAAGCTGGGATTAAGAGTGGGAAGATCCAAAAATACGCATCCTCCAGTGCCGTGAGAAAGCCATTTATTAGGAAGAAAGAAGTTGGTGTTGTATATCCTCAAAGGAATCAAGAAAGAACTGAACGCTGTCCAATGGTAGGGGCTATCATGATCCCTAAGCCTGCACCTACTCAATAGAGGAATAACCAGCCTAGAACGGAAAGACCAATAAGACAATTTACCCGGATAAATATGACGATGTCTCAAGTTCTGCCACATTTATTAAGATCCAATCTGGTAAATTTGAAGGAAGCCCCGAAGAATCCCAACATCGCTTCTCCTCATTACCACCCTAATGCTCGTTGTGCTTACCATTCAGAAAGTTCAGGCCATGATACCAACAACTGTTGGGCTTTGAAAAACAAGGTTCAAGACCTTCTTGAAGCAAAAGAAATTGAATTTGATGCTCCTGAGATCCCAAATGTTATCACCGCTCCTATGCCCAAGCATGGTCGTGATGTTAACGCTGTTGAAGATGATATGTTTGTTACTGTTGTTAATGAACTTGTTACTCCTCTCCTAATTTTCAAGAGGAACCTGTTAAAGGTCGGTTTATTTCCTGGTTGTGACGAAGGCTGCCACCTTTGTTTATCCCTACCAACTGGTTGTCATTTATTAAAAGCAGATGTCCAGCGCCTAATGGATGACAAGGAGATTTTGTTTGAAAAAACTCCCATTCCAACCATTTCTTACATAGATGTTTCAATAGTAACCATTTCCGCCAATCCTTCCAGGGTCTCCACCAAAATACCCATTAGGATTACATCTGTTCCTAAAGTGACTCCACTGATAATTACTATGTCAGGACCAATCCCGTACTCATCAGATAAAATTGTCCCCTGGAATTATGGGGGTGATGTCTACTATCACGGTGTCAAACAGGATTGGTTGGCTGATGAAGACTCGATTTTTGAGAAAGCTGACCCCGACATCGATAACATTGCGAAAACCAGCAAGATAACCTGAAGTGGAAGAGTATTCTCCCCAGAGATTGCTCCTCCAAAGACTGTTACCGGTCCTATAATCATCCATGCTTCTGTTCCTGTTGACACTACTATGGTTCCTAGGGTTACCCCTACTGACACCCCTACCACCGAGTCAACCGAGACTCGGGGCAAAGGCATTATGGTTGAGCCTGTCCGGATGAAGGCGCAATCAGTATCTATCCCAGAAGCCTCCCAAAAGGAGATGGAAGAAATTCTGAAAATTATAAAGAGAAACGAATACAATGTAGTCGAACAGCTAGGGCAAACTCCACCAAAGATTTCCATGTTGTCTTTATTGTTGTGCTCCGAGGCTCATGCGAAGGCCTTTGTAAAATTTCTTAAAACTGCCCATGTGCCACAAGAAACCTCTGTTGATCAGTTCCAAGACTGTGTGGTCAGTTTAATAGCTGAAAATGGTTTAGGATTTTCTGATGCTGACCTGACACCTACAGGGAGGAAACACAACAAGGTGTTGCATGTCTCTGTCGAATGCAGGGGCACAAGTTTGGCCCATGTCCTGGTTGATACTGGTTCGTCTTTGAATGTGCTGCCTAAGAAAGCTTTGGATAAACTCGACTATAAAGGTCTGACCTTAAAACCCAGCAACATAGTGGTAAGGGCCTTCGACGGTTCAAAGAGAATGGTGCATGGGGAGGTGGACATCCCCATAAAAGTTGGAACTCAAACCTTTGATTCAACTTTTTACATGATGTACATTCGCCCTTCCTATTCCTGTTTATTGGGCCGACCATGGATTCACAATGCTGGTGTTGTCACCTTTACATTACATCATATGCTGAAATACCCAACCAAGGGAAAAATCATTACTGTCCATGGAGAAGAGGAATATATGTTCAGTCACTTGAACTCCTTCAGATACGTGGAATTGGATGGTGAATTCATTGAAACTCCATTTCAGCATTTCGAGGAAGCCCCATAAATAGTGGTAGCTACCAAGACTGTTTCCCAAGTCCTAAAATTACAAGACCTCCACTAAAGATGTCCTCTCTGAAGGATGCCAAGGTAGTGATCGAAGAAGGTGGGTGTACTATTTGGGGCCAACTCCCGGATATCCCTTACAAATCTGAAAATTTTGGTTTGGGTTTCACTTCAGGAGCCCAGAAAGTTGGTCGTCGTGCTCATGTCGAGGAACCACCGTTAAAGATCATCAACCACGGAGTTAACACAGTGGAGGATGATGATGACAGTTGTGACCTAGAAGATTGGATTTTCCCAACCATCAACGGAGGGCTCATCAACTGGGAAGCTAAATATTTTGTCCCAATTACTTTTGTCCAACAGTAATTGTCTTTAAATTTTGTCAGACTTGTAATAACTAAACAATTCAGACTTTTAAAACCTTGTGTCTTACCCGAGGCACAACGGTCCATTTGTAAGGGTTGTTACTTCATTTTCATATGTCATCAATAAATTATGGATGTTTTTGTATGCAAACTTTGTGCTCTTTGTCTTTATTTTTCTAAATTTTTATTTCTTTCAAAGATAGTTATGCTCTTACACACACTCACATTCAAAATGCAGATCTACGTCCACTCAGGATCCCATGGGTAACGATTCTGCTATGGCTTTTTGTGACTCTGAAAATCTAATCTACAAAGCCAAAGACGAAGGTGAGGAAGATTGTGAAGTGCCAGGGGAACTAGCCAGATTGCTACAACAGGAAGAAAGGACCATACAGCCCCACGAAGAACCAGTGGACATAGTTAACCTAGGTATCAAAGAGGACAAGAAAGAAGTCAAGGTAGGGGCCAATATGGAACCCAGTGTCAAGAATCACTTGATTCAGTTACTCTATGGCTATGTTGAGGTTTTTTCTTGGTCGTACAAAGACATGCCAGGACTTGATGCTGATATTGTGGTCCATCATCTACCGACAAAAGAGGACTACCCTCCGGTAAAACAGAAAGTCTGTCGCATGCGGCTAGACATGTCAGAGAAGATCAAGGCTGAAGTCATGAAACAATTCAACACCGGATTCTTAGTCGCCACCTCCTATCCACAATGGGTCTCCAATGTTGTTCCAGTGCCTAAAAAGGACGGAAAAGTACACATGTGCGTGGATTATCGAGATTTGAATAGGGTAAGCCCTAAGGATGATTTCCCACTTCCCCACATCGAAATTTTAGTTGACAATACTACACAACATAAGGTGTTCTCATTTATGGATGGTTTCTCAGGTTACAATCAAATCAAAATGGAACCTGAGGACATGGAGAAAACGACTTTCGTCATACAGTGGGGCACTTTCTGTTACAAGGTTATGCCATTCGGGTTGAAGAACATTGGGGCAACCTATCAGCGTGCCATGGTAGCTCTATTTCATGATATGATCCATCACGAAATAGAAGTCTATGTGGATGGCATGATAGCTAGATATCAAACTGAAGAGGAACATCTTGACCATTTGCAGAAACCGTTTGAAAGGCTAAAGAAATACAAGCTAAGGTTGAACCCGAATAAATGCACATTTGAGGCGAGGTCTGGTAAACTCCTAGGCTCCATCGTCAGTGATAAAGGTATCAAAGTTCACCCTGCCAAGGTGAAAGAAATACAAGAAATGCCTGCTCCTCGCACCGAGAAGGAAGTCAGAGGATTCTTAGGATGACTAAACTACATTGCCAAATTTATTTCTCACTTGACTGCTACTTGTGAACCAATCTTCAAATTACTGAAGAAAGATCAAGTAGTCAAATGGAATGATGAATGCCAATTTGCCTTCGACAAGATCAAAGAGTACTTACAAGAGCCTCCTATTTTGATGCCTGCAGTCGAGGGAAGACCTTTGATCATGTATCTAACTGTCTTGGAAAATTCAATGGGGTGTGTGTTGGGGAAGCATGACGAGTCTGGACGAAAAGAGCATGCTATTTACTACCTGAGCAAAAAGTCTACCGACTGTGAAAAGAGATATTCATTGCTCGAGAAAACTTGTTGCACTCTGCCATGGGCTGCTCGTCGACTGAGACAGTATATGTTGACCCATAATACCTTATTGATATCCAAAATGGATCCAATTAAATACATATTCGAGAAGCCCGCCCTCTCTGGGAGAATAGAAAGATGGCAGATGATCCTGACTGAGTACGACATTCAGTATACTACCCAAAAAGCAATAAAGGGCATTGTACTAGCCGAGCATATTGCTCATCAAGCTGTGGATGACTACCAGTCCATGAAATTTGAATTCCCAAATGAAGACATCATGATGGTAAACAACTGTGAAGAACTCATACCATATGACGGACCTGAACAAGGATCCCGATGGACCTTGATTTTTGACGGAGCCTCAAAGCACTCGGCAATGTCATAGGTGCTGTAATCATATCCCCTGAAGGATGTCATACTCCCTTCACTGCAAGACTTTGCTTCAACTTTACTAATAATATGGTAGAATACGAAGCTTGTATTTTTAGTCTCAAAGCTGCCATAGATTTAGGAATCAAGTCTTTAAGTGTATTTGGAGTTTCAGCCTTAGTCATCAGTCAGATAAAAGGAGAATGGGACACAAAGCACCCTAACCTTATCCCCTACAAAGAACATGTGTTGACATTAATCCCACATTTCGAGGAAATTACCTTTGAGCATTTTCCACGAGAGGAAAATCAACTAGCGGACGCGCTAGCCACCATGTCATCCATATTTGAACTCAAGTGGGGTAACGAGGCTCCCCAGATCACCATTGAACGGATGGATGAACCAGATTACTGTCACGAGATTGATACCGAAGAAGTAGTGGACTAGCCTTGGTTCCATGAACTTAAGAGGTATCTCGAGGCTCAAGAGTATCTGGAAGGAGCTTCAGTCAATGATAAGAAGTTCTTGAGAAGATTCTCTGCTAAGTTCTTCATTAGTAATGGCATTCTCTACAAATTCAACCACGACTCTGTTTTGCTTCATTGCATAGACAAGGCTGAGGCATAAAATATCATGGTTGATCTACATGAAGGTACTTAGGGCACCCATTATAGTGGGCATATGATGGCTAAGAAGATCCTACGGGCAGGGTACTACTGTTCTACCATGGAAGTAGATTTCTATCAACATTCACAGACTTGTCACAAGTGTCAGATATATGGTGACAAAGTGCATGTGCCTCCAGTTCCTTTGAACGTCTTAATGGCTCCATGGCCCTTTGCCATGTGGGGCATTGATATGATTAGAGAAATCAAACCTACAGCTTCTAATGGACACTGCTTCATCTTGGTGGCCATTGACAATTTCACAAAGTGGGTTGAGGCAACTTCTTTCGATTCGGTTACCAAGAATGTTGTGGCCCGTTTCATCAAATAGAATATCATCTATCGGTATGGTATCCCGGAGAAAATCATCACAGACAATGGTACAAATCTCAACAATACTATGATCACCGCATTGTATGCGCAATTCAAAATCCAGCACCATAATTCTTCTTCTTACCGGCCAAAGATGAATGGTGTTGTTGAAGCCGCAAATAAGAACATCAAGAAGATCATACAAAAAATGACAGTAACCTACAAGGACTTGCATGAGATGCTACCATTCTCTCTCCATGGTTACCGTACCACGGCACGCACATCAACAAGGGCAACTCCCTTCTCCTTGGTATATGGCATGGAAGTTGTTCTACCAATTGAAGTCCAAATACCTTCTCTGAGAATCATAAAGGATGCAGGGCTGAGTGAAGATGATTGGATCCAAAATCGGCTCGACCAGTTGAACCTAATTGTGAGAAGAGGCTTACGACTGTCTGTCACGGCCATATATACCAAAAGCGCATGATCAAAGCTTTTAACAAAAAGGTCAGACGTCGGGTATATCAGGTTGGTGACTTGGTAATCAAGCGTATCATATTACAACAAGGTGATCCCAGGGGAAAATGGACTCCTACATACGAAGGACCATTTGTGATAAAAAAGCATATTCTCTGGTGGAGCAATGATCTTAACCACTATGGATGGCGATGACCTTTCACACCCTGTGAACACAGACATAGTCAAAATATACTACGCATAAGAGACCCGCTAGGTTGACACACCTAAGCAAAACAAAGGCATCCCGGCGGACCACAAAGGTTCGGGAAAAAATTAGGGATAAAAAAAAATATATGTACACCCGACAAGCTGAAAACCCAAAAGGGTGGCTTGGGCAAAAAAAAGGTATCCCGGTGGACTAAAAACTTGAAAGGGCGGTCCAGGCAAAAGTTAGGGAATTAAAGCGTATGACTATGTCTTGTTGGATCACCTTACAGACAACCTTTAGCATCGACTAACAAGCTCAAACGAGTCTAATCAATTCCAATCAACTTCGGACAAGGCAGCAAGTGGATAAGACGCTCAGAGACGCGAAGGCTGTAGCAGAATGGGAACCCCATGGGATTATTTCACATAGCTATCTTTTCTTTGTATCAAATTTTCATTTTTTTTCTACGACGACATTTCTCTTACTAGAATGTTCGTCTCATTGTACAAAAATACTTATTCAAGTTAAATACAAAGATATCCCTTTGAAAGTGCAAAACTATCTGTTTTCTTTATTTCTGTGTTTTGTTTACAAAAATGTCCAATGATTTATTTTTGAACATATGCATTTTAATGTGACTACTGTTTACAAATGAACAAAAAAGGAACAAAAAATAGAAAGACAATCACTAATGGCTTTAAGAAATAGGATAATTCCTTTAGACTATTCCATAAAATTCTCCACAATGTACATCTTAATGATATCAAGCTCTCTCACATCCCAGACAGAACAAAACTTCCAATTACCACTCCTAAGATTCCCCAGTGAAAGTCACCCAATTTCTCAAGATTCCCCAGCAGGATTCCACGAGATCTACAAGTAATACACGGCGTTTCCCTTTCACAATAGAGTTTATTTCCCTAAACGGAAGCTCATCAATACTTCAACTTCAAAATACGAAGACTCACGTTCCTCGTACCTAGCAGCACTCTAGGATTTATTTTCCCCGACTCCAGCAACACTGTGGCATAAAAATTAACATGTCCATACATTACATCCATACGTCATAGCATTGACAACACAAATACATACGACACAATCTCATTTATTTTGAGACCATCATCGCACCATGCATTTCATACATCATGACATTGCATGCAACTAATCTTTCATCTTTTCAGGAAAGATCAATCAATAGAAAATTGTCATCAAATTTTCAACAAGTCAATTACAGATCAATTCCCAAGAAAGGATTGGTCAACCATCTACACAACAGATGTTTCCTTCAGACTCCTGCCGGTTCAGTTTAAATATCTCAACAATTTATTATGATTTTTTCCCGCAACTGTCTTCTCTAGTTCAGATAAATCACTCAAATGATTTGTTCTAATTCTTCTCCAGATCCCTGTCAGTTCAGATAAATCTCTTAAGGATTTATTCTGATTCTTTCCCGCAGACGCTTTCTCTGGTTCAGATAAATCACACAAAGATTTACTTTGATTCTTTCCAGTTAAAGAAAATTCAAGACCACTGTTGGTTTAGTTCAAATCTCTCAATGATTTATTCTGATTCTTTCCTGCAGGTGCTTTCTCTGGTTCAGATAAATCACACAAATATTTACTCTGATTCTTTCCAGTTAAATAATATTCAAGATCTCTTTTGGTTCAGTTTAAACCCCTCAATGGTATATCCTGATACTTTCCAAAGGAATATTTCGGGGTTTAGATAAATCTCTTAATGATTTATTCTGATTCTTCTCCAGATCCCTGCCGGTTCAGATAAATCTCTCAATGATTTATTCTAATTCTTTCCCACAGACGCTTTCTCCGATTCAGTAAATCACACAAAGATTTAATTTGATTCTTTCCAGTTAAAGAATATTCAAGATCTCTTTTGGTTCAGTTTAAACCCCTCAGCGGTATATCCTGATACTTTCCAAAGGAACATTTCAGGTTCATTTTAAATCTCTCAATGGTTTATCCTGATTCTTTCTTGCAGACATCTTTCTCTGGTTCAAATAAGTCGCTCCAAGATTTATTCTAATTCTTTGCAGTTAAAGAAAATTCAAGACCACTGCTGGTTCAGTTCAAATATCTCAACGGTTTATCCTGATTCCTTCTGGAAGGCATCTTTCTCTGGTTCAGATAAGTCACTCCAAGATTTATTCTGATTCTTTCCATTTAAAGAAAATTCAACACCTCTACTGGTTCAGTTTAAATCTCTCAACGGTTTGTCCTGATTCTTTTTGGTAGACATTTCTTCTGGTTTAGCTAAGTCTCTCCAAGATTTATTCTGATTCTTTCCAGTTAAAGAAAATTCAAGACCATTGCTGGTTCAGTTCAAATCTCTCAACAGTTTATCCTGATTCCTTCCGGAAGACATCTTTCTCTGGTTCAGATAAATCGCTCCAAGATTTATTCTGATTCTTTCCATTTAAATAAAATTAAAGACCTCTACTGGTTCAATTTAAATCTCTCAACGGTTTATCCTAATTCTTTCTAGTAGACATTTCTTCTGGTTCAGATAAATCACTCCAAGATTTATTCTGATTCTTTTCCAGTTGAAGTCAAGTTTAGGCTTAGTCTAATTTCTGTCAACAATCACATTCGGATGGCATTTATAAGCCCATATCCAACAATTATTCATCATTTCTCCAAATGGCATCTTTTAAGCCCATTCCCTACACAATCAACCACGACATCATCAAGTGCAAATTTCTGGGCACTCTAGTGTTCAATCTGAAGATGTGAAAAACACAATAAAGACGAGTTTGAATTGACAAACTTGAAATTAAAAGCTCAATGACACAGTATTTTTATCCTGGTTCGTTTGATCTCAAACTACTCCAGTCTACCCGTCAAGGTGATTTCGCCTCTCTCCAACGAGGTCTTAATTCACTAATCTCAACAAGATTACAAAAGCTACTTTAACAACTGTTAAAGTCTTCTTGAGTACAACCACAGTCCGGTTAATCTCAAGGAACACTGTTTTAATATAATTATACAAGATATGTGTTGTTGTGTTTCTAACAAAAAACTGTTTATCACAACTGTGTTAAATTACATAGGATTATAGCTTGGAAATATAAAGAATATTGCTTGCAGCTTTGAATATGCGTGAGTGGTAATATGGCAAAATCATCGATTTTGAATGCTGACTTTGTTTATATAAGCAGTGGAATAACGTTGATCATAAAGCTTGTTTAATGTCATTAACACACTTTCCATTTGGAGAAGATCCTGTCTGAAAGAAGCCATTGGAATTGATGCTATCTTGAATGATCAGTAACGCTTCAGAATCTTATCTCCTTACTTGCTGATGACGCTTCAGAATATTGATGACTTGGATTGGTATGTTCTTATTCAGAATCAGAGTTTACTTTGATTAAGCGCAGGTTCTGGTCATCAATCTTCAGCGAATGTTCTAATTGCTTCAGCGTGTAGCTCTTATGGCTTATCTTCTGATGCTGATATGATCAGAACTTCTGCATACATAAAACATAATTTTTAAGGTGCATATTTGTTCTTTGTATTTATTATTTATTCTTTGTATTTGTTATCATCAAAACTTTAACCAAGGGTTGTAGAATCAAACTATGTTCTAAAAATCTCCCTCTTTTTGATGATGACAAAAACTAGATTTTTTAATTAAAAAATAAAGAATAAAAGGTTTAAGAGAAACTCCCCTTGAGTTGATTACTTCCCTTAAGTTCCTTGAGCATCAAAGTTTAGCTGCATCTTTCATCAGAGTTTGTACCTGTTTAAGCTTTTCAGAAGATAGAGGTTAAGTAATTCAGAATGTTTGAGACTTATGTCTCGGTAAACCTTTATTAAAAATATCTTACTTTCTCCCCCCCCCCCCCCCCTTTTTGTCAGTTATCAAAAAGGCAATATAATCAGAGCCAAAATAGTTGAATTATATTTAAAAAAATGAAGCAACGATAAGTTCCAAAAACAGAAAAGGTAAAAGATTTAGCGTTACAGATAAACTGATTTAAAACAAAAAAATAATCTAAGAAGGAGGAGGAAGACGTGTGAACAAAGCTTCCAGCAAGCTCTTGATTTGAGTATTAGACTCCTCTTGCTTGCCCAAAATGCTTTTAATCTCTTTGTTTGTGTCCTCCTGCTTATCCAACCTTGCATAGATAAGAGCATTTTCTTTCTTCAACTCTTCTAGAGTTTGCATGACTAAGGAAGGTGCTGGAGTTTCTTCAGAGGTTGGACGTTTCTCAGAGCATTTTGCAGCTTGTTCACAGTGAACCATTTCCTCTGCTGTGATCATCTCTCCTGGAGCAACAGTCAGGGAGAGACTTTCTGATTCTGGTTGAACTTCATCTGAGGGATGATGCTCTGTCCAGGGAGAATTATCCAGAGGGAGAATATCTTTCTTGAGCAGATGGCTCAGAACTTGGTCTTCAAAAGCCTTTAGCTTAGCACTAAAGTTCTGTTGAACCTGTTCATAACTCTGTTCCTTCAGCTTCAGTGTTTCAGAACTAAGCCAGTTTCTGAATTTTGTCCATATATAATCAGAAGTAGCAGGATTAGTCATCTCTTGACTAGCATACCTCAAGGAGTTTATCCATTCCTGTATTCCTATTTCAAACATCAACAAACTTGTACCAACATCTAATGTGGTTTTAGTTGGTTTGGGTTTGGGAATGGCAGTTTTGTGAGATATAGAAGCTAGTCTTTTCAGCGCAATTGGATCAATGACAAGTCTTACGTTGTCAGCTGGAATGCTAGTGGGTGAAGGAGTAGGAGAGCCAGGTATGATGATTGGACTGGTAGAGGAGTTTGGTGGTGTGGATTCTAGAGAAGAAGGAATTTCTGGAATGTCGTGGATGGTGAGAGGCATGCGAATAGCAAGTGGTTTTGTGATTCCAAGTATTGGGATTGTATCAGAATCTGAATGAGGTTCTTCATATTGGTTTGTTGAAACATGGTGAGGTTCTGGTTCATGGATATCAGAAGATTGATTCTTAGAAGGTTGAGCTTTTGGTTGTTGTATTTCAGGTTGAGGTGATTGTGTTTGGAGAATTTCTTGTTGTGGAGAGTGAGGTTACGGAATTTCTAGTGTGGTATCAGAGTGTGTATTTTCAGGGAGTTGAGAATTTGGATTTTATGGTACAGGAGTTGAGAAGTCTTGGTCAAATGAGTCAATATCAGACAGAACTTTGGCAAGTTCTGGTTGGGTTTGTTCAGGATTTGGATTATGAGGAAGGGAGTGAGTTTCATTCAGACCTAGAGTTTCTGATGGATCAAACCCTATGTCAAAGTCTTCAAATGTTTGTGGAGTTGGATGTTCTGGTTGAGTAGGCATGGTTTCAGATGTTGATATATTTATTGATTCTAAAACAGTAACAGAGGAAGGATTACCATTCTTTTTGGTAGCTTTTGGAGTCCTTTGAGATGGTCCTTCTGCTGCAGCTTTCCTTTTCTTGGTCTTCTTTAAAACAACTTCTGGAGCCGCCTTATGCAAATCCTGGATGTTGTTTTCTGGTGCAGTACCATCTGCCTTACAAGCATCCATATATCTGACTATTATCTCTGGCTTTGAGTCAATCTTAGAGAAAAGAGGAAAATCATCCAGAGGAATTCTTCTTGAAGTGATGGTTGCAAAAGAAGTAACGTTGGGTTCCTTCTTGATATTCTCAATGATTTCATCTTCTTCAGATTTTTTGCGTTCAGGGGCTTCCCAGTGGTTGCTTCCAGTGTGCTAATTTCCTTAGCTTCAGTCAAATGCTCTATCAGTCTATTCTCTATCAGAATATATGATATGAGTCTGCCTAAGGGAATCCAGTCCCTTTTGGTTCGTTCATCTTCTCTTGTTTCCTTCACACTCGTTCTAAGGTGATTAAACAGCAAGTGTGGAAGTTTTACCTTAGTCCTCTTAGAAATAAAATAGATCAAAAACTGCTGATCAATGTTGATATAATCAGGAGATCTAGTTGGCTTCCTGTGGTTGATACACCCCAGAATAATTCTTGCCCAAATTTTGTGGTGATCCTTCAGATCTCTGATTTTTCTGGAGGGAAGTCCATGAGTAAATATTTCCCTTGCAATAGAGGCTACATCAGAGCATCTCTCAGCCATGTCAATGCATATGACACCCCCACCATTGTAACTAATAAGCTTTGAAATTAGGTCTTCTGTAATGACAATTTTCTTCCCCATGACATAAGAGGTAACTTGATGATTTGAAGAAGAAGCATGTATCCAGAATTCTTTGACAAGGATTGGAAATGTTGGCCCTAGAAGACGGTCAAAGTATCTGTTCCAACCTTGAGCAGTGACGTCTTCATATAGATTGAATCCATTTTCTTGTAAGCTTTCAAAGTCAATAATCAGTTCTGAAAGAACTTCCAGATTATCAATGGGAGTGAGTAGTGTTCTGTAAGGTTCTTCGTACTGTTCCATTGAAGCAGATTCCTGAGTACTGGTGTTTTGGACGCTTGAAGAAGCCATTATTCACACAAGATTTG
The DNA here is from genome assembly GCA_948472305.1 of Vicia faba. Taxonomy (NCBI): domain Eukaryota; kingdom Viridiplantae; phylum Streptophyta; class Magnoliopsida; order Fabales; family Fabaceae; genus Vicia; species Vicia faba. The sequence continues at coordinate 1,258,581,687 of OX451739.1, read as the reverse complement.
AGGAAGATGAAAGGGGTTTTTGAAAATAAGAACTTGAAACGATAGAAAGTATTTAGAGAGTAAAAAGAAGTGAATGTAAAAAGTGAGATTTGAGTTTAAATATTTTTTCTTGAAAGCGTAAAGAGTAAGAGAGAGAAATAATTAGTCATGATTATAAGCATTAATGACAATTGAAATTAGGGGATTCAGAAAGATACTGGAACGGTTACCCATGACATGTGTCTCAATGCACCCAATCAGCGTTTTTGACCTTTCAGAAAAGTGAACGCGTGTTCAGCCTCAGAAAGTAGCTGATGAATGGATGACAACTGTTTGATTATGTGAACAACACGCTTCTATCCTTGAAATGAAACGTTCAGATCTTCATGGATAGATTCTGATGCAATCTGTACTTCTAAAACTCTGAAGACAGGTTGATCAGTAGTTCACAGAAAATAACAAAGTTCTGAAGGTTAAGATATACAAATAAAATATTTTATTATGGGCGTAGTTTCATGTTGAGATGATTCAGAATGAAGTTAAACCTATCTTCAGAAAGAGGTTTTGTAAAGACATCAGCCTATTGATGGTCTGTGTCAATGAATTTTAAGTTAAGAATCCCTTTCTGAATATAGTCCCTAATAAAATGATGTTTTATTTCTATATGCTTAGCCCTAGAATGTAGAATTGGATTTTTACTGAGACAAATAACAGAAGTATTGTCACAGAGGATAGGAATGTTACTCTCAAATATGTTGAAGTCTTCAAGTTGACTTTTCATCCAGAGCATTTGTGTGCTACATCCAGCAACTGTTATGTATTCAGCTTCTGCTGTTGATAGTGCTATTGTGGATTGTCTCTTGTTGGACCATGAGATCAGATTTTCTCCCAGAAACTGGCAGCTTCCAGAAGTGCTTTTACGTTCTACTCTGTCTCCAGCGAAGTCAGCATCACAATATCCTACTAAGCTGTAATCATTTGATTTTCTATAAAACAAACCCAGATTAGCAGTACCTTTCAGATACTTGAAAATTCACTTAACTTCTATTAAGTGAGATTCTCTAGGATATGATTGGAATCTAGCACATATGCAAACACTAAATAAAATGCCAGGACTTGAAGCCGTTAGATAGAGAAGAGAACCAATCATACCTTTGTAAACCTTCTGTTCTACCTTTTTACTTACCTCTTCCTTTTCCAGAATACACGTGGGATGCATTGGAATCTTTGAGGGCTTACATTCTGAGAGATCAAATTTCTTCAAAAGTTCTCTGACATATTTGCTATGATGAATGTAAGTTCCTTCTGGAGTTTGGTTTATCTGAATGCCCAGAAAGAATTTGAGTTCCCCCATTAAGCTCATCTCAAACTCTGCCTGCATACATTTAGCAAACTCTCTTCCCAGAGAGGGTTTAGTAGATCCAAATATAATGTCATCAACATAAATATGACATACTAACATGTCATTCTTAACTGTCTTACAGAATAAGGTTTTGTCCATTTTCCCTCTGGTGAATTCCTTTTCTAACAGGAAGTTACTTAGTCTTTCATACCAAGCTCTGGGAGCTTGTTTCAGACCATAGAGTGACTTCTTTAGTTTGAAAACATATTCTGGATTTTTGGAATTCTCAAAACCAGGAGGTTGGTGCACATATACCTCTTCATCTATATAGCCATTTAAGAATGCACTTTTGACATCCATCTAATACAGAGTGATGCCTTTATTAACAGCAAATGATATTAAAAGTCTGATAGATTCTAACCTGGCGACTGGAGCAAAGGTTTCTGTATAGTCTATCCCCTCTTGCTGACTATAACCTTGTGCTACCAATCGTGCTTTGTTTCTGATGACTTCACCTTGCTCGTTCAGTTTGTTTCTGAACACCCACTTTGTACCAATGACATTGAATCCTTTTGGTTTAGGAACCATATCCCATACGTCATTTCTGGTGAATTGATTTAGTTCCTCTTGCATTGCCAGAATCCAGTCATTGTCCAAAAGTGTTTCATCAATCGTTGTTGGTTCAATCAGAGAGACCAGTCATATGAGGGATTCTTTAGAGTTTCTGAATGTTGATCTGGTTCTGATTGGATCATCTTTCTTTCCCAGTATTGTATCTTCTAGGTGATCAATGCTGCTTCTGGATAGTCTTTTCTGGAGTTGATCAACAGAAAGTGCTGGATTGCTTACAGTGACTCTTTCTGATGTTGAGGGAGTGTCTCTGTTGAGAATTTCTAATGAGTTGTCTTCAGTACCTGTGAGTTTAACTTCCATACCTGCAAGGAGTTCATTCTGCTTTGACTTTTGAGAGTCAAGCTTATCATCAAACCTAACACTGATTGACTCTTCAATAATCTGTGTTTCTGTATTGTATACTCTGTACCCTCTTGACGTTCAGAGTATCCTAACATAATACACTTTTGTGCTTTATAGTCAAACTTGTTCAAATAATTTTTTGTATTCAGAATAAAGCATGTGCATCCAAATGGATGAAAATAAGAAATGTTGGGCTTTCTGTTCTTCCACAATTAATATGGAGTCTTTTCCAGAATAGGTCTTATGGAGATTCTATTCTGAATGTAACACGTTGTGTTAATTGCCTCTGCCCAGAAGATCTTAGCAATGTTAGTCTCGCTGATCATGGTTCTGGCCATTTCTTGCAATGTTCTGTTCTTTCGTTCTACGACTCCATTTTGCTGGGGAGTTCTAGGACAAGAGAAGTCATGCAAGATGCCTTTTTCATTAAAAAATAATTCAAAATTTTTATTTTCAAATTCCCCACCATGATCACTTCTGACTTTGACAATTCTAAGATCCTTTTCATTCTAAACTTGGTTGTAGAAGGTAACAAACACAGAGTGTGACTCGTCCTTGTGTCTTAAGAACTTTACCCATGTCCATCTGCTATAGTCATCTACGATTACTAACCCATAATTCTTGCCACTGACTGAAGCAGTTTTTACTGGTCCAAATAAGTCAATGTGCATAAGTTCTAATGGCTTAGAGGTGGAAACAACATTTTTGGATTTGAAAGCAAGTTTTGCAAATTTTCCTTTCTGACATGCTTCACACAGAGCATCTGAGTTGAACTTCAAATTAGGAAGTCCTTTGACCAGATTGAGTTTGTTAATCTGAGATATTCTTCTCATACTAACATTCCCCAATCTTCTGTGCCAGACCCATTGCTCGTTGTTAACAGAAAGTAGGAATTTTACATTCTGACTCTTTATTTCAGAAAGTTTTATTTTATAAATGTTGTTTTTCATCTTTCCATTAAATAGGATAGTCCCATCTTTCTGACTAACATCTTTGCATGAATTTTGATTGAAGATTATATCATAACCATTATCACTTAATTGACTTATGGATAACAGGTTATGCATTAATCCATAAACTAGTAATACATTACTTATAGAAGGAAGATTTCCATTACCTACTGTTCCAGAGCCAATGAGCTTTCCTCTCTGATTGCCTCCAAAGCCCACGTAGCGTCCAGGCTTAAGTTCCAGGCTTTGGAACATATGCCTTCTTCCCGTCATGTGTCACGAGCAGCCAGAGTGCAGGTACCATGATTGGTGTCTTAGCCTTGCTGCTAAAGATATCTGCTACATGTATAATTTTATCCTTAGGTACCCACATTTTATTGGGTCCTGATTTGTTAGTTTTACCAAAATTCTGATTGAATTTTGGTTTGACATAATAATCACTACTTGTGTATTTTATGTCATGTGTGTCCCATATATAAAATATGAATTTAGTGGTGTGCGTTTTATAACTAAGTCCATGGCATTTTTTGGTGTAGATACCTTACCTTGATATCCTATCCCTTTTCTGCCATTTTTGCTAACTCCATAGATCATTGAATCCATCTTGCTTCTGTCTATGTTTTTAGCTAGAAACTTTTGAAAGCTGTTATCATACTCTTTGATGATCTCATCGACATTGCTGGGAGTTTCAGAGATTATTTTCTTCTGAGAGTTTTGCAAATCATTTTCTAATTTTGAAATTTTTTCTTTTAACTCATAATTCTCTAATCTGAGACTCTCAGACTTTTCAGAGTCATAGGCAAGATTTCTTTTCAGGTTCCTGAACTTGACTCTGATTTGCTGATACCTTTCCAGAATTTCATTTAGACTTTCTGCAAGTTCAGCCTTAGTAAAGTTTATGGTAAAGTCAGGAAATACCTCTTCAGTGTCTGATTCTGAGTCTGAACCAGAAGTTTCACTGGCTTTAGATACGTTTTCCATAAGAGCTATGTTTGCTCTTTCATCATCTGATTCTAAGTTAGCTTCAGATGTGTCAGAATTATCCCATGTAGCCATAAGGCTTTTCTTCTTTTCCTTGAAGAACTTCTTTTTGGGCTTTTCCTTCTGAAGCTTTGGGCAGTCACTTTTGTAGTGCCCTTGCTCGTTAAATTCATAGCAGATGATGTCCTTGTTGTTTGGCTTTCTGTATCCTGAAGAACCATCAGATCTTCTGTGTCCAGAGGAAGACTCCGACTTTCTGTATCTGGAGGAGGATTCATTCTGATTCTTTGATCTTCTGGGATTTATGAACTTCCTTTATCTCTGTTTCCGCAGTTGGTTCACCCTTCGGGATAGGAGAGACAATTCATCTTCTTCTGATGAGGATCCATCAGAAGTTTCTTCCACACCCTGCAAAACCTTAGAGTCAGATTTTCTGTTAGATTTTAAAGCTAATGGCTTACCTTACTTTTGAGGCTTATCTTCTTCTAGCTCTATCTCGTGACTTCTGAGGGAGCTAACAAGTTCCTCCAGAGAAATTTTGTTGAGATCTTTGGCTAGCTTAAGTGTTGTGACCATTGGCCTTCATTGTTTGGGCAAGCTTCTGATGATCTTCTTAACGTGATCAGCAGTAGAGTACCCTTTGTCAAGAACCTTTAGTCCAACAACAAGAATTTGGAATCTTGAAAACATAGTTTCTATTGATTCACTATCTTCCATCTTGAATGCCTCATACTTCTGAATGAGTGCAAGGGCCTTGGTCTCTTTGACTTGAATGTCGCTTTCATGTGTCATTCTCAGAGAGTCAAACATGTTCTTGGCAGTTTCTCTGTTCGATATTTTCTCATATTCTGAGTATGAGATGGCGCTGAGAAGTATTGTTCTGGCCTGGTGGTGGTTTCTGAATTCACGCTTTTTATTATCAGACATCATTTTTCTGTCTATCTTCTGATCACGTCCATCCACTGGGTGCGTGTATCCATCAGTCACCATGTCCCACAGATCAGCATCATGAGCCAGAAAGAAACTCTCAATTCTGTCTTTCCAGTAGTCAAAGTTTTCTCCATCAAAGACTGGAGGTTTACCACTGAATTTGTCCTTGTCTTCATGGTTGTCATTGCTGATGTTTTGGCTTGGTCCCACCTTAGTGTTTTTCTGAAGCTTGGATCTTGTACTGACACGATTAAGTGTTTAAGCTCAGAACCAGGCGCTCTGATGCCAATTGAAGATGTGAAAAACACAAGAAGGGGGGTTGAATTGACATACTTGAAATTAAAAGCTCAATGACACAATATTTTTATCCTGGTTCGTTTAATCTCAAACTACTCCAGTCCACCCGTCAAGGTGATTTCGCCTCTCTTCAACGAGGTCTTAATTCACTAATCTCAACAAGATTACAAAAGCTACTTTAACAACTGTTAAAGTCTTCTTGAGTACAACCACAGTCCGATTAATCTTAAGGAACATTGTTTCAATATAATTATACAAGATATGTGTTGTTGTGTTTCTAACAAAAAACTGTTTATCACAACTGTGATAAATTACACAGGATTATAACTTGGAAATATAAAGAATATTGCTTGTAGCTTTGAATATACGTGAGTGGTAATATGGCAAAATCGTCCTTGATTTTGAAAGCTGACTTTTTTTATATAGGCAGTGGAATAAAGTTGATCATAAAGCATGTTTAATGTCATTAACACACTTTCCATTTGAAGAAGACCCTGTCTGAAATAAGTCGTTGGAATTGATGTTGTCTTGAGTGATCAGTAACGCTTCAGAATCTTATCTCCTTACTTGCTGATGACGCTTCAAAATATTGATGACTTGGATTGGTATGTTCTTGTTCAGAATCAGAGTTTACTTTGATTAAGCGCAGGTTCTGGTCATCAATCTTCAGTGCATGTTCTGATTGCTTCAGTGTGTAGCTCTTATGGCTTATCTTCTGATGCTGATATGATCAGAACTTCTGCATACATAAAACATAATTTTTAAGGTGCATATTTTTTCTTTGTATTTATTATTTATTCTTTGTATTTGTTATCATCAAAACTCTAACCAAGGGTTGTAGAATCAAACTATGTTCTAACACAATCATCTTCCACCTTCAAGTCACGAATGGCAGATTCGCCAATCTAACTCTTCAAGCGTAAGAAGATTAAATAGGGGAAGCTATTGTACCCTAAAATTTTCCCTCTCATTTCTCAAAGGATCATCCTGGACCCTCAGGTTTGCTTTCATCCAATTTCAAGTGTTGAATTACAAATTTTCCAAGAAAGTCATTCACAAGGGCAAAATGGTCATTTGCACACTGAAAAGTCAAACTTTGACTTTTGGATCAAAATCAAGTTTCCAGAATCATATTTCATCAAGGCATGAAGTTTGTTTCATCAAGAAAATCAGAAGTCAAAATTCTAAATACTTAGAAATTTTTCCAAGTGTTTAAGAAATATGATAAACTCAGAACTTCTGGCCAGATTTCCACCATGATGTAAGCTGATTCTGGAAGAACTTATAACACAAGAGTTTTAGATCTCAATGAGACCCAAAACATTGCAGAATAAAACTTCTTCTAGAAATACTGGGATTTCAAGTTATACATCCTCAAAGTCACGTCCCTTAAACTTAAACAGTTAGTAAATTCTAAGCGTTTTCAAATCAGAATTTGTTCACAACTTCTGGGCCAGTTTTCACATAGGTTTAGTCAGAAGTTGCAAGAGTAATTCAAAGAGGTCTTACAAAACATGTCATAAGCTTTATGGAAAGTCTGAGAACTCACTCAGAACATGCTGGAGCAAAGAGATTAAAGGATCAGAAGTTGGATGTTGGTTCTAAGTTGCGCTGGTGCTGAACTTCTGACCCAGAATTAAGCTATGATGCATAATCTCATATTGCAGGATTTCTGGTTTGATAAATCTCATCATCATTTAAGGCTCCCAACCACTTTTGAGTTTTTATCCAAAGGATTTCCCCACGTGTGAGATAGAAGTACCATTGTTGTCCTTGAAAAAGAAAACTTTTGTACAAGAGTATGCTGGGCCCATGCTTTGTTTTTTATTTTGAGGGTAATTTTTCTTAGTTCATGCTTACAAATCCAGCTTAGGCACGGCTAAAAGTGTCTAACCACCATACTTGTTTAACTTGCTTCAAGAATAAGCCAGCACGCTAGCATGATGGTGGTACTTTTGACTTCTCCAAGCTACAAAGTTTTTGCCTATAAATTGAACTTCATTTGCAACTGTGAAAGGGGGGGAAATATTGAAAAGGAAAAGCTTTGAAACCTTGCTAAAAATTCCAGGAATCAGAAACTGCAAACACAAATACAAAACCTGCTAGTTTTGGATTATTGCTTTCAAACGCCAATTTCCTTCTAGTGTTTCTTGACCAAATCATCCATACAGTTTTCTATATACACTTAGCAACTATCCTAACTTCTGTTTTCAGACTATAACACATCCTCCATCAGTCTCCACCTCAAAAAGTCAGAACTTTACTTCTTGGCTGTTCCAGAATTTTCCAGCCACTCATAGCCCAAGTTAAAGGTTGTTCTAACTTGCTGTGCGCGTGCGGAGGCTGATCAGAACATTACAAGCAGTCAAAACATTTTCCAGCTGCGACGTAAGTTTATGTTGACTCTCATCATATCACTTAAGCATTGTTAGACTTGTATGTTCAAAATACAATGTAGACATCCTGATTCTGATGATGTACATATTCATTAGGTTTCATGTATTTTCTGCCTAAGTAGGGAGAATATCAGTTCAGAACTTCTTAAGGAAACTAGGATTAGCAGATACATGCTTGTTTCTGATTTACAGTCTTGAATTTTTTTATTATGTTTCTGAAACCATGATGGAAAGCTGCCGTAATTTCTATGTTTGTGTTTTCTGTTCTGTTGAGAGTTGACTAAGCTGGAGATATTCTGATTAGCATTGAGAAAGAAATGGAGTTCATCATCAGAGTTTACTTTGTGATACATATTTATGCTTTTGCTTCTGATACCAGATGTACAGCCACCCCAGTGGTAGACAGTGTGTGCGCATAAGACATTAGTGCTAAGGGTCCTGGGTTCTAGCCCCAAAAGCATTTTTTTAGGTTTATTTAGTGACATTTTCACCCATTTATCTGTCAGACAATATTCTTAAATCATAACTTCTAGACAGTCTTACCCAACAACATTATCACCTCACTCTCTCAAATAGCCAGAACTTTTGATCTGCCAGTGACATTAGAACTTCTAGATTCCCAGCTTTACCAAAGGTCCTAGACTCCCTCGGCAATCAGAACTTTTAGATTTTCCTCTATTCCTAGCAACCTCAGAACTTGGTGTACGCAGGCCTAGAACTTCTGACCCTCTACTTTCCTACTAATATTTTCTCTCTTGCATCGTATCAGAGTCAGAACTTTTGTTCCTTCTCGTTTCAGTAATGTGCTGATTCTGACTCCTTTTTCTCTTACTTATCTTATTTTAGCTTTTAATAACCAAAAACACCAAAAAAAACATTTTTATATTTACATAATTTATTTTATCTCTTTTTAAACCAAAAGATCAAAAATATTTTCTTAAGCCAATTTATTTCTTTTCTTAACAAAAACAAAACAAGTCCATTTCAATTCTTGTATATTATTTCAATATGGTTGTAATAGATAATTAGGACTTTAATTTCTTGCAATCCCCATTTGTAAATTTGTACACCCCCTCCCCTAATGATGTAATATCTTACTATTTTTTATTTTCCGCAATTTTATCGCTTTATATAAATGCTAGTAAATTAGGGTTTGTATGGAAAGTTTAAAACCAACAAGTTAGCAAACCCTAATCCAAGATAAACAAGTATGTAAATCAACACTTTTGCACACTTGCACCCTTAGGGTAATTCCACTTTGTTGCCTTACCAAAATGGCCATGTTATGCATGTGGAGTATCTTAGCAAAAAGCAATCAAATACAAGATCATAGTCCCTCGATGACGCTATCCATGTTGCCTTTCAAAATGATCTTAGTCCCTAAAGAAAATGCTAAGATATCTTACAACATTGCTAATCATGGCTATACGATGACCCACGCTCGTCCCTTTTACATCCAAAGATAGGATTACTTACCAAATCAATGGTAAGATAACAATGTCAAAGGAAATAGGAAATGAACATGAAAGACTTTTGAGTAGGTAGATTACTCCTAGTTTCTTGCTCAATTTCAAAACCAAAACATCCTTGATATTTTCAAAACAAACACCAACACTTTCAAAAACATCTTTCAAACTTGAAAACATTTTCAAAAGATTATCACTTTGTATACATTCTTACGAACAAGAATCATTACAAAGTTTGCCTAAACGATGGAGCCTTTACAAAATACTTTCAAAAACCACACAAAGAAAATTTTCAAACCAAAGCAGGTGATCTAGCAAGTAGCTAAGAGCCAATGGAAAACCATGGATGAAAAGGGTGCTAATACCTTCCCTTTTCATAATCTACCCCCCGTACTCAAGAAAACATCTTAAAGGTCTTTCCTGTTCTTTTCAGCCTTTCCTTTTGGATAAAAGAAAAGTTGGTGGCGACTCTTGCTAAACCGCAATATTTGTGATAAAACGCAAAACAACCAAGTCAGTTCTTCCACCGCCTTACACCACTCTTACTTGATCGTCGGAGTGCCTGGCAGATACAACCCCCTTCTCTCCTCAGCTTACATCCTGACTATAGATCATCCTCCAGCCCCTCTTCTGGTTCTGATCAACGGGTAAGATCAGTGGCGCCGTCTGTGGGAAACTGCTCTCCCCATCTTTCTTCCCTTAAAACTTAAGATCAAAGCAAATTTTCAAGATTCTCTCTCTAATCATGGCCGACCATGATGATCTTCACATGTATGGAAAGACCATTCTTTCCCCTGCTCACAAAACTGATGGAAGTTAGGAACTCCCTCACCTCGAGGATAACCTGGGCTTCCAAGACACACGAACCGCATCTCCGGACTCCGTTGATGCTCGACACGATGACGACCAATTCTTAGACAAATGACGCTTCAAGAATCCTGTTGAGGAACTGCCCGGAGTCATGCAACCAGTTCTTATCCCTGTCAACACCGACCCGACCATGGCAGCACTGCTCACTGCTATCAATCAAACCAAGACTCTCATCCTACAAGAAAATCAAAGGATAGGGATCTGGAAGAACAGGCGATCAAGATCTCCTCCTCGGAGAGCCCGACAACAAAACTCCCCTAGTGCATCGCCACCCAGGCGTGGCCCACCGCCCAGAAAGGAGAGGTGCAGCGTTTCTTTCTTCAACAAACATAATCGCACACCTTCTCTCAGAGATCAAGACTCCCCTTCGCTCAAGAAGATGAAGGACAACAGGAAAATCAATCGAGCTCGACTTCCTTCTCCCGAGCCAAAGCTGAAATGAAGGAACCCCTCCCCTAGATGGGACCGTGACGAACGACTGGGGAGAAACTATCACTCTCCTTCTCCATCTCCTGTCGACAGTGAGGATGACAAGCCATGTGGCCCACTATCGAGAGAGATTACTGAAGCTCCACTGCATGTCGTCCTAGAGAAGCCTCCCACTTTAGGAACCTACGACGGAACAATAAACCCAGATGAGCACATCGAGAACATTGATGCTCTCCTCAACTACAGGGGGTAAGGGGAGCTGTTGTACCCCAAAATTTGCCCTCCCATATTCATCAAGAATTGTCAAAGTCAAGGTCACAAAATTCCCCCAGGGTTGTGCAGCTCAACTGTCTCCTATACAGTCAAAACTAGGGTTTGAGTTCTGGTCAAGCAAATGAACTTTTCAAAGGCCCAATCAAGTCTCATGTGCCTACAAAGATGGTCAAATATCCTCATATCAAATTTCAAGGCATTCAGCTCAAAATTGCACAGTCAAAACCCTAGATTGCACTACAGTCAACTGTAGGGGCAAAATGGTCATTTGACAGTCAAAAGTTCAAATTTTTGGTCAACATATCATTTTGAAGCCACAAACATCATTTGATCAATGCTTGATCATGATTCTCAAAATTTGGCTCAGAAATCATCAAAGATGCAAAAGTTGCTATATTTGGACAGTTGAAAAAGTCAACTGAAATTGACCAGGGCATAACTTTCACATGGATTATCAGAAAAATTCCATCCAAAGCTCATTTTGAGGAGAAAGACATTTCCTACAATTCATCTTCATGTTCCAAGTCCAAGAAATGCTCTCACAAAAAGTTATCAATTTCAACATTATAGGTCATTTTCAAAAGTCAACAAAAAGTGACTTTAAGTCAAAGGCCATAACTTGAGATTGATGAACCAAAATGACATGGGACCAAAGCCATTGGTTAAAGGACTCAAAGACCTTTCCAAAATGTCCAAGAACATGTGAAAAGCTTAAAAATTGACCAAGTTATGCCTTGTGGAAGTTGGGAAATTTTTAGGAATTTTGAAAAATCAACAATGGTTCAAATGACCTAAAAATGCAAATGGGCCCAATTTTCTTCCAAATTTCTTCATGCCAAGCCTATGCACGACCATTAGGCCCAAAGGGAAGTATTTTCATATTTTTTAATTATTTATTTGAATTTATATTAATTTATATTCATTTAAATCATTTTAATTCATGAAAAATATAATCTTAACCTAAACAAATCTTTTTATGCATACTTTGGACTCTATAACTCGTGCACATGCTGATTGGGAAGAATTGGATTGAATTGGATATGATTTGCACAAAAAACATGTGAAAAAGATTGAAAGTATAATGGAAAAAAATCAAATCTTTAATCCTTGAATGCAAGAGATTTTGTTGAAAATTGTTGACCTAAAATGCTCCATACATATTCAGAACCACAAACCTAATGCCACAAGAAAAAAAGCTGCGCATGAACAAGCATTTCAATATTGAAAATTTCTCATAAAACTCAAAAACTGTTTTCAAGGTTGCAGGTGGATTCAAGCCCTAACTTTGATCTCAATAGCTTCATTGGAGTGTCCTGAACGCGTGCCAACCCAAAACAACCACCAAAAGGCCTTGAACTGGTATCACAAAGTCAAACTGAACCAAGAAAATTTTGAATTCGCATAGCACGATTTAAGCATTCTCATGCATTTTTCTTTATGGATTATTGTTTGTCATGATGTTCTAAAGCTAACCAACGTGTTTGATTTTGTTTTTGTGCCATATATGAGAAGTTACCATGAATGGTTGTTAGGGTTTCAGGAATTCAAAAAGAGGGTTTTCCAATACCAGAAAAATTAGGGCTTCTGGATACCATGGTTGAATTCAGGGCTTAGAGACGAAGAAGAACATGTCATCGCGCCCAATTTATGTTACATATATGGCTATTCGCTATTTTCTTGAATCCACCTTAAAACCACGCTGGAAAAACCGTTCCCCTTGAGTTTTGTTTTACAGGGTAGGGAAGGAGACGAAGACGTGTCTGAACCTGATTGGACATTTTGAATTTTCGCGCGAAATTCCAAAGCGTTAGCGTGTTCTCTTTATATTATTTACGCGTTATGATATATTAATTGAAACCAAAGTGATTCAGTGGCAGGGATACGTAGTGGTAACCTCAAAGACCTGGGTTCAAGTCCCAGGTCTGTGTATTTGCTATATTATTTTTCAAATCAAATTCACATGCAGGCTTAACGCTAAGGTTCACCATACACATTCAACAATCACCATCCACGCGTCCCAGGAGATTTGATCAAGGGCCAGGATTGGAGAACACCCTGAACTTGAGTCAAACGTGTCACACGCTACACCAAAAGTCAATGGACTTGCATGCTTATTGGGCCAGGCTTTTCACAAAAACACCTCCTTATTTGGGGCAACACCCCACCCTGGTTTGATTTTTCTTTTCTTTTTGTTGTTTAAATTATTGTATTATATTATTTTTATTGCTTTAGTTAATTAATTTATTTTTTCTATAAAATATAAAAACATTATAAAAATCAGAAAAAGACCAAAAATAATATTTATTTTATTATAATTATTTTATTAGCATGTAAATAGATTAATTTCAAATTAGGTTTAATTTATATTTTTTCCATAATAAAAATCCAACAAAATAGAATTAGGTTAATTAATTTTTTTATTCCTTTTAATATTTTTCCCCTTCTTCAGAATATCAATTATTATTATTTATTCATTTTCCTATTTTAATTGTACATAAATGAATTAGGTTTAATTTAGGTCATATTTTAATGTTTTCATAATAAAACTTAAAAAATATTAGAATTAGGGTCTAGCATTTCATTTTAAGTTCAATTAACTTCTTTTTCTTTTAAATCCTAAAAATGTAAAAAATACCAAAACATTTAATTTTTTCACTTTAATTCTCATTAATTTAATTATTCTTGCAAAAAGGGTTCAACGCCCGTCGCTTTTAATTATTTAATTTTTGCGCATTTATTTTATTGCTTATTATAATTTTGTAATTGTCCCGAAGCGTTGTAATTTTTATTTCTTGCATTTTTATCGCTTTATTTATTTTCCGCTAAATCGGGTCCGGTTTAATTTTGGCGATGTGGACCCGCGCCATTTGTAATAGTTGTAGATTTATTTTCCCGCAACTTTTAACTGTTAAATAAGCATGCAAGAATGAATGGCCTTAAATAAAATCAAGCGTAGATCACAATGAACATGAACAAGACAAATATCAATAAAAACGACACACAATTCGCACACACCACCCCTAGGGTACGCCTCACTGTTGCCTTGCCTTCGAAAGGTGGTCGTCGAGTAGAGGATGTCTTAGTAAGTCCTCATGATCCGGGAACCTGGCATGAGGGTAGCTTCTAAGGTGTCTTCCCATTGCTCTGGTGATCACCATGTCCCTACAAACTCGAATTGACCCGAACACCTCCAATGGTGGTGCTACCTACCTCTCAATGGTGGGATGGTACTACTTTAAAGGACATTTACACAGACGAATTCCTTAGGGTAGGTAGGTTCTCAAGGATACTTGCTCTCTTCAAAACAAACAAATCAAAAACATCTCTTCACACTGACACATTTTCAAAAGCTTTCAAAGCAAACTTTTCAAACACTCTGACGTACGAGTCGATCTGAAATTTTTCAAAGAAACTTTTTAAACCCACATTGAAAAGCAAAACAAACCATTTTTGAAAACACAAATGAGCAAGTATCTAAGAGCCCATGGATAACCATGGATAGAAAGGGTGCTAACACCTTCCCTTTCTATAACCTACCTCCCGAACCGAGAGCAATCTCTTAAAAGGAATTTTTCTGTGCTTTTGTCCTTTCCTATTGGAGAAAATAAAAGACGGTGGCAACTCTTGCTTACCGCGACATTTCGCGAACCAGCGTTAAACAGTCAGTTCCAGATCCACCGATCACAGAACTGGCGACTCTGCTGGGGACTGAACTTATAAAGTGGGGTGTACCTTAGGATTAAGATCACTGTGTTTTCAATTGTTTTCCTTGTGTGCTTTAAATTGTGGGTTGCTTGGGAGTTCTATAGATCCTAACCCGGATCTGGGGATACCTTCTTAGAAAGTAGCAACAAGGCTGTGAGGGAACTGTGCGGGGTATACCGACATAGTTGAAACAGTCTGCTACGTTGATGTAGCACTTTGGTGTGTACCGGTAACCCTTGAGTTCAGTCAAGGAGAGTACGGGGCCTCCGCGTGGTGTCGTGAAGCATCAACAGACCTTAGGAACCTTAATTGAACTATCTTGGCCTCTTTAGGGTAGTGAGATCACTGACTTTGGTGCAGTCCGAGGTTGGTGGATACTCGATACTACACTCAATTGAGGGTTGCTTTCCTGGAATATTTCGGTCGCCAGTTCAGTGGCTAAATCGAAACGATGAACAACGAAAGCAATCCCGTGATATTGGGAACCTTAGAACCCGGTTACTTTGATTAGGACAGGTATGAACCCACCAACTCAAGAGGGTACTACCCAGACCCCATGCTGGCCTTAAACCTTAAGGGCTTGTCTTGTGTGCCTTGTTTGCCCTACATGTTTGTCTTTGTAAATATCTGTGGTGTGTTTAATCATAGCATCATGACATCATCCAGCATCATATGCATTGACTAACCATTTCAGGGGTTCGAATTTTCATCTTTGTTCTTGTTTTGTAGGACATGGAAACTGCTCGTAGAAAGACAATTCAGGTCAATCTTGTAAGGGTACCTCCTCAGCTTAAGGAGCTTATATCCAGGATTCCCGAGAACTCTTCATTCAGTGACAGACATGGAAGCCTCATCAGCTTGGTCAACACCAACATTGAGGAAGATATGATTAAGGTCTTGTTCCAGTTCTTTGATCCCCTGCATCACTGTTTTACCTTCTTGGACTATCAGTTGGTACCTACATTGGAGGATTTCTCCCGGCTCCTGAAGATCCCTATCCTTGATCAGCTACCTTTCAACGGTACAGAAAAGGAACCTAAGCTCGAAGAGATTGCTAAAGCCTTGCACCTACAGTCATCTGACCTCAAGGGACATTGGGAAGTTAGAAGTGGTGTCAAAGGGTTCTTAGCCAGGTTTCTGTTTGAGAAAGCCCTTGAATGTTGGAACTCTCTTGACTTGCAAGCTTTTGAAGAAGTGGTAGCCCTCCTTGTTTATGGTTTGGTGTTGTTCCCTAATCCAGATCAGCTCATTGATATCAGTGCCGTTCAGATCTTTATGTCCAGGAATCCTATACCTACATTGCTGGGGGACATCCTTCACTCTTGTTACACTCGAACCATGAGAAAAAGAGGTGTCCTTATGTGTTGCACTCCTCTCCTGGGAAGGTGGTTTATTTCGCACCTTCCACAATCAGTCCTGAAGAATGAGCGGGGTTTGAGATGGTCACAACGGTTGATGACTCTTACACATGCTGATATACATTGGTGTCCTAGATCCAGAGGGGATGTCACTATCATTGATCGTTGTGGGGAGTACCCCAATGTTCCTTTACTTGGAATCAGAGGAGGTATTACTTATAGCCCATGCCTGGCTTGGAGACAGTTTGGTTATGCTCGGAGGGACGGTCCTCATGACATGTTGATTCCCGACATAGTTTTTGACTTCGACAGTGATACTCAAGGACTTCGTCAGAGATTTATCAGAGCCTGGAGGATGCCCAGTAGGATAGACAGCAAGACACTGGGGCACAGGAACTCCATCCCTTTAGAGCCCTATCTCAAATGGGTACGCGCCCGTTCTCAGAAGTTAGTGATGCCTTATCCTCACATGCTTCCAATAATCAAAGAGCCTGTCTTGGAAGGGGAAGTGTCTCATGTTATTCAGCACCCTGATATGCCCACATCCTGGGAAGAGATGCAGAAGAGCTGGATCCAGCTTAAAGAAGAGCGGAATTCTCTTGAGACTAGTCTGCAGGCCAGTGAAAAGAAAGTCTCGGAGCTCACCCGTCTGTTGCATGAGGAGAGGAATCTCAACACCTACATAGCTCCGAAGAGGATGCGCAGTGTATTTTGGGATTGACTTGATTCTTGTACTTTTGCCCATGAGGCCTTGATGTATTAAACAATGATTTCATTAATGATAACGTGTGTTCTTTTCTTGTCTACAACGAATTTGAACTTTCGAACCCTTGAATGCATTGCATACGCATTTCATACATCATGTGCATAGCAGGTTTCTCCCTTTTCAGGTTGCTTACAGTTCTTCGCTGTTTATTTCAGCATCATGAATTCCGGATCTGAATCAACTGAGACTTCAATCAAGGCTCTCCAGGCGCAGAATGCGCAGTTTCAAGAGCTAATCCTGGGTCTAGCCAAAGGCCAAGAGGAACTGAAGACCATGCTCCTGAAGAAGGAGAAGAAGAAGAAAAGAAGAACTGTTCTATTCAACACGGGCCGAAGGATGGGTAATACTCTACACAATGAAGAGGTTGCTTCTTCTGTTGGCAAGAGTCCTTCTCAGGCAGAAGCAAGGGTTCCTAGTCCGGTGGTCTCCGACAACGAGACAGATTTTGATGAAGAGCAGTACCCTCCTGAAGACAACAGATACAAACAACTGGAGGACAGGCTGAAAGCTATGGAGGTGCAACAGACACCTGGGCTGGATTTCGGAGATCTGGGTTTGTCGACGGGTGTGATCATTCCACATAAATTCAAAGCTCCCACCTTCTCCAAGTATGACGGGGCATCTTGTCCCAAGCTGCATTTGAGGTCCTATGTGCGAAAGATTCAGCCGTACTCTGCGGACAAGAGTCTATGGATCCACTTCTTCCAGGAGAGTCTTTCAGGGACTCATCTCGAATGGTTCTATCAGCTGGATGGGACCAAAGTTCGTAACTGGGAGGAGCTGGCTACTGCTTTCTACAAGCAGTATCAGTATAATGCCGACCTTGCCCCCACGCGTACCCAACTCCAGGGTATGTCGTTGGGCGTAAGCGAAGGTTTTAAAGAGTACGCGCAGAAGTGGAGAGATCTGGCTGGCAGGGTGCAGCCACCTTTGACTGATCGAGAGCTAGTGGACATGTTCTTGGGGACCCTATCTGGGCCATTCTTTAACCATCTCATTGGGAATTCTTCTGCTGGTTTCACTGATTTGATCTTAACTGGAGAGAGAATCGAAGCTGGGTTGAAGTCTGGGAAGATTGCAAAGGCTGCATCATCATCTAGTTCGGACAAGAAACCGTTTAAAAAGGAGTCTAGTGCTGTGTATGGCTCCAGAAAATCCGAAAGACCTGATCACCGCCAATCTGTCAGCGCGGTAATGATCGCTAAGCCTGCTGCCGCTCCCCGGCCAAATAATCCTCAAAGGGTTGATAGACCTCGGAGAGAATTTACCCGGTTAAGCATGACCCTATCGCAGATTCTGCCACAGCTGCTCGCAACCAATTTGGTATCTGTCAAAGAGGCACCAAAGTTCCCTAACATTACCTCTCCTAAGTACAACCCGAATGCCCGTTGTGCTTATCATTCAGATAGCCCGGGGCATGCCACTGACGACTGTTGGGCGCTAAGGAACAAGCTGCAGGACCTCATTGATGCTAAGGAGGTACAATTTGAGGCATCTGACAAGCCTAATGTGGTGACAGCTCCCCTGCCTGCTCATGGGGTAAATGCCATTGGAGATGATGAGGAAGTTGACGAAGCTGAGTTTGATAGCTGGGTTTACCCGGCAACTGATGGTGGACCCAACAATTGGAGCGCAAAGGACAACCTCCATGTTTCTTTGGTTACTAAGTAATAAATTTCTTTGTTTCATTTTGTAATAAACTATGATAAACTCTATGGCCCGGTGTCTTACCCGAGGCACCGTGGTTCTATTTGTGAGGGCATATGAACTGTCATTTTATACATCATGAATGAAAATCTTGGACTTTTCGCATTACAAATATTGTGTTCCTTTTTTTTATCTTTCATTTCCTTTACATAATTTTCAAAAACAGCTGTATTTACACACACACTCACTCATACAGGTTCCAATCCACTCTGGATCTCACTGATAACAGCTCTGCTAATGCCAATTATGACTTCGAAAATCCGATCAACTTAGCCGAAGACGAGGGTGAAGATGATTGCGAAGTGCCTGGCGAGCTTGCAAGACTGTTGCTTCAGGAAGAGAGGGCAATTCAACCCCATGAAGAGCCAGTGGAAACCATAAACCTGGGTACTGAAGCAGATAGAAAAGAGGTAAAGATTGGTGCCAACCTAGAGCTCAGCGTGAAGCAACGGTTAACCAAGATGTTACATGACTATATGGAGATCTTTGCCTGGTCCTACGAAGACATGCCAGGGTTGGATACCGATATTGTTGTCCATCATCTGCCGACTAGGGAAGACTGCCCTCCAGTTAAACAAAAGGTTCGTCGGATGCGTCCAGAGATGTCCGAGAAGATTAAAGCCGAGGTCATGAAACAGTTCGATGCCGGGTTCCTTGCAGTGACTTCTTACCCTCAGTGGGTTGCTAATGTGGTGCCGGTACCTAAAAAGGACGGTAAGGTCAGAATGTGTGTTGATTACAGGGATCTGAACAGGGCCAGCCCCAAAGATGACTTCCCCTTACCCCATATTGATGTCCTTGTTGATAATACAGCCCAACACAAAGTATTCTCTTTCATGGATGGCTTTTCAGGCTACAATCAGATCAAGATGGCACCTGAAGACATGGAAAAGACTACGTTTGTTACTCAGTGGGGCACCTTCTGTTACAAGGTCATGCCGTTCGGGTTAAAGAATGCTGGGGCAACCTACCAGCGTGCCATGGTTGCCTTATTTCATGATATGATCCATCATGAGATCGAAGTGTATGTGGACGACATGATCGCTAGGTCCCAGACTGAAGAAGAGCATCTAGATCATCTGCAGAAGTTGTTTGACCGGTTGAAACTGTACAAGCTGAGATTGAACCCGAACAAGTGCACCTTCGGGGTAAGATCTGGGAAGTTGCTAGGCTTCGTGGTCAGTGATAAAGGTATTCAAGTGGACCCTGCTAAGGTCAAAGCTATTCAAGAGATGCCAGTTCCTAAGACAGAGAAGGAAGTCAGAGGCTTTTTAGGACGCCTGAATTACATCGCTCGATTCATATCTCATTTAACTGCTACCTGTGAGCCAATCTTCAAGCTGCTGAAGAAAGATCAGGTAGTACGTTGGAACGATGAATGTCAGGCTGCCTTCGACAGAATCAAAGAGTACCTCCAAGAACCACCCATCCTTATGCCACCGGTTGAAGGGAGACCTCTGATCCTATATCTGACAGTGCTAGACAACTCAATGGGGTGTGTGCTGGGGCAACATGACGAGTCTGGCCGAAAAGAGCACGCCATTTATTACCTTAGCAAAAAGTTTACCGACTGTGAGACCCGATACTCACTGCTTGAGAAAACTTGCTGCGCTTTGGTATGGGCTGCTCGCCGGCTGAGACAGTATATGCTGACTCACACTACCTTGTTGATCTCAAAGATGGATCCGATAAAGTATATATTTGAAAAGCCTGCTCTGTCTGGGAGAATTGCAAGATGGCAAATGATCTTGACGGAATATGACATTCAGTACACCACCCAGAAAGCCATCAAAGGGAGTGTATTGGCAGACCACTTAGCTCATCAAGCCGTAGATGACTACCAATCAATGAACTTCGAGTTTCCGGATGAAAGCATCATGATTGTAACTGATTGTGAAGTACCTGGACCGGATGAAGGACCTGAGCCAGGATCCCGATGGTCTATGCACTTTGACGGAGCTTCTAATGCTTTGGGAAATGGTATCGGTGCCATAATCATATCTCCACAAGGTACTCATACTCCACTCACTGCCCGGCTATGTTTCAACTGTACCAACAACATGGCGGAGTACGAGGCGTGCATCATGGGTCTTCAAGCTGCGATTGACCTAAGGATCAAATTCCTAAGTGTTTTCGGAGATTCCGCTCTTGTGATCAATCAGATCAATGGAGAGTGGGATACGAAACATCCAAACTTGATTCCTTACAGAGAATGTGTGTTGACCATGATTCCCCACTTCACGGAGATAACCTTTGAGCACTTTCCAAGAGAAGAGAATCAGTTAGCGGACGCGTTAGCTACAATGTCTTCAATGTTCAAGGTTAAATGGGATAATGAAGCTCCCCGGATCACCATCTGGAAACTGGACGAACCGGCATACTGTTGTGATATCGAAACTGAATTGGTAACTGAGAAGCCTTGGTACCACGAAGTGAAGAGATATCTGGAAGCTCAGGAATACCCTGAGGGTGCCTCTATCAACGATAAGAAATTCCTGAGGAGGTTCGCAGCCAAGTTCTTCCTAAGCAACGGCATCTTGTATAAGAGGAACCATGATTCAACCTTACTGCGTTGTGTGGACAAAATTGAAGCAGAAAGAATCATGGAAGAGTTACATGAAGGGACCTTTGGTACGCATTCCAGTGGACATACTATGGCTAAGAAAATCCTACGGGCAGGATACTACTGGTCCACAATGGAAGCTGACTGCTACCAACACTCCAGGACATGCCACAAGTGCCAGATCTATGCAGATAAGGTGCATGTTCCTCCGGTTCCCCTGAATGTTCTGACTGCGCCGTGGCCATTTGCAATGTGGGGCATAGACATGATCGGCGAGATAAGACCTACGGCATCTAATGGACATCGCTTCATCTTAGTGGCGATTGATTATTTTACAAAGTGGGTTGAGGCAGCGTCCTATGCCACAGTAACCAAGACTGTGGTGGCACGGTTTATTCGACACAACCTGATCTGTCGATACGGCGTCCCTGAGCGGATAATTACAGACAACGGTACCAAT
Organism: Vicia faba; assembly: GCA_948472305.1. Taxonomy (NCBI): domain Eukaryota; kingdom Viridiplantae; phylum Streptophyta; class Magnoliopsida; order Fabales; family Fabaceae; genus Vicia; species Vicia faba. The sequence continues at coordinate 1,258,560,240 of OX451739.1, read as the reverse complement.
CTGAACAACAAAATGATCGCTGAGCTTTGCGAACAGTTCAAGATACAGCACCACAATTCTTCTCCTTACAGACCGAAGATGAATGGGGCTGTAGAAGCAGCGAATAAGAACATCAAGAAGATCGTGCAAAAGATGACAGTAACGTACAAAGATTGGCACGAGATGTTACCGTTCGCTCTGCATGGGTACCGTACCTCAGCTAGGACGTCAACCGGGGCAACTCCCTTCTCTCTGGTTTATGGCATGGAGGCAGTCTTGCCGATCGAAGTGCAAATTCCCTCTCTCCGGATAATGAAGGATGCAAATCTGAACGAAGATGATTGGATCCAGACACGACTTGACCAACTCAATCTCATTGACAAAAAGAGACTTGCTGCTATCTGTCATGGTCAGACGTATCAGAAACGAATGATCAGGGCATTTAACAAAAAGGTCAGACCACAGGAATACCAAGTCGGGGATCTGGTTATCAAAAGAATCATCCTTCCTCAGAGTGATCCAAGGGGCAAATGGACCCCTACGTACGAAGGGCCATTTGTGGTTAAGCATGTGTTCTCAGGAGGAGCAATGATCTTAACCAACATGGATGGTGACGACCTTCCTCACCCCGCCAATGCAGACATAGTTAAAAAATACTACGCATGAAAAAGACCTGCTAGGCTGACATGCCTAGGCAAAAATTAGGGCTTCCCGTCGAACCAAAAGGGTTCGGGCAAAATGAAGGGATGAAAATAAAAAATCTGTACACCCGGCAAGTCGAAAACCTGAAAAGGCGGCTTGGGCAAAAATGGGTATCCCGGTGGACTGAAAACCCGAAAGGGCGGTCCAGGCAAAAATTAGGGATAAAGCGTAAAACTATGTCTCATTGATCACTGTGCATCCAGAATCCGGTATCTGCATCAAGTTCAGACGGCATCGATCAATCAGCTTCACCCTCAACCAAGGTCATCAAGTGATGAGACGCTCGGAGTTATAAAGGCAATAGCAGAGTTGAAACCCAGTGGATCATTCATCTTTCACACAGCTGTTTTATTTTTCTTTTGTACAAAACTTGTATAAACTCTTTTGATCGGCGACGTACCTCTTACTAGGACGTCAGCCTCTTGTACACAAAACGCCTATTTTCAGGCCATTCAAAAATCAATAAAAATATATTTTCAGTTAAACGTGCCAAGTATTTTTCCTCTCTCTGTTTTGTTTTGCGAAGAACGTCCAAGGTTCAATTTATGATGTATGCATTGACAATAATTTGCTAACTCATAAATATTTGCATACGAAACAAAGGAATTCATTGCAGGTGACACTGGAAACAGGGGCAATAAAGAGTTGTCCGAGCAGCTAATTGTTCTATCCCCCAAGGTACTAAGGTAGGTTCAGCTAAAGAACACGGCCAAGTGTATCTTAATCCCCCAGAGAGTGGTTCAACAAGTCAATACATTCTTCTCCTAGCAAAGTCATCAAATATCAAGGAAATTGAGTATCCTCCTGTAGACCTCAATACCTCCCCAGCAGCAATATATACATTCTTAACAAGCATCCCCGGCAGTCCTGGTCTAAAGATTGTTCCCCGGCGGTATACCACCATTCAAAGGAATTACTTCCCCCGCAATTCAAACCTCCCCCAGAAGAGTCCAATCCAGTTTCCCCAGGAAAGTTGGAATTCATATCTCCCCAAGCAGCAAGCTTATCCCCAGTAGATTCTGGAAGCTTATCCCTCGCAGAACACGAACGCGTCGTCCCGGCTTGATTTAAAGAGTTATTTCCGTAACAGGATATAACTGGGTTATCCTCAGCCAAAAGCCACGGAAAGAGCGTCCTCGGCAAAATATCTTCCTACCCCCAGCGAAGTCTATCAACACTTCCAGCACAACAAAGATATCCCCAGCATAACTCATCAACGGTATCCCCAGCGGAGTTACCTTCATCAACTCAGCAAAGCATCACTAGCCCCACAGAGTAGCACTCCCCAGCATGATCGCTAGAGTATCTTTTCTCCCGCAGGAATTATTTCATTTGCCAAGTTCATTCCTCAACGGAGTTATCTTCTCCTACTGGTATTCTTGCAACGAATCATCCACAGCGGAAGCAAGATCTCCTCTTCAACATCAGCCCAGGATACGACTTCCCGGCACCCGTCAAGGATTTACTTTCCTAGACAAAAACATACATAAAACTTTACATACATCATCATAGCATGCATAACGCACTGCATCATATCATACGAATCTCATTTATGTTGAGAACACCATTGCTTGATCCATATCATGCATTGCATATAACTGACCTTTACCTTTCAGGAAAGATGCAGTTGAAATTCTCAAACATATTTCAAGGACTTCTCTAGTCCAGTTAAATCGACTCCAAACAGATTTTTCTGATAAAGACTCAGTAGAAGTTCTCTTATGGTCCCCTCTCCGACGGCGTGTGAGGTGGTAATTCTTCTTCAGATGTTCCCCTCTCCGGCATGAGCGTGAGGTGATATTCTCTTATGGTCCCCTCTCCAACGGCGTGTGAGGTGGTAATTCCTTCTTCAGATGTTCTCCTCTCCGATGATGAGCGTGAGGTGATAGTCTTTTGTGGTCCCCTCTCCGACGGTGAGCGTGAGGTGGTAATTCCTTTTTCAAGATGTTTTCCTCTCCGACGATGAGCGTGAGGTGATAGTCTTTTGTGGTCCCCTCTCCGACGGTGAGCGTGAGGTGGTAATTCCTTTTTCAAGATGTTTTCCTCTCCGACGATGAGCGTGAGGTGATAGTCTTTTGTGGTCCCCTCTCCGACGGTGAGCGTGAGGTGGTAATTCCTTTTTCAAGATGTTTTCCTCTCCGACGATGAGCGTGAGGTGATAGTCTTTTGTGGTCCCCTCTCCGACGGTGAGCGTGAGGTGGTAATTCCTTTTTCAAGATGTTTTCCTCTCCGACGATGAGCGTGAGGTGATAGTCTTTTATGGTCCCCTCTCCAACGGCGTGTGAGGTGGTAATTCCTTCTTCAGATGTTCCCCTCTCCGGCATGAGCGTGAGGTGATATTCTCTTATGGTCCCCTCTCCAACGGCGTGTGAGGTGGTAATTCCTTCTTCAGATGTTCCCCTCTCCGGCATGAGCGTGAGGTGATATTCTCTTATGGTCCCCTCTCCAACGGCGTGTGAGGTGGTAATTCCTTTTTCAGATGTTTCCCTCTCCGGCATGAGCGTGGGGTGATATCTCCTTTCAGATTATAATTTCCTATAGTTCCCTCTCCAACGTGAGTGAGGTAACTCCCTTTGAGATTGTAATGTCCTTTGGTTCTCTTCCTGACACTACGAAGATGGTAATCCTCACCAAGATTTTCTCAACGAGCGTTGTTGAGGTTGAAATCATTCAGGATTCTCTTACCATTCATGCTAAGGCAGTAACCATCCCTGGTTCATTCATCAACGTTTGAAGCTCCAGACCCAGCTCCTGTAACCAGTCAGGACATATCTATATCAAGCATCTAAAATCAGCTCCTGCAGCGTGTCAGGTACTCATTTTTTCTGTTTTGCAGGTATGCAGGTTCTCGCTAAGGAATCTCCTATGCGATTAACATCCAGATGGCATCTATAAGCCCATCATCCTATCCAGCAATCTCTAAATGGCATCTATAAGCCCATTCCCTCATCATCATTGCTACTATGTGAGCGCAAAATTCTGGGCACTCTAGTGTCCAATCATCTTCTACCCTCGGATTACGAAAGGCACGTCAGCCAATCTGCATCCTCAGGCCTAAGAAGATTGAACAGGGGCAACTGTTGTACCCCAAAATTTTCCCTCCCATATTCATCAAGAATTGTCAAAGTCAAGGTCACAAAATTCCCCCAGGGTTGTGCAGCTCAACTGTCTCCTATACAGTCAAAACTAGGGTTTGAGTTCTGGTCAAGCAAATGAACTTTTCAAAGGCCCAATCAAGTCTCATGTGCCTACAAAGATGGTCAAATATCCTCATATCAAATTTCAAGGCATTCAGCTCAAAATTGCACAGTCAAAACCCTAGATTGCACTACAGTCAACTGTAGGGGCAAAATGGTCATTTGACAGTCAAAAGTTCAAATTTTTGGTCAACATATCATTTTGAAGCCACAAACATCATTTGATCAATGCTTGATCATGATTCTCAAAATTTGGCTCAGAAATCATCAAAGATGCAAAAGTTGCTATATTTGGACAGTTGAAAAAGTCAACTGAAATTGACCAGGGCATAACTTTCACATGGATTATCAGAAAAATTCCATCCAAAGCTCATTTTGAGGAGAAAGACATTTCCTACAATTCATCTTCATGTTCCAAGTCCAAGAAATGCTCTCACAAAAAGTTATCAATTTCAACATTATAGGTCATTTTCAAAAGTCAACAAAAAGTGACTTTAAGTCAAAGGCCATAACTTGAGATTGATGAACCAAAATGACATGGGACCAAAGCCATTGGTTAAAGGACTCAAAGACCTTTCCAAAATGTCCAAGAACATGTGAAAAGCTTAAAAATTGACCAAGTTATGCCTTGTGGAAGTTGGGAAATTTTTAGGAATTTTGAAAAATCAACAATGGTTCAAATGACCTAAAAATGCAAATGGGCCCAATTTTCTTCCAAATTTCTTCATGCCAAGCCTATGCACGACCATTAGGCCCAAAGGGAAGTATTTTCATATTTTTTAATTATTTATTTGAATTTATATTAATTTATATTCATTTAAATCATTTTAATTCATGAAAAATATAATCTTAACCTAAACAAATCTTTTTATGCATACTTTGGACTCTATAACTCGTGCACATGCTGATTGGGAAGAATTGGATTGAATTGGATATGATTTGCACAAAAAACATGTGAAAAAGATTGAAAGTATAATGGAAAAAAATCAAATCTTTAATCCTTGAATGCAAGAGATTTTGTTGAAAATTGTTGACCTAAAATGCTCCATACATATTCAGAACCACAAACCTAATGCCACAAGAAAAAAAGCTGCGCATGAACAAGCATTTCAATATTGAAAATTTCTCATAAAACTCAAAAACTGTTTTCAAGGTTGCAGGTGGATTCAAGCCCTAACTTTGATCTCAATAGCTTCATTGGAGTGTCCTGAACGCGTGCCAACCCAAAACAACCACCAAAAGGCCTTGAACTGGTATCACAAAGTCAAACTGAACCAAGAAAATTTTGAATTCGCATAGCACGATTTAAGCATTCTCATGCATTTTTCTTTATGGATTATTGTTTGTCATGATGTTCTAAAGCTAACCAACGTGTTTGATTTTGTTTTTGTGCCATATATGAGAAGTTACCATGAATGGTTGTTAGGGTTTCAGGAATTCAAAAAGAGGGTTTTCCAATACCAGAAAAATTAGGGCTTCTGGATACCATGGTTGAATTCAGGGCTTAGAGACGAAGAAGAACATGTCATCGCGCCCAATTTATGTTACATATATGGCTATTCGCTATTTTCTTGAATCCACCTTAAAACCACGCTGGAAAAACCGTTCCCCTTGAGTTTTGTTTTACAGGGTAGGGAAGGAGACGAAGACGTGTCTGAACCTGATTGGACATTTTGAATTTTCGCGCGAAATTCCAAAGCGTTAGCGTGTTCTCTTTATATTATTTACGCGTTATGATATATTAATTGAAACCAAAGTGATTCAGTGGCAGGGATACGTAGTGGTAACCTCAAAGACCTGGGTTCAAGTCCCAGGTCTGTGTATTTGCTATATTATTTTTCAAATCAAATTCACATGCAGGCTTAACGCTAAGGTTCACCATACACATTCAACAATCACCATCCACGCGTCCCAGGAGATTTGATCAAGGGCCAGGATTGGAGAACACCCTGAACTTGAGTCAAACGTGTCACACGCTACACCAAAAGTCAATGGACTTGCATGCTTATTGGGCCAGGCTTTTCACAAAAACACCTCCTTATTTGGGGCAACACCCCACCCTGGTTTGATTTTTCTTTTCTTTTTGTTGTTTAAATTATTGTATTATATTATTTTTATTGCTTTAGTTAATTAATTTATTTTTTCTATAAAATATAAAAATATTATAAAAATCAGAAAAAGACCAAAAATAATATTCATTTTATTATAATTATTTTATTAGCATGTAAATAGATTAATTTCAAATTAGGTTTAATTTATATTTTTTCCATAATAAAAATCCAACAAAATAGAATTAGGTTAATTAATTTTTTTATTTCTTTTAATATTTTTCCCCTTCTTCAGAATATCAATTATTATTATTTATTCATTTTCCTATTTTAATTGTACATAAATGAATTAGGTTTAATTTAGGTCATATTTTAATGTTTTCATAATAAAACTTAAAAAATATTAGAATTAGGGTCTAGCATTTCATTTTAAGTTCAATTAACTTCTTTTTCTTTTAAATCCTAAAAATGTAAAAAATACCAAAACATTTAATTTTTTCACTTTAATTCTCATTAATTTAATTATTCTTGCAAAAAGGGTTCAACGCCCGTCGCTTTTAATTATTTAATTTTTGCGCATTTATTTTATTGCTTATTATAATTTTGTAATTGTCCCGAAGCGTTGTAATTTTTATTTCTTGCATTTTTATCGCTTTATTTATTTTCCGCTAAATCGGGTCCGGTTTAATTTTGGCGATGTGGACCCGCGCCATTTGTAATAGTTGTAGATTTATTTTCCCGCAACTTTTAACTGTTAAATAAGCATGCAAGAATGAATGGCCTTAAATAAAATCAAGCGTAGATCACAATGAACATGAACAAGACAAATATCAATAAAAACGACACACAATTCGCACAGACCACCCCTAGGGTACGCCTCACTGTTGCCTTGCCTTCGAAAGGTGGTCGTCGAGTAGAGGATGTCTTAGTAAGTCCTCATGATCCGGGAACCTGGCATGAGGGTAGCTTCTAAGGTGTCTTCCCATTGCTCTGGTGATCACCATGTCCCTACAAACTCGAATTGACCCGAACACCTCCAATGGTGGTGCTACCTACCTCTCAATGGTGGGATGGTACTACTTTAAAGGACATTTACACAGACGAATTCCTTAGGGTAGGTAGGTTCTCAAGGATACTTGCTCTCTTCAAAACAAACAAATCAAAAACATCTCTTCACACTGACACATTTTCAAAAGCTTTCAAAGCAAACTTTTCAAACACTCTGACGTACGAGTCGATCTGAAATTTTTCAAAGAAACTTTTTAAACCCACATTGAAAAGCAAAACAAACCATTTTTGAAAACACAAATGAGCAAGTATCTAAGAGCCCATGGATAACCATGGATAGAAAGGGTGCTAACACCTTCCCTTTCTATAACCTACCTCCCGAACCGAGAGCAATCTCTTAAAAGGAATTTTTCTGTGCTTTTGTCCTTTCCTATTGGAGAAAATAAAAGACGGTGGCGACTCTTGCTTACCGCGACATTTCGCGAACCAGCGTTAAACAGTCAGTTCCAGATCCACCGATCACAGGAGCCATCAAATGCAGACTCTTCCCAATCACTCTCAAGAAGGGGGCTATGGCGTGGTACAAGAGCCTCCCCGATGAATCCATCACCTCATGGAAACAACTCAGAAGGATATTTTCAAGGCATTTCACTGCCTCCCGTCGACACCCTAAATCAGAAGATTCGCTCGAAGTGATCATACAAGGCAGGGACGAGTCTCTGCATGCATATATTGAACGCTTTAACAAAGAAGCAGTCCAAGTCCTGACAACGGACAATATGAAGAAGTACCTCTTCAAGCGCGGGCTCCGTCCCCGCAGCGAATTTTCCAAGGCTGTGGGCATAGAGACACCATCCATACTCGATTCCTTTCTCCTAAAAGCCCAGGCGTACATACAGTACAAGGAGAAAGAAGAAGCCAACAGGGCCCGGGAATCTAGGCACAGAGAGAGTTCCAAATCCTCAAAGAACGATGAACCCTCGACATCCTGTCGGGGGGAGAAGAAACGGGAAGACAAACCCCGTGATCCCAAAGATTACAAGGGGCCAGCCGATCGTTTCCACGACTACACCCCTCTAACAACCTCAAGGGAGTGTATTCTTTCCGAATGCGCTAATTCTGAATTCAAGCAAGTCGGGGTGCGCTTCCCTCGATAAACACCGTCTAAGCCAGAAACCGACAAGAGCAAGTACTGCAGGTTCCACAAGAGTCACGGTCATAACACGGAGGATTGCATTCATCTCAAGGATGCAATTGAAATACTGATCAGAGACGGGCACCTCAAGCAATATAGAAAGAAGGAGGGTGCCCGTGACAAAGCACCAGAAACCAAGAATGTCGAGGAAGGGAAGAAATCCCCCGACCTCGACCATATTCTGGTCGCCCTGAGCATCTCACGGCCAGAAGAATTCTACTTTTCGGACATGGAGAACGTCCCCTTGTACTTCTCCTCCCACAGTCTGTGGGAATCCTTCCCCACAGCCATGGTCATCTCTGGCAGAGGGTTCAACAGGCCCAGAGTTGGATCGGTGAAGAGGAAGTTCAACCAACTCATTGAGGCCAACTCAGATATGGACGCCACACTCAACAAATTCTGAGAAGGATCTCATCCCCTCACCTTCTATAGGGAAGAGTTTCCAAGAGGGCCCCCGAATTCGAGCATTCCACTACTCGTGAGAGCTCAGATGGCTAACTTTGGCGTACGTTGCATTCTGGTCGACCAAGGAAGTTCGGTGGACATCATATACACCCAACTGTTCACCATCTTACAACTAAACGAGAGCCACCTAACCCCCTACGTGGGTTCTGATCTTCAAGGTTTCAACGGGGCCAGCACGAAGCCATGGGGATATGTAGAGCTGATAGTCACATTTGGAAGGGGGATAATGGCCAGAGCCGTCAAGACCATTTTATTTGTGGTAGATTTCCCGTCTCTCTACCAATGCATCTTCAGAAGATCCACTCTCGCCGAGCTTATCGCGGTCCCCTCTACCATTCATCTCAAGATGAAATACTACACCGCCGAGGGCTTGGTCGCCACTCTTCACGGGGACATCCAAGCATCCAGGAGGTGCTTCGAAGCTTCTTCTAAGGCCCTTAGCTCCATCAACGGCCAACCTCAAACGACCACTGGAGCCACACTGCCCTCCAGCTCCGAGGAAGCCAAGCCGCTACCAAGGGTTTACACCGCTGGCCTCGACAATCGCTTCTGCACAGAAGACTGGGTCGAGCAAAGGAGGAAAGAGAAGGAGCCGATGGTTGAAGACAAAGAATCGACCTTCTCTGCTGGTCACAACGAACTCTCAAGTCACGCACGGCCCATCTTGGACGACGACTTCGAGCTAGTTCCCCTTTAAGAATACCTCATCAGGGGAGTGAAAATCGGTGCAGACCTCCCCGACCTGGCGAAAAGGAAACTGAAAGCTTTCCTAAGGGACAATGTCGATATGTTCACCTGGAGTGCGACCGAGATGCCCGGTTTAGACCTTGAGGTTGCATGCCATCACCTAACCATTGATCCTGCCATCAAGGCGGTCACGCAACGCAGAAGGAAGCAGTCGACCGAGAAAGCAAATGCTGCTGAATTAGCTGTAGAAGACCTCCTAGAGGCACATTTTATTTCTGAAGCCTGGTACACAGCCTGACTCTCGAATGTAGTCCTTGTTAAAAAATATAATGGAAAATGGCGCATGTGTATTGACTATACTGATCTCAATCGGGCTTGCACGAAAGATTCTTATCCCCTCCCCAATATTGATAAACTGGTCGACAACTCGGCCGATTTTAAACTGTTATCATTCATGGATGCATACTCTGGTTATAACCAGATCCCCGTGGAAAAAATGGACAAAAAATACATTGCGTTCATGACCGAGCCGAGCAATTATTACTACAACGTAATGCCCTTCAGCCTAAAAAACACGGGCGCTACTTACCAGCGCATGATGAACAAAGTCTTTCGCAACAAGATATGCGACATGCTCGAAGTTCACATGGACGACATGATCGTCAAGTCCACCGAAGAGCTCGACCATTCCGCCCACTTGAAAAAAGTATTTGAGCAAGCTCGAAAATGCCGAATGCGATTCAACCCGGAAAAATACACCTTTGGCGTACCGGCAGGAAAATTCCTCGGTTTCTATTTAACGAAACAAGGCATCAAGGAAAACCCCGATAAATGTTGGGAATTTTCCAAAATTTCGACGCCCATCTCAAAGAAATCCATCCAGATCTTAAACGGCATGCTCACCTCACTTTCTCGATTTGTGGGAAACTCCGCCCAGCACGCATTTCCCTTGTTCAAGATACTGCGCATAGAAGCCACCTTCGAGTGGACGCCTGAATGCGAACAAGCCCTCGTTCATTTGAAAGGAGCACTCTCACAGCCACCCGTCCTATCTCGGCCCGAGAAATATGAAGTCCTCTACCTTTATCTGGCTGTCGCCTCCGAGGCAATAAGCGTGACGCTGATAAGGGAAACCCCTGAAGGACAAAGGCCAATTTAATTCATGAGCAAGGCCCTACAAGGCCCGAAAGCAAGGTATCAACAAATCGAAAAAGTAGCTTTGGCCCTCGTTACTGCAACAAGGAGACTAAGACACTACTTCCTGGCCCACACCATAATGGTACAGACTGATCAACCAATAAAACAACTGCTCAGAAGACCATACATAGATGACAAAATGTTGAAGTGGTCCCTGGAACTCTCTAAATTCGATATCCAATATGAGATCAAGAAAGCCCTTAAGGCTCAGGCCTTGGCCGACTTCGTGGCGGAAATGACCTCGCCCACATGCCCCGACGGATCGCGTCGTTGGACGATCTTCATCGATGGCGCCTCCAGTTTGACCGGAAACGGTGCATGCATAATACTAGAAAATGAAGAAGGGACCCTAGTCAAGGTCTCCTCGCCCTATCTTTTCCAACCTCCAATAATCAAACTGAATACGAGGAATTCCTCGCGAGCTTACGAATGTCCGGAGATCTGGGAGCCGAAGAAGTAAAAATCTTCACCGACTCTCAGTTGGTTGCCTCTCAAGTCTGAGGTGAATATCAGGTCAAAAACGACCAACTCGCAGAATATTGGGCCCTGGTACAGGAGGAAAAAAGGAAGTTCAAATTTGTGGGCATACATCACGTTCCCCGCGAACACAATGCCCGCGCAGACGTCTTATCCAATTTAGTGAGCACAAAGAGAAAGGGAGGAAATAAATCTGTGATACAAGAGATACTCCCCCGACCAAGCACCCATAAGCCATCTTATACCTTAGAAGTATTCTCTATCGGGGATAGCGATTACTGGATGACCCCCATACACGGCTACCTCACTAAGGGCAAACTCCCTGATGACCCAAAAGAAGCAGTCGTTGTCGAGCGGAGGGCTTGCTCATACGACTTGGTCAAACACAGGCTTTACAGAAGAGGATTTTTCATTCCACTCCTCAAGTGTTTCGATCGAAGCGGAGCAGAACACGTATTGCTCGAAATCCACAAAGGCATCAGCGATCAGCATATGGGCGGGAGATCCCTCGTGAGGAAAGCCTTGCGAGCGGGATACTACTAGCCTACCATGCAGCATGACGCAAAGGAACATGTAAAGAGATGTGATAAATGCCAACGGCACGGACACATGCATTTAACTCCTCCTAACGAGATTAAATCCCTCTCCTCTCCATGGCCCTTCGCCTGGTGGGGACTAGACTTCCTCGGCCCGTTCGTGGTCAGAACCGATCAGAACAAATACCTAATAGTAGCGGTCAACTACTTCACCAAGTGGATAGAAGCCGAAGATTTGGCCAAGATCACCGTCCAAAATGTCCTTCGCTTCTACAAAAGAAATATCCTCGCTCATTTTGGCATCCCACAAGCAATAGTCACCGACAACGGAACCCAGTTCATAGACCGCACCTTTCAAGAATTCGTCACCAAACTCGGCAAAAACCAACACTTCGCCTCTGTCGAGAACCCCCAGACAAACAACCAAGCTGAGTCTGCAAACAGAGTAATACTCAAAGGCCTCAAGTGAAGGTTGGACGAAACCAAGAAACGATGGGTCAAAGAGTTACACAGTGTGCTCTGGGCGTACCGAACGACCGCACACTCGTCTACCTGGGAGAATCCATTTCGACTAGCATACGGGAATGAGGCCGTCATCCCTGTGGAAATAGAGGAACCTTCCAGGAGAACTGAGGCACCTCCCGACGAGGAGATGAACGATGTCACCCTCTGAGAAGAACTGGATCTGGTGGAAGAAATCATAACAAGAGCGACCCTACGAGAGGCCTTACTCAAACAAAAAATAGCCATGCGCTACGACGCCAAGGTCATACGACGAGAGTTTGAGGTTTGCAGCCTTGTCTTGAAGAGAAATCGCAAAGAATCTTACGAGGGCAAGCTCGTAGCAAACTGGGAAGGTCTTTATCACGTCTACATGAAAACGGGGACTGGAGCATATTACTTGGAAAACTTACAAGGGGAACAACTAGTTCGATCATGGAACACTGAAAAGCTAAAACAATATTACAGTTGAAAACACTAAGCAGTCGGTGAGTTTAGTCAACAAGACAAACTCACCCAGGCCCGACCACGCGTGCATGCCTAGGCACGAGCGTAGCACCCAAAGTATTCAGAAGGGGTGAGGCTCCGCTCTGTTGACAAGTGCACCCTCATTCCGACGTGGATAACTCGACCGAGCTCCATAGTATTTTGTTCCACGATGGTAGAACTCCTGACTCGCGACGGGAAGTTCACACCGCCGAACCTGAGTCCCTCGAAACGAGACCTGGGTTACGGCCCTCGCTCGGTATTCATCCTGGTCTTTTGATTGGTTTCCCCATGCCGACAAACATACAAAACGAGCATATTCCCGATACGAACTCTTAGAAAAACATTTAACGTCCCAAACGGGCTAATTTGTCAACAGATATGCAAATAACACAAGTTAAATATTCAAAGCAAAACGACCAATGGCCGGAAAATAAATAAAACGACCACTTGGGTCGATATTGGACGAATATTACATCAACGGGCAACAACCCTGGAAAATAAATATAACAGAACTGGCGTGCAGGCCGAAACAAACACATAATCATCCTTCCGCTTCCCCTTCAACAATAGGCGACAGTTGGACAGGACCCCCGGCCGGTTGAGCAACGATGTCCCTCAGGTAATCGAGAACCAGAATCTGGCCATCAGCCACATAGTAATTGACCCCCGTGCCCGAAGTGTTGAGCTTGACGTCAGGATTCATCACACACATCTGATTCACTACATTCTCGAAGCTCCCCTCAGAAGCTGCCTGAGCATTATCGACGGCCAACTGGAAATGAGCAACTAGATATGCCTGTGTCTTCAGATCTCTAGTCTCCTCTGGCTCGTCCTCGATAGGCGCAATCTCAGCAGTTAAAGCTGCTATCTTTCCCTCGAGACTATCTCTCTTAAGAAAAAGAGTCATGCGCTCCTCAGATAGCTTCCCCAATTCCGCCTCGAACACCTTCAGGGCTTTGTCCTTCTCGACCAAGGCCTTCTCGCTCGCCGCCAGCTTGACCCGCAGGTTCTTCATTTCTGCTTTCTGAGATGAATTCCCCTTGGTATATGCAACCGCCATCTCTAGGATCCGCATTAAACCACCCGCATCATGGACAAGCATCACCCTCTTTTCCAGACGGCCCATCCCCTCGAGAAGGAGAGATTCGGCCCGAGGAAGGCGGAGAGTTGCACCCTCAAAAAAATACCTTTCCAGCCAACAAGGAGGCAAGTCATACGTCCCTTTCCCCGTTTCTCCGGTCAAGTCGACACTCCCGTCAGCCCGCGGTCTCTTCCCCTTCGAGGAAACGACAGTGGGAGATAGAGTGGTTGTCGCATGAGTCGAGGACGAGCCGCCTGACCCAGAGGAAAGAACTGGCCCCATGCCAGCCTATGCATCCTTCATAGCCCTTCTCGCCCGAGAAGCAAGTGCCTTGGCCAAACGTTCCTGGGCTGGATTCATGCTTTCTGTAAAACAAACGAGAAAAGAGAATAGTCAGTAAAATGAGGAGTCAAACAAGCGACAATCACATGTATATACCCAAATATCTAACGAGATCCTCGCTTCTGAGGAGCTACCTGACGTTTATAAGACCCGACTCATACACGGGCTCTCCGTTCCTATCCAGCACTAGCCTACCCCCCGACCAACTCACTGGACCAGAGGGATTTGAGCCACGAACGCAGTCAGAGTGGCAAAACTCTCCAGATCCTCATCCTCGAGCTCCCCCTCTCTCCAAACATAGGAGCCCGATTCTCGTTCGAAGTGCTTGCTGGTCCATTAAAAGGGGAACTTGCAAATCAGCATTGCAGTAGGCTCCCCCAACTCATTTAGGCGAGGAGTCCCATCCTCGTTGAGCGATGGCGTGGTCCTAAAAACATTCAACATCGCCATGGTTGATGAGGGCTACAACAAGATATACTTATCCTTAAAATGGAGGACAGACTCCAGATAGGCCTTGAATAACTTTCCATTGCCTTGCTTGAGAGAGACCCATCCCTACTTTTTGTCGGTCTTACTCCTCTGAATATGAAAGCAGTAGAAAAAAATGGGATTATGGCCCCTATCTTCAAATGGCCGCATACTATATGGAACCTCGCATGAACGCGATACCGTTCGGATGCAATTGGGAAGGAGCCACTCGTAAATGACAGAAAACGGCCACTTCGAAGTCGAAGAAGGGGAGACGAAGACCCATCTCTCGAAAGACAATATCGTACATCGGGATCCGCCTCCTGTCATACCTCGAGCAGATCCTGCTCTCCTTCCCCGGGATATATAACGACCACTCTTCCAAGACCCCCTCCTCGTGAGTGAACACATCAGTGAACACATCCTCCCCGTGCTTATAAAAATATGACTGCCACTCCCAGGGGTCCTTCGCAACCTAATCCCGAGGGTCCTCCTCGTCTCTAGGAGGGAACGAGATGCTCTGAACCACAATGGTCGCCCCCATGTCGGGCTCCTCCATCTACCATCCCATCTGGTTCTGCATATCCCTGAAGACTTCTAAGATGCTCGACGAACTGCTTACCTCACTCGAAGAACTCCCGGAGGACTGCGTGGATTCACTCGAAATAACGATCTGAGTATCATCAACCATGGCACCTGAAAAGTAGAGGAAAAAGATAAGCTCGACATCAATGCCAGAACCATCCTTCCACCGCTAAACAGACGAAAGGTCGCTGGGAAACGAGGATCATATCCCCGACCAGAATCCTTACTATGGAACTCTAACAGGCGTGGATTGCAGAAAAAACTCTAAGCCCTAAATGAGCCACCTAAAACGCAGGACAGAATCCCCGAGGAGACCCCACGATGGCTCCGACGGTCCTACACTGTAGAAACGCCATCCACTACCAAGAGTCTCCAACGACTTCCCCCTAACGGAACACTAAATCCTAACCGCATGCATCTCTAGAAAGTAGAAAGCGAAAATGCGAAGGAAAATAAAAATGGAAGATCGGAAACTTACCAGTAGAAGAAGAAGAAGAGATAGAACTAAATGACCGCGAGCAGAGAAACTGAGCAAACGTCGGTGGTCGACTGTCGAGCTAATGCGAGCGGATGAAAGAGAAGGCGAAAAATGTTGAACGTCATGTTCCTCTCGTATTTATAACTGAGATAGCCCGCGCATGCAAAACACGCGCCTGGGGAACCCTAGGGTCGTCATCATGACACCCTAGCCCTAGGTCATTATTGTGCCGCTTTGCTGGCATGCTTCCCAAAACACGTTACTCTCCAAATTCAAAAGTTCTAACGGCCAACACCTCGCCTCCCCGCAAGCTAGGCGCAACGGGCAACGCTTGTTCCCTCGTAAGACACGCTCTGTTCTTCGAGCAGATGTCAAAGTCGTCACTCATATGCCCGGAAGCAACGACTTGGGGTGCTACTGTTCTGGACTGGTCCGACAACTAGAATGGACCCAGTCTAAGACATTCCCTTTGATACGGTCCGCACAACCTTGACCCGAATTGCCCGCTACCTGTCGGGCAATGTCAGTTGTTTGCCCTCCCGAACCAGCACTGACCCAGGATGATCGACGAGCATCCTCTCAGCCTGCCCGACATCAACGTTGTACAGGCCACCGGGAACCAGACAGAGAGATGCCAGTGACTAACCCCCTCCTCGGGACCAACAACTAGTTACGAGCACATCTGTCCGGTTTGACCAAGTCTTGACAGTTACCTGATTTCACAGACCCACATATCTAGGCGGGAAATCAGGAACCAATGGCCACGCGCCAGGGGCATTATATAAATCCTCACACCTGTGAGTTTCAGGGATCCAATATTCACTACTCACTACCTGATATTTTTGCTTGTACGTCCATGTTCCCACTCTTACTTGACCGTCAGAGTGCTTTGCAGGTACAACGCCCTTCTCTTCTCAATTTATAGCCCGACTACGGATGATCCTCCAGCCGCTCTTCAGATTCTGATCAACTAGCAAGATCAATTATATTTCACCATTATAATTTTAAAAAAAATTTAATTATTACATTTATTATTTAATTTAATATCATAAAATTTAATTTAGTATTTAGTTTTTAATTATAAATTTGAATTAATTTTTATTAATAATAATTTAATTTAATTATATTATAATTATATTTTAGAGTGGGGATAGGCCAGACCGAGTTACAAAGACATATAACCTAACTTTATAGTTTCTACTCATGAAGAAAAATCTTGATTTTTATTATTATTTCTCAGATATTCCAAGAATATTTCTACTATACAATGATGAAACGCAAACTTAAATATTGTATATATAATATGTTTTTAATGCATGAGGCTTGAATGCTTAAAAATCTAATTTGAACTTCTTTATTTATGCCACCAGAGATGCGTAGATAATTAAAATGGTTTATCATACACATGTTTGTGTATTTTATGCCTAGTATCTGTTATTTTTTTCGTTGGTTATTGTTGCACGTGTACCAATTCGTTGCGCAGAAAATTTCTTTGTTGGTGAGTATACACTTGATATCTGTGGGGCAAATATAAATATAGTTGTATTACCGAAGCATAATTAATCATCTCACAATAGAGAGCCTGATATAGCCCAGTTTTTTTTTAGATAATGTAAATCTGCACTTAAAAGTATAATTTATCTGTTAATGATCTGATTCATGTGGTAAAATAGGATAGTGTTTGTTATCAAAACATAAATTTCATTTTAATGATTATTTTAACTGGCAGGAATATTTATGTGAGAGTTAATTATGATGAGATGAGGCATATGAAGAATATTTTACGGAGACAAATATTTTACTGATTTTACATAAAAAAAATAACTAAATTATAAAAATATTAAAAGTCATTAACTGAATCAGTTACTTCAATAACATTTCCTTCTATTTTAAAAAAATAACATTAAGTAATTCAATAAATCTTAATCAATTATATTAATTAAGAGTTTTGAATTTTAATTTAATTATGCTAACATTTATTTTGTGAGTAAATTTTTTTTTCATTTGTAATCTATGTTGATAAGAATAAATTTTTTCGATAATACGAAGAAAAATATTTTATTAATCTTATGGAGACAAAAATAATTAAAACGGAAAAATATTAAATATCATCACTTAAATCAAATATGCGTAATACACCATTACTCGTGCAAATATACGGATAATACATTAATATTGTGTGAACACACAAATATTATACTAAATTCGCATAAGTTATTATATTTTGTATACAATTTAAAAAAATAAAATTAAATATATTTAAAATCATATACGAATTCAAACACGGGAAAAATAAATTGTTTTTAAATTATTTAGATTATTAATATTTTTGTTCTGAAATTATTTTTATTTTAAAATATAATATTTTTTAAAGTAATATATAAAAAATTGAAATATATATTATTGATAAAAAATAATCCTGATAAAACAATTTTATTTTATTTTTGTTTTAAAAATATGACTTTTAAAAATAATTATAAATTTTTTTGGTAAAATAATTTTGTTTTTTTATATTTATATTTCTATTACATTTTAAAAACAAACTTATACATATCACATCAGTACTCGTACGAGTGCACGAGTAACACACCAGTACCGTGTGAACGCACGTATAATCATATCAAAAGTCATGCGAATTAATATTTTATTATATTTTTTGTATCATTAAATAAAATAAAAATATTTAAAATATTATATGAATCCAAATACGAGAAAATGTATTGTTTTTAAAGTATCTATATTACTAATATTTTTATTATGAAATTATTTTTATTTTAAAATATAATATTTCTTACGATAATATATGAAAAATTGAAATATTGGAAGAATAATTTTGTTTTGAAATTTAAAATTATGAATTTTTTAAAAAAAATATAAGTTTTTTTGGTAAAACAATTTTATATTTCTTAATTACATTTTTATTACATTTTGAAAACAAAATCGCGCATACCACATCAATATTCGTGCGAATATATAGATAACACACCAATATCATGTGAATGCACGAATAATTATACCAAAATTCGTGTGAATCTACGGATTATTAAATATTTTTTTATAATTAAAGAAAATAAAAATAAAAATATTTAAAATAATATATGAATTCAAATACAGAAAAATATATTATTTTTAAATTATTTATGTTATTAATATTTTTGTTTTGAGATTTACAAAATTATTTTTAAATTATATGTTTGTTACTTATTATTTTTAAATTATTTATGTCACTAATATGTTTGTTTTCTGATCTGGTATTTTGGTTGTAATACTTTTATTTTTTATATATTTCGGCCTTATTAAAAAATAAAAAATTATTCTTAGATAAAAAATTTAAGTCATATTTGGATTTGGATATATTGAACAAATATTAGCTGGATTTCTCCTGAAGTTGAGTCCACACATGAATTAAAAGGAAGAAAAAAGGTGTGTTTGCCGACGTGAGTGTGTGGATAAGAAAAATTAATCTCTAATTGCACAAGTAACAATTGTGATTGAAACGTCCAACATTGAGTAATGAGTAAAGGCTAATAAAGGCAGTGTGCGAAAAGAACCGAGCAACGCTGACCAATACTAGTCGTTTTTTCTTTGCGTTTGTTTGAAATATTCACATTGGTGGGACCGTGGGAATATCCTCTTTAGATACTACTAGTACCTCCATTTCAAAACAAAAAAATGCAGTAATTGGATTTTGTGTAATCTTTAAGGAAATAAATAAACGTATTAATTTTAACAATAAAATTAATATTTTAAAAAATATATAAATATTAAAAACTTATTTACATTAATATATAAATTTAAATAAATATTTTCACCATGAATTAAACCTATTATGAGTTGATATTTCTTAAAGTGTCATAGACAATCTTAACCTTTTATCAACAGCGTCATCACTTTTTTTTCTCTCGCTCTCTACTCTTTGTAAGAGTGACAAAATGGATAGTGGTCTGTTGAATTGGGTCACACATCCATCAGAAAATGATAAACAAAGTTGGAATTTTAGATTCGCTGTCCATCAAAATTCGTTTTGTTAAAGATTGTCGTTTGTCAAAGTCTGCCCTGCCAAAACCCGTCGCCCGTCAAAGCCCGTCATACCTATTTGTTCAACTTATCCAACTTTAAACCTATCATTTTTTAGTTAATTATAGTATATTCAATTCTTGATGGTTTTATGTTATACATTTATTTGTAATTGATATAATATTTTTTAAGTAAATTTTGTTAAAAAGATACTTTATAAAAAATTATTCTAAAAAATTATTCTAAAAAATAAGTGAAAAATCTAATTGAAATGTAATTTTTTTTTTAATATATTAAAAAAATGAGAAAAAAAATAAAAAAAGTAAGCAGACAAGCCTCTGCCCGCCACCTTGGCGGGACGAGCTACATTTTTATGCATATTTCTATTTGGCGGGCTTACCTGCCCCGCTCTTTTTTTTAGTGGGCTTAAGACGGGATGGGGCGGAGCGGGCGGATCGTTTTGCCACCCCCAACTCCTTGTGAACTGCATTTTCCTCCTTTAAAATCATCTAACCAGGATTACAATAAGTGTATAACATCTCTACTAACGTCTTAACCTTTTCTTTGTCATACATGGACCATTTATTTACTAGTCATCTTAGCTTCCAAGTCAGATGAAGTATCATGTGCATCCAATTCTTTTTGGAGTTTAGACAACGTCTTTAGTCCACTGCCTTGTGAAGACTGGACACATTTTCTTGAAGTTGAGTTCGTTCATGTGTTGTGGCCTCGTACTTGCTCCCTTTATCGCTAATTCCCTTTAAAGGGTTACATGGAGCAAGTGTTTCTTTGCGACCAGTAACTACTAGAGTCATCAAGGATGCACCTCAAAACACCTGGAAAGTCGTTCCTGCTACCAACTCTAGTTTACCCTGTCAAAGAGGCTCTATATATAAGTGGTGTCCTGCTATAAGACACGAACTCGTGCTTCCTACGAGGTGTGGGACACTTAGGAGGCGGAGAATGGTTGAAAACTTGGGAAGAACATTTTTCAGCGCCGACAAATGTAACCCTTGCAATACTAAAAGATAGTAAAAATATGTTATTTAATTATTTTTAAACAGATAAAATATTGAGTAATTTTTATAAAAAAATGATGACTCATCATTTAATCGTTTAATATTATAAAAATAGAAAATTTATTTGGGCAATCCACTATCCAACCCAACCCAATTGAAAATTTGTGGGTTTGCCAAAACTGACTCATTGATATAACGATTGGTTAATTTACCTAACCCAGACCAGAGTATCCTATATGGATTGAATATTAGATCTGACCAAACCCAATCCTAACAAACCCATGTACACCCCTAAACCTTACTACTATAAGGAGACCTTACTCTACTTTAAGATAAATAATTCTAATTTTCCAACAATAGAGATAACATTGATTCCATAGATCCAAAAACCTATCTACCTCAATGGTACAAACCACCTTTAAGAGATTTAAACTTCTATTCTGGAATGGGCCTGCCCTTGGCCCAACTACCAGTGAGGCCCAATACAAGCTTGCCAACCTGATGCGTTGAGCAGTATACCCACCGAGAACACCCGGATCATAGGTATTTGGTCGGCTATGATTTCTTCCTGCCGGTGCTTGTGAAGAATGTCCCCGCCGAGCACGCGCTCCTTCCGAGCACCCTCCTCGTAGGGTTGGCTTTCAACCTCTCCGGATTTCGTGGAGTCTTCATTGTCCCATAAAGATCGCATCTTTATCCTCCCTGTCTTGCGGAGGATATCATCCAGGTAGGGGGCCACGTGCAGGTCCCCACTACACACGTAGAACCTGGCAGTCTCTTTGTTGGGCTTGTTTGATCAACCCAATAAAGAGACCTTGGCCCAACGCCAAGGGCTATAAATATCCTCTCTTTCGAGGGGGTCAGGTATTCATTCATTCACACCTAAACTCATACTTGCTTGCTCATTCCGCCTGTCACTTTGCCATCGAATGTCTTGCAGGTACCCCTCCCCCCATCTCATTCAAACTCAGCCTGAAGCCAGCTGTGACGGTCCAACTCTGATTAGGTCATATCAGTGGCGCTGTCTGTGGGAATCTAAGCTTCCCTGTCTTCTCTTCATTTAAAAGACCAAAGCTAAACAATCCTCGACTGTCATGGCTGACCAAACTCAAGATAATCAGAACGTCTGTGTCGTCGACGTTAACAACAACACTGCCGACAATAATGCCGGTCTCGACAATGCCGGTACCGCCGACCACAATACGGTCCCTGGCATCAACATCCCCGGATCTTCTAACTACAGGGATGGAGCCACGACTTCTTCTTCATCAATCCCTCCTCGACTTAAAGAAGATCGACCAATTCCTCTAAACTACCCAGCCGTCCAATTCCACGAGGTCCCCGTCCCCGCCGGGGCAGACGCCACGATCAGGGCACTGTTCGCGGTGATCAACCAAACCAACTACCTTATCTTCGCCCAGGGGGAAAGACTGAGAGCACTCGAGGACAACCGAAGGCCCCCTAGGAGACACATAAGACCTCAATCTCCTCCCCCTCGACAAGCGGACGAACGTCCCCAATCTCCCCCACGGAGACAGAATCGGGACATCTCTAGAAGCCCGTCACGCCGACCACTCGAGTGACGACCCCCTTTGGAGAGGGAACCGCTTGTCGACACGAGAAGGCGCGACTATGGCCCCTCACGGAATAAACGAAGACCCCCCGGAGACAGACACGGGGGAAACCATCAATGGTCACACGGCCCGAGGAACACTCTGCGCGACCATGGCCACCATGACCACCACTACATCGGATCCCCATCCCGCTCTCTAGAACAGAGTGGCGAGGACGACCCCCGCGGTCCCTTGTCATAAGCTATCATGGAGGTGCCCATTCCCCCGGGCATGGAGAAGCCTCCTGTGATCGGTGGAAATAGAACTGACTGTTTTAAAGCTGGTTCGCGAAATGTCGCGGTAAGCAAGAGTCGCCACCGTCTTTTATGTTCTCCAACATGGAAAGGACAAAAGCACATCAAAATTCCTTTTCGAGATGTCTCTCGGTTCGGGAGGTAGATTTATAGAAAGGGAAGGTATTAGCACCCTTTCTATCCATGGTTATCCATGGGCTCTTAGGTACTTACTCACTATGTTTTCAAAAGATGTTTGCTTTTCAAGTGTATGTGGGTTTTGAAAAAGTTTCGTTTGAAAAACTTCTAGGTAACTCTTGTATCAGTCCTCAAGAGTGTATGAAGTATTTGTTTGAAAGCTTTTTGAAAGTGTAGGTGCGAAAAGATGTTTTTTTTTTGTTTTTTGAAAGAGCAAGTACTCAGGAGAAATCTACCTACTCTAAGGAATTAGGCTGTGTAAGAGTCCTTTAGACAGTACTATCCCACTATTGAGAAGTAGGTAGCACCGTCGTTGGAGGTGCGGGTCAATTCGATTATGAGGGACATGTGTGGTCACCAAAGCAATAGAAGGATGCCTTAGCGGTAACCCTAATGTCCTAGATCCTTTTTATCCGAGGCAACCGTTTCGAGGCAACTGGATCTTTAGACAGGAGGGCGACCTCTAAAACACCCTATACTTGACGACCACCTCGAGGCAACCAAGTGAGGCGTACCCTAGGAGTGGCATGTGCATGTGTGTTGTTTCAGTTTATATTTATCTTGTACATGTTATTTGTGAGCTACGAATTGATTTTATTTGTCAGGCAATCTTGTCATGCATAATTAACAGTTAAGAGTGCGGAAAATAAAGTGCGGAAAGGTAAATCTACGCTATTACAAGGCGCGGGTTCATACATCGCCAAAAACAAAACCCGTTTGGAAAATAAATGCGAGAAAGTAAAAGAAAGCGGTAAAAGACCTAATTAACTATTACATCCTCGGAAACAGTTACATAAATATGATCAAACAAATAATAGTGCGCGAAAGAATTGAATCGGGACGTCCTTAGGGTTTTGACCCCTTTTTGAGAAAAGAATTGAATTTTGTCCTTTTTGCAATTAAATTAAATATTAAACCTAATTCTAATTAATTAATTACAAGAAAAAATATTTTTTGTGTTTTATATTTTAATGAAATAAAAAGAAAATAAATTAAAAGTCAAGAAAACCCTACTTCTAAGTTTATTTTATTTATTATGAAAAAAGATTAAAGTTAACCTAATTTAACTAAATTAATTAATTTACATTTTATTTACAAAAATAATTATTAATAGTGAAAATAATAAATAATAAAAATAAACAATATTTTAAGTTTCTGATTTTATTATGAAAAATAATTTATGAATTAATTAAATAATAGTAATAATAATTATTAAAGAAAATAAAAGGAAAGAAAATAAAAAAAAAAGAAATAGAAACCAGGGGGGGTGTTGGACCCAAATAGAGGTGAAGCCTGGAATTCCTGACCCATTAAGCCAAGCCTGCGTTGACTTCTGGAATTTCCTGCACGCTGCTTTGACTGGGAGCATGATGTTCCTCATCTCCTGGCCTTTGGATTGGTATTGTGAGACACATGGCACGCTGATTGCTTGAAGCACATGATGGACGCTTTGAGGATGCCTGCACAGCAGCATGTTAGAAAAAAAATGAACAAGCGTTTGGGGGACCTGAGAATCGAACCCAGGTCCCAATGGTTACCAACCACGTCACTTTCCACTACGCCATTGCATTGCATCTGTTAATATAATGACCATTAATTATAATATATCAAAATTAATTCGTATGCTATCAAAACAAAAAGCGCGTGTCTCATTCAAACCAGCCAATCACGTGTAAACACGCAGTCGTCTTCTTCATTAAACCTGCAAAAAGATAAAGAGATAGCGGGGGATTTTAACCCCCATAAAATAACATGAGGAAAAATAGCGATTAGGTGTAGGATGAACATAAATTGTTCGCGAGAGTCTCAGTGTCTTCGTCTCATTCAGACGGTTTCAACCATGGGCATCATTAGTCCTAATTTTGCTTGGTCAAGAAAGCCCTAATTCCAGAACTCATAAACCCTAGAACCCTTCAATGGCAACCTGTGATTCTGTACACTATAATGCAATTAACCAATTCCATTAGCTTTGTAAAGGTTCAAGCAATGTAAAACGATGATTAGAACATGTTAATGATGCATAAAATGTGAGTTTCGATTATGGAAAAGTCAAGCAAACCGTATCACTGTTCTGGCATGTTCTTTGAGTGTTAAGGCTTGTTTTTGATTGCTACACGCTTATGGGAATGCTAGCAATGTATTAGAATCCTTAAACTGCTTTGAAAGGGCCTGGAAGGTGGAATTCAGTTTTGAGTTTTCTTGACTTTTTTTCAATATTGCATATGGTTTTCCGCAGCAGCTTTCCCATTCCAGGCATTAGGGTTAGGTTAAGCATATATCGTAGAACTGAATTAGGGTAAATCTTGGTCCAAAAATCCATGGCATTATGATTTGTATATTTGATTTTCAATCAAATATTTTTGCATCTTTTTGATTGAAAAACCTTGCCAAATTGGGAGATTTTGTCCCCTTGATGTGCACACGAATTTTCCAGCTCATATTGGTCATATTTGCTTCATAAAAAGATTTGAAAACCATATCTTTGAATTTCCTACATTTTAAATCAATTAAATGAATTAATATTAATAAAAAAATTCAATTAATTAATTAAAAATAAGAAAATAAATCAATTTAAGCTCAATGGGTCGTGCATAAGCCTTGGACAATGTTTCAAGAAGAAATTTGAGGCCCATTAGCAAAAATGATGTGTTTGGAGCAAAGTTGACTTTTAGACATTCATGAAAATTTCCCAACTTCTCCAATGCATATCTTGCTCAATTTTGATAATATGAACATGTTCTTTGACATTTTGGAAAGGTCTTGAAGTCCTCTAACCAATGCCTTTGGTCCCATGTCATTTGGACTTACCAATCTCAAGTTATGGTCTTTGACTTAAAATGCCTTTTTGTTGACTTTTGAAATTGACCTATAATGTAGAAATTAGTAACTTTTTGTGAGAGAATTTCTTGGACTTGGAATGTGAAGATGAGTTGTAGGAAATGTCATCCCCTTCAAAATGAGCATTGGATGGTATTTTTCTGATGAACCATGAAAAAGTTATGCCTTGGTCAAGTTACAGTTGACTTTTCTGCTGTCTAAAAATAGTAACTTTTGGCATCTTGATGATTTTTGAGCCATGCTTGTGGAATCATGATCAAGATTTGATCAAATGATGATTGTGGACTCAAAATAAGATGTTGACCAAAAACTCTGACTTTTGACTGCAAAATGACCATTTTGCCTCTGTAGTTGACTGTGAAGCAAATAGGGCTTTTGACTGTGCAATTTGATGTTGTGAGTCTTGAGACTTGGCATGTAGATGCTTGGCAATGTATAGAGGCACATGAGACTTGATTGGACCACTGAAAACCTCAAATTCCTTGCAATAACCAAAACCCTAATTTTGACTGGCTTAAGAGGCAGTTGGACTGTGCAACCCTTAAGGAACCTTGAATCAATTGAAGATGATTCTTGACAAATCTTGAAGAATATGGGAGGGCAAATTTTGGGGTACAACAGTTGCCCCTGTTCAATCTTCTTAGACCTGAGGATGTAGATTGGCTTGCGTGCCTTTCGTGATCCGAAGGTGGAAGATGATTGAACACTAGAGTGCCCAGAAATTTGCACTCGCATAGTAGAGTATCAGCAGTGTGATGGCGGGAATGGGCTTACAGATGCCATTTGGAGAGATGGTGGATAGGAGGATGGGCTTATAGATGCCATCTGAAGATGTGACAGAACCTTGTCAGGAATGGGCTTATAGATGCCATTTGGAAGTGTAATGGATAGTTGAATCTGAATAAGAAATAGAATGGCTTCCGTGTCTGGAGCATATCTAGTCTATATCTAATTGCTGACGTCTGAACGAGTAGTAGAATGACCACCGCGTTTGGGGTATATCCATACTGCATCTGAATGAGTGACAAAATGTCATCCGAACCTGGATCGTATCCGGACTGTCTTTTGAATGAATCTGGACTAAATAATAGAATAACACCCGAGTTTGGAGCATCTCTAAGTTGTCTTTAGAAGTTTGAATCTGAATCAGCAGTAGAATAGCATCTGGGTCTGGAGCATCTCTAAGCTATGTCTGAAAGGAACTCTGAATAAGCAAAAGAATAACATCCATATCTGGAGCATTTCCAAGCCATTTCTGGGAAGAAACTCTGAATAAGCGATAGAATAGCATCCGGGTCCGGAGCATCTCTAAGCCATCTCTGAGGAGAAACTTTGAATAAGCAAAAGAATAGCATCCATATCTGGAGCATTTCCAAGCCATTTCTGGGAAGAAACTATGAATAAGCGATAGAATAGCATCCGGGTCCAGAGCATCTCTAAGCTATCTGAAAGGGAACCTGAATAAGCAATAGAATATCATCCGCGTCGGGAGCCTCTCTAAGCTATCTCTGAAAGGGAATCTGGAATAAGTATCAGAATGTAGCCATATCGGGGTCGCATCTGAACCATCTCTAGAAGGGAATCTGGAATAAGTATCATAATGTAGCCATATCGGGGTCGCATCTGAACCATCTCTAGAAGGGAATCTGGAATAAGTATCAGAATGTAGCCATGTCTGGATCGCATCTGAACCATCTCTAGAAGGAACCTGGAATAAGTATCAGAATGTAGCCATGTCTGGATCGCATCTGAACCATCTCTAGAAGGATATCTGAATAAGCAATAGAACAGCATCCGTGTCCGGAGCATCTCTAAGCTATCTCTAGAAGGAAGTTTGAATAAGCAAAATAACATCATCCATATCTAGAGCATCTCTAAGATATCTCTGAGAAGAAGCGTTGAATAAGCAAAAGAACAGCATCCATATCTGGAGCATTTCTAAGCTATATCTGAAAGGAAACTCTGAATAAGCAAAAGAACAGCATCCATATCTGGAGCATTTCTAAGCTATCTCTGAAATTTCTTTAATGTAGATATGCCCTGGCTAGATACAGGTATCGAATCCACAATCCATCGCTCACAGATATGCCCTGGCTAGATACAGGTATCGAATCTGGAACTGCGACAGTTGATAGTAATTATCTTTGGATTGACCTTTTTCCTGAAAAGGCAAAACATAAGTTGTATGCAATGTCATGATGTATGAAATTTGAAATGTCTATGAATGTATTTTCGTCTAGGAAAATAAATCCTTGACGAATTCCGGGAGCTTGTTGAATCCTGGGCGGATGCTGAAGAGTAGAATTCTTCATTTCCGCTGGGAATGATGGTTGCAAGGATAAACCGGTAGAAGAAGATGACTCCATTGGGGAATAAACTTGTTGGAGAGATTACTCTGCGGGGAATTACTCTGTGGGAAGAGATACTTTGCTGAGATTTTAATGAGAACTCCGCTGGGGATTCCATTGATAAGTTTTGTTGGGGATAGAATATGAACTCCGCTGGGGGATAGGAAGAACTTCGCCGAGGACGATCTTTCCGTGGAAATTAGCTGAGGATAACCCAGTTATAAGCTCTGGTGGGGAATAAACTTTGAATATGGTCGGGGAGAGACGTATGTACTCTGCAGGTGATAAGCTTCCAGAATCTACTGGGGATAAGCTTCCAGAATCTGCTGGGGAGGACTAATTCAACTCTCCTGGGGGAAACTTTTGACTGTACTGGGGAATAGCTCCACTGGGGTGTCTGGATTCCGCCGGGGAATAATCTTATATTTCTGTCGAGGAATATTAAGACTGCCGGGGATACTTGCTTAGGAACATCTGTACTCCGCTGGGGAATGTTGAGATCTTCTGGGGATATCCAACTTCCTTAAGGCTGACAGTAGACTAGCTCTGCTAGGGGAGAGTATCGCTGACTTGATGGAGATACTGTGCCTCTTCGGGGCTGATGGGAGACCGACTCTGCTTGGGGAGAATATGGCTGAATCTTGTCTTACTCTGCGGGGAGTGGAGGTAACTTGGTCATGTTCTTCAGCTGAACTTACCTTGGTACCTCGGTGGACAGAGCAACCAGATCGCTTAGACAATTCTTATTGCCCCAGTTTCTGTGGGAGAAGAAGTCCTATGAGGTGTTTGATAACTGCCGATTGACAAATCTTCTTCTGGTAGGCAAATGACGAGATGACGGGACATAGTCGTACGCTTTGATCCCTAATTTTTGCCTGGACCGCCCTTTCAGGTTTTCAGTCCACTGGGATACCCCTTTTTGCCCAAGCCGCCTTTTCAGGTTTTCGACTTTCCGGGTGTACAGATTTTTTTCATTTTTTATCCCTTATTTTTGCCCGAACCCTTTTGGTTCGCCGGGAAGCCCTTATTTTTGCCTAGGTGTGTCAACCTAGCGGGTCTTTGATTATGCACAGTATTTTTTCGACTATGTCCACGTTCAGGGAGTTGTCACTATCGGTAGTGTTGTGTTGCTATACTACCAGAAGATCTTTGATCGTTCCAGATTCGTCGCTGGAATTCCTATCCAATGCCCCAAGTGACTCAGGCGGAGATTTGCCCCTGTCTATTTGGCATTTGAGAGATTCTTTGAATCTTGATTGGACTGCCCCAGATGATAGACCATGATCATGTCGTGCCCCTTGGTTGGAAGTGCTTTTGTTCACTAGATATTCTTCGTGCGAATTTCTCTGTTGTTCGAACAAATAGTCACATGCAAACAGTGTTATTTAAAAATGCAAAGCTTATGTCTGTCTTGAAGTTTTTTGAAAATGCAGTTTTTTTTAAAGCAAATTTTGTAAAATGTGATGCCAACTCAAGATTTTACGGTGAGCCTTAAGGAGTCAGGATACCTTTGTAACAGTATGCTTTCGAACTAACCCACGCTTCAGCTAGGACTTTTAACGGTTATAACGTGTCCTGGTTCATGGTTTAAGAAACAAAGGATAAAGGCTCAAATTTATTTGTACCCACCCGTTCTTCGTGATGTTCTTCGATCCTAAACTCAGCCAATCGTGCGTTAGGCCTTGTTTGAGTCTTTGCTCTGATATTCCGGTGATGGTTCGGGTATTGATCGTTTATTTTGAATAGGCAGTCATTTCCTTTTTTTGTTGAGGGTTTGTAGGACCTCTTTCTTTTTTTGATTTCGTTATCCCTGTTTTTTGCCTGAATTGTTTCTTTTGTGATTACAGTCAGCGGGATGCCCCAGTTTTCGTAAGTCTCCTTCATAGGTTTTGACTTAATGGGCTTTTATTTTGAGAGATAATGAATGCCTGTATTTATGATTATACGGAACCATCACTATCTTTTGTTTTGGAAGGACTCCTTTGATGCTGTTCATTGTGCACCTGGATCAACTGAGAGAACTACCCTGCCCCAGGTTATAATTAAGGGTTTTAATTTTTTTTTTGTGAAAAAAAAAACTCCTACTTCTTTGGATCAAAGGGGTTGACGAGGGATTATCTTCCTTATAACTCCACTGTTTAGGATTTGAAACAATGCTTGTACCTCATCAGCGGGGTCTGTTCAAAAGCATACTGTAGATCGTGGTATCATTTTCGTCATCCTCCCTCAAGAGGCTTAGAGTTATTAATCGAACGTTGAACATCACAAAAATGAAAGCAGTTTGAATATAGTGAATACGAATATATTGATTCAGAACAGACATATGCAATGCATTAATGGAATAAAAGAGTTTGCTATGACATTAATTGTTTGTATAAGCAAAGAAAAATACAACTCGGAAATTCAAATAGAACAAAAGCCTTCAATGATTTGGCAAAGGAGCAGTGATTATGTTTGGAGTCTCTGGTGCTTCAAACTGGACTTCCTTAGCATCAATCATGTCTTGGACCTTGTTCTTCAGAGCCCAACAGTTGTCCGTAGTATGCCCCAAGCTATCAGAGTGGTATGCGCACCTTTCGTTGGGATGATAGTTAGGAGCGAAAGTGTTTGGATTCCGGAGAGGAGCCCTTAAGGTAATCAGCCCTGCCTTCAACATTTGCTGTAGCGCTTGAGCTAGTGTCATGTTGATCTTAGTGAACTGTCTTTTGGGTGCGACCTCCTTACGTTGCTGCCCCTGTCTTTGCTGAGCAGGCATAGGATTAGAGATCTAGGTTGCCCCTACATGTTGATCATGACGACTCTTTTTACCATGCACAGCGTTGGACTCTTTTTTCCCATGGTAAGGCTTTTTATGAGCATCAGAAGGTACAACTTCTTGAATCTTTCCAGCCTTGATACTAGCTTCAATCCTCTCCCCGATCAAGATCAAATCTGTACACCCAGCAGAAGAATTCCTAATCAGATGGTTGAAGAAAGGACCAGACAGGGTCCCCAAGAACATGTCCGCAAGCTCACGGTCGGTCAGAGGTGGTTGCACCCTTCCAGCAAGGTCTCTCCACTTTTGCGCATATTCCTTGAATCCTTCACCCGTCCCTAGTGACATACCCTGGAGTTGGGTACGCGTAGGAGCGAGGTCGGAATTGTACTGATACTGCTTGTAGAATGCAGTTGCCAAGTCCTCCCAGTTACGAATACTGGCTCCATCCAGCTGATAGAACCATTCGAGTTGAGTCCCTGAAAGACTTTCCTGGAAGAAATGGATCCATAAGTTCTTGTCTGCAGTGTACGGTTGGATATTCCTCACATATGATCTGAGATGCAGCTTAGGACAGGAAGCCCCGTCGTACTTTGCAAAAGTAGGTGCCTTGAATTTGTGTGGGATCACCACCCCAGAAGATAAACCTAGATCTCCAAAATCTAACCCGGGCACATGCTGAATCTCCATAGCACTCAGACGGTCCTCCAGCTGTTTGTACCTGTCTTCGGCGGGAGGGTACTACTCATCATTATAATTTGTCTCGTTGTCGGAGACCACGGGACTAGGAACCCTTCTCTCTTGGGGACTGTCTTTGTCCACATATGAGGTAGTCAGCTCAACCTCGTTTTGTGATCCATTCCCAGATCTGCGTCTAGGGTTGAACAAAACAGTCCTCTTCTTCTTCTTCTTCCTCTCTTTCAGAAGAAGAGTCTTCAAATCCTGTTGACCCTGGGCTAGGCTCATGACCAGCTCTTGAAACTGGGCGTTCTGGGCCTGGAGGGCCTTGATAGCTTGTTCATTGGATGATTCGGGATTCATGATGATTGCTGAAATAAACAGCGAAGAAGATTAAGCAACCTGTAGAAAAGAGTACCTGTAATGCAATGATATGTATGTATGCATGCGATGTTTTCAAGGATCTCGCGGGGTAAACAAGAAAATTGTTAGAATTTGGTAGCTTGATTGAAGGAACTTCATGTTGTTGAGAGTCCTTCTTCAAGAGTCAAAGCTCACCATATCGAGTGGGTCATAGCCCCTGACTCAAGTCATCAACCTGGCTAGAGGAAAATAAATCCCTTTTGCCCCTTGCTAGACATTTTGGTTCATCATGACCTGCATCACAAGCCCTTGAGATCCTTGAAATGGGTTAGTCCTTATGCAGGATGTATGCAATGGTATGATGGCATAATGTTATGCTATGCATGGAGTGACGTAAGTGAACCCTGTTATGAGTCCAGATTAAGGACTGTAAACAAAACCTGCAAGGAACCCGTGTTGTCAGATAACAAGTACATGCAAGTAATTCAAGTTTGAAGGCACACAAGTCACACAGAGAGCCCTTAGATTTTAGGCCAGCATGAAGTTTAGGTACTACCCTCTTTCAGTTTCGTTGGTTAAGACCTGTCCTAGAAAATAGTAACCGGGTTCTAGAGGATCTCAATATCATCGACTACCCTCAATCGGTCATAACTCCAGCATCGCAATCTTTTCTTGCGGCCAGAACCATCGCGAGAGTTTAGCCTCAATGAGTGTAGCATACTGCTACTGTCCTATGGCCAAGTTGGGTCAATTTAGGGTTTTAAGGTCGGTTGGTGCTTAATGACTCCTCAGAAGACCCATATTCTCCTCGTTGCAACACAAGGGATATCGGTACAGACCAAGGTGCCACACCAACGTAGCCACTGCTTCACCCGTGTCGGTCTACGTCGGACATGTCCCTCACAGCTTATGCTACCTAAAAGGGTATTCCCCAGATCTGGGTTAGGATCTATGAAACTCCGATGCAATCCCATAAATATAAAAGCAATCAAGACATACAATTGAAAACATAAGAGTGGTCTAATCCTAAGGTACACCTCACTTATTAAGAGTCCCCAGCAAGGTCGCCAGTTCTGTGATCGGTGGAAAGAGAACTGACTGTTTTAAAGCTGGTTCGCGAAATGTCGCGGTAAGCAAGAGTCGCCACCGTCTTTTATGTTCTCCAACATGGAAAGGACAAAAGCACAGCAAAATTCCTTTTCAAGATGTCTCTCGGTTCGGGAGGTAGATTTATAGAAAGGGAAGGTATTAGCACCCTTTCTATCCATGGTTATCCATGGGCTCTTAGGTACTTGCTCACTATGTTTTCAAAAGATGTTTGCTTTTCAAGTGTATGTGGGTTTTGAAAAAGTTTCGTTTGAAAAACTTCTAGGTAACTCTTGTATCAGTCCTCAAGAGTGTATGAAGTATTTGTTTGAAAGCTTTTTGAAAGTGTAGGTGCGAAAAGATGTTTTTTTTGTTTTTTGAAAGAGCAAGTACCCAGGAGAAATCTACCTACTCTAAGGAATTAGGCTGTGTAAGAGTCCTTTAGACAGTACTATCCCACTATTGAGAAGTAGGTAGCACCGTCGTTGGAGGTGCGGGTCAATTCGATTATGAGGGACATGTGTGGTCACCAAAGCAATAGTAGGATGCCTTAGCGGTAACCCTAATGTCCTAGATCCTTTTTATCTGAGGCAACCGTTTCGAGGCAACTGGATCTTTAGACAGGAGGGCGACCTCTAAAACACCCTATACTTGATGACCACCTCGAGGCAACCAAGTGAGGCGTACCCTAGGAGTGGCATGTGCATGTGTGTTGTTTTAGTTTATATTTATCTTGTACATGTTATTTGTGAGCTACGAATTGATTTTATTTGTCAGGCAATCTTGTCATGCATAATTAACAGTTAAGAGTGCGGAAAATAAAGTGCGAAAAGGTAAATCTACGCTATTACAAGGCGCGGGTTCATACATCGCCAAAAACAAAACCCGTTTGGAAAATAAATGCGAGAAAGTAAAAGAAAGCGGTAAAAGACCTAATTAACTATTACATCCTCGGAAACAGTTACATAAATATGATCAAACAAATAATAGTGTGCGAAAGAATTGAATCGGGACGTCCTTAGGGTTTTGACCCCTTTTTGAGAAAAGAATTGAATTTTGTCCTTTTTGCAATTAAATTAAATATTAAACCTAATTCTAATTAATTAATTAATTACAAGAAAAAATATTTTTTGTGTTTTATATTTTAATGAAATAAAAAGAAAATAAATTAAAAGTCAAGAAAACCCTACTTCTAAGTTTATTTTATTTATTATGAAAAAAGATTAAAGTTAACCTAATTTAACTAAATTAATTAATTTACATTTTATTTACAAAAATAATTATTAATAGTGAAAATAATAAATAATAAAAATAAACAATATTTTAAGTTTCTGATTTTATTATGAAAAATAATTTATGAATTAATTAAATAATAGTAATAATAATTATTAAAGAAAATAAAAGGAAAGAAAATAAAATAAAAAAGAAATAGAAACCAGGGGGGGTGTTGGACCCAAATAGAGGTGAAGCCTGGAATTCCTGACCCATTAAGCCAAGCCTGCGTTGACTTTTGGAATTGCCTGCACGCTGCTTTGACTGGGAGCATGGTGTTCCTCATCTCCTGGCCTTTGGATTAGTATTGTGAGACACATGGCACGCTGATTGCTTGAAGCACATGATGGACGCTTTGAGGATGCCTGCACAGCAGCATGTTAGAAAAAAAATGAACAAGCGTTTGGGGGACCTGGGAATCGAACCCAGGTCCCAATGGTTACCAACCACGTCACTTTCCACTACGCCATTGCATTGCATCTGTTAATATAATGACCATTAATTATAATATATCAAAATTAATTCGTATGCTATCAAAACAAAAAGCGCGCGTCTCATTCAAACCAGCCAATCACGTGTAAACACGCAGTCGTCTTCTTCATTAAACCTGCAAAAAGATAAAGAGATAGCGGGGGTTTTTAACCCCCATAAAATAACATGAGGAAAAATAGCGATTAGGTGTAGGATGAACATAAATTGTTCGCGAGAGTCTCAGTGTCTTCGTCTCATTCAGACGGTTTCAACCATGGGCATCATTAGTCCTAATTTTGCTTGGTCAAGAAAGCCCTAATTCCAGAACTCATAAACCCTAGAACCCTTCAATGGCAACCTGCGATTCTGTACACTATAATGCAATTAACCAATTCCATTAGCTTTGTAAAGGTTCAAGCAATGTAAAACGATGATTAGAACATGTTAATGATGCATAAAATGTGAGTTTCGATTATGGAAAAGTCAAGCAAACCGTATCACTGTTCTGGCATGTTCTTTGAGTGTTAAGGCTTGTTTTTGATTGCTACACGCTTCTGGGAATGCTAGCAATGTATTAGAATCCTTAAACTGCTTTGAAAGGGCCTGGAAGGTGGAATTCAGTTTTGAGTTTTCTTGACTTTTTTTCAATATTGCATATGGTTTTCTGCAGCAGCTTTCCCGTTCCAGGCATTAGGGTTAGGTTAAGCATATATAGTAGAACTGAATTAGGGTAAATCTTGGTCCAAAAATCCATGGCATTATGATTTGTATATTTGATTTTCAATCAAATATTTTTGCATCTTTTTGATTGAAAAACCTTGCCAAATTGGGAGATTTTGTCCCCTTGATGTGCACACGAATTTTTCAGCTCATATTGGTCATATTTGCTTCATAAAAAGATTTGAAAACCATATCTTTGAATTTCCTACATTTTAAATCAATTAAATGAATTAATATTAATAAAAAATTCAATTAATTAATTAAAAATAAGAAAATAAATCAATTTAAGCTCAATGGGTCGTGCATAAGCCTTGGACAATGTTTCAAGAAGAAATTTGAGGCCCATTAGCAAAAATGATGTGTTTGGAGCAAAGTTGACTTTTGCACATTCATGAAAATTTCCCAACTTCTCCAATGCATATCTTGCTCAATTTTGATCATATGAACATGTTCTTGGACATTTTGGAAAGGTCTTGAAGTCCTCTAACCAATTCCTTTGGTCCCATGTCATTTGGATTTACCAATCTCAAGTTATGGTCTTTGACTTAAAATGCCTTTTTGTTGACTTTTGAAATTGACCTATAATGTAGAAATTGATAACTTTTTGTGAGGGCATTTCTTGGACTTGGAATGTGAAGATGAGTTGTAGGAAATGTCATCCCCTTCAAAATGAGCATTGGATGGGATTTTTCTGATGAACCATGAAAAAGTTATGCCTTAGTCAAGTTACAGTTGACTTTTCTGCTGTCTAAAAATAGTAACTTTTGGCATCTTGATGATTTTTGAGCCATGCTTATGGAATCATGATCAAGATTTGATCAAATGATGATTGTCGACTCAAAATAAGATGTTGACCAAAAATTCTGACTTTTGACTGCAAAATGACCATTTTGCCCCTGCAGTTGACTGTGAAGCAAATAGGGCTTTTGACTGTGCAATTTGATGTTGTGAGTCTTGAGACTTGGCATGTAGATGCTTGGCAATGTATAGAGGCACATGAGACTTGATTGGACCACTGAAAACCTCAAATTCCTTGCAAGAACCAAAACCCTAATTTTGACTGGCTTAGGAGGCAGTTGGACTGTGCAACCCTTGAGGAACCTTGAATCAATTGAAGATGATTCTTGACAAATCTTGAAGAATATGGGAGGGCAAATTTTGGGGTACAACACCTCCCCACTTAAAGGAGTGCGATGGCATCACCGACCTGGTCGACCATATAGACAGGTTAAAAGCCATGCTGCACTACCATAACATCGGGGGACCAATCAAATTTGGGTTGTTCCCCACGACTCTGAGGAAAGTGGCTATGGATTGGTACAAAGGTCTCGCCCCGGGGTCAATTACCTCTTGGCGAAAGCTGAAGAACCAGTTCATCATCTCGTTCACTGCTTCGCGATGACACCCGAAGACCGAAGCATCGCTCGAGGCCATCCTCCAGAAGCACGATGAGACCTTGAGAGAATTCATTAACCACTTTAACCGGGAAGCCATCCAGGTCCCCTGCACGGACCATATGAAGATATACCTGTTGGAGAGGGGGCTCCTCCACGACAACGAATTCAGAAAAGTGGTGGGCATCGAACCACCCCGAACGTCTGATGCCCTCCTCAAAAAGGCCAGTGCCTACATGGACTACGAGGAGAGAGAAGCGACTAACAGAGCCCGAGACCCCAGAAACCGAGGATCCAGCAACAATCTGCGACAAGACATTTCCCCTCCTCGACGAACTGGAGAAAATATAAGGGACGATAAACCCCGAGACGCCCGGGAACAAAGGGGACCCTCAGGGAGGTTCACAGAATAAACTCCGCTTACGGCTTCCCGAAAGTGCATCTTAGTGGAGTGCGCAAGTACAGATTTCAAGGACGGTGGCGTCAAACATCCCCGTTCCGCTCCTACCAAACCCGGGGTGGACCGAAGCAAATACTGCCAGTACCATCGGAGCCACGGGCACCTGACCGAAGACTGCATCCACCTCAAGGACGCTATCGAGACCCTCATAAAAGGGGGAAGACTTGCACAATACCGGAGAAATGACGCTCCTTGTCGAGATGCCCGTGAGATTAGGGAAGCAGAAGAGGATGCCCGACCATCTGATGAGTCGGTTCCCATCCAAACCGCGTTCTCCATCATAAGACCCGAGGACTTCTACGTCCCCGAACATTTGCAAGAACCTCTGTTTACGCACAGCAGGTGGGAAAACTTCCCCTCCGCCATGGTCATCAATGGTGGAGGGTTCAATGATTTGACCATAAATTTAGCTAAGAGGAAGTTGGACGAGCTGGTCGACACGGCCCCCCTTAAACGGTGACCTTTGAAAGGGTGAAAGGCAGATCAGAGCCAATCACCTTCTACCTTGAGGAGCTCCTCGGAGGGGCCCCCAATTCAGCCATCCCTCTGTTGATAAGGGAAAGAATGGCCAACTTCGACGTACATCGTGTCCTCGTCGATGAGGGAAGTTCTGTCGACGTGATGTACAACCAGCTGTTCTGAACCCTGCAGCTCGACGACTCTCACCTTTCACCATACGTGGGGTCATACCTGCAGGGCTTTAACAACTCGACCTCTAAGCCTTGGGGATACGTCGAGCTCATGGTCACGTTCGGCGAGGATACCACTGTTAGAACAAAGTTTGAATCTACTACCCTAAGTTAAAGTTTTGATGATAACAAAATGCAAGATTTTATAAATTGTATGATTCATGTAAGACATATATGCTACCTAAAAATTATAGTGTGTTTTACAGAAACTCTGATGAGTATCAGCATAAGAACATCAATATCAGCATCAGAAGATGAAACATTATATCAGCATCAGAAGATGGAATATCATATGCCAACATCAGAAGATCAAAGCATGTGCTTACGCTGAAGCTTGATGAACAGATCTGCGCGTAACAATCTAAACTATGATCAAGACCACAACAATTCATCAGCACCTAGCAGCGTCAGAATAAGCCAAAGCCAGAACACGCTTTATTGGCAACGATACTATGCATTCAAGATACTTTATTATCAACGGCATTATTCCAGACAAAGATCTTCTCAATATGGAAAGAATGTAATTGGCATTGAAACGAAATAACTGACTCCAACGTATCATTTCCAATGCTATATAAACAAGCAAGTGAGGAACGGATTGGATAATGCTCTACAACTCTCTACACGCCTAAAGCGATTCATCTTCATTCTCTTTCCCAGTTTTCTAAAGCTCTCAAATTACTTATTCTATTGTTTTAGCATTCCAGTTCTCATAAGCTTAATTTGTGTAGTATCACAGTTGTGATAAACAGTTTTATAGAAAACATTCAACACACTTAGATTTCATTTATCTGTAAGAAAGTATTTCCTTGAGAAACCGATTTGTGGTTTTGACTCAAGAAGGCTTTAGCAGTTGTTAAAGCAGTTGTAATATTCAGTTGAATATAGTGGATTAAGACCTCGTTGGAGAGAGGCGAAATCACCTTGACGGGTGGACTGGAGTAGTTTGAGATCAAACGAACCAGGATAAAAATAACGTGTTGTCTGCAATTGATTTCAAGTTTTACAATTCAACCCCCCTTCTTGTGTTTTTCACTTCTTCAATTGGTATCAGAGCCTGGTTCTGAGCTAAAACACTTAACTGTGTCAGTACAAGATCCAGCGTCAGAAAAACACTATGGCAGGAACATATCAACACAGCATCAATGACAACAATGAAGATAGAGACAGATTCAGCGGCAAACCTCCAGTCTTTGATGGAGAGAATTTTGATTACTGGAAAGACAAAATCGAAAGCTTCTTTCTAGCACATGATGCTGATCTGTGGGACATGGTGACAGATGGATACACGCACCCAGTGAATGCAAGCAGTCAGAAGATTGACAGGAAAGCAATTTCTGATCAACAAAAGCGTGACTTCAAAAATCACCACAAGGCCAAAACCATTCTTCTCAGCGCCATCTCTTACGCTGAATATGAAAAGATATCTAACAGAGACACATCAAAGAACATGTTTGACTCACTCGTAATGAAGCATGAAGGAAACATTCAGGTCAAAGAAACTAAAGCTCTTGCGCTCATTCAGAAGTATGAGGCATTCAAAATGGAAGAAAGTGAATCCATTGAAACAATGTTCTCAAGATTCCAAATTCTGGTGGCTGGTCTCAAGGTTCTGGACAAAGGATACTCTACTGCTGATCATTTCAATAAGATCATCAGAAGCTTGCCAAAACAGTGGAGGCCAATGGTTACAGCGCTGAAGCTAGCTAAAGATCTCAACACAATTTCTCTGGAGGAACTTATCAGCTCCCTCAGAAGTCACGAGATAGAGCTAGAAGCTGATGAACCTCAGAAGAAAGGTAAGCCTTTAGCATTAAAATCTAACAGAAAATATGACTCTAAAGTTTTGCAGGCAGTTGAAGAAACATCTGATGGGTCCTCATCAGAAGAAGACGAGCTTTCCCTCCTCTCCAGAAGAGTGAACCAACTATGGAAGCAGAGGCAAAGGAAGTTCAGGAATCCCAGAAGATCTGATCAGAATGAGTCCTCTTCCAGATACATAAGGTCAGACTCTTCCTCTGGATACAGAAGATCTGAAGGCTCTTCAGGAAGCAGAAAGTCAAACACCAAGGACATCACTTGCATTGAATGCAACGAGCAAGGACACTATAAGAGTGAATGTCCAAAGCTTCAGAGGGAAAAGCCCAAAAAGAAGTTTGGAAGAGAAAAGAAGAAAAGTCTCATGGCTACATGGGATGACTCTGACTCGTCTGA
Organism: Vicia faba; assembly: GCA_948472305.1. Taxonomy (NCBI): domain Eukaryota; kingdom Viridiplantae; phylum Streptophyta; class Magnoliopsida; order Fabales; family Fabaceae; genus Vicia; species Vicia faba. The sequence continues at coordinate 1,258,520,437 of OX451739.1, read as the reverse complement.
AGCTGACTCAGAATCAGATGATGAGAGAAAACATAGCTCTCATGGCCAACATATCAGAAGACAGTGAAGCTTCTGAACCAGACTCAAAATCAGACACCGAAGAGATATCTTTAGCAGCAAATCAGAAACACCAGTCATGGTACCTGGACTCTGGCTGCTCACGACACATGACAGGAAGAAGGCATATGTTCCAAAGCCTGGAACTTAAGCCTGGAGGCCACGTAGGCTTTGGAGGCAATCAGAGGGGAAAGATCATTGGCTCTGGAACTGTAGGTAATGGAAATCTTCCCTCTATAAACAATGTTCTGTTAGTAGATGGATTAATGCATAATCTGTTATCCATAAGTCAATTAAGTGATAACGGTTATGATATAATCTTTAATCAAAAATCATGTAAAGCTGTTAGTCAGAAAGATGGGACTATCCTATTTAATGGAAAGAGGAAAAACAACATTTATAAAATCAAACTTTCTGAACTGAAAAGTCAGAATGTAAAGTGTCTTCTGTCTGTTAACAACGAGCAATGGATTTGGCACAGAAGATTGGGTCATGTTAGTATGAGAAGAATATCTCAGATTAACAAACTCAATCTGGTCAGAGGACTTCCTAATCTGAAGTTCAATTCAGATGCTCTGTGTGAAGCATGTCAGAAAGGCAAGTTTGCAAAACCTTCTTTCAAATCTAAAAATGTTGTTTCTACCTCCAAGCCATTAGAACTTCTGCATATTGACTTATTTGGACCAGTTAAAACTGCTTCAGTCAGTGGCAAGAAGTATGGGTTAGTAATCGTAGATGACTATAGCAGATGGACATGGGTAAAGTTCTTAAGACATAAGGACGAGTCACACTCTGTGTTTGTCACCTTCTGTAACCAAGTTCAGAATGAAAAGGATCTTAGTATCGTTAAAGTCAGAAGTGATCATGGTGGAGAGTTTGAAAACAAAGATTTTGAGTCATTCTTTAATGACAAAGGCATTCTGCATGATTTCTCTTGTCCTAGAACTCCCCAGCAAAATGGAGTTGTAGAACGAAAGAGCAGAACATTGCAAGAAATGGCCAGAACCATGATCAATGAGACAAACGTTGCTAAGATCTTCTGGGCAGAGGCAATAAACACAGCGTGCTACATTCAGAATAGAATCTCCATAAGACCTATTCTGGAAAAGACTCCATATGAATTGTGGAAGAACAGAAAGCCCAACATTTTATATTTTCATCCATTTGGATGTACTTGCTTTATGTTAAATACAAAAAATTATTTGAACAAGTTTGACTCTAAAGCACAGAAGTGTATTATGTTAGGATACTCTGAACGCTCAAGAGGGTACAGAGTATACAATACAGAAACACAGATTGTGGAAGAATCAATCAGTGTTCGTTTTGATGATAAGCTTGACTCTGAAAATTCAAAGTAGAATGAAGTTTTTGCAGGTATGGAAGTTGAATTTACAGGTTCTGAAGACAAGTCATCAGAAGCTCTAAATAAAGACACTCCTTCAACATCAGAAAGAGGCACTTCTAGCAATCCAGCAACATCTGTTGACCAACCTCAGAAAAGACTACCCAGAAGCAGCTTGGATCACCCAGAAGAAACTATCTTAGGAAGAAAGGAAGATCCAATCAGAATAAGAGCCAGCTTCAGAAACTCTAAAGAATCCCTCATGGGACTTGTTTCTCTGATTGAACCTTCCTCAATTGATGAAGCACTTTTGGACAACGACTGGATTCTAGCAATGCAAGAAGAGCTGAATCAATTCACCAGAAATGACGTATGGGATCTTGTTCCCAGACCAAAAGGATTCAACGTCATTGGAACAAAATGGGTGTTCAGAAACAAACTGAACGAACAAGGTAAAGTCATCAGAAACAAGGCACGACTGGTAGCACAAGGTTATAGTCAGCAAGAGGGAATAGACTATACAGAAACCTTTGCTCCAGTCGCCAGGTTAGAATCTATCAGACTTTTAATTTCGTTTGCTGTTAACAAAGGCATCACTCTGTATCAGATGGATGTCAATAGTGCATTCTTAAATGGATATATAGAAGAAGAGGTTTATGTGCACCAACCCCCTGGTTTTGAAAGTACAAAAAATCCAGAATATGTTTTCAAACTAAAGAAGTCACTATATGGTCTGAAACAAGCTCCCAGAGCTTGGTATGAAAGACTAAGTAACTTTCTGCTAGAAAAAGAATTCACCAGAGGGAAGGTGGACACTACCTTATTCTGTAAGTCAGTTAAGAATGACATCTTAGTTTGTCAAATTTATGTTGACGATATTATTTTTGGATCTACTAATCCTTCTCTTGGAAGAAAATTTGCTAAGTGTATGCAGGCAGAATTTGAGATGAGCCTCATGGGGGAACTGAAATTCTTTCTGGGAATTCAGATCAGTCAAACTCCAGAGGGATCTTACATTCATCAGAGCAAATATGTCAGAGAACTTCTGAAGAAATTTGATCTCTCAGAATGTAAGTCATCAAAGATTCCAATGCATCCCACGTGCATTCTGGAAAGAGAAGAGGTAAGCAAAAAGGTAGAACAGAAGGTCTACAGAGGTATGATTGGTTCTCTTCTTTATCTGACGGCTTCAAGGCCTGATATTTTATTCAGCGTATGTATTTGTGCAAGATTCCAATCAGATCCTAGAGAATCTCACTTAACAACTGTTAAGAGAATTTTCAAGTATCTGAAAGGTACTACTAATCTGGGTTTATTTTATAGAAAATCTAGTGATTACAGCTTAGTAGGTTACTGCGATGCTGACTTTGCTGGAGACAGAATAGAGCGTAAAAGTACTTCTGGAAGCTGCCAGTTTCTGGGAGAAAATCTGATCTCTTGGTCCAGCAAAAGGCAATCCACAATTGCGTTATCAACAGTAGAAGCTGAGTATATAGCAGCAGCAGGATGTAGCACACAAATGCTCTGGATGAAGAGTCAACTTGAAGACTTCCAGATCTTTGAGAGTAACATCCCTATACTCTGTGACAACACTTCTGCCATTTGCTTAAGTAAAAATCCTATTTTGCATTCTAGGGCTAAGCATATAGAAATAAAACACCATTTCATTAGGGACTATATTCAGAAAGGAATTTTGAACTTAAAATTTATTGATACAGACCATCAATGGGCTGATATCTTCACTAAACCACTTTCTGAAGATAGGTTCAACTTCATTCTGAAACATCTCAGCATGAAGCTCTGCCCAGAGTGAAAATGTTTTAATTTTATATATTAACCTTCAGAATGTGTTTTATTTTACTGTGAACTTCTGATCAATCTTCTTTCAGAAAGTTAGACATGCAGATTGTATCAGAGTCTATCCATAAAGATCTGAGCGTCTCATTTCAAGGATAGATGTGCTGTTCACCAAATCAAACAAGTGTCATCCATTCATAAACTAATCTATGAAGCAGAACACGCGTGCACGCTTCTGAGAAGGCAAAACGCTGATTGGATGCATCGAGACACATGTCACTGGTAACCGTTCCAAATATCTTTCTCAAATCCCCCAAAATCAGCAAACATTAAATGCGTGTAATCATGAGTTAAATTGTAATCATGAGTTAATTCTCTCTCTTAAAATCATTTATGTTTTCAAAACATCTTTTGAAACCTATTTAAACGCCTTAACTCCATTCATTCACTTTTTACCGTCTCTTGCAATCATCTAAATATTTTCTGCATTCTTACTTGTGTGTTTATCTTTCTCAAAAGAAACCCTTTTTCAAGCTTTTTCTCAAGAAACCCTAGTGTGAACATGGCAACTTCTAGCACTGTTTTTGCAGGTTCCCAGCAAGAGGCTTCATCTGAACAATATCAGATTCCCTTCAGAACTCTACTCACACCGGTGAAGAACTTGGAAGTTCTGTCTGAACTGATCGTTGATTTCAACAGTCTGAAAGAAAATGGCTTCGATTTGACTGAAAAAATTAGGGCACAAGGATGGGAGAAGTACTTTGATAGGTTGGTGGATCCAACGTTCCCAATCCTGGTTAAAGAGTTCTGGATTCATGCGTCTGCCTCAACTCATCAGGTGACTTCATATATCATGGGAAAGAAGATAGTGATTACTGAAGATCACATTGCTAGACTGATTGGATACAACGGTGGTGGCATCCGCTGTATTGACATGGCAGAAAGAGCTGGAAACACTGGCATAGTTGCTAGACAGATTTTCACTCATGGGGTTCCCAGCAGCAAGATCAGAGATTTAATGGATCAGCACAGAATCTGGGCAAAGATCATCTTGGGCTGCTTCAACCACAGGAAGCCCACAAGCTCTCCTGACTACATCAACATAGATCAGCAATTTCTGCTCTATTTTATTGCAAAGAAGACCAAGATCAACCTTGCTCATCTGCTGTTCAATCATCTAAAGACCAGCGTCAAGGAGACGAGAGAAGAAGAAAAGACTAAAAGGGATTGGATACCCTTCGGAAGATTAATATCAGATATTCTACCTGAGAATAGGCTGATAGAACACCTGACAAAGGCTCAGGAAATAAGCTCTCTGGAACCAGCTGTTGGCAAGCAACTGAACGCCAAGAATCTGAAGAAGATGAAACTGATAGAGAATATCAGAAAGGAGCCCATCGTCACTCCTCTTGCTGATATCACCAGCAGAAGAGTCCCTCTGAGCGACTTTCCCATATTCTCTGAGATTGACTCTAAACCAGTCATCGTTCTCAGATACTTGGATGCATGTAAAGCTGATGGCACAGATCCTGATCTGAACATCAAAGATCTGCACCAGCAAACACCAAAGGTTACTTTGAAGAAGAGTAAGAAGAGAAAGGCTGCTTCAGAAGGACCATCCCAGCAGACCCCAAAGAAGAGAGGTAATCTATCTGCTGTTAATGTTTTAAATTCATCTGCTGTTCCAACATTGATTCCAACCCCAGCTTCATATGAACTCCCAATTCCCATACCAACCATTGATGATACCGAACCAGAGTTTGAACCTTCTGAGTCACTAACTCTCAGGAGATCCCGCACCAAACCTCAAAATCCAAAACCCACAACATCAACAGAATCAGAACTTGATAAAGTTCTTTCTGAAATTGATCAACGTTCTTCCGCTCCCCTCTCAGAAAATCCAAACACTCAACCAGAAACTGCCCATTCACCTCAACCAGAATATACACTCTCACCAATACCAGAAAATCCACAATCACCAGAACCAGAAACTTCTCCACCTCCCTCTCCACAACCAGAACTTAATCCACCCTCACCTCAACACTTTGAGTCTCAACACTCTGAGGCTCAAACCCCTGAACCTCAATCACCTCAATCCTCTGAACCACAACCCTTGGCAATTCAACTGCCATGTGGTACAACTGTAAACATACCGCAACTACCATCCTCACCAGAAACTACCCCTCCTAACACTCCACACAGTCCAATAATCATTTCTGACTCTCCTACTCCCTCACCCAAACAAAATACAGATGACCACAGCAAGACCTTCATTGACCTAACAGTCCTTGACCGCCTTGCTGACCTTAAAAATAAAATCGCCATTCCCAAACCCAAACAACTAGATGTTGGTTCTAGCATCTTGAATTTTGAAACAGGCATGCAGAATTGGATTGCTTCTGTAAAGCAGGCTTGTCCGGGAATGATTGATCCTGCTGCATCAGACCAACTCTGGACACAATTCAGAAATTGGATACGCGCTGAAACCTTTAAGCTGCAAGACATAAACTATGAACAGGCTCAACAGAACTTCAGCAATCTGCTGAAAGAAGTTGAAGGTCCAGTCATGAGTCAGCTGCTGAAGGAGGAAGTTCTTTTTCTGGACAGTGAGCCATGGTCTGAAAAGCGTCCAGCCTCATCAGTTCAACCAGCAGAAGATCAGACAATTCCAACTGAAGAATTTAGTCAAGCAGAAGATGTTGCAGAAATCTCTCAGAAGCTTCGTGATTCTGACGTCTCTCAAGCTGCTTTGGATAGGCAGACTCTTGAAGAGCTGAAGCAAAATGATATTCGTCTGCAGAAAAGAATGGATGAGAATGATCAACGGATGAAGGAAAGGATGGATGTGCAAGATAGTAAGATTGATACAGTGGTCAGCATGGTGCATCAGCAGAAGGAAACTGCTGATCAGATTAAGAACATGCTAGAAGCTCTGTTCACACGCCTTCCACCCCAACCTTAGATTTTGTTTTTCATTGTTTTCTTTCCATGTTTTCTGTACTATCTTCTAAGCTTTGAACTAAATACAAGAGTTTTTTCTGCACTGATCGTTTTAAATTCAATTACTTGCACTTTTTGATTGCTGACAAAAAGGGGGAGAAAAAGAATGATATTTTTCAATAACGGATTACTGAGACAAAGTCCCAAACATTCTAACACTCTGATATACTTGAATGTTTCCTTGTTCTGCATAAGCTTACAGGTACAAGAAGTTCATTATCTCTGATACACTGAAGCTCTGCTCGAGTAAAGGAAAGATCTGATGCTAAAGGATTCAAGGAATTAATAAACTCAGGGGGAGTTTTTCTGATCATAACTCTGATAATTTTCTCTCATCGTCTTAAACTCTGATACCTTTATTTCTCCTTGTCCTTGATACCTATCTATCTATCTCTGTTACAATTTATTATTTGACTATCTCTGATACTTTTCTCGTTAATTTTCAATTGAAAAAATCTAGTTTTTGTCATCATCAAAAAGGGGGAGATTGTTAGAACAAAGTTTGAATCTACTACCCTAAGTTAAAGTTTTGATGATAACAAAATGCAAGATTATATAAATTGTATGATTCATGTAAGACATATATGCTACCTAAAATTTATAGTGTGTTTTATAGAAACTCTGATGAGTATCAACATAAGAACATCAATATCAGCATCAGAAGATGAAACATTATATCAGCATCAGAAGATGGAATATCATATGCCAGCATCAGAAGATCAAAGCATGTGCTTACGCTGAAGCTTGAAGAACAGATCTGCGCGTAACAATCTAAACTCTGATCAAGACCACAATAATTCATCATCACCTAGCAGCGTCAGAATAAGCCAAAGATAGAACACGCTTTATTGGCAACGGTACTGTGCATTCAAGATACTTTATTATCAATGGCATTATTCCAGACAAAGATCTTCTCAATATGGAAAGAATGTAATTGGCATTGAAACGGAATAACTGACTCCAACGTATCATTTCCAATGCTATATAAACAAGCAAGTGAGGAACGGATTGGCTAATGCTCTACAACTCTCTACACGCCTAAAGCGATTCATCTTCATTCTCTTTCCCAGTTTGCTAAAGCTCTCAAATTACTTATTCTATTGTTTTAGCATTCCAGTTCTCATAATCTTAATTTGTGTAGTATCACAGTTGTGATAAACAGTTTTATAGAAAACATTCAACACACTTAGATTTCATTTATCTGTAAGAAAGTATTTCCTTGAGAAACCGGTTTGTGGTTTTGACTCAAGAAGGCTTTAACAGTTGTTAAAGCAGTTGTAATATTCAGTTGAATATAATGGATTAAGACCTCGTTGGAGAGAGGCGAAATCACCTTGACGGGTGGACTGGAGTAGTTTGAGATCAAACGAACCAGGATAAAAATAACATGTTGTCTGCAATTTATTTCAAGTTTTACAATTCAACCCCCCTTCTTGTGTTTTTCACTTCTTCAACCACTACCAGGAAGGTCAAGGTGCGCTTCGTCCTCATTGATTGCTCGTCCCTCTACAACTGCATTCTGGGAAGGTCGAAACTGGCAGAGATGACCGCGGTGCCCTCCACCCTCCATTTAAAAATGAAGTTCTACACCAAGATGGCACATGTTGCCACTATTCAAGGTGACCTGGAAGCTGCCCGAAGGTGTTTCAACGCGGCATCCAAAGGACATAACACGGTCGACACCAGCACGCGGCCCGCCAAGAAAGCTGCAACTGCGCGACCAGAACCTCAGCGGTCAGAGCCCGTCAGAGCAGAAGAACAGAGAGCCCCTCCAAAGGTCGACTCGATATACCTAGACACTCGCTTCGACCAGGACGAGCCTCCCAGCGGCGAGCAACTCCCCTCCGACCAATTCCAGACGGGGACTTCGAGCTCGTCCCCCTTGGTGAACACCCAAGCAGAGGAGTGAAGATTAGCACCGGACTCCCCGACTTGGAGAGAAATAAGATCAAGGCTTGCTTGAGGGAGAATGTGGATCTGTTCCCATGGAGTGCTGCGGAGATGCCCGGTCTCGACCCTGAGGTCGCCTGTCATCAACTCGCCATTGATCCATCCGCTAAGGCAATAGTACAACATAGACGTAAGCAGTCTCCGGAGAAAGCGGAGGCTGCTGAAAAAGCTGTAAAAGACCTCTTAGAGGCAAATTTTATTTCTAAAGCCCGGTATTCAACCTGGCTGTCAAATATTGTACTTGTCAAGAAAAATAATGGAAAATGGCGAATGTGCGTTGACTACACCGATCTTAACCAGGCATGCCCCAAAGATGAATTTCCTTTACCTAATATTGATATGCTAGTCGATAACTCGGCCGGCTATAAAATTCTATCGTTTATGGACACCTATTTGGGCTACAACCAAATCCCAATGGCAATAGGCGATAAACACTACACCGCTTTCATGACTAGCTCGGGAAACTATTACTACAACGTAATGCCCTTCGGTCTAAAAAACGCAGGAGCAACGTATCAGCGGATGACGAACAAAGTCTTCAGCAACCAAATCGGGGACATGCTCGAGGTATACATGGATGACATGATTGTCAAGTCCCGAACAAACACCAACCATGCTGCTCATCTCAGGGAAGTCTTTGCCCAAGCGAGGCAATGCAAAATGAGGTTTAACCCCGAGAAGTGCATCTTCGGGGTCAAGGCGGGCAAGTTCCTCGGCTTCTACTTAACAGAACAAGGAATCAAAGGCAACCCAGACAAGTGCCGAGCTTTCTCCTACCTCCCCACACCTACGTCGAAAAAATACATACAAGTCTTGAATGGCATGCTCACCTCACTATCCCGTTTCGTTGCAAAATCCGCTCAACACGCCCTCCCTTTATTCAAGCTCCTTCGCAAGGAAGCGACCTTAGAATGGACCGAGGAATGCGAGCAGGCGCTGCTCCATCTTAAAAAAAGCCTCTCACAGACGCCCGTGTTATCATGAACAGTTGACGGGGAAAACTTATTTCTATACCTAGCCATCTCGGTCGAAGCCGTCAGCGCAACCCTCATTCGTGAGACGCACGACGGACAAAAACCCATTTATTTCACGAGCAAGGTGCTTCAAGGGCCCGAGGTTAGATACCAACAGATAGAAAAGGTGGCTCTGGACCTCGTCAACGTAGTAATAAGGCTCATGCACTATTTCCTCACGCACACGATCGTGGTGCGAACGGACCAACCCGTGAAACAGCTTCTAGGTCGACCGGACATGGCGGGTCGAATGTTAAAGTGGTCCTTGGAACTTTCTGAATTAGACGTCCCATACGAGATCCGGAAGGCCCTAAAGGCATAAGCTCTGGCCGATTTCATCGCTGAGATGACCGCTCATAACCCCCCACAGGAAAAGAGCACAAGTGGATCATCTTCGTCGACGGAGCTTCCAGCTCGACCGGGAGCGGTGCGGGAATCCTCCTAGAGAACGAGGAAGGAGTGGTAGTAGAGCATTCACTCACCCTCTCCTTTCCCACCTCGAACAACCAGGCGGAATACGAGGCCCTGCTCGCAGGTCTAAGACTGGCCGAGGATTTAGGCGCCCGTGAGATACAAATCTTCACCGACTCTCAACTTGTCACATCCCAAGTCCAAGGGGAATACTAGGCTAAGAACAACAGCCTCATCGAATATCTGAACTTGGTCAGAGAGCATATGAAAAGGTTCGACCGGGCAGAAATTTCGCACGTACCACGCGAGCAAAACACAAGATCCGATATACTTTCGAAGCTCGCAAGCACGAAAAAGAAAGGCGGAAACAAATCCGTCATACAAGAGTCGTTATCTCGCCTGAGCATCAAAAAATCCATGACTCTACCCGAGGTAAACGCATCAGAGATAACTCGTGCTGGATGACCCCGGTATTCAACTTCCTAACGAAGGGGGAACTCCCCCTGGACTAAAGAGAAGCAGCCGCGACCAAACGACGAGCATGCTCCTACGTGGTACTCGAGCACAAATTATATCGTAGGGGATTTTCCATCCCACTCTTGAAGTGTATCAAAGAATCCACAGTCCCCGAGATATTACGGGAAATGCACGAAGGGATCAATGCCCAACACATGGGAAGCAAGTCCCTAGCGAGGAAGGCGCTGTGAGCGGGGTATTACTGGCCGACAATGCAGCAAGACACCAAAGACCACGTCAAGAGATGTGACAAATGCCAAAAAGCATGCCGACATGCACCTCGCCCCACCACACGAGCTAAAAATATTATCATCACCATGGCCATTTGCCTGGTGGGGAATGGACATCCTCGGACCATTCGTGCAAGGGACGTACCAAAACAAATTCCTCATCGTAGCCGTAGATTATTTTACAAAGTGGATAGAGGCCGAAGCCCTCGAAAAAATCACTTCGCACAACATCCTCCACTTCTACAAAGGAAATGTGCTCTCCCAGTTCGGAATCCCGTAGGCGCTCGTTACAGATAACGGTACCCAATTCACCGACCAAGGCTTTCAAAGCTTCGTTGCCAAACTCGGCACCAAACAACATTTTACCTCAGTCGAGCATCCCTAAACTAACGGGCAAGCCGAGGCCGCGAACAGGGTCACCTTGCGAGGACTCAAGCGCAGGTTAGGCGAAGCAAAGAGGGGATGGGTTGAAGAACTACATAGTGTTCTATGGGCTTACCGCATGACGCCCCATTCAACGACGGGTGAGACCCCATTCTGACCGACCTACGACACTGAGGCAGTCATCTCGGTAGAGATCATGGAGCCATCTAGGAAAACTGAGATGCCCCTCGACGAGGAGATGAAAGATGAGGCTCTGAGAGACGAGCTCGACCTTGTCGAAGAAATCCGATCAGGAGCAGCCCTGTGCGAGGCCACTCTGAAACAGCAGGTAGCCCTACACCACGATAGCAAATTCATAAGACGTGAGTTTCAGGTCGGCAGCCTAGTCTTGCGGAGAAACCATAAATATTCCCGCGAAGGAAAATTGGCCGCAAACTGGGAGGGACCTTATCGCGTCCAGGGAGCTACGGGCACCAAAGCGTATTATCTCGAGCAATTAAACGGAGAACCATTACCACGACATTAGAATGCTGCGAAGCTAAAACAATATTATAGCTAAAGCCCTCAACTGCTGGAGGACTTTTGCCGTCGAATAGACACCTTCAGTCGACGAAGGGAAAAGCTAGACCACATAGGTAAGTCGGGGTACGGGCCCGACCTACCAACCAACAAAGGCATATTATCGTTCATTTTGACGAACCAAACGTATATGCCCGGCAGGGACACCTCGATCGAGCTCCACTATCGAAGTACCCCACATGGTAGAACACCCAGCCCGCGATGGGCAGTTCACACCACGAGCGTAGGATCCCGATCGCGATCATACGCCCGACACATGAATTCCCACTCCGCGCATTCGACATATTTCGAAGTGCGTTGAACCGACATAGGGGTCGAACAGATATCTCCATACGAACACAAACTTCGTCAAAAATTCATAACCAAGATAACGGTCGGACATATACGTCAAATATTATTATCAGATAACTGTAAACAAAGCATTCATCGAATATGCACGACGACCAAAAAACAAGGGCCGACGTTTTCCAAAATTACAATCCAGGCACGACGGCCAAAAAACTAAAAGAATAAAGGCAGGCACGCATGCCCCCAAAACAACGGGCACACAGGCCCAAACACCAATAAAAGCATCAATCACTCCCCGGAGTACCAACGTCGACGTCGAGAGATTCAGGAGGAGGCACAACCTGGCCATTGACAACCTGGGATAGAACCCCAGTCCCTTCGGTATTCAACCCCGGACTTAGCATGGACAGTTGATTCACTGCAAACTCGAAGCCATCGACCAAAACGCCAACACAGTCCGACTCCAGAAGTTGAATGCGAGCGATGAAGTCAGCATGCGTGCGTAAGTCGGCCACCCCTTCAGGCTCGTCCTCTGCGGGCAACATAATAGCGTTCAGATCTTCGACCTCTCTCAACAACCGGTTGTTGTCACTCTCCAACCGCTCCTTATCAAGCTGGAGGCAGTCTTTTTCCTAAAGAGCTCTGTCGGCCCTCTCCTTCTCCCCCAACAACACATCGGACTGCTCCCAAAATATTTCCTTGGAGCGTTCGAGAGCAGCCTTCAGTTTGCGGTATTTGGCCACAAGATCCACCTTCTCTGACTCCAGCTCCTTGACCCGATCCAAGGAGTCCGACCCTTCGCCTGCGAGGACAACTGCCATCTCGGCCTTTTTCACCACCCCGATCATGCTGGCGGCGAGGTGTTTCCTCTAACCTTCCTTGTCGAGCCGCCTGATGATACCGGCCTCGTTGTCAGATACGGACAAGGGAAACCCCTCGAAGAAATCCTTTTCCATAAAACAGGGTGGCAGGCTGAAGGCCCGGGCACCCGCCCCTCCATCGGTCACTTCGACCCCACCTTCTGGTCGACTCTGTTTCTTTCTAATCAAAGTAGATTGGCGCTCAGTGTCTTGGGAACCAGAGGACCCACTAGATCCTTCCCTTCCCGACTCAGGGGTCGGACCCATTCGCGTGGCTTGTTGCGGCTTTACCAACCTCTTCCTGATCTTCTTGTTTTGATTCAGCTTCAACAACCTCTTGCGACGCTCTGCCATGTGACCCGCAAAGGAAATGTACTTGGGTTAGCCACATTGAAGAAAAAAATAAAGAGGACTATCAATATAGAAAAGCAAGAAACCTAAGAGCTCTACGGCCTGCCCGTAAGACTGGAATTCGACGAGCACCTTGGTGTTGATCGGACGGGCCTCGAACGTCGGCTCACCATCCTCATCAAGAACATCATCCCCTTCCCTCGTGACCCACCGAGCAGGGAAGAAACCATCGAAAAATTTATTCAGGACGCCATAAGCCTCCTCGTCCTCAACGCTCATACCGCCAGCGTGAGTGTGGTAGTATCCAGGTCCATGGTCGTAATGGCCCGAACACCAGTGGATGGGAAATTTTAAGACTTTCCTAATCTTAGGATTACCCTCAGCATCCAAATATGGCTCCCCGTCCTCGTCCACCATAGCAGCCGGTTCGAACAGTGAATCTACAGCTGTCTGAGTAGACGGTTGCAAAATATACCACTTATCCTTGAAATCTCGCACAAAATCCATATAAAAACCCTGAAGAACAAGGGAATCATTGCCCCGATCCTCAGGAAGCGGAAGGTGAGTTCGAATGCTCGGATAAAGGCAATCGTGTTAGGATGAATCTGGGAGGGGGCCAGGTTCAAGTGATTGAACACTCCCACCTGGAAGTCATTGTAAGGTAACCAGAGCCCGAGATCTTTAAATACGATCTCGTACATGGGAAAGGCGTCTTGTGTAAACTTCGAGCAGATGCAGGCATCCCTTGTCGGCCTCATGATCTTAAAGTTTCTCCGAAATCCCCCCTGGCTGCCGCCGTACTCGACGATAGTGTAAGCTTGTCTACCGGTATAGCTATAGATCGAAGCTATCCCCAGGGTTCCGTACCAACCCAGTCTAGAGTAGGGTCGTTGATGGTGTTGACCAAATTCATGCTTTCATCGGCAGTGCTTGTTTCCTCGGTATCATTACGCTCCGAGGACTCAGGAATATCAGCCATTTACCTGCAGAGTACAGGAAACCGGTGAATTCGATAACAAATCCGCTTTTCCGCCACACAGATGGGGAGAAGTAAGCAACACTCAGACTGAGTCAACGACCATTCGCACGAAAGACGGGGAACACATGGACCTCGACCAAACACCAACCTTAACGGAAGACGTATATCAATCATAAATGTCACAAGCATAGCATGAATATCGCGAGCAAAGGATGAATTTCACGACCAAGTTCATAACATTGCTAGCCAGATACAAGAATACCACGAGGAAAACTAGCCTACATACTAACGAAAGGATGAATCCCCCGACCAAGTTCATAAATCTATTAGCCAAACGCATGAATATCACGGGCACGATCATAAACTGTATGCCTAAACCTATGAATGACGCGGGCGTGATCATGAATCAGACGCCTAGAGTGCTTGAATTTCCGGGGCACAATCCCCAGACACGAAATTCTACCACTAAACACCATCAAAATCTATCTACAACACGAGATATAAAAAAAAGAACACTTACTTGGAAGAAGAGTGAGGAGCGACGGTTGTGGAGATGAACACACGGCGGACGGTACGACGGTCTCAGCAACACTAGGAAAACACGCGGTGTTGAAGGCAGAGAAAATATGAGAACATGAAAATGTGAAAACAAGTTATGGGCCCTGAAGCCCTATTTATAGAGATGACGTGGAATACGAAACGTCGCGTCGGGGAATCATAAACCGCCTTTATCCTCGATGCCTACTCGCGTAGACAATGATGACCCCTACTCCCTAGGCCGCCATTATGGTTTCCAAGAGCCACACCACGTGTATGACTAGTGTATCACCCCCTCCCTGCGAGTGCTCCTCGAACACTCCTCGACCGCTGCACGAAGCAAATCATGAACCGGGCGACGTCTCACATCTATGATTGAAAAACCCTGTGTCGTGCAGCGAGTCTCACGGAGGGGAAAACTTGAATCAAGTCATAACTCTCGTACCGGGAGCAATGACTTGGGGGGCTCCTGTTCTGAACTGGGCCTGCCCTTGGCCCAACTACCAGTGAGGCCCAATCCAAGCTTGCCAACCTGCTGTGTTGAGCAGTATACCCACCGAGCATACCCCGATCATAGGTATCTGGTCGACTATGATTGCTTCCCGCTGGTGCTTGCGAAGAACGTCCCCGACGAGCATGCGCTCCCTCCGAGCACACTCCTCGTAGGGCTGACTATCAACCTCTCCGGATTTCACGGAGTCTTCATAGTCCCAGAAAGATTGCGTCTTTATCCTCCCTGTCTTGCGGAGGATGTCATCCAGGTAGGGGGCCACGTGCGGGTCCTCACTACACACGTAGAACCTGATAGTCTCTTTGTTGGGTCTGTTTGATCAGCCCAATACAGAGACCTTGGCCCAGCGCTGGGGGCTATAAATATCCTCTCTTTTGAGAGGGTCAAATATTCATTCATTCACACATAAACTCATACTTACTTGCTCATTCTGCCTCTCACTTTGCCATCAGAGTATCTTGCAGGTACCTTCCCCATCTCATTCAAACTCAGCCCGAAGCCAGCTGTGACGGTCCAACTCTGATCAAGTCAGATCACCTTCCAACTGACCTGAGTATAACTAGCACAACTATTCAAGACCACCTTGTAAAAAGCCAATATGTTCGAACCAATAAATTTTAAACTTAAAATGTTTAGGAAACAAAGTTGGTTAGAGTATCTAAGCACTAAAAGATAATGGTTAGATACATCACATGATAACAACCACTGAGATGCCACATGTAACACCCCAATTCTACCCCCAAGCAATTAGCAGAAAATCAGAGTATAAATATTTACAATATAATCAGGATGTCACATATTCAACAAAGACACATAAATCTGCCATGCTTTTAGAATAAATACATAACACTTAAAGAAGCGAAATGGACACAACTCATGAATATAGTCTTCATAACATAAACTAAACTTTGATTAATCACGCAGCGGATTCATAATAATTCTCTAAATAATATATAACATCTTTTGAATCATAAAACAACATTAATACAATAAACTCCTCAAATAACAACATAATATTCAATAAATAAACAACAAAATAAGACAAGCGTTCATTTCCCCCCGAGTGCTACGTATCAGAGCAAATGACACCGAACTCGAACTAACAATGTTATCGGCTACTCATCTTGGTTACCTGCACGTTACCAACAATGATATCTCGCAACACCAACACATTCATTGATCATCACAAAATAACACAATGAAATTCTGGCTGCAGATACTCAATGTCATGTTCAATGTTATGACACCGTATCTGACTTACTATATGACAGTAAATACAAAAGCAATAAAGAACACAGTCAATTGTTTACCCAGTTCAGTGTGCAACAACACCTACTCTGGGGGCTACCAAGCCAGGGAGGAAATCCACTATAAGAGATGTTAATTCAGGAATAAACCAACCAGTTTATCTCCTTCACTTAAGACCTACCCAATGCAATTTCAATCTAAGTACAACTTAAACCTGAGTTCCTACTCACTCCCCCTCAATCACAGCAGTGATACATAAAACAATTTGACTAATGAATTGTTGAAGACACTTTTCAAAACATACACTTGATTATGCTTCACAGCTTTTTAATCAAGCAACATAAACACTCTTGCTTCACAGCTTTGAGTGATACACAAACCTAGCTTGACTTTGCTTCACAGTTTTAGTCAAGAGACATACAAACACTCTTGCTTCAAAGCTTTGAGTGCTACACAACCCTTACAATTAAAACCTATTCCAAGTCACTTATCACAATGATAATTGCTTGGATTACAATAGTTAAAACTATACAGTTTCTAAATGATCTTCTGTCAAAAGGGATGATCTTCAAAACTGCAGCTCTGAAGAATATATAACAACTGCAACATCAGTTAGGGTTTCCACAAAAACCTAGGGTTAATTCCGTTTGACCTTAAGACTAGGTCACAGGACTTTATCAACCAGGTTAGGGTTGAGCTAGATTAACCCAAAGAAAACGCAGGATTCTGTTCTGGAAAGACTGAGTTATTTTCCTGAAAAAACTCAGAATTAACCAAACTGCATACCTGTTAGTTCAGAACAGGATGTCTTAACATCTGTTATGACATCTGAAAACCTGTCTACTGATTTAGGAAAATGTGATCATTTTGCAAAATGCTCAGATACACATTTATAAACATCAGTACCTGTATGATAATATTTTTCTGCAAAGGTACCTAATGAAACAGTACAAACTAAACTAGAATGTTATGACATCAGTCATGACATTCACACATACACTTGGGTTTTACCAAAAATGCAAGCCAATAACTAAACAACTACAAACTCCCCCTTTGGCAGATTTTTGGCTAAAGACCCTAAGCAATCAGAGATAGATAGCAGCAGAAAGAATTGACTGCAGAAAAATAGAATGTCAAATAAAGTATCACAAATATATCTCCCCCTCTTTAGCCACAAATGGGCCAAAGATACATGTTCATAAAAGTTATACAGTTATCCAGAAAAAAGTAATAAGAGCAGCAGCAAAAAAAAAACTGAACACACTTCCAAACTCCACCAGCACCAGCCAGCAACACCACCAAACAGCAACCAACCTTTAAGCACTGTCATCAGACTCAGAGGAGCTAGTTTCTTCAATATTGAGATGACCTTAAGCTTCTACACCTTCTTCCCTTTTGT
Organism: Vicia faba; assembly: GCA_948472305.1. NCBI lineage: Eukaryota > Viridiplantae > Streptophyta > Magnoliopsida > Fabales > Fabaceae > Vicia > Vicia faba. The sequence goes on along the minus strand of OX451739.1, from coordinate 1,258,502,985 downwards.
TTCCTTCAGCTTCCTCCTTTTCTAGCCTGGCAATTAGGATTTCTAGGGTCTTTTTCCTAGCATCCAGCTCTTTGCAGGTCTCTTTTAATACAGCTATGACATCAGATGTCTTGGACTGGGTCTTCACAAACGATGTCTCAGCTGATGTTATGACTATATCAGGAGCATGAGATCCCTGAAACAGTTTGTAGTGCAACCCAAGGGCAGGAGCTCTTTTGCAAGCTGTATCTCTTGCCACCAGGATATCAGGGTATTGAGCAAGGATAATTCCACAAAGGAGGGAGGGAAAGGCAATTGGTCCTTTGACAGCATAACTACCAGCATGTTTTAAGGTTTGTTCAAAAATATACCTGCCATAGTCAAAAGCAGTCTTGGTTCCCACAGCATAAATAAATCTCCCCAGTCCCGTGGAGATAGTTGACTTATGGTTTGTAGGCACCCAGTTGGCTGCACCTATCTTGTGCAGGATGGAAAATTTCATGCTGAGTTTGCTGGCATTCAGCTTGCCTTTCAAGGGCCAGCACTTCACTTGCCTTGCTGTGATAGTTTGACAGACTTCATTGTCAGTGACCTCCAGATCAGGACAATCCTCATTTGTTCTTCCAAGAAATTTGTTAATTTCTGATGGAGAGAACTTGACCCTTCTTCCTCTAACAAAAACACTTTCAAAGTCAGCTGACCTTCCATCAGCACAATCATTAGACAAGTTCACTATAAACTCCTTGACCAGATTTTCATAGCACTTGTTAAACTTTATCACTGTCTTCATCAGTCCAGCATTCTTGATCAGGTCCATGATGTCTTTGCACTCCATGGCATCATTGTTGAGTTCTCTTTCTAAAGCTATTCTCTTTAGGCAAACATACTTCCATCTGTTTGCATTATCAGGATGATGAAAAGAGATGTTGTCTGTTGGGACTTCAGGAACTCTGGAAATTTTGCTGGAGGGGAGCTTCCTTCTGATAGGAATTTCTTCAGCATCAATCTCAAATTCTGATTCCTCATCAGAATCAGAAGATTCAGGTTCTTTTCTCTTCTTTGAAATTGGTTGTCTAGCAGTATACACCTGGGCCTTCTTCCCTTTGGTCTGAATAATTTTCACAGATTCTACCTCAGGTATGCCTTCAGCCTTGGATTTCTTAACAGCAGGTTTATCCTTGGACACACATTTTGCATCATTCTTTCTTTTCATCAATCTCCTAGCTATGCTAGGGTTTACATTGGCAATCAGTTCATTATCTGAGTAATCCTCATCCACATCAATGATAGGTGGATCAGCAGTCTTTTCTGAAGGGTTCTGAATGTTGTCATTTTGTGTCACAACATTCTCAGAGACATTTACATTCTCAGAGAGGTTCACATTTGGGCTTCCTGATTGATTTAAAGGGACAAAAATCCCCGGTACAGGTTGGTTTCCGCTTAGAATACTAGTAACAAGCCTAGCAATGGCTTGATGAACTTGAACTGATCCTTCTCTATTTTGTACAGAAGAAGAAGGATGATAAGTATTACCAGAGGCTGCAACTTGAGCTCTTCCTGCATGTCTAGTTCTTAGCTTTTTGACTTTGGCTGGGTCAGTTGCCATCTCTCTGAGAGGAGTGACCTCAAGAATTTCAGATTCTATGCATGTGGTGATTGCTCTAGAGTCTTGGTCAGATGATGAAGATGATGAGGATGATGAAGTCGCCTTGGTTGAAGATGATGTCTGAGACATTCTGATTGACGTAGAGCACCAGTAGCAATTTGAGAAAGAACTTTGTTTGAGAGGAGGGAACAGGTTGCAAAGACGAGAGAGGTAGGAGGCAAAAGAGAGTCTTTTCAACTTCTTAAGGATTTTGAAAGAATTGGGAAAACTTATGATTAACCCACTAAAAATAGACTTAATAAAATTAACTCCTTCAACCCTTGTTTTAAGCAAAATTAATTGCTATAATTTCTCATGTAGGTAAATACCCAACCTGCCCCTCAAGTTTTCAAGTCTATTTCCAACAAGAGCCTTGGTAGAAGAATCAGTCAGCTGAAGCTTAAAGATACCATGTTCCAGTTTAAATGACTTCTTCTCTACAAAGTCAATGTGCTTGGTCCTGTTATGCTGAATAGGGTTCATGGAAATATTGAGTGTATTCAGATTGTCACAACACAATGTCACAACATCTTGTGAGACATTATACTCAGTGAGCATCTGTTTTGACCAGATATTTTGAGAACAGTTATTCCTAGCAGCAACTATTTCCGCACAGAGTTGTGAGGGCATTCTTTTGACACGAATCATAGTTCTGGTTGATTCTTGAATGATTTTCTTTTTGTCCACTCCATTTTGATGGAGAGTTATAGGAAAGGAGACTTCACCCCTCATTTCTTCAGTGAAACAAAATTTATTAGACTTGTTATTTCCAACATCCTTGTCATGATAACTTATGGTTCTGACAGCACATCCTTCTTCAAGTTTATTTGCCACATCACAGACATTATCAACCTGTAGTTTTGGAGTCCTTCTGACTGCTTCCATAGAGATAGCTATTTTCATTCTTCTTAGATGAAGATGACCAAGCTTATGATGCCACCGTTTCATCTCTTTTTCTTCTTTGGTAATTGGACACATAGTGGAGTTATTAGTGTTCTCAGGCTGCCACAAGTAGCAGTTATCTTTGGATCTGATTCCTTTCATTACAACTTCTAGTTTTTCATTGATTACTAGACATTCAGATTTTGAGAAGTTGACCTTGAATCCTAGATCACATAATTGACTGATACTAATGAGATTAGCAGTCAGCCCTTTTACCAGCAAGACTTCACTCAGTCTTGGAACTTCAGGGCAGTCCAAATTACCAACTCCTTTGATTTCACCTTTAGCACCATCTCCAAAGGTCACATAGCTAGTGTTGTGAGGTTTGACATGGTTGAGAATGTTCTTTATTCCAGTCATGTGTTTAGAGCAACCACTGTCAAAGTACCAGCCTTCCTTTGCAGACACTCTCAGGGAAGTATGGGCTATCAGCGCAGTAGCCTTTTTCTTCCAATGAGGTGTATGTGGTACCCTTTTTGGCTTAGGTTTAGCACCTGAGTTTTGATTAGGGTATCCATGCAGTTTGAAGCAGAAGGGCTTTATGTGTCCATACCTCCCACAATGATGACATCTCCATCTTTGGTATTTTTTCTTCATGTATTTCTGATGTTGAGAGTTGTGTTGAGACATCTGCTTTGACAATTGTTTAACACGCCTGATCTTCTTGTCTGCACCAGATGTCTTAGCTTCCACAAATCCTAGACCAGATTTGTTTCCCACATTTTGTCCAACTTGAAGAATCTCTTCCAATTTATCTGATCCATTGGTCAACATCTTGACAGATTTTGTCATTTGGTTCAGTTGTGAGTTCAGTAATTGAACTTCCCCTTCTAGGTGACTTATAGTTTCAAGATCTGCCTTTTTTTTAGCCTCCAGCTTTATAATGAGTTTTGATTGTTTCTCATTCTGCACACAGACTTCAGCACTTCTGATACACAATTTCTTGTAGGTATCAGCCAGTTCTTCAAATGTCACTTCTTCATCACTAGTGTCACTGTCAGAGGTACAAACACTAGTTAGAGTAGTAACTAGTTTGGCAGATTCTTCTTCAGAATTACTTTCTGAATCACAGTCAGACCAAGTAACAGTCATTCCTTTCTTTTGTTTCTTAAGAAAGGTAGGACATTCAGCTCGAATATGTCCATATCCTTCACAGCCATGGCATTGAATGCCCCTGCCTTGGTTTCCCTTTTCTTCTGACCTTGGTCTTCTGCTGGAATTGTCAATGTCAGAGGGAATGTTATGGACATTAGACCTTGACTTTGGATCCATTCTTTTGATGAGCTTGTTGAACTGTCTTCCAAGCATGGCTATAGCTTCTGAAATATTTTCTTCTTCATCCTCCTTGTTTTCAACATCAGTGTTGGACACAAGTGCTATGCTCTTGTTCTTCTTGTCACCATTATCAGTGATCCCCATCTCAAAAGTCTGAAGAGACCCAATAAGTTCATCCACTTTCAACTTGCTGATGTCCTGGGCTTCTTCTATGGCAGTTACCTTCATTGCAAATCTTTTGGGCAAGGATCTGAGAATCTTTCTCACCAATTTTTCTTCTGCCATTTTTTCTCCCAGTGGTCCTGAGGTGTTGGCAATCTCCAAGATGTTCATGTGAAACTCATGAATGGTTTCATCTTCCATCATTTTTAGATTCTCAAATTTGGTGGTCAGCATCTGAAGCCTTGACATTTTCACTTTGGAAGTTCCCTCATGAGTAGTTTTGAGAGTGTCCCAAAATTCCTTGGCCAGTTCATATTGATGTACTAGTCTGAAAATGTTTCTATCAATTCCATTGAACAGGGCATTTAAGGCTTTGGAATTTCCCAGAGCTAACTCATCTTCTTCTTTACTCCAATCTTCCTCAGGCTTCAGACTGATTGTCCCATCTTTCTCAGTTATGGTGGGATGGATCCATCCTTTGTCAGCAGCTCTCCAAGCCTTTTTGTCCAGAGATTTTAAGAAGGCAATCATACGAGGTTTCCAGTAGTCATAATTAGTTCCATCCAGAATGGGTGGTCTATTTCCAAAAACTCCTTCTTTGTCCATAGTGCCAGAAAGTGATATCCCTAGATCTCACCCAGTAATACGGGCAGGGTGCCTGCTCTGATGCCAATTGAAATTCTGGCTGCAGATACTCAATGTCACGTTCAATGTTATGACACCGTATCTGACTTACTATATGACAGGAAATACAAAAGCAATAAAGAACACAGTCAATTGTTTACCCAGTTCAGTGTGCAACAACACCTACTCTGGGGGCTACCAAGCCAGGGAGGAAATCCACTATAAGAGATGTTAATTCAGGAATAAACCAACCAGTTTATCTCCTTCACTTAAGACCTACCCAATGCAATTTCAATCTAAGTACAACTTAAACCTGAGTTCCTACTCACTCCCCCTCAATCACAGCAGTGATACATAAAACAATTTGACTAATGAATTGTTGAAGACACTCTTCAAAACATACACTTGATTATGCTTCACAGCTTTTTAATCAAGCAACATAAACACTCTTGCTTCACAACTTTGAGTGATACACAAACCTAGCTTGACTTTGCTTCACAGTTTTAGTCAAGAGACATACAAACACTCTTGCTTCAAAGCTTTGAGTGCTACACAACCCTTACAATTAAAACCTATTCCAAGTCACTTATCACAATGATAATTGCTTGGATTACAATAGTTAAAACTATACAGTTTCTAAATGATCTTCTGTCAAAAGGGATGATCTTCAAAACTGCAGCTCTGAAGAATATATAACAACTGCAACATCAGTTAGGGTTTCCACAAAAACCTAGGGTTAATTCCGTTTGACCTTAAGACTAGGTCACAGGACTTTATCAACCAGGTTAGGGTTGAGCTAGATTAACCCAAAGAAAATGCAGGATTCTGTTATGGAAAGACTGAGTTATTTTCCTGAAAAAACTCAGAATTAACCAAACTGCATACCTGTTAGTTCAGAACAGGATGTCTTAACATCTGTTATGACATCTGAAAACCTGTCTACTGATTTAGGAAAATGTGATCATTTTGCAAAATGCTCAGATACACATTTATAAACATCAGTACCTGTATGATAATATTTTTCTGCAAAGGTACCTAATGAAACAGTACAAACTAAACTAGAATGTTATGACATCAGTCATGACATTCATACATACACTTGGGTTTTACCAAAAATGCAAGCCAATAACTAAACAACTACACACAACATTGGTCATAAGACCTATAATCAACAATGTCCATAAACCGGAAAAAACGACTTAACCAGCTGTACTGGCAATTCCGCATAATTGACATAATTTCAACAAAAAGACATATCCATAATTACCTACTAATTAAACTTAGTTACCCGATCAATTTTCGTTAAATTCCAGACAACTGATTATATCGCCTAATTCGGCTACTGATAAGTGGTTTTTACGCAGGAATTTAGTAGTTAATTTAGTTATCGCTTCATTCAACTAATTGATGCTTTATTTATTATTACCATATTTTATACTTTGGTTTGCTGTTTTAGTGCTTTCAGGTGTAGAAGAATAAAACAGGACGAATCGGGGCAGAAAAATGCATAAGTCCAAGTTTTAGAGGATTTACTACAGCAGCTCTGACACAGGTGGCCGTGTTTCCTGACACGGCCGTGTCAGGAGTAGAAAGGGGAGGGCGTGGAGCATAGAGGTTGACACGGGTGCCCGTGTCAGCTGACACGACCCGTGTCAGGAAGCCTGGAGCTTAAAAAAACCAGTTTTCCACCCTTCACACATGTGCCTTGTTCTTGTTCATTCCTTGTTTCAATTTACCAATTATCCTAGCTTAGCATTAACCCAACACAGTTCAAATACAACAATTAACAACACAACTCAAATCAATCATTAATTTCAATAGCAACACACCCAATTTTCAGCATAACATAGTAGGGAAACTAATGCCCTAAACCCCAATTAAAATTCGTCATACTCCCATTTATTTAGAAAGAACCCCACCTTTACCTTGGATTGAGTGCATCTCTAAGAAACTTCAATGGAATTTTTGGGAATTTGGCACTAGTAGCAACTTCCTCTTGTTCTTCTTCTCCTCTCAAAACCCTATTCCTCTTTCTCTTCTTTTCCTTTTCCTGATAACACTATACTCTCTTTCTCCTCTAATTCTATTTCTACTATAATAGCATTATTTTACTTACCCTCTTAATAAATCTAAATGGGCCTAAGTGACATACCCCCTTATTACTTCACAACACCACAAGTTAAGCCCAATATCATATTTAAGCTTAATAATAAAAATAATACCTCAACTTAAATCCACCAAATTAAATCCGATTATTTATCATGCCACTAAATAAAATAATTCCGACTTTGACGATAAAAATTCGAATTAATATAAAATATTCAAAATATTTAATTAAATAAATAATTAAATATCATGGCGTTACAATTCTCCCCCACTTAGAATATTTTCGTCCTCAAAAATCTATTCGATACTACCACTCTTAGTACGATTTTTGCATCCAACTCGTTGATTTCCAAGTTGCGTTTGGCAACATTTCGACCACTACTTTCCTGATAACTCAATAATTCAACACGATTCAAATCGATTACACACATGCCAATCATTCAACACTTCATGACACAATCGTTACTAGCATCTAAAATACTCCATCATAACCTGACATATCAACATTTAAAGTAGCAACAACTATAACACACTTATACTTGGATATACATCATCACAATATCATCTTAACACCCTCTTCAACACCAAAACACATGCACAATTTCATTCTCGTATGTCAATTATCAATGAAATATCAACAACTCTACTCATATCGTCGTATCACTCTTATAGTGACATAAACACAACCAACATAATCAACGTTGTCACATTATGGAGTATCATTCCTTACTTATGGAAATCAACAATAACATCTCAATAACAATAATAAAATAATTACATCATCAACTTAACTGTATAACTTAGCAAGCATACATATAGCTCACCATCAACCAACAATCCACAACAATCTTCTTATAAAATCTGCAAATATTTACTAGCAAACATAGTACACTGGCATAATATCTCTATATCAACAATCCACAAAATCAAACATATAGATCAAGAAATATCAATCCCATAGGCTTATGATATTTAGTCCTTCACTTCTAACGAGTCGTACAACATACAACTGCGCCATATCACGCTTCATCTGCGTAACTCTGATCATTCATCTTAAGTTATCGTGCTCATTAAAATTTCCGTCAAATATATGGTTTTACAAGTTTCGATCTAGTTTCAGACTCTCTTTAACATCCACCATAAAATCATTGTTCACTTGATATTCTCAATCTTTTACTTTGCAACGTTAGCTCACATATAAACCCACTACTCAGAATTGTTCAATATGTCTCAATTCTTTCCTAGCCATCCCTCTATTTATTCACACAAACGGGTGAGAGACTATTCTCACGATATACATTAATCACTTTACACACCATTAAGATAGCAAGGCAAGTCTATACCATCCAACACGATCTCGTCTACTATCAACAAGAGATTAAGGGTGATCAGTTCCTCAATTTGTCAATAGATAGCTGACAACCATAATGGAGTATAAACCATTGTTACTAAACTATAATAGTTTTCTTTTAGAACTTGTATTCCAGTCACTTAGAGCATCATAATCAAATAATTTCCAATGAGGTTTACAAATACTCCCACAATTTCCTTCTCATTCGATTTTGTCAATGAGACACCAACGCTTAACATATTACGCGGTCCATATTACACTCACTTAGCCTTACTCGAAGGTTAAACATTCTCTAACTTAAGAATTACTTTCTTCATCTCCGCACCATCAGGAATAAAAATTCGATTACGGAATCTTAACACACCCTGCGCATCTGACTTGAAATCATCATTCTCAGACAGATCGAGTCCAACCACAAAATCTACCAGTTTCACATTTAACTTTTGGGCTTCTTTGATACTGTCTAGAAAACCATTTGATAATTTTCAACAGTCGTAACATAACAACCTTCGGTGCCACCTTGCAAACTAAACTCATATCTCTGAATTGTTCAATTAATCCTAATCCTTTAACCATCATTACCGACAGGTGTAAAGTCCTTTGGATTAAAGCATCTGCCACAACATTAGCTTTACCTGGATGATAAATCAAACCGACATTATAATCTTTGAACAACTCTAACCCTCTTTGTTGTCTCATATTCAATTGAAATTTCAACAACGTTACCCCACACTATTTTGGTGATAGAACCTCTCCAATTCTTCTTTTACACATGCCACTACCTTGGCATCATAAACACAACTATAATTCCTCTTAAAAGCATCCTCCTTTAAAAGGATATCTTCATTATAATCATTGTTAATCATCATAAGCTGCACCTCTATGCGCTTCTCCAATACCTTCACATTCTCTTTAATGCCGAACATCTCATTTCTCAACTTAGTCGCCAATAACGTATTATGATTGACCTCGTCTCGAACAACCGCGATAATAACCAATCATTCCCCAAAAGCCTCTAGTTCCATAACCGACTTCAGAGTCTCTCCATATAGGAATGCATCTACCGCATTTGAAAACACTTTCATATGATAGAATATATTTACATCTCCTTATAGGTTCAAATGGAACACCAATCCGATACTCGGAACACAAGATATGAATTTCTAAAGTTATCCGAAAATGTGAACACCGATGTCATGCAGCGACATACTATTACACACCTAGGATAACATCAGAATAAAATTTCTTTGTACCAGTACCAACACTTACCATTCTTGAAATCATACTCATCTTCTCGCATTTCCGACTCTGACTCGCGATTCAAAATATTCCAACAACTTCAACAACTTTTACAATCACTTACAAAGGTTCCACAACACGGTCTACAGCAGTTTGTCACTCTATCACCATTCAACCGTCGACAACTTACGCATGGGCTACTCAAATAGACAACTTCAAAGTCCACCAGTAGCTCTGAAACATCGCAACTTTATAAATTCCATCTTCTAAAAATTATCCTTGTTACTTAACAATCACCTTCAGAAAAATCAATGATTTACACTCTACTCGTATATCAACAACCTCTACATTACTCCTCATCCTCTAGAAGTAAACATAAACAATGTCTGATCATCCTCTCTCGATATGTTCTAACTTGATTAACAAACAAAATATTTAATCCAAGTCACCTTCGGATTCGGGAAACAACAAAACTTCAACAACACTCGCACTGTCGCCACCAATAGCATACTGAACTAACATCTTACAACCAAAATATATTCGAGAAGCAAAGTTTCTCCCCTGCTTATCTTTAAAACAACTCCTACCTAAAAGAGATTAGAAAAGCAAGCAAGCACCGATAATATTTCACACACTTGTCGCGTACAAAGGAATAAAAAACATTAGACAACTTGGCCGGACGGACCGACCTGCTCTAATACCACTAATGTAACACCCCAATTCTACCCCAAGCAATTAGTGGAAAATCAGAGTATAAAAATTTCCAATATAATAAGGACGTCACATATTCAACAAAGACACATAAACCTGTCATGCTTTTAGAATAGATACATAACACTTAAAGAAGCGGAATGAACACAACTCATGAATATAATCTTCATAACATAAACCAAACTTTGATTAATCACGCAGCGGATTCATAATAATTCTCTAAATAAGATATATCATATTTTGAATCATAAAACAACATCAATGTTAGATATCAAACTATATAAATATGGTTATGATAAACAATATATTGGGTAAAGAATAAAAATAATCACCATTTCATACAACAATAATTCGACACTTCACAAATCATAAACACCACAATTCAACATATACGACTCGAATATGCAGCTCGAAACTATGCGAATGCATGTGGTACCATCAAAGTAAAACTCCCAACATAACCATTTGCCAGTAATTTCGAGGCACAAGGCATAAGACTTCTTCACAAATCATTTTTCCAATACAGGCCTTCACAAAATCCGCCAATACAAGCCTTCACAATATTCTCCAATACAAGCCTTCACAAATGCAAATGTGTGAATGTTCAACACATACAACAATATCATTAACCACTTCACAAGGCATACGCCTATATCACTACTTCACTGGCCATAGGCCTACAACGTCATAAACGTAATCAACAACAGTTCATGGCAACAACATATTCATTATATATTCACTAGGATTCACGCCATAAGGCTACCCACAGAAATACTTCATAACCACATTATCAATAGCGAATTCCACATATACTCAATGATATCTCGCAACACCAACACATTCATCGATCAACACAAAATAAAACAACATTGGGCATAAGACCTATAATCAACAATGTCCGTAAACCAGACGAAACGACTTAACCAGCTGTACCGGCAATTCGGTGTAATCGACATAATTTCAACAAAAATACATATCCATAATTATCTACTAATTAAACTTAGTTACCCGGTCAAATTTCATTAAATTCCGGACAACTAATTATACCGCCTAATTCGGCTACTGATCAATGGTTTTTACGCAGGAATTTAGTAGTTACTTTAGTTATTTCTTCATTAAACTAATTGATGCTTTATTTCTTATTACCATATTTTATGCTTTGGTTTGCTGTTTTAGTGCTTTCAGGTGCAGAAGAATAAAACAGGACGAATCGGGGCGGAAAAATGCATAAGTCCAAGTTTTAGAGGATTTGCTACAGCAGCTGTGACACGGGTGACCGTGTTTCCTGACACGGCCGTGTCAGGAGAAGAAAGGGGAAGGCGTGGAGCACAAGGCTGACACAGGTGTCCGTGTCAGCTGACACGACCCGTGTCAGGAAGCCTGAGCTTAAAAAAACCAGTTTGCCATCCTTCACACATGTGCCTTGTTCTTGTTCATTTCTTGTTTCAATTTAGGAATTATCCTAGCTTAGCTTAACCCAATACAGTTCAAATACAATAATTAATAACACATCTCAAATCAATCATTAATTTCAATAGCAACACAACCAATTTTCAGTACAACATAGTAGTGAAACTAATACTCTAAACCCCAATTAAAATTCATCATACTCCCATTTATTTAGAAAGAACCCCACCCTTACCTTGGATTGAGTGCAGATCTAAGAAACTTCAATGGAATTTCTGGGAATTTGTCACTAGTAGCAACTTCCTCTTGTTCTTCTTCTCCTCTCAAAATCCTATTCCTCTTTCTCTTCTTTTCCTTTTCCTGATAACACTATACTCTATTTCTCCTCTAATTCTATATCTACTATAATAGTATTATTTTACTTACCCTCTTAATAAATCTCAATGGGCCTAAGTGACATACTCCCTTATTACTTCACAACACCACAAGTTAAGCCCAATATCATATTTAAGCTTAATAATAAAAATAATACCTCAACTTAAATCCACCAAATTAAATCCGATTATTTATCATGTCACTAAATAAAATAATTTCGACTTCGACGATAAAAATTCGAATTAATATAAAATATTCAAAAATATTAAATTAAATAAATAATTAAATATCGGGGCGTTACACCACACCCTATAAATGACATCATTCATCATACACAAAAATCCTATATAGATGAATGTATGTGCTCTCATTGGGTCGATAACTAGTAAAACATCTACCCATGAGAGGTAAATCAATTAGTTTTATATGTTAAAAAAATTATAGAGATCGATGTTGGGTATCAAAGTAATAAAATAATATTAAGACAACTAACATAAGAGATAAAAGTATTGAATTAAGGAGAAAAATTTTTTCTATTAAACTTTTGGATGATTAAAAAAAATTATAATGTAGCAACTATTTATATTAATTATTGTGCTATGAATAACTAACTTAATTTTCTCCTAACCATCAATAAATTGATGATTTCTATAACTTTGAAACTTTATTTCCACTATATATAATTGACTTTACATAATAAATTACATATGGCTTTACTTCATGGAAATCTCCCACTTAAAGCCTTATTTATTTGCTTTCAAAATTTCTCAACTATGCCAATTCCAATGTTGTTACGTTTCTGATAGGCCATAAGAGTCTCTGCACTAAATAAACTTGTCAGCGTTGATCGTTTTTGTCATAACATCGGCTAAGTTATCTATAATGTGAATCATCTGCATATCCACACTCCGTTCTTCTACTACTTCTCAAACAAAATGATATTTTACTCTTATGTGTTTAGTCCTAGAATGAAATAAATGATTTCTTGTAATATGTAAGGCACTTTGACTGTCACAATACACAATAATCTTCTGCTGCTTGTGCCCGAGTTCTTCCAATAACCTTTGAATCCAGATAGCTTCCTTTCATGCTTGGGTAGCTGCCGTATATTCTGCTTCTGTGGTAGATAAAGCTACAAAAGTTTTTAGCTTAGATAACTAACTTGCCGATCCTCCTGCTAGTGTAAGCACATAGCGGATAATAGATTTTCTTTTGTCAAGATCACCTGCATAGTCTGAATCAACGTATCCTTTGACAACAAACTCTGATCCTCCAAAACATAATGCAACATCTGAGGTCCCTTTAACATTTCTCAAGGTCCTCTTCAAAATATTACAATGCTCTCTACCTGGATCTTCCATGAATCGACTGATCGTCCCAACTGCTTGAGCAATGTCTGGTCTAGTACAAATCATAATATACATAAGACTTCCCACTGATGATGCATACGGTACTCGAGATATCTCATTCCTCTCCGCTTTACTGCTAGGACACATACTTGAGGATAACTGGCAATTGATAAGAAATAGGGTAGAGATTGGCTTACAATCTTGCATGTTGAAGCGCCTCAAGACTTTCCAAAGATAATTCTTCTGAGAGAGCGAAATCTTCCTATCTTTTTTGTCTCGGTGAATTTGCATCCCTAAAGTTCCCAAGTGTTGTTCCTATGTAAGGCTTCAATCTCCTTCTGCATTGCTGCCATCCATAGAGAAGTATTTGAACTATTTAGCGCCTCATGAAAGGTTGATGGTTCTCCATCTTTTGATAGAAGACAATATGCATCATGAATAGCCATGACATACTCCAATTGCCATGATGATTTCCTTATCTAACATGATGTTTGTCTAGGTTGAACATCATCAGCTTCTTCTGGTTCTTGTACCTCGTGATATGGTTCCAGTTCTGCTTCAAAAGAATCTTCTTCTCCATACTTTCCATCTATATGAATAGTAGTAACATCTTTAGGCGTGCCGTCTTTTTCCTGCTTACTTTGTAGTTCATTTTCTACAAATATTACATCCATGCTGACAATAATCTTGTGGGCAGTGGAATCTCACAAATGATACCCCTTAACACCGCCAGCATAGCCCAAGAATATGCATTTTCTGGATTTAGGATCCAACTTGGTTCTTTCTTGGGAGTTGTACGTCACGTACACAGGACAAACAAACACACATAGAGAAGAATAATTTCCTGGCTTTTTATTCCATATTTCCATCGGTGTCTTTAAACCAATCGCAGTTGATGGTCATCGATTTATCACGTAACAAGCCGTTTTCACTGCTTCTGCCTAGAAGGACTTGGTTAATCCTGCAGTTCGCAACATAGCTCTAGTCCTCTCTAGGAGAGTTCTATTCATCCGCTTTGCTACTCCATTCTGTTGAAGTGTATGAGCAACGATAAATTGTCTCTTAATACCACCTTGCTTGCAAAATGCCAAAAAAACACTGTATATATTCTCCTCCATTGTCTGTCCTCAAGCATTTTATCTTTTTACTAGTTTCAAGCTCCACTAGTGCTTTGAACTCCTTGAATACTTGATACACACCTGACTTCTTTTTGATCGGGTACACCCATAATCGCCTGGAGTAGTCATCAATGAATGATACAAAATATTTTACTCCTCCTTTTGATATTTCCGGTGAATCCCACACATCAAAATGAATCAAGTCCAGTATGTGTTTGCTTCTAGATTTTGACTTAGAAAACTTTAATCTATGTTGCTTTCTTATCACACAGTGCTCACAGAAAGGTAAATTTACCATTTTGAGCTAGGTATGAGATTACGTTCTGCAAGAACTTTCAAGCCTCGTTCTAATATATGCCCTAGTCATCACATTGTCGTTGAGTTTTCTTGACTAGTTGATGCAACTGACACATTACCCTCTAGCAACGTCTCTCCATATGAATGTATAAATTTGAAAATAGCTTTTCTGCTTTCATCACTACTATATCACCTCTCACCACGTTCAAGATCCCACCTTCAAAATGAGTCTTGCACCCGAGGTCATCTAATTTTCCAATAGACAATAAATTCTTCTTCAACCCTTTCACACATTGTACCTCTTGAATCATGCGAACTGTACCATTATACATTTTTATTTTAAAAGTACCGACACCAACAATTTCTAAGGTGTAATCATTTCCCATGAACATTGATCCTTCTGAGATAGGTTGATAAGTGTAAAACCAATCTCGTTGAAGAGTCATGTGCCATGTTTCTCCTGAATCAATTATCCAAACCTCAGTGAGCTTTTTACTATCCTTGGAACCAATTTTTTCTCCACTATATAGAATCTCTCCATCATCAGAGATATTAGAAATACATCCCTGAGATGAACTTAGCTCAGAAAACTTCTCACCATTCTTCTTAAACCAACAATCTATTTTCAAGTTCCCTTTTTTTCCACAATTGTAGCATCTCACATTCATCTTACTTCGAGATTTTGATATACCATGATTTTGGCTCCCAATTGTTCCCTTTCTTGTCATTGTCAAAGCTTCTATTTGTTTTGAGTTTTCTAGAAGGTCTTCCTTATTTATACGCCTGGAATCTTCCTCAAGAATAGCTCTGGAAACATCATCAAAGTATAGACAACATGTAACATTATTATTTCTTAAGTTAACGACGAGTGGATCATACGAACCTGGTAAGCTCTGAAGTAGAAGTTCTGCACGTTCATTTCTACTATGCTAAAATTTTCTGATGTAAGTTGAGTAAATATTGTATTTAGAGTGTTAATGTGATTTGTCACAGATGTGGATTCACTCATTCGAAGAGTATAGAGTCTTCTCTTTAAGAAAATGCGGTTGTGTAGTGACTTGACCTCGTACAATTTGATGAGGACATCCCATATCTCCTTTGTAGTTTTCTTTTCGGCAACGCTAGACAAAACTGAATCCACCAATGCTAAGTTCAAATTGGCAACTGCATTGCTATCCATCTCATTCCATTTTTGTCAGATATTCCCTCAGCCCTATCTTAAATTGCTGCTAAACAATTATCCTTCCTCTTTTATCTTCAGTTTCCACAGAGCGAAATGACTCCCATTGAACTTCTCAATCTCAAATTTTGCTATCATGGTTTTACACCAAAAATTAGCAACTGAACCGGCTAATACAGTTTCACGTGAATAGCAAAGTATACATGAACAATATTGTATATTCTTACGGCACACTGGAACAAATTCGGTATACATTAACAATCACAGTAAAAGTATACAATCACACGTGTGAATAATAACCGTGAACCGCAGTAGAATATAAACCTACACCAATAGCTATGATACTACTGTTGGGTATCAAAGTAACAAAATAATATTAAGACAACTAAATTAAGAGATAAAAGTATATAACTAAGGAGAAACAATTGTCTATTAAATATTTGGATTATTATGGGATGATTAAAAAAAATTACAATGTAGCAACTATTTATATTAATTATTATGCTATGAATAACTAACTTAATTTTCTCCTAACCATCAATAAATTGATGATTTCTATAACTTTGAAACTTTCTATCTACTACATATAATTGACTTTACATAATAAATTAAATATGACTTTACTTCGTGACAATCAATATATTTCTCTGAATTAGAAGACCTATAAGACCCTTTCCCATTGTGGTACGGTGGGAGAACTGAATTGGGTGTTTTGCGTTTGATCGCAAATGTCGCGGTTAGCAAGAGTCGCCACTGACTTTTCTTTTATCCAAAAGGAAAGGTGAAAAAGCACAGGAAAGACCTTTGAGATTGTATCTTGAGTTCGGGGGGTAGATTATGAAAAGGGAAGGTATTAACACCCTTTTCATTCATGGTTTTCCATGGGCTCTTAGTTACTTTCTAGATCACTTGCTTTTGTTTGAAATTATGCTTTGTGTGGTTTTGAAAGTATTTTTGAAAAGAGGCCATTGTTTAGGAAAACTTTGTAATGATTCTTGTTCGTAAGAATGTATACAAAGGTGTTGATATTTTTGAAAATGTTTTCAAGTTTGAAAGATGTTTTTGGAAAGTGTAGGTGTTTTTTTTTGAAAAATAGCAAGGATGTTATGTTTTGAAATTAAGCAAGTAACTAGGAACATTCTACCTACTCAAAAGTCTTTTATGTTCATTTCCTTTTTCCTTTGACATTGTTATCTTACCATTGATTTGGTAAGTAACCCTATCTTTGGATGTAAAAGGGACGGGCGTGGGTCATCGTATAACCATGATTAGCAATATTACAAGATATCTTAGAATTTTTCTTTAGGGACTAAGATCATTTTGGAAGGAAACTTCTAATAGCGTTATCGAGGGACTATGATCTTGTATTTTTGCTTGTCTTTGCTAAGATACCTCACATGCATAATATGGTCATTTTATAAGGCAACAAAGTTGGTTTACCCTAAGGGTGCTTGTGTGCAAGTGTATCTTTTTCATGCTTGATTTGTCTTGCATTAGGGTTTTCTAAGCATTGGTTTTGATCTTTCCATACAAATCCTAATTACTAACAATTGGTATATAAAGCATTAAATTGCGGAAAATAAAAATACTAAGTTATTACAAAGCTTTAGGGGATGGGGGTACAAATTTATGAATGGGTATTTTTGCAAGAAAATTAAATCTAATTAACTATTACAACCATATTGAATATTGGAATGGACTTGTTTTTGTTTTTGTTGAGAAATTAAATTTACTTAAGAAAATATTTTGATCTTTTCTATTCTAAAAGAAATAAAATAAAACATGTGAATATGGAATATTTTTGGTGTTTGTGGTTATTAAAGGTAAAAAAAATGAAATAAACAAGAAAATGGAGTCAAAATCAGCACATTGTTGAAACGAGGAGGAATAGAAGTTCTGACTCTGATACGCTGCAAGAGAGAAAATGTTAGTAGTCAAGCAGAAGGTCAGAAGTTATGAGCCTGGGTACACCAAGTTCTGAGGTTGCTGGGAATAAAGGAAGATCTAGAAGTTCTGATTATTGAAGGGGTTCAGAAGCTATAGTGTAGTTGGGAACCTAGAAGATCCTATATCACTGGCAAGTCAGAAGTTCTGGCCATTTGAGAGAGTAAGGTGGCAATGCTGTTGGGTAAGGTTGTTTAGAAGTTCTAATTTATGAATATTGTTTTCCAGATAAATGGGTGAAAAATATCAATAAATAAACCTAAAAAGAGATGCTTCTAGGGTTAGAACCCAGTACCCTTAGCACTAATGTCTTATGCATACGCTTTCTACCACTGGGTGGCTGTACATCCAGTATTAGAAACAAAAACATAAACATATAACACAATGTAAGTTCTGATGATGAGCTTCATCTCTTTCTCCACACCAATTAGAGCATCTGCAGCTTAGTCATTTCTCAACAAAACAAAAATTCACACAGAACAGTTCTGACAAGTTTCATTATGGTTTCAAAAACATAAAAAATGTCAAAATTGTAAATCAGAAACAAACATGTATCTGATAAACCTAGTTTCCTTAAGAAGTTTTAAACTGATGTTCTCTCTACTTAGGCAGACAAATACATGAAACTTCAGAATATGTACATCAACAGGATTAGGATATCTACATTGAATTTTGAACATGCAAATCTAACAACGCCTTAGTAATATTATGAGAGTCAGCAGAAGCTTACCGTGAAACTGGAAAATGTTCTATGAGCTGGAGTCTAGTTCTGACTGCTTGTAATGCTCTGATCAGCTTCCTCACGTATTCAGCAGACTGGAACAAACTTTAGCTTGGGTTTTGAAAGGTGAATGGATGACTTGGTCAAGAAACTCTTGAAGGAAATTGAAGTTTGAATGTAAGAATAAAAAACTAGCAAGCTTTATAGTTGTGTTTGTAGTTTCGGATTTCTGGATATTTAACAAGGTTTCAAAGCTTTTTCTTTTTAGTTTTTTTCCCGACCCCCCCGCTTATAGTTGCAAATGAAATTCAATTTATAGGCAAGGATTTAGTAGCTTGGAGAAGTCAAAAGTACATCCATCATACACTAGACGCTGACTTTTTCTTGAAGCAAATTCAAAAAAGTAAGGTTAACAGCTTTTAGCCGTGCCTAAACTGGATTTGTAAGTATGAATTAAGGAAAAGTACCCTCAGAGGCAAAAACAAAGCATGGGCCCCCGCATAAACTTGTACAAAAGTTTGCTTTTCAAGGACAACAATGGTACTTCTTTCTCACACGTGGGGAAATCCTTTGGATAAAAACTCAAAAGTGGCTGTGAGCATTAAATAATGATGATATTTATCAAACCATAAATCATGCGCTATGAGATTGTGCATCATAGCTTAGATCTGGGTTAGAAGTTCAACATCAGCGCAACTTAGAACAAAACATCCAAATTCTGATCCTTTAATCTTTTCGCTCCAGCATGTTCTGAAGGAGTTCTCAGACTTTTCTGAAAGTTTATAACACGCTCTGTAGACTTTCTTTGAATTACTTTTACAAACTCTGGCTGAACGTTTGTGAAAACTGGCCCAGAAGTTCTAACAAAAATCTGTCTTGAAAGTGTCCAGAATTTGCTGAGTGTTCCAGTTTCATGGACGTGTCTTTGAGAATTTATAACTTGAAATCCCAGCATTTCTAGGAGAAGTTATGTTCTGCAATATTTTAGGTCTTATTGAGATCTAAAACTCTTGTGTTAAAAATTTTTCCAGAATCAGCTTGCACCATGGTGATAACCTGATCAGAAGTTCTGAGCTTGTCATATTTCTTAAACACTTAGAAAAATTCTAAGTATTTTAGAATTTTGACTCTTGAAGTTCTTGATGAAACAAACTTCATATTTCAACATATCTTGATTAAATATGATTCTTGAAACTTGATTTTGTTCAAAAGTCAAAGTTTGACTTTTCAGTATGCAAATGACCATTTTGCCCTTGTGCCAATTTCAAGCCTAAATTGATGTATCAGTGCTGCAAACTTGGCGTCATAGAAGATCTTGTGAGAGAATCCTTGAGAAATGAGAGAGAAAATTTTGGGGTACAACACCCATCCAATCTCATTCAAAAAGCAAACAAATTTTGAATCGTTCATCACACACAAGACCTTACAACAAAGATTGCCTTATAATTTCACAAGGCCACTCTAAAGATCCCACTTATCAATAAGCATACAACTGAAATAAACATTCACGGTAAAACATAGGGATTTAATGACCCTCTATTGAAAACAAACTCATAGGAAATCTTCATAAACAAAAGATATCAAACACAAACCTAAAGAACTACACCAAATAGAGAGTAGATCTCCAATAATATTGATAATTAGGGAAAGGATTCAATCACAAAAAGATCCACCCTAAATAGAAAATTTTAAAAAAGTAGATACAACATACAATAAAGTCTCTTATATTGCCACAAAATTAATAATATTGGACAAAGAGAAATCCTCCACCTTGAACTTATTACTTTTTCAGCGTCGAAAATGGTAACCCCTGCAATACTAAGATATGATGGCTTTGATATTTTGCATAAACCTCCTTATTGGGAACGATCCTTGTCTCTTCCTTGTTTGTTGTTGTCTCCCTCGTCGAAGTTGACAACCTATTTGACCTTTTGCTCTATCTTTCTTCTTGGGACGTTTGGGTATGGGCGGTTAGCAAAGCTCAATGTATGTAGTTGGCTATTCTGCTGCCATATTCCCTTGGGTTAGAGTCAGAATAGAGAAAGGAGTCTGGAGCATGTAAGTTGCCTCCTTGATGTTATTCATCCTAAAAAAATTACATTTAGTCGGCTTTGAGGCATATGGGCTGGTCGGGGAAGATTCTCCCTCGAGAACCCTGCAAAATATATAATGGGCCTTTTGAGTCTAAGTAATTATCAAAAGAATCCTTGAAATTCTTCTAACTTCAATATAGATGCCAAACATTTTATATGCTTGATGAATTAATAATACTGAAATTGAAACCATCGGGGCCCAAGCTTTTATTTCCCATAGTCTAAGCCACCATCAAGTCAATCTCCGAAAGAATAAAATGAGAAGTAATGGTTATAAGTTGCATGTAAGAGATAGTCCAGAAGCTAACCCCTTCTAGAGGGTTCCAAAAACTATTGGGTAAAAAATATAATGACCTCACTACACACCTCATCCATTTTTCTCGCCCCTTTATTACCAACGCGTAAAGTTGTGATGGTATCTCTCCCCATCCCGCTCTTTACCCAAACATGAAAATAACTAGAGCTGATATCTTTATCACTTAGCCACCTATACTTTGAACTTTAAACAATTTGAGAATGTTTAAATCTAAGAAGGTACAAGAGATCAACATGCTCCTTATTTTTAGACACAAAATGAGGTAAAACCCACCCAAAAAATCTAAAAAGTTGGTTGGGTCGGGTAATTAGGTGGATATGAATTTAAAAACAAAAAAACCCATTGAAAATTCAGACTCAAATCCCAAAAATTCACCGACCCATTAAACAAACATTTATTATTACAATTTTAATAATTTTTTTTGGGAAGATGGAGGGAAAAAGCTCAAAAAGAAACAATTTTAATGATTTTGATGAATATTAATTTACTTGTTACAATTTTTTTTAATATTTACTATTTTAGTGAATCACGACATTAACTAATTTTGAATGTTTCACTATTTGATTATTTTGATGAATATAATTTTATGTCATACAAATTTAATTTGTTGCTATTATTTTATGATAATTTTTATTAGTTGATGTTATCATTTATTATTTTATGATGCTAAAAGTTTTTAATAAAAATATTAGAAATTTGGCACACACAATATCAGAAGTCAAGACTGATGTCTTAACAACACACAATGTCACGATTATAACATCTGTTGACAGACAAAACATACTTGTTAGAAAGATTGTGCAAAAAAATAAATTGCAGAAACTTAAAGAATACAATCAATTGTTAGCTCATTTCGATGTAACTCGCCTACTATGGGGGCTACCAAGGCAGGAAGGAAATCCACTATCAGTAGTATCAATTTGAAGCTAAACAATCTCAGTTTACGCTTCTCACTTAATCCCTACCCAATGTAATTTCTACCTAGGAACCTCCTAAATATGAGAAACCCTCTCACTCCCAATCACCACAATGATATCAAACAATCCCAATCCCAGGAAATGTCTCAAGAAACCGAAAAGAAGACTACTCTTCCAAAACCAAAAATACTTAGTTTGCTTAAAAGCTTCACTAAGAACAATACTCAACTCTTTGCTTAAAATCTTAGAGGAGAATAATAACTTTATAAATAAGTAACAATCATTCAACTCAAATGCATCAAAAGTTACATGAGGACGTGCAAAAAACACACGGAGAAACTAAGGAACTCTCAAACCATAAACCCTTATTTTTTACAAGGTTTTACAATAAAACTATGCTACTTAAAAAACTAGGTCTTTGACGACTCCTTATATAGACTTCTGCAGTTGGGCTTAGACTCTTCAACAAATCCAATCTTCAAATCTAGATCCCTATGGAATCGTCTCCATAAAAATAGAAACAAAACCAAATCTTTCAAATATTTCCTAAAAAGTCTCAAAGATCCTTTTTATGAAACAAATAAAATATGCAATTGTTCCTAAAAATCCTTGATTTCCTGCACCTATTATGAGTACTAGAAACCTTCAGAATCTCATTATTTTCAATCAAATCTTTAAGGATATTATCAAGTTGTACTGTCATGATGTTCTGTTGCAACATGTTACAACATTTGATAGAACATCTGTTAAATAAGTACCAACAGACTCTATTGTACCATCTGGTCAAGATGTTTTGACATCTTGTTCAATATTAGGCTGCAATACATGTTTCCAAATGAAACATGTTTTGATAAAAATGTTTCCAACTACTTGTTTTACATAAATTGTTGCCAATCATAAAATCACAGACCTAACAATCTCCCCGTTTGGCAAATTTTGGCCAAAACAACGTTTTCATAAAAACCTGGAGAGAGGAATAAAACCACAAACTCAAGTTACACGAAACCCTGTAAGCTTTGTAAAAACATAAACCAACTAAAAAGCTTGTACAATCAGACAAGTCCATCACTCCCATTGTCATACAACAGAAGCAGCAACAACAAATTCAACATAAACACACCACATAGTTACTCTCTCAAAAGATCTTGTGAGAGAATCCTTGAGAAATGAGAGGGGAAATTTTGGGGTACAACAGCTGCCCCTGTTCAATCTTATTAAACCTGAAGAGTTAGATTGGCAATTCTGCCACTCGTGACTTGAAGGTGAAAGATGATTGAACACTAGAGTGCCCAGAAATTTGCACTTAAAGATGAATTGTGAATGGGCTTATAGATGCCATTTGGAGGAAAGTTGATAAATACTGGAAGAAGTATCAGCATAAATCTCTTATTGTTTTTTACTAAAACTTGATGTTTTACCTGTGAGAAAAAGGGTTAGTAAGATGCATATGTATGCATGATGTTTTCTAGATGTGGTATTATGCTAAATGCGTTTTGTGTGTACATGGTATGATGTATGAATATGAGACATATGCTTTTGTCTGGAAAAATAAATCCCTGACTGCCGCTGAGGAAATTCTGGGGGGTCGAATCCCTGATTACCGTTGGGGATGAAGAATATGCATATCTTCCAACTTTGTCGAAAGAATGCTTTCACTGGGGAATATCTCTTGAAAGTCAACTGTTATCTGGTCGGATCCAGGGTTCATAATTTGCTGAGGATAAAGTAGTCAACTGCTATCTGGTCGGATCCAGGCTTCTCGGCAACTTACTGGGGAAGAGACGAATTAACTGTTAACTGGTCGGATTCCAGGCTTTGCACAAAATTTCTTGAAGTTGAATAGTTATCTGGTCGGATCCAGGCTTCACAACAACTTACTGGGGAAGAGACGAATTAACTGTTATCTGGTAGGGTTCAGGCTTCGCAGTAACTTGAAGTAGTAACTATTATCTGGTCGTGTCCAGGTTTCATGTTTTTTAGAAAGTTGTACTATTAACTGGTCGAGTCTAGGCTTCACAGTGTCTCCCTGGGGATCATAGTTAATTGTTATCTGGTCGGGCTCCAGGTTTCACAATAAACTGTTTGAAAAACTGTCATCTGGTCGGGTCCAGGCTTTGCAGATTTCTGGTGTTGATAAGGTCAATTGCTATCTGGTCGGGTCCAGGTTTCACAATAAACAATTTGAGGATTTAGTTGTTATCTGGTCAGATTCCAGGTTTCACAATGAATTTCGGAAAGGAATTGTTATCTGGTCGAACCCAGGCTTCACAATAACTTGTTGGGGTAGAGGCAAACTCTACTGCGGAGAAGAAGTTAAACCTTGGTCCGATTGAGTCCAAGTTCTTCTATATTTTGAAGAGTTAAACTATTATCTGGCCGGGTCCAGGTTTCATAGTGTTTTGAGAGGTTGGCTATTATCTGGTCGCATCCAGGCTTCATAGTATCTTGAAAATTGTACTAATATCTGGTCGGGTCTAGGCTTTATGGTATCTTTTGGAGATAGTAAAGGTTTTGTCGATGACTTTACTGAGGATTAGGGGTTATGGCCCTATGATTTGCAATAGTCTAAAAGGAAAACTCAAAATGGAGAAGATAAACTCAACTTGGGAGGATAGACTCCGTTTGGGGATAATAGCCTCGGCAGGGGAAGATATACTCAGCTGGGGTAGACAGGCTAAGCTGGGGAATTTTGTGGTGCCTTGATTGTTGTATGTTGGGGAAATTTGAACTCAGCTGGGGAGTTATACTATCTCGTCGTTTGTTGGGGAAATAAACCCTGTTGATGAGACTCTGGTTGGGGATTATCCTATGCAAAGAGACTTTATGAGTGACTTTGTTGAGGAGGAAGTTAACGAAATAACTCTGTGGGGGGTATTCCATATTCATTAAAGAGGTGCCTATTACTGCTTGGGTCATATGTGCCAAACAATTTTAGTTATGTTCATATGCATATGTTCATTCAATTTTAGTCTTTGGACATATTTGCATTCAAAATAAAGACAAAAATTTTGCACTTCAAAGTATATCTGTATTAATATTTTGCCCATGAATAGGCGTTTTTGTATAGAGAGACAGAGATCCTAGTAAGAGGAAACCGTCAAAAGGAAAAAAAAACAAAAAATAAATAGCCATGTCAAATGATCTCATTGCCTTTCCACTCTACTATTGCCCGAATGTCTTCGAATGTCCCTTGCCGTTGACGGAAGTTGATTGGATTGGTCTTGGACCGTTTGAACTCAGACCTTGGTGATAAAGTTGACTGCGGGGAATCCATCATACATAGTCATACACTTTTAATTCTTAACTTTTTCCTGGACCGCCCTTTCGGATTTTCAGTCCACTAGGATACCCTTTTTTGCCCAAGTCGCCCTTTCGGGTTTTCAACTTGCCGGGTGTACAATCTTTTGCATATATCCCTAATTTTTGCCCAAACCTTTTGGTTTGCCGGGATGCCCTTATTTTGCCTAGGTGTGTCAACCTAGCGGGTCACTTATGCGTAGTATTTTTTAACTATGTCTGCGTTTATAGGATGCGGGAAATCTTCACCATCCATGGTAGTCAGCATCATGGCACCTCTAGAGAAAACTCTCTTGACAACAAATGGCCCTTCATAGGTGGGAGTCCATTTGTCTCTGGGGTCGCCTTGTGGTAGAATGATGCGTTTTATCACCAATCACCAGCTTGATATACTCGAGGCTTGATCTTTTTGTTGAAAGCCTTGATCATCCATTTTTGGTACGTCTGACCATGGCAAACAACAGCTAATCGTTTTTTG
This sequence comes from Vicia faba, assembly GCA_948472305.1. NCBI lineage: Eukaryota > Viridiplantae > Streptophyta > Magnoliopsida > Fabales > Fabaceae > Vicia > Vicia faba. The sequence goes on along the minus strand of OX451739.1, from coordinate 1,258,477,459 downwards.
TCGATCAAGTTCAGCTGATCCAATATCGTTTGAATCCACTCATCTTTGCTTAAGCCTGCCTCATTCTTAATCCTCAGTGAGGGAATCTGAACTTCCACCGGCAGAACAACTTCCATGTTATAGACTAAGGAAAAGGGAGTTGCCCCAGTTGATGTTCTAGCTGAAGTGCGGTAACCATGTAGAGCAAATGGAAACATCTCATGCCAATCCTTATAGGTTACCACCATTTTCTGCACAATCTTCTTGATGTTTTTGTTGGCCGCTTCGGCCGCGCCATTCATTTTTGGTCTATATGGAGAAAAATTGTGATGCTGGATCTTAAACTGAATGCAAAGCTCAGTAATCATAGCATTGTTGAGGTTAGTCCCATTGTCGGTGATAATCCTTTCGGGGATACCATAACGGCAGATGAGGTTGTGTCTAATAAATTTGGCTACCACATTCCTTGTGACTGAGGCAAAATAAACGGCTTCGACCCACTTGGTGAAATAATCAATAGCGACCAAAATGAAGCGATGTCCATTAGAAGCAGTTGGCTTGATTTCTCCAATCATATTAATGCCCCACATTGCAAATGGCCACGGAGAGGTCATGACATTTAGAGGGATAGGAGGCACATGGATCTTGTCAGCATAGATTTGGAATTTGTGACAAGTTCTTGAATGTTGATGGCAATCAGTCTCCATTGTTGACCAATAGTAGCCAGCTCTCAAGATTTTCTTATCTATCGTATGGCCACTTGAGTGAGTACCGAAGAGACCATCATGCATGTCTTCCATGATTTCCTATGCCTCTTTCTTGTCCACACATCGGAGTAGAGTTGAATCATGGTTGCGCTTGTACAATATTCCGTTGCTTAGGAAGAATTTGACTGCATATCTTCGTAAGAACTTTCTGTCATTGATAGATGCTCCCTCTGGCCTTTGTCAAAGATCCTCATGCCCTTGCCAAAGAACCTTCTGTATCCCTTGGTGTTGTAGCCAACCCCACTATCTTGCAGAATACCTTCCTTCCACCTTTCTCAGTAGCAATTTTTCCAGGCATGTCATGCCTCATAGTATAGAGGAAAGATATAGTATTAGTTTCATTCCTCCATATCTGTAATTTATATAACTCCTTAATAGTACAAGCTCCAATCCCACTATTTTTTATAACAACGAGGTGTTCCTTGTTGTCCATATGCTCCAGAGTTACAACCTTCCCTTTAACAAGATTCTTGATCAGTTGCTTACAACTACTAAGGTCTTTGTTCCAGTCACGTTGAATGAGATATCTGAAAGAACTCAAATATTCTCTATGAAATGTCATGGCATCCATCTTGACATCATGTCTATTTAACACCAGTTCAGAGAAAATTTCTCTTGTTTCCCTACCTTCATTTCCAGCAGTATACTAAGAAGCACATTCATGCTTCTTACCCATCCAGAAACATAAACTATTCCTCAAGGCAAAACATCCATCAGCATTTGATATCTTCATATTTAATTCAATGATGTTTCTTTTATAAGAGTGAATCATTGTCAGTTCCTTGGATTATTCTATTTGTCCTTCTGTAGACAGACCTTTGCTGGATTGAGACTTCAATGATTCAGTGCTTGTGAATTCATAAATTTCCCCCCTTAGTGCTTTATCAATTTGCACACAAGATGTTCCAACATTGTCTCTGACATTTACCTTCTATTCAGTAATTTAATCATCAATTTTCACATGATAGATTCCATTGTCATTTCAGTTCTAGAGTTAAAAACTCGGTAAGCTCTTCTACTTGTAGAGTAACCCAGAAATATCGCTTCATCACCCATGGGATCCTCATTGCCCACTTGATCTTTGTTAGTAAAGATATGTAATTTACTTATAAAGATATGATAGTATTTAAAATTTAGGTTTCCTTCCTTTCCATACCTCATAGAGTGTAGTAGTAGTACCTCCTCTCAAAGTGACCCTGTTATGAATATAACATGTAGTATTCATAGCTTCAGCCAAAAACTCAAATGGTAATTGCTTAGCACTAATCATGACTCTAGCCGATTCTTGTATGTTTCGTATCTTTTGCTCAACAATTCCATCTCCATGAGTTTTCCAGGAATAAGATGAATTATGGCCTATTCCTTCAGAATCACAAAATTCAGAAAATTTTGCATTCTTAAACTCCTTATCATTGTCACTCTTGAATTTGACAATCACACTAATTTTCTCCTCTTGAATGCTTTAACACATACCTTTGGAGGCTTAAAAAGTATCTAATTTATCTCTAAGAAAATTCATCCAAGTATATCCAGAAAGTCATCTACAACCACAAAGACATACCTTTTTCCTCCTAGGCTGTCTATTTGTAATGGTCCCATTATATCTATATGAAGAAGTTCCAAAACTTTGGAAGTAGTCTGATGTTGCAACATTGGATATGACATCATGCTTTGATTCTTACTTACAGACTCATCACAGACTTTCCCTTCTTCAATCTTGAGCTCTGGTATATCTCTAATGGATCCTCCATATATGACTTCCTTCATTCTTTTGAAATGAAGATGTCCAAATTTCTGGTGCCATAACTTCACTTCATCCTCATTGGTTATTCAACATGTGGAATAACAAGTAATTATTTGAGATTCCCAAAAGTAAGAGTTGTCTTTGGACCTTATTCCCTTCATTAGAATAACTTCTTTTACATCTTTGACCAGACATTCTGATTTTGAGAAGTTAACTAACATGTTAGAGAAAGATTTGGATCTATGTTTAATCTCTGGATTTTGATGATAACAATACATTTATTTTATATATAAATTTTTTTTTTCTAATAAGTTTCTTGAGTGCGTAGATAAGAAATTCTAATTGATTCAGAACTGTTGTCTGAAGAATCAGAAATAAACCAAGCACATCAGAAAAATTGTTCGTCTGCTTCTGAAGAAACATCAGTAGTTCAAGAGAATGCTAAATGTTCACCAGAAAGAGGACCATGTGTGTACTTCTCAACAAGCTATTGCTTCAAAAGTCATAAGTACTCAAGAAGAAAGAAATTATGTTACATCTACTGCTCAAAGATCAGAAAATAAGATTACACGAGAAGAAAGAATTTCTGATAAGCTGCTGCTTCAAGATCAGAAATCAAGATTGCACAGAAACAAGCTTTCATGTCAAAGATCAGAAGTAAATATTTGTTCATTGGAGGAGTTGTTGCTCTTTGTTGTACCCCAAAATTTTCCCTCCCATATTCTTCAAGGTTTGCTAAGATCATGCTTCAAAATCTCTCAAGGGTTGCACAGTCCAATGGCCTCCTAACAGTCAAAAATTAGGGTTTTGGTTCTGGCAAAGAAATTGAAGTTTCCAAGGGTCCAATCAAGTCCCACATGCCTACAAACATTGTCAAGCATCCTCATGCCAAGTTTCAAGACTCACAGCACAAAATTGCACAGTCAAAAACCCTAAATGCTTCACAGTCAACTGTAGGGGCAAAATGGTCATTTGACAGTCAAAAGTCAAAATTTTTGGTCAATATCTTATTTTGCAGCCACAAACATCATTTTATCAATTCTTGATCATGATTCTCAAGGCATGGCTCAAAAAGTCTCAAGATGCAAAAGTTTCCATTTTTGGACAGTTGAAAAAGTCAACTGCAAATTGACCAAGGCATAACTTCCACATGGTTTATCAGAAAAATTCCATCCAAAGCTCATTTTGAAGAGAATGACATTTCCTACAACTCATCTTCACACTTCAAGTCCAAGAAATACTCTCACAAAGAGTTATCAATCTCAACATTATAGGTCATTTTCAAAAGTCAACAAAAAGGCACTTAAAGTCAAACACCATAACTTGAGATTGGTAAATCAAAATTACATGGGACCAAATGCATTGGTTAAAGGACTTCAAGACCTTTCCAAAATGTCCAAGAACATGATCAAAGCTTAAAAATTGAGCAAGATATGCCTTGTGGAAGTTGGGAAATTTTTGAGAATTTTGAAAAGTCAACTTTGCTTCAAATGCCTCAAAATTGCTAATGGGCCTCAATTTCTTCCAAGAATCATCACCTAAAAGCCATGCACGACCCATTGACCCAAAGGGGAGTTATTTTCTTATTTTTAGTTAATTAATTGAGTTTTTAATCCTATTAATTCATTTAATTAAAATTAAATTTAAGAAAAATACTAAAACATGTTTTCCAAATCTTTTTGTGCAGCATATTCTCTCATTAAGGCCTAGGGATTTCGTGTACCACATCAAGAGGCAAGATCTTCCAAAATAGGCATGTTTTTCATGACAAAAAGATTGAAAAAGATGCTTGAAAAATCAAATATTGAAACATTGATTCAATGGATTTTGGGCTTTGTTTTCTAACCTAAATCATTCCTCATACATATACAAACAAACCCTAATGCTGAAGAACAAGCAAGCTGCACCCAAACTCAAAGAACAACTTTGCATTTTTTCCAAAAAAATTGAAAAATGTTTTCAAAGCTAGAGTTCGTTTCAAAGCCAAATAACCATTCCATTACACTCCTGACGTTACCAGGGAACTTTTCCAATCAAAATCACGCCTCCATACTCAAGGAATTGGTAGATAGAAGCTTGACTTTCCTCTAAAATTTTCATATTCGTATTTGATTTTTCATGCATGATTATCGTGTTTTAATGATTGGTTTATACTAATATGATCTTTCTGAAGCTAATGATGTTATCCAATTGAACTAATATCGCCTGTATGCAAAGTTACCATGAGAGCTTTCTAGGGTTTCAGAGTTCTAATTTTGGGGTTTCTTTCATATGGAACAATTGGCCATTCAAACCTATACTATTGGAATCAGGACCTCCCAACGAACGGAATCCACCCATCGCGCCTTTTTTCTTTTTGATTATATGCTATTCGCTATTTTTCAGGTTTAAGGTTAGTGGGGGTTTAAAACCCCCGCTATCTATTCTATATTTTCAGGCAAAAACGAAGAAGGGAGAAGAAGATGCTAGCGTGTTGAATGATGATTGGCCAGTTTAAATAACTGGCGCCTTTTTTTATTGTCCAGTATAACACTTATTTGTCACATATAATATTCATCGCCCACTAAATAAACAAAGAAACGCACTAGCTCCATTGGTAGATGCGTTGTTATGCAAGCAATGGGACCTGGGTTCGATTCCCAGGTCCCCCATATTTCTCCATATTTTTGGTATTAACATGTTCAGGTGATTATCTCACTCAAAGGAGTACCATGCACCCAACGCCTTGGCTTGCCAAATGTCCCAGGAGATGAATCCAAAGGTCAGGATGTGAGGTCCATCATGCACATTAGTTGACCATGCCATACGCAAGCGCTGAAAGTCAACATGGGCTTGGGATCAGTGGGCCAAAATTGCTTGCAAACACCTCCAAAAGGGCCTGAAAACCCCCCAATGTTTGTATATTTTTTAATTTCTTTTCTTCTCTTTTTTCTTTTTTTGTTATTCTTTTGATCACTTTTATTTAATTTATTTCAAATAATTTTCATAAGACACAAAAAATCAGAAAAGTCAAAAATAAAAATATGTTTTAATATTTAATTCACTAATAGTTTTTGTAAATAAATTTAATAATCTATTTAGGTTAATTTAGGCTCTTTTAACTTTAACATTTTTTTCTTAAATACAAAAAAAAACATAAAAATAACTTCCTTTTCTCATTAAATCATTAATTAACCTTTAATTTTAATTTAATTTCTTTAAAGGGTCCAACGCCCTCGCACCTTCGATTATAATTCCTTTTCGCGCATTTATTTTTACTTCTTTTGTGAATATAATGTATTTGCCCCAAAGCTTTGTAATAGATAATTAGGACATTTACTTTCCGTACTTTTATTCAAAATCGGGTCTTTGTTTAATTTGGCGATGTATGGACCCGCGCCTTGTAATAGCGTAGGACCTTTATTTTCCGCATTTTAATTTCCGCACCCTTTAAACTGTTAATCACATGAAAGAATGAATGCCCAAATAAAATCAAAGCGTAGCTCGCCCAATGCATGAAAAGATAAAATATAACTGAAAATGACACACAATTCACACACCACTCCTATGATAAGTCTCACTGTTGCCTTGCCCCTCGAAACGTGGTCGTCGAGTAGAGGACGTTTTAGTAAGTCCTCATGTCCATGAACATGGCATGGGGGTAGCTTCTAAGGTGTCCTACTATTGCTCTGGTGACCACACTGTCCCTACAAACGAATTGACCCGAACACCTCCAACGGTGGTGCTACCTACCTCTCAATGGTGGGATGACACTACCTTAAGGACATTTACACAGACTAATTCCTTAGGGTAGGTAGATGACTCGTAGATACTGGCTCTAATTCAAAACAAATCAAAAACTTCTTTTCACACCGACACTTTGCAAAAAGCTTTCAAAAACAACTTTTCAAACACTCTTGAGGATTGATACAAGAGTCGATCTGAAACTTTCAAAGAAACTTTTTCAAAACCCACACACACTTGAAAAGCAAACAAATTTTGAAAACATAGTGAGCAAGTACCTAAGAGCCCGTGGATAACCACAGATAGAAAGGGTGCTAACACCTTCCCTTTCTATAAATCTACCTCCCGAACCGAGAACAAATCTCATAAGGAATTTTTCTGTGCTTTTGTCCTTTCCAAATTGGAGAAAATAAAAGACGGTGGCGACTCTTGCTTACCGTGACATTTCGCGAACCATCGTTAAACAGTCAGTTCCAGATCCACCGATCACAGAACTGGAGACTCTGCTGGGGAATCTTATAAAGTGAGGTGTACCTTAGGATAGTTCATAACTGTGTTTTCAATTGCTTTGACTTGTTTGCTTTATCATTGTGGGACTGTCTTGGGAGTTACATAGATCCTAACTCGGATCTGGGGATACCTTGTTTAGGTAGCATAAGCTGTGAGGGACCTGTTCGGCGTAGACCGACATGGGTGAAGCAGTGGCTATGTTGGTGTGGCGCCTTGGTCTGTACCGATATCCCTTGTGTTGCAACGAGGAGAATATGGGTCTTCTGAGGAGTCATTAAGCACCAACTGACCTTAGAACCTTAAATGACACAACTTGGCCAATAGAACAGTAGCAGTATGCTACGCCCATTGAGGCTAAACTCTCGTGATGGTTCTGGCCGCAAGAAAAGATTGCGATGCTGGAGTTATGACCGATTGAGGGTAGTCAATGATATTGGGATCCTCTAAGAACCCGATTACTTTTGATAGGACAGGTATGAACCAACAAACTGAAAGAGGGTAATACCTAGACCTCATGCTAGCCTAAACTTTAAGGGCTTGTCTTGTGTGACTTGTGTGCCTTATCATGTTTGCCTTTGTAAATATTTGTGGTGTGCTTTATCATAACATCATAACATCATGAGCATTGCATGAATCCTGCATAAGGACTGACCATTTCAAAGACAAGAGGGTTTCACCTTTGCTCTGTTTTGTAGGACATCATGATGCCTATGCGAAGGAATACTATCCGATTCAACTTTGTTCACCCATCTGAGTTGCTTGAAGAGTTGGTTAGCAGAATTCCAAATACTACTTCCTTCATCCAGAGGCATGGTTCTCTTCTCAGTTTAGTCACTACAAAGCGGGATCAACAGTTGATGAGTGTCCTGACCCAGTTCTATGACCCTCTGTACCAGTGCTTCACCTTTCAAGACTTCCAGCTGGTCCCTACCCTGGAAGAGTTCTCTGACTTACTTGGCATCCCTATCTTGGATCAGACTCCCTACACTGGTTGGGAAAAGACCCTCAGGCTTGAGGAGGTTGCTGCAGCTCTCCCTTTGACCCACCAAGAAGTAATGGACAACTGGGTGACTAGAAGCGGAGTTAAGGGTTTCTTGGCCAAGTTTCTGGTTGGTAAAGCTAACAGTTTCTGGAATGACTTGGACTTTAGGGCATATGAAGACATCCTGGCTCCCTTAATCTATGGCCTAGTCTTGTTTCCTAATCCTGATAACTTCATTAACATCACTGCCATAAGGATCTTCATGTCTCAGAATCCCGTGCCCACTCTCTTGGGTGATATCCTGCAACAACTTTATGCTCGTAGTGCCCGAAGACGAGGAACTCTGTGGTGTTGCATCCCTCTGTTGGTGAGGTGTTTTATTTCGCACCTCCCTAAGTTCGTACTGAAGAACCAAGAAGGAAGAGGTTGGGCTCATAGGTTAATGTCTCTCACTGATAAGGACATCATTTGGACTTTCAGAGGTTTGGATGAGATAGCTGTTATTGATCGTTGCAGAGAATACCCTAATGTTCCTTTGATTGGTACTCAAGGAGGAATCTCTTACAATCCATGTCTAGCGCTTCGTCAGTTTGGAAGGGCCAGAAGAGCAGGGCCTCATGAGATGTTGGTGCCTCACATCAGTTTTGAGTTTCAGGTGGATAGTGACGAGCTGCGTCGTAGGTTCATCAAGGCTTGGGACAGAGTTCATAAAACGGACCCACAAGAGTTGGGGCCAAAGACTTCTCTACCTATGGAAGCCTACTACAAATGGGTTCGCATCCGTGCTCAGAAGTTAGGTATGCCATACGAAGCTGTCAGACCCGTCATTCTTGAGTATCCTGACAAAGATGGGGCTCCTCCAACTGTCCTCCCTCCTCAGATACCTACTGATTATGAGACATTAAAGAGGTCTTGGTCGCAACTGCGAGAAGAACGAGATTCTTATCGGGAAAAGTTCAACGAGCAGGAATTGAAGATCCAGAAGCTGACAAAGCAGTTGGAGAATGAGCGAGCTCTGAACGACTACATCCGTACTGAGAAGAGGAGACCCTGGGATCAATGATGAGCTTTGGATGTTCTTTTACAGTTTTATTTCCCTTTTCAGTATTTCCATTTTATGTAACACCTAAGGGAAATCTGTTGAACAATTTAAGTTTCAAAGTTGAATCTAATGAAGTGCGTTCCTTTTTGTTTACAAAGTTGATTCCCGATTGTCTTTGAAAACATAAATCATACGCATTCCATTCATCATGTGCATAGCAGGTATTCTTCTTTTTCAAGTTGCTTACTATTCTTTGCTGTTTATTTCAGCATCATGAACCCTGAATCATCAACCGAGATGTCTATCAAGGCCCTTCAGGCGCAGAACGCACAATTTCAAGAGCTGATCATGGGTTTGGCTCAAGGCCAAGAAGAGCTGAAGGCTTTGCTCCTGAAGAAGGAGAAGAAGAAGAAGAGAACAGTTCTATTCAACTCGGGCCGGAGGTTTGGTAACACTCTGCAGAATGAGGAAGCTGGTTCTTCTGTAGTCAAAGACAGTCCCCAGGGGGGAAAGGCTCCAAGTCCGGTAGTCTCTGACAACGAGACTGATTTTAATGAGGAACAGTATCCTCCGGCTGAAGACCGGTACAAGCAGCTGGAAGACCGTCTGAACGCCATGGAGATCCAACAAGTGCCTGGTTTGGATTTCGGAGACTTGGGTTTGTCTACTGGTGTGATCATCCCTCACAAGTTTAAAGCACCATCTTTCACCAAGTATGATGGGGCGTCCTGCCCTAAATTACACCTCAGATCTTATGTGCGGAAGATCCAGCCGTACACAGTGGATAAGAACTTGTGGATCCACTTCTTCCAGGAGAGTCTTTCAGGGACTCATCTCAAATGGTTCTATCAGCTGGATGGGACCAAGGTTCGTAACTGGGAGGAGTTGGCTACTGCTTTTTACAAGCAGTATCAATATAATGCCGACCTTGCTCCTACACGTACCCAACTCCAGGGTATGTCGCTAGGATCAGGAGAAGGTTTTAAAGAGTATGTGCAGAAGTGGAGGGATCTGGATGGCAGGGTGCAGCCACCATTAACTGACCGGGAATTGGTAGATATGTTCTTGGGGACCTTATCCGGGCCGTTCTTTAATCATCTTATCGGCAATTCATCTGCAGGGTTCACTGACCTTATTCTGACTGGGGAGAGGATAGAGGCTGGAATGAAGTCCGGTAAAATTCAGAAAGGTGCATCTTCGAGTTCTGAGAAGAAACCTTTTAAAAAGGAGGCCAATGCTGTGTATGGGCCTAGGAGGCAAGATAAACCAGAGCACCGCCAAACTGTCAATGCGGTGGTGATTGCTAAACCAGCTGCCGCTCCTCGGCAAACTAGCCAACAAAGGGCTGAAAGACCCAGAAGAGAGTTCACTCGGCTGAGTATGACCTTATCAAAAATCTTGCCACAGTTTCTATCCACCAACTTGGTGACTGTTAGAGAGGCCCCGAAGGTTGTGAACACTGCCTCTCCCAAGTATAATCCAAATGCCCGTTGTGCTTATCACTCCGATAGCCCAGGGCACTCTACTGATGACTGCTGGGCCTTAAGGAATAAGGTTCAAGACCTTATTGATGCAAAGGAGGTTCAGTTTGAGGCGCCTGAGAAGCCTAATGTGGTGACTGCTCCCATGCCTAACCATGGAGTAAATGCTATTGGGGAAGAGGATGAAGTGGACGAATATGAGTTTGACAGCTGGATCTACCCGGCAACCGACAGTGGACCTAGCAATTGGACTGCGAAAGACAACCTACCTGTTACTTTTGTTACGCAGTAATGAATTCCTTTGTTTTTGTTATTTGTAATAAACAATGAACTGAAACTTTATGGCCCGGTGTCTTACCCGGGGCACCGTGGCTTCATTTGTGGGGGCATATTAATTGTCATTTACATATATCATGAATAAAGATCTTGGATGTTTTCTCGCATTTCAAATCTTGTGCTCCCTTTCTTTCTTTCCTTTCTTTATATTGCAAAACAACTGTATTTACACACAGTCACCCATACAGGTTTCAATCCACTCGGGATCTCACTGGTAACGACTCTGCTACTGCCAGTTATCACTTCGAAAATCCGATCAACTTAGCCGAAGACGAAGGTGAAGATGATTGCGAAGTGCCTGGCGAGCTTGCAAGACTGTTACTCCAGGAAGAGAGGGCAATTCAACCACACGAAGAGCCAGTGGAAACAATAAATCTGGGTACTGAGACAGATAGGAAGGAAGTCAAGATTGGTGCCAACCTAGAGCTCAGCGTGAAGCAACGGTTGACTCAGATGCTGCATGACTACATGGAAATCTTTGCCTGGTCCTACGAAGACATGCCTGGTTTGGATACCGACATTGTGGTCCATCACTTGCCTACCAAGGAAGACTGCCCTCCGGTTAAACAAAAGGTCCGCCGTATGCGTCCATAAATGTCCGAAAAGATCAAAGCCGAGGTTATGAAACAGTTCGAGGCCGGGTTTCTTGCAGTGACCTCTTACCCTCAGTGGGTTGCCAATGTGGTGCCGGTACCAAAGAAGGATGGTAAGGTCAGAATGTGTGTTGACTATAGGGATCTGAACAGGGCCAGCCCCAAGGATGATTTCCCACTACCTCACATTGATGTCTTGGTTGACAATACTGCTCAGCACAAGGTGTTCTCTTTCATGGATGGTTTTTCAGGGTACAATCAGATCAAGATGGCTCCTGAAGACATGGAAAAGACTACCTTTGTTACTCAGTGGGGCACCTTCTGCTACAAGGTCATGCCATTCGGGTTGAAAAACGCTGGGGCAACCTACCAACGTGCCATGGTTGCTTTATTTCATGACATGATCCATCATGAGATTGAGGTATATGTCGACGACATGATTGCAAGGTCCCAAACTGAGGAGGAACACCTTGACCATTTGCAGAAGCTGTTTGACCGTCTGAAACTGTACAAGCTAAGGTTGAACCCGAACAAGTGCACCTTCGGTGTAAGATCTGGAAAGTTGCTAGGCTTCGTTGTAAGTGATAAGGGTATTCAAGTGGACCCTGCCAAGGTTAAAGCCATTCAAGAGATGCCAGTTCCTAAGACAGAGAAAGAGGTCAGAGGCTTTCTAGGACGTCTGAATTACATTGCTCGGTTCATCTCGCATCTAACTGCTACCTGTGAGCCAATCTTCAAGCTGCTGAAGAAAGATCAGGTAGTACGTTGGAATGATGAATGTCAGGCCGCTTTTGACAGAATCAAAGAGTATCTCCAAGAACCACCCATTCTTATGCCACCAGTTGAAGGGAGACCTCTGATACTATACCTGACAGTACTTGACAATTCAATGGGGTGTGTGCTGGGGCAGCATGACGAGTCTGGCCAAAAAGAGCATGCCATTTATTACCTTAGCAAAAAGTTTACCGACTGTGAGACCCGATACTCACTGCTCGAGAAAACTTGCTGCGCTTTGGTATGGGCTGCTCGCCGGCTGAGACAGTATATGCTGACTCACACTACCTTGTTGATCTCAAAGATGGATCCAATAAAGTACATATTTGAAAAGCCTGCTCTGTCTGGGAGAATAGCAAGATGGCAAATGATCTTGACGGAATACGACATCTAGTACACGACTCAGAAAGCCATCAAAGGAAGTGTATTGGCAGACCACTTGGCACATCAGGCAGTAGACGACTATCAGTCAATGAACTTCGAGTTTCCAGGTGAGAGCATCATGATTGTGACTGACTGTGAAGTACCTGGTCCGGATGAAGGACCTGAGGAAGGATCCCGATGGTCTATGCACTTTGACGGAGCCTCCAACGCTTTGGGTAACGGTATCGGCGCTGTGATCATATCCCCTCAAGGCACTCATACTCCACTCACTGCCCGACTATGTTTCAACAGCACCAACAACATGGCAGAGTATGAGGCATGCATCATGGGTTTTCAAGCTGCGATCGACTTAAGGATCAAGTTTCTGAGTGTCTTCAGAGATTCCTCTCTCGTGATTAATCAGATCAAAGGCGAGTGGGATACGAAACATCCGAACCTTATTCCTTACAAAGAATGTGTGTTGACATTGATCCCCCACTTCACAGAGATAACTTTTGAACACTTTCCGAGAGAGGAGAATCAGTTGGCGGACGCGTTAGCTACGATGTCTTCTATGTTCAAGGTCAAATGGGACAATGAGGCTCCCCGGGTCATCATCTAGAAACTGGATGAACCGGCATACTGTTGTGATCTCGAGGCTGAGGTAGTGATTGAGAAACCTTGGTACCATGAGGTGAAGAGATACTTGGAAGCTCAAGAGTATCCTGAAGGTGCATCTGTCAATGATAAAAAGTTTCTGAGAAGGTTCGCTGCAAAGTTCTTTCTTAGCAATGGCATCCTGTACAAGCGAAACCATGATTCGACCTTACTACGTTGTGTGGATAAGACTGAAGCAGAAAGGATCATGGCGGAGCTACATGAGGGTACCTTCGGAACACATTCCAGTGGACACACTATGGCAAAGAAGATCCTTCGGGCAGGGTATTTCTGGTCCACAATGGAAGCCGACTGTTACCAACATTCTCGGACATGTCATAAATGCCAGATTTATGCAGACAAGGTGCACATTCCTCCAGTTCCTCTGAATGCCCTGACTGCACCTTGGCCTTTCGCTATGTGGGGTATAGATATGATCGGTGAGATTAAACCTACGGCATCCAACGGGCATCGCTTCATCCTGGTAGCGATTGATTACTTCACGAAGTGGGTTGAGGCAGCTTCTTACGCCACTGTAACCAAGAACATTGTAGCACGGTTCATTCGGCATAACCTGATCTGTCGATACGGCGTCCCGGAGAGGATCATTACGGACAATGGTACCAATCTTAATAACAAGATGATCACTGAGCTCTGCGAGCAGTTTAAGATACAGCACCACAACTCTTCTCCTTACCGGCCGAAGATGAATGGGGCTGTAGAAGCAGCGAATAAGAATATCAAGAAAATTGTGCAGAAGATGACAGTGACTTATAAAGATTGGCATGAGATGTTACCATTTTCTTTACATGGGTACCGTACCTCAGCAAGGACGTCAACCGGGGCAACTCCCTTCTCCTTGGTCTACGGTATGGAGGCAGTCTTACCAATCGAAGTGCAAATACCCTCTCTCCGGATAATGAAGGATGCAGACCTGAGTGAAGATGATTGGATCCAGACACGACTTGATCAATTAAATCTAATTGACGAAAAAAGACTCGCTGCTATTTGTCATGGTCAGACGTACCAAAAGCGGATGATCAGGGCATTTAACAAGAAGGTCAGACCACAAGAGTATCAAGTTGGGGATCTGGTAATAAAACGCATCATCCTTCCTCAGAGTGATCCAAGGGGCAAATGGACCCCTACGTACGAAGGGCCATTTGTGGTTAAACATGTGTTCTCAGGAGGAGCCATGATTCTGACCACCATGGATGGTGACGACCTTCCTCACCCCGCCAATGCAGACATAGTAAAAAGATACTATGCATGATAAAAGACCCGCTAGGTTGACATACCTAGGCAAAAATTAGGGCTTCCCGGCGAACCAAAAGGGTTCGGGCAAAATGAAGGGATGAAATGAAAAATGTGTACACCCGACAAGTCGAAAACCTGAAAAGGAGGCTTGGGAAAAAATGGGTATCCCGGTGGACTGAAAACCCGAAAGGGCGGTCCAGGAAAAATTTAGAGATAAAGCGTAATACTATGTCTCATTGGATCACCTTGCATCCAGAATCCGGTAGCAACTGTCAAGTTCAGACGACATCAATCAATCAGCTTCATCTTCAGCTAGGTCATCAAGTGATGAGACGCTCGAAGATATAAAGGCGATAGCAGAGTTGGAACCCAGTGGGATTATTCTTTTCACATAGCTGTTTTGTTTCCCCTTTGTACAAATTGTATAAACTCTTTTGTTCGGCGCCGTTCTCTTACTAGGACGTCAGCCTCTTGTACATAAACGCCTATTTACAGGCAAATTCAAAAATCAATACAAATTCACTTTTCAGTTAAAATTGCCAATTGTTTTTCCTTTTCTATTTTGTTTTGCGAAGAACGTCCAAGGTTCAATTTATGATATATGCATTTGACGCTAATTGCTAACTCATAAATATTTGCATACGAAACAAAGGACTAATTACAAGTAACGTTAGAAACAGGGGCAATAATGAGTTATCTAAGCGATCTAATTGCTCTGTCCACCAAGGTACCAAGGTAAGTTCAGCTGAAGAACATAGCCAAGATATCTTAAATCCCCCAGAGAGTGAGCCAACAAGTCAATGCACTCTCCCCAAGCAAAGCTATATTATCAGCCTTAAGGAAGGTGGGTATCCCCAGCAAATCTCAACATTCCTCAACAAATTATACCGACGTTCTTAACAAGCATCCCCGACAATCTTGATCTAAGATTGTTCCCCGGCGGTACACCAAATATTCAGTGGAGCCACTTCCCCATTATATCTCAAAAGTTTCCCAGGAGAGTCCAATCCAGATTTCCCCAGGAAAGTTTGAATCCATCTCCCCAGCAGTAAGCTTATCCCCAGTAGGTTCTGGAAGCTTATCACCCTATAGAGCACAAATGCGTCCCCCGACTTTATTCAAAGGTTGTTTCCCTACCAGGATATAACTGGGTTATCCTCAGCCAAAAGCCACAGAAGGATCGTCCTCGGCGAAGTCTTCTTATCCCCATCGGAGTCTATTAACACTTCCAACATAACAACGGTATCCCCAGCGGAGTTATCATCAACATCTCAACAAAGTACCTCTCTCCCCACAGAGTATTGTTCCCCAGCAAGATCGCTAGAATAGTTATTCCCCGCAGAGTAATCTATTCGCCAAAGTTTATTCCCCAACAGAGTCATCTTCTCCTACCGGTATTCTTGTAACCATCACTCCCCAGTGGAAACAGAAGCTCAACATCAGCCCAGGACTTAACTCCCGGCACCCGTCAAGGATTTATTTCCCAAGACGAAAACATACATTCCTAAACATCATATTTCCATACGCTATAGCATGCATAAACGCACCATATCTTACAATCTCATTTATGATTGAGAACATCATTGCTTGATCCATATCATGCATTTCATATGACTGACCTTTACCTTTCAGGGAAGATCCAGTTAAGTTCTCAGCTATGTCCAAGACCTCCTCTGGTTCAGTTAAATCGATTCCTAAAGATTTTTCTGATGCCGACCCAATTGAAGTTAATCCAAGGCTTTTGTCTGGTTCAGTTAAATCGACCCTAAGATTCTTCTGATTCTTATCCAGTCAAAGATATTCCAAGACCTTGCCTGGTTCAGTTAAATCGACTCCTAAAGATTTTTCTGATTCTTATCCAGTCAAAGTTAATGCAAGACCTTCTCTGGTTCAGTCAGATCGACCCTAAGATCTCCCTGATTCTTATTCCAGTTGAAGATTCCAAGACCTTGCCTGGTTCAGTTAAATCGACTCCTAAAGATTTTTCTGATGCCGATCCAGTCAAAGTTAATGCAAGACCTTCTCTGGTTCAGTCAGATCGACCCTAAGATCTCCCTGATTCTTATTCCAGTTGAAGATTCCAAGACCTTGCCTGGTTCAGTTAAATCGACTCCTAAAGATTTTTCTGATGCCGATCTAGTCAAAGGCCTTCTCTGGTTCAGTCAGATCGATGCTAAGATCTCCCTGATTCTTATCCCAGTTGAAGATATTCCAAGACTTTCGTCTGGTTCAGTTAAATCGACCCTAAGATTTTTCTGATTCTTATCTAGTTAAAGATATTCCAGACCTTGCCTGGTTCAGTTAAATCGACTCCTAAAGATTTTTCTGATTCTTATCCAGTCAAAGTTAATGCAAGACCTTCTCTGGTTCAGTCAGATCGACCCTAAGATCTCCCTGATTCTTATTCCAGTTGAAGATTCCAAGACCTTGCCTGGTTCAGTTAAATCGACTCCTAAAGATTTTTCTGATGCCGATCCAGTCAAAGTTAATGCAAGACCTTCTCTGGTTCAGTCAGATCGACCCTAAGATCTCCCTGATTCTTATTCCAGTTGAAGATTCCAAGACCTTGCCTGGTTCAGTTAAATCGACTCATAAAGATTTTTCTGATGCCGATCCAGTCAAAGGCCTTCTCTGTTCCAGTTAAATCGATTCCTAAAGATTTTCCTGATGAAGACTCAGTAGAAGACATCCAAGATTCTCTCATCGTTACTGTTGAGGTAGTAATCGCCCCAGATTCTCTCATCGTCACTGTTGAGGTAGTAATCGCCCCAGGTTCTCTCATCGTTACTGTTGAGGTAGTAATCGCCCCAGATTCTCTCATCGTTACTGTTGAGGTAGTAATCGCCCCAGATTCTCTCATCGTTACTATTGAGGTAGTAATCGCCCCAGATTCTCTCATCGTCACTGTTGAGGTAGTGATCGCCCCAGGTTCTCTCATCGTTACTGTTGAGGTAGTAATCGTCCAAGGTTTTCTCACCGTCCCGTTGAGGTAGTAATCATCCCTGATTCATTCATCACCTTTTGAAGCTCCAGACTCGATTCCTGTATCTCGCCAGGGCACGTCTAACGAGGTTTAAAGATTCAATTCCTGTAACCAGTCAGGGCACATTTACACAAATAATTTGAAGACCAACTCCTGTAACAAGTCAGGTAATCATCTTTCTTTTTTAGGTACGCAAGTTCTCGCCAAGGAATCTCTTACGCGATCGACACCCAGATGGCATCTATAAGCCCATCCACCTATCCATCACCTCTCAACATGGCATCTGTAAGCCCATCTTCCTGTCCATCAATCTCCAAATGGCATCTGTAAGCCCATTCCCACCATCACACTGCTAACATGTGAGCGCAAATTTCTGGGCACTCTAGTGTTCAATCATCTTCCACCTTCGGATTACGAAAGGCATGCCAGCCAATCTACATCCTCAGGTCTAAGAAGATTGAACAGGGGCAACTGTTGTACCCCAAAATTTTCCCTCCCATATTCTTCAAGGTTTGCTAAGGTCATGCTTCAAAATCTCTCAAGGGTTGCACAGTCCAATGGCCTCCTAACAGTAAAAAATTAGGGTTTTGGTTCTGGCAAAGAAATTGAAGTTTCCAAGGGTCCAATCAAGTCCCACATGCCTACAAACATTGTCAAGCATCCTCATGCCAAGTTTCAAGACTCACAGCACAAAATTGCACAGTCAAAAACCCTAAATGCTTCACAGTCAACTGCAGGGGCAAAATGGTCATTTGACAGTCAAAAGTCAAAATTTTTGGTCAATATCTTATTTTGAAGCCACAAACATCATTTGATCAATTCTTGATCATGATTCTCAAGGCATGGCTCAAAAAGTCTCAAGATGCAAAAGTTTCCATTTTTGGACAGTTGAAAAAGTCAACTGCAAATTGACCAAGGCATAACTTCCACATGGTTTATCAGAAAAATTCCATCCAAAGCTCATTTTGAAGAGAATGACATTTCCTACAACTCATCTTCACACTTCAAGTCCAAGAAATACTCTCACAAAAAGTTATCAATCTCAACATTATAGGTCATTTTCAAAAGTCAACAAAAAGGCACTTTAAGTCAAAGACCATAACTTGAGATTGGTAAATCAAAATGACATGGGACCAAATACATTGGTTAAAGGACTTCAAGTCCTTTCCAAAATGTCCAAGAACATGATCAAAGCTTAAAAATTGAGCAAGATATGCCTTGTGGAAGTTGGGAAATTTTTGAGAATTTTGAAAAGTTAACTTTGCTTCAAATGCCTCAAAATTGCTAATGGGCCTCAATTTCTTCCAAGAATCATCACCTAAAAGCCATGCACGACCCATTGACCCAAAGGGGAGTTATTTTCTTATTTTTAATTAATTAATTGAGTTTTTAATCCTATTAATTCATTTAATTAAAATTAAATTTAAGAAAAATACTAAAACATGTTTTCCAAATCTTTTTGTGCAGCATATTCTCTCATTAAGGCCTAGGGATTTCGTGTACCACATCAAGAGGCAAGATCTTCCAAAATAGGCATGTTTTTCATGACAAAAAGATTGAAAAAGATGCTTGAAAAATCAAATATTGAAACATTGATTCAATGGATTTTGGGCTTTGTTTTCTAACCTAAATCATTCCTCATACATATACAAACAAACCCTAATGCTGAAGAACAAGCAAGCTGCGCCCAAACTCAAAGAACAACTTTGCATTTTTTCCAAAAAAATTGAAAACTGTTTTCACAGCTAGAGTTCGTTTCAAAGCCAAATAACCATTCCATTACACTCCTGACGTTACCAGGGAACTTTTCCAATCAAAATCACGCCTCCATACTCAAGGAATTGGTAGATAGAAGCTTGACTTTCCTCTAAAATTTTCATATTCATATTTGATTTTTCATGCATGATTATCGTGTTTTAATGATTGGTTTATACTAATATGATCTTTCTGAAGCTAATGATGTTATCCAATTGAACTAATATCGCCTGTATGCAAAGTTACCATGAGAGCTTTCTAGGGTTTCAGAGTTCTAATTTTGGGGTTTCTTTCATATGGAACAATTGGCCATTCAAACCTATACTATTGGAATCAGGACCTCCCAACGAACGGAATCCACCCATCGCGCCTTTTTTCTTTTTGATTATATGCTATTCGCTATTTTTCAGGTTTAGGGTTAGTGGGGGTTTAAAACCCCCGCTGTCTATTCTATATTTTTAGGCAAAAACGAAGAAGGGAGAAGAAGATGCTAGCATGTTGAATGATGATTGGCCAGTTTGAATAACTGGCGCCTTTTTTTATTGTCCAGTATAACGCTTATTTGTCACATATAATATTCATCGCCCACTAAATAAACAAAGAAACGCACTAGCTCCATTGGTAGATGCGTTGTTATGCAAGCAATGGGACCTGGGTTCGATTCCCAGGTCCCCCATATTTCTCCATATTTTTGGTATTAACATGTTCAGGTGATTATCTCACTCAAAGGAGTACCATGCACCCAACGCCTTGGCTTGCCAAATGTCCCAGGAGATGAATCCAAAGGTCAGGATGTGAGGTCCATCATGCACATTAGTTGACCATGCCATACACAAGCGCTGAAAGTCAACATGGGCTTGGGATCAGTGGGCCAAAATTGCTTGCAAACACCTCCAAAAGGGCCTGAAAACCCCCCAATGTTTGTATATTTTTTAATTTCTTTTCTTCTCTTTTTTCTTTTTTTGTTATTCTTTTGATCACTTTTATTTAATTTATTTCAAATAATTTTCATAAGACACAAAAAATCAGAAAAGTCAAAAATAAAAATATGTTTTAATATTTAATTCACTAATAGTTTTTGTAAATAAATTTAATAATCTATTTAGGTTAATTTAGGCTCTTTTAACTTTAACATTTTTTTCTTAAATACAAAAAAAAAAACATAAAAATAACTTCCTTTTCTCATTTTTTTCTTTAATTTTAATTTAATTTCTTTAAAGGGTCCAACGCCCTCGCACCTTCGATTATAATTCCTTTTCGCGCATTTATTTTTACTTCTTTTGTGAATATAATGTATTTTCCCCAAAGCTTTGTAATAGATAATTAGGACATTTACTTTCCGTACTTTTATTCAAAATCGGGTCTTTGTTTAATTTGGCGATGTATGGACCCGCGCCTTGTAGTAGCGTAGGACCTTTATTTTCTGCATTTTAATTTCCGCACCCTTTAAACTGTTAATCACATGAAAGAATGAATGCCCAAATAAAATCAAAGCGTAGCTCGCCCAATGCTTGACAAGATAAAATATAACTGAAAATGACACACAATTCACACACCACTCCTAGGGTAAGTCTCACTGTTGCCTTGCCCCTCGAAACGTGGTCGTCGAGTAGAGGACGTTTTAGTAAGTCCTCATGTCCATGAACATGGCATGGGGGTAGCTTCTAAGGTGTCCTACTATTGCTCTGGTGACCACACTGTCCCTACAAACGAATTGACCCGAACACCTCCAACGGTGGTGCTACCTACCTCTCAATGGTGGGATGGCACTACCTTAAGGACAATTACAAAGACTAATTCCTTAGGGTAGGTAGATGACTCGTAGATACTGGCTCTAATTCAAAACAAATCATAAACTTCTTTTCACACCGACACTTTGCAAAAAGCTTTTAAAAACAACTTTTCAAACACTCTTGAGGATTGATACAAGAGTCGATCTGAAACTTTCAAAGAAACTTTTTTAAACCCACTCACCTTGAAAAGCAAACAAACATTTTGAAAACACAAATGAGCAAGTATCTAAGAGCCCATGGATAACCATGGATAGAAAGGGTGCTAACACCTTCCCTTTCTATAAATCTACCTCCCGAACCGAGAACAAATCTCATAAGGAATTTTTCTGTGCTTTTGTCCTTTCCATATTGGAGAAAATAAAAGACAGTGGCGACTCTTGCTTACCGCGACATTTCGCGAACCAGCGTTAAACAGTCAGTTCCAGATCCACCGATCACACTCGTATATCTGAAGACAAAGTCAAGGTTCTGAAACATCAAAGGAAATTTTCTACCTCAGATTCAGAAGTCAAGATTTGTTCATCAGAAGAGTTATTGCTCGTAGTTTTGAAGACTAAGTCAAGATTCTAAAGACTCAAGAACTTCGTGGAATATGCACACTTAACTTTAAATCAAAAGTATTCCAGCAGAATACTGATCAAAGAAAAGTTAGATCTTCTAGACTCATCACTTCTACACATCAAATAGTCCATCATAAGACAAGATCAAGATGATATCTTCTCAAGCCAATCTACTTCATCAGAAGTCATATTCATCAGAAGACAATATCATCAGAAACAAGCGCAAGAAGAGTTAGTACAAAGGTACAATTATACATTCCAATCAAATGGATGTACAATGTACTATTTTCCCTTAACACCTATATAAAGGATTAACTTTCATTTGAAAAAAAAAAGAACCTAAAAAACAAGAACAATAACACTGTCAAAATCAAAAGTGAAATAAAAAAGAAAGAAAAAAAAAGAAAAAAGAAAAAGAAAAAAAGAGAAAATAAAAAACACAAGAGTTGTTGCTCGTTACTATGTTAACATTGTCATTTTCTAGAACACTTGAGTTGTTGCTCATATAAGTGTTGATTCCACTATTCACTAGAACACTTGAGCTATTTCTCATATAAGTGTTGATTCCACTATTCACTAGAACACTAGAGTTGTTGCTCATATAGTGTTGATATTAATATTTGTTAGAACACAAGAGTTCTTGATCATTATTGTGTTTCTTTTGTAAATTGTTTGAACACAAAAGTTGTTGCTCATATGTGTGTTAAATAACCTATACTTAAACTTATGTGTAATCTTCTTGTTAGAAGCAAACTTGTAAACACAGTCTTTCAATAGGTAGTTGAGAAAGTCCTTTTTAAGGAAAGAGAAAGTCCTTTTTTTAAGGCATTCAGAAATCTCCTTCAAGAGACCAGGTAGGTCAGAATTCTTAAGGAGTCAATGATCGTTATATCTCTTAGGGGACCGGGTGGTCAAAATTATTAAGGGATCACTAATAGGTTACATTGTTGTTAGTCACCAGCGGGTAGCTCGTGAAGATTTTTAGTCACCGGCGAGTAGCCCGTGCAACTGAAATCAGTTTAGTTATAACGGATTAAGTCCTTTTCTAAGGCGAAATCACCTTGGCAGATGGACACGATTAACCTTTTCTAAGGTGAACCTGGATAAAAAAGAAGTGTCTTTTTATTTTTGTTTTTGATTGTCATTTCTATTCCCAACACTGTTTCTAATTCTGATCATTTTTGAAAAGAACTTCTAATCATTTTTGAAAAAGACTTCTAATTATTTTAACGTTTCTAATCGTTTGACAAAAACATTTCTAAACACTGTCAAAACAATTCTAAACGAAAAAGTTTTTAAAACCCAATTCACCCCCCCCTTTCTTATGTTTTTATCCACCTTTAATTGGTATTAGAGCTCCGACTATGTTATTAATTTTCTAATCAAACACTTAACTGCGTAGAAAGATCCAGTGTGAGAAAAACCCTTTTTATAAATGGTTGCTGCTAACACAAATGATAATGATAGATACAATGCTAAACCTCCTATGTTTGATGGAGAGAAATTTGACTATCTGAAAGATAGAATATAAAGCTTTTTTCTAGGATATAATATTGATCTATGGTAAATAGTTATAAAGGGTTATCAAGAACCTGTCAATGCGATTGGAATTCCTATTCCCATCTGTAGAATGAATGAAGATCAGAAACGCAAATTCAAGAATCATCACAAAGCCAGAACGTTTCTTCTAAGCACAATCGTGTACAAAGAATATGAAAAGATCACCAAAAGAGAAACTGCAAAGGATATTCTTGATTCACTCAGAATTACACACGAAGGTAATGCACAAGTCAAAAGAAATTAATGCCTTATCCTTAATTAAGAAGTATGAAGCCTTTAGAATGGAAGAAGAAGAAACAGTTGAAGCCATGTTCTCAAGGTTCCAAACCTTGATAGTAGGAATTAAGGTTCTGGACAAAGGTTACTCCATAGTTGATCATGTTAAGAAGATCATTATACCTCTTTCCAAAAGATGGAGACCTATGGTTACTGCCTTGAAGCTCTCTAAAGATCTGAACAATATAACTCTTGAAGAGTTAATTAGTCCCCTTAGGAGTCATGAGATAGATATGGAAGAAGATGAGCCACATAAAAGAAGTAAATCTATCACTCTAAAGTCTAAAAATGAAAGATTGAAGTCAAAAAAGAACAAGGCCTTCCAAGATGAAGAATTCAAATAATATGACGAATAATTTTTTGATGATGGAGATGAATTGTCACTTATGTCCAGAAGAGTTAAGCAACTTTAGAAGAAAAGGTAAAACAACTTTCGAAGATTAAGAAACATAGGAGATCGTACAAAAACATCTAAAAGAGGAATCGCTGATGATGAATTAATATGTTATGAGTGCAATAAACCTGGACATTACAGAAATGACTGTCCAAATCTTAAGAAGTAAAGCTTTAGAAAAGAATATTTCAAGAAAAGTACGTTCAAAGGAAAGAAGAAAGGTCTTATGGCAACGTGGGATGATACTGACTCTGAAGGATCAGAATCAGAAGAAGAACGTGCCAGATTAGCTTTCATGGCCTCCACGTCAGATGGATACACATCAGAATCAGAAGAAGAACATGCATAAGTGGAACCGATGGACATCAATTTAGAAGAAGACATGTCAGAAACAAAGTCCTACTCTGAAAAGGTATATTCTGAACTTTCTCGTGCTGAACTAGAATTATGTTTTTTAGAAACTTTGAACGAGAATCATAAGCTTACATAAAAATCAAGAACCTTACGAAGGATCATGAATATGAAATTGAAGAATATGATAAGCTAAAGAAATACATTTTTGAACAAAAATATGATCATTCCATTTTAAAAACTTAAAACGTATTTCTAAGTAAAAATTGTTCAAAAACTGAAAAGGTTCTTTCTAAAGCTTCTCTATCTTTTGAAGCTGCAGTGTATCAACATGATAAAGCTTTTCAGAATTTCTTAAATAACAATTAAGATATAAGCAAAATAGCTTCCATGATCCTTAGTGATAGTCATAATAAAATTGTAAAGAGAAAGAATAGGATATTGCAAGAAGTAGCCTGAACTATAGTCAACAAAACTAATGTGGCTAAGCACTTCTGGGCAGAAGCTGTAGATGCAACTTGTTACATTCAAAATAGAATTTCTATGAAACCTATTCTTGAAAAGACTCCTTATGAGTTATGTAGGGGAAGAAAACCCAATATCTCTTATTATCATCCATTTGGATGCTCATGTTTTAGTCTAGGTACTAAAAGTAGTCTAAACAAGTTTGACTCTAGAGCACAAAAGTGTAGTACATTGATATAATCAGAAAGCTATAAATACTATAAAGTACTTAATACATAAACATATAGTGTAAAGGAATCAATCAGTGTTATAATTGACAACAAGTTTGACTCAGAAAAGTTTCGTTGTTTGAAAGTTTTGCAGGTCTAGAGATAACACTTACAGTTTCTGAAGATAAATATTGTGACAATAAGCTAATAAAAAATAATGATACATCAGAAGCACCTGATTATCCATCAACTCAGAAAAGGAAAAGGCAGAAGTGAAGACAAACCATTTATGAAGCTTTAATTCTGGAGGATATAGCTAAACCTGTCAGAAAAAGATCCACACTTAAACAATCTAAAGATATTTCTCTAGGATTGGTATCCTTAGTTGAACCAATTTCATGTGATGAAACACTTCAAGATAATGGATGGATTCTGGAACTACAAGAAGAGCAAACTCAGTTCTCCAAAATTGATGTTTGGGATCAAGAGACTAAACCAAAAGAAAATCACGTCATTACAACCAAGTGGGTCATCAAACACAAGATAGATGAGGAAGGTGATCTCATCATAGACAAAATACACAAGGTTAGAATTTACATATTTTCTGATGAAGTACATCTAGATACTTCTACCAGTTTGAAGAAATCTTGATTAGAAACTTCTTGAAATAAATAAGAATGTGTATTCTAAAATAATAAGAATATTAATCTTAAAGAAATGCAATGTTCTTGAGAATAGGTTTAAAATCTTAATGTTTCTCTCCTATCTTTTGTCTATTTTAGGAAAGTTAAAAATTCTTTATCATAAAATGGGAATCTTTTAGCATGACTACCTATTTCTAAGTCTAGTTTGTCCTTTTGTATTACTCTCTAACAAGCGTCTGTCTGTTTCTTATCTCTTATATTGGAACTTGATAATATATACTCCCTCATAAGTTTTCATTTATTGTGTTATCAGTTTTGATATCTTATACCCAGTCAATCACATATTATGTTCCTAAGCTCAATTCATCTTATCTTATTATACATTCATTTCTCAACCTTCTTGAAAATGATTGTATTTTCTGTCTCTTCTTGGTCCTTGTTCAATCAATAACTCCTTTTGGTATCTCTAGTTTGATTGTTTGCATAAGGGAATCAATTCTCCTGCCAGTCTTGTTTTATCCTTCCCTACTTATATCCTCTTTCCGTTTCACATTTCTTATGTGTCTTTCTCACAAATATTTTCCACAAACCTGCTCTTACTATGTCTTCTAAAACCTTTCATGGATATGATAATATTTTGGAATTCATAAATGAAAAACGTCCAAAACTTTCAGATGCTGGTAAAAACTTCTACCTTGGTTGTTATACCCCAATTCCCCCCCCCCAAGATTTCTGATCATCTCATGTCACAATGCATAAAGACACACACATTAGGGTTGTTTCTCTCATTATCCTATCTTTAAGTTTTCTCTTGAGGGATTACTAAGCACCTTGAATTGTGTATCTTGTGCATGTGTTTTTTTCCACTAACATCAATATGTGTATATATGTTCTTTTGAATGTTCATATTGCAGGGGATCACAATTGCATTCATCTGACCATCTAATCTAGGGGTTCAAGGGGGTGATCCTTAATAAAATGGTTCTCTATTGTATTGAAAGAGTTCAATATTCAAGGTCATGTCTATAACATCAAATATTTATGGTTCAATGAGCTCTCTCATTTTATTTAAGTCAAGATCTCCTCAAAGTTGGTGGTGGAAGTCATCAAGAAGATTCATGGGTTCATGTGTTTATTTCCATGCCTTCTTCAACAAGCTTCACTGATACTTAAGCTCCATCTTTGAGTGTGATTCAAGACAAAACCATTTCAAGGCCTCTTATGACTCATCATGATTATTTTGCCAAGAAAGTTCAAAAATATTCAAGGTTGACTCAACAAGTTTGACCAAATTAAAAAATACTAGATCCAGTGATCACAAGTGCATAACTCTCTCAATTTTCAAAAATTTTAGCTGATTCTTTTTTCTATGGATTCTTATCATCATCTATAACAAACTCTCTTCACATTACAAGATCCAATTGTGCAAGAAAAATCATCAAAAATTTGAAAGGGGTTCCAAGTGATTTTGACACACTCTGAGCTAGGGTTTGTTGAATTCTAAGGACCATATCTTGCTCATTGTTTGAGATTTTTGATTGCTTTCAAAGCCATGATTCTCTTTAAAGGGTCCTTGTTGTACCCCAAAGTTTTTCCTCTCAATTCTCAAGGTTCTTTTTCTCACAATGATTCTTAGGGTTCAGGCTTGCACAAGTGCTTTGGGACTTTCCAGTACCAAAATTAAAAGGAAACTGTCAAAAAGGGAGAAAACAGATAAAAATTACATTTTGACAAATTTGGAGAAATTTAAGCTTCCTTCGATTTGGCACCCTTAGATTTCCTCTCAGCCTCTTTCGATTGCCCAAGTTTATTGCCTCTCAGCCTCCTTCGATTGCTCAAAATCAGCTGTCTACAAGCTGCTTCGTTTGGGCACATGTTGCCTGCTGCATGCTTCCTGCAAGCTGCTTCATTTGGGCACATGTTGCCTGCTGCCTGCTTCCTGCAAGCTGCTTTGTTTGGGCACATGTTGCCTGCTGCCTGCAAGCTGCTTCGATTGGGCCCATACTGCCTGCTGCATGCTGCCTGCAAGCTGCTTCGTTTGGGCACATGTTGCCTGCTGCATGTTTCCTGTAAGCTGCTTCATTTGGGCACATGCTGCATGTTGCATGCTACCTGCAAGCTGCTTCGATTGGGCACATGCTTCATGTTGCATGCTACCTACAAGCTTCTTCGATTGGGCACATGATGCCTGCTGCCTACTGACTGCAATCTGCTTCGATTGGGCACATGTTGCCTGCTGCATGCTACCAACAAGCTGCTTCGATTGGGCACATGCTGCCTGCAACCTGCATGTTGTTTCGTTTGGGGCAAGCTTTGATGGGACAAAACAACCATAACTATGCATCCTTCTAATTCACTTGCACCAAGGTCCCCTTGCAGACTTTGCTTCATACAAGCTTCATTTGGGCCAAGAGGTGTCTTCATGCAAGATTTGACTAAAGTTCTTATTTCCCTTGAAGGAACACCCTTCGATTCAGAAGGAACTTCCCTCATGCTAAACAGACACAAGGCATTTGACTCCAGCATGCACCTTTCATTTGTACAAATGTGACTCTTGGAAAGCAAACCTTCGATTGGACAAAAGAAACCTACATAAAAAGCTTCATTTGAAATTCTGATTCCTTTCGAATCAGCATGCTTCGAATCCAGTCTAGGCCATTCAAAGTAAGCTTGTTTGAAGCAAGTCTGAACAAATCTCAAGACCAAATCTCACTTGTCAGGCTTACTCTGTTTCCAAATCTTTATAATCATAGGTTTGTACAAAGGTTTTGAATTTTGTCTTTTGGATAATATTACTCTTGGCAAAAGGCTATTATCTCTTTCTTTTCATAGAAAGCACTTTTATCACAAAAGCAGCTTTCCACCTGAATTTCGTCTGAACGAAAAGCAGGGCCAGAGGCACAAGTCTAATCAACTGCCAACACCCCCCCACTTGTACCTCTCACCTTACCTATTATTTTATCATTGTTTTGCAAGGTTGACTATCTCAAACATATCCATCCTTTCCTCTATAAATAGAGGAACCATGAACAAGAAGAGGAGGACTTTTGGACCAAGTGAAAAGAATCTCCAAATTTTTCTCAAACACAAACACAAAACTATGAAGTTCATCAACACTTGAGAAATCAAAAACCCATAACCACACTTTAGTCTCCTTCGATTCTGAAGAACACCCCACACCTAGAAGTTGTTTTGTTCAAACTCAAAAAACAACCTCCTGTGACAACTCTTCGAATCAAAGGTAAACCCCCCTTTGTGGCAACTCTTCGAATCCCCTCCTGCCAAGCGCCAGCAATTCAGGCTCAAAGCCCACACACCAACTTCAAGGTAAGTCCCTTTAACCTTAAGCTTTTCGTTTCAAACATAACATGTAAATAATATTTTCTCCTTTTTTATTTCCATAATTTCGATTGCATGCTTTTTCCAAGCGCATGCTAAAGCTAATTTGTACAGTCCACTAAAAATGGAATATATAATATGAAAGCTTGCTTCGATGCATACATATGCTTCGATACAGACATGTTCAACATACACACAGACACTTGCTTCAAACACACTGACCTGCAGGCCCAGCCAGAGGCACGCTTACACTGATTTCACTGGCTCAATCAAAGAAGGTATCAAGGCAAAAAGGTAGAACCTTGGATTTCACCATATGTTAGTTTCCAGGAAGAATCGAAAGGTAGAACCTTGGGGCTTTGCCACACACTAGTTTCCAGGCAGAGACGAAAGGCACTCCCCCACTGTCTCTAACCCATTCAAAGGATACAACGTGCTACTTCCAGGCCCCAATCAAAGGATACAACTTGTTGGTGCCATTGCCCAATCGAAGGACAAGACCTTTCCCCTGCCAAGGCCCAATCGAAAGATCTGACTTTGCTTTTGCCAGCCCCAATCGAAGGAGGCCAAAAGAATGCAAATCGAAGGGTGCTTCCCCCCAATTGAAAGAACTAATTTTTCTTACTTTTATCTTATTTTTGCTTCTATATTTTCATGCAATTCGATATGGTTGTAATAGTGTAGGATTTTATCTTTCTGCATTTTATTACTTTTGTATGCTTGTTAGAAAAATAGGGAATGTATGGCAAGATAAAAACAACAAATAAACAACCCAAAAATCAAATACTAAATGCATGCAATCAAAAACACTTTGCACACATGCACCCTTAGGGTAATACCACTTGTTGCCTATCGGAAAAATAGTCATATCCCTCGAACATGGGAGTTTTAGCAAAGACCATCGATAAAAGATCGTAGTCTCTCGATGACCCTCGATGTTGCCTTTGATAAACGATCTAGTCCCTAAACGACATTGCTAAAACGTCCCATAGGTTGCCTTCTATGACTATACAAACGTCCTACGCCCATCCCTTCACATCCAACGATGGGACTTCTTACCAAAACACTGGTAAGATAGCAACATCTAAAGGAGTAGGAGAAGAACTTCTAAAGACCTTTTGAGTAGGTAGATTTGCTCCTAGTTGCTCGCTTTCTCACAACAAAAACGTTTTATACACCAACACTCACATTTTGAAACATTTTCGAAACAAACACTTTGTACGCGTTCTTATAGAAACGAGAGCCATTACAAAGATACCTTTTCAAAATCACTTTTAAAAACACATTCCACAAACACTTCTTTGAACTATTTTTGAAACAACACTTTGTACGTGTTCTTATAGAAACGAGAACCATTACAAAGACATTTTCAAAATACTTTCAAAAACCACACCACAAGCACATTCAAACAAAAAAGCAAGTGATCTAGAAAGCAACTAAGAGCCCATAGATAACTACGAATGAAAAGGGTTCTAATACCTTCCCTTTTTCATAATCTACCCCCCGAACTCAGAAAACATCTCTGAAGGTATTTCCTGTTCTTTTCATCCTTTCCTTTTTGGATTAAAGAAAAGTTGGTGGCGACTCTTGCTATCCGCAATAATTGCGATCAAACGCAGAACACCTAAGTCAGTTCTCCCACCGTGTTACAGTCCTTAACAAGATCTCTTCATAAATCTAAGGCTAATTTTGAATGGAAGATCACTAAAAGGTGAGAAAGATTACAAGCCTCCTTGAAGAGCCTTTGAATTTTAGGGTTTTACTTCAATTGATCATAACTTGGTCAATTTTTATCTCCTTGAGCCCATTATTTTTTCACAATAATCTTTGGGATGTCTACTACAACTTTGTTTTTTTGTGAAAGACTTGAAGATTCTTGGAAAGTGGTTGAAGAATTGAAAAGATTATAGGTCTTTTGTGATTTCCCCAAATTTGTTCATCATCTTCCAAAGACCATAACTCTTTCAATTTTTTTTTTGATTTTTGAGTGATATTAATTCCACACTTCAATTAAAGAGGTTTACTTCGTCATCTTCAGATGTCAAGATTAACTTTTGAGTGGAAGGTCATGTAATTTTGAAGAACATTATAGGTCATTTTGAAGTTCAACACTTAGAATTTTTCTAAGTACACAAGATCCGTGTGTTTTTCAGAAAATTCAATTGGATATAACTTTTTCCTCAATTATCCAAATTGATTCTTTCTTGGTACATTGTAGAGATTGTAACCTCATCTTCCAAATGCTTTAAGGATCATGTCATAATGCCCGTCAAGTTGTTTATACCATGGATTCAAAGTTGGCACCATAAAACTGATTTTGTCAAAATAGTCAGGTTTCAAATTGGTTAATGTGACCTCTAATCACAAAATTGTTGTGCGTTTTTACTTCTAATCATGCTTAATAATCTTGCAGAAGTGATTAGCACCTTGAAACACAAGTTTTAGCTAAGTTTTAAGCAAATATGAGTCACGCTTTTCGTGCTTGAAACTTCACACGAATTCTCTCAAAATCTCATCATTTCACACGCTTGAGAATCCCATTTGCTTCCCTATAAATAGAGGATGATATCCGACTTATTAGGCAAGCTTTAGAGAGCCAAAGAACCTATGTTAAAATTTCTCCATAACTCATAATTCGGCAACTTTGAATTCAATTCTAAATCATATTTCGATCTAATTTCTTTGTTGATTATTCATCCTTGAACTTCACTGAAGCTAACAGAAGAAGAACCAAGGCTTGAAATGCCCTGAATCGTGCTAGCCAAGTCAAGTTTTAGAGCTCTGAATTTGAACTTCAACAGGTAGATTCCTCCATCAATTCTCTCCAAACTTGTTGCTACAATTTAGCTCTCATCAGTTTGATACTGATTGCATCATTAGTTTTTAACTGGAAGTGAGTTTTACTCATGAATTTTCAAACCCCTTTCCAAATTTTTTCTTCTGGTTTTCTTCAAATCGACAGAGCTACAGTTTATATAAATTTTTCGCGAGGGTACCATTGGAATCATCTTGAAGAGACGAAGCGAATGGCACCAGCCTGAACTCCTAATTTTACAGTTTGTGAGACCTGCAATTCACGTGTGACCGGAGGTTAAAGATGACCAACGTGTCATCTCTCAACCAATGACATGGTGCCATGCATTTTTCAAAAATATGTTCTAAATAAATGATCCGGTGGTTTATTCACTAAAGTCCATATCATGCACAACGTGCTAGATCCCTTGAATTTGATTACTAACATGTTTTGACATTGATCCAATGATCTACATCTTTTTGGTTTTATTTTTATTTTCTTATTTTATATTTATTTGCTGTAAACTTAAAAAATTCATAAAAAAATCATTTCAACTTCTAAAATTCTGAAAAAATTATCAAAAATACTTTTGACTTTTATCTTTCCGATTCTTATTGTTTCAAAATTTTATTTTATGACTTGGTATTTTTTATGATTTTTCTTTTTATTTGAATTGTTTTAATTGTTTAAGAATATTTTTCTTGATTTTTAAATTCTAAAAAAAAATATGGAAGGATCCAATGTCCTTTTGACAAATATTGGTGACCTTATTTTATTTTTATTTCTGGTTTTACTATTTTTAACAAATTTTGGTTTATTTTGCTTATTTCGTTAAATTTTAAAAATAGTTTATGACTTTAAAAAATTCTGAAAATTTTTGTCAACACTTATTGGCTCATGTTTGACTTCAGATATATATTTTTAGAATTTTTATATGGTGTTTTAATACATTTTGTGTATTTTACCAATTATTTCCCTTTAATAATCATTTAAATATTGTTTTATTAAATATATTTTTATTATTTTTGTTTGGTCCTGATTTGAGTGTTATTTTGGGACAAGTTCCTTAACCTCATTGAATCTTGGTGGTTGATAGGTTGAAAAACCAAATCCACCAAAATGGATGAATGATGTTGATGATATTTGAAACCCTAATTTCATCTGATACATCCCTTCCATCTTCATCTTATCCCTTTCTTACTTGTGATACATGTTGTTGGAGAATAATCTACATATCATTTCTCTAACACGTGGTGCATAGATTACTATTGATCGGCCTCAAAATAGGTGTGACTTCTACATTATGATTTCTTAACATAGCGCTAAATTTTTCCCGATTCGAAAAATGATCATTCATGGTCCAAACTTATGTATGCAAGCCCAAGTATGTTTATTTTGAAACCTTTGATCCAATAACCTTGAGGTTCATTGTTAGGAGTCTTTGATCTTATCAATCCTCTAATGAACTTTCATGAATTTTAGTCTAAGTGAATCATTTAAACATCATTGATCATATATGCTTGCCTTGAGTGCTTGAAATGAATGATATACTTGACAAAAAACAAATGAAACTTGAGAAGCTTTGATTTTATCAATCTTCAAATGAGTTTTCAAATGCAAGTTTCAAGATGGTCATTCAACTAACATCTAACTTCTAATTCACCAATGATTGATTTTACTTTGTGCTTTTACTTTATGCCTTTTATTTTATACCTTTAATTTTATGCACCATTTACTTTTAGCATTTACATTTCATGCTATTTTCATCTTTTCTCATTTGAGCATTTATCTTTATATCTTTTTTTATTTTGCTCACTTGAGCTTTCTTTTCTTTTTAAAGACATTTAATAACCAACTTAAACATTAAAAAACTTTAAGGTTACATGGACTATTTGGTTACTATCCTTGGCATAATGGAGTTATGGACCTCTTGGACTTAGGATTAGAAGCCTTGATTACCCTTAGGACCTTGTGACTATGTTGTTATTTTGTCTGAAGTTCTTGGGGTTTACTTCAAGACATTGGGTTTATTTTCTTTGTGTCCAGGTTATTCTGATTATGTGCTTTGCCTGTGATTGGGAATTCCTCTGCACACACCCGTTACTCTTCCCAATTTTTGTGAAGACTTAATTCATCTAAAGCTTGGTATTCCTAAGAGGTTTAGTATTTTTTATTGCTTGGTTTCAATCCAAAGGATGGGATTTCTACATTGACTCTTGATGTCAAGTGTTGGCTTCTTATTGGTTAGGTTGTTCTTTTCCTTAGATTTTACCTTATGCTTTAGGATAGTCCCTTCATCTCCTCCCATGTTCTTTAATTTCTAAAATATTCTCTCTCCTTTTCAAAACTCCTTTTGTTTCCTAACTTGAACCACTTTCATAATAAACTTGGAATTAGGTCCATACATTTTCAAAAATCTTTTCTTAATCAAACTTTAATCAATTTAATCATACTTTGACATTTTTTGTTGTTGTGAAAAGACTAAAAGCCAATTAACCTCATTTAAACCATTTTGCCACTTTGGCTTTTTACTTTTAAACTTTTTTTTAAAAGATTAGACTCTTGTTGATCCTTGTAGTGATGCAAGCTACTATACTTCTATGATATGTAGTGAAGTGAGATATTTTCTACTTAGATGTTGAGTGAGACTTTGTTGATTTTAAAATCCAAGCTATATCCTCCACTTTGAGATGATGCAAATTCTCTTTTCTCATAATCGTGAGAAGTAAGTATGTTTTCCACTCGGATATGACGATGATGTATTTTCTCTTAAAATTAACCAACACACTTGTGTTTTAAAATTTTTGAGGTGAACTACAAGTACCCTGAACCCCTATTATACAGAAGGTGGAACATAGGCACTAAAGGTTTTCAACCCCGACAAGTGCAAAATTGTAAAAAAATACTTCTTTTCTCATCCCCACCATCTATTTTTTTGTATACACCTTTTATAGCCAAAATACACAAATTTTCAAAGAGATTCCTGCGGAGTACCATATGTGTTTAGGATGCTAATACCTTCCCTTTACATAACCAACCCCCGTACCTAGATTCTCTCCCCCTGTCTTTTGGGTTTATTTTCTCTTTCCCATTTCTCTAGAAACAATAAAGCACGGTGGCGATTTTTATTTGATCTATGCGAGTCAAGTCAATCCAATAGCTTAGTCTCAATATTTCTTCCGCTACAGAAAACTGGCGACTTCACTGGGGAAAGATCGACTAAATGTTGGTCCATCTCTAAGTGGGTTGAGCCTATCTTTGTTTATATTGTGTATGTACTATTTTTTTTGTATATTATGTGTTGTATATATGTTTGTCTGGATTTTCTTGGTTTTCAAGGTGCTTGGTGATTTCTCATAAGTCCTTTAACTGAACTTGGGTAAACTTAAGATAAGATGGGAGGTATAGTCATGTTAACTTTGAGGGAGGAATCTAAAAAAAGGAGACATGAGATCCTACACTAAGTAGAGGTCCCTTTGACTGTAGTATTTGTTTACCAAGCAATCAAGAAGACGTGCTGTTTTCGACCTGGTAGTCTGCTGAAGCTGAGGACCGCAAAATCCTAAACCTATCTTGGCCTTTTAGGTGTAGTGCGGAAACTATGGCGGAGCAATTCGAAAGTGGTTGTCACGCGATGCTACACTCAAATGAGTTTTTCTAGAGAATATAGCCGATTACTAGGTTAATTGAGACCTTGGCAATACCCAAAGGAAGGATGTAGACTTTGGAAACCTTTTAGAACCTTGTTTGGTAGGTGATAAAATATTAGTCCTTACCTCGTGGGTAGTACTTTTGGCTTTATGCTCGTGACATTAAACCTATGAATCCCCATGTTTGTGATCATGTGTGTGATTGTTTCATCATGCATTCATGCACCCATGGGCATTCTTCAAACAGTTTTCCAAGGAACTTAAGGTTGACTTTTGTAAATATCTCAGGTACTTTTTGACCATGGATTTTGGAAAGAGAAAGACTCAGAAGTACAATTTCAAGGATCCTAAGATAGAGAAACCGATGAGTTTGATTCCTGAGATTGAGAGCTATATAGATTTCTGGAAGAAGCTCAAGATGAAGGAGGGTATTCTTTCTATATTGGTCCAGTTCTATGATCCGTTGTGCCGATGTTTTACTTTCCCTGATTATCAGCTGATTCCCATATTAGAGGATTATTCTTACTTACTTGGTTTACCTATTATTGATCGCGTTCCTTTCACCGGCTTAGAAGGAGAGCCCAATTCTCATGAGATTTACACCATGACTCATTTGAAGAAGTCTGAGATTGAGGCTAACATGACAACCAAAGGAGGAATAAGGGGGTTACATGCTCAGTTTTTATTGGAGAGAGCTCTTTATTTCGCCAAAATGAAGAGTACAACTGCTTTCGAGGTTATCTATGCTTTGCTTGCCTATGGGTTGTTTTTGTTTACTAACATCAACAAATTTGTGGATGTTAATGCCATTAAGATCTTTCTGATTGGGAATTCAGTCCCTATATTGCTAGCAGATACTTATTATTCCATCCATCTTCAGAATTTTTATTAAGGAGAGATGATCATATATTGCACACTATTGTTATATCAGTGATTTATTTCTCACTTACCTCGGACTGTTGCCTTTTGAGATATCAAGAAAGAGACTCATTGGGCCCCAGAGATTATGGCTCTCACTCATTTTGACATTGATTAGTATCATCAAGCTTGTTATGATACAAAGATTATTGATAGCTGTGGTAGTTTCTCCAATGTGCCTCTTCTTGGTACAAAGGGAGGAATTAACTACAATTTCGTTCTTGCGTGTCGTCAACTTGGATATCCAATAAGAGACAAGCCAAACAACATTTATCTGAGTGGGTTCTTTCTCATAAAAGGAGAAGATCATAAGTAAGCTAAGAAAGAGATTGAGAAGGCTTGGCTCCACATTGATATAAAAGGTAGAAAAGATTTGGGACCAAGAGGACCTGTTTCCTTAGAGCCTCACCTCTGTTGGGTAAAAGCAAGGGCAATTCAGTTGAAGATGCCTTATTCTCGTGAAGAACCTATATCACATATGTTTATGAGGACTACTCCTCCTCTCTTAGATGATGTGTAAGAACTTCATCTTGCCTTGGTTATGATGTAGCAAGAGAATGAAGCATGGAAGAACAAGTACCAGACTTTGGAGGTGTCCTACTCAACATAGTTGAAAAAGAAGGATGACTTGATTGAGATTCTTGAGAGTCGTGCTATAGAGTAAATGGAGAAACAAGAGGATTTATTTTCCTCTAGAGTTCAGCCAGGTCCCGGTCACCCATTTTCTGATTCTGGTGGTTGGAAAGAAGTCGCTGACAAGTATGCAGAGGAGAATAAGCAGTTGAAGGCTCAGATTGCAAGACTTAGGGGAAAGTGGAAGTGTATGGAGAGACCTTCATCAGCCTTGGCTCCTTAGGATTTTTAGATTCTATATTTATTCTCTTGTACTTAGGATTGTTGAAACTTGTACTAAAATTTGTAATCCATTCCAAAGTTATTATTAAAATGAGAATTTTCAGTATTTCCAAATGTGTTAGTACTTTAATATTTGCAATTGTTTTTTATTCTTTGAGTTCCTTAAATAAACATAATAAATCATATGCATTGCATATTATGCATCATTTTTCACCTATTTTTGTATTCCTGTTCATTCCCATATGTCTTACTTGTTTCTCTGCTTCAACATTCAGCTAGTTGTCTAATCGCTATAATACTCAGGCTAATTCTAAGAAGAAGATGGAAAATCTTAAACAAGAGAATTGTGAGCTGCACGAAAAAGTTACTACTTTGAAAGCTGGTATGGCTAATCTGACTACTTTGGTAGAATCATTGGTGGCCGCTCAGAATCATCCACCACTTCCTCCTCTATCTCCTCATGCTACTCAACCACAATAAACAACTATTTTTTTTGAGGTTCCGTCGGTTCCCATTTCTATTACTCCAGTTACCGCTGCTCAATACCGCATGCCTCGCGATTACTCACGGGAAATGCCTGAGAATTTCATGCAAGAAGGTTACAATCCTGATGCTCAAGTTACTCCATTTACTCAAACTACTACTGCTTATGTACCTCCTGTGGTGCATGCTACTCCTGGTTCCAATAATGAGATTCATCATGTTGCGCCTCCTACACTGAATGCTATGCCTGTTATTAATGATGAAATTTATCGTCCTGCTCCTCCACCAAGTTAAAGTTTGGGCTTCTATGACCGATTGGATGAATTTAAGGACCAATTTAATGAAATGCAAAAATAAGTGAAGGCTCTTCGATGAAAAGAGTTATTCGGACAGAATGTCAGTGACCTCTATTTGATCCATAATGTAAAAGTTCCAGCAAAGTTTAAGGTGTCAGAATTTGAGAAGTACAAGTGTAACTTTTGTCCCCATGATCACCTGGTGATGTATATCAGAAGGATGCCCACTCATACGGATGACAAATACTTGCTTATCCATTTCTTCCAGGATAGTTTAACTGATGCTACTTTGAAATGATATATGGGATTGTACAATAGCAACATCCTTAACTTCAATGACTTGGGTGAAGCTTTTGTCAAGCAGTATAAGTATAACATGTTTATGGCACCTGACCGTGACCAGCTAAGAGCAATGGCTCAAAATATAATGATCCATTCAAAGAGTAGGCACAATCTTGGCGCGAGGTTGTTGCCCAAGTGGTACCACAAATGGGAGAACAAGAAATGACTAAGGTCTTCCTAAAAACCCTTGGTTCATGTTATTATGAAAGGATGGTTGCAAGTGCACCGAGTGATTTCACTAAAATGGTAAGTATAGGTGTCTGTCTAGAAGAAGTTGTCAGGGAAGGACGATTGACAAAAGATGAAGGTTCTAGTGGAATAAGAAAATAATCATATGGATTTTTTAAAAACAAAGAAAGTGAAACAAATGTTGTTGTTGAGGAAAGAAAGGTTAGACCTCAGAGAAGACATCTGTTGTACCCCAAAAATTTTCCCTCTCGTTTTACTCAACACATACCCATTGAGGTCCTCAACTTGCTCAAGGATGCCCAAGAGTTGACTAGACAAACTCTCTCCCAAGACAATGTACCTCAAACTAGGGTTTCCATTTTCATCAATATGGGTGACTACAAAGACCCCATATGCTCTCCATGGTCCTAATATGTCCTCAAGACCCTCCATGTCAAATTCCAAGCCTTGCACAAGAAGTTTGCTCAGCCAACTGCTCAGATGCTTCATAATTGATTGTATTAGGTCAAAAGTTAACTGTGGCCCACATACAGTCAAACTTCAATAATTTTGATCAAAATCAACATTTTGAAGTTATATCCATCATTTGATCCAGGGTTGATCATGATTCCTCAAGGAATGCCCTAAATTCATCAAAATCCAAAAGTTGCTAAATTAGGGTTTCTTAGGAAAAGTCAACCAAACTTTGACCAAGCATAACTTCCTCATACTTTATCAGAAATTTTCCATCCAAGGCTCATTTTGAAGAGAGTGCAATTCCCTACAACTCATATTCAGAACTCTAGTTCAAAATATGCACTCACAAAAAGATATGGATTTCCACATTATAGGTCCTTTTGAAAAGTCAACAAAAACACTTTTTGGGTCAAAGCTTCTTACATGAAAATGGAAGACTCAATTGAGATGCGACTAAAAGGGTTGCTTAGGGGACATCCCAAGCTTTCTAAAAAGTCTAAGAACACCTCTCTAGGATTAAAATTGGAAGAGATATGCCTTGTGAAAATTGACCATTTTTGCAAAATTGCCAAAAGTCAAATATGCTCAAAAATGCATTTTTTGCTAAATGGGCCTAAGTTTTTATGCTTGAAACTCACTCATAACATGGTCCACGACCCAAATGTTCACTCACATGTTATTTGCTTCATTATTTATTTTGTTTTGATTTTTTATTAATTAAACATTGAATTAAATCAAATAAATGGTAAATAATAGCAAAGATTTATTTTGATTGGATTTTTGGACAGAATCACAAGCTCATTATGCTGGAATATTAGAATCAAATCTAATTGGCACAAGAATGGCATGATTAGGCCAAAATTTGAAGGATATCATATCACATGAAAACCAAATCAAATCTTCAAAAATTGCAAAGATACTAGTG
Source organism: Vicia faba (assembly GCA_948472305.1). Classification (NCBI taxonomy): domain Eukaryota; kingdom Viridiplantae; phylum Streptophyta; class Magnoliopsida; order Fabales; family Fabaceae; genus Vicia; species Vicia faba. The sequence continues at coordinate 1,258,438,014 of OX451739.1, read as the reverse complement.
GTTTTTACAACCCTAATTAGTTCAAGGATATATAATGAACAAAGCCAGGCACAAAGAGGAGGGGTTGCGGTCGTGAGAAAGAAAGAATAAAACTCAAAAAATTGACAAAAAGTAGTGACACAGTTTCAAGTTTGGAGGCCAGTTCAAGCCATTCTAGCGTTGCCAATAGATTGTTGGACATCCCAGGAACATAACTGGATCAATTGCAAGCCTGTTCACACCCAGAAACGCACGTTACAGACCCACGGTTTGCTTTCCCTAACTTGAATCGCATTTTTCAATTTATGCATGATTAACCATTATTGAATGTAGCATTGTGTTTGTATGAGCCTTTAGAAAGTTTTGGTTTACTTGATTTTGTGTTTTGATGCTTATATCCAGAGTTGCCATTATTAGGGTTTGAGGTCACGTTTCCGGGTTTCTTGATACAGGTAAAATTGGCCTACACAAAGGGTACCATTATACTCGTGAGGTCAAAACAATTTTATTGGTATAGCCATAATTCATTTATCATGCCTGTACTAGATTTTGGAAATTTGCCGGTTTGTAGCTATGGAAGATGTCCGTAGGTATAAGTTACTTACCTAAGACGACGGACCTGCGAAGAAGACAATAACGTGGCAGCCAACCACTGGACCATTAAAACTGGCGCACATTTTTTTGTTTTGTCCACTAACTTACGTTTTAACATATATTATGGATTGTTGTTATTTAATTAACAAATAAGTCACGCAACTCAGTTGGCAAAGGCGCACATGATTTGAGTGGGAGGACCTGGGTTCGATCCCAGGTCCCATCAATTTTCCTTGTTTTTATTCTTCTTTGCAGAATCCTGTACATCACCATCTCCAACGCTCACCATGCACCATCCACAATCCAGTCATTGGATTTATTGCTAGCCAGATCCAACGGCCATCAATGAAAGACCATGGTGCATCAATAGCAAGGAGCAACACTGGATCTCAAACGTGGGACTGGGCTTCAACTTGGTGGGCCCGAGCAAATTTCACAAATGCACCCCCTATTCAGCTTACAAAACATGCCCAATTTCCTTTCTTTTTATCTTAATTCCTTTATTTTAATTAGTTTATTAATTATTCCCTTTTTATAAATAACACCAAAAATCATATTTTTTTCATTAAATCAACAAATCACAAAAAAACATTGAAAATCATATTTTTTATAAAAATATTTTATTTCCATAATTAATTATTTTAATTCAAATTAGGTTAATTTAACTCCTTTTCATAATTAAAATCAATTAGAAATTAGGGTTTTGTAAATAATTAATTTTGCTTAAAAAAAACTTAAATATTTTTTTCTCAACTTAGATTTTTTAGGTTTTTCCAATCGTCTACGCATTTAATCCGTCGCGCGCGTTTTAATTACCTTTTTGATAATTATTTATGTAACTGTTTCGAGGTTGTAATAGACTTAATTAGGTTTTAAACTTCCGCATTTTATTTTCAGTTAAATAATTCTGTATCTGCGAAAGCCATGTAATAGTTAGGATTTCTATTTCCGCATTTTAAATTTCCGCAATTATTAACTGTTAGATGTATGCTAATAGGATTGTATGGGAAGAATGCTTGAAAATTAAAACAGTAGATAACCTAATTGTGCAAAGACAAATTAACTAAAAAATTTCACTCTCACATGCTCACTCCTAGGGTTTACTCCACTTCGGTTGCCTTCGTTTAAGCCCCGAAAGATCTCAAATAACCCATTCGGATGTTGCCTCGGAAATAAATATTTAAGGATTTAGGATGATTACTAACACCTCCTAACATTGCTTCTGTGACCGTATATGTCCCTTCGAACATCCCTTAAAACTCCAACGACGGTGCTACCTATTCCTTAATAATGGGATAGCGCTGTCTAAAGGAAAATGATCATTCTTTTTCAAGTAGGTAGATTAACTCTTAAGTACTTGCTCAAACAAACAAATTTCACACAAACAACTTTGTCACATCCTTGGGGACTGATACAAGGATTATCACGAAGTAAAACTTTTTCAAAACAAGCAACACAAGCAATTTTAAAAATGAGCAAGTACCTAAGAGCCCATGGAAAACCATGGATAGAAAGGGTGCTAACACCTCCCCTATCTATAATCTACCCCCCGTACTCATAAATATTCTCGAAAAAGGTTTTTTCTGTTCTTTTTCCTTTTCCTGATTGGATAAAATAAAAGTCGGTGGCGACTCTTGCTTACCGTGACATTTTGCGAACAAAAAACGCAAAATGCAAACCAGTATTAACAGTCGGTTCTTCCACCGTATCACAGAACTGGAGACTCAGCTGGGGAATTACTAAATAAAGTGGGGTATACCTTAGGATCTAGGTCATTTCAAATTGCTTTCTTGATTGTATGTTTTATTCTTAAAGGGTTTTTGCTTGGGTTACTATAGATCCTACACCCGGATCGAGGGGCACTTATCAGGTAAACATCAATAGATCATGGAGACTGTACGGCGTAGACCGATATGGTTTAAGCGATGGTTGTGTTGGTGTGGCACTTTGGTTGGTACCGGTATCCTTCATGGGGAAATGAGGAGAATACGTGGCCTCCGCTTGGTGTCATGAAGCACTAACGGACCTTAGAACCTTAGTTGAACAAACTTGGCCATTAGAAAGTAGTGAGATAGCCGACCTCGGTATAGAGATGAGGATTGGTTGATACTCGATGCTACACTCATTGAGATCAGACTTTCGGGATATTTCGGTCGCAAGAAAAGATTGCTTGGCTGAGACAATTCCCGATAAAGGATGGTTAGTGATATTGTGATCCTTTAGAACCCGATTACTTTTTAAGGAAGGTTTGAAACCAACTAAACTTCAAGAGGGTATGACCTTTAACCTCATGCAAGCCTTAAACTCAAGGACTTGACATTATTTGTATGTGTTTGCTATACATGTGGTTTATCATGACATCCTGCATCATAACATAGCATCCATTCTTATTGCACTAACCATTTCAAAGACCAAGGGAATTTATCTTTGTTCTGTTTTGTAGATCATGGCTTCCGTTCGTAGAAACACTATCCGAATCAGATTTGTGAAGATACCTTCCTAACTCAAAGAGCTAGTATCAAAGGTTTCCGAAACTTATGCGTTCACTAAGAGACATGGTCGACTTCTCAACCTGGTTACTTCAAACTTTGATGAAAAGATGTTAAGTGTACTCTTTCAGTTCTTTGATCCCAAGCACCACTGCTTCACCTTTCCAGACTATCAGTTAGTTCCTACCATGGAAGAATTCTCCCAGCTGTTGGATATACCCATTCTTGAACAGTTGCCTTTCACAGGTCTAGAAGAAGTTCTTATGCCAGAAGTCATTGCCTCAGCTTTGCATCTGAAACGGGCCGACATGGTATCCAATTGGGAAACAAGAAGCGGAGTCAAGGGTTTTCTAGCCAAGTTTCTGATAGACAAGGCCCATCTATTTTGGGATGATATGGATTTTCATGCTTTTGAGGAGGTCTTGGCTCTTCTAATCTATGGGTTAGTCATATTCCCTAATACAAACTCATTCATAGATGTGAATGCTATCAAGATCTTCCTCTCTCGCAACCATGTGCCTACCTTGCTCGGAGATATTTTTCACACTCTCCATACTCGTACCATGAAGAGAAGAGGGGTTCTTATGTGTTGCATGCCATTGTTGTCGAGGTGGTTTATTTCTCACCTCCCTAAGTCTGTACTGAAGAATGAAGAAGGTTTGGGTTGGTCACAGAGGATAATGTCACTCGCTCACATGGGTATCCTCTGGTGTTCCCGAGCTATGGAAGACACTGCTATTATTGACCGCTACGGGGAGTACCCTAATGTCCCATTACTTGGCATCATAGGGGACATAACCTACAATCCTTGTTTAGCTCTGCGACAATTTGGTTACACTCGAAGAGATGGTCCCCACGAGTTACTTATTGAGGGCATTATATTCAACTATAAGGATGACGTTCACGAGTATCGCTGGAGGTTCATACAAGCTTAGGGCATGGTAAACCGATCTGGCGCCAGGGCTTTGGGGCCAAAGGCTTTCATTCCTATGGAACCTTACCTCCAATGGGTACGAGCTCGCGCCCAGAAGCTTATGATGCCCTATGTGGCTGTTTTACCAGTGATTTTGGAACCCACTACTGAAGGGGGTATTCCTTACGCGGTTCTCTATCCTTATATGCCCACTGATCTTGGAGAATTACAGAGGTCTCGGATTAAGTTAAAGAAGGAGCGGGATACTTACAGGGATCAGTTCTATGCTCAAGAGTGGAAGGTTTTAGAGCTCACAAAACAGATCCATGAGGAAAAAGGACTCAATGTCTATCTCGGCACGAAGAGGAAGCATCCATGGGAATTTTGATGTCTTTTCTAGTTTTATATTTGTTTTAATTGTAACGCATAAAAGGCATTTAAACTTTGAATTCAGCTAATAAAATCTTTGTTTTATTTTAGTTTGCAAATTTAAATTTCCCAAAGTCTTTGAAATCATTACATGCGCATCCCATTCATAGAATTGCATATACATGTACCATTACAGGTTTCTCATCTTCTTCGCTGTTTATTTCAGTAGAAATGTCTTCCGAACAAAGCATAGGGACCTTCAGGCACAGAACGCCCAGTTCCAACAAATGTTCATAAGTCTGGAAAAAGGGCAGGAGGATCTGAAAGTCCTCATCCTGAAAGAGAAAAAGAAAAAGAAGAAGGTTGCCGGTATTATGAATATGGGTAGAAGGTTTGGAGAGCGGTTGAAGCAACAAGTCGATCTGACCTCTTCATCCAAGGAAGGGGAGAATCAAGAAGAAGAGACAAGTGAGAAGGATCCCAGTCTTGCAGTTTCTGACAATGATACCGACTACAATGATGAGCAGTATCCTCTTGCTGAGGATAGATATAAGCAGTTGGAAGATCGTTTGAGTGCCATGGAAGTTCAAAGAATACCTGGGCTGGATTTCGAAGATTTAGGATTAGTGTCGGGAGTGGTCATCCCACAGAAGTTCAAAGCTCCAGTTTTTGCTAAGTATGATGAGGTGTCCTACCCAAAACTCCACCTCCGCTCTTATGTCAGAAAGATCCAGCCCCACACCGCTGATAGAAATTTGTGGATTCATTTCTTTCAAGATAGTCTGTCAGGGACTCAACTTGAATGGTTCTACCAGCTAGAGGGAGTCAATATCCGAAATTGGGAAGATCTGGCTGCTGCTTTCTATGAGCAGTATCAATATAACGCCGACCTTGCTCCTACTCGTACTCAACTCCAGAGTATGTCCATGGGTGCAAGTGAAGGCTTTAAAGACTATGCACAGAAATGGAGAGACTTGGCTGGAAGAGTTCAACCCCCTTTGTTTAATAGGGAGTTGGTTGATATGTTTCTGGGGACGCTATCTGGTCCATTCTTCAATCACTTGATTGGCAGCTCGTCAGCTGGTTTCACTGAGCTGATTCTAACTGGAGAAAGAGTAGAAGTTAGGATTCAGAGCAGTAAGATATAGAAGGATGCCTCTACGAGTTCGGTAAAGAAGCCTTTCGCTGGTAAGAAGGAAGCCAGTGCCATCTATAGCACGAGGAGCCAAAACAGGGCTGAACATCGTCAGACAGTAAATGCCGTAATGATACCTAGGCCTGCAGTTTCCCCACAATGCAACAATCAATAAAGGGTGGAAAGACCGCAATGGCAGTTTACCCGAATCAATATGACATTGGCTGAAGTTCTACCTCATCTGCTGAGATCCAACTTGGCAACTTTGAAAGAGGCTCCCAAGAATCCAAATACCACATCTCCCCGATATAATCCAAATGCTCAGTGTGCCTATCATTCTGAGAGTCCTGGCCACGATACTAATGATTGTTGGGCTCTAACAAATAAGGTACAAGATCTGATCGAAGCCAAGGAAATTGAGTTCGATGCTCCAGAGAAGCCCACTGTCATAACTGCTCCCATGCCTAAGAACGGTCATGGAGTTAATGCTGTTGATACCGATTTGTTTGTGACCTTGGTGGATGAAGTTTCTACTCATCTCCTGATTGTGAAGAAGAATTTTCTATTGGCTGGTTTATTTCCGGGTTGTGGTGAAGGTTGCCACATGTGTTCATTTCTGCCTTCTGGTTTCCATTTGCTGAAGTTAGGTGTTCAACGCCTGATGGACAACAAAGAAATTTTGTTCGAGAAAACTTTGGTTCCCATTGTTCCATCTGAAGACATTGCTATTATAACCATTTCCGCCAATCCTTCCAGGGTCTCCTCGAGAAGACCTGTTAGGATTACATCTGCTCCAAGAATCGCTCCGCTGATAATCACTGTTCCTGGTCCTGTCCCGTATGTCTCAGACAAAGCTGTCCCCTTGCATTATGGTGCCGATGTGTACTATCATGGCATCAAACAAGATTTGAAAGATGAAGAGGTTGATCCTGATATTGGTAACATTGTCGGAACCAGCAAAGTCACCCGAAGTGGAAGGGTCTTCTCTCTCGAGATTTCCCCTAAGACTGTCAACAATCCTATTGTCATTCCATCAGCTGTTCCTGCTGGTACATCAACTATTGCTCCTGTTCTTACTCCATTTATTACCCCTGTCGGTGAATCGTCTGGTACCCGTGGCAAAGAAGTTATAGGAGAGCCTTCCCAGATGGAGGCGCCTAGAAAAATTGTTGTGGAAGCCTCTAAGCAAGAGATAGAGGAAATATTGAAAATAATTAAGAAGAGCGACTACAATATGGTCGAGCAGCTGGGGCAGACCCCCTCAAAGATATCCATGTTGTCTCTGTTGTTGTGTTCCGAAGCCCATGGGAAGGCTTTGATTGCATTCCTCAAGACTGCGCATGTGCCCCAGGAAACTTCAGCTGATCAGTTCGAAGATTGCATGGCCAGCCTGACTGCTGATAATGGGCTGGGTTTTTCAGATGCAGACTTGACACTGAAGGGAAGGAAGCATAATGATGCTCTACATGTCTCGATTGAGTGCAGGGGCACCACTATGGCTCATGTGTTGGTAGATAATGGGTCTTCGCTGAATGTTCTGCCGAAGAAGGCGTTGGACCGGTTGGATTGCAAGGGTTTGACTCTAAAGCCTAGTAACATTATGGTAAGGGCTTTTGACGGGTCAAAGAGAATGGTGCACGGGGGGGGGGGGGGGGGGGGTGGGGTGGGTGGACATCCCTATCAAAGTGGGTTCCCAGACCTTTGGGTCAACCTTCTATGTGATGGGCATAAGGCCGTCGTATTCTTGTTTGTTGGGTCGTCCTTGGATCCATGAGGCTGGGGCAGTTACTTCCACACTACACCAAATGCTGAAGTATCTAGTAAAAGGGAAGATTGTCACTATACGAGGTGAAGAGGAGTATATGGTGAGCCACCTCAATTCCTTCCGCTACGTAGAGATGGACAGGGAATTCATGGAAAATCCTTGTCAGAACTTCGAAGAGGTCCCTCGGATTTTGGCATCGAATGAAACTACTACCAACAACAAACCTCCTCTGAAGATGGCTTCCCTCAAAGACGCCAGGGCCGTGGTTAAAGAAGGTGTGTGTGCCAATTAGGGTCAGCTCCCTGATTTCACTCACAAAACTGACAAATTTGGTTTGGGCTTTACTATAGGGGCTCAAAGGGCTGTTCGACGCGCTCGGGCTGGAAGACTTCCCATACACATCAGTAATCGGGGAATTAATGCCATTGAAGACAACAATAAGGACTCAGACATTGACAACTGGATCTACCCAACTACCAACGTTGGACTGAGTAACTGGACGGCTAGGGACTTTATACCAGTTTCTTTTATTCCGCAGTAATTGACTTACTTGTTTTGAGATTTATAATAAACAATTTAAAACTTTACCGCCTTTTGCCTTGCCCGAGGCACATTGGTTTTGTTTGTGAGGGCTATTATTTGTCATTTCACATATCATTAATAAAGCATTGGACATTTCTTGCATACAAATTTTACGCTATCTGTTTTTCTTTTCTGTTTTCACTTTATCAAAACATATATTCTCTTACACACACTCACGTATCATAATGCAGATCCATATCCACTCTGGATCCCATTGATAACAACTCTGCTATTGCCAGTTATGACTTAAAAAATCTGATCAACCAAGCCGAAGACGAAGGTCAGGATGATTGTGAGGTGCCTGGAGAACTTGCTAGACTATTATAGCAGGAAGAAAGGGCTATACAGCCTCATGAAGAGCCGATTGAGACAATAAATTTGGGTACCGAGGAAGACAGAAAATAGGTTAAAATAGGTGCAAATCTGGAGCTTAGCGTCAAACAGAGGTTGATACAGATGTTGCACGACTATGTTGAGATCTTCGCTTGGTCCTATGAAGACATGCCTGGTTTGGACACTGATATTATGGTACATTGCCTACCGACTAAAGAAGATTGTCCTCCGATTAAACAGAAGGTCCACCGTATGCGTCCCAAAATGTCAGAGAAGATCAAGGTAGAGGTCATGAAACAGTTCGACGCATGATTCTTGGCTGCCACTTCTTATCCACAGTGGATTGCTAACGTCGTTCCGGTCCCTAAGAAGGACGGTAAGGTACGGATGTGTGTATATTATAGAGATCTGAACAGGGCAAGCCCCAAGGATGACTTCCTACTTCCTCACATTGATGTTCTGGTCGACAACACCGCGTAACACAAAATATTATCCTTCATGGATGGTTTCTCTGGCTACAACCAGATCAAGATGGATCCTGAAGACATGGAGAAGACAACCTTCATTACACAGTAGGGCACCTTCTGCTACAAGGTGATGCCTTTTGGGTTGAAGAATTCTGGGGCAACTTATCAGCGCGCCATGGTCGCTTTGTTCCATGATATGATTCACCATGAGATCGAAGTTTATGTTGATTACATGATATCCATGTCTCAAACTAAGGAAGAGCACCTTGATCATCTCCAAAAGTTGTTCGACAGGTTAAAGATATATAAGTGGAGGTTGAATCCGAACAAGTGTACCTTCGGGGTAAGGTCTGGTAAACTTATGGGTTTCATTGTCAGTGACAAAGGCATCCAAGTAGATCCTGCAAAGGTAAATGCTATACAAGAAATTCCAGCTCCCCGTATGGAGAAGGAAGTTAGAGGTTTCTTGGGACGCTTGAATTATATCTCCGGGTTCATTTCACATCTGACTGCTACTTGTGAGCCAATCTTCAAGCTTATGAAGAAAGATCAAGTGGTAAAGTGGAATGATGAATGTCAGACCGCTTTCGAAAGAATCAAAGAATACCTTAAAGAACCACCAATTCTAATGCCTCCAGTTGAAGGAAGACTTTTGATATTATACTAGACAGTGCTAGACCATTCAATGGGGTGTGTGCTGGGGAAGCATGACGAGTTTGGTCGAAAAGAGCACGCAATATACTACCTTAGCAAAAATTTTACCGACTGTGAGACACGATACTCATTACTCGAGAAAACTTGCTGCGCTTTGGCATGGGCTGCTCGCCGACTGAGATAGTATATGATGACTCACACTACCTTGTTGATATCGAAGATGGATCCGATCAAGTACATTTTCGAGAAGCCCGCTCTCTCCGGAAGAATAGAGAGATGGCAAATGATCTTAACGAAATACGACATCCAATACACAACCCAAAAAGCAATCAAGGGAAGTGTATTGGCTGATCATTTGGCTCATCAGGCCGTGGATGACTACTAGTCCATGAATTTTGAGTTCCCAGATGAGAATATCATGTTTGTAACTGACTACGAAGAACCTGGACCGAATGAAGGACCTGAGGAAGGATCCCAATGGTATATGTATTTTGATAGAGCCTCGAACGCACTGGGTAACAGTATTGGCACCGTAATCATATCTCTCTAGGGCTTCCATACTCCATTCACTGCCCGATTATGTTTCAACTGTACCAACAACATGGCGGAGTATAAGTCATGTATCATGGGTCTTAGATCTGCTATTGACCTAAGGATCAAAATCTTGAGTGTATTCGGGGATTCCACTTTGGTGATAAGTTAGATCAAAGGTGAGTGGGATACAAAACACCTGAATCTCATCCCGTACAAAGAGTACGTACTGACATTGCTCCCACACTTTGAGGAGGTAACCTTTGAACATTTCCCATGAGAGGAGAACCAATTAGCGGACGCACTAGCTACCATGTCTTCTATGTTCAAAGTTAGGTGGGACAATGAAGCTCCCCAAATCACCATTCAAAGGCTGGATGAACCAGCACACTGCTGTGAAATCGATACCGTAGAAGTGGCAGACAAACCCTGGTTTCACGAAGTCAAGAGGTATCTCAAGACTCAAGAGTATCCCGAAGGGGCATCTATCAATGATAAAAAGTTTTTAAGAAGGTTCACTGCAAAGTTCTTCCTCAGTAATGGAATCCTCTATAAACGCAACCATGACTCCACACTACTACGGTATGTAGACAAGAGCAAAGTAGAGAGGATCATGACAAATCTACATGAAGGCACCTTCGAAACCCATTCTAATGGACATACCATGGCTAAGAAGATCCTACAGGTAGGATACTATTGGTCCACTATGGAAGCTGATTATTATCAGCACTCTCGAACTTGTCATAAGTGCCAAATCTATGCTGATAAGGTGCATGTGCCTCCGGTCCCCTTAAACGTCTTGACAGCTCCGTGGCCCTTTGCAATGTGAGGTATCGACATGATCGAAGAAATCATGCCCACCGCTTCCAATGGACATCACTTCATCCTATTAGCCATTGATTACTTCACAAAGTGGGTTAAGGAAACTTCCTTTGCTACAGTAACCAAGAACGTCGTGGCGTGGTTTATCCGACACAATCTGATCTATCGATATGGTGTGCCAGAGAGAATTATTACTGACAATGGTACAAATATCAACAACACAATGATCACCGAGCTCTGTAAATAGTTCAAGATACAACATCATAATTCTTCTCCCTACCGGCCGAAGATGAATGGCGCTGTTGAAGCATCTAACAAGAACATCAAGAAGATTGTACAGAAGATGACATTGACATACAAAGACTAGCATGAGATGTTTCCATTTTCTCTACATGGGTACCGTACCTCAGCACAAACATCGACAAGGGAAACACCCTATTCTCTGGTATATGGCATGGAGGCAGTCCTACCCATTGAATTCCAGATACCTTCTCTTAGGATTATGAAGGATACAGGTTTGAACGAAGACGACTGGATTCGAACCCGACTCGATCAGTTAAATCTAATCGATGAAAAGAGACTTACTGCTATCTTCCATAGTCAGACGTATCAAAAGCGAATGATCAAGGATTTTAACAAGAAAGTCAGACGTCAAGAATATCAAGTCGGGGATCTAGTGATCAAGCGCATCATACTGCCACAAGGTGATCCCAGGGGAAAATGGACCCCCACGTACGAAGGGCCATTTGTGGTTAAAAACATTTTCTCGGGAGGAGCTATGATTCTAACCACCATGGATGGTGACGACCTTCCTCACCCTGTCAATGCAGACATAGTGAAAAGATACTACGCCTAATTAAAAGACCCACTAGGTTGACTGGCCTAGGCAAAAATAAGGGCTTCCCGACGAACCAAAAGGGTTCGGGAAAAATTAAGGGATGACAATGAAAAAAATCTGTACACCCGGCAAGTAGAAAACCCGAAAGGGCGGCTTGGGCAAAAAAGGGTATCCCGATGGACTGAAAACTCGAAAGGGCGGTCTAGGAAAAAGTTAGGGATATAAAGCGTACTACTATGTCTCATTGGATCATCTTGCAACCAGACTTCAGATCGACTATCAAGTTCAGACGACGCCAATCAATCTGATCAACTTTCGGCCAAGAAGCAAAGTGATGAGATGCTTGAAGATATAAAGGCAATAGCAGAGTTAGAACCTAATGGGGTTGTTTCACATAGCTGTTTTTTCTTTCTTTTACACAAATTGTATAGTTTATATCTTTCGGCGGCATTCTCTTACTAGAGCGCCATCCTCCTTGTACAAAAACGCCTATTGCAGGCCAACTTCAAAAATCAATACAAATCATTTTCACAAGAAACTTTGATCCGTTTTTCTTTTTCTGTTTTGTCTTGCAAGAACGTCCAATGATTTATTTTTGATATATGAATTTGAAAATGATTTCTGCTCATAAGTATTTACATAAGAAACAAAAGACAATTACTCGTAAATCCAGAAACAGGGAAAAAAACAAGAAGTGCCAAACCCGACAGTTACTCCGCCCAACAGGTACCGGGATAGAGTCATCTTTGGAGCATAATCATTAGTACATACGCTCCCTACAGAGTAAAAGTATTCGAAAATATTGATGTCGGCTTTCCCAAAACAGGACGTAACCTCCCCCAGCCAGGTTCATTCTGAAACCTGACAGCTATATCCTCCAGCTGAATTTCGTAATCACGGACGGGTTAGTAAATTTCATCCCCCAAGCAGAGTTTATTTATCTGGATACAGAGGCTCAATCCCCGACAGATTTCATCACTTCAGCTACAAAAATTCATTTTTCTAAGTTTGTTCCCCGCATAGTTTATTCTAAAGCAGAATCTCTTCCTGACAGAATATTCATAAATCTCCAGCAACAGTCAAGGATTTATTTTCCCAGACGCGGGCATACCCCGATAGCATTTAGTGAACATACATCATGACATGCACATACATATCATATATAGCATAATCTCATTTATTTTGAGAACATCATCTCACCCTACATTTCATGCACTGCATATAACTAACCCTGACATCTTCTCAGGAAAAGACGTTTAGCTTCAACAAATCCAGCATTTATACAAGTCACATATGCAGAAGACTAATGGAAACTCAGTTCCCGAAACCAAACGGGTCAACTAATCTACACTATCGCTTTGAAGTAGCCCTACTATCCAGGTTTCTTCCCACAAGCTCTACCATCCAGGCTTTCATTTCGAAGTAACCCTACTATATAGGGTCCTTCTCATAGCCCTACTATCCAGACTTTCATTTCGAAGTAACCCTACTATCCAGGTTCCTTCTCACAACCCTACTATCCAAGCTTTCATTTCGAAGTAATCCTACTATCAAGGTTCCTTCTCAAAACCTTACTATCCAGGCTTTCATTTCGAAGTAACCCTACTTTCCAGGTTCCTTCTCATAACCCTACTGTCCAGGCTTTCATTTCGAAGTAACCCTACTATCCAGGTTCCTTCTCATAGCCCTACTATCCAGGCTTTCATTTCGAAGTAACCCTACTATCCAGGTTCCTTCTCACAGCCCTACTATCCAGGCTTTCATTTCTAAGTAACCCTACTATCCAGGTTCCTTCTCACAACCCTACTATCCAGGCTTTCATTTTGAAGTAACCATACTATCCAGGTTCCTTCTCACAACCCTACTATCCAGGCTTTCATTTCGAAGTAACCCTACTATCCAGGTTCCTTCTCACAACCCTACTATCCAGGCTTTCATTTAGAATTAACCCTACTACCTAGGTTCCTTCTCACAACCCTACTATCCAGGCTTTCATTTCGAAGTAACCCTACTACCCAGGTTCCTTCTCACAGCTCTACTATCCAGGCTTTTATTTCGAAGTAACCCTACGACCCCGGTTCCTTCTCACAGCCCTACTATCCAGGCTTTCATTTCGAAGTAACCCTACGAACCAGGTTCCTTCTCACAACTCTACTATCCAGGTTTCATTTCGAAGTAACCCTACTACCCAGGTTCCTTCTCACAACCCTACTATCTAGGCTTTCATTTCGAATTAACCCTACGACCCAGGTTCCTTCTCACAGCCCTACTATTTAGGCTTTCATTTGGAAGTAATCCTACTATCCAGGTTCCTTCTCTCAACCCTACTATCCTGGCTTTCATTTCGAAGTAACCCTACTATCCAAATTCATTCTCATAACCTTACCATCCAGGTTTCTTCGCTCTTATCTCCAGACAAGAGTTCATAACACTGTAAGACCTGGACCCGACCCATTTTAGTCGATTTCACCTTTCCCCAGTAAGCCGCTGTGTAGCCTGTACACAGACTGGATATGCAGTTCACTTCCGCTTCCTCAAGCAGGAGTTATTTTCCCAGTAGAGTAACGGACAACTGAAGCTCCTAAAATTCTACTTCTCCCAAGATAGATACCAACATTTCTCAGCAGATTCCTCCTCAACGACAAGAACAGGAATTATCATCAAAGGAATATCTCAGGAAATCAACATCCTCTAGATGGCATCTTTAAGCCCATCTCCGACGATGTTCTGTCACATATTGGATGGCATCTTTAAGCCCATCTCCGACAATTCTCTAGAAACTTCCAAATGGCATCTATAAGGCCATTCTCGGTATCACAAATCAAGTATCACTTCATGAAAGTGCAAATTTCTGGGCACTCTAGTGTTCAATCATCTTCCACCTTCAGATAACGAAAGGCAGATAAGCCAATCTACATCCTCAGGTCTAAGAAGATTAAACAGGGGCAGCTGTTGTACCCCAAAAATTTGCCCTCTCATTTTACTCAACACATACCCATTGAGGTCCTCAACTTGCTCAAGGATGCCCAAGAGTTGACCAGACAAACTCTCTCCTAAGGCAATGTACCTCAAACTAGGGTTTCCATTTTAATCAAGATGGGTGAACTCCAAAGACCCCATGTGCTCTCCATGGTCCTAATATGTTCTCAAGACCCTCCATGTCAAATTCCAAGCCTTGCACAAGAAGTTTGCTCAATTAACTGCTCAGATGCTTGAGAATCGACTATATTAGGTCAAAAGTCAACTGTGGCCCACATACAGTGAAACTTCAATTTTTTGGTCAAAATCAACATTTTGAAGTTATATCCATCATTTGATCAAGTTTTGATCATGATTCCTCAAGGAATGCCCTAAATTCATCAAAACCCAAAAGTTGCTAAATTAGGGTTTCTTAGGAAAAGTCAACCAAACTTTGACCAAGCATAACTTCCTCATACTTTATCAGAAATTTTCCATCCAAGGCTCATTTTGAAGAGAATGAAATTCCCTAAAACTCATCTTCAAACCTGAAGTTCAAAATATGCACTCACAAAAGGATATGGATTTCCACATTATAGGTCCTTTTGAAAAGTCAACAAAAACACTTTTTGGGTCAAAGCTTCTTACATGAAAATGGAAGACTCAATTGAGATGAGACTAAAAGGGTTGCTTAGGGGACATCCTAAGCTTTCTAAAAAGTCCAAGAACACCTATCTATGGTTAAAATTGGAAGAGGTATGCCTTGTCAAAATTGACCATTTTTGCAAAATTGCCAAGAGTAAAAAATGCTCAAAAATGAATTTTTGCCTAATGGGCCTAACTTTTTATGCTTGCACCTCACTTATAACATGGTCCACGACCCAAATGTTCACTCACATGTTATTTGCTTCATTATTTATTTTGTTTTGATTTTTTATTAATTAAAAATTGAATTAAATCAAATAAATGGTAAATAATAGCAAAGATTTGTTTTGATTGGATTTTGGACAGAATCACAAGCTCATTATGCTGGCATATTAGAATCAAATCAAATCAAAGCTAATCGGCACAAGAATGGCATGATTAGGCCAAATTTGGAAGGATATCATACCACATGAAAACCAAATCAAATCTTCAAAAATTGCAAAGATACTATTGGTTTTTACAACCATAATTTGTTTAAGGATATATAATGAACAAAGCCAGGCACAAAGAGGAGGGGTTGCAGTCGTGAGAAAGAAAGAACAAAACTCAAAAAATTGACAAAAAGTAGTGACACAGTTTCAAGTTTGGAGGCCAGTTCAAGCCATTCTAGCGTTGCCAATAAATTATGGACATCTCAGGAACATAATTGGATCAATAACAAGCCTGTTCGCGCCCAGAAACGCATGTTACAGACCCACGGTTTGCTTTCCCTAACTTGAATCATATTTTTCAATTTATGCATGATTAACCATTATTGAATGTAGCATTGTGTTTGTATGAGCCTTTAGAACGTTTTGGTTTACTTGATTTTGTGTTTTGATGCTTATATCCAGAGTTGCCATTATTAGGGTTTGAGGTCACGTTTTGGGGTTTCTTGATACATGTAAAATTGGCCTACACAAAGGGCACCATCGTACCCGTGAGGTTAAAACAATTTGATTGGTATAGCCATAATTCATTTATCATGCCTGTACTGGATTTTGGAAATTTGCAGGTTTGTAGCTATGGAAGATGTCCGTAGGTATAAGTTACTTACCTAAGATGATGGACCTGCAAAGAAGACAATAACGTGGAAGCCAACCACTGGACCATTCAAACTGGCGCGCGTTTTTTTGTTTTGTCCACTAACTCACGTTTTAACATATATTATGGATTATTGTTATTTAATTAATAAATAAGTCACGCAGCTTAGTTGGCCAAGGCGCATATGATTTGAGTGGGAGGACATGGGTTTGATCCCAGGTCCCAGCAATTTTCCATGTTTTTATTCTTCTTTGTAGAATCCTGTATATCACCATCTCCAATGCTCACCATGCACCATCCACAATCCAGCCATTGGATTCATTGCTAGCCAGATCCAACGCCCATCAATGAAAGACCATGGTGCATCAATATTAAGGAACAACATTGGATCTCAAACGTGGGACTGGGCTTCAGTTGGTGGGCACGAGCAAATTTCACAAATGCACCCCCTATTCAGCTTACAAAACAGGCCAAATTTCCTTTCTTTTTATCTTAATTCCTTTATTTTAGTTAGTTTATTAATTATTCCCTTTTTATAAATAACACCAAAAATCATATTTTTTTCATTAAATCAACAAATCACAAAAAAACATTGAAAATCATATTTTTCATAAAAATATTATATTTCCATAATTAATTAATTTAATTCAAATCAGGTTAATTTAACTCTTCATAATTAAAATCAATTAGAAATTAGGGTTTTGTAAATAATTAATTTTGCTTCAAAAAATAACTTAAATATTTTTTTCTCAAATTAGATTTTTTCGGTTTTTCCAATTGTCTTTGCATTTAATCCGTCGCGCGCGTTTTAATTGCCTTTTTGATTATTATTTATGTAACTGTTTCGAGGTTGTAATAGACTTAATTAGGTTTTAAATTTCCTCATTTTATTTTCAGTTATATAATTCTGTATTTGCGAAAGCCATGTAATAGTTAGGATTTCTATTTCCGCATTTTAAATATCCGCAATTATTAACTGTTAGATGTATGCTAATAGGATTATATGGGAAGAATGCTTGAAAATTAAAACGGTAGATAACCTAAATGTGCAAAGACAAATTAACTAAAAAATTTCACTAGCACATACTCACTCCTAGGGTTTAGTCCACTTCGGTTGCCTTGGATTAAGCAGTCATGAAGTATAGGGTTTGTTAGTGGTCGTCATCTAGCCCCGAAAGATCTCAAATAACCCATTCGGATGTTGCCTCGGAAACAGATCTTTAAGGCTTTAGGATGATTACTAACACCTCCTAACATTGCTTTTGTGACCGTATCTGTCCCTTCGAACGTCCCTTAAAACTCCAACGACGGTGCTACCTATTCCTTAATAATGGGATAACGTTGTCTAAAGGAAAACGAACAGTCTTTTTCGAGTAGGTAGATTAACTCTTAAGTACTTGCTCAAATAAAAAAATTTCACACAAACACCTTTCAAAACAATTTTCAAAACAACTTTGTCACATCCTTGAGGACCGATACAAGGATTATCACGAAGTAAAACTTTTTCAAAACAAGCACACACAAGCAATTTTAAAAATGACCAAGTACCTAAGAGCCCATGGAAAACCATAGATAGAAAGGGTGCTAACACCTTCCCTTTCTATAATCTACCCCCCGTACTCAGAAATATTCTCGAAATAGATTTTTTCTGTTCTTTTTCCTTTTCCTGATTGGATAGAATAAAAGTCGGCGGCGACTCTTACTTACCGTGACATTTTGCGAACAAAAAATGCAAAATGCAAACCAGTATTAACAGCCGGCTCTGCCACCGTATCACAATGTCATCAACACCAACAACAAGTTATTTCTGTAAATCTAGTCGTTAGTGTAGATCCGACTACTGTTGCCTATCAGAGAGTACTTCCTCAAGGTAATCAAGGGCAAGGTCAGAAGAGAGAAGCTTTTGACCTTATTCCAATGAGTTATGCAGAATTATTTTCGGCTTTGATTCAAAAGAAGTTGGTGCAAACTAGGCCTCCCCCTGATATAGCTTTACCTTTACCGTGGTATTATAAGGCGGATCTGACTTGTGCTTTTCATCAAGGAGCCCCTGAGCACAACATTGAAAATATCTATCCACTGAAGTCTGAGTTACATAAAATGGTAAGATCTGGTCTCCTGTCTTTTAAAGATGTTGGTCCCAATGTGAAGGATAATCCACTACCCAAACATGAAGGTGGAAGTGTTGTAAATATGGTTGCTGGTTGTCCTGAAGATTTCTGTATTTTTGATATCAACCTGGTTAGAGGTGATTTAGTGAAGATGCATGCTGATCTCTGGGTTCAGCTATTATACACGATTATGTGGGTTATATTATTTGCAGTTCAGATATCCATGGATGTGATAAAGTGAGAGTTGATCTTCAAGAGATGATAGATGTAGGTCTTATCCATATATCAGACCAAGGGCTGAATATGGAGAAGAGGTGAAATTGGTTTCTGGATGTCCCGGTGAATTCCATATTTTTTATGCGAATTACATGAATGATGATATGGTACAGTTGCACGCCACATTTTGTCACATGGATGGCCAGGAGGTACATTGTTATGGGTCCTGTCAGATTTGTGGTAGGGATTCTCGTGGTTGCTCTGTTGTAATAAGAGATGTTCAATTGCTGTTAGATAATGGTACTATCAGAGTCACATGCAACATAGATGATTATAATGAAGTTAATGTGATTGAAGACTACTCAGTTGAGGCCATGTCAAAAAATGAATATGTTTCTGCTGATGAGTTCTTTTCTTTTGATGAAGGTATATTTTCTAATAGTGATTCTATGATTCTTGAGTATGCTGAAGAAGCAGGGGTGAATGTCATTGTGTCGTGTTTTGTTGTTCCCGCTCCTGTAGAGATTACGTACCACAACAAGCTTGTTATTGCTCTCGTAGTTATCTGTCTGCCTGGTACTATCCCATATGAATCATACAAAGTTGTGCCTTATAAGTATAATGTAACTATCCAAAAATATGGTGTGGAAATTCCTATCCAACCTTTGTCCCATGTTGAGATTATTGCTGAAGCTTGTCGGGTAACTCGTAGTGGTCGTGTCTTTGCCCCTATATTTCGAGGAGATGTTAATCCTGGAAAAAAAATTGTTGAGACTTATGCTGAGCCTAAGAAAGTGGAAGGAGGATCTAGTGGCACCTCCTTGGAAAAAGATGTTGATTATCTGTTAAAAATTATCAAGATGAGTGATTACAAGATTGTGGATCAGTTGTTGCAAACTCCGTCTAAGATTTCCATTTTAGCCTTATTGACGAACTCTTCTGCTCATCGGGAATCTCTAATGAGGGTGTTGGGCCATACTTTTTTTGAAGGTGATATGCCCCTAAATTAGTTCAACAATGTTGTAGGGAATATTACATCTTGTAACAATCTGAGCTTTTGTGACGACAAATTACCTGATGAAGGGAGAAACCATAACCAGGATCTGCATATTTCCATGACTTGTAAGAATGATTCTTTAACCAATGTTATGATTGACAATGGATATACTTTGAATATTATATAGAGAAGTACTCTCATAAAGCTTAAGTACCAAGGAACTCCTATGTGCTCTGGTGGCATTATAGTGAAAGCTTTTGAGGGTTTGAGAAAGTCTGTCATCAGAGAAGTGGATTTACCTATTCACATAGGTTCGCACCTATTCCAAATCACCTTTCAGGTTATGGATATTGTCCCTGCCTATAGTTGTTTATTGGGACAACCATGGATCCACGAAGCAGGAGCTGTTACTTCAACCTTGATCAAAAGCTGAAATTTTTCCATGAAGGAAAGGTAGTCATTGTGAATGGTGAGCAAGCCTTGTTGATATCTCATTTATATTCATTTAGCATTGTAGAAGCTGATGAAGCCGCTGTTGGAACTCAATTCCAAGCTCTGTCTATTTATAATATAAATAAGAATGAAGATTCTATCACCTAATTTAAGGATGCGTAATAGGTAGTGCAGAAAGGCCCTAGTAAGGTGTGGGGGCAGGTTATTAATCCACCTGTGAATAGGAATGAGATTGATTTAGGTTTCTCCATGAAGAAGGAAGTTGTGAAGCCCAAGTACGCTTTGAGTAAATATCAAGACATCTTTCACAGTGCAAGATATCTTCACCCGACTACTTCAAGGATCAATGTTATTCTCGAAGATGAATCAGAGCAAGAGATGCCGAACTTCATGAAACATGGAGTCAGAGTCCAGAATTGGATCACTATTGATGTTCCTTCTTGCATTCATATTTCAAAGTATTTTTTATTTGTCTTTTCAAAATTCTTTCACTCTGCCCAAGGTGAAAGTAGTGATGTTGTATGGACGTGTCTGTTGTTTTGATTTTTAAAATCATTAATAAAAGTTGTTTTTGATTCCCAAATTATGTCTTTATTTTCTAATTTTTCTTGGAAAATGGTAATAAGAAAAAACCTTTTGAAATAAATAATAATTGTAAATAAATCTTCATAATCACTTGTTACATGTGTCAGTTTCTTAAATCAATCATAAATCAAATGTGGAGATTAATTAAAAAACTCTTTGAGTGCAATAACCCTGCACCCTCTCCCAACTTTGAATATCTTGTGCACGTGGCTGAAGAAGAAGAATATGATGAAATCCCAGAAGAGGTTTCACATTTTCTCGAGCACGGGGAAAATACCATTCAACCGTATAAAGAGTCGTTGGAGATGATTATCTTGGGTCTGGAAGAAGATCTAAAAGAAGTCAAGATTAGGGCACTGCTTCATCCTGATGTAAAGAGCAGGTTGATTGAGTTGCTGAAATAGTATGTAGGTATCCTTGCTTGGTATTATCAATACATGCATGGTTTGGATACCAATATTGTGGAACACTATTTCCCGCTTAAGTCAAAATGTCCACCGATCAAGCATAAGCTGAGAAGAACTTATCATGACATGGCAGTGAAGATTAAAGAAGAGGTTTTGAAGCATATTGATGCTGATTTCTTATGACATCAGTGTACCCTCACTGGATTGTGTCATACCCCAATTTTTGACCTAAGATCCCTGCTTCATCTGCATTATTTTTTTTATACACATTAAGGTCACAGAATATGGTAGGTTTCGAACGTTTCACTGTCAAGCTTTGACTGTGTAGAGATTACCGAGTGTTGTGAGCATTTTATGAATGACTAACCACTAATCAATCATGAAGTGCATGTTTTGCTGTTTTATTTTCATGTGCAGAAAATAGGTCTGAAAGAAGAGCATTAGACGTTGTACGTCGATCAGGATTTCGAGTCTTAGAACAGAAATGTTGTCGTTCGCTAATTTCCAAAAGACAGGTTCATCAAAGAATTTCAGAGAATTATGCGTTTATTTCCACACTCTGTCCAGCAAATGGTCTTCGTTTTTCTCCGAATATTTTTTAGGAAGAACAGTCGAAATTCTACCGGCTTTGGTTCATGTGTGTTTCACATTGTTCTAAAATGCAAGAAAAAACAGGTTATACCGTCATTTTCGATTTCTTGGACCAAAAGTCATCCGCAAATTTTCTCACGATGTGGATTAAATTTCGTCGAAATGGGATAATTAAATTCAAAACCGTTCTAGAAGAATTTATTTAGAATATTCGGAATATTTGGAATTTTCTTTATTTGAATCCAAGTGATGATTAAAGAGGAGCTATCAAGAGATCTCATCCAAGAATATTCATTTATCACATGAAATATTTATTCAAGATTATTATTGTGATTATTTTGGAAGATCTATATCATGGTTATTTAAATACAGGAAGCATTATTTCAAGAAGTTAGCGAGGAATTCTATTTAATTACATGAGGAATTTTATTTGGTTACAAGATTAATCCATGTGATTTATTTGGATTTCTATTAAAAGAATGCAAGATTAAAGTCCAAGACTTACATTATTATTTATTCTTCATTCAATAATTCATCCAAATATTATTCAATTATTTCCCAAATTTAAATGGAAGATCTTGAATTTTATCAAGATATATCAAGATTCATGTTTATGTGAAGATTCAAGATCATTCATAACTATCAAAGAGTGGAAATATATTGAAGAATGCATATTTATTCAATTTTACAATTTATTGGAGTTTATTACAAAGTTGCAAGAAGCTACAAGTTTATACAAGATTTATTTTCAACATAAAAAAAAATTCAGCAAAGTGCTAGTGCAGTCCACTTTGCAACCCATCTTCAAGCCCAACTTTGTTGTATTTTTGTTGGTCAATAATGCTCCAAATAGCCTGAAAAAACAGCAAAGAGAAATGTTGTAAAATGCTACAAAACAGTAAAAAAACAGCAACATACAACAGCTTCAAGTGCTGCCAAAAACCTGCTCCAACCTGCATCAAGGTAGCAGCAATTTGTATCAAAATGACTAAAGTAATTTGTGAGAACAAAGCATAGAAATAACTTGCCAAAACAGTTCAAATTTCTATTGTTTTCCCCCCTCAAATCCTACACACTCCACTATAAATAAGAGCCTTTGTCAACAAAGAAGAAAAAGAAAAATTCAGCAGTAAAAGAAAACAGAAAATTAGTGTTGTTCTAGAAAAATTCATCAAGTAAGAAAAAACCAGAAAAATAGAGGGTTGTTCTAAAAAGAATCCAGCAAGGAGAAAAGATAGCAAATTCAAGGAAGCTTACCATTTTGTTAGGAGCCCCAACGGAGAGGCTCCGATAGGTATATTCTTTTTCTCCTCTCTATCTACTGTTGCATATGTTCATGCTTGAATGACTTGCTGTACCATTTTTTTTCCTTTGCCATGCAATATTTGCCTTATCATTATTCTCATTGTTGTACTGTATTTAAGTTGAGTTGCTGCATAGCATTTTAAACATTTAGTATTCATAATATCGATAATAATAACAAGTGTAATAAAAGGCTTACTTCTTCCGTCGCGTGATACCGATTTATCATTTGCTGTCCCAAAAATATAAAAAAAACACCTTTGTTGTCCAAAACACCTTTGCTGTCCAAAATATTTTTGCTGTCCAAAATATCTTTTGCTGTCCAAAATATCTTTTGCTGTCCAAAAACTTGGTTATCCTTTTTGCCTTACAAAATCTCAAAGTCCACAAAATATGTTGCTGTTACAAATATTTAAAAAAATATATTGCTGTTCCAATATTTTAAAAAAATATGTTTCTGTTACAAATATTTAAAACTATTTTGTTCTTAATATCCATAAAAAATATTTTGTTCTTAATACCCATAAAAAATATTTTGTTCTTAATATCTATAAAAAATATTTTGTTCTTAATATCCATAAAAACTATTTGTTCTTAAAACCCAGAAAAACCATTTGTTGTTATAAAATCCAAAAAAAACCCATTTGATGTCCATTTGTTGTTATAAAGTCCAGAAAAAACCACTTGCTGCAATCTTCAAAAACATTTAACCTGTTACAAAATCCAAAGTCTTCAAAACCTGAAAACCACATCAAAACCAGTTAACCAAAACTGTATAAAACCTATCAAAGAACCAAAACTTGTTAAAAAATCCAGCACCAACCATCTTTGTTCGCGGCTACCTTCCATTCTTTTCCGTCACAAATCGCGAATTTCTCCCTTCTGTAACCACCACTATACCCTTCCGTCTAACTCCTTCTGTTCATCTCATCCCGTCGCTAAACATCACCCACCGGTCCAACATCACAACATAGTAACAAGAAATGAGTAAAATAATTAAAAGAGAAAAGAGAAAAAGTGAGCGGATCTGTGGAGAGGAAGATTCAGATCTATTTGTTGAAGGAGAAGAAGAGGATTTGGATCTGTTTGTTGAAGGAGACGGATCTTTGATGGTGATGCAAAGAAGGAGATGCAAAGAAGAAAGGAGGACGGATCTATGAGAGGGAGGAAGAAAGAGGTTTTTTTTTTCTGTAAGAGAGGAGAAGAAGAGAGTTCAGACGGATCTATGAGAGGGAGGAAGGTTGCTGCGTGAGAGAAATAGAGAGAAGAAACCGGATCTATGAGAGGGAGGAAGAAAAAGTTTTTTTTTGTAAGAATTGAGGAAGAAGAAAGTTTGAGTGAAAGGAAGAGGAGGGGGTTCAGATGTGGGAGAGAGAAGAGGAAGAGAGTGTTTTCGTGAAGAGAGAGGAAGTGTTGTTTTTGTTTTACAAAGTTCTTGTTACTGCTTTTGTTTTTCTTTGAAAATAATAATAATAATATACTTTTTCTCTCTTCCCAAGTAATAATAAAAATATAATAATTATTTTGTCTTCCCCATGTACTTACAACAGTAGGCGCCGTGCATCCCCTCTTGCACTAGGGTTCTTTGTTTTTTTTGTTCCTCTCATGCTTGACCCGGATGGCCCATTGGGCCTGTTTTGAGTCCATTTCCAATTTTAATTCTTCTCCTTATGTTTTATTTAACTCGTGCTATTAATGAATAAACAACATTGGCTCAATTGGCAAAGGTGTTAACAGCAATCTAAAGGGTCCTGGGTTCAAGTCCTTGTTGGGTTATTTTTTTCCTGTGTTTTATTCTTTTGGCCATATTATTTAACATACTTAATTATATTAATTTAGTTTGTTGTATAATTAGTAACTATTATAAAAACACATTAAAACTTTTAATTAAAATTCATCCTTATTTAATTTCTTCAACATACTATTAGTATTTATTTTTATTTTTGTGTTGTTGTTTATTTAATTATTCAAAATACATGTTTCATGATTTAATTTTTGTTATGTGTTTAAAATCTATGATTTCATAATTTAATCTTCATGTACTTTTGATTATTTATTTAATTGTTAAAATGCATGCTAGTTGTTGTACCCCAAAATTTGCCCTCCCATATTTCTCAAGACATGGCAAGAATAATCTCCAAATGGCTCAAGATTGCTCAAGAGTTGGACAGTCAAATCATCTCCTAAGGCAGTCAATCTCAAATTAGGGTTTTGTGTTGCATCAATGTCCTTGCATCAAAATGATCTCAAGTGCTCCCCAATGTCCTAATATGTTCTCAAGTTCATCCATGTCAAATTTCAAGCCCTGCAGAGGAAGTTTGGTCAGTCAATTGCTCAAAGGGTCCAAAAATCGACTATGCTAGGGCAAAAGTCAACTGTGACCTACAAACAGTCAAACCTCAAGATTTTTTGTCAACATTATCATTTTGAAGGATAATTCATCATTTTATCAAGGTTTGATCATGATTCATCAAGGATTGCTCAAAATTCATCAAGATTCAAAAGTTGCTAAATTAGGGTTTTGTAGGAAAAGTCAACTCAACTTTGACCAAACATAACTTTCTCATACTTTATGAGAAATGACCCATCCAAAGCTCATTTTTAATAGGATTCAATTTCCTACAATCCATCTTCACAACCCAAGATCAAAAAATTCACTCACAAGAAATTACAAATTTGGACATTATAGGTCATTTTTGAAAGTCAACAAAAACACCTTTTTTTGCTAAAGCTTATAACTTCAGCATGGAAAATCAAAATGATATGATACAAAAAGGGTTGGTTAGAGGACATCTCAAGGTTTCTAAAAAGTCAAAGAACACCTCCAAAATATCAAAATTGAAGAAGTTATGCATTGTTGAAGTTGAGCATTTTTCCAAAATTACCAAAAGTGAACTATCCCCAAAACATCAAATTTTGTCAAATGGCCCCACTTTTTTACACTTGATTTGATCTTGTCACACAACACACGTGTCCTATCTTCAGTCTTGTGTCCAATTATTAATTTTTCTATTTAATTTGATTTTTATTGAATTAATTCATTTTTAATCAATTTAAATCCAAATAAAATCCAAATCTTGATCACTTGGAATCTTTTTGATTGATACAGATCTTAAATATCATCATGTACACAATCAAATTAGAATCAAGCCATATCATGAACCAAAAAGTGGTTTTTGGACAAATTTGGAAGCTTTTTAATGGTGAATCAAATCACATCTTCAAGCATCAATGCACAAAGATTTAAAGCCCAAAACTTGACCTAACGCATTGCTGGATATATATATACAAGTGAGAAGCACGAGTTTCATAACCAGAAGCTGCAGAATCACAAAGACAAAACTTGAGAAAAACTTGAAAAAGTGTGGAATTGAAATCACTCTTAGAGGCCGATTCAAAGCAAAAACTCAACGTAGACCCCTTGCTGGATATCCACTGAGTTAAAGGAAATCAAAATCAGGCTCTCTCCTCTCCTGAATCGCGCTGTAAGTCTCTCCAAACATTGCCCTGTATTTATAATCGCATACTCATATTCTGGCACTTTCTTGGAAAAATCTTTACACAACCATGCTTATCGGTCCATTTAGAAACTTTCTGCATTAACCAATTTTGTTTTCATGATCCATAGCCCCATACCCGAATCTAGGGTTTTGGAAGTTTGTTTTTGGGTGTTTTCTTTGCAGGAAAAATTGAAACAAATAATGGACATAGGCATGTTCATGAGGAAGAGACGAGCAGGACTGTGGTCGTGGCTTGAGTTTTTATGGCCTAGAATGTATTTTAGGAGCAAGCTACAGATTTAGCTGCGGATAAGAATCTGCAGGTAAATATCCAGGCCAAACGAAGAAGATGATTACGTGCCCCCTCCCCATTCGTTGGTTCAAATATTTCGCGCTTATTTTTTATATTTGCTGGCATGTTAATCGTTTCCAATATAATAATTGCCATCTATTATAATAACAAAAGAAGCATAGTGGCTCAGTGGCTAAGGCATGTGTTCAAGTACCAATAGGACCTGGGTTCGAATCCCAGGTCCCCATCTTTGCATATTATTATTTTTCTTCAGGAAATCCAATGCGCTTCAGCAAGTGTGGTCCATCATACTCCTTCAGATCTCAAGGCGCCAGATGGCCTCCAGGCCAAATCTGATGGCCCAAAAGTGATGACCATCGTGAGACCTAGTCAACCAACGCGTGGAGAATAAAAAAGTCAACCTAGGCCTACGTGCAAATGGGCCTCTGAACTGCCAATCTCACTCCCTTTCCAGGCTTAACACCCCCCTTTGGTTACTTCTTTACCTTTTCATTTTATTTATTTATTTATTTTGTATTATTATTTTTATTATTTAAACTAACCAATTAAATTTTTTTCCTCATAAAATCAAAAACTAAAAAATATATTTTATTTATTAAAATTAAATTCATTGCTTTATTTTTGTAAATAAATTAACTTAATTAATTTAGTGTTAATTAGGTATAACTTTTAATACTTTTGCAATAATTAAAATTAATTTAGATAAATAGGTTTTTATTAACATTAATCAAATTTATTGTATTTATTTAAATATCCAAAAATCCAAAAAAATATCTTTTTTAATTAATTAATTAATTTATTTAAATAACTTAGTATTTAATTCCTTTTTAATTCAAAAAATAACAAAAAATGCTTTCTTTCAAAAAAGGGGTCAAAACCCTAAAAAATGCGCCCGATTTAATTTTCCCGCACACGATCCATTTGATTCCAATATTGTAATTGTTTCCCGGTATGTAATAGCTTTAATTAGGATCTTTGATTATTTTATCGCTTTATTTTATTTTCGGCATTTTAAATTAAAGGGTTGTTTTTAGCGATGTAAATACCCGACGCCTTGTAATAGTTTAGATTTAATTTCGGCGAATTTAATTTCTGCGATCTATAAACTGTTAGATGTTTGGTAATAGGGAATGCATGACAAGATCAAATGTATGAACTTAAAATCAACATAGCTCACCCATGACATGTACAAAGATAAAATTAACCGAAATAACACACTCGCACATGCACACTCTTAGGGTACACCTCACTTGGTTGCCTTCAAACGTGGTCATTGAGTATAGGAAGTTTTAGAGGTCGCCCTCTTGTCCAAAGATCATAGTTGCCTCGAAACGGTTGCCTCGGAAAAATGATCTAAGACATTAGGGTTACCACTAAGGCGTCCTAACTTTGCTTTAGTGACCACACGTCCCTTAATCGAATTGACCCTTAAAACTCCAACGACGGCGCTACCTACTCCTCAATAGTGGGATAGCATTGTCTAAAGGACATTTGTACAAATTAATTCCTTTTTCGAGTAGGTAGATGGTTCTTAAGTACTTGCTCATTCTAAAACAAAACAAAACTTTTCACACTTACACCTTTCAAACAAAAACTCTTTTCAAACCCACAAACACAAATAAAAGCAAATTTTGAAAACACTTTGAGCAAGTAACTAAGAGCCCGTGGATAACCACGGATAAAAAGGGTGCTAACACCTTCCCTTTCTATAATCTACCCCCCGAACCCGAGAAACATCTCGAAAAAAGAATTTTTCTGTGCTTTTTTCCTTTCCTTGTTGGATAAAATAAAAGAAGGTGGCGACTCTTACTTACCGCGACATTTTGCGAAAAAAACAAAAAACGCGAACCAGCATTCCAAA
The DNA here is from genome assembly GCA_948472305.1 of Vicia faba. Classification (NCBI taxonomy): domain Eukaryota; kingdom Viridiplantae; phylum Streptophyta; class Magnoliopsida; order Fabales; family Fabaceae; genus Vicia; species Vicia faba. Next base: position 1,258,409,521 of record OX451739.1, on the reverse strand, counting down.
AACAGTCAGTTCTCTCCCACCGTATCACAGAACTGGCGACTCTGCTGGGGACGCTTAATAAGTGGGGTGTACCTTAAGAATAGTTCATAATGTTTTCAATTGCTCGACTATATGCTTTATATTTGTGGGCTTGTATCAGAGTTACTATACATCCTAACCCGGATCTGGGGGATACACTTTAGGTAAGTAGCAATAAACTTTGAGGGAACTGTACGGCGTAGACCGATACGGTTGAAGCAGTAGCTACGTTGGTGTGGCACTTTAGTCTGTACCGATATCCCTTGTATTGGAACGAGGAGAATATGGGTCTTCTAAGAGGTCATTAAGCACCAACTGACTTTAGAACCTTTAAATTGACAAACTTGGCCATAGAACAATAGCAGTATGCTACACTCATTGAGTCTAAACTCTCGCGATGATTCCGGCCGCAAGAAAAGGTTGCTAAACTGGAATTATGACCGATTGAGGGTAGTCAGTGATATTGAGATCCTCTAGAACCCGATTACTATTTTTAGGACAGGTTTAAACCAACTGAACTGAAAGAGGGTAATACCTAAGCTCCTTGCCAGCCTGAACTCTAAGGGCTCTCTGTGTGACTTGTGTGCCTTTACCATGTTTGCTATTTGTGGATACTTGTGGTGTGCTTACTATCATCACATCATGACATCATAACATTGCATACATCTTGCATTGGACTAACCTATTTCAAAGACAGGAGGGATTCATCTTTGTTCTGTTTTGTAGGTCATCATAATGCCCATGCGTAAGAATACCATCCGGATTAACTTTGTCCAGGTTCCCACCTTGCTGAAAGAGTTGGTTGCAAAGATGCCTGATACTACTTCCTTCCTCAGGAGACATGGTTATCTTCTCAGTTTGGTCACCTCCAAATTGGACGAGCAGATGATGAGTGTCCTAGTCCAGTTCTATGATCCATTGTACCATTGCTTTACTTTTCAGGACTACCAATTGGTTCCCACCCTAGAAGAGTTCTCTGAGCTGCTCGGTATCTCTGTTCTGGAGCAGACCCCATTTACTGGTTGGGAGAAGATTCTTAGGCCCGAAGAGATTGTTGCAGCCCTTCATATGACAAAGGAATAGGTAATGGCTAATTGGGAGACTAGAAGTGGAGCAAAGGGATTTCTGACTAAGTTTTTGGTTGGCAAGGCTAACTATTTCTGGGATAGTCTAAACTTCAAGGCATTCGAGGATATTCTGGCTCTTTTGATATATGGCTTGGTATTGTTTCCGAATCCTGACACTTTTGTTGATGTGAATGCGTTGAAAGTCTTCATCTCTCGTAATCCTGTACCCACTCTCTTGGGTGACATCCTTCATCAGCTTTATGCCCGTACTGCCCGAAAGCGGGGAACCTTGATGTGCTGTGCTCCGTTATTGGCAAGGTGGTTTATTTCGCACCTTCCCAAATCAGTGTTGAAGAACAAAGAAGGAATGGGCTGGGCTTATAGGGTTATGTCTCTATCTCATAATGACATTATCTGGACTCTCAAGGGTATGGACGAGGTGACTATCATTGATCGCTGTGGCGAGTACCCTAATGTTCCACTGATAGGAACTTGTGGAGGAATTTCTTACAACCCATGCTTAGCTCTACGTCAGTTTGGGCGAGCCAGAAGAGAAGAACCTCATGAGCTGCTAATGCCTAGCATCATCTTTGATTTTCAAGGGGATAGCGACGAGCAGCGTCGCAGATTCATAAGGGCTTGGGATAGAGTTCACCAATCTGATCCACATGAGCTGGGCCAAAAGACTTCTCTTCTAATGGAGCCATATCTAAGATGGGTCCGTATCCGTGCCCAAAAGCTGGGTATGGCATATGAAGTCGTCCGGCCTGTCACTGTTGAAGTTGCTAATGAAGAGGGGGTTCTTCCTACCATCCTCCATCCTTACATGCCCACTGACATTGGGACACTGAAAAGGTCTTGGATGCAACTGAGGGAAGAACGGGATTCTTACCGAGAGAAGTTCAACGAGCAAGAGCAGAAGATCCAGAGGTTGACTAGGCAACTGGAGAACGAGCGGATTCTCAATGACTACGTCCGCACCGACAAGAAGAGACCATGGGAGAATTGATTGGCCTTTGTTGATTTCCTTTCCAGTTTTTATTTACTTTTCAGTGTTTCCCTTCTTGTAACGCCTTAAGGGCAATCAGTTGAACAATTTGAATTTCAAAAGTTTATCTAATAAAGTGTGTTTCCTTTCTTATTTACAAATTTGAATCTCTCGATTGTCTTTGAAATCATAAACATACGCATTTCATCCCATGCACTTCATAACAGGTACCCATTACAGGTCTCTTATCTTCTTCGCTGTTTATTTCAGCACTCATCATGTCTATTGAACCATCCACTGAGCAAGCAATCAAGGCCCTACAGGCCCAGAATGCCTAATTTCAAGAGCTGTTCATGAATCTAGCTAAGGGTCAGCAAGATCTGAAGACCCTGAGTCTGAAGGAGAAGAAGAAGAAGAAGAAGAGGACAATCCTATTCAACATTGGTCACAGGTTTGGGAATAGGCTACATAATGAAGTTGATTTGACCACCTCATCTGGAGGCAAAGACAATCAAGAGGAAAGGAGGGCTCCTAGCCCTGTGGTCTCCGACAACGAGACAGACTTAGACGAAGAACAGTATCCTCCGGCCGAGGATAGATACAAACAACTGGAAGACCGGTTGAGTGCTATGGAAGTTCAGAAAGTGACTGGTCTGGACTTTGGTGATCTGGGTCTATCATCCGGGGTGGTGATTCCCCACAAATTCAAAGCACCAGCCCTTGCTAAGTATGACGGAGTTTCTTGTTGGAAGCTGCACCTCCGGTCATATGTGAGGAAGATTCAGCCGTACACTGCTGATAAGAACCTATGGATCCACTTCTTCCAAGACAGTCTCTCAGGGACTCAGCTTGAGTGGTTCTATCAGTTAGACGGAGCCAGTATCCGCAATTGGGAAGATTTGGCTACTGCTTTCTACAGGCAGTACCAATACAATTCCGACCTCGCTCCCACGCGTACCCAACTCCAGGGTATGTCAATGGGGACGGGTGAAGGTTTCAAGGATTATGCTCAGAAGTGGAGAGACCTCGCCGGAAGATTACAACCACCCTTTGCTGATCGGGAGCTTGTGGATATGTTTCTGGGGACCTTGTCTGGTCCATTTTTCAACCATCTGATCAGGAGCTCTTCGACTGGGTTTATAGAGCTTATCATGACCGGTGAAAGGATTGAGGCTAGTATTAGGGCTGGTAAGATACAAAAGGGTGCTTCATCAAGCACCGAGAAGAAGCCGTTTAAGAAAGAGTCAAGTGCTGTCTACAATTTGAAAAGACAGAATATACCCGAACACCGCCAAGCTGTTAATGCGATTGTTATTTCAAAACCTGCTGGTACTCCTCAGTACAACAATCAACAAAAGGACGAGAGACCTCGAAGGCAATTAACTCATCTCAGCATGACCTTATCTCAGATTCTGCCACAGTTGCTGAAGACTAATCTGGTGATTCCAAAGGAAGCCCCAAAGAATCCAAATACAACGTCACCAAGGTATAACCCTAATGCCTGCTGTGCTTATCACTCTGATAGCCCGGGGCATAATACAAATGATTGTTGGACTTTGAAGAATAAGATACAAGACTTGATCGATGCGAAGGAGATTGAGTTCGAGGTGCCCGAAAGGCCTAATGTTGTGACTGCTCCCATGCCCAAGCATGGAGTGAATGCTATAGAAGAAGACTTGTTTGTGGTTTCTGTGAATGACATTGCTACCCCTTTGATGACTGTGAAGAAGAACCTTTTGCTAGCCGGTTTATTTCCAGGCTGTGACGAAGGTTGCCGTATGTGTTCTGCCCTTACAAATGGTTGTCCGCTTTTGAAATCAGGTGTCCAACGCCTGATGGATAGTAAAGAGATTCTGTTTGAGAAGACGTTTGTTCCTCTAGTTCATACTGAAGAAGTTGCCATCATTACCATTTTCGACAATTCTTCCAAGGCTCCCTCGAGGAAGCCTGTTAGAATTACATCTGTTCCAAGAATCGCACCTGTGATCAACACTGTTCCAAGGCCCATCCCCTATACCTCTGATAAAGCTGTCCCTTGGCACTATGGGGCTGATGTTTATTTTCATGGAGTTAAGCAAGAGTTGGATGCTGATACTGACATCAGCAATACTGTTGGACCTGCTAAAGTCACCCGCAGTGGAAGACTTTTCTCACCTGATATCTCTCCGCCAACTGTCCGAAAGCCCATTGTTATTACACCTGCCAGTGTACCTGCTACTATTCTTGTTCAAGCTCCTATTCTTACCCCTGTCGCCGAGTCATCTGACACTCGGGGCAAGGGGACCACCAGTGAGCCTGCCCAGACGGAGGTGCTGAAGACGATTACTGTTGAAGCTTCTAAACAAGAGATGGAAGAGATTCTGAAGATCATAAAAAAGAGTGACTACAATGTAGTTGAACAACTGGGGCAAACCCCGTCCAAGATTTCTATGTTGTCACTGTTGCTGTGCTCAGAGGCCCATGCCAAGGCTCTGATTACATTTCTGAAGACTGCCCACGTACCACAAGAGACATCAGCTGATCAGTTTACAAATTGCATGGCCAATTTAACTGCTGATAATGGGTTGGGTTTCTCTGACGCTGATTTGACTGCTAAGGGGAAGAATCACAACGATGCCCTTCATGTCTCCATTGAATGTAGGGGCACTACTCTTGCTCATGTATTGGTGGATACTGGTTCCTCCTTGAACGTCTTGCCTAAGAAAGCTCTAGACCGGTTGGATTGCGAAGGGTTGGAGTTGAAACCAAGCAACATTGTTGTCAGGGCCTTTGATGGGTCTAAGAGGATGGTGCACGGAGAAGTTGATATTCCTATTAAGGTTGGTTCTCAGGTTTTCAATTCTACATTCTATGTGATGGACATTCGGCCATCTTATTCTTGTTTGTTGGGTCGTCCATGGATCCACAAAGCTGGGGCCGTAACCTCAACGCTCCATCAGAAGTTGAAGTACCCGGTCAAAGGGAAGATTGTGACAGTACAGGGAGAGGAAGAGTACATGGTGAGCCACCTCAACTCTTTACGATATGTAGAGATGGATGGGGAGTTCATTGAGACTCCATTTCAGCATTTTGAAGAGGTTCCTCAGACACTGGCGTCAGCTGAGACTGTTGTTGAAGATTCTCCTATGAAGATGGCTTCCCTCAAGGATGCCCGGGCTGTTGTTGAGAAAGGTGGGTGTGCAAATTGGAGACGACTCCCTGATTTTACGCAGAAGACTAACAAGTTTGGTTTGGGTTTCACTGCAGAAGCTCAAAGGGCTATTCGGAATGCTCGGATCGGAAGATCTCCCGTGTTCATCAGTAACTCAGGTGTGAATGCCATTGAAGACGATGTTGAAGAGTCTGAGTTCGATAGATGGATCTATCCTACGACCGATGGTTGAACAAGCAACTAGACAACAAAGGACTTCATCCCTATTACTTTTGTTACCCAATAATGAAACTTTTTTTTTGAATTTGTAACAGACAATGTTTTAAACTTTACGGTCCATTGTCTTACCCGAGGCACTGTGGCTTCATTTGTGAGGGCTTTATGTGTGTCATTTTCATATATCATTAATAAAAACATTGGACGTTTTCTTGCATTTCAAATTTTGCGCTCCTTGTTTTTCTTTATTATATATTGCAAAACAGCTATTTTACACACACTCACATATACAGGTCTACATCCACTCTAGATCTCACTGGTAACGACTCTGCTACTGCCGGTTATGACTTCGAAAATCCGATCAACTTAGCCGAAGACGAAGTTGAAGATGATTACGAAGTGCCTGGTGAACTTGCAAGACTGTTACTTCAAGAAGAGAGGGCTATTCAACCGCACGAAGAGCCGGTGGAATCAGTGAATCTGGGTACTGAGACAGACAAGAAGGAAGTCAAGATCGATGACAATCTGGAGCTTAGTGTGAAGCAACGGTTGATTCAGATGCTGCGTGACTACGTTGAGATCTTTTCCTGGTCTTACAAAGATATGCCTGGGTTGGATACTGATATTGTGGTTCACCGTCTGCCTACCAAGGAAGACTGTCCTCCAGTAAAATAGAAGGTCCGCAGAATGCGCCCAGAGATGTCTGAGAAGATCAAGGTTGAGGTTATGAAACAGTTTGATGCCGGTTTTCTAGCAGTTACTTCTTACCCTCGGTGGATGGCCAACGTGGTTCCTGTACCGAAGAAGGATGGTAAGGTTCGAATGTGTGTTGATAATAGGGATCTGAACAGGGCAAGCCCCAAGGATGATTTCCCTCTACCTCATATCGACGTTCTGGTTGGCAACACCGCCCATCACAAGGTATTCTCCTTCATGGATGGTTTCTCCGGTTATAATCAGATTAAAATGGCTCCCGAAGACATGGAGAAAACAACCTTTATTACTCAGTGGGGTACCTTTTGCTACAAGGTCATGCCTTTTGGACTGAAAAATGCTGGGGCAACGTATCAGCGTGCCATGGTTGCTTTGTTTCATGACATGATCCATCATGAGATTGAAGTATACATTGACCATATGATTGCAAGGTCCCAGACTGAGGAGGAACACCTTGACCATCTACAGAAGATGTTTGACAGGCTGAAGTTTTACAAGCTGAGGTTAAACCCGAACAAGTGCACCTTCGGGGTGAGATCTGGTAAGCTGTTGGGTTTCGTTGTAAGCGACAAAGGTATTCAAGTGGACCCGGCAAAGGTGAAAGCCATACAGGAAATGCCAGCTCCCAGAACAGAGAAAGAAGTCAGAGGCTTTCTAGGACGACTGAATTACATTGCCCGATTCATCTTGCACCTAACTGCTACTTGTGAACCAATCTTCAAGTTACTGAAGAAAGATCAAGTAGTACGTTGGAACGATGAATGCCAGGTCGCTTTCGAAAGGATCAAAGAGTATCTCCAAGAGCCACCTATTCTAATGCCACCAGTTGAACGGAGACCTTTGATCTTATACTTGACAGTACTCGACAACTCAATGGGGTGTGTTCTGGGTCAGCATGACGAGTCTGGCCGAAAAGAGAATGCTATTTATTACCTTAGCAAAAAGTTTACCGAATGCGAGACCCGATAATCGTTCCTCGAGAAAACTTGTTGCGCTTTGGCATGGGCTGCTCGCCGACTAAGACAACATATGTTGACTCACACTACTTTGTTGATATCAAAGATGGATCCAATCAAGTATATCTTTGAAAAGCCTGCTTTATCCGGAAGAATAGAGAGATGGAAGATGATCTTGACTGAGTATGAAATCCAATACACGACTCAAAAAGCAATCAAGGGAAGTGTATTGGCAGACCACTGGCACATCAAGCAGTGGATGATTACCAGTCTATGAACTTTGAGTTTCCGGATGAGAATATCATGTTGGTAACTGATTGTGAGACACCTGAACCGGATGAAGGACCTGAGGAAGGATCCCGATGGTCTATGTGCTTTGATGGAGCTTCGAACTCTTTGGGTAATGGCATTGGCGCCATGATCATATCTCCTAAAGGCTCTCATACTTCGTTCACCGCCCGACTATGTTTCAACTGCACCAACAATATGGCGGAGTATGAGGCATGCATCATGGGTCTCCGAGAAGCAATTGGCCTAAGGATTAAGTTTCTAAGTGTCTTCGGAGATTCCGCTCTCGTGATCAGTCAAATCAAAGGCGAGTGGGATACGAAACACCCAAATCTTATTCCTTACAAGGAGTATGTGTTGACGTTGCATCCCCATTTCGAGGAGATAACCATTGAACACTTCCCCAGAGAGGAGAATCAGTTGGCGAACGCGCTGGCCACAATGTCTCCTATGTTCAAAGTTAATTGGGACAACAAGGTTCCCCGGATTATCATTGAAAGATTGGACGAACCTGCACATTGCTGTGACCTTGAGACTGAAGAGGTAACAGAAAAGCCCTGGTTTCATGAGGTGAAGAGGTATCTTGAGGCTCAAGAATACCCCGAGGGTGCATCTGTTAATGACAAGAAGTTTCTGAGGAGGTTCGCGGCGAAGTTATTCATCAGCAATGGCATTATTTACAAGTGTAACCATGATTCAACCTTACTGCATTGTGTGGATAAGAATGAAGCAGAAAGGATCATGGCGGAGTTACATGAAGGTACTTTCAGAACTCATTCCAGTGGACACACCATGGCAAAGAAAATCCTTCGGGCAGGATATTATTTTACCATAATGGAAGCCGATTGTTATCATCATTCTCGGACGTGTCACAAGTGCCAGGTCTATGCTGATAAGGTGCACATGCCTCCAGTTCCTCTGAATGTCTTGATGACACCTTGGCCTTTTGCAATGTGGGGCATTGATATGATCGGTGAGATCAGACCTACAACATCCAACGGGCATCGTTTCATCCTGGTAGCTATTGATTACTTTACAAAGTGGGTTGAAGCAGCTTCCTTTGCTACTGTAACCAAGAACGTCGTGGCACGGTTCATCCGGCATAATCTGATCTGTCGATACGGTGTATCAGAGAGGATCATTACGGACAATGGTACCAATCCTAACAACAAGATGATCACTGAGCTCTGTGAGAAATTTAAGATACAACATCATAACTCTTCTCCCTACCGACCGAAGATGAATGGGGCTGTCGAAGCGGCTAATAAGAACATTAAGAAGATCATGCAGAAGATGATAGTGACATACAAAGACTGGCACAAGATGTTACTGTTTGCTCTTCATGGGTACCGTACCTCAGCACGGACGTTAACAGAGGAAACACCCTATTCCTTGGTATATGGCATGGAGGTAGTCTTTCCCATTGAAGTTCAGATACCCTCTCTTCGAATCATGAAGGGTGCAGGTTTGAGTGAAGATGACTGGATTCATACCTGGCTTGATCAGTTGAACCTAATCGACGAAAAGAGACTTACTGCTATTTGTCATGGTCAGACGTACCAAAAACGGATGATCAAGGAATTTAACAAGAAAGTTAGACAACAAGAGTATCAAGTTGGGGATCTGGTGATCAAGCGTATTATCTTACCTCAAGGTGATCCTAGGGGAAAATGGACCCCTACTTACGAAGGGCCATTTGTGGTTAAGAACATTTTCTCAGGAGGAGCTATGATTCTAACCACCATGGATGGTGGCGACCTTCCTCACCCCGTCAATGTAGACATAGTGAAAAGATACTACGCATGATCAAAGACCCGCTAGGTTGACTGTCTTAGGAAAAAATAAGGGCTTCCCGGCGAACCAAAAGAGTTCGGGCAAAAATAAGGGATGAAAATGAAAAAGTCTGTACACCTGGCAAGTCGAAAACCTGAAAAGGCGGCTTGGGCAAAAATGGGTATCCCGGTGGACTGAAAACCCGAAAGGGCGGTCCAGGAAAAAATTAGGGATCAAAGCGTAACACTATGTCTCATTGGATCATCTTGCATCCAGACTTTGGTATCGACTATCAAGCTCGAACGACACTGATCAATCTGATCTACCTTCAACCAAGTAGAAAAGTGATGAGATGCTCGAGGACATAAAGGCAATAGCAGAGTTGGAACCCAGTGGGATTATTCACATAGCTATTTTGTTTAAATTGTGTAAATTCTGTTCGGTGGCGTTCTCTTACTAGGACGTCAGCCTCTTGTACAAAAAACGCCTATTTACAGGCCAAACTTCAGAATCAATACAAATTCATTTTCATGCAAATTTCAAAATGATTTTCCTTTATCTGTTTTGTTTTGCAAAAGACGTCCAATGTTCATTTTTGATATATGCATTTGACATTAATTGCTGCTCATAGATATTTACATGCGAAACAAAAGATGAATTACTGGTAATATCAGAAACATGGGCAATAAGAAGTGTCCAAGTTGTACAGTTGTTCTGTCCACCGGGTACAAAGGTAGATCCAGCTGAAGAATATGGTTAAGGTACTCCCACTTCTCGCAGAGTAAGACGGTAATGGTAGCTCTCCCCGCTGAGACTTGCAACTATGAACGAATCAACAATATTCTCCCCAAGCAGATTTGATCTATCATCAGCACTAAAAAGGTCTTAATATTCCCCAGCGGAGTATAAGAATACTCCCCAGCAAGTATAAGAGTATCCCCGGCAATCTTAATATTCCTCAACGGAGTATAAGAATGTTCCCCGGCAGAATACAAGATACCCCAGTGGAGTCAATATTTCCCCAGCACGGTCTAAAAAAGCTTCCCCAACGGAGATGAAGCATCATCCCCAGTAGACTTTGGAAGTTTATCCCAACAGAGTACAAAATAAATCTCCCCAGCCAAGTTCAAAGGATCATTCCTAGCAGAATTCAGAGGAGTATCCCCACGAAAGTCTAACAGGGTTATCCCCAACAAGTTTCAACTGAAAGATCATCCCCAGCAAAGTTCTTTCCTTTCACAAGCAGGAATTCAATCCTCCACAGATTCGGTATCACCAGCAACGGTAATCCATCCCCAGAAGAGTTTATCAATAGAATCTTCAGCAGAGCATCTCTTCCCCACAGAGTAATCTCCTCATCAGTTTATTCCCCTACAGAGTTCTCTTCTCCTGCAGGTTTATTCTCGCAATCACCTTCGTTCACCATCCCCAGCGGAAACGAAGAATCCAACTCTTGTCTCCAGCAACTATCTGGGATTTATTTTCCCCCAGGTAAAACATTACATTTTTATACATCATGATACATGCATAAACACATCATACCGTACAATCTCATTTATGTTGAGAACATCATTGCTTGATCCATATCATGCATTGCATATGACTGACCTTTACCTTTCAGGAAAGATCCAGTTAAGTTCTCAGCTATGTCAAAAACCTTGCCTGGTCCAGTTAAATCGATTCCTAAATATTTTTCTGATGCCGATCCAGTCAAAGGCCTCCTCTGGTCCAGTTAAATCGATTCCTAAAGATTTTTCTAATGCCAATCCAGTCAAAGAAGACAAAACCTCCTTTGGTCCAGTAATTCTATTTAATTACATGAGGAATTTTATTTGGTTACAAGATTAATCCATGTGATTTATTTGGATTTCTATTAAAAGAATGCAAGATTAAAGTCCAAGAGTTGCATTATTATTTATTCTTCATTCAACAATTCATCCAAATATTATTCAATTATTTCCCAAATTTAAATGGAAGATCTTGAATTTTATCAATATATATCAAGATTCATGTTTATCTGAAGATTCAAGATCATTCATAACTATCAAAGAGTGGAAATATATTGAAGAATGCATATTTATTCAATTTTACAATTTATTGGAGTTTATTACAAAGTTGCAAGAAGCTACAAGTTTATACAAGATTTATTTTCAACATAAAAAAAAATTCAGCAAAGTGCTAGTGCAGTCCACTTTGCAACCCATCTTCAAGCCCAACTTTGTTGTATTTTTGTTGGTCAATAATGCTCCAAATAGCCTGAAAAAACAGCAAAGAGAAATGTTGTAAATTGATACAAAACAGTAAAAAAAACAGCAACATACAACAGCTCCAAGTGCTACCAAAAACCTGCTCCAACCTGCATCAAGGTACCAGCAATTTGTATCAAAATGGCTAAAGTAATTTGTGAGAACAAAGCATAGAAATAACTTGCCAAAACAGTTCAAATTTCTACTATTTTCCCCCCTCAAATCCTACACATTCCACTATAAATAAGAGCCTTTGTCAACAAAGAAGAAAAAGAAAAATTCAGCAGTAAAAGAAAACAGAAAATTAGTGTTGTTCTAGAAAAATTCATCAAGTAAGAAAAAACCAGAAAAGTAGAGGGTTGTTCTAAAAAGAATCCAACAAGGAGAAAAGATAGCAAATTCAAGGAAGCTTACCATTTTGTTAGAAGCCCCAACAGAGAGGCTCCGATAGGTATATTCTTTTTCTCCTCTCTATCTACTGTTGCATATGTTCATGCTTGAATGACTTGCTGTACCATTTTTTTTCCTTTGCCATGCAATATTTGCCTTATCATTATTCTCATTGTTGTACTGTATTTAAGTTGAGTTGCTGCATAGCATTTTAAACATGTTAATATTCATAATATCGATAATAATAACAAGTGTAATAAAAGGCTTACTTCTTTCGTCGCGTGATACCGATTTATCATTTGCTGTCCCAAAAAAAAAAACACCTTTGTTGTCCAAAACACCTTTGCTGTCCAAAATATCTTTTGCTGTCCAAAATATCTTCTGCTGTCCAAAAACTTGGTTATCCTTTTTGCCTTACAAAATCTCAAAGTCCACAAAATATGTTGCTGTTACAAATATTTAAAAAAATATATTGCTGTTCCAATATTTAAAAAAAAATATGTTTCTGTTACAAATATTTAAAACTATTTTGTTCTTAATATCCATAAAAAATATTTTGTTCTTAATATCCATAAAAAATATTTTGTTCTTAATACCCATAAAAAATATTTTGTTCTTAATATCCATAAAAAATATTTTGTTCTTAATATCCATAAAAACTATTTGTTCTTAAAACCCAGAAAAACCATTTGTTGTTATAAAATCCAAAAAAAACCCATTTGATGTCCATTTGTTGTTATAAAGTCCAGAAAAAACCACTTGCTGCAATCTTCAAAAACATTTAACCTGTTACAAAATCCAAAGTCTTCAAAACCTGAAAACCACATCAAAACCAGTTAACCAAAATTGTATAAAACCTATCAAAGAACCAAAACTTGTTAAAAAATCCAACACCAACCATCTCTGTTCGCGGCTACCTTCCATTCTTTTCCGTCACAAACCGCGAATTTCTCCCTTCTGTAACCACCACTATACCCTTCCGTCTAACTCCTTATGTTCATCTCATCCCGTCGCTAAACATCACCCACCGGTCCAATATCACAACATAGTAACAAGAAATGAGTAAAATAATTAAAAGAGAAAAGAGAAAAAGTGAGCGGATCTGTGGAGAGGAAGATTCAGATCTGTTTGTTGAAGGAGAAGAAGAGGATTTGGATCTGTTTGTTGAAGGAGACAGATCTTTGATGGTGATGCAAAGAAGGAGATGCAAAGAAGAAAGGAGGATGGATCTATGAGAGGGAGGAAGAAAGAGGTTTTTTTTCTGTAAGAGAGGAGAAGAAGAGAGTTCGGACGGATCTATGAGAGGGAGGAAGGTTGCTGCGTGAGAGAAATAGAGAGAAGAAACCGGATCTATGAGAGGGAGGAAGAAAAAGTTTTTTTTCTGTAAGAATGGAGGAAGAAAAAAGTTTGAGTGAAAGGAAGAGGAGGGGGTTCAGATGTGGGAGAGAGAAGAGGAAGAGAGTGTTTTCGTGAAGAGAGAGGAAGTGTTGTTTTTGTTTTACAAAGTTCTTGTTACTGCTTTTGTTTTTCTTTGAAAATAATAATAATAATATACTTTTTCTATCTTCCCAAGTAATAATAAAAATATAATAATTATTTTGTCTTCCCCATGTACTTACAACAGTAGGCGCCGTGCATCCCCTCTTGCACTAGGGTTCTTTGTTTTTTTTGTTCCTCTCATGCTTGACCCGGATGGCCCATTGGGTCTGTTTTGAGTCCATTTCCAATTTTAATTCTTCTCCTTATGTTTTATTTAACTCGTGCTATTAATGAATAAACAACATTGGCTCAATTGGCAAAGGTGTTAACAACAATCTAAAGGGTCCTGGGTTCAAGTCCTTGTTGGGTTATTTTTTTCCTGTGTTTTATTCTTTTGGCCATATTATTTAACATACTTAATTATATTAATTTAGTTTGCTGTATAATTAGTAACTATTATAAAAACATATTAAAACTTTTAATTAAAATTCATCCTTATTTAATTTCTTCAACATACTATTAGTATTTATTTTTATTTTTGTGTTGTTGTTTATTTAATTATTCAAAATACATGTTTCATGATTTAATTTTTGTTATGTGTTTAAAATCTATGATTTCATAATTTAATCTTCATGTACTTTTGATTATTTATTTAATTTTTAAAATGCATGCTAGTTGTTGTACCCCAAAATTTGCCCTCCCATATTTCTCAAGACATGGCAAGAATAATCTCCAAATGGCTCAAGATTGCTCAAAAGTTGGACAGTCAAATCATCTCCTAAGGCAGTCAATCTCAAATTAGGGTTTTTTGTTGCATCAATGTCCTTGCATAAAAATGATCTCAAGTGCTCCCCAATGTCCTAATATGTTCTCAAGTTCATCCATGTCAAATTTCAAGCCTTGCAGAGGAAGTTTGGTCAGTCAATTGCTCAAAGGGTCCAAAAATCGACTGTGCTAGGGCAAAAGTCAACTGTGACCTACAAACAGTCAAACCTCAAGATTTTTTGTCAACATTCTCATTTTGAAGGATAATTAATCATTTGATCAAGGTTTGATCATGATTCATGAAGGATTGCTCAAAATTCATCAAGATTCAAAAGTTGCTAAATTAGGGTTTTGCAGGAAAAGTCAACTCAACTTTGACGAAACATAACTTTCTCATACTTTATGAGAAATGACCCATCCAAAGCTCATTTTTAATAGGATTAAATTTCCTACAATCCATATTCACAACCCAAGATCAAAAAATGCACTCACAAGAAATTACAAATTTGGATATTATAGGTCATTTTTGAAAGTCAACAAAAACACCTTTTTTTGCTAAAGCTTATAACTTCAGCATGGAAAATCAAAATGATATGATACAAAAAGGGTTGGTTAGAGGACATCTCAAGGTTTCTAAAAAGTCAAAGAACACCTCCAAAATTTCAAAATTGAAGAAGTTATGCATTGTTGAAGTTGGGCATTTTTCCAAAATTACCAAAAGTGAACTATCCCCAAAACATCAAATTTTGTCAAATGGCCCCACTTTTTTCCACTTGATTTGATCTTGTCACACAACACACCTGTCCTATCTTCAGTCTTGTGTCCAATTATTAATTTTTCTATTTAATTTGATTTTTATTGAATTAATTCATTTTTAATCAATTTAAATCCAAATAAAATCTAAATCTTGATCACTTGGAATCTTTTTGATTGATACAGGTCTTAAATATCATCATGTACACAATCAAATTAGAACCAAGCCATATCATGAACCAAAAAGTGGTTTTTGGACAAATTTGGAAGCTTTTTAATGGTGAATCAAATCACATCTTCAAGCATCAATGCACAAAGATTTAAAGCCCAAAGCTTGACCTAACGCATTGCTGGATATATATACAAGTGAGAGGCACGAGTTTCATAACCAGAAGCTGCAGAATCACAAAGACAAAACTTGAGAAAAACATGAAAAAGTGTGGAATTGAAATCACTCTTAGAGGCCGATTCAAAGCAAAAACTCAACGTAGACCCCTTGCTGGATATCCACTGAGTTAAAGGAAATCAAAATCAAGCTCTCCCCTCTCCTGAATCGCGCTGTAAGTCTCTCCAAACATTGCCCTGTATTTGAAATCGCATATTCATATTCTGGCACTTTCTTGGAAAAATCTTTACACAACCATGCTTATCGGTCCATTTAGAAACTTTCTGCATTAACCAATTTTGTTTTCATGAGCCATAGCCCTATACCCGAATCTAGGGTTTTGGAAGTTTGTTTTTGTGTGTTTTCTTTGCAGGAAAAATTGAAACAAATAATGGACATAGGCCTGTTCATGAGGAAGAGACGAGCATGACTGTGGTCGTGGCTTGAGTTTTTATGGCCTAGAATGTATTTTAGGAGCAAGCCACGGATTTAGCTGCGGATAAGAATCTGCAGGTAAATATCCAGGCCAAACGAAGAAGATGATTACGTGCCCCCTCCCCATTCGTTGGTTCAAATATTTCGCGCTTATTTTTTATATTTGCTGGCATGTTAATCGTTTCCAATATAATAATTGACATCTATTATAATAACAAAAGAAGCATAGTGGCTCAGTGGCTAAGGCATGTGTTCAAGTACTAATAGGACCTGGGTTCGAATCCCAGGTCCCCATCTTTGCATATTATTATTTTTCTTCAGGAAATCCAATGCGCTTCAGCAAGTGTGGTCCATCATACTCCTTCAGATCTCAAGGCGCCAGATGGCCTCCAGGCCAAATCTGATGGCCCAAAAGTGATGACCATTGTGAGACCTAGTCAACCAACGCGTGGAGAATAAAAAAGTCAACCTAGGCCTGCGTGCAAATGGGCCTCTGAACTGCCAATCTCACTCCCTTTCCAGGCTCAACACCCCCCTTTGGTTACTTCTTTACCTTTTCATTTTATTTATTTATTTGTTTTGTATTATTATTTTTATTATTTAAACTAAGCAATTAAATTTTTTTCCTCATAAAATCAAAAACTAAAAAATATATTTTATTTATTAAAATTAAATTCATTGCTTTATTTTTGTAAATAAATTATCTTAATTAATTTAGTGTTAATTAGGTATAACTTTTAATACTTTTGCAATAATTAAAATTAATTTAGATAAATAGGTTTTTATTAACATTAATCAAATTTATTGTATTTCTTTAAATATCCAAAAATCCAAAAAAATATCTTTTTTAATTAATTAATTAATTTATTTAAATAACTTAGTATTTAATTCCTTTTTAATTCAAAAAATAACAAAAAATGCTTTCTTTCAAAAAAGGGGTCAAAACCCTAAAAAATGCGCCCGATTTAATTTTCCCACACGCGATCCATTTGATTCCAATATTGTAATTCTTTCCCGGTATGTAATAGCTTTAATTAGGATCTTTGATTATTTTATCGCTTTATTTTATTTTCCGCATTTTAAATTAAAGGGTTGTTTTTGGCGATGTAAATACCCGACGCCTTGTAATAGTTTATATTTAATTTCCGTGATCTATAAACTGTTAGATGTTTGGTAATAGGGAATGCATGACAAGATCAAATGTATGAACTAAAAATCAACATAGCTCACCCATGACATGTACAAAGATAAAATTAAGCGAAATAAGACACTCGCACATGCGCACTCTTAGGGTACACCTCACTTGGTTGCCTTCGAACGTGGTCATTGAGTATAGGAAGTTTTAGAAGTCGCCCTCTTGTCCAAAGATCATAGTTGCCTCGAAACGGTTGCTTCGGAAAAATGATCTAAGATATTAGGGTTACCACTAAGGCGTCCTAACATTGCTTTAGTGACCACACGTCCCTTAATCGAATTGACCCTTAAAACTCCAACGACGGTGCTACCTACTCCTCAATAGTGGGATAACATTGTCTAAAGGACATTTGTAAAGATTAATTCCTTTTTCGAGTAGGTAGATGGTTCTTAAGTACTTGCTCATTCTAAAACAAAATGAAACTTTTCGCACTTACACCTTTCAAACAAAAACTCTTTTCAAACCCACAAACACAAAGAAAAGCAAATTTTGAAAACACTTTGAGCAAGTACCTAAGAGCCCGTGGATAACCACAGATAGAAAGGGTGCTAACACCTTCCCTTTCTATAATCTACCCCCCGAACCCGAGAAACATCTCGAAAAAGGAATTTTTCTGTGCTTTTTTGCTTTCCTTGTTGGATAAAAGAAAAGACGGTGGCGACTCTTGCTTACTCTGTTAATCCGCATATCTTTCGTCCATCTCAATCCAAGGGAATCGTTTAAATTTTTGTCGACTTCATGTCATCAAACACATAGCGCGAATACCCTCATTCATCTTCCATTTATTATTTTGTTAAAAAACTTAAGATAATTTTCCCAAACATTCAATTTTTCAAAACTCACACCTTTTAAGTTAAAACTTCGACGTTAGGTCGTCGTATTTTCGAAAACTCGTCCATACCCATTTTTTGGCCAAACAATTTATTTTTAATCAAACAAACAATTTTTAATAAACAGATATTTCAAAAGGTTCCTATAGAATACTATAGATACATTGTGTGCTAATACCTTCCCATTGTATAACCAACCCCCGAACTCTAGACCTCTTTTCAAAACGCCTTGTATTTTCATTACTTTTAAAAGTATTATTTTACATTGCATACTTTAGGGTTTTATTTCGCTCTTTTCCCTTGGAAATAATAAAGCGCAGTGGCGACTCTTGCTTTTGTGAGATGAATTAATTAATAGTTCGATCTCCGATTTACCCCGCTACATTTTTTATCGCTACAGAAATGGCGACTCTGCTGGGGAAAGATTGACCTCTTACTGGTCCATCCCTAAGTGGGTTAAGCCTAGTTTGTTTTATCTGTTTTATTATTATTTTATTTGTTTGATTATGTGTTTATATTGGGGTTGTTTGGGTTTTTTGCAAAGGACGAATCCTATACCCGGATTAAGTTACACTTAAGAATAGGACGGGCGGTATAGTCATGTTAACATTGAGGGAGTAATCCCGAAGAAGGAGGCATGAAATCCCCCGCTCAGTGGAAGGCCCTTTTGAACGTAGTATTTGTTTACCGAGTAATCGGGAAGACATTATTATTTTCGACCTGGGAGCCAGAGAAGCTGAGAACCGTAGAACCCTAACCCATCTTGGCCTTTTAGGTGTAGCGCGGAGACTATAACGGAGTAATCCGGAAGTAGTTGTCACGCGATGCTACGCTCGGATGAGTTTCTCTTGAGAATATTGCTAATTATTGAGTAATCAAGACGTTGGTAATATCCAAAGGAGGAATGTAGACTCCGGGAACTCTTAGAACCTTGTCTTACAGGTGTGATTAAACCATTAGTACATACCCTGGGGTGGGCTTTACCTTTGACTCCATGCTCGAAGCGTTGAACCTTTGAACCCCATATTTGTGAATTTGTGTGTAACTGTTGCATTATCATTCATCCATGCATCCATCAACATTTTTTGTAAAAAACTTGTTTCTCAAGGAACTTAAGAATGATTTTTGCAGACGTCTCCAGTACCGTTATTATGGAGTTTGGAAGAAGAAACACTCGAAGTTATAGTTTTAAGGAGCCCGAGATTGAAGAGCTGAAGAGTTTGATTCCTAAGATCGAGAACCCGACAGAGTTTCAGAAGAAATATGGGTCCATTATACCTCTCATGAAGCACAAGATGAAGAAAGGCATCCTTAGTACGTTGGTCCAATTTTACGATCCATTGTATCGATGCTTCACCTTTCCGGATTACTAGTTAATGCCCACCTTAGAAGAGTACTCCTATATACTTGGTTTGTCGATCACCGACTGTGTTCCTTTTTCTGGCTTATAAGAGGAACCCAAATCTCACGAGATAGCGACCATCATCCACTTGAGGAAGTCGGAGACAGAGGAGAACATGACTACAAAAGGGGGAATCTGAGGTTTATCTGCGCAGTTTTTGTTGAAGAAAGCTCGTCATTTCACTGAGATAAAAGATATTGCCTTTGAAGACGTCTTTGCTTTACTCACTTATGGCCTATTCTTATTTCCTAACATTGATAAGTTTGTGGATATCAACGCCATCAGAATTTTCTTGATTAGAAATCCGGTCCCTACGCTGCTAGGAGATACCTACTACTCCATCCACCTTCGAAACTCTTATCAAGGAGGGATGATTATTTTTTGTGCACCGTTGTTGTATCAGTGGTATGTTTCTCATCTACCTAGGTTTGATGTTTTCTGGGATCTCGAGAAGGAGCCACGATGGGCGCAAAAAATTATGGCTCTCACTCATTTCGACGTTGATTGGTATAATCGAGCTTACTATGACGTGAAGATCATCGATAGCTGTGGTGTTTTTCCTAACGTGCCTCTTCTTGGTACGAAAGGAGGAATTAACTATAATCCTGTTCTCGCACGCTGTCAGTTTGGATACCCGATAAGGGATAAGCCGAACAACATCCATGTGAGTGGCTTCTTTCTACAAGAAGGACAAGATCATCAAGTTGCTAAGAAGGAGATCGAAGGAGCTTGGCGTCACATCCATAGGAAAGGGAGATACATGTTAGGACAGAGAGGTGCTGTTTCTTTGGAGCCTTACCTACAATGGGTTTGTGCTAGGGCTGGTGCTCTCAAGATGCCTTGTAAACCCGAGAAACCTTTATTCCCTACTGTTGCATCATCATCTGTTGATATCCCTATCGAGAATATGGGAGAATACCAAGGAAATCTGGCTAGGATGAAGTCCGAGAGAGATGCTTGGAAGGAAAAGTATAATATGTCTGAATATGAGAATTGGGTCCTGACTCGATAGCTAAAGGAAAAGGAGGATTTTCTATTTATTCAAAACGGCTGGTTCATTGACCATGATGAGAAGCTTCGTCAAAAGGATGCTTTACTGAAGAAATATGCTAGTGAAAGGAAGAGAAAGAAGGAAGATTCGGTAAGCGTTGCTCTTGTTCCTAATCCATAAAAGGAAATCATTGATCGACTGGTAGCTAAGAAGAAAGAGTTGGAAGACTTTTATGAAGAGAAGATCAGGAGGCTCCAGTTACAGTTGGCATTTGGTCCTTCATCTGATGATTCTGAGTGATCTTTAGTTCTTAGTTTTATTTTTACTGATGTCATTTTGTAAAATCTGTAAAAGGGCATCATGTTCCGAAGTTGTAATTTACTGCTTTTTATTATGGGCTTCATGTTCCAAAGTTGTAATTTATTGCTTTTTATTATTGGGTTGTTGTCCCAAAATTGTAATTTATTGTTTTGTTGTTCCAAAGTTGTAAGTTGTAATTTACCGCTTTGATTAATGAAATGAGTTTTTGTTGTTCCAAATTCCTTTACCATTGATGTGTGCAAAATTATCGAAGTTCCTTGAAAAAAACAATCAAACAAATGATCATTTGCATCGCATATCATGCATCATCCAACATTCCACTTCACATGTTTTCTAGAGTCTTATCCTTGTTTCTTTTTCCACTCTGATAGATTGTCAAGCTGTCTCATCGGTACGATACCTGAGCCAATCATCAGAGGAAGATGGAAGATCTGGAACAAGAAAACCAAGAGCTTCGCGAGCAGGTTGCTACTCTTCGTGTCAGAATGGAAAGGTTAACTGTGCTAGTGGAAAGTTTGACGGGCGCTCAGAATTAGCCATCGGTTGCAGCTGCTGAGATTCAGACTTCAACTACTGTGGTTTTTGAGATTGTTACCGTTCCAACATCTGTGACTCAAATCAACTCTCTGCTTCAACATCAGATGCCGAAAGGTTTTCCGTGGGGAATGCCTTATAACTTCATGCCAGAAGGATATCATCCTGCCGTATAACCTTTGGTTCAACCTACAGTGTCCTTTCCTCAACCAGAGACAACTACTGTGCCGCATGTAATTCCGCCTGGGGCACCTTTCCCTCAACCGGTGATGACGACTGCCGTTCGTGTGGTTCATTCTATGCCATACATGAATGAACCTACTTATCATGCTGAGCCTGCTGAAAGTCTGGGTCTTTTCGATAGAATGGAGGAATTTCAAGACCAGTTTCAAGAGATGCAGAGGGAGATCAGAGCGTTAAAAGGAAAATATTTGTTTGGAAAGAATGCTCATGATTTGTGTTTAGTTCCAAATGTAAAGATTCCAGCCAAATTCAAAGTACCGGACTTTGAAAGGTATAAAGATGATTCGTGTCCGTGGAGTCATTTAACCATGTATGTAAGAAAGATGTCTACATATTCTGATGATCATAATTTGTTAATTCACTACTTTCAAGACAGTTTGACTGGTGACGCTCTAAAATGGTACATGGGTTTGGACAGCACCTGGATTCGTAATTTCAACGATCTTAGTGAAGCTTTTGTTCGCCAGTATAAGTACAACGTCGATATGGCACCGGACAGAGATCAACTCCGGGCGATGTCCCAGAAAGACAGAGAGTCCTTTAAAGAATACGCCCAGAGGTGGCGCGAGATTGCTGCTCAGATTTATCCCCCTCTCGAGGAGAAGGAAATGACAAAGATATTCCTGAAGACTTTATATTCTTTTTATTATGAAAGAATGATTGCCAACGCACCCAGTGACTTCACCGAGATGGTAAGTATGGGCATGCAGTTGGAAGAAGGAATTCGTGAGGGACGTTTAGTTAAGGAAGGAAGTCCATCTAGCAGTATCAAGAAGTTTGGAAGTGTTTTCCCTAAAAGGAAAGAACAAGATGTCAGTGTAATTTTCTATGGGAGACCAAGGAGAGGCTATTCACATGTTGCGGCAGTCACTCCGGCTGTCCGCCCAACAATGGTGACCCCAACTCATCAAACCCCACCAATTTAACAACGACCATTTCAACAGCAGCCTCAACAACAGGCTTACCAATTTAATAACCAGAATCGTTCACCAAGGAAACCGCAATTTGATGCCATTTCCATGACTTACACTGAGTTGTTCCCCGCTCTGATCAGAAAAAACCTCATAACGACGAAGCCTTCTCCTGTCGCACCGAATAATACTTCTCCATGGTACAAGGCAGATCAGTTCTGTGAATATCATCAAGGGTCGCCGGGGCACAACATTGAAAATTGCTTTTCTCTAAAGGCGGATGTGCAGAGGTTGATTAAGAACGGTATTTTGTCTTTCAAAGATGTTAACCCGAATGTTAGAGATAATCCTTTGCCTCGACATGGGTCAGCATCAGTGAATATGGTGGAAGGTTGTCCGGGAAAGTTTCAAGTTTTTCAAGTTGAACACATAAGAGATTCATTGATCAGGTTACATCAGAGCTTAAGAAGACTTGCCTTTTTTAGGCATCAACATGATTATGATGTTTGTGAATTTTGTTCAAGAGAGGTTGATTGCCCTATTGCGAAGGAGGATATTAAAAAATTGTTAGACCAAAGGGTTATCACTATTACACATGATAGAGATCCAATTAATGAAGTGAATGTTATAATACACAATTTAACTTGCCTGAACCAATAAAGATCATTTATGACAGTCAAACTGTGCCTATTGCTCCTTTGATCATTTATCCACCTGGTCCTGTGCCTTACAACTCAGACCAAGCTATACCGTACAAGTATAATGCCACAATGATCGAGAATGGGGTAGAAGTTCCTATACCGACAATGCTATCTTTTGTTAACATCGCTGATGTGAGCAGAGTTACGAGAAACGGGCGTGTCTTTGGAGCCGTACCTTTGAAGAGACTAGAAGTTCAAGTTAGGAGGCCCATACCGGCAGAAATTCCAGCGAGAAATGTTGAACCAAGGGTTGAGGTAGGCCGATCCAATGAACCTATCCCACACCTCGATGATGATGAGATTCTAAAGCTCATCAAGAGAAGTGAATATAAGATTGTGGACCAACTATTGCAAACTCCTTCCAAGATTTCTTTGCTTGCTTTACTGAGAGATTCTGGTGCCCATAGAGAAGCTTTAATGAAGGTCTTGGACCAGGCATTCGTAGATCATGATGTGACGGTTGACCAATTTGATGGGATTGTGGGAAATATTACTTCGTGTAACAATCTTGGTTTCAGTGATTAAGAGCTTCCGGAGGAGGGAAGGAACCATAATATGGCTTTGCATATCTCAATAAGTTGTGGAAATGATACTTTATCAAGTGTGCTAGTAGATACAGGTTCGTCGTTAAATGTAATGCCCAAAACTACATTATCTCGACTTTCATACCAAGGTGCTCCCATGAGACCTAGTGGAGTAATTGTCAAAGCGTTTGATGGTTCTAGGAAGACTGTAATTGGTGAAGTGGATCTTCCTATAATAATTGGTCCTCATACTTTTCAGATCACTTTTCAAGTAATGGATATTCGTACTGCCTACAGTTGCCTATTGGGTCATCCATGGATCCATGATGCAGGGGAGGTCACTTCAACGCTCCATCAGAGATTGAAGTTTGTAAGGAATGGAAAGCTGGTAATGATTGGTGGAGAGCAAGCTATGATGGTAAGCCATTTGTCATCTTTCTTTTATTGATGCTGATGAGCATGTTGGAACCCAATTCTAAGCTCTATCTGTTGCTAGTAATGAAGTGAAGAAGCAAGGGGCATCTATTTCTTCTTTTAAGGATGCGTGACGAGTGGTTGAGAGTGGTTCGGCTGAAGGTTGGGGCCAGGTGTTGACTTTGCCTGAGAACAAGTCTATAGAAGGTCTTGGTTTTCATCCAGTGTCTACAAGAGTTAAGCAGGATACACTTACCCGTCTGATACAAGAAGTTTTCCGAAGCGCAGGTTTTATCCATCCGACTCCTCCTGAAGTTGATGCTATAATAGGAGACGATTCTGAAGAGGATTTACCCGACTTCGTAACACATGGAGTGGTTTGCCAGAACTGAATTGTTGTTGATGTTCCTGTTGTGATGCACATTTCTGAGTAATGTTTTGTTTTTTTTTTTAAAAAAAAAACTTTGGCTCTGCCCAAGGCGAAAAAGTATTTGTGTCGGGCTATGTTGAAAATAAATCCTTCCGCTCTGCCCAAGGCAAAAGAGAAAATGTCTGGGCTCTTTGTTTCAAGTATTGCCAATCATGAATAAAAATGTTATTTTGTCCACTACTATTTTATTTTTCACTTTTTCTGGGAAATAGTAATGAAAATTAATTGGTAGTAATAGGAAAATGTAATAATCTTTTGTTTTATCTGTACAACATTCATATTAATCGTTTTCTAAAATAAAGCATAATCACATGTGCAAATTAATCCATGACTTAACCATTGAAAAAAATGATCCTATGCCCCCTCCCAACTTTGAATTCCTTGTGTTCAGAGCCGAGGAAAAAGATAGTGAAGAGATTCCTGATGAAATTTCCCGTTTACTTGAGCACGATGAAAAGACTATTCAGCCGTTTGAAGAGCCTATAGAGATGATCAATTTGGGTAATGAAGAAGATAAAAAGGAAGTCAAGGTTGGAGCATTGCTTATCTCAGAGGTCAAAGAGAAAATGTTGGAGCTTCTCAGAGAGTATGTGGATGTGTTTGCTTGGTCCTACCAAGACATTCCAGGTTTGGATAACAATATTGTGGAGCATCGTTTTCCGTTGAAACCTGAATGTCCGCTGATTAAGCAGAAGTTGAGAAGGACTCGTCCCGATATGGCTGACAAGATCAAAGAAGAAGTTCAAAAGCAAATTAATGCAGGTTTCCTTGTTAAATCGGTCTATCCTAAATGGTTAGCCAATATAGTGCATGTGGCTAAGAAAGATGGCAAAGTTCGGATGTGTGTAGATTATAGAGATCTGAATAGAGCTAGCCCAAAGGATGATTTTCCATTACCACACATTGACATATTGATCGACAGCACCGCAAGGTTCAAAGTATTTTATTTCATGGATGGTTTCTCTGGTTACAATCAAATCAAGATGGCACTAGAAGATATGGAGAAGACAACCTTCATTACACCTTGGGGAACATTTTGTTATCAGGTAATGCCGTTCGGTTTGAAGAATGCTGGTGCAATGTACCAAAGGGCCATGACTGCTTTGTTCCATGATATGATGCATAAAGAGATAGAAGTGTATGTATATGACATGATTGACAAGTCACAAACTGAAGAAGATCATTTGGAACATTTATTGAAATTATTCCAGCGTTTGAGAAAGTATAAACTTCGTCTGAATCCCAACAAGTGCACTTTTGGTGTTCGTTCTGGAAGACTTCTGGGTTTCATTGTCAGTCAGAGAGGTATTGAAGTAGATCCTGATAAAGTCAAAGCTATTCGGGAGATGCCCGCACCCAAGACGGAAAAACAAGTAAGAGGATTCCTTGGGAGACTGAACTATATTTCTAGATTTATATCTCATATGACTGCTACATGTGGGCCGATTTTCAAGCTTCTCCGAAAGAACCAAGGATGTGTGTGGACAAAGGATTGTCAGAAAGCTTTTGATAGCATCAAAGAATATCTACTTGAACCTCCCATATTGATTCCCCCGGTGGAAGGAAGACCTTTGATTATGTACCTGACTATACTGGAAGATTCCATGGGATGTGTGCTTGGTCAACAAGATGAGACTGGAAGAAAGGAACATGCCATATATTATCTGAGTAAGAAATTCACAGACTGTGAGTCTCGATACTCAATGCTTGAGAAGACCTGTTGTGCTTTAGCTTGGGCTGCTCGCCGTCTGCGCCAGTATATGATTAACCACACCACTTGGTTGATCTCCAAAATGGATCCGATCAAGTATATCTTTGAGAAGCCCGCCTTATTTGGAAGAATAGCCCGTTGGCAGATGTTGTTATCTGAATATGACATTGAGTATCACACAGAGAAAGCAATCAAAGGGAGTATTTTGGCCGATCATTTGGCTCACCAACCAATTGACGATTATCAATCCATCAAGTTTGACTTCCCGGATGAAGATGTTATGTACTTGAAAGCTAAAGATTGTGAAGAGCCGTTACCTGAAGAAGGACCTGATCCTGCATCCTGTTGGGGTTTGATATTTGACGGAGTTGTGAATTCTTATGGAAATGGAATTGGGGCAATCATCGTCACTCCCCGAGGTACTCATATCCCGTTCACAGCGAGATTGAAGTTTGACTGCACGAACAACATGGCTGAATATGAGGCATGTATTATGGGTCTCAAAGAAGCAGTGGATCTAAGGATTAAGATTCTTGATATATACAGAGACTCGGCATTGGTAATTAATCAAATCAAAGGAGAATGGGAGACCCGTCATCTTGGTTTGATCCCTTACAGAGATTATGCTAGAAGATTGTTAACTTTCTTCAACAAAGTGGAACTACATCATATTCCTAGAGATGAAAACCAAATGGCTAATGCTTTAGCTACTCTGTCTTCAATGTTTCAAGTGAATGGTTGGAACAATGTGCCTACAATCAGAGTTATGCGCCTCGATAGACCTGCTCATGTGTTCTCAGTAGAAGAGGTCACCGACGACAAACCGTGGTTCTACGACATTAAACGTGTTCTTCAAACTCAAGATTACCCGCCTGGGGAATCCAATAAAGATAGGAAGACGTTGAGGAGATTAGCAAGTAGTTTCTTCCTCAACGAAGAAGTATTATATAAGAGGAATTACGACATGGTCCTACTCAGATGCGTAGACAAACATGAAGCAGACATGCTGATGCAAGAAGTACATGAAGGATCCTTTGGCACTCATGCCAACGGACATGCAATGGCTAAAAAGATGTTGAGAGCTGGTTACTATTGGATGACAATGGAATCTGATTGCTGAAAATATGTGAAGAAATGTCATAAATGCCAAATTTATGCGGACAAGATACATGTGCCACCGACCCTCCTCAATGTTATCTCTTCACCTTGGCCTTTCTCTATGTGGGGCATTGATATGATTGGAATGATTGAACCCAAAGCTTCAAATGGTCATCGTTTCATCTTGGTAGCGATTGATTATTTTACTAAATTGGTGGAAGCAGCATCTTATGCTAATGTAACCAGATATGTGGTAGTCAGATTTATCAAGAATCAGATCATTTGTCGATATGGCATCCCTAGCAAGATCATCACTGATAATGGCTCGAATTTGAATAACAAGATGATGAAAGAGCTTTGTGAAGAGTTCAAGATCGAACATCATAACTCTTCTCCCTACAGGCCGAAGATGAATGGGGCTGTTGAAGCTGCTAACAAGAACATCAAAAAGATTGTCCAGAAGATGGTGGTAACTTATAAAGATTGGCACGAAATGCTTCCATTTGCTTTACATGGATACCGTACTTCAGTTCGAACTTCAACAGGTGCAACCCCATTTTCCCTAGTTTATGGCATGGAAGCAGTACTCCCCGTGGAGGTTGAGATCCCGTCTATGAGAGTTTTGATGGAAGCTAAACTTTCCGAGGCTGAATGGTGTCAAAGTAGATATGATCAGTTGAATTTAATTGAAGAAAAGAGATTGACAGCGCTGTGTCACGGTCAATTATATCAGAAGAGAATGAAGAAGGCTTTTGATAAGAAGGTTCGACCACGCGAGTTCAGAGAAGGTGACCTCGTGCTCAAGAAGATATTATCTTTCCAACCTGATTCTAGGGGCAAGTGGGCTCCGAATTATGAAGGACCGTTTTTCGTTAAGAAGGTTTTCTCTGGAGGTGCCATGATTCTCACAAATATGGACGGTGAAGAGCTCCCGCGCTCCGTAAACACCGATGCAGTCAAGAAGTATTTCGCCTAGGTTTGAGTTGACAGTTCGCTGAGTTGAAGACCGAAGGGGCGGCTTAGGCAGGCTTTTGGTCAGACCAGTCTTGGCATTTGAGCATATCTTGGAATTTGAAGTTGTTAGGGAGAATAGTGATCATTGTTTTTGTGTAACTTTTTTCTTTCATGTAATATTTCCCAAACTTTTGTAAACTGTTAGAGTCGCGTTGTTAGCGAACCACCATCTTATTAATGAAATTTGAGCATTTATCTTTTTGTGGGAAAAATTTCAACTTTTACGGCAATATTTGAAACAAAGTTATTTAACACATTCCTATTTTTAAAATATGTCGTTGAATACTGAAAGGAATATTAACAGCTATTCCAAGGATGGTTAAGCCATGAAATAAAAAACAATACAATAATTTATCCTTGCATGATGAACATGTTTTCTTTCAAAATCGTCATGAGGTGTTGGTTGTGTAAACTTGCGTTTCTAGTGGTACTAAGCTTGGTGACTCCCCAGCATTCCAGTTAAGCTTTGTTTCAGTTATCTTTATTTGAGCAAATCTCTGAGGTGTGGTACGTTTTGTATCATGTCAGTGGTCTATTAGTGATTAGAAGATTGGATTTGAATACTTTTCTCCCCAGAAGATTTGAGCCTTGTAGCGTGATACGCTCTGACGTTGCTGGTTGGTTCCAGTTCCAGTTATTTTCCGTCTTTTTAAGATTGGCTGAGTATCTATTATGTCGTGATATCTTGTCATCTTCAAGATATTCCCTCTGTCTGTTTTGTCAGCATAACATTCATTTACTCATTTACACTTATATCACGCATGCATATTCACATTTGTCGTTTATTTTGGATCGTATACTTTGTTTATTCAAACAGTGTACATGTTTCTTTCCAAGTAGAATGTTAACTTAGACCGAAAATGGGCTTCCTTTCTAAATTCCCCAACTGAGCTAATCCTCGTGGATAAATTTTTGATTTAGCCTTCCTTGTCCATTTCTGGATAGGATGAATCCCCAATTGAGTTATTTTCTCATTGCGTGGAGTCTTGTTTGACTCTCTTCTCTCTGGTTCATTCCTGGAGGGAGTTTTTGTCTCTTTCATAGGCTATCTCGTGGTTTTCTCCAAGCTAAACAACCTAGATGAATGATGCATTTATTTTGCGCATTTAAGTATCTGATCCCCTAAGGAAGGATCTATTCACGGTTCCCTTTGAAGAATATTTTATTCTCTGGCAGTGTTATCAGAAATTTCTTCTGAAATATTCTTCGGAAAACGACAAGCGACGGTCTCTTCATGAGAAACTTGTGCGTTATCATTTTTTGGAAAACGGCAAGCGGCGGACTCTTTATTTGAGCAACTTGTGCGTTATTAATTTTTTGGAAAACGGCAAGCGGTAGTCTCTTCATGAGCAACTTGTGCGTTATCATATTTTTGGAAAACGGCAAGCGGTGGTCTCTTCATGAGCAACTTGTACGTTATTATTTTTTTGAAAACGACAAGCGGTGGTCTATACATGAGCAACTTGTGCGTTATTATTTTTGGAAAATGGCAAGCGACGGTCTCTTCATGAGCAACTTGTGCGTTATCATTTTTTGGAAAACAGCAAGCGGTGGTCTCTTTATTTGAGCAACTTGTGCGTTATTAATTTTTTGGAAAACGGCAAGCGGCAGTCTCTTCATGAGCAACTTGTGCGTTATCATATTTTTGGAAAACAGCAAGTGGCGGCTTCTTTATTTGATCAGCTTGTATGTTATTGGCATTTTTGGACAACAACAAGTGCCGACTTCTTTATTTGAGCAGCTTGTATGTCATAGTATTTTTGGAAGACATCAAGTGGCAGCTTCTTTATTTGAGCAGCTTGTATGTTATAGACATCATTTGAAGACATCAAGTGGCGGCTTCTTTATTTGAGCAGCTTGTGTATCTACAACCATATTATTATTTCAGCATTAATTGGTATCCCTCTGGAAAAATTTCGCAGAGAAATTTGTTGTGAATCTTTGCCTTCAGAAGTCGGTAGTTCGTTATCAGCAAAAATTGATACATCTTTTGTCTATCTTTGACCTTGAGTTGTGAACTCACCGTTATTTTGGGTCAATAATCTATTTTTATGGCCTATGCAAGATGTCTTCTTTGTTAGGATCAGAGATCGTTTTCTCTCAAATTTTATTCGCCGTTAAGAGTCTATCATTCGAAGTCAATGACTCATTTCCCCAGTAGTGTATAATCTATGTTCATGTGGTTTGTTGGTGTTTGGTTTCTCCAGCATTATCTTGTCTCATACAGTATCATTCTCTATGAATTTAAATACTACATTCATATCATAAACATAATGGCGGTATCTTAGGGCAAAAATTGCGCATTATGTATTTAAGCACTTTCAATCTCGTCGAGATGAAGATTTTAATCTTCATATCTCCGAATAGAAGAAACTTAAATAGGGCAGCTGTCATACCCCAATTTTTGACCTAAGATCCCTGCTTCATCTGCATTATTTTTTTTATACACATCAAGGTCACATAATAAGGTAGGTTTCGAACGTTTCGCTGTCAAGCTTTGACTGTGTAGAGATTACCGAGTGTTGTGAGCATTTTATGAATTACTAACCACTAATCAAGCACGAAGTGCATGTTTTGCTGTTTTATTTTCATGTGCAGAAAATATGTCTAAAAGAAGAGCATTAGACGTTGTACGTCGATCAGGATTTCGAGTCTCAGAACAGAAAAGTTGCCGTTTGTTAATTTCCAAAAGACTGGTTCATCAAAGAATTTCATAGAATTGTGCTTTTATTTCCACACTCTGTCCAGCAAATGGTCTTCGTTTTTCTCCGAATATTTTTTAGGAAGAACAGTCGAAATTCTACCGGCTTTGGTTCATGTGTGTTTCACATTGTTTTAAAATGCAAGAAAAAACAGGTTATACCGTCATTTTCGATTTCTTGGACCAAAAGTCATCCGCAAATTTTCTCATGACGCGGATTGAATTTCGCCGAAATGGGATAATTAAATTCAAAACCGTTCTAGAAGAATTTATTTGGAATATTCGGAATATTTGGAATTTTCTTTATTTGAATCCAAGTGATGATTAAAGAGGAGCTATCAAGAGATCTCATCCAAGAATATTCATTTATCGCATAAAATATTTATTCAAGATTATCTTTGTGATTATTTTGGAAGATCTATATCATGGTTATTTAAATACATGAAGCATTATTTCAAGAAGTTAGTGAGGAATTCTATTTAATTACATGAGAAATTTTATTTGGTTACAAGATTAATCCATGTGATTTATTTGGATTTCTATTACAAGAATGCAAGATTAAAGTCCAAGACTTGCATTATTATTTATTCTTCATTCAACAATTCATCCAAATATTATTCAATTATTTCCCAAATTTAAATGGAAGATCTTGAATTTTATCAAGATATATCAAGATTCATGTTTATGTGAAGATTCAAGATCATTCATAACTATCAAAGAGTGGAAATATATTGAAGAATGCATATTTATTCAATGTTACAATTTATTGGAGTTTATTACAAAGTTGCAAGAAGCTACAAGTTTATACAAGATTTATTTTCAACATAAAAAAAAAATTCAGCAAAGTGCTAGTGCAGTCCACTTTGCAACCCATCTTCAAGCCCAACTTTGTTGTATTTTTGTTGGTCAATAATGCCCCCAATAGCCTGAAAAAACAACAAAGAGAAATGTTGTAAAATGCTACAAAACAATAAAAAAACAGCAACATACAACAACTCCAAGTGCTGCCAAAAACCTGCTCCAACCTGCATCAAGGTAGCAGCAATTTGTATCAAAATGGCTAAAGTAATTTGTGAGAACAAAGCATAGAAACAGCTTGCCAAAACAGTTCAAATTTCTACTGTTTCCCCCCCCCCCCCCCCCCCTCAAATCCTACACACTCCACTAAAAATAAGAGCCTTTGTCAACAAAGAAGAAAAAGAAAAATTCAGCAGTAAAAGAAAACAGAAAATTGGTGTTGTTCTAGAAAAATTCATCAAGTAAGAAAAAACCAGAAAAATAGAGGGTTGTTCTAAAAAGAATCCAGCAAGGAGAAAATATAGCAAATTCAAGGAAGCTTACCATTTTGTTAGAAGCCCCATCGGAGAGGCTCCGATAGGTATATTCTTTTTCTCCTCTCTATCTATTGTTGCATATGTTCATGCTTGAATAACTTGCTGTACCATTTTTTTTCCTTTGCCATGCAATATTTGCCTTATCATTATTCTCATTGTTGTACTGTATTTAAGTTGAGTTGCTGCATAGCATTTTAAACATATTAGTATTCATAATATCGATAATAATAACAAGTGTAATAAAAGGCTTACTTCTTCCGTTGCGTGATACCGATTTATCATTTGTTGTCCCAAAAATAAAAAAAACACCTTTGTTGTCCAAAACACCTTTGCTGTCCAAAATATTTTTGCTGTCCAAAATATCTTTTGCTGTCCAAAAACTTGGTTATCCTTTTTGCCTTACAAAATCTCAAAGTCCACAAAATATGTTGCTGTTACAAATATTAAAAAAAAAAATTGGTGTTCCAATATTTAAAAAAAAATATGTTTCTGTTACAAATATTTAAAACTATTTTGTTCTTAATATCCATAAAAAATATTTTGTTCTTAATATCCATAAAAAATATTTTGTTCTTAATACCCATAAAAAATATTTTGTTCTTAATATCCATAAAAAATATTTTGTTCTTAATATCCATAAAAACTATTTGTTCTTAAAACCCAGAAAAACCATTTGTTGTTATAAAATAAAATAAAAACCCATTTGACGTCCATTTGTTGTTATAAAGTCCAGAAAAAACCATTTGTTGCAATCTTCAAAAACATTTAACCTGTTACAAAATCCAAAGTCTTCAAAACCTGAAAACCACATCAAAACCAGTTCACCAAAACTGTATAAAACCTATCAAAGAACCAAAACTTGTTAAATAATCCAACACCAACCATCTCTATTCGCGGCTACCTTCCATTCTTTTCCGTCACAAACCGCGAATTTCTCCCTTCTGTAACCACCACTATACCCTTCCGTCTAACTCCTTCTGTTCATCTCATCCCGTCGCTAAACATCACCCACCGTTCCAACATCACAACATAGTAACAAGAAATGAGTAAAATAATTAAAAGAGAAAAGAGAAGAAGTGAGCGGGTCTGTGGAGAGGAAGATTTAGATCTGTTTGTTGAAGGGGAAGAAGAGGATTTGGATCTGTTTGTTGAAGGAGACAGATCTTTGATGGTGATGCAAAGAAGGAGATGCAAAGAAGAAAGGAGGATGGATCTATGATAGGGAGGAAGAAAGAGGTTTTTTTTTCCTATAAGAGAGGAGAAGAAGAGAGTTCGGACGGATCTATGAGAGGGAGGAAGGTTGTTGCGTGAGAGAAATAGAGAGAAGAAACCAGATCTATGAGAGGGAGGAAGAAAAAGTTTTTTTCCTGTAAGAATGGAGGAAGAAGAAAGTTTGAGTGAAAGGAAGAGGAGGGGGTTCGGATGTGGGAGAGAGAAGAGGAAGAGAGTGTTTTCGTGAAGAGAGAGGAAGTGTTGTTTTTGTTTTACAAAGTTCTTGTTACTGCTTTTGTTTTTCTTTGAAAATAATAATAATAATATACTTTTTCTCTCTTCCCAAATAATAATAAAAATATAATAATTATTTTGTCTTCCCCATGTACTTACAACAGCAGGCGCCGCGCATCCCCTCTTGCACTAGGGTTCTTTGTTTTTTTTGTTCCTCTCATGCTTGACCCGGATGGCCCATTGGGCCTGTTTTGAGTCCATTTCCAATTTTAATTCTTCTCCTTATGTTTTATTTAACTCGTGCTATTAATGAATAAAAAACATTGGCTCAATTGGCAAAGTTGTTAACAACAATCTAAAGGGTCCTGGGTTCAAGTCCTTGTTGGGTCATTTTTTTTCTGTCTTTTATTCTTTTGGCCATATTATTTAACATACTTAATTATATTAATTTAGTTTTCTGTATAATTAGTAACTATTATAAAAACACATAAAAACTTTTAATTAAAATTCATCCTTATTTAATTTCGTCAACATACTATTAGTATTTATTTTTATTTTTATGTTGTTGTTTATTTAATTATTCAAAATACATGTTTCATGATTTAATTTTTGTTATGTGTTTAAAATCTATGATTTCATAATTTAATCTTCATGTACTTTTGATTATTTATTTAATCGTTAAAATGCAGGGCTAGTATCATTTAAATTTCATTAGTTAATTGTTTAATTATAATTTTAATTAACCGATCGTTAATCCGCATATCTTTCGTCCGTCTCAATCCAAGGGAATCGTTTAAATTTTTGTCGACTTCATGTCATCAAACACATAGCGCGAATACCCTCATTCATCTTCCGTTTATTATTTTGTTAAAAAACTTAAGATAATTTTCCCAAACATTCAATGTTAGGTCGTCATATTTTCGAAAACTCGTCCATACCCATTTTTCGGCCAAACAATTTATTTTTAATCAAACAAACATATTTTAATAAACAGATATTTCAAAAGGTTACTATAGAATACTATAGATACATTGGGTGCTAATACCTTCCCATTGTATAACCAACCCCCGAACTTTAGACCTCTTTTCAAAACGCCTTGTATTTTCATTACTTTTAAAAGTATTATTTTACATTGCATACTTTAGGGTTTTATTTCGCTCTTTTCCCTTTTCCCTTGGAAATAATAAAGCGCGGTGATGACTCTTGCTTTTGTGAGACGAATTAATTAATAGTTCGATCTCCGATTTACCCCACTACATTTTTTATCACTACAGATTGCCAATATTGTTCCAGTTCCAAAGAAATATAGAAAGGTCCGCATGTGTGTTGATTATAGAGATTTAAGTAAAACAAGTCTGAAAGATGACTTCCCATTGCCACATATTGATATGTTGGTTGATAGCACAACAAAATTTAAAGTGTTCTTGTTTATGGACGGATTTTCCAGATACAATCTGTTGTACCCCAAAATTTTCTCTCCCATTTTCACACAAGACATACTCTTAGAGGTTCTCAATTGCTCAAGATTGACCAAGAATTGACCAGACAATTCTCCTCCTAAGGCAATGAACTCCAATGGTCTCAAATGTTCTCCATTGTCCAAATATGTCCTCAAGGTCTTCCATGCCAAGTTTCATGCCTTGCGCAACAAGTTTGCTCAGTCAATTGCTCAAGTATTGGAAAATCAACTATGCTAGGTCAAAAGTCAACTGTGGCCCATGTACAGTCAAACTTCAAGATCTTTGGTCAACATCAGAATTTTGAAGTGATATCCATCATTTGATCAATGGTTGATCATGATTCCTCAAGAAAGGCCCCTAACTCATCAAATGTCAAAAATGGCAAATTAGGGTTTCTATAGAAAAAGTCAACCAAACTTTGACCAAACATAACTTTCTCATACTTTATCAGAAAGTTTCCAACCAAAGCTCATTTTGAAGAGAATTCAATTCCGTACAACTTCTGTTCATCCCCCAAGATCAAGAAATGCACCATTTGAAAGACATGAGCTTAAACATTACAGGTCATTTTCAAAAAGTCAACAAAAGCCACTTTTTGCCAAGACCTTTTACATCAAGATAACATCTTCAAATGCAAAATTTATCAAAAGAGGGATTGAAGTAGACATCTTGGGATTTTTAAAACGTATAAGATCATCATCATGAGATAAAAATTGAGCAAGTTATGGCTTTCCTAAGTTGGGAAAATTTTGGAGATTTCAAGATTGGAGCATTGAGCTAATTTGAATTTTTGGGTCAATGGCCTAACTTATTAAGGTTCAAAAGTCTTCCTAAGATTATAAAGGACCTCTAATATTATTTTGGCATGGCCTTATATTTTCCATCCATTTTTTATATATTTATTTTAATTTATTTCAAGTAAATATAAAATAAATGGTATAAAATATTTGGAATTGGGCTTAGGCATTTGGGATTTTGTTTTGACTCATCTTGAATCCCACAATCACATGCAAGTAGTGTCCAAGTTCACTCATCATCAAAATTGGCATGAAATCACACATCAAGGAATTTTTTCAAATATGGATCATGGACTAAAAACAATGTTTATGGCCATGATTCTTTCCATTCAACCTTGTCCCCTCATTCTACCCTATATATACCTCATGTTAGCAAGCCAAAGGGACAGAGAGATTAACTGAAAAAAGCCACACAGAAGTTGCAAAAAATCACTAAAGTTGTCAAAATTGAAACACGGTTTGTAGGGACTTTCAACTCAAACCAGCAATCACACGTTACTCCTAACGTTACCAGGAGGCCATCCCAGTTATTATCCAAGTCAATCCACGCCTAGAAGCACCAAACCGAAGCACACTCACCTTTGGTAATTTTTTATTTTCGTATTGATAATTTCAGGATGATTTAACAATTTTCCATGACTTCTTTGTGTTTAGGATGATCCATAGGGAAGATCCATCGTGAAACATGTGAGAAAGGGAGTCAGATTAGGATCGTGCCATTTCTAGGGCACGACCTGAGTTCTTTGTCATATCTCAAAATCCAGAGATCTTCAGATCAAATAGACCCCAAATTCATGATCCGGAGGAAATATCGTGGGGATAGAGACCTTGGTTTTTGTTTAACTGACATTTTCTTGATTTTTTAGGGTTTGAGTAACCAGAGAAGACGACCAAAATTTGACTCCGGCGTCCCTCCGGTTGTGTGCGTTTTCCACACCCCATTGGGTCATTCAAACCATCGCGTGCGTTTTTTGTTTTTCAATATATCTGACTATTCTTTGTATATTATATTTTTGTTTGATCTATGTAAACGAATGAACATGTAGCTCAGTTGGCAAAGGAACGCGTGCGTGAGAGGGAGGACCTGGGTTCGAGTCCCAGGTCCAACACTTTCATATTTTTCGAACAAAACTCATGCAGGTTACATGCTTTGTGTCTCCAGGGGTGTACCATACATCTCCAAATCTTGGCCATCAAACATTCACCAACGTGGATCTAACGCATCAGATGTGTGCAGACCACCATGTACCCCTTCAACTTGGATGCACAGGATCCAGGACAAAGGTTTTGGGTTCTGAGTTATTGGGCCCAACGTTTTTTTAAAACAACACCCCTTTCAGCTTTTTACACCCGAGGCCCATTTCTCTTATTTTAATATTTTCCTTTTTATTTTTACTTTCAATTATTAGATTAACCATAAAAAATCACCAAAAAAATATTAGATTAGTATTTTTTTAATTAAATTAATTTGTAAATAATTTAGCTAAATATTTTAACTATTTTCCTTAATTAAAATGAAATAGAATTTAGGATTTAATTAGATTTAATTATTTGCTTTTCATAATAAAAAAAAAACTTAGACTATTTTTCTTATTTTTTTTTAAATAGACATTAGGATGTTTAGTTTAATTATTTTTCTTAATTAAAACAAAAAAATAAAAAATAAAAAAGTTTTTTTTTACTTAACCCTTTTTTCAAGTTGTTAGACGCTTCTTTATTTTGCGCGTTTTATCTTATTCTCGCACTTTCTTAATATTGTAACTGATCATGAATGTAACAGTTTAGGACTTAAATTTCCGCACTTTTAATTCCGCATTTTACTTTTCGTCCATTATTATGTATCTACACCAAAGCTTTGTAATAGGGTAGGAACCTTTATCTCTCGCTTTTTATATTTTTGTATGCTTGTATATAATTGCTAGTAAGTAGGAGTGCGTGACAAGATTAATCAAATTAATTGTAGATCACTAACTTCAAGATAATATAACTGAAAAAGACACACTTCTCCCACTTGTACCCTTAGGGTATTCCTCACTCAGTTGCCTCGGAAATGGTCATGTCCCTCGAACATAGGGTATCTTAGCAAAGACCCTCGGTATAAAAGTCATCATAAAAGATCATGGTCCATAAAAACCCCTCGAGTTTCCTTTCGGTAAATGATCTTGTCCCTCGATGTTGCCTATATGATGACAGTCCCTTCGAATGCTAAGATATCCTTATCTGTTGCCTTCAATGACCATAGCATCCCTTTCGATAGTCCCTCAACATCCGACGATAGGGCTACCTACTCACTAATAGTAGGATAGAACTCTCTAAAGGAAAAGAGGAAAAGAACATCCTTTTTCGAGTAGGTAGACTGTTCTTAAGTACTTGCTCAAACCTGAACTGTTTCACACTTACACACTTTTCAAAAACTATTTTCAAAAACGCTTTATCAAACTCTTGAGAACTGATACAAGAGTTACCATAAACCAAACAAAAATATTTCAAAACACACAAACACAAAAAATTTTCAAAAATGAGCAAGTACCTAAGAGCCCATGGAAAACCAAAGATGGAAAGGGTGCTAATACCTTCCTTTTCCATAATCTACCCCCCTTACTCAGAAAATCTCAAAAAAGGTCTTTTTCTGTTCTTTTCACCTTTCCTTTGTTGGATAAAAGAAAAGTTGGTGGCGACTCTTGCTTACCGCACATTTACGAATACAAATTGCAAACCAGTATTAACAGTCAATTCTGCCACCATATCACAGAACTGGCGACTCTGTTGGGGAATAATAAAAGTGGGGTTTACCTTAGGGCCTAGATCATTTTTAAGTTGCTTCTTTGCTTGTTTTGATTACTTTACTTTTAAGGGTATTGTTTGGGTTATTATAGATCCTACACCCGAGTCTGGGGAAACCTTTTAGGTAAGTAGAAATAGATCGTGGAAACTGTGTGGGGTATACCGACACGGTTGAAGCGATGGCTATGTTGATGCAAAACTTTGGTTGGTACTGGTATCCCTTGAGTTAATCAAGGAGAATACGAGGCCGCTGCGTGGTGTCATAAAGCGTCAACTGACCTTAGGACATTTAAATGAACAACTTGGCCATTAGGACGCAGTGAGATGGTCGTCTTTGGTGTATTCCCAAAGTCGGCAGATACTCGATGCTACACTCATTGAGAGTTGACTCCTGAGTTTTGTTTGGTTGCGAGTCTGTCGCCTATCGAACGAAGCTTGTGGGAAAGGTCAGTGATATTGAGATCCGTTAGAACCCAGTTACTATTTATAGGACAGGTTGAACCAATCCAACTTCAAGAGGGTATGACCTTAAAACCCATGTAAGCCTTAAACCTAAGGTCTTTTGTGTGATTTTCTTGTGCTTGTTATATGTGCTTTTTCTTAGCATAATCATGACATCATAACATGGCATATCATACTAACCATTTCAAGGATTTTATAGGGCTTATCTTTGTCTTGTTTTATAGGACATGACACCCACACGCAGGAACACTATCCAAATCAACCTCGTGAAAGTGCATCCTCAACTCAAGGAGTTAGCATCAAGGATTCCTGAAAGCTCTCCCTTAACTAAAAAACATGGCCGACTTCTCAACTTGGTCACTTAAAACCTTGATGAAGAAATGTTAAAGGTTCTCTTTCAGTTCTTTGACCCGTTGCACCACTGCTTCACTTTTCCTGATTACCAGTTAGTGCCTACTATGGAGGAGTTTTCTCAATTATTAGGGGTACCTATCCTTAATCAGGCATCATTCAACAATATGGAATGAGACCTAATGCTTGAAGAGATTCCTCAAGCTCTGTCTTTACAACGGTCTGATGTAGTGGCAAATTGGGAAACCAGAAGAAGTGTCCAAGGACTTCCAGCTAAGTTTCTATTTGAGAAATCCCACTATATTTGGGATAGCCTGGATTTACAAGCTTTTGAGGAGGTGTTGGACCTTCTCATCTATGGGATGGTACTATTCCCTAACACGGACCAACTCATAGATGTGAATGAGGCTAATATTTTCCTGTCGCATAATTTGGTGCCTACCTTACTTGGGTATATTCAACACTCTTTGCATACTCGCACTCTGAAGAGAAGATGTACCCTTCTGTGTTGCACTCCTCTATTGGCTAGGTGGTTTATTTCACACCTATCCCGGTCTGCCTTGAAGAATGAGCAGGGTATGAGATGGTCTCGTAGGTTGATGTCTCTTACACATTTGGATATTGATTGGTGTCCGCGGTCCTCGGAGAATGTTACCATTATTGAACGCTGTGGGGAATTCCCTAATGTTCCTCTCTTAGGAATTAGGGGAGAAATCACTTATAATCCTTGTTTAGCGTTGCGACAGTTTGGTTATGCTAGAAGGGATGGTCCTCATGATGCACTCATCCAAGGAATCATCTTTGACTATGAGAATGATGTTCGGGGTTATCGCAAGAGGTTCATTCGAGCTTAGGGCATGATAAACAGGGTTGATAGCAAGACATCAGGGCACAAGAATTCCATCCCTCTTGAGCCTTACCTCAAATGGGTGTGAGCTCATGCTCAATGTCTTATGATGCCTTACCCCACCATCTTACTTGTGATTATGGAGCCAATTGCTGAAAGAGACACTCCTTACGTTGTTCTTCATCCGGATATGCCAACTGATTTTGAGGAGCTACGGAAATTCTGGATCCAACTCAAAGAAGAACGGGATACCTTTGAAACCCAATTTTACACTATCGAGAAGAAGGTTTTAGAGCTCACCCGGTTACTTCACGAGGAGAGGAGCATAAATGCCTACATTTCACCAAAGAGAATGCGCCTGTGGGAAGCTTGAAGTCTTCCTTGTGCTTGGAAAATTTTATTGTTGCTTTGTTCCCTTTGTAATCCCAAGAGGCACTATTGTGACCAATAAAACTTCTTAATGAAATTAATGTTTGTTATCTTTCTGTTTAAGAAAATTTGAGTCTTAGAAATCCTTGAAAACATTGCATACATATATCATACATATCATTGCATAAGCAGGTTTCAAAGCTGGTTTCTCATCCTCTTCGCTATTTATTTCAGCAATGGCTCTAGAACAAACAGTGAAGGATCTACAGACTCAGAATGCCCAGTTCCAGCAAATGATCATGGCTCTGACCAAGGGGCAAGAAGAACTTAAAGTCCTGCTTATTAAAGGAAATAAGAAGCCAACTGGGTTAGTGAATCTGGGAAGAAGGATCAGATGACCAGTGCAGCGAGCCTCTGAACTAGTAACTTCATCAAAGGAAGGAAACAATCAGGAAGAGGAAACAAGAGAGGAAAACTTCAGTCCAATAGAATCTGATGGAGAAACTGACTACGATGAGGAGCAGTATCCTCCCGCTGATGAAAAATGCAAACAGCTAGAGGATCGTATGAATGAAATGGTGGTCCAGAAGGTACCGGGTCTGGACTTTGAAAAGCTGGGTTTGGTCTCGGGGGTTATCATCCCACAAAAGTTCAAGGTGCCAGTGTTTTCCAATTATGATGGGGTTTCATGTCCCAAAATGCACCTCCGATCTTATGTGAGGAAGATCCAGCCTCACAGTGCTGATAGGGAGA
Source organism: Vicia faba (assembly GCA_948472305.1). NCBI lineage: Eukaryota > Viridiplantae > Streptophyta > Magnoliopsida > Fabales > Fabaceae > Vicia > Vicia faba. The sequence continues at coordinate 1,258,368,274 of OX451739.1, read as the reverse complement.
TAGTGGATATGTTTCTGGGTACCTTGTCTGGTCCATTTTTCAATCACCTAATTGGAAGCTCTTTAGCCGACTTCACTGAATTAATTCTGACAGGAGAAAGGGTGGAAGCGAATTAGGAGTGGTAAGATCCAAAAGGAAGCATCCTCCAGTGGCGTAACGAAGCCATTTGCTGGGAAGAAAGAGGTTAGTACTGTGTACCATCAAAGAGATCAGGGCAGAACTGAACACCATCCAGCGGTAGGGGCTATCATGATCTCTAAGCCTGAACCTACCCAACAAAGAAACAATCAACCGAGAACAGAAAGTCCGGTAAGACAGTTTACCCGGATAAACATGACTATATCTCAAGTCTTTCCACATTTACTGAAGTCTAATCTGGTAACACTGAAGGAAGCTCCGAAGAATCCCAACACCGCCTCTCCTTACTACAACCCTAATACTCGTTGTGCTTACCATTCCGAAAGTCCAGACATGATACTAACAAATGCTGGGCTTTGAAAAATAAGGTGCAATACCTTCTCGAGGCGAAGGAAATTAACTTTGACGCCCCTGAGATCCCCAATGTTATCACTGCTCCTATGTCCCAGCACGACCGTGGTGTTAACACTGTTGAAGATGATGTGTTTGTTACTGTTGTTGATGAGCTTGTTACTCCTCTCCTGACCGTCAAGAGGAACTTGTTAAATGCCAGTTTATTTCCAGGCTGTGGCGAAGGTTGCCACTTCTGTTTATCTCTACCGACTGGTTGTCATTTGTTGAAAACAGGTGTTCAACGCCTGATGGATGATAGAGAGATTTTGTTTGAGAAGACTCTCGTTCCAACCATTCCGTGCAAGGATATTTCAATAATAACCATTTCCGCCAATCCTCCCAGGGTCTCCACCAAAAGACCATCAGGATTACATCTGTTACGAAGGTGACTCCGCTGATAATTACTATGTCAGGGCCAATCCCATACTCTTCGGCAAAAACTGTTCCCCTGAACTATAGAGGTGACGCCTACTACTACGCCGTCAAGCAAGACCTGCTGGTTGTTGAAGACCAGGTTTCTAAAAAGACTGATCCCAACATTGGCAACATCGTTGGAACCAGCAAAATAACCAAAAGTGGAAGAGTGTTCTCCCCTGAGATTTCTCCTCCGAATGCTGTTACTGGTCCTGTGATTATTCCTGCTTTTGTTCTTGCTGACACCCCTATCACTGAGTCGATCGAGACTCGGGGCAATGATATATTGATTGATCCTGTCCACACGAAGGCACGGTCAGTATCTATCCCAGAGGCTTCCAAGAAGGAGATGGAAGAAATTTTGAAAATTATAAAGAAGAGCGACTACAATGTGGTCGAACAACTGGGGAAGACCCCTTCAAAAATTTCTATGTTGGCCTTACTGTTGTGCTCTGAAGCTCATGCAAAGGCTTTGGTGAAGTTCCTTAAGACTGCCCATGTGCCACAAGAAACCTCTACTGACAAATTTGAAGATTGTGTGGCCATTTCAACGGCTGATAACGGTTTGGGTTTTTCTGATGCTGACCTGACACCTAGAGGGAGGAAACACAATGATGTGTTGTATGTCTCTGTCGAGTGCAGGGTCACTACTTTGGCCCATGTCCTGGTAGATACCGATTCATCATTGAATTTACTTTCCAAGAAGGCTATGGATAGACTAGACTGTGAAGGTTTGACTTTGAAGCCAAGCAACATAGTAGTGAGAGCTTTCGACGGTTCGCAGAGAATGGTGCACGGGGAGGTGGACATCCCCATCAAAGTTGGTTTTCAGACTTTCGACTCTACCTTCTATGTGATGGATATCAGACCATCCTATTCTTGTTTATTGGGTCGCCCTTAGATCCATGGGGCGGGATCTGTTACATCTACTCTGCATCAGATGATGAAGTACCTAGTAAAAGGAAAGATTGTCATGGTACATGGTGAGGAAGAATACATGGTGTGATACGGTGGAAGAACTGACTTGGTGTTTTGTGTTTTGATTGCATTTGTGCGGATAGCAAGAGTCGCCATCGACTTTTCTTTTATCGAAAAGGAAAGGTAAAAAAGCACATGAAAGACCTTTCAAGATTATTTCTCGGGTTCGGGGGGTAGATTATGAAAAGGGAAGGTGTTAGCACCCTTTTCATCCATGGTTTTCCACGGGATCATAGTTACTCGTTTAGATCACTTGATTTTGTTTTGCTAGTGTGCTTGTGGTGTGGGCTTTGAAAGTGTTTTGAAAAATCTCTTTGTAATGGCTCTCGTTTCTATAAGAACGCGTACAAAGTTTTGTTTTGAAAGATGGTTCAAAGATGTGTTTGTGGATTGTGTTTTTGGAAAGTGTTTTGGAAAGTGTTTTGAAAAGATGTTTTGCAATGGTTCTCGTCTCTATAAGAACGTATACAAAAGGTTTTGTCTTTTGAAAATGTTTTGAGATGAAAGTGTTGGTGTAAAATGTTTTTGTCGTGAGCAAGCGAGCAACTAGGAGCGAATCTACCTACTCGAAAGGTCTTAAATGCTCTTTTCTTTCTCCTTTAGATGTTGCTATCTTACCATTGATTTGGTAAGAAGCCCCATCGTTGGATGTGAAGGGACAGGCGCGGGTCAATCGTACAATCATTGAAAGCAACTCATGAGACGCTTTAGCAATTTTTGTAAGGGACTAGATCGTTTTATCGAAGGCAACATCAAGGGTCATCGAGGGACTATGATATTTTTTATCGAAGGGTCATTTGCTAAAGCGTCCCATATTCAAGGGACATGACTGCGTTTTCGAGGCAACAAGCGAGATTACCCTAGAGGTGCGTGTGTGAAAAATGTTTTTTATTCAAGTTAATTTGTCTTGAAGTTTATGATTAACTATCATTTGATTTTATGTCTTATCATACACGCCTTATTACTATACAGTATAAGGAAAACAATAAATTGCAGAAATTGAAATTCTACGCTATTACAGAGTTTTTGGGAATGGGGATACAAATTCACAAATGGGGATGGATCAATGCGGTTAAAAGTCTAAATAAACAATCAATACAATCCAATCAAATTTAAAAAAAAAAGAAATTAATTAATTAAACTAAAACAAACTATTTAATAAAATTAATTAGAAAAATAATATTTTTAGTTTAATTATTTAGTTTAAAAAAATATTTATATATTTTTTGTATTTTATTTTATAAAACAAATGACTAAACAAGATAAAACAATAATAGAAAGATATAGAGAAAATGAGGAAATGAGTCTGAGTTAAGTAGAAATTGGGGGTGTAGATAGCAGGGGGAGTCCAAGCCCAAGGGAGGATCCGTTTGTTCCTGTGTGTTAACTTCAGGGAGGTCTACAGTGGATGCGCGATCCTAGAGCGTTGAATTGCATTGATGATGATCTGATAGTGATCGTATTATAAAGAGGGGCGAGTGTTCATGGTACAGTGCATGAGAGCATACACGAGATTAGACATGGTGTCACCACCCACCGGCGCCACCTGTCCCACCTGAAATAATATAAAACAGAATAAGAAAAAAAAAGACTCCCTCTGTCTGGTTGTCTCCAATGTTACACAAACAATTCTCTCTATCTCTCTGTTGTTCTCCGCTTTTAAATAAATGAATCATCATAAAAGGGGCTAAAAGAAAGATCTACACAACTGCTATAATTAACACCTACGGCGGAGATAAAAAAAATCGGCAGAACATGGCGGCGACCTTGAAGGTCTACAACGTCCCCTCCGTGCAAGGGTCAGATATGATTTTTTTCTTTACATTTTCTAGCTCGTCTCCTGGTTCTGATCACTAATTTCAAAGTAATTTGTGCAGAGAAATCAAGAATTAAAGTAGATCTAAAGACTGAAGAGTGGAAGCGAAAGGCTTACCGACGACTGTTCGAACTAGTGGTGGCCTGAGAGCTATGGGAAGGTAATCTTCTTCTTCCCTTTCTTCCCTACTTGTTATGTGTTTGTTCTTCGTCCTTTGTGTATTATGAGAGTCGGTTGCTTGCTATGAAACAATTTGAGTTATTCTGAATGTAGGATTGTGATAGGGGAACCGTCGAAGTTATATTCCGAGGTGAGTTGAGGTGAAGTATTGAATGGTTCTGTGATATTGATTGTTATGAGGTGGTTGGAAGAAATTGTAATAGAAGTTTAGGATATAAGTAGAACTCGGTTGAGGGTGAAGTGAGTTTTTGAGAACGAGTAAAATTTGTGAAGTTTGGATAAGAGTTACAACACTGTGATTTGAGAAAGTGAGGAATATTGAAGGTTGTTAGTAGGCTTTGTTTTTTGGGAGAAGTTTGTTTTGAAATTTTATCTCCTCGTATGCTGGCTCTGGTTTTTACTTTGAGTTTTGTGATATCCTCGCCCCTTATCCACTCATTCTCTTGCTGGCTTTATTCATGAATAATAATAGATTTTTAGGGGGAAATGTGAGAAATTTAGTGAATTTTAAACATTTGAGGTATGATGTTCTAGTGGTTTTCTAATGCAGTTTCTGTTTGATACATTTGCGTGCAATGTTAACATGTTTTGGAGCAGGTTTGGTTCAGATTTTGGACTGTTGTTGCAAGGTTTGCAGGTTTGTCAGTTTGGACAGCAAGAATGCAAGTGGACTGATATGGAGCTGTTTTGTAGGCTAGGTGATTTCTTTTTGAAACTTGTCTCTTTCCCTCTTCATCTTTCCATGACATAAAGCAATCTTTGCTTATTTTATTTTCTGAAGGGTTTGCTAACTTAGGAAAATGATGACAATTTTTTGTTTGAGCATGCTTGCCTCCTTGCTATAATTACAATATTGTTACATTTTGCACTAGCCAGCTGTTTGGACTGTTGTTTGCCTACTGTTGGTTTGCATTTTGTTGTTGTTGCTTGTTGTTTTGGTTTTCTGCTGCAGTTTTGGGCAGTTTTGAGCTGATGTAGTTTTGCTTGCATATTGTCTTACTGTAATTTGTGTTGGCCTGCTGTTAGCTGCCCTGGGCGGTTTTGGACTGCTGCAATTTTGTGCATTTGAACTTGCTTGTAATTTTTTTTTCTTTTTTTCCTTTTTGTGAACCAAGAAAGACAACTTTCTTGTGATTTGCAATTGGGGGGAAATGGGATGTGATGAAACAAACAAAACATTCTGATTCCAAGCCACAAACCCTAATGATGGATTATTATTTTTGAAAATCTTGATTTCATGCCCAATATTTCATGTTGCTAACATTTTTTCCTCTTCTTTTCTTTCATGTGATGAGTATTGATTTGGAAGTGAATAAGACAAAGGAAGATTAAAGATTGATGCTAGGTTCAAAGCAACATGAAGAATTGAAGATGAAAGGCCATGGTTGGAAACCAAATGAAGCATGGAGAATTTTAGAAGCAAGTTAGCTATGCTTAGGGAGGACTTTAGGTTTCCATGTACAAAAAAAACTTGTGTAATTTTCTTGTAATTTGTAATTTGAAAATTTGGAAAAAAAACATGAATTAGATTTGTATAATTTTATCTTTTTTTTTTATCTTTAACTCAAAACTCTAATGCTTCATAATATTGTTTTTAGGCCTTTAGCTTGTGACGTTAAATGATATCCAAAGAAAACTTATGTTATAAGTAACCAAAGGATCAAATGAAATGATTTTCCTTAAGCATCCGCCACCCTAATTTAATAAGACTCAAGTATCTTCTCTTTTTTGTATAAATCCATAATCACATTCCTTATGATTCAAGTAACGACTAAGCCTTTTACTTGTCAAAGAGATATAATGAAACCATATCTCCATGGATGAGATCCTTTGAGAAAATCTTTTACCTCAACCTCGCATAGTAAAACATCATTGAATCAAAACCCTAGCATGCCATGAATACCCCATAATCACTTCAATATCTTTTCACTTTAAACTAATGGTTGATTCCTCTTATAATCTTGTATGAGGGTGAAACCCTAATCATGGATCTTGGATCTTCAGTTGAAACAAACTTGTGACAATTTGATAACTCCAAGGTCTTTTAAACATAACTTTCCTTTGATTTTTGAAAAGGACTTGTTGATGACATTGCTCATGACAATGTGCAAAAATAACCATCTCAAGATCTTGGAAATTGAGGAAATTACGATTCATGGAAATCAGGCAACAATTACTCGAGATTAGGTCAAAATCCAGAAAATGACCTCTAAAGTATTCGAAATTTTGATGATCTTTCACACATAATCGGCTCTTGACTTGTAAAGAGGAAATGGAGACGATGTAGAGGAGAGTCATATGCAAGAAAAACAGCTCAAAAATATTGGATAATGAAGAAGTTACAATCGTTTGAATTTGTTCTCGCGAAAGGTCAAATTTTTGGTTGATGTAGTCGTTTTCAGTCATCTGAACCATTGACTGAGCCAACTTGCAATGCGAGGTTTGAAACTTGGCATGAACATCCTTGAGGAGACGTGAAGATCTATGAAGGCCATTTGAACCCTTGAAGAATCAATTTTCTTTGAGAAACATCAATCCTTAATTGTTGACTTATTGCCTAGGAAGAGAATCTGTCTGATCAGACTTCTGAGCCAAATTGAGTATTCGAGAAGACCTAGGATAGTATCTTGAATAAAATGAGAGGGAAAAGTTTGGGGTACAACAACTGCCCCTGTTCAATCTTCTTAAACTTAAAAAGTGAGATCAACGTGTTTGTCCTTCGTGGCTTGAAAGTGGGAGATGATTGAACACAAGAGTGCCTAGAAATTTGCACTTGATGATGTGCTGGTTGATCGTGTAGGGAATGGGCTTAAAGATTCCATTTGGAGAAATGATGGAGAGTTGTCGGAGATGGGGTTATATATGCCATCCAAAGGTGATTGTTGACAGAAGTGAACGAAGTCTGAACTTGACTTTAACAGAAAAGAAATCAGAATAAACCTTTGGTCGATTTAAACTGGAGCTAGCAGAAGTCTTGAATATTTGTTGGAAAGAAATCAGAATATCTCTTGAAGCGATTTAAACGTCAAGAGGTTTAAACTGAAACAACAGAAGTTCGGAGAAGAATTAGAGCAAATCGTTGAAGGATTTATCTGAACCAGTAAGAATCTAAAAACGAATTAGGGAAACCGTTGAGAGATTTAGCTGAACCAGTAAGAATCTGGAAACGAATCATAATAAACCGTTGAGAGATTTATCTGAACCAGTAAAAATCTGGAGATGAATCAAAATAAACAGTTGAGAAATTTATCTGAACCAGTAAGAATCTGGAAATGAATCAGAATAAATCGTTGAGAGATTTATCTGAACCAGTAAAAATCTGGATAAGAATCAGGATAAACCGTTGAGAGATTTAGTTGAACCAGTAAGAATCTGGAGACGAATCAGAATAAACCGTTGAGAGATTTAGCTGAACCAGTAAGAATCTGGAAACGAATCAGAATAAACCGTTGAGAGATTTATCTGAACCAGTAAAAATTAGAAGATGAAATAGAATAAACCGTTGAGAAATTTATCTGAACCAGTAAGAATCTGGAAACAAATCAGAATAAACCGTTGAGAGATTTATCTGAACCAGTAAAAATCTGGATAAGAATCAGGATAAACTGTTAAGAGATTTATCTGAACCAGTGAGAATCTGGAAACGAATCAGAATAAACCATTGAGAGATTTATCTGAATCAGTAGAAGTTTAAAGGAAATGTTTGCCATGCAGATGGTCGACCGGTCTTTTCTTGTTGAAAATCTTTATGTGTTGGAAATTTGTTGATGATAATTTCCTGTCGAATGACTCTTTCCTGCAAAAGGTGAAGAGTTAATTGTATGCAATGCTTTGATGTATGCGATGCATGGTGTGATGTTTTTTTATCAAAATAAATGAGATTCCACTGTATGTACTTGTGTTGTCAACGATATGACGTATGAATGCAAATGTATGGACCTAAAGATTGTTCGTGCCGTAGTGTTGCTGGAAGCATGGAAAATAAATCCCTTCTGAAGCATTGATGGGTGAATTTACAATCATTAGAGAAATAAACTCTATTGTAGAAGGGAAACATCAGACATTTCTTATAGACTTCGTGAAATCCTGCTGGGGAAACCTGAGAAGTTGGGAAACTTACTGGGGAACCTCTGGAGCGGTAGTTGGAAGCTTTGCTCTGTCAGGGGTATGAGAGCGCTTGATACCAACAAGCTGCATACTGGGGATATGTCAGCAATTCTGTAGTAGGATCTATTCGCTTCCGTTCTTGCTGGAGAAGGTACCTGCGGGGATCTTATGGAATGGCCTATAGATATTATCCTATTTCTTAAAGTCATTAGTAATTGTCTTTCTGTTTTCTGTTTATTTGTAACAGTAATCATGTTCAAATGCATATGTTCAAAAATAAATCATTGGACGTTTTTGTAAACAAAACACAGAAACAAAGAAAAAAAAAACAAATGGTTTTGCACTTCCAAAGGGGATATCTTTGTATTAACTTGAATAATTATTTTTGTACAATGAGACGAGCATTCTAGTAAGAGAATATCGTCGTAAAAAAATGAAAATTGATACAAAGAAAAGATAGCTATGTGCAATAATCCCATTGGGTTCCCATTCTGCTATAGTCTTTGTGTCTCTGAGTGTCTTGTCCACTTGTCGCCTCGGCGAAGTTGATTGGATTGATTAGAACCGTTTGAGTTAATTGGTCGATGCTGAAGATTGTCTGCGAGATGATCCAATGGGACATAGTCATACGCTTCAATCCCTAACGTTTTCCTGGACCGCCCTCTCGGGTTTTCAGTCCACCGGGATACCCTTTTTTGCCCAAGCCGCCCTTTCGGGTTTTCGACTTGCCGAGTGTACAGATTTTTTAATTTTCATCCCTTATTTTTCCCGAACCCTTTTGGTTTACCGGGAAGCCCTTATTTTTGCCTAGGCCAGTCAACCTAGCAGGTCTTTGATCATGCGTAGTATCTTTTAACTATGTCCGTATTTACACGATGCGGGAGGTCGTCGCCATTCATAATTGTCAAGATCATTGCTCCACCAGAGAATATGCTTTTGATTACAAACGACCCTTCATATGTAGGAGTCTATTTGCCCCTGGGATCACCTTGTGGCAAAATGATACGCTTGATTACCAAGTCACCAACCGATATACCTGACGTTTGACCTTTTTATTAAAAGCTTTGATCATGCGTTTTTGGTATATCTGACCATGACAGATAGCTGCAAGACTCTTCTCATCAATCAAGTTCAACTGGTCAAGTCGAGTATGGATCCAATCTTCTTCGTTCAAACCAGCATCCTTCATGATCCTCAAAGAGGGGATCTGGACCTCAATAGGTAAGACAACCTCCATGCCGTATACTAGAGAATAAGGTGTTGCCCCAGTTGCTGTGCGAGCTGTGGTACGATACCCGTGGAGAGCGAACGGTAGCATCTCATGCCAGTCTTTGTATGTGACTGTCATTTTCTGTATGATCTTCTTAATGTTTTTATTTGCAGCTTCGACAATACCATTCATCTTTGGTCGGTAAGGGGAAGAATTATGATGCTGGATCTTGAATTGCTCGCACAAGGCGGTGTTCATCGTGTTGTTTAGATTTTTACCATTATCAGTGAGAATTCTCTCTCGGACACCGTACCGACAGATGAGATTCTGTTTGATGAACCGGGCGACCACATTCTTGGTAACGGAAGCAAAAGAAGCTGCCTCAACCCACTTTTTAAAGTAGTCGATGGTCACCAAAATGAAGCGGTGTCCATTGGAGGCCGTTGGCTTGATTTTTCCAATTATATCGTTTCCCCACATAGCAAAGGGCCAAGGAGCCGTCAAGACATTCAGAGGAACCGGAGGGACGTGTACTTTATCAGCATAAATCTGACACTTATGGCAAGTCTGAGAGTGTTGATAGCAATCTGCCTCCATGGTAGACCAATAATAGCCTGCCCGTAGGATTTTCTTTGCCATCGTATGCCCACTGGAATGGGTACCAAAAGTGCCTTCGTGTAATTCAACCATGATCCTTTCAGCTTCAACCTTGTCTACGCACCGAAGTAGTATAGAGTCATGACTGCGTTTGTACAAAATGTCGTTACTAAGGAAGAACTTAGCCGAGAATCTTCTTAGGAACTTCTTGTCATTCACTGAAGCTCCTTCTAGATATTCTTGAGATTCGAGATACCTTTTAACCTCATGGAACCAAGGTTGATCCGCTACTTCTTCAGTGTTGATATCATGACAGTAGGCTGGTTCATCCATCCGCTCAATAGTGATTTGAGGAGCCTCGTTATCCCAATTAAGTTTAAACATAAATGACATTGTAGCTAGTGCGTATGCTAGCTGATTTTCTTCTCGCGGGAAATGCTCGAAGGTAATCGTCTCAAAATGCGGTAACAATGTCAACACATGTTCTTTGTAAGGGATAAGGTTGGGGTGTTTGGTGTCCCATTCCCCTTTGATCTGACTGATGACCAAAGTTGAATCTCCAAATACATCCAAGGATTTGATCCCCAAGTCTATAGCAGCTTTGAGACCAAAGATGCATGCTTCGTATTCTGCCATGTTGTTTGTACAGTTGAAGCAAAGTATGGCAGTAAAGGGAGTATGACATCCTTCCGGCGATATGAGTACATCACTGATACCATTTTCAAGTGCATTAGATGCTCCATCAAAGAACATGGTCCATCGGGATCCTTGTTCAGGTCCGTCATATGGCCTGATTTCTTCAAAGTTGTCTAATGTCATGATGTCTTCATCCGGGAATTCGAACTTCATGGACTGATAGTCTTCCATAGCTTGGTTAGCAAGGTGATCAACTACTACACTACCTTTTATAGCTTTTTGGGTAGTATACTTTATGTCATATTCTGTCAGGATCATCTTCCATCTCGCTATTCTTTCAGAAAGAGAAGGCTTCTCAAAGATGTATTTTATCAGATCCATTTTAGATATCAACAGAGTAGTATGGGTCAGCATATACTGTCTCAGCCGGCGAGCAGCCCATGCCAGAGCGCAGAAAGTTTCTCGAGCAGTGAATATCTTGTTTCACAGTCGGTAAACTTTTTGCTCAGGTAATAAATAGCATGCTCTTTTCGGCCAGACTCGTCATGCTGCCACAACACACACCCCATTGAGTTTTCTAAAACAGTCAAATACAGGATTAAAGGCCTTCCCTTGATGGGTGGTAACAACACAAGAGGATCTTGTAAGAATTCCTTGATTTTGTCAAAAGAAACTTGGAATTCGTCATTCCATTTGACTACTTGATCTTTTTTCAAGAGCTTGAAGATTGGCTCACAAGTAGCTGTCAGGTGAGAAATGAACCTGGCGATGTAATTCAAACGTCCCAAGAATCCTCTAACTTCCTTTTTAGTACGAGGAGATGGAATTTCTTGTATCGCTTTAACTTTGGCAGGATCAACCTCGATACCTTTGTTGCTGACGACAAAGCCTAGGAGTTTACCAGACCGTACTCCGAACGTGCACTTGTTTGGATTCAATCTCAACTTGTACTTCTTCAGCCTCTCAAACAGCTTCTGTAAGTGGTCAAGATGCTCTTCTTCCGTTTGCGATTTGGCTATCATATCGTCTACGTAGACCTCTATATCATGATGTATCATGTCATGAAATAAAGCTACCATGGCGCGTTGATAAGTTGCCCCAACATTCTTCAGTCCGAATGACACGACCTTATAGAAGAATGTGCCCCACTGTGTAACAAAGGTTGTTTTCTCCATATCCTCAGGCGCCATTTTGATCTGGTTGTAGCCTAAGAAAACGTCCATGAAGGAAAACACTTTGTGTTGTGCCGTATTGTCAACTAGAATGTCGATGTGGGGGAGTGGGAAATCATCTTTGGGGCTTGCCCTATTCAAATCTCTGTAGTCCACACACATTCGCACTTTACCGTCTTTCTTAGGAACATGAACAACATTGGCAACCCATTGGGGATAAGAGATGACAACCAAGAATCCAACATTGAATTACTTCATGAGTTCTTCTTTGATCTTTTCCGACATATCGGGCCTCATGCGACGGACATTTTGCTTTACTAGGGGACAATCTTCTTTTGTAGGCAGACGATGTACCACAATGTCTGTATCAAGTCCCGACATGTCTTCATACGACCAGACGAAGACTTCAACATAATCGTGCAGCAACTGAATTTGACGCTCTTTGACATTAGGTTCCAAATTGGCACCCACCTTGACCTCCTTTTTGTCTTCCTTAGTTCCCGAGTTAACTGTTTCAACCGGCTCTTCGTGCAGCTGAATGGTCCTTTCTTCCTGTTGCAACAACCTGGCCAACTTCCCTGGCACCTCACAATCTTCCTCACTTTCATCGTCAACTTGGTAGATCGGATTTTCAAAGTCACAATTGGCCATAGAAGAACTGTTACCCATGGGATCGTGAGTGGATGTAGATCTGCATTTTAATATGTGAGTGTGTGTAAGAGCATAGCTACTTTTGAAAGAAAATAAAATGTAAGGAAGAAAGACAAAGAACACAAAATTTGATGCCAAAACGTCCATGATTCATTAATGACATATGAGAATGAAGTGACAACCCTCACAAATGGACCGTTGCGCCTCAGGTAAGACACAAGGTTTTAAAAGTCTGAATTGTTTAAATATTACAAGCCTGAAAATATTAAAAGACAATTACTCTTGAATAAAAGTAATAGGAATGAAATCTTTGGCCTCCCAATTGTTGAGCCCTCCGCCGATGGGTGGAAAAATCCATTCGTGCATGTCACAAATGCCATCATTGTCTTCTATTGCATTGACTCCTTGATTGCTGATATGTAGAGATGGTCCCCCAGCGCGAGAACGTCAAACAACTCTTTGGGCCTCTAAAGTGAACCTCAACCCAAATTTGTTGGACTTGTAGGGAATATCCAGAAGCTGACCCCAGATAGTACATCCTCCTTCTTCAACTACTGCTTGAGCATCTTTCAAAGAGGCCATCTTCAGTTGAGGTTTGGTAATCTTTGGGACCTTTGGAGTAGACTTGGTTTCCGCGACCATTGCTAGAACCTCCTCAAAGTTCTGACAGGGAGTCTCGATGAATTCACCATCCATTTCAACATACCTGAAAGAGTTCAGATGGCTAACCATGTACTCCTCCTCTCCGTGAACTGTGACAATATTTCCTTTAATCGGGTATTTTAGCATTTTGTGCAAGGTTGAAGTGACGACACTCGCACCATGGATCCAAGGCCGACCCAATAGACAAGAGTATGAAGGGCGGATGTCCATCACATAGAAAGTTGAGTCAAAAGTCTGAGTCCCAATTTTTATGGGGATACTAACTTCTTTGTGCACTGTCCTCTTGGAACCATCAAAGGCCCTTACTATGATGTTGCTCGGTTTCAAGATAAGCCCCTCGCAATCCATTCGGTCGAGAGCATTTTTGGACAAAACATTCAATGACGAGCCGGTATCTACCAGAACATGGGCAAGTGTGGTGCCCCTGTATTCAATGGAAATATGCAAGGTATCGTTGTGCTTCCTTCCCTTAGAGGTTAAATCAGCGTCGGAAAAGCCCAATCCGTTATCAGCAGTTAGAATGGCCATACAGTTTTCAAATTGGTCGATGGAGGTCTCTTGGGGCACGTGGGCGGTCTTAAGAAACTTTACTAAGGATTTGGTGTGGGTCTCAGAACACAAAAGTAAGGACAACAATGATATCTTTGAGGGGGTCTGCCCCAACTGTTCGACAATGTTGTAGTCACTTTTCTTGATTATCTTCAGTATTTCTTCTATCTCTTTTTTAGAAGCTTCAAGGATGATCTCAGACCGTTCTCTTGCTTGGGCGGGCTCAATAAAAACTTTGCCCCTTGTATCGGTAGCAGGGATAACAATAGGAGTATCGTTGGGAGTGTCGGTAGGAGTGGCAGTGAGAATGATCACAGGAGTAGCAACGGTCTTTGGATAAATCTCAAGTGAGAAGACTCTTCCACTTCTTGTTATTTTGCTGGTCCCAGTGATGTTACCAATATCGGGATCAATATCTTTCGCAACTTTGTCTTTGATATCCAACTGATCTTTCTTGACGCCATAATAATAAACGTCAGCCCCATAACTCCAGGGAACAACTTTATCGAAAGAGTATGATATTGGTCTTGGCATAGTAATGATTAAAGGTGCGGATCTTAGGACAAATGTAATCCTGACGGGTCTTTTGGTGGAGACCCTGGGAGGATTGTCGGAAATGATGATTATCGAAACATCTTGATAAGAACTTTTGATAAGGGGTAGCTTTTCAAATAGGATTTCTTTGCTAGTCATCAGGTGCTGGACTCATATCTTTAGTAACTAACAACCATTCGGTAGAGACTTGCACAAGTGACAATCTTCATTGCAACCTGGGAACAAACCGACTTGTAGTAGATTATGTTTAATGGTCAACATAGGAGTAACTAAGTCATTCACGGAGGAGACAAAACGATCATCATCAATGGCGTTGATACCTTGGCCATGTCTGGGCATTGGCGTTGTTATTACATTAGGAATTTCTGGGAGATCAAACTCAATCTCTTTCGCATCGATAAGGTCTCGCACCTTATTCTTTAAGGCCCAACAATCATTTGAATCGTGCCTCGGGCTTTCAGAATGGTAGGCGCATCGAGCGTTCGGGTTATAGAGAGGAGAAGCGGTATTGGGGTTCTTGGAAGCTTCTTTTAAAGTTGTCATATTGGTCTTCAAAAGGTGTGGCAAAATTTGAGACATGGTCATGTTGATCTGAGTAAACCGTCTCATGGGCGCTTCTGGTTTGCGCTGATAAATTTGCTGCTGATTTGGCACAGGGTTAGAAATCATGACATCCCCTACCGCCGGGCGACGATCAGTTTTGTTTTGATTTCTATAGTCATATGCAGCACTGACCTCTTTCTTTCCAACAAAAGGCTTCTTCATCATGCTCGAGGATGCATCTCTTTGAATTTTGCCGCTTTTTATACCTGCCTTGACCCGCTCACCAGTCACGATTAATTCAATAAACCATGCTGAGGAACTCCCAATTAGGTGTTGAAAAATGGTCCCGGAAAGGTGCCTAGAAACATATCCACTAATTCTCTGTCGGATAGAGGGGGCTGGACCCTGCCTGTGAGATCCTTCAATTTTTGAGCATAGGTTTTGAAACCTTCACCCATTCCCATAGACATGCTTTGTAATTGCGTCCTAGTCGGAGCCAAATCAGCATTGTACTGATATTGTTTGTAGAAAGCGGCGGCCAACTCTTCCCAGTTGCGAACATTGGTCCCTTCCAATTGATAGAACCAATACAACTGCGTCCCAGATAAGCTCTCTTGGAAGAAATGCACCCACATATTCTTGTCAGCCGTGTGGGGTTGAATCTTTCTGACATATGACTTTAGATGTAGCTTTGGGCAGGAGACACCGTCGTATTTGGCGAAAGTGGGGACCTTGAATTTTTGTGAGATGACAACCCCTGAGATGAGTCTTAATTCTTCAAAATCCAGACCAGGTACCCTCTTCATGATATTGTTCCTCAGAGAAATCAGGTTCTTCTTCTTCCTCGGATGCTGGGTCGTTGTTCACTTCCTGGGTTTGATTATCTCCTTCGCTTGATGATGTTGCAAAGTCCAAAGTTATTTTGTCTTATCCTTTAAACCTTCTTCCCATGATCACAACACCGATTGATTTCTTCGCTTTCTTCTTCTTCTCTTTGGCCAGACGAGTCTTCAACTCCTCTTGTCCTTTTGTCAAAGCCAAGAGCATTTGTTGAAACTGGGCGATCTGCGCCTGAAGATCTTTCACAGTCTGTTCAACATCCATCTCACTGAAATAAGTAGTAGAAGGATAAGGTGACCTGTTATGAGAAACCTGTATGATGTTATGATGAATGAAGATGCAATATGCAAATGATTTCAAGGAAATTTAGAGATTTAAATCTGTTCAAACCAAAAAAGAACACACGTTATATTAATAAAACCAAGTTTGAATACATCATGCCTCCTTAGGCTTACAATGAAAGAAACAAAATACAGCAAAGCTCCTAAGACAAAAAGACTGAACGCATCCTCTTTAGAGCAATGTAGGCATTCAGATATTTCTCTTCATGAAGCAGCTTGGTAAGCTCCAGAACCTTCTTCTCACTGGCGTAATACTGGGCTTCAAAGGTGTCTCGCTCTTCCTTCAACTGAACCCAGGCTTTTTTGCAAGTCTTCGAGAGAGGTAGGCATGTTGGGATGAAGAACGGTGTATGGGATGTCTCCTTCAACAATAGGCTCCATGCTAACAGGAAGGATGGAAGGGTAAGGCATCAAGAGACTCTGGGCACGAGCCCGTACCCACCTAAGGTAAGGCTCGAGAGGAATAGAGTTTTTGTGGCCCAAAGTTTTACTGTCCACCTTGTTCACCATTCCCCAAACACATGTAAACCTCTGGCGGTAACCTTGGTCTTCTTTGTCGTAGTCGAACACCAGACCTTGGATGAGCATCTCGTGAGGGCGGTCTCTTCGGGCATACCCAAAATGTCGAAGAGCTAAGCATGGGTTATAGGTGATACCTCCCCTAATACCAAGCAGAGGTACGTTAGGGAATTCCCCACAGCGGTCAATGATAGAGACATCTTCCAAAGATCTTGAACACCAACGAATATCAGAGTGGGTAAGAGACATCATCCGTTAAGACCAAGTCAGTCTTTGCTCGTTTTTCAATGCTGACTGAGGCAGGTGTGAAGTGAACCACTTAGCGAGTAGGGGGATACAACACAAAAGAGTACCTCTTTTCTTCATGGTGCGGGTATGAAGGCAATGCAAGATGTCTCCTACTAAGGTAGGTATAGGATTGCGAGAGAGACATACTTTGATAGCGTTAACATCCATGTCATCCTAGAATGAACGAGCTTTTTCCAATAGAAACTTAGCAAGAAAGCCTTTAACCCTGCTTCTTGTTTCCCAATTGGCTATGACGTCGGCCCTCTTCACATGTAAAGCTTCGGTGATGACTTCAGGTTTTGGAATCCCTTCTAGACCGGTGAACAGTATCTAATCAAGCACAGGCAACCCTAAGAGTAGAGAGAACTCTTCCAGTGTAGGTACAACTGATAGTCCAGGAAAGTGAAACATTGATGTACGGGATCAAAGAATTGGAATAGTACACACATCATCTCTTCTTGGGAGTTGGATGTAGCCAAACTGAGGAGTCAACCATATTTCTTGGTAAAAGGAGAATCCCCGGGCACTCTTAAGCTAGCTCTTGAAGTTGAGGATATGCTTTTACGAAGCTGATTCAGATGGTGTTTCTTCGGAGAGAATTCATGTCCTACAAAACAAAAACAAAGATAAATATCTAAATCCTTGAAATGGTTAGTGAGCATGCGTATGATGTTCATGATGTTTATGATGTTTATGTACAAGTAAATATATACACACACAACAAACAAGTCCCTATGTTTTAGGCTTGCACGAGTTTTGTAGGTAAGTATCCTCTTGAAGTTTAGTTGGCTCAACCTGTCCTAGTAATAGTGACTGGGTTCTAAAGGATCTCAATATCACCGACCTTTCTCTTAGGCATTGTCTCAGCACAATAATCTTTTCTTGCGTCTGAGATATCCTAAAAGTCTAGCCTCAATGAGTGTAGTATCGAGTATTAACCAATTTTCAGCTCTACACCGAAACCGACTATCTCACTACGTCCTAATGGCCAAGTTTGTTCAATTAGGGTTCTAAAGTCAATTAGTGCTTCATGACGCACTCAACAGCCCTGTATTCTCCTCGATTCACCATGAGGGATACCGGTATCCACAAATGCGTCACACTAACATAGCCATTGTTTCAACAGTATCGGTCTATGTCGTACAGTTTCCACAATCTATTGCTATTTACCTAAAAAAGGTGTCCCAGATCCGGGTGGAGTATCAAAGCAAACCCAATACAAAGAACTAAATATAAAGCACACAAATCAAATAATGAAAGCGAGTAAAGGTGATTTAACCCTAAGGTAACCCCACTTTTAGATGTTCCCCAGCAGAGTCGCCAGTTCTGTGATACGGTGGGAGAACTGACTTAGTGTTTTGCGTTTTGATCGCATTTGTGCGGATAGCAAGAGTCGCCACCGACTTTTCTTTTATCTAAAAGGAAAGGTAAAAAATCACAGGAAAGACCTTTCGAGATGATTTCTCGGGTTCGGGGGGTATATTATGAAAAGGGAAGGTGTTAGCACCCTTTTCATCCATGGTTTTCCATGGGCTCTTAGTTACTCTTTTAGATCACTTGATTTTGTTTTGACAGTGTGCTTGTGGTGTGGGCTTTGAAAGTGTTTTGAAAAATCTCTTTGTAATAACTCTTGTTTCTATAAGAACACGTACAAAGTTTTGTTTCGAAAGATGGTTCAAAGATGTGTTTGTGGATTGTGTTTTTGGAAAGTGTTTTGAAACGATGTTTTGCAATGGTTCTCGTCTCTATAAGAACGTATACAAAAGGTTTTATCTTTTGAAAATGTTTTGAGATGAAAGTGTTGGTGTAAAATGTTTTTGTCGTGAGTAAGCGAGCAACTAGGAGCGAATCTACCTACTCTAAAGGTCTTAAATGTTCTTTTCTTTCTCCTTTAGATGTTACTATCTTACCATTGATTTTATAAGAAGCCCCATCGTTGGATGTGAAGGGACAAGCGCGGGTCAATCGTACAATCATCGAAAGAAATTTATGAGACGCTTTAGAAATTTTCGTAAGGGACTAGATCATTTTATCAAAGGCAACATCGAGGGTCATCGAGGGACTACGATCTTTTTTATCGAAGCGTCGTTTTCCAAAGCGTCCCATATTGGAGGGACATGACTGTGTTTTCGAGGCAACAAACGAGATTACCCTAGAGGTGTGTGTGTGAAAAGTGTTTTTTATTCAAGTTAATTTGTCTTGAAGTTTATGATTATCTATCGTTTGATTTTATGTCTTATCATCCACGCCTTATTACTATAAAGTATAAGGAAAACAGTAAATTGCAGAAAATGAAATTCTACGCTATTACAGAGTTTTCGGGAATGGAGATACAAATTCACAAATGGGGATGGATCAGTGCGGTTAAAAGTCTAAATAAACAATCAATACAATCCAATCGAATTTAAAAAAAAAGAAATTAATTAATTAAACTAAAACAAACTATTTAATAAAATTAATTAGAAAAATAATATTTTTAGTTTAATTATTTAGTTTAAAAAAATATTTATATATTTTTTGTATTTTATTTTATAAAACAAATGACTAAACAAGATAAAACAATAATAGAAAGATATAGAGAAAATGAGGAAATGAGCCTGAGTTAAGTAGAAATTGGGGGTGTAGATAGCAGGGGGAGTCCAAGCCCAAGGGAGGATCCGTCTGATCCTGTGTGTTAGCTTCAGGGAGGTCTACAGTGGATGCGCGATCCTAGAGCATTGAATTGCATTGATGATGATCTGATAGTGATCGTATTATAAAGAGGGGGGAGGGTGAATGGTACAGTGCATGAGAGCATACATGAGATTAGACATGGTGTCACCACCCACCGGCGCCACCTGTCCCACCTGAAATAATATAAAACTGAACAAGAAAAAAAAAGACTCCCTCTGTCTGGTTGTCTCCAATGTTACACAAACAACTCTCTCTATCTCTCTGTTGTTCTCCGCTTAAACAAATGAATCATCATAAAAGGGGCTAAAAGAAAGATCTACACAACTGCTATAATGAACACCTACGATGGATAAGAGTTACAACACTATGATTTGAGAAAGTGAGGAATATTGAAGGTTGTTAGTAGGCTTTGTTTTTTGGGAGAAGTTTGTTTTGAAATTTTATTTCTTCGTATGTTGGCTCTGGTTTTTTCTTTGAGTTTTGTGATATCCTCGCCCCTTATCCACTCATTCTCTTGCTGGCTTTATTCATGAATAAGAATAGGATTTTAGGGGGAAATGTGAGAAATTTTGTGAATTTTGAACATTTGAGGTATGATGTTCCAGTGGTTTTCTAATGTAGTTTCTGTTTGATAGATTTGCGTACAATGTTGACATGTTTTGGAGCAGGTTTGGTTCTGATTTTGGACTGTTGTTGCAAGGTTTGCAGGTTTGTCAGTTTGGACAGCAAGAATGCAAGTGGACTGATATGGAGCTGTTTTGTAGGCTAGGTGATTTCTTTCTGAAACTTGTCTCTTTCCCTCTTCATCTTTCCATGACATAAAGCAGTCTTTGCTTATTTTATTTTCTGAAGGGTTTGCTAACTTAGGAAAATGATGACAATTGTTTGTTTGAGCATGCTTGCCTCCTTGCTATATTACAGTATTGTTACATTTTTCACTAGCCTACTGTTTGGACTGTGGTTTGCCTGCTGTTGGTTTGCATTTTGTTGCTGTTGCTTGTTGTTTTGGTTTTCTACTGCAGTTTTGGGCAGTTTTGAGCTGATGTAGTTTTGCTTGCATACTGTCTTGCTGTAATTTGTGTTGGCCTACTGTTAGCTGCCCTTGGCGGTTTTGGACTGCTGCAATTTTGTGCATTTGAACTTGCTTGTAATTTTTTTTTTCTTTTTTTCCTTTTTGTGAACCAAGAAAGACAACTTTCTTGTGATTTGCAATTGGGGGAAAATGGGATGTGATGAAACAAACAAAACATTCTGATTCCAAGCCACAAACCCTAATGATGGATTATTATTTTTGAAAATCTTGATTTCATGCCCAATATTTCATGTTGCTAACATTTTTTCCTCTTCTTTTCTTTCATGTGATGAGTATTGATTTGGAAGTGAATAAGACAAATGAAGATTAAAGATTGATGCTAGGTTCAAAGCAACATGAATAATTGAAGATGAAAGGCCATGGTTGGAAACCAAATGAAGCATGGAGAATTTTAGACGCAAGTTAGATATGCTTAGGGAGGACTTTAGGTTTCCATGTACAAAAAAAACTTGTGTAATTTTCTTGTAATTTGTAATTTGAAACTTTGGAAAAAAAACATGAACTGGATTTGTATAATTGTTTCTTTTTTTTTTTAATCTTTAACTCAAAATCCTAATGCTTCATAAGATTGTTTTTAGGCCTTTAGCTTGTGACATTAAATGATATCCAAAGAAAACTTATGTTATAAGTAACCAAAGGGTAAAATGAAATGATTTGCTTTAAGCATCTGCCACCCTAATTTAATAAGACTCAAGTATCTTCTATTTTTTGTATAAATCCATAATTACATTCCTTATGATTCAAGTAACGACTAAGCCTCTTGCTTGTCAAAGAGATCTAATGAAACCATATCTCCATGGATGAGATCCTTTGAGAAAATATTTTACCTCAACCTCGCATAGTAAAACATCATTGAATCCAAATCCTAGCGTGCCATGAATACCCCATAATCTCTTCAATATATTTTCACTTTAAACCAATGGTTGATTCCTCTGATAACCTTGTATGAGGGTGAAACCCTAATCATGGCTCTTGGATCTTCAGTTGAAACAAACTTATGACAATTTGATAACTCCATGGTATTTTTAACATAACTTTCCTTTGATTTTTGAAAAGGACTTGTTAATGACATCGCTTATGACAGTGTGCAAAAATAACCATCTCAAGATCTTGGAAATTGAGGAAATTACGATTCATGGAAATCAGGCAACAATTACTCGAGATTAGGTCAAAATCCATAAAATGACCTCTAAAGTATTAGAAATTTTGATGATCTTTCGCACATAATCGGCTCTTGACTTGTAAAGAGGAAATGGAGACGATGTCGAGGAGAGTCATATGCAAGAAAAACAGCTCAAAAATATTGGATAATGAAGAAGTTACAATCATTTGAATTTGTTCCCGCGAAAGGTTAAATTTTTGGTTGATGTAGTCGTTTTCAGTCATCTGAACCATTGACTGAGCCAACTTGCAATGCGAGGTTTGAAACTTGGCATGAACATCCTTGAGGAGACATGAAGATCTATGAAGGCCATTTGAACCCTTGAAGAATCAATTTTCTTTGAGAAACATCAAACCCTAATTGTTGAGTTACTGCCTAGGAAGAGAATCTGTCTGATCAGACTTCTGAGCCAAATTGAGTATTCGAGAAGACCTAGGATAGTATTTTGAATAAAATGAGAGGGAAAATTTTGGGGTACAACACATGGTCAGTCACCTGAACTCCTCCAGGTAAGTAGAAATGGATGGCGAGTTCATTGAGACTCCGTGTCATAATTTCAAAGAGGTGCCTCAGACTATGGCTGCAACTAAAACTGTCACTAATCTGCCTAAGATCACCAGACCTCCCTTGAAGATGGCTTCTCTCAAGGATGCAAAAGCAGTTATTGAAGAAGGTGGGTCTACCATCTGGGGTTAGCTCCCTGACATTCCATACAAGTCTGATATGTTTGGCTTGGGTTTCTCTTCAGGGGCTCAAAGGGCTATTCGCCGTGCTCGTGCTGGAGGACCTCCCCTCCGTATCATCAATCATGGGATCAACACCTTAGAAGACAGTGATGGTGAGGATGAAATGGATAACTGGATCTTCCCTACTACCAATGGTGGACCCAGTAACTGGACGGAAAGAAACTTTGTACCGATTACTTTTGTTCAGAAGTAATTGTCTTTATTGTTTTTGGATATGTAATAAAAATTTTAAACTTTATAGCCATGTGTCTTACCCGAGACACAATAGTTTATTTATGAGGGTTATCATGTTTAATCTCATATGGAATTAATAAAACATTGGATATTTATGCATACAAATTTTGTGCTCTCTATTTTTCTTTTCTTCTTTTACTTTGTCTATACAGCTATGCTCTTACACACACTCACATATCAACTACAGATCCATATACACTCTAGATCCCATTGATAACAGTTATGCTTTTGCCGGTTATGACTTTGAAAATCCGATCAACCAAGCCGAGGACGAAGGTGAGGAAGATTGTGAGGTACCCGGAGAACTTGTCAGACTGTTACAATAAGAAGAAAGGGCTATACAACCTCATGAAGATCCAGTTGAGACAGTGAATTTGGGCACGGAAGAGGACAAGAAAGAAGTCAAGATAGGTGCAAATTTGGAACTTAGTGTCAAACAGAGTTTGATTCAGATGTTGCATGATTATATTGAGATCTTCGCCTGGTCATATGAAGACATGCCGGGACTAGACACATATATTGTGGTTCATCGCCTTCGGACTAAATAAGATTGCCCTCCGGTAAAGAAGAAGGTCTGTTGTATGCGCACTGAAATGTCAGAGAAGATCAAAGCAGAAGTTATGAAGAAGTTCGACACTAGTTTTTTAGATGCCACTTCTTATCCCCAATGGGTTGCTAACGTAGTCCCGGTTCCTAAAAAGGATGGCAACGTACGAATGTTTATGGACTACAAATATTTGAATAGGGAAAGCCCCAAGGTTGACTTCCCGCTTCCCCACATTGACATTCTGGTTGACAACACCGCACATCATAAGATCTTTTCCTTCATGGAAGGTTTCTCTAGTTACAATCAGATAAGGATGGCACCTGAAGACATGGAGAAGACAACCTTCGTCGCACAATGGGGCACTTTCTGCTACAAAGTGATGTTGTTTAGTTTTAAGAACACTGGGATAACCTATCGGCGAGTGATGGTAGCCTTGTTCCACGACATGATTCACCATGAGATAGAGATTTATGTTGACGACATGATAGCCATGTCTCAAACCGAAGAAGAACACCTTGATCATCTACAAAAGTTGTTTTATAGGTTGAAGACGTACAAGCTGAGGTTAAATCCGAACAAGTGCACCTTTGGAGTAAGGTCTAGTAAACTTCTGGGTTTCATTGTTAGTGACAAGGGTATTCAGGTAGACCCTGCAAAGGTGAAGGCTATACAAGAGATGCTGACTCCTGGCATTGAGAAGGAGGTCAGAGGTTTCTTAGGACGCCTAAAGTACATTGCCAGGTACATTTCCCATTTAACTGCTACTTGTGAGCCAATCTTCAAATTCCTGAAGAAAGATCAAGTGGTAAAGTGGAATGACAAATTCCAGACTGCCTTTGAGAGAATCAAGGAATACCTTCAAGAGCCTCCAATTCTGATGCCTCCGGTTGAGGGAAGACCTTTGATAATGTACTTAGCAGTGCTAGATAATTCAATGGGGTGTATGATGGGGCAGCATGACGAGTCTTGTCGAAAAGAGCATGCAATATACTACCTTAGCAAAAAGCTTACCGACTGTGAAACAACATATTCACTGCTCAAGAAAACTTACTGCGCTTTGGCATGGGCTGCTCGCCGAATGAGACACTATATGTTGACCCACACTACTTTGTTGATATCTAAGATAGATCCAATCAAGTATATCTTCAAGAAGCCCGCTCTCTCCGGAAGAATAGCAAGATGGCAAATGATCTTGGCCGAATACGATATCAAATACACGACCCATAAAGCAATCAAGGGAAGTGTACTAGCTGATCATTTGGCTCATCAGGCTGTGGATGACTACCAATCCATGAACTTTTAGTTCCCAGACGAGAATATTATGCTGGTAATTGGCTATGAAGAACATGGACTGGATGAAGGACCTGGGGAAGGATCCCGATGGACCATGGTTTTTGATGGAGCCTCCAATGCACTTGGCAACGACATAGGTGCTATAATCATATCTTCCGAGGGATGTCATACTCCCTTCACGGCCAGATTATGTTTCAATTGTACCAACAATATGGTGGAGTATGAAGCATGCATCATGGGTCTCAAAGCTGCTATTGACCTAAGGATCAAGTTCTTGAGTGTTATCGAGGATTCAGCCTTGGTAATAAGTTAAATCAAAGGAGAGTGGGACACAAAGCACCCGAATCTCATCCCTTACAAAGAGAATGTGCCGACATTGCTTCCACACTTTGAAGAGGTCATCTTTGAACATGTTCCACGAGAAGAGAATCAGTTAGCGGACGCGCTAGCTACTATGTCATCTATGTTCAAGGTCAAGTGGGATAACGAGGCTCCTCTGATCACTATTGAGAGGTTGGATGAACCAGCTTACTACTATGAGATTGACACTGAAAAGGTAGCAGACAAAACTTGGTTCCATGAAGTGAAGAGGTATCTCGAGGCTCAAGAATACCCTGAGGGGGAATCTGTCAATGATAAGAAGTTTTTGAGAAAGTTCGCCGCAAAGTTCTTCCTCAGTAATGGAATCCTCTACAAGCGCAACCATGACTCTACTTTACTTCGGTGTGTAGACAAGAGCGAAGCATAGAGGGTTATGGAATATCTACACTAAGGTACCTTTGGAACCCATTCTAGTGGACATACCATGGCTAGAAATATCCTACGGGCAGGATACTATTGGTCCACTATGGAAGTCGACTGTTATCAGCATTCCCAAACTTGTCACAAATGCCAGATCTATGCTGATAAATTACATGTACCCCTGATTCCCCTAAATGTCTTGACAGCTCTCTGGCCCTTTGCAATGTGGGGCATTGACATGATCAGAGAGATTATGCCTATCGCTTCCAATGGGGATCGCTTCATCTTAGTGGCCATTTATTATTTCATGAAGTGGGTTGAGGTTGTCTCTTTAGCTACTGTTACCAAGAATGTTGTGGCGAGGTTTATCAAGCATAACCTAATTTGTCGGTATGGCGTGCCAGAAAGAATCATCACTGACAATGGTACAAATATTAACAATACAATGATCATCGAACTCTATAAACAATTCAAGTTCCAACATCATAATTCTTCCCCTTACCGGTCGAAGATGAATGACATTGTTGAAGCTGCAAATAAAAACATTAAGAAAATCATACAGAAGATGATGGTGACATACAAAGACTGGCATGAGATGTTACCATTTTCTCTTCATGGTAACCGCACCTCAACACGAACGTCGACAGGGGCAACACCATATTCTCTGGTATATGGTATGGAGGTTGTCCTGCCCATTGAAGTCCAGATCCCTTCTTTAAAGATCATGAAGGATGAAGGTTTAAACGAAGACGATTGGATCCAGACTCGACTTGATCAACTGAATCTGATTGATGAGAAAAGGCTTACTGCTGTCTGTCATGGTCAAAGGTATCAAAAACGGATGATCAAGGCTTTCAACAAAACGGTCAGACGTCAAGTATATCAAGTGGGTGATCTGGTAATCAAGTGCATCATACTGCCACAAGGTGATCCCAGGGGGAAATGGACTCCCACATACGAAGGGCCATTTGTGATCAAAAGCATATTTTCCGATGGAGCCATGATTCTGACCACCATGGATGGTGACAACCTTCCTCACCCTATTAATGCGGACATAGTGAAAAGATACCACTCATAAATAAATACCCACTAGATGGACTGGCCTAGGCAAAAATAAGGGCATCCCAGCGAACCAAAAGGGTTTGGGAAAATATTAGGGATAAATACAAAAAATTTGTACACCCGGCAAGTCGAAAACCTAAAAAGGCGGCTTGGGCAAAAAGGGGTATCCCGGTGGACTGAAAACCCGAAAGGGTGGTCTAGGAAAAAGTTAGGGATTTGAAGTGTATCATATGTCCCATTGGATCACCTTGCGATCAGACTTCAGTATCAACTATCAAGCTCAAACAGTACCAACCAATCTAGTCAGCTTCCGACGAGTAGCAAAGTGATGAGACGCTCAAGGACATAAAGGCAATAGCAGAATTGAAACTCAATGGGATTATTACACATAGCTGTTTCTATTCTCTTTGTACACTATTTTGTATAGTTCATTCTTTACGACGATGTTATCCTACTAAAACGTTAGTCTCTTTGTACAAAATGCCTATTATAGGCAAGCTTCAAAAATCAATACCAATTATTCCATTGAAAGTACAACACTATTTGTTTTTCTTTTTTCTAATTTGTTTTGCAAAAATTTCCAATGATTATTTTTGACATATGCATTTAAATATGATCACTGTTCATGAATACTTGCATAAAAAACAGAAAGGCAGTTGCTCATGACTTTAAGGAACGAGGCAAAGTCTAAAAAACCATTTTAGTCCCGTCAGTTACTCCTTCCAACAGGTACAGGGGGAGGGACTGTTTGAGACGAAGTCACAATTACATACGACCCCGTGACATCTATGTTCCCTACAGAGCAGAAGTAACCAAGTTCTGGTCTCCTTCTTCCCCAAGCAGGATTTACCTGCTCCAACTGAAATCTGTATCCCCCAGCCGAGCTTTATAATCTTAAACAGTTCATAAAACCTCCTCCCGGGTAGAGTTTATTTTTCTAACTGTGGAAGCTTATTCCCCAACAGAGTTTATGTATCTACATCGACAGGATCTCCCAATAAAGCATCCTCTCTCCACATAGTTATTCTCAAGCATAGTCAATCCCCGGTAGAATATCCTCAAACAGAAAGAGGGAATCCCCAACAGATCATATCCATTCATCCTCAGCAGAAATGAAGGATTCAGCTTCCCAATACTCTCCAGCAGTAGTCCGTGATTTATTTTCCTAGACTGGGAACCATCTCAATAGCATACCATATTCATACATCATGGCATGCACATACACATCGCATATAGCATAATCTCATTTATTTTGAGAACATCATCACAATGCATTTCATACATCATGACATCGCATATGACTAACGCTTTAACTTTTTCAGGGAAAAATCAAATTAACAAACACCGTTGACTACTTATGTGACTTAGTAGTCTTCTCAAAAACTGCATATAACAAAAGGTTATCTCAGGATCTTCCTTAGAAAGATGCCCTCACAAGACCTTCTCTGGTTCAGTCAGATCGACACTAAGATCTCTTTGATTCATATTTCAGTTGAAGATACCCCAAGACTTTTGTCTGGTTCAGTTAAATCGATCCTAAGATTTTTCTAATTCTTATCCAGTCAAAGTTAATTAAAGACCTTCTCTGGTTCAGTCAGATCGACACGAAGATCTCTCTGATTCTTATTCCAGTTGAAGATATTCCAGGACTTTCGTCTGGTTCAGTTAAATCGATCCTAAGATTTTTCTGATTCTTATCCGGTCAAAGCTAATTAAAGACCTTCTCTGGTTCAGTCAGATCGACACTAGGATCTCTCTGATTCCAATTCTAGTTGAAGATATCCCAAGACTTTCGTCTGGTTAAGTTAAATCGATCCTAAGATTTTTCTGATTCTTATCCAGTCAAAGTTAATTAAAGACCTTCTCTGGTTCAGTCAGATCGACACTAAGATCTCTTTAATTCCAATTCCAGTTGAAGATATCCCAAGACTTTCGTCTGGTTCAGTTAAATCGATCCTAATAGTTTTTTATTCTTATCCAGTCAAAGTTAATTAAAGACCTTCTCTGGTACAATCAGATCGACACTAAGATCTCTCTGATTCATATTCCAGTTAAAGATACCCCAAGACTTTTTCGAGTTCAGTTAAATTGATCCTAAGATTTTTCTGATTCTTATCCTGTCAAAGTTAATTAAAGACCTTCTCTGGTTCAGTCAGATCGACACTAAGATCTCTCTGTTTCTTATTCCAGTTGAAGATATCCCAAGACTTTCGTCTGGTTCAGTTAAATCGATCCTAAGATTTTTCTGATTCTTATCCAGTCAAAGTTAATTAAAGACCTTCTCTGGTTCAGTCAGATCGACACTAAGATCTCTCTGATTCCTATTCCAGTTGAAGATACCCCAAGACTTTTGTTTGTTTAAGTTAAATTGATCCTAATATTTTTCTGATTCTTATCCTGTCAAAGTTGATTAAAGACCTTCTCTGGTTCAGTCAGATCGACACTAAGATCTCTCTGATTCCTATTCCAGTTGAAGATATCCCAAGACTTTCGTCTGGTTCAACTAAATCGATCCTAAGATTTTTTCTGATTCTTATCTAGTCAAAGTTAATCGAAGACCTTTTTCTGGTTCATTTAAATCGACACTAAGATTTTTCTGATTCTTATCCAGTCAAAGATAAACTAAGACCTGTGCTGGTTTAGTTCGAATCGACCTTTGCTTTGTTACTTATTTTTTTCCGGTAGACCTTTTTCTGGTTCAGTTAAATCAACAATAAGATTTTTCTGATTCTTATCCAGTCAAGGATAAACCAAGACCTCTGTTGGTTCAGTTCGAATCGACCTTTGATTTGTTACTGATTCTTTTCCAGTAGAACTTTTTTAGGTTCAGTTAAATCGACACTAAGATTTTTCTGATTCTTATCCAGTCATAGATAAATCAAGACCTTTGTTGGTTCAGTTTGAATCAATCATTGATTTGTTACCGATTCTTAACAGTTTAATCTTATTTCCCCAATAAGTCATTGTGAAGCTTGGAATACGGCCAGATAGCAATCAGCCTTATCATCCTCAGGTAGTCACTGCAAAGCCTGGATCTTGATCAGATAGCAGTCCATTTCGTCTCTTCAATCAAGAGATGACTCCCGAGTAGAGTAATGGACAACCGAAGCTCCTAGACTCTATTCCCATAAAAAAACATTCCCCAGCGGACTCCTCCTCGGACAGAAGGAACCGGAATCCCCACAAAGAGGCTCCTTATGAAGTCAGCATCTATTTTGGATGGCATCTTTAAGCCCATCTCCGACGACTCTCCGTCATATTCCTTGGATGGAATCTTTAAGCCCATCTCCGACAGTCTTCTGTCATATTTTCCAAATGGCATTTGTAATCCCATTACCGATATTATTCACCAACAATCTCGCTTCGGGAGAGTGTAAATTTCTGGGCACTCTAGTGTTCAATCATCTTCCACCTTTAGATCACGAAAGGCAAACAAGCCAATCTAAATCTTCAGGTTTAAGAAGATTTAACAGGGGCAGCTGTTGTACCCCAATGTTTTCCCTCCCATTTTCACACAAGACATATTCTTAGAGGTTCTCAATTGCTCAAGGTTGACCAACAATTGACCAGACAATTCTCCTCCTAAGGCAATGAACCCCCAACTAGGGTTTCCAATTTCATCAAGATGGTTGAACTCCAATGGTCTCAAATGTTCTCCATTCTCCTAATAGGTCCTCAAGGTCTTCCATGCCAAGTTTCATGCCTTGCTCAACAAGTTTGCTCAATCAATTGCTCAAGTATTGGAAAATCAACTGTTCTAGGTCAAAAATCAATTGTGGCCCATGTACAGTCAAACTTCAAGATCTTTGGTCAACATCAACATTTCGAAAATGTCAAAAATGGCAAATTAGGGTTTCTATAGGAAAAGTCAACTAAACTTTGACCAAGCATAACTTTCTCATATCTTATCAGAAATTTTCCAACCAAAGCTCATTTTGAAGAGAATCCAATTCCCTACAACTTCTATTCAGACCCCAAGATCAAGAAATGAACCATTTGAAAGATATGAGCTCAAACATTACATGTCATTTTCAGAATGTCAACAAAAGCCACTTTTTGCCAAGACCTTTGACATCAACATAACATCTTCAAATGCAAAATTTATGAAAAGAGGGATTAAAGTAGACGTCTTGGGATTTCCAAAAAGTACAAGATCATCATCCTGAGATAAAAATTGAGCAAGTTATGGCTTGCCCAAGTTGGGAAAATTTTGAAAATTTCAAAATTGGAGCATTGAGCAAATTTGAATTTTGGGGTTAATGGCCTAACTTATTAAGGTTCAAAAGTATTCCTAAGATCATAAAGGACCTCTAATATTATTTTGGAATGGACTTATATTTTCCACCCATTTTTTACATATTTATTTTAATTTATTTCAAGTAAATATAAAATAAATGATATAAAATATTTGAAATTGGGCTTATGCATTTGGGCATTTGTTTTGACTCATCTTGAAGCCCACAATCTCGTGCAAATAGTGTCCAGGTTCACTCATCATCAAAATTGGCATGAAATCACACATTATGGCATTTTTTCAAATATGGATCATGGATTAAAAACAATGTTTATGGCCATGATTATTTCCATTCAACCTTGTCCTATCATTCTACCCTATATATACCTAATGTTAGCAAGACAAAGGGAAAGAGAGATAGCCTGTAAAAATCCACACGAAAGTTGCAAAAAATCACTGAAGTTGTCAAAATTGAAACACAGTTTGTAGGGACTTTCAACTCAAACCAACAATCACACGTTACTCCTAACGTTACTAGGAGGCCATTCCAATCATTATCCAAGTCAATCCATGCATGGAAGCAACAAACCGAAGCACACTCACCTTTGGTAATTTTTTATTTTCGTATTGATAATTTCAGGATGACTTAACAGTTTTCCATGACTTCTTTGTGTTTAGGATGATCCATAGAGCAGATCCATCGTGAAACATGTGAGAAAGGGAGTCAGATTAGGATCGTTCCATTTCTAGGGCACGACCTGAGTTCTTTGTCATATCTCAAAATCCAGGGATCTTCATATCAAATAGACCCCAAATTCATGATCTGGAGGAAATTTCGTGTGGGTTAAAGACCTTGGTTTTTGTTTAACTGAAGTTTTCTTGATTTTTTAGGTTTTGAGTAACCGAAGAAGACAACCGTAGTTTGACTCAGGCGTCCCTCCGGTTGTGTGCGTTGTCCATACCCCATTGGGTCATTCAAATCATTGCACGCGTTTTTTAATTTTCAATATATCTGACTATTTTTTTGTATATTATATTTTTGTTTGATCTATGTAAATGAATGAACATGTAGCTCAGTTGGCAAAGGAACGCGTGCATGAGAGGGAGGACCTGGGTTCGAGTCCCAGGTCCAGCATTTTCATATTTTTCTAACAAAAGTCATACAGGTTACATGCTTTGCGTCTCTAGGGGTGTACCATGCATCTCCAGATCTTGACCATCAAACATTCACCAACGTGGATCCAACGCGTCAGATGTATGCAGACCACCATGTACCCCTTCAGCTTGGATGCACAGGATCATGGACAAAGGTTTTGGGTTCTGAGTTACTGGGCCCAACGTTTTCTAAAACAACACCCCTTTCAGCTTTTTACACCCCAGGCCCATTTGTCTTGTTTTAGTATTTTCCTTTTTATTTTTACTTTCAATTATTTAATTAACCATAAAAAATCAGAAAAATAACCAAAAAAATATTAGATTAGTATTTTTTAATTAAGTTAATTTTTTAAATAATTTAGATAAATATTTTAACTATTTTCCTTAATTAAAATGAAATAGAATTTAGGATTTAATTAGATTTAATTATTTTCTTTTCGTAATAAAAAACAAAAAAAACTTAGACTTTTTTTCTTAATTAATTTTTATTTTTTTTAAATAGACTTTAGGATGTTTAATTTAATTATTTTTCTTAATTAAAACAATAAAATCAAACAAATAAGTTTTTTTTACTTAACCCTTTTCTCAGGTTGTTAGACGCTTCTTTATTTCGCGTGTTTATCTTATTCTCGCACTTTCGTAATATTGTAACTGATCATAGATGTATTAATTTAGGACTTAAATTTCCGCACTTTTAATTTCACACTTTACTTTTCGTCCATTACTATATGTATCTACACCAAAGCCTTGTAATAACGTAGGAACTTTTATCTCTCGCTTTTTATATTTTTGTATACTTGTATATAATTGCTAGTAAGTAGGAGTGCATGACAAGATTAATCAAATTAATTGTAGATCACTAACTTCAAGATAATATAACTGAAAAAGACACACTTCTCACAGTTGCACCTGTTGTTCCCTAAAATTTGCCCTCCCATTTCACTCAAGATATGCCTCTAAAGGTCCTCAATGCTCAAGGTTGACTAAGGATTGATCAGACAAATCCTCTTCCTAAGGCAACAAGGCTCAAGATAGGGTTTCAATTGTAAGAAAGATGTATGAGTCCAAAGGATCCCAAATGTTCTCCATTTTCCTAATATGTCCCCAAGATCATCTATGCCAAATTTCATGCCTTGCACAACAAGTTTGCTAAGTCAACTGCTCAAATACCTTGAAATCAACTGTAATAGGTCAAAAGTCAAATGTGGCCTAAATGCAGTCAAACTTCAAGATTTTTGGTCAACATCAACATTTTGAAGTGATATCCATTATTTTATCAAGGGTTGATCATGATTCCACAAGAAAGGCTCTTAATTCATCAAAAGTCAAAAATTCTAAATTAGGGTTTCTATAGGAAAAGTCAACCAAACTTTGACCAGGCATAACTTTCTTATACTTTATCATAAATTTCTCATCCAAGGCTCATTTTGAAGAGAATACAATACCCTACAACTCATCTTCAGACCTCAAGTTCAATAAATGCACTCATGAAAAGATGTAAAATCAGACATTATAGGTCCTTTTCAAAAGTTAACAAAAAACACCTTTAGGGTCAAAGCTTCTTACATGAACATGGAAGACCCAATGGAGATGAAACCAAAAGGGTTGTTTAAAGAACATCCTAAGCTTTCTAAAAAGTCCAATAACACCCTCTTAGGGTTAAAATTTAGAGATATATGCATTGTCAAAATTAACAATTTTTGGAAATTTGCACAGTTAACAATGCCCAAAATTGCATTTTTTTCCACATGGGCCCATCTTTTCAAGATGGAATCTCAGTCCTAGCATGGTCCACGACCTATGGAACCCTCCATGCCTTATTTATTTGTTTATTTAATTTATTTTGATTTTTATTCATTTAAAACTCAAATAAAATCAAATAAATCCAAATAAATCACATAATTTGTTTTAGGAATGATTTTTGTATTGAATGGAGATCTCATGTGCTGTCAATAGCCAAAGAAATCGTGCAAGCTATGAATGGGAAAGGATATTCAAAATTGGAAAGATTTGAAGCAAAATTGAAAGGCATTGATATCTTTGGATTCTTGCCATACTAGTTGACCTAATGTAATTCACATATATATGCCAAGCCATTCCAATCCTAAGGGGAGAGGAACAAGTGCGCAACCTGCGTCAAGAGAGAAAGAAAGAGTTTAAAAAAAATCAAGAAGAGTGCAACTCTCAAACACTCGAGCCAGTCCTCCTCAGTGAGATCCAATCATTTCATCACCCTTTTGAGGACTCCAGGAGGTGAACCAGTCCATCGTTGAAGGCCAAACCACTCTGAATCGCACTGGCCCAATCCTCCCATATTGGTAATCTTTTGATTTTTAAAACCTATTTAATCCTCAACATAAATGCATTTTGATTTCATATCCATACTATTTGCATTATTTGTGAATTTTCTAACGTGTCTCATGCCAGGAATAAAGCCAGGATCGCAAGTTACCATTGTTAGGGATTAGGGAGAAGCAAGCTTCAGTTTTAGTGATACAGGTACTTTTAGGGAAAACAGACACCACCATTGGATTCTTGGGGAAATTTTAAGGGGGGTAGGGTCTTTTTTATGCTTTGATATGGCCTGTTTCACAAGTTTCAATTTCTCGTGTCACCAGAGAAGGTGACCGGGACCACCGTGGCCGGTGGCTTAACTTTTACAGGCGATGGTCCAAGCATGCGGGGCCATTTTCAGGCGTTCCATTGGCTGGATCCAATAATGAAATTCCTATCTCCACATCTGATTCGTTCTTTGAATTACCAGGGCCCCACAATGCCCACGTGTCAAGTTGATTCAGCACTGGATCTATTTTTCCCTTATTTTATTTTTTCTTAATTATATAAACGAATGACTAACCAGCATAGATGGCAAAGGACAAGGAATCTGAAGGGAGGGACCTGGGTTCGATCCCAGGTCCATAACTTTTTGTATTTTCCAAATTTCTTGTTTAAGATTCAGCGCATCTCACAACCAGACATCCATCATGCGCCTCCAGATCCAGCCATTGGATCTTCTTTCAATCCAGATCCAATGTTCAGCAAGCAAAGAACTTGGTGAACCCCCCAGATGAGAGCCCCATTGGATCACGCGCAGGTAGAAGGGCCAACAAGCTTGGACCTGGAAAATTTCAACCATGCATCCCCCCAAATTGCTTCTCATATCAGGCCCATTCTATTTTCTTTTGCTTTTAATTTCTTTAACATTTTTATTGTTTTATTTATTTTTAATTATATTAAAAAATCTTTTTTTTTAATTAAATCTTAAAATCATAAAAACACAAAAACATTAGAATTAGGTTTTTTTCATAAAATATTTAATTTCATTAATTAATTAGGTTAATTAGGATAATTTAAATTCCTTTTTCATAATTAAAATTAATTAGAAATTAGGTTAATTTGCAAAATTAATTACTTTCTCAAAATCCAAAAATATTTTTCTTTATTCACTAATTAGATGTCTTTGAATTTAATTGTTAATTCCCCGTATTTAATTTTGTCGCGCGTATTCTTTTTCCATTATTTTTTTGTTAAATTATTGTATCTGCTTCAAAGTTGTAATAGTTTTAACTAGGTTTATTTTACTTTTTTTCATTTACTATTTTAATTCCCCATTTTTGGTTATGTAATCCCCATCCCCCAAAGCCTTGTAATAGCTAGGTTTAAGATTCTTGCATTTTATTTTTTCGCTACTATTAACTGTTAGATGAATGATCATAGGATTGAATGGAAATATTAAATGATTAAAATGGTAGATCACCCTAAATGTGCAAAGATAAATAAACTGAAATCAAACACTTGCACATGCTCACCCCTAGGGTATCTCCCACTTCGGTTGCCTCAGAAATACGGTCACTACTCTCGAACTTGAGAATTATTAGTGACTGTCCTCTAATTCAGAGATCGCAAGTCTCTTTCGAATGTCGCCTCGGTAAAACAAAATGCGACCTTAGAAATTTAGGACAGATACTAATAGATCTTGCCCCATTGCCTTAAGTGACTGTAATCGTCCCTTTCGATTATCCCTCAAACTCCAACGATGTAGCTACCTACTCCTTAATAGTAGGATAACATTATATAAAGGAAATAAGAAAATGAACAGTCTTTTTCTAGTAGGTAGAAACTCTTAAGTACTTGCTCAAAACAACCAGTTTTTTCACACTTACACTTTTCGAACAAAGTTTTCAAAAACACTTTATCACACTCTTGAGGACTGACACAAGGGTTACAATAAAGTGAAACGCGGCACTAAGGCATTTTCAAAGCTTTTCAAAACACACACAAAAGCAATTTCAAAATGAGCAAGTACCTAAGATCCCATGGAAAACCATGGATAGAAAGGGCGCTAACACCTTCCTTTTCTATAATCTACCCCCCGTACTCAAACATCTCAGAAAAGGTTTTTTCTGTTCTTTTTCCTTTTTCCTAAGTTGGATAAAATAGAAGTCGGTGGCGACTCTTGCTTACCGCGACATTTGCAAACAAAAAATGCAAACCAGTATTAACAGTCGGTTCTGCCACCGTATCACAGCACCCTAAGGGTATTCCTCACTTGGTTGCCTCGGAAATGGTCACGTCCCTCGAACGTAGAGATATCTTAGCAAAGACCCTCGGTATAAAAGTCATCATAAAAGATCATGGTCCCTAAACGTCCCTCGAGTTGCCTTTCGGTAAATGATCTTGTCCCTCGATGTTGCCTATATGATGACAATTCCTTCGAATGCTAAGATATCCTTATATGTTTCCTTAAATGACCATATCATCCCTTTTGATAGTCCCTCAACATCCGACGATAGGGTTACCTACTCACTAATAGTAGGATAGAACTATCTAAAGGAAAGGAGGAAAAGAACATCCTTTTTCGAGTAGGTAGATTGTTCTTAAGTACTTGCTCAAACCTGAACTTTTTCACACATACACGCTTTTCAAAAACTATTTAAAAAAATGCTTTATCACACTCTTGAGGACTGATACAAGAGTTACCATAAAGCAAACAAAAATCTTTCAAAACACACAAACACAAACAGTTTTCAAAAATGAGCAAGTACCTAAGAGCTCGTGGAAAATCATTGATGGAAAGGGTGCTAATACCTTCCCTTTCCATAATCTACCCCCCTTATTCAGAAAATCTCGAAAAAGGTATTTTTCTGTTCTTTTCACCCTTTCCTTTGTTGGATAAAAGAAAAGTCGGTGGTGACTCTTGCTTACCATATATTTGCAAATACAAAATGCAAACCAGTATTAACAGTCGGTTCAGCCACCGTATAACACAATCAAATTAGAATGGCTCTTGAAGACATGGAAAAAACAACGTTTATCACATCCTGGGGAGCATTCTGTTATAGAGTGATGCATTTCGGGTTGAAGAACGCTGGTGCAATGTACTAGAGGGCTATGACAACCCTATTTCATGATTTGATGCATAAGGAAATCAAGGTGTATGTTAATGATATGATCGCCAAATCTCAGACTGATGAAGGGCATATAGAAGATTTATTGAAGTTGTTTCAGCAATTGTGGAAGTATTATCTCTGTTTGAATCCAAATAAGTGTAATTTTGGTGTTAGTTCAGGAAAGTTGTTAGGTTTCATTGTCAGCCAAAAAGGAATTGAAATTGATCCTAATAAAGTTAAGGCAATTCAGGAAATGCCTACACCAAGAATTAAAAAGCAAGTTAGAGGCTTTATTGGATGTTTGAATTATATTTCCAGATTTATTTCCCATATGACTACAACATGTGAACCTATCTTCAATCTGTTGAAGAAAAATCAAGGTTGTGTTTGGACTGATGGTTGCCAAATGGAATTTGAAAGCATTAAAAGTATCTTATTGAGCCTCCTATCTTGCTCCCTCCTATTGAAGGAAAACCATTGATTATGTATCTGACTGTGTCGGATAAC
Source organism: Vicia faba (assembly GCA_948472305.1). Classification (NCBI taxonomy): domain Eukaryota; kingdom Viridiplantae; phylum Streptophyta; class Magnoliopsida; order Fabales; family Fabaceae; genus Vicia; species Vicia faba. The sequence goes on along the minus strand of OX451739.1, from coordinate 1,258,330,847 downwards.
TCCATGGGCTGTATTTTAGGATAACAAGATGAAACGAGAAGAAACGAATATGCCATTTATCATCTTAGCAAGAAGTTTACTGATTGTGAGTCACGGTATTCTATGCTAGAAAAAACATATTGTACTTTGGCCTGAGCGGAAAAACGTTTTTGAAAATATATGTTGAATCATACTACTTGGTTAATTTCCAAAATGGATCCAATTAAATATATTTTTGAAAAGCATGCTCTTACTGGAAGAATTACACGTTGGCAGACGCTATTGTCTGAATATGATATTGAATACCATACTCAAAAGGCTATTAAAGGTAGTGTGTTGGAAGAGATCCTTGACCACCAACCAGTTGATGATTATCAGTCGGTTAAATATGATTTCCCTGATGAGGATGTGATGTTTTTGAAAGTAAAAGATTGTGATGAACCTTTACCTGAGGAAGGTCCTGTTCCGAATCCCGATGGGGTATGGTGTTTGATGGAGCTGTAAATGCTTATGGAAAAGGAATTGGTGCTGTGATTATCACTCCATATGGGTCTCATATCCCTTTTACTCCAAGGTTGACATTGATTGTACCAATAATATGGCGGAGTATGAAGCTTGTATCATGGGTCTTAAAGAGGCTATAGATCTCAGAATCAAAATTCTTGACGTATATGGTTATTAAACTTTGGTAATAAATCAAATCAAAGGAGAATGAGAGACTCGTCACATTGGCTTGATTCCCTAAAAGGATTATGCATGAAGATTATTACCTTTCTTCAATAAATTCGAATTCCATCATATTCCCAGAGATGAGAATCAGATGGCAGATGCTTTAGCCACTTTGGCTTCCATGTACTAAGTAAATGCTTGGAACGATGTATCTCATATTATAGTTTGACGTCTTGATAGACCAGTTCATATGTTTGCTACAGAGGGCATGTCAGATGAAAAACCTTGGTATTATAATATCAAGCATGTTCTCCAGATTAAAGAATACCTGATTGGTGCATCAAATAAAGATAGGAAGACACTGAGAAGGTTGGCATGTAACTTTTTCCTCAATGAAGATGTGTTATACAAGATAAATTATGACATGGTCTTCCTTAGATACATGGATAGACACGAAGCAGACATGTTGATGTGTGAGATCCATGAAGGTTCCTTTGGCACCCATGCCAACGGAAACTCGATGGAAAATAAGATGCTTAGGGCATGTTACTACTGGAGGAAAATGAAATTTGACTGTTATAAATTTGCGAAGAAGTGTCACAAATTTTAGATTTATGTTGACAAGATTTATGTGCCTCCAACGTTTCTCAATGTTATTTCTTCCTCGTGACCTTTTTCTATGTGTGGTATTGATATGATTGGAATGATTGAACCCAAGGTGTCGAATGGACATCGTTTCATTTTAGTGGCAATTGATCTGCATCTCCTCCCATCTTCTTAATTTTCAAAACCTTCTCATCTATTTTTAAAACCTTATTTTTAATAAACTTTAATCGCTTCCATAATAAACCTTGACTTTGTCAAGTGCCCTTTTTCAAACTTCTTTTATTTAATAAATGCTAAATCACATAAGCATATTCTAACCTTTTCAAAAAGAATAAAAAACATTTAACCTCATTCAAATATTTTTGTGCGCTCGAGATCCTTTTATCCTTCAAAACTTTTTCAAGATTAGACTTGATTCATTTATAGTCAAGATATCATCGTCATATCCCTCTGGTTATAAAGGTGTGGACTTTTCCACTTGTGTGCCAGAGGTGTTCTCAAACCCTCACTCATGCTGACACCTGGTCTATCTTTCTCACACCTTGTGGGCGTTAGTTGAGATTTCTCTCCTAAAAATGACAAATTATCTCTTCGTTTAAAATCAATCAACAGACAAGTCTTTTCTAGCCGAACTACGGTGCTCTAACTTTCCCATTTCACGAGGAGTACGTACACACTAGGTATCACGACCAAAGGCGAGCAAAAATAATAAAAAACATTTTCATTTTCTTATGTTTCTAAATACTTTTCCATTCATTCCCTTTAGCAAGTAAGCTTTTAGATAACACACTCTTTGATTAGAAAACAAACAAATTGGATCATGTGGAGTACCGTAGATGCTTAGGGTATTAATACCTTCCCTCTGTATAACCAACTTCCATACCTTGATCTCTCCTTCATTTTATTTTGGATTTTGTTCGCTTTTTCCCCATTTCTCTTTGGAAACAATAAAGTATAGTGACGACTTCATTGAGTGAGATAAGTCAATTGATGGCTTATTCTCAAATTTTTACTGCTACATCTTTTTGCATTTTACACAGTGCGACACTTGTACATACAAGAACAAACTTATGCAAATGTGAAAGAGTTAATACATGAAGTCATTATAAGCATATACATTGAGAACATACAATGGTTATCAATCAAAATTTTCGAAATGAACATTCATGGTTTTCATCATTTGAGAACATGGCAAGCGTTTTTCATCAACTAAAACATGTACTAAGAAACTTCTTACTTTCAAGGAGAAATTTGGAACAATATTATCTCACTCTTGATGAAATGGAAGTTGCACTCACATTATGTAAAATACTTCAAACAAAGTGTTAGAGAAAAGATATAAAAGTGCAAGCATCACAATAAAGAAAGCAACATTGGAGACACTAATAATCTCCAATTCCTCGTGTTTTATGAAAAAAAAAATTAGTTGAAGACATTTTTGTGGCAATGTCGGCAAGTTGATTTTCACTATCAAAATGATCAAACATGACATCCCCTTTTTCAATATGATCACAAAGGTAATTCCCTACGTATGTGTTCCTTCCTTGAGCTACTTTATTTGGAGTCCTTCCTTGATACTCGATGCTACACTCATTGAGATTCGACTCACAGGATGTTTTTGTGGCAAGTCAGTTGATATACTAAAGTAAAACCTTCGAGAAAGATTCGTGATATGGGATTCCGAGAACCCGATTACTATTTTAGGACAGGTTTAGCCAATTGAACTTCAATAGAAAAGGGTACTTACCTACAGACCTCATGCAAGCCTTTAAACCTAAGGCATGTGTGTGATTTGTTTGTGTTTGCTATCTTTTACTTTATTACTTTCAAAATAGCTATGTGTTCTTACACACACCCACACAACAAATTACATATCCATATCCACTCTGGATCCCGTCGATAACAATTCTGCTATTGCCAATTATGACTTCAAAAATCTGATCTACCAAGCCGAGGACAAAGGTGAGGAAGATTGCAAAGTACTTGGAGAGATTGCTAGGATGTTAATGCAAGAAAAAAGAGCCATAAAACTGCACGAAGAGATAGTTGAGGTTGTGAACTTGGGTACTAAAGAAGACAAGAAAGAAGTTAAAATAGGTGCCAATCTAGAAGACAGTGTCAAGAACAGATCAATCCAGATGTTGCGTGACTATTTTGAGATCTTTGCTTGGTCATACGAAGACATGCTAGGGCTTGATACTAATATTGTGGTTCATCGTCTACCGACAAAAGAAGGTTGTTCTCTAGTAAAGCATAATGTTTGTCGTATGCGTCCCGAGATATCGGAAAAGATCAAATTTGAGGTTATGAGCAGTTCAACACAGATTTCTTGGCTGTTATGTCTTATCCTCAGTGGGTTGCAAATGTGGTTCCACTACCGAAGAAGGATGTCAAGGTGCGTATGTATGTAAACTACAGAGATCTGAACAAGGTAAACCCCAAAGATGACTTCCCACTTCCATATATTGATGTTCTGGTTGATAACACCGCTCAGCACAAGGTATTCTCCTTCATGGATGGTTTCTCTGGGTATAATCAAATCAAGATGGCACCTGAAGACATGGAGAAGACTACTTTCGTCACACAATGGGGCACTTTCTGTTACAAGGTTATGCCTTTCGGTTTAAAGAAAGTCAGTGCAACATATCGACGTGCTATGGTAGCTTTGTTCCATGACTTGATACATCACGAGATAGAGGTTTATATCGACGGCATGATATCCAGATGTCAGACTGAAGAAGAACATCTCGACCACCAACACAAACTTTTTGAAAGATTGAAGAAGTACAAGTTGAGATTAAATCCAAACAATTGTACCTTTAGGGTAAGATCCGGTAAACTCCTAAGTTTCGTCGTCAGTGGTAAAAGTATTGAGATTGATCCAGTCAATGTCAAAGCCATTCAAGAAATGCCAACTCCCCTTACTGAGAAGGAAGTAAGAGGTTTCCTGGGACGATTAAACTATATTTCCAGATTTATTTATCATTTGACTGCTACTTGTTAGTCGATCTTCAAGTTGCTGAAGAAAGACCAAGTAGTAAAGTGGAATGACGTTTGTTAGATAGCTTTCGACAAAATCAAGGAGTACCTCCAGGAACCTCCAATTATGATGCCACCAGTTGAAGGAAGACCTCTGATTATATACCTAACAGTGTTAGTTAACTCAATGAGGTGTGTACTATGGCAACATGATGAGTCTGGTCGAAAAGAGCATACAATATACTACCTTAGCAAAAAGCTTACCGACTATGAAACAAGATACTCATTGCTCGAGAAAATTTGATGCGCTTTGGCATGGGCTGCTTGTAGACTAAGACAGTATATGTTAACTCATACAACCTTGTTGATCTCTAAGATGGATCCCATAAAATACATATTCGAGAAACCCGTTCTCTCTAGAAGGATAGCCAGATGACAAATGGTCTTAACAGAATACGACATTCATTACACCACTGAGAAGGCAATCAAAGGAAGTGTGTTGGCAGCTCATTTGTCTCATCAGGATGTAGATGACTATCAATCTATGAATTTTGAGTTCTCGGACGAGAATATTATGCTAGTTACAGATTATGGAGAGGCTGGACCGTATGAAGGACTTGAGTCAGTATCCCGATGGACTATGGTTTTTGATGGAGCTTCCAATGCACTTGGTAATGGATTTGGTACTGTGATTATCCCTCTCGATGGTTGCCATACGCCATTTACAGCTAAACTGTGCTTTGGTTGTACCAACAACATGGCCAAATATGAAGCGTGTATCATGGGTATCAAAGCTGCTATTGACATGAGAATCAAGTTCTTGGATGTGTACGAAGACTCAGCCCTAGTGATCAGTCAGGTTAAGGGAGAATGGGATATGAAGCACCCAAATCTCATTCCTTATCGGGAGCACGTGTTGGAATTAATTATATACTTCGACAAAATCATATTTGAACATATTCCACGAGAAGAGAGTTAGTTGGCAGACGAATTAACTACCATATCATCTATGTTCAAAGTCATATGGGACGATGAAGCTCCTCGAATCACTATTGAAAATCTAGACGAACCAGTGTATTGCTACGAAGTTGATACTGATGGAGTAGAGGAAAAACCTTGGTTTCACGAAGCAAAAAGATACCTCGGGGCTCAAGAGTACCCCCGAGGGGGCGTCTATCAATGAAAAGAAATTTCTACAGAGTTTCTCTGCCATGTTCTTTCTAAGCAATGGAATTTTATACAACCGCAATCACGATTCAACTTTGCTTCATTGTGTAGACAAGAAGGAAGTGGAGAAGATTATGGAAGATATGCACGAATGTATATTTGGTACTTATTACAGTGGTCACATGATGGATAAGAAAATTATGAGTGGGTTATTATTGGTCGACTATGGAAACTGATTTCCATCACCATTCCAAAACTTGTCACAAATGCCAGATTTATGCTGACAAGGTACACGTGCCTCTGGTTCCTCTGAATGTCTTGACTGCTCCTTGGCCGTTTACAATGTGGGGAATTAACATGATTAGAGAGATTAAGCCTATTGCATATAATGGGCACCGTTTCATCCTGGTCTCTATTGATTATTTCACCAAGTGGGTTGAAGCAGCCTCATTCGCCTCTGTTACCAATAATGTTGTGGCTCGGTTCATTAAGCATAATCTTATCTATCGGTATGGAATCCCCGAAAGGATTATCACGGATAACGGTACCAAACTCAATAACACTATGATCATACAACGCTGCATGCAGTTCAAGATTAAACACCACCATTCTTCTCTGTATCGACGGAAGATGAACAACACAATGGAAGCCGCCAATAAGAACATAAAGAAGATTTTTTTAAAGATGACGGTGACGTGTAAAGTTTGGCATGATATGTTATCATATTCTCTTCATGGCTATCGAACTTCAGTATAGACATCAACTAGGGCATCCCCATTCTCTATAGTCTACGGTATGGAGGCTTACTTACCTGTCGAAGTCCAGATTCCTTCCCTATGGATCATGAAAGATGTAGGTTTAGATGAAGACGAATGGATTCATACTAGGCTGGACCAAATAAATTTGATTGATGAGAAAAGGCTTGTGGCTGATTTTCATGGTCAGATGTATCAGAAGCATATAATCAAAGCCTTCAACAAGAAAGTCAAACATCAGGTATACTAGGTTGTCGACTTGGTGATAAAGCACATTATCCTACCACAAGGTGATCCCAGGGTCAAATGGACTCTCACATACAAAGGGTCATTTGTCATCAAGAAGATATTTTTTGGCGGTGCTATAATACTTACCACCATGGACAGTGAAGATTTCCTTCATCTTGTGAACGCGGACATAGTCAAAAATACTTCACATGAAAGAGACCCGCTAGGTTGACTGACCTAGGAAAGAATAAGGGCATCCTGGAAAACCAGAAGGGTTCGGGAAAAAATTAGGGATATATGTAAAAACAATTGTACACCCGGCAAGTCGAAAACAAGAAAAGGAGGCTTGGGCAAAAAAAGGGTATCCCGGTGAGGAAAGAGCAAAGCCTAAAGCTTTTAGGGCATCGAGTTCAAGGTCCTCAATTTGTGAACACGTATACGATAGTGATTTTAGTGATGGTGAAAATTTAAATTGCCACTATGGTTGTATTAAAGGCTTGCCCAAATACAACTAATTATTTTACTAACCCCCAAGGACCTAATGAATATTGGGTACCTAGCTTGTCTTGTTATTTTTTGTAAGAAAATTGTCTTGACTCTATGAAGTGAATATGGGTTCTCATTTATGATTGTTTAAGGCATATGAACATATTCTAATTCTATTGAATATGAGGCAAGATGATGGATCATGTGATCTAGAAAGCAAGAACAAGTTTTTCTTTATTGGTAAAATATGCGTAAGTTACTTTTCGATGTTGTATCTGAGAATACTCGGAAAAGGTATTTCATTTCATGATGTTTCTTTATTGAGTATGTATCTTGAAGATAAACCAACATCATGAAATGAAATACCTTTTCCGAGTATTCTCAGATACAACATCGAAAAGTAACTTACGCATATTTTACCAATAAAGAAAAACTTGTTCTTGCTTTCTAGATCACATGATCCATCATCTTGCCTCATATTCAATAGAATTAGAATATGTTCATATGCCTTAAACAATCATAAATGAGAACCCATATTCTCTTCATAGAGTCAAGACAATTTTCTTACAAAAAATAACAAGACAAGCTAGGTACCCAATATTCATTAGGTCCTTGGGGGTTAGTAAAATAATTAGTTGTATTTGGGCAAGCCTTTAATACAACCATAGTGGCAATTTAAATTTTCACCATCACTAAAATCACTATCGTATACGTGCTCAAAAATTGAGGACCTTGAACTTGATGCCCTAAAAGCTTTAGGCTTTGCTCTTTCCTCACCGGGATACCCTTTTTTTGCCCAAGCCTCCTTTTCTTGTTTTCGACTTGCCGGGTGTACAATTGTTTTTACATATATCCCTAATTTTTTCCCGAACCCTTCTGGTTTGCCAGGATGCCCTTATTCTTTCCTAGGTCAGTCAACCTAGCGAGTCTCTTTCATGTGAATTATTTTTTGACTATGTCCGCGTTCACAGGCTGCAGGAAATCTTCACCGTCCATGGTGGTAAGTATTATAGCACCGCCAAAAAATATCTTCTTGATGACAAATGACCCTTTGTATGTGAGAGTCCATTTTCCCCTGGGATCACCTTGTGGTAGGATAATGTGCTTTATCACCAAGTCGACAACCTAGTATACCTGATGTTTGACTTTCTTGTTGAAGGCTTTGATTATATGCTTCTGATACATCTGACCATGAAAATCATCCACAAGCCTTTTCTCATCAATCAAATTTATTTGGTCCAGCCTAGTATGAATCCATTCGTCTTCATCTAAACCTACATCTTTCATGATCCTTAGGGAAGGAATCTGGACTTCGACAGGTAAGTAAGCCTCCATACCGTAGACTATAGAGAATGGGGATGCCCTAGTTGATGTCTATACTGAAGTTCGATAGCCATGAAGATAATATGATAACATATCATGCCAAACTTTATACCTCACCGTCATCTTTTAAAAAATCTTCTTGATGTTCTTATTGGCGGCTTCCATTGTGTTGTTCATCTTCCGTCGATACAGAGAAGAATGGTGGTGTTTAATCTTGAACTGCATGCAGCGTTCTATGATCATAGTGTTATTGAGTTTGGTACCGTTATCCGTGATAATCCTTTCGGGGATTCCATACCGATAGATAAGATTATGCTTAATGAACCGAGCCACAACATTATTGGTAACGGAGGCGAATGAGGCTGCTTCAACCCACTTGGTGAAATAATCAATAGAGACCAGGATGAAACGGTGCCCATTATATGCAATAGGCTTAATCTCTCTAATCATGTTAATTCCCCACATTGTAAACGGCCAAGGAGCAGTCAAGACATTCAGAGGAACCAGAGGCACGTGTACCTTGTCAGCATAAATCTGGCATTTGTGACAAGTTTTGGAATGGTGATGGAAATCAGTTTCCATAGTCGACCAATAATAACCCACTCATAATTTTCTTATCCATCATGTGACCACTGTAATAAGTACCAAATATACATTCGTGCATATCTTCCATAATCTTCTCCACTTCCTTCTTGTCTACACAATGAAGCAAAGTTGAATCGTGATTGCGGTTGTATAAAATTCCATTGCTTAGAAAGAACTTGGCAGAGAAACTCTGTATAAATTTCTTTTCATTGATAGACGCCCCCTCGGGGGTACTCTTGAGCCTCGAGGTATCTTTTTGCTTCGTGAAACCAAGGCTTTTCCTCTACTCCATCAGTATCATCTTCGTAGCAATACACTGGTTCGTCTAGATTTTCAATAGTGATTCGAGGAGCTTCATCGTCCCATATGACTTTGAACATAGATGATATGGTAGTTAATTCGTCTGCCAACTAACTCTCTTCTCGTGGAATATGTTCAAATATAATTTTGTCGAAGTATAGAATTAATGCCAACACGTGCTCCCGATAAGGAATGAGATTTGGGTGCTTCATATCCCATTCTCCCTTAACCTGACTGATCACTAGGGCTGAGTCTTCGTACACATCCAAGAACTTGATTCTCATGTCAATAGCAGCTTTGATACCCATGATACACGCTTCATATTTGGCCATGTTGTTGGTACAACCAAAGCACAATTTAGCTGTAAATGGCGTATGGCAACCATCGAGAGGGATAATCACAGTACCAAATCCATTACCAAGTGCATTGGAAGCTCCATCAAAAACCATAGTCCATCGGGATACTGGCTCAAGTCCTTCATACGGTCCAGGCTCTCCATAATCTGTAACTAGCATAATATTCTCGTCCGAGAACTCAAAATTCATAGATTGATAGTCATCTACATCCTGATGAGACAAATGATCTGCCAACACACTTCCTTTGATTGCCTTCTCAGTGGTGTACTGAATGTCGTATTCTGTTAAGACCATTTGTCATATGGCTATCCTTCTAGAGAGAACGGGTTTCTCGAATATGTATTTTATGGGATCCATCTTAGAGATCAACAAGGTTGTATGAGTCAACATATACTGTCTTAGTCTACAAGCAGCCCATGCCAAATCGCATCAAATTTTCTCGAGCAATGAGTATCTTGTTTCATAGTCGGTAAGCTTTTTGCTAAGGTAGTATATTGTATGCTCTTTTCGACCAGACTCATCATGTTGCCATAGTACACACCTCATTGAGTTATCTAACACTGTTAGGTATATAATTAGAGGTCTTCCTTCAACTGGTGGCATCATAATTGGAGGTTCCTGGAGGTACTCCTTGATTTTGTCGAAAGCTATCTAACAAACGTCATTCCACTTTACTACTTGGTCTTTCTTCAGCAACTTGAAGATCGACTCACAAGTAGCAGTCAAATGATAAATAAATCTGGAAATATAGTTTAATCGTCCCAGGAAACCTCTTACTTCCTTCTCAGTAAGGGGAGCTGGCATTTCTTGAATGGCTTTGACCTTGGCTGGATCAATCTCAATACTTTTACCACTGACGACGAAACTTAGGAGTTTACCGGATCTTACCCTAAAGGTACAATTGTTTGGATTTAATCTCAACTTGTACTTCTTCAATTTTCAAAAAGTTTGTGTTGGTGGTCGAGATGTTCTTCTTCAGTCTGACATCTGGATATCATGTCGTCGACATAAACCTCTATCTCGTGATGTATCAAGTCATGGAACAAAGCTACCATAGCACGTCGATATGTTGCACTGACTTTCTTTAAACCGAAAGGCATAACCTTGTAACAGAAAGTGCCCCATTGTGTGACGAAAGTAGTCTTCTCCATGTCTTCAGGTGCCATCTTGATTTGATTATACCCAGAGAAACCATCCATGAAGGAGAATACCTTGTGCTGAGCGGTGTTATCAACCAGAACATCAATATATAGAAGTGGGAAGTCATCTTTGGGGTTTGCCTTGTTCAGATCTCTGTAGTCTACATACATACACACCTTGACATCCTTCTTCGGTAGTGGAACCACATTTGCAACCCACTGAGGATAAGATATAACAGCCAAGAAATCTGTGTTGAACTGCTCATAACCTCAAATTTGATCTTTTCCGATATCTCGAGACGCATACGACAAACATTATGCTTTACTAGAGAACAACCTTCTTTTGTCGGTAGATGATGAACCACAATATTAGTATCAAGCCCTAGCATGTCTTCGTATGACCAAGCAAAGATCTCAAAATAGTCACGCAACATCTGGATTGATCTGTTCTTGACACTGTCTTCTAGATTGGCACCTATTTTAACTTCTTTCTTGTCTTCTTTAGTACCCAAGTTCACAACCTCAACTATCTCTTTGTGCAGTTTTATGGCTCTTTTTTCTTGCATTAACATCCTAGCAATCTCTCCAAGTACTTTGCAATCTTCCTCACCTTTGTCCTCAGCTTGGTAGATCAGATATTTGAAGTCATAATTGGCAATAGCAGAATTGTTATCGATGGGATCCAGAGTGGATATGGATATGTAATTTGTTGTGTGGGTGTGTGTAAGAACACATAGCTATTTTGAAAGTAATAAAGTAAAAGATAGCAAACACAAACAAATCACACACAGGCCTTAGGTTTAAAGGCTTGCATGAGGTCTGTAGGTAAGTACCCTTTTCTATTGAAGTTCAATTGGCTAAACCTGTCCTAAAATAGTAATCGGGTTCTCGGAATCCCATATCACGGATCTTTCTCGAAGGTTTTACTTTAGTACATCAACTGACTTGCCACCAAAACATCCTGTGAGTCGAATCTCAATGAGTGTAGCATCGAGTATCAACAAACTCTGGACTGCACCAAAGCCATCTATCTCACTACCTTCTAATGGCCAAGATGGGTCAATTAAGGTTATAAAAGTCAATTAGTGCTTATGACACCACGCGGCATCCCAATGTTATCCTTGAGTGACTCAAGGAACATCGGTACAAACCAAAGTGTCACATTAACGTAGCCATCACTTCAACCATATCGGTCTATGCCATACAATTTCCATGATCTATTGCTACTTACCTAGGGTACCCTAGATTCGGGTGTAAGATCTTTGCAAGAAATTGAACCCAGGCAGCCCTCAATTTTAAAGCAAACAAAGCAGACAAGTAAAAGCAAGTAAAAATGATCTAAGACTCTAAGGTAACCCCTGTTTTTAAGTATCCCCAGTAGAGTCGCTAGTTGTGTAATACGGTGGGAGAACTGACTTGTTTCGCTTTTTATCATAAATGTTGCCGACAGCTAGAGTCGCCACCGACTTTTCTTTTATCCAATAAAGAAAGGGTGAAAAGAACAGGAAAAACCTTGAAGATTTTGAGTTCGGGGGATAGGTTATGAAAAGGGAAGGTGTTATCACCCTTTTCCTCGGTAGTTATCTACGGGCTCTTAATTGCTTAGCTCAATTTAAAAATTTGCTTTTTGTGTGTATGTTTGAAAATATTTTGAAGTTTGAACTTTCTAACGATTCTTGTATCGGTCCTCAAGAATGCGTACAAAGTGTTTTGAAAACATATTTGAAATTGTTTATGTAAAATGTTTTGTTTTTTATGAACAAGCAATTAAAAGTTCTACCCACTCAAGGTCGTTCCTGTACTTTTCCTCCTCCTTTAGATAGTGTTATCCACACCATTAGTTAGTAGGAAGCCCTATCGTTGGATATGAAGGGACAGACGTAGGGTCATCGTACAATCATCGAAGGCAACTTGTAAGGACGCTTTAGCAATTTCGTAAGGGAATAGATCATTTATCAAAAGGTAACGTCGAAGGGTCATCGAGGGACTATGATCTTTTTTTAGGGTCTTTGCTAAAGCGTCCCCAATTTTGAAGGACATGACTGTTTATTCCGAAGGCAACAAGGGAGGTTGCCCTAGAGGTTCAGGTATGCGAGTGTGTTATATTCAGTTATCTATCTTTGAATTTTAGGGTTTTCTATTGTTCGTTTTTATCTTTCCATACAACCCTAGTTACTAAGCAGTAATATAGTAGTATAGTAGCAGAAAGAATAAAGCGCGGAAACATAAACCTAGAACTATTACAATGCTTTGGGGCAGATACATAATAGAGATGCGAGAAAATAAAATGCGGAAATTAAAACCTACAAATATTACATCCCGGAGCAATTACATGATAATAAAAGAGAGCGAAAAATAAAATCTAGACTATTACATTAGAACGCGCCTTATACACTCGATCTAAGAAAAAGTAAGATAAGAATAGCAAAGGAAAATGTTTTTAGTGATTTTTATGAAAAATAATTTAAGATAATTAATTAACTAAATCTAAAAATAATTAATTAATTAAATTAGTGAAAGGTTAATTAAAGAAACCTAAAAGTCTAATTAATTAGTATTTAAAAAAGGGTTTATTAAAATAAAAAAAGTTTTGTTTATAGGTCAATTAAAAAAATAATTAAGGTTAAAAAAAGGGTTAATTAATTAAAAAGAAAATAATTGAAAAAAAAGAGGTAATAAGGGTTAGTAAAAGAACAATGAAAAAGATTATTGGGAAAGGGTGTTGAACCCACGCCCCGTGCCTCTCCAGCGCACCTCTTTACCACTACGCCTAACACTTATTGGTATCAAGGAATCAAACACGCTGCAATACATATGAAACCTGCAAAAAATATGAAAAAAATAAAGAAATTTCCAAAAGGCAGGGATCGAACCCACGCTCTAGTGCAGTAATGCCTTAACGTGTGTGCTTCTACCACTGGGGTGGCTATACATCTATTCACTTAATCAAATCAAATCATATATATTATAAATTAGATTAGGATGGGAGGAGAAGCGTCGGAGCCCTAGCTCCGGTCGTCTTCTCCGGTATATATATTTTATAAACCTGCAAAACAAAGAACATTAGAAAGAAAGAAGGACCATGTCCCCCTAAATCGACCCCCCTGAATCCAATGGTGAGGTCGTTTTGGCTTAAAAGTGGTTGTGTCAAGAGTTTCGAAGCAAAACACAGTTTACACCCTAACCATGGCAAGTCCTTGCATCTGCGTCAAAGCTCTCATATTATGCATCAAACCTGCTCTAATGATGTATATGAACACATGTAAATGTATCAAATTAGTTAACAATGCATAAACTAAAAGTTTGAATTTGAAAAAAACTACCAAAACCGTTGAGGATAAAACGTGATGTTCAGGGCACGATTTGGACTGCTTAAGGATTGGGACGACCTTCTGGGAGTGTCAATATGATGATGGGATGCTTGAACTGGCTTGAGGATTGCTACAAACAAGGTTTTGTTCTAGCCCTAGTTCTTTGAATTTTTGAGAGTTTTGGAAAGGTGATCTTGTGCAAGGGTTTCGTGTCTGAAATAATAAGAATATATAGAGTTTGAATTAGGTCAAACAAGTGTGGGCTTGGACCTTGTATGAAAGGCATGACTTTATATAATTTAATTTTTACTTTAAATAAAAAAAATAGAATAAAAACTCAATGGGTGTATGGATAATTTTTTAGGTTCATATTGAGTCCTATAACATGCATGGACCTTGAAACACAAGCCCACTAGCCCAAAAATTCAAGTTTGGTCCCTTTAGGTTTCATGCATTTTCTCAAAATTTCCCAACTTGCACCAATCATAACTCTCTAAATGTTTATCATTTTAGAGTGATCTTGTACTTTTTGTAAAGTTCAAGATGTCCTCTACAATCTCTATGTTGATCATTTTTGCATTTGAAGAATTTATCTTGATGTAAGTTGCCTTGACAAAAAGTGTCTTTTTGTTGAATTTTGAAAAGACCTATAATGTTTTTGGCCCATATCTCTCAAATGAAGCATTTTTTTGGACTTGATCTTAGAGATACAAAGTTGTAGAGGATTTACTTTCTTTCAAAATAAGCTTTGGTTGAGAAAAATCAGATGAAGCATGTGAAAGTTGTGCTTGGTCAAAGTTCAATTGACTTCTCTTAAAGAAAATCCTAATTTAGCAACTTTGACTTTTGATGAATTGAGAGTTTTTTTTTTATGAATCATGACCAAACCTTTATCAAATGATGAATTTGACTTCAAAATCTTGATGTTGATCAAAAATCTTGAATTTGACTGTATGTTGACTACAGTTGACTTTTTGTCCAATATAGTTAATTTTCAGCCTTCTGAGCAATTGATTGAGCAAACTTGTGATGTAAGGCTTGAATTTTGGCATGAGAATTCTTAGAGACATATGAGAAACCATGAACTCCCCTTGAGGAATTATAAGTCCAATTTTCCTTGAGATAAGTGAAACCCTAGTTGTACGTCAACTACTTATGAGGAGAATTTGTCTGATCAAACATTGAGTAGCCTTGAGCAATTGAAAACCCTAGGAGCATGAGAAGGTGTATTAGGATAATGGGAGGGAAAATTTCAGGGTACAAAACACTCACATAAAGCATCTCAGCACTTTGTCTCTTTATGTACTCTGACTTAGGCCAAACAGTTTTTAGGATCTATCTATATAGATCCCGATTCTTAATATATAGTCTGTTCACCAAGGTCCTTTACAGAAAAGCATTTCCCTAGCCAAGTTTTCACTTGTTACAAGGTAGGGACATCATTTCTAATGAGTAATTATCATCTATATATAATACCAAAAAAATGAATGTGATATCCCTAACCTTGTAGACACAAGGATCATCTTCATTCTTGACGAATCCATATTGTTTTACTGTTTCATCAAAATGAAGATTCCAGCTTCTGGAAGTTTTCTTCAATCCATAGATTGATAAATGTAACTTGTATATCTTTTGGGCTTCTTCTGGTATGTTAAATACTTCAGGTTGTTTCATGTACACATCCTTAAGAAGATTTACATTAATGAAAGCAGCCTTAACATCCATCTGCCATATTTCATAACCATGATATGCAACGATAACAAGTAAAATCCAAACAAATTTAAGCATTGCAAATGGTGAAAAGATTTCATCATAGTCTACCCCAGGAATTTGTTTATAGCCTTTAACAACCAGTATAGCCTTATAATTATGTACTTCGCCATCCATGTGAGTCTTCTTTTTAAAGATCCACTTGCATCCTATATGATTAATTCCTACATGAGGCTCTACCAAGGTCAAAACCTGGTTTGTGTACATGGAGTCCACTTCATATTTTATGGCTTCTAGCCACTTCTCAGACTTAGGACCAATAATGGACTTTTGGTAGGTCACAAGCTCATCTTGATCCATGAGAAATACATCATATTGATCATTTATGAGATGTCCATATCTCTCAGGTTGGTGACTTATCATGCTTGACCTACGCTGGTCTTGTTTTACTTGAGCAGGTTTCTCTTCCACAACTACTTGCATTTCCTACTCTAATTCCTCCATAGGTGTATCAATGCTTCGTGATTCTTGAATTTCTTCATGGTCTAATTTCCTCCCACTAATTCCTATGGAAATAAAGTCTTTTTTCAGGAAAACTTCAATTCAAGAGACAAACACTTTTCCCTCAGAAGGATTGCAGAAGTAATACCCTCTTGTTTCTTTAGGATACCCCATAAATAAGCATTTTTCATATTTCAGCTCAAGCTTAGTTGAAATTTAATGTTTCACATAAACTTCGCAACTCCAAATATTCATGTAAGACATATGTTGTTTCTTACTACTCCATATCTCAAATGGTATCTTCTCAACCTTTTTGGATGGAACACGGTTAAGTGTGAAGTTGTTCTCAACAAAGCATGTCCCAAAAGGAGTTTGGAAGATCGGTGTGACTCATCATGCATCATACCAATTCTAACAAGGTTCAATTTCTTCTCTCAGATACGCCATTCCGTTGTGGTATTCCAAGAGGAGAAATTTGGGATAGAATTTGTTGTACCCCAAAATTTACCTTTCTTTTTCTCAAGACATTTTCTCACAAGGATTTTCAAAAGGGAAAGTTTGCACAAGTACAATTGGATTTTTGGATTTCAGGCATCAAATCAAAGAAGATCAAGTTTACCTTGATCCACAAGCTTCAATTGGGCATCTAAAATCCTTCGAGTAAGCTTTGTTTCACAAGCTTCAATTGGGCATTTGGCCTCCTTCGATGCAAGCTTAGTTCACAAGCTTCGATTGACAATTTGGCCTCCTTCGATGCAAGTTTGGTTCACAAGATTCGATTGAGCACTCGGCCTCCTTCGATCAAGTTTAATTCACAAAGATTCGACTGAGCGTTCACTGCTTCAGGCTTTCTTTCGATTCACTAGGCAAATACTTCCTTCGTGCCTGGTTCGATTCATTGAGCAATGGCCTCCTTTGTGCCTCCTTTGATCCACAAAGCGATGACCTCCCTCATGCTAAGCATCAACAAGGCATTGGATTCCTTTATGCTAGCTTCGACTGGGCAAATGGCTCCCTTTGAAACGGGTTGCTTCGATTCACAAAGCAGTGGTCTCCTACATTCTAAGCTTCGATTGGATAATGGATATCTACATGCAAGCTTTGACTGGGCAATGTATATCTTCAGGTCTACTCTGACTCCACCTCTAAAACCCTTCAACATATATAGTTTTTACACTATAACACACAATATGGTCCCTTCGAAGAAGAATTCAAAAGGTCCATTTGAAGAACATGCATGTGGTCCATTCGAAGAACACACATGTGGTCCATTCGAAGAATACACATGTGGTCCATTCGAAGGATACACAATTTTTGGAAACAAGTTTGTTTTGCCTTTTGATGAGTCTGGTTCAAGATGCTTGCTGGCCAAAGTCCTACATGCTGCCAAGCCCAAGCCTCCTGTACAATTACATTCATGACAAAAGAAGGTTTGACTGTCCAGAATGAAGTTTTCGATTGGGCTAGTTGGGTATTTTCAGAGCCAATCGAAGAACAAGGAAAATAGGGGCTCAATCAAAGAAGCCACAATAATGAAGCCCAAAGCCATCGAAAGGAGCAATTCAGAGTCAATCGAAGAACAAGGCATTGGGGCATTCGAAGGAGTCAGGGAGTGAAACATGTCCAGGTTCATCCTAAAACCAAAAAGGGTAGGAAATCCATGTTTAATGTCCGGTCCTTAATGCCATGCTTCTTTCCCTATTTCCTTGTCCCCTCACACCCCTTATAAGTACACAACTAGAGTGTAAGCAAAAGGACAAACGGATTGCCCACAAATACATTTCGCCTACACACACACATTTCCTATACAAGAATCACACCAAATTCTCCAAACCTTCACAAAGTTGCCAAATTCAAAAAGTTCTTGCAAACTCCCTCAGTCCAAAAGAATATCAGATTCGTCCTCATGAGACCTCCAGGCAGCCATCCCACGCCCAGAATTGCAGATCGAAGCACATCCGTTTGGTAAAAAGAATTTCAAATCTCAAACTCATTCAATCTATGATTTAAACCCATTTTGATTGCATATTAGTGTTATTACTATTTTTTGTGTGAATAACTTAACATGATGCATGTAAGTTGCAGTGTCCAAATGCTAGGAGACTATTGTTAGGGCCTTCGAATCTAATTACCTTCGAAGCTCATGCTGTAGGCCATTTTAGGCCAAAATAAACCCAGATTCGAACTCAGGGAGTTCGAATTAGAGGGGATTCGAATTGAGAGGAAGGGCCTGGGTTCGATACCCAGGCCTTGCTATTTTATTTTTCTAACATAATATTTGCAGATTCAATGCTTCCAGGCTAGACACGCATACCATACACCATCAAATCTATGCCATCAGATGTACATTTGATCCAGATCCAACGCCCTGAGCGCACAGCCTCACCATAGACTCTTTTGAGGATCTTTCCATTGAATCCATTGGCAGCCTGGTCCTCTCCTCAGACTTGGGCCCAACGAATTTCAAGTTTCACCCCCAGTTTCTTTCACTATCCTGGCCCATTTAAAATTTGTTTTGTATTTATTAACTTATTTCTTTTTATTGGGTTTGTTTTATTTACTCAGCAAAATAATTATAAAATAAAATCACAAAAATTAGGTCTAGTCTTTTATAATTAAAATTAATTTTGTTAACTAATTAATTAATTACTTTAACATTTCTCTTAAAATTAAAACTAAATAGACTTAGGATTTTAATTAAATCATTTTCCCAAAATAAAGACAAAACAAAACAACAAAAAGATTTCCTTTCGTTTAGGATTAGAAGTTATTTTCAATTCGCGCGCATTTTTGCTTTCTCTATTTTCATATTAATGTACTTGCTCATGGGATGTAATAGAAATTAACTAGACTCTTTTATTGCTTTTTTTATTTTTCCCAAGTTTTTAGACTTGTAATAATCCCCCTTCCCGAAGCTTTGTAATAGCTTAGATTTAAATTCCCGCATTTTATTTCCCGTACATATTTGAACTGTTTAGATGTATGATTAATAGGATTGTATGACAAGAATTAAAACCAACGCTAGCAAACTTAACACGAGACAAAAATAACTGAAAACAAACACATTTGCACATGCGCACCTCTAGGGTATTCCCACTTTGGTTGCCTTCGGAAAAATAGTCACAAATCTCGAAACGTGAGAGATTTTAGTGGCTACCCTCCGGTTTAGAAAGATCATAAGTCCCTCGAAGACCCTCCCGATGTTGCCTCGGTAAACAATGATCTTAAAACCCTAGGGTAGTTACTAAGGTTTCTTGCCTAGTTGCCTTTGTTACTATAAAACTTCCCTTCGAATGTCCCTCAAACATCCAAACGAATAGGGCTACCTACTCACTAATAGTAGGCTAGTACTATCTGAAAGAAGGGAGGAAAAGAACGATCTTTTCGAGTAAATTAGATAGTTCCTAGATGCTTGCTCAAAAAACAAACTTTTTTACACTTACACAAAACAATTTTCAAAAACCTTTTCAAAAAACGCTTTATCAACACTGTAACACAGTGGGAGAACTGACTTGGTTGTTTTGCGTTTGATCGCAAATGTTGCGGTTAGCAAGAGTCTTTACTGACTTTTCTTTTATCCAAAAGGAAAGGCTGAAAAGAACAGGAAAGACCTTTGAGATGTTTTCTTGAGTTCGGGGGATAGATTATAAAAGGGAATATATTAGCACCTTTTTTATCCATGGTTTTTCACGGGCTCTTAGTTACTTGCTAGATCACTTGCTTTTGTTTGAAAATATGCTTTGTGTGGTTTTTTTAAAGTATTTTTAAAAGGTGCCATTGTTTTAGGCAAACTTTGTACTGATTCTCGTTCGTAAGAATGTATACAAAGTGTTTGGTCTTTTGAAAATGTTTTCAAGTTTGAAAGATGTTTTTGAAAGTGTTGGTGTTTATTTTAAAAATAGCAAGGATATTTTTGTTTTGAAATTGAGCAAGTAACTAGGAACATTCTACCTACTCAAAAATTCTTTCATGTTAATTTCCTCTTTCCTTTGACATTGTTATCTTACCATTAATTTGGTAAGTAATCCTATCTTTTGATGTAAAAGGGACGGGTGTGGGTCATCGTATAACCATGATTAGAAATGTTGTAAGATACCTTAGCATTTTATTTAGGGACTAAGATCATTTTGAAAGGCAACATGGATAGCGTCATCGAGGGACGATGATCTTGTATTTTTGCTTGTTTTTGCTAAGATACCTCACATGCATAATATGGTCATTTTTCTAAGGCAACAAAGTGGATTTACCCTAGGGGTGTATGTGTGCAAGTGTATTGATTTACATGCTTGATTTGTCTTGATTAGGGTTTTCTATTTGTTGATTTTAATCTTTCCATACAAAACCCTAATTTACTAGCATTTGTATATAAAGCAATAAATTGCAAAAATTAAAATTACTACGCTATTACATCATTTAGGGGAGGGGATGTACAAATTACAAATGGGGAATTGCAAGAAATTAAATCTAAATAATTATTACAAATATATTGAATTTGAATAAATTGTACAAATATAAAGATGAAAAAGCAAGAATAAAAAATGTAAGAAAAAATGTGATTTTTGTGTGATTTTTTGAAAAGGGTTTTTTGACCTAGCTAACTAAAAATAATAATACTTAACTAAAAAATAAGAAAATTAAGATTAAGTTAAAAAAGGTATTTTTTTTAGGGTTTTTCTTATGAAAGTTTTTATCTTAATGAAAATACAAATGAGAATTAATGAATTAAAATAAAACTAAGCCCTAAATTAATTTTATTCACAAGAAAATAGTATTATAGTCAAACCCTAGTCTAAATATTTATTGAAAAGAAATTAATTTATTAAATGAAAAATGTTTTTGTGTTCTTTTAGTTTTTTTATATATAAAAATAATAATAAACTAAATAAATATAAAATACTAAAAATATAAATATTTTTGGATTTTTATTAATGAAAATAATAATAATAATAATAATAGTAATAAAAGATGAAATAAAAATAAAATAAAAATAATAAAGTCAGTGAGATTAAAATTGAATTTGGAGGTTTTATAGCAAAATAGTTTTTTGAATCTGGCCCAAATGAAGTTTTTGTTTGGAAATAAAAAAAAGGTATATGGGCTGTGTGGCATGAGAAAATGCAAAGCCCAGGAGGGGAAGGCCCAAGCGCTTCCTGTAACAAAAAAATGCCAAAAAAATGTGAAAATGCAAAAGGCAGCGTGCTGAGGTTCGAACCCATGACCTCTTGATTACCAGCGTGTTGCCTTACCACTGGGGTGGCTATACATCCGTTAATATAACTGAAATGATAAATATATAATACAAAACAAGTCCTGAATACACTTCATCTTCAACCTCCAGCCAGACCACCTGTAACTTCATCATTTCTCAACCAAAATGGAAAATGTAAACATGAAAGTAGCTCCATTTTTCCGTACGAATCCAACCATATAAATATCATGAACTATAAATCAAAGTTGAATGAGAATTTTTGAAAGTACCAAATTCTGACCTAATTATTTTCAGAGGTTCAGATTCAAAATTCTAACTACTCAGGCAATAATAATGAAATCTAAGGACATGGTTAGCTTCAGGACAATGATATCTACATTTCTTATTCACAAATAAACCATTAATGATGCTTGTATGAAGAGTTCAAAAGTCATAAAACTCACCTTGCAAGAGGGTATCGTGTTTTGAGTTTGAGAAAATTTTGATGAGTTCCAATGATTGGGTTAGCTTCCTCAAGTTCCCATGAAGCTAATGTGATGCTTGGCTTGAGCTAAAAGTGGCTGAGGAGTTCTGGAGAAGTCAATGTGCAAGCTATTGTTTTTGAAAATGGTGGATGGTGATGGAGTTGTTACAGTCGTGTAGCAGGTGTTGGAATTGTTTGTATATGTTATTTAGAAGCTTTTGAAAGTAAAAGGCCAAGTAACGCACGAGCAAATTTAGAGATTGGATTCAAAACTCAGAAATGGCAAGTTTTGAGATATTTTTTATGGTTCTGTGTTTTAGGGGGTTTCGGAGCTGGAGCATGCGTGTGTTTTCTTGCAAATGACTTGTGTTTATGTATGAAAATGGTTTGGATATTTGAGGTGGTCAGAAGTATAAGATCACATGTTTTGGCTTCTTGACTTGTTTTTGAAGTAAGGTTGACAAACATGGTTTCAATGCATAGTAAAGATCTATCTAGAGTGGTTACCAACTTTAAACATGCTTATCTCACTTTGTAGAGGAAGTTTGTGCAGAAGGAACAAGTGCAAAGCTCAACGCAAGTTGACTTTGCATAAAGCTTGCTTTATGTAAATGGCAATGGTGCCTTTGTGCCATTAATGGAAAATTAACTTGGATAAAGCTTTAATCAAGTGGATAATAGCTCAAAAGAAAGTGTAATATTATGATTATGGAGAGATCTTGAGGTTTAAAGGCATGCGAAGCAAGATTGTGCAGCCTAGGTTTGAGATTTGAATTTTGTTCATCACAAAATTTGCCTTGTAAAACAACTCGAAACCCCAACTTCTGACCTTCGATTATCCTTTCTCACAAATGATCTCATGGAGTTCTTTGACTTTTTGGAAAGTTTGTAATATGCTCTACAACCCCTTTTTGAATCAATTTTGAAAAATCCAAATGGAACTATGTGAAACTTGGATCAGAAGTTAGGTCAAAATCCTGACCTAAAATGCTCAAAATTTCACTAAGTGTTTAGTTTCATGACCATGACTTCATGGATTAATAAATTGAGATCCAAGAATTTCTAGGAGAAGTTGTGTAAATAAATGTTGTAGATCTCATGGAGATCTACAAATTTCATGTTGAAAGTTTCTTTTGACTCATCTTGCATCATGGTGAAAAATTGGCTCAAAGTTGTGAAAAAATATGAACTTTTCAACACTTAGAAAAATTTCTAAGTTTGAAAACTTTGAATTTTCAAAATGAAATCTTTACTTTTTGATTTCTTGATGAACAAGTTTCATATTTTTACAAGTTTTGATGAATTGTGATTTTTGACACTTGATTTTGACCAAAAAGTCAATGTTTGACTTTTCAGTATACAGTTAAATTTTGATCAGTTGACTAAAAATAAACTATAAATCCAATTGATCTTGAGCAATATTTGGAGTCATGACATTAGGTCAAAATGATGCAATTGAACTATTGAGATCATGCCTCAAACCAATTAACCATTTTCCAGTTCAAAAATCAGAAATTGTCCTTTCTCATTTAAAACCCTAATTTTGACCATTTTGCCCTTTTGATGATCTGATCAAATTTCTTGAGGAATTATGGTCCAAACTTGATCAAATAATACATATGATTTTATATGGTTTATATGGATAAAATAATTATGAATTTTGACTGTAAATTGGCCACAATTGACTTTTCCCCCAATATAGCTGATTTTTAGGTCAACTGCTCAATTGACTGAGCAAAAATGTGATCCAAGGCTTGAAAGTTGACATGGATAATCTTGGGGCTCCATAATGGTCCATGAAAGTCATATGAGGCATTGAAAGTTCAATTATCCTTGTGCAATCTCAAACCCTAATTTCAGTCATTAGTGCTTAAGGAGGTGTCGTGAGCTGATCAAACCTTGTGCAGTATTGAACCCAAGGAGATCTTGTGAGAAAATATTTGATAAATGAGAGGGAAAATTTTGGGGTACAACAGCTGCCCTTGTTCAATCTTCTTAGACCTGAAGAGTTAGATTGGTGGATCCGCCATTCGTGACTTGAAGGTGGAAGATGATTGGACACTAGAGTGCCCAGAAATTTGCACTCGAAGATGAAAAGGGAATGAACTTATAGATGCCATTTGGAGGAATAATGGAGATTTTCCGAATATGGGCTTGTAGATGCCATCCAAGGGTGATTGTTGACAAAAAATGGACTGAGTCTGAACTTGATTTCAACTAGAAAAGAATCAGAATAAATCTTTGGAGCGACTTATCTGAACCAGAAGAAGTCATGTATGTTGTTTGACTGGGAAGAATCAGAATAAATCTTGGAGCGATTTATCTGAACCAGAAGTGTTCCTTTGGAAAGTATCAGGATAAACCATTGAGGGGTTAAAACTGAACCAAAAGAGATCTTGAATGTTCTTTAATTGGAAAGAATCAGATTAAATCTTTGAATGATTTATCTGAACCAGAGAAAGTGTCTGCGGGAAAGAATCAGAATAAATCATTGAGAGACTTATCTGAACCCGAAATGTTACTTTGGAAAGTATCAGGATAAACTATTGAGGGGTTCAAACTGAACCAAAAAAGGTCTTGAATATTCTTTAACTGGAAAGAAATAGAATAAATCTCTGTGCGATTTATCTGAACCAGAGAAAGCGTCTGTGGGAAAGAATCAGAATAAATCGTTGAGAGATTTATCTAAACCGGCGGGGATTTGGAGAAGAATCAGAACAAGTCATTGAGAGATTTATCTGAACCAGAGAAGACAGCTACGGGAAAATAATCAGAATAAATCATTGAGACATTTATCTAAACCGGCGGGGATCCGGAGAAGAATCAGAACAAATCATTAAGAGATCTGAACCAAAGAAGACAACTGTGGGAAAATAATCAAAATAAATTGTTGAGAGATTTATCTGAACCGGCAGGGATCCAGAGAAGAATCAGAACAAATCATTGAGAGATTTATCTGAACCAGAGAAGACATCTACGAGAAAAGAATCAGAATAAATCGTTGAGAGATTTATCTGAACCGGCAGGGATCCAGAGAAGAATCAGAACAAATCATTGAGAGATTTATCTGAATCAGAGAAGACAGCTGCGGGAAAATAATCAGAATAAATTGTTGAGATATTTAAACTGAACTGGCAGGAGTCTGAAAGAAACATCTATTGTGTAGATGGTTGACCAATCCTTTCTTGGGAATTGATCTGTAATTGACTTGTTGAAAATTTGATGATAATTTTCTGTTGATTGATCTTTCCTGAAAAAGATGAAAGGTTAGTTGTACGCAATGTCACGATGTATGCAATGCATGGTGTAATGATGTTATCAAGATAAATGAGATTGTGTCGTATGTATTTATGATGTCATTGTTATGACGTATGGATGTAATGTATGGACATGTTAATTGCTATGCCACAGTGTTGCTGGGGAAAATAAATTCTCGAGTACTGCTGGGTACAAAGATTGTAAGTATTCATGTTTTGAAGTTGAAGTGTGAGTTTCCATTTGTTAGAGAAATAAACTCTTTTGTGAATGGGAAACAACGTGTATTGCTTGTGGACCTCGTGAAATTCTGCTGGGGAATCCTGAGAAACTGGGCGACTTTCACTGAGGAATGTTAGGAGCGGTAACTGGAAGTCTTGTTCTTCCTGGGATGTGAGAGAGCTTGATATCATTAAGCTACAAATTATGGGGGATTTTATGGAATAGTCTAAAGACATTATCCTATTTCTTAAAGCCATTCTGTTCCTTTTTTGTTCATTTGTAAACAGTAGTCATGTTCAAATGCATATGTTTAAAAATAAATCATTGGACGTTTTCGCAAGCAAAACACGAAAAAAGAAAAAAATATAGTTTTGCACTTTCAAAGGGATATCTTTGTATTAAATTGAATAAGTATATTTTTTACAATGAGACGAACATTCTAGTAAGAGAATGTCTTCGTAAAAAATGAAAATTTGATACAAAGAAAAGATAGATATGTGAAATAATCCCATGGGATTCCCATTCTGCTATATCCTTTGTGTCTCTGAGCGTCTTTTCCACTTGTTGCCTTGTCCGAAGTTGATTGGATTGATTAGACCCGTTGAGTTTGTCAGTTAATGCTAAAGGCTATCTGTAAGGTGACCCAACGGGACATAGTCATACGCTTTAATTACCTAACTTTTTCCTGAACTGCCCTTTCGGGTTTTCACTCCAGCAGGATACCCTTTTTTTCCCAAGCCGCCCTTTCGGGTTTTCAGCTTGCCGGTGTACATATTTTTTTATATTTTATCCCTAATTTTTTCCCGAACCTTTGTGGTTCACCGGGATGCCCTTGTTTTGCCTAGGTGCGTCAACCTAGCGGGTCTCTTATGTTTAGTATCTTTTGACTATGTTTGCATTCACAGGGTGTGGAAGGTCGTCGCCATCCATAGTGGTTAAGATCATTGCCACACCATAGAATATGTTTTTGATCACAAATGGTCCCTCATATGTAGGAGTCCATTTACCCCTTGGATCACCTTGTGGCAATATGATATGCTTGATTACCAAGTCACCTACATGATATACCTGACGTATGACCTTTTTGTTAAAAGCTTTAATCATACGTTTTTGATACATCTGGAGGTGACAGACAACTGTAAGCCTCTTCTCATCGATTAGGTTTAACTGGTCAAGTCGAGTTTGGATCCAATCGTCTTCACTCAGCCCTGCATCCTTTATGATTCTTAGAGAAGGTATTTGGACTTCAATTGCTAGAATATCTTCCATACTTTATACCAAGGAGAAGGGAGTTTCCCCTGTTGATGTGCGTGTTGTGGTACAGTAACCGTGGATAGCAAATGGTAGAATCTCATGCCAGTCCTTGTACGTTACTGTCATCTTGTGTAAGATCATTTTGATGTTCTTATTTGCAGCTTCAACAACACAATTCATCTTTGGCCGGTATGGGGAAGAATTATGGTGCTAGATCTGAATTACACGCATAGTGCGGTGATCATAGTATTGTTGATATTCGTACCATTGTCTGTGATGATTCTCTTTGGGATACCGTACCGACATATGAGATTCTGTTTGATGAACCGAGCCATAACATTCTTGGTAACAGAAGCGAAAGAAGATGCTTCAACCCATTTCATGAAGTAGTCAATGGCCACCAAGATGAAGTGGTGTCCATTAGAAGCTGTAGGTTTGATTTCTCCAATCATATCAATGCCCCACATCGCGAATGGCCAGGGAGCAGTCAGGACATTTAAAGGAACTGGAGGCACATGCACTTTGTCAGCAGTCAGGACATTTAGAGGAACTGGAGGCACATGCACTTTGTCAGCATAAATCCGACACTTGTGACAGGTTCGTGAATGTTGATAGCAATATGCTTCCATGGTAGACCAGTAGTACCCTGCCCGTAGGATCTTTTTAGCCATCGTATTCCCACTGGAATAGGTGCCAAAAGTGTCTTCATGTAGATCAGCCATGATCTTTTCTGCCTCAACCTTATCTACGCAACGAAGCAAAACAGAGTCATGGTTGCGCTTGTATAGAATGCCATTACTAAGGAAGAACTTAGCAGAGAATCTTCTCAAGAACTTCTTATCATTGACTGAAGCTCCTTCCGGATACTCTTGGGCCTCAAGATACCTCTTGACTTCATGGAGCCAAGGTTGGTCAACTACTTCTTCAGTATTGATCTCGTGACAGTAAGCTGGTTCGTCCATCCGTTCAATGGTGATCTGAGGAGCCTCATTATCCCACTTGAATTTAAACATGGATGACATAGTGGCTAGCGTGTCCGCTAGTTGATTCTCCTCTCGTGGAAAATTCTCAAAGGTAATTTCCTCGAAATATGGGATTAATGTCAACACATGTTCTTTGTAGGGGATAAGGTTAGGGTGCTTCGCGTCCCATTCTCCTTTGATCTGACTGATGACCAAGGCTGAATCTCCAAATACACTTAAGGACTTGATTCCTAAATCTATGGCAGCTTTAAGACCCAAAATACATGCTTCGTATTCTGCCATGTTATTTGTACAGTTGAAGCAAATTATTGTAATGAAGGGAGTATGACATCCTTCTGGGGATATGATTACAACTTTTATGCCATTTCCGAGTGCGTTGGAGGCTCTGTCAAAAACCAAGGTCCATCGAGATCCTTGTTCGGGTCCGTCATATGGTCTAAGTTCTTCACAGTTGTTTACCATCATGATGTCTTCATCTGGGAATTCGAACTTCATGGACTGATAGTCATCCACTGCCTGATGAGCAAGGTGATCGTCTAGCACACTTCCCTTTATTTCTTTTTGGGTAGTGTACTGAATGTCGTATTCTATCAGGATCATCTGCCATCTTGCTATTCTCCCAGAGAGGGCAGGCTTCTCAAATATGTATTTAATTGGGTTCATCTTGGATATCAACTAGGTAGTATGGGTCATCATATATTGTCTTAGCCGGCGAGCAGCCCATGTCAGAGCGCAACAAGTTTTCTCGAGCAGTGAATATCTTATTTCACAGTCGGAAAACTTTTTGCTCAGGTAGTAAATAGCATGCTCTTTTCGGCAAGACTCGACATGCTGCCCCAACACACACCTCATTGAATTTTCCAAAACAGTTAGATACATGATTAAAGGTCTTCCCTCGACCGGCGACATCAAAACATAAGGCTCTTGTAGGTACTCTTTTATCTTGTCGAAGGGAGCTTGGCATTCATCACTCCATCTGACTACTTGATCTTTCTTCAGTAATTTGAAGATTTGTTCACAAGTAGCTGTTAAGTGAGAAATGAATCTGGAAATGTAGTTTAGCCGTCCTAAGAATCCTCTGACTTCCTTCTCGGTGTGAGGAGCATGAATTTCTTGTATTTCTTTTACCTTGGCAGGTTCCACTTTGATACCTTTACCGCTAACATCGAAGCCTTGGAGTTTAACAGACCTCACCCCAAATGTGCATTTATTCAGGTTCAACCTCAGCTTATATTTCTTTAGTCTCTCAAACAGTTTCTGCAAATGGTCAAGATATTCCTCTTCAGTTTGAGATTTGGCTATCATGTCGTCCACATAGACCTCTATTTCGTGATGGATCATGTCGTGAAATAGAGCTACCATGGCACGCTGATAAGTTGCCCCAGCATTTTTCAACCCGAATGGCATAACCTTATAACAGAAAGTGCCCCACTGTGTAACGAAGGTCGTTTTCTCCATGTCCCCAGGGGCCATTTTGATTTGATTGTAACCTGAGAAACCACCCATAAATGATAACACTTTATGCTCTGCGGTATTGTCAACCAAAATATCGATATGAGGAAGTGGGAAATCGTCCTTAGGGCTGGCCCTATTTAAATCTCGGTAAGCCACACACATTCGTACTTTGTCGTCCTTTTTAGGCACTAGAACAACATTGGCGACCCATTGTGAATAGGAGGTAAAGACTAAGAATCTGGCGTTGAATTGTTTCATGACTTCGTCCATGATCTTCTATGACATATTTGTCTGCATGCGACGGACTTTCTATTTTACCGGAGGGCAGTCTTCTTTTGTCGGTAGACGATGGACCACGATATCAACATCAAGTCCTGGAATGTCTTCATACGACCAGGAAAAGACCTCAACATAATCATGTAGCAACTGAGTTAGACGCTTCTTGACACTGGGTTCCATATTGGCACCCACCTTGACTTTTTTCTTGTCTTCTTTGGTACCTAGGTTAACTGTGTCCACTGGTTCTTCGTGGGGTTGTATGGTCCTTTCTTCTTGTTGTAGTAACCTGTCTAGTTCCCCTAGCACTTCACAATCTTCCTCAACTTCGTCTTCAACTTGGTAGATTAGATTTTCAGAGTCACAATAGGCCATAGCAGAATTGTTACCCATGGGATCCTGAGTGGATGTAGATCTGCATTTTGAATGTGAGTGTATGTAAGAGTATAGCTATCTTTGAAAGAAAATAAAAATGTAGAAAAAGAAAGACAAATATCACAAAGTTTGCATGCAAAAAACGCCCATGATTCATTGATGACATATGAAAATGAGGTAACAACCCTTACAAATGGACCGTTATGCCTCGGGTAAGACAAAGGTTTTAAAAGTCTGAATTGTTTAAATATTACAGGTCCGACAAAAATTTTAAGACAATTACTGTTGGATAAAAGTAATTGGGACAAAATCTTTAGCTTCCCAGTTGGTGAGTCCTCCGTTGATAGTTGGGAAAATCCATTCCTCCAGTTCGTAGCTGTCATCATCATCCTCCACTGTGTTGACTCCGTGGTTGCTGATCTTCAAAGGTGGTCACCTGACACGAGTACGACGTACAAATTTCTGGGCTCCTGAAGTGAAAACCAAACCAAATTTATCAGATTTGTAAGGGATATCCGGGAGTTGGCCCCAAATAGTACACCCACCTTCTTCGATCACTGTCTTGGCATCTTTTAGAGAAGACATCTTTAGCAGAGGTCTTGTAATCTTCGGGACATGGGAAACAATCTTGGTAGCTACCACTGTCTATGGGACTTCCTCGAAATGCTGAAATGGAGTTTCAATGAATTCACCATCTAATTCCACGTATATGAAGGAATTCAAGTGACTGACCATATATTCCTCTTCTTCATGGACAGTAATGATTCTCCCTTTGGTTGGGTATTTCAGCATTTGATGTAATGTAGAGGTGACGGCACCAGCGTTATGAATCCATGGTCAGCCAAATAAACAGGAATAGGAAGGGCGAATGTCCATCACGTAGAAAGTTGAATCAAATGTTTGAGTTCCAACTTTTATGGGGATGTTCACATCCCCATGCACCATTCTCTTTGAATCGTCGAAGGCCCTTACCACTATGTTGCTGGGTTTTAAGGTCAAACCTTCACAATCGAGTCTATCCAATGCTTTCTTAGGTAGTACATTCAAAGATGAACCAGTATCAACCAGGACATGGGCCAAGGTTGTGCCCCCGCATTCTATAGAGACGTGCAACGCCTTGTTGTGTTTCCTCCTTCTAGATGTTAGGTCAGCATCAGAAAAGCCTAAACCATTGTCAGCGGTCAAGCTGGCCACGCAGTCTTTGAACTGATCAACAGAGGTTTCTTGTGGTACATGGGCAGTTTTAAGAAATTTCACCAAGGCCTTCGCATGAGCCTCAGAGCATAACAATAAAGCTAGCATATAGATCTTTGATGAAGTCTTCCCTAGTTGTTCGACTATGTTGTAGTCGCTTCTCTTTATAATTTTCAGAGTTTCTTCCATCTCCTTTTGGGAGGCCTCTAGAATAGATACTGATTGCGCCTTCATCTGGACAGGCTCAACCAGAATTCCTTTGACGCGAGTCTTGGTTGACTCGGTGGTAGGTGTGTCAGTAGGGGTAACCATGGGAATTGTAGTAGTAGGAAGAAAAGCATGGATAATCACAAGACCGATAACAGTTTTTGGAGGAGAAATCTAGGGAGAGAATACTCTGCCACTTCGGGTTATATTGCTGGTTCCCACAATGTTATCGATGTCGGGGTTAGCCTTCTCAAGAATTGAGTCTTCATCAGCCAGCTAATCCTGCTTGACGCCATGATAGTAGACGTCGCCCCCATAGTTCCATGGGACAGTTTTATCTGAGGAGTACGGGATCGGCCCTGGCATAGTAATTATCAGTGGAGCCACTTTAGCAACTGGTGTAATCCTAACGGTTCTTTTGGTGGAGACCCTGGAAGGATTGGCGGAAATGGTTACTATTGAAACATCATTGTAAGAAATGGTTGGAACGAGAGTCTTCTTAAACAAAATCTCTTTGTCATTCATTAGGCGTTGGACACCTGCTTTCAGTAAATAACAACTAGTTGGTAGGGATAAATAGAGGTGGAAGCTTTCGTCATAGCTCGAAAATAAACCGGCTTTCAACAGGTTCTTCTTGATAGTCAGGAGAGGAGTAACAAGTTCATCAATAGTAGTAACAAACATATCATCTTCAACAACGTAAACATCACGGCCATGCTTGGGCATAAGAGCGGTGATAACATTTAGGATCTCGGGAGCATCAGATTTAATTTCTTTTGCTTCGAGAAGGTCTTGTACCTTGTTTTTCAAAGCTCAACAGTTGTTGGTATCATGTCTTGGACTTTCTGAATGGTAAGCACAGCGAGCATTAGGATGGTAATGAGGAGATGCGGTGTTGGGAATCTTTGGGGCTTCCTTCAAAGTTACCAGATTAGATCTCAATAAATGTGGCATGACTTGAGATAGTGTCAGATTAATCCGGGTAAATTGTCTTACCGGTCTTTCTGTTCTAGGCTGATTGCTCCTTTGTTAAGTAGGTGTAGGCTTATGGATCATGATGGCTCCTACCGTTGGACGGTGTTCAATTCTATCTTGATTCCTTTGAGGATACACAGCACCAACTTCTTTCTTCCCGATAAATGGTTTTCTCACGGCACTAGAGGATGCGTCTTTTTGGATCTTCCCACTCTTAATCTCAGCTTCCACTCTTTCCCCGGTCAATATTAATTCAATGAAGCCTTCTGCGGAGCTTCCAATTAGATGATTGAAAAATGGACCAGACAAGGTCCCTAGAAACATATCCACTAGTTCCCTTTCAGACAGGGGAGGCCGGACTCTTCCTGCTAGGTCCCTCCATTTATGAGCGTAGTCTTTGAAACCTTCGCTTGAAACCATAGCCATACTCTGGATTTGAGTACGGGTGGGAGCAAGGTCGGCGTTGTATTTATATTGTTTATAAAAAGCGGAGGCAAGGTCTTCCCAGTTATGGATATTGGCCCTTTCTAGTTGATAGAACCAATCTAACTGTGTCCCGGATAGACTATCCTGAAAGAAGTGGACCCACAAATCTCTGTAAGTAGTTTGAGGTTGTATCTTCCTCACATAAGATCGGAGGTGCATCTTGGGACACGAAACCCCGTCGTACTTAGCAAACACTGGTGCCTTGAATTTTTGTGGAATAACAATCCCAGACACCAAACCCAACTCTTCAAAGTCCATCCTGGGCACTTTCTGAATCTCCATTGCACTTAGACGCTCTTCCAAATGTTTGTATTTATCATCGACCGGAGGATACTGTTCTTCAGAGTAATCCTCTTCTTCTTCCTCTTCAGATTCTGGCTGGGCAGTCACTTCCTTGCCTTTCCCTTCTTAATTATCCTTTTCACCAGATGATGTTGCGAAGTCTAGGGTCCATCTGGCTGGCCCTGGGAACCTTCTTCCTAGATTCAGAACTCCGATTGTTTTCTTTGCTTTCTTCCTCTTTTCTTCAATCAGCAAAGTTTTCAAATCCTCTTGTCCTTTGGCTAGAGTCAAGAACATCTATTGAAACTGAGCATTCTGCGCCTGGAGGTCTTTTATTGTCTACTCAAGATCCATCTTACTGAAATAAATAGTAGAAAGATGAGGAGACTTGTTGTAAGAAACCTGCTTATGTTATGATGAATGGAGATGCATATGCAATGATTTCAAGGAAATTAGAGATTTAAATTTGCTTTAGACCAAAAAGGAACACATGTTACATTAATAAATCAAAGTTTGAGTACATCATGCCTTCTTTGGGCTTACAAAGAAATACAAAAACTCTAAGATAAAAAAGTTGTACGCATCCTCTTTGGTGCGATGTAGGCATTAAGGCTCCACTCCTCATGAAGTTGCTTGGTGAGCTCCAAAACCTTCTTCTCACTGGCGTATAATTGGGCGTCGAAAGTGCTCGCTCCCCCTTAAGCTGTATCCAATCTCTTTGCAGGTCTTCAAGAGAGGTGGGCATGTCAGGATGCAGGATAGTGTATGGAACATCTCCTTCCACAACATGCTCTATAATTACCGGGAAAATGGAGGGGTAAGGCATCATAAGACTTTGAGAACGAGCTCATGCCCATTTGAGATAAGGCTCAAGAGGGATGGAATTCTTGTGCCCCAATGTCTTGCTATCTACCTTGTTCAACATTCTACAAGCTCGGATAAACCTCTGGCAGTAACCTTGGTCGTCATTCTCGTAATCAAATACCAAACCTTGAATAAGCATCTCATATGGGCCATCCCTTCGGGCGTAACCAAACTATCTTAAGGCTAAGCAGGGGTTGTAGGTGATACCTCCTCTAATTCCAAGTAAGGGGACATTAGGGAATTCTCCACAACGGTCGATGATAGTAACATTCTCCACAGATCGGGAACACCAATGAATGTCTGAATGTTTGAGTGTCATCAACCTATGTAACCACCTTAAACCTTGCTCGTTCTTTAATACAGATTGGGGAAGATGCGAAATAAACCATTTTTCCAAGAGAGGAGTACAACACATAAGGATACCTCTTTTCCTCATAGTGCGAGTGTGAAAATAATGTAGGATGTCCCTTAACAAAGTAGGCACCGGGTTACGAGACATGAAGATTTTGACGGCGTTCACATCTATGAGTTGGTCAGGATTTGGAAACAAAACCATCCCATAGATGAGGAGAGCCACAATTTCCTTAAGAGCTTGCAAATCCAAGGAGTTCCAATAGGTTTGGGCTTTCTCAAACAAGAACTTTGCTAAGAAACCTTTGACACCACTCCTTGTTTCCCAATTAGTTGTGACATCAGATGGTTGCAAGTGTAGGGCTTGAGCAATCTCTTCTGGCTTTGGATCTCTTTCCATACCTTTGAAAGGTAGTTGATTGAGAATGGGAATCCTCAAGAGTTGGGAGAATTATTCCAAAGTTGGCACAAGTTGATAATCGAGAAATATGAAGCAATGGTGTAGAGGATTAAAGAATTGGAAGAGCACCTTCATCATGTCCTCATCAGTGTTGGAGGTAACCAAGTTTAGGAGGCGACAATGTCTTTCTGTAAATGGAGAATTTTCAGGAATTCTTGATGCTAACTCTTTAAGTTGAGGAGGGATCCTTATAAGATTGACTTGAATGATTTTCCTACGAATAGAATCCATGTCCTATAAAACAGAACAAAGATAAATCCCAAAAATCCTTGAAATGGTTAGTGAATATGAGTATGATGTTATCATGTTTATGATGTTATGTACAAGTAAATATATACAAACAAAACAAACAAGTCCTTAGGTTTAGGCTTGCATCGAGTCTCATAGGTAAGTACCCTCTTGAAGTTTAGTTGGCTCAAACCTGTCCTAGCAATAGTAATCGGGTTCTAAGGGAGCTCAATATCCCTGGTTTGTTTTCTCGGGCATTGTTTCAGTGCAAGCCTCTTTAATGGCGACCAAAATATCCCAAAAAACCAAACCGCAATGAGCGTAGTATCGAGTATCTACCAACTTCGGACTGCACCAAAGTCGGTCATCTCACTACGTTCTAATGGCCAAGTTGGTCAAGTAAAGGTTCTAGAACTTAGTTATTGCTTCATGATATCACTCAGCGGCCCCGTATTCTTCTTGACTACTCAAGGGCTACCGGTACCCACAAATATGTCACACTAACGTAGTTATTGCTTAGACCATGTCGGTATACCCCGCACAGTTTCAACAACATATTGCTACTTACCTATAAGGTATCCCAAATCCGGGTAGAGGATTCAAACCCAAACAAAGCACCAAAAAATGTAAAGCATACAAGTCAAACAATGAAAGCAAATAAATATGATCTAACCCTAAGGTAACCCCACTTTTAGAATTTTCCCCAGCAGAGTCGCCAGTTCTATAATGTGGTGGGAGAACTGACTTGGTT
This sequence comes from Vicia faba, assembly GCA_948472305.1. Taxonomy (NCBI): domain Eukaryota; kingdom Viridiplantae; phylum Streptophyta; class Magnoliopsida; order Fabales; family Fabaceae; genus Vicia; species Vicia faba. The sequence continues at coordinate 1,258,295,463 of OX451739.1, read as the reverse complement.
GTTTTGCGTTTAATCGCAAATGTTGCGGTTAGCAAGAGTCGCCACCGACTTTTCTTTTATCCAAAAGGAAAGGCTGAAAAGAACAGGAAAGACCTTTGAGATATTTTCTTGAGTTCGGGGGGTAGATTATAAAAAGGGAAGGTATTAGAACCCTTTTTATCCATGGTTTTCCATGGGCTCTTAGTTACTTGCTAGATCACTTTCTTTTGTTTGAAAATGTGCTTTGTGTGGTTTTTTGAAAGTATTTTGAAAATGTGTCATTGTTTTAGGCAAACTTCGTAATGATTCTCGTTTGTAAGAATGTATACAAAGTGTTTGGTCTTTTGAAAATGTTTTCAAGTTTGAAAGATGTTTTTGAAAGTGTTGGTGTTTGTTTTGAAAATAGAAAGGATGTTTTTGTTTTGAAATTGAGCAAGTAACTAGGAACATTCTACCTACTCAAAAAGTCTTTCATTTTCATTTCCTCTTTCCTTTGACATTATCATCTTACCATTGATTTGGTAAGTAACCATATCTTTGGATGTAAAAGGGACGGGCGTGGGTCATCGTATAACCATGATTAGAAATGTTGTAAGATACCTTAGCATTTTCTTTAGGGACTAAGATCATTTTGAGAGGCAACATGGATAGCGTCATCGAGGGACTATGATCTTGTATTTTTGCTTGTCTTTGCTAAGATATCTCACATGTGTAATATGGCTATTTTTGTAAGACAATAAATTGGAGTTACCCTAGGGGTGTATGTGTGCAAGTGTATTGATTTACATGTTTGATTTGTCTTGATTAGGATTTTCTATTTGTTGGTTTTAATCTTTCCATACAAAACCTGAATTTACTAGCATTTGTATATAAAGTAATAAATTGCGGAAATTAAAATTACTACACTATTACATCATTTAGGGGATGGGATGTACAAATTACAAATGGGGAATTGCAAGAAATTAAATCTAAATAATTATCACAACCATATTGAATTTGAATAAATTGTACAAAAATAAAGATAAAAAAGCAAGAATATAAAATATAAGAAGAACTGTGATTTTTTGTGTGATTTTATGAAAAGGATTCTTTGACCTAGCTAACTAAAAATAATAATACTTAACTAAAAAAATAAGAAAATTAAGGTTAAGTTAAAAAAGGTATTTTTTAGGGTTTTTCTTATGAAAGTTTTTATCTTAATGAAAATACAAATGAGAATTAATTAATTAAAATAAACCTAAGCCCTAAATTAATTTTATTCACAAGAAAAATAGTACTATAGTCAAACCCTAGTCTAAATATTTATTGAAAAGAAATTAATTTATTAAATGAAAAATGTTTTTGTGTTCTTTTAGTTTTTTTTATATATAAAAAAAACTAAATAAATATAAAATAATAAAAATATAAATATTTTTGGATTTTTATTAATGAAAATAATAATAATAATATTAATAATAGTAATATTAATATTAATAATGAAATATGAAATAAAAATAAAATAAAAATAATAAAGTCAGGGAGGTTAAAATTGAATTTGGAGGTTTGTTAGCAAAACAGTTTTTTGAATCTGGCCCAAATGAAGTTTTTGTTTGGAAATCAGAAAATAAAAAAAAAAGTATATGGGCTGCGTGGCATGAGCAAACAGGGGGGGTTAGATTGAGCAAAAAATGCAAAGCCCGGGAGGGGAAGGCCCAAGCGTTTTTTGTAACAAAAAAAAGCCAAAAAAATTTGAAAAATGCAAAAGGCAGCGCGCTGAGGTTCTAACCCATGACCTCTTGATTACCAGCGCGCTGCCTTACCACTGGGGTGGCTATACATCCGTTAATATAACTAAAGTGATAAATATATAATACAAAACAAGTCCTGAATACACTTCATCTTCAACCTCCAGCCAGACCACCTGTAACTTCATCATATCTCAACCAAAATGGAAAATGTAAACATGAAAGTTGCTCCATTTTCCCATACGAATCCAACCATACAAATAACATGAACTATAAATCAAAGATGAATGAGAATTTTTGAAAGTACCAAATTCTGACCTAATTATTTTCAGAGGTTCATATTCAAAATTCTAACTACTCAGGCAATAATAATGAAATCTGAGGACATGGTTAGCTTCAAGACAATGATATATACATTTCTTATTCACAATTAAACCATTAATGATGATTGTATGAAGAGTTCAAAAGTCAGAAAACTCACCTTGCAAGAGGGTATCGTGTTTTGAGTTTGAGCAGCTTTTGATGAGTTCCAGTGATTGGGTTAGCTTTCTCAAGTTCCCATGAAGGTAATGTGATGCTTGGCTTGAGCTGAAAGTGGCTGAGGAGTTCTGGAGAAGTCAAGGTGCAAGGTGTTGTTTTTAAAAATGGTGGATGGTGATGGAGGTGTTACAGTCGTGTTGCAGGTGTTGAAATTATTTGTATATGTTATTTAGAAGCTTTTGAAAAAAAAGGCCAAGAAATGCACGAGCAAATTTGGAGATTGGATTCAAAACTCAGAAATGGCAAGTTTTGAGATGTTTTTGGTGATTCTGTGTTTTAGGGGGTTTCAGGGCTTGAGCATGCGTGTGTTTTCTTGCAAATGACTTGTGTTAATGTATGGAAAAGGTTTGGATACTTGAGGTGGTCAGAAGTACAAGATCAAATGTTTTGGCTTCTTGACTTGTTTTTGAAGTAAGGTTTACAAACATGGTTTCAATGCATAGTACAAAGCTATCTAGAGTGGTTACCAACTTTAAACATGCTTATCTGATTTTGTAGAGGAAGTTTGTGCAAAAGGAACAAGTGCAAAGCTCAATGCAAGTTAACTTTGCATAAAGCTTGCTTTATGTAAATGGCAATGGTGCCTTTGTGCCATTAATGGAAAGTTAACTTGAATAAAGCTTGAATCAAGTGGATAATAGCTCAAAAGCAAGTGTAATGTTCTGATTATGGAGAGATCTTGAGGTTTAGAGGCCTACAAAGCAAGATTGTGCATCCTAGGTTTGAGATTTGAATTTTATTCATCACAAAATTTGCCTTGTAAAACAACTTGAAACCCCAACTTCTGACCTTCGATTCTCCTTGCTCACAAATGATCTCAAGAAGTTCTTTAACTTTTTGGAAAGCTTGTAATGTGGTATACAAACCCTTTTTGAATCACATTTGCCAAATCCAAATGGAACTATGTGAAACTTCGGTCAGAAGTTAGGTCAAAATCCTGACCTAAAATGCTCAAAATTTCACTAAGTGTTTAGTTTCATGACCATGACTTCATGGATTAATAACTTGAGATCCAAGCATTTATAGGAGAAGTTGTGTAAATAAATGTTGTAGATCTCATGGAGATCTAAAACTTTCATGTTGAAAGTTTCTTTTGAATCATCTTGCATCATGGTGAAAAATTGGCTCAAAGTTGTGAAAAAATTTGAAGTTTTTAATACTTGGAAAAATTTCTAAGTTTGAAAACTTTGACTTTTCAAAATGAAATCTTGACTTTTTGATTTCTTGATGAACAAGTTTCATATTTTTACATGTTTTGATGAATTGTGATTTTTGACACTTGATTTTGACCAAAAAGTCAAAGTTTGACTTTTCAGTATACAGTTGACTTTTGATCAGTTGACTGAAAATTAACTATCAATCCAATTGATCTTGAGCAATGTTTTGAGTCATGCCATTAGGTCAAATTATGCAATTAAACTCTTGAGATCATGCCTCAAACCAATTAACCATTTTCCAGGTAAAAAATCAGAAATTGTCCTTTCTCAGTCAAAACCCTAATTTTGACCATTTTGCCCTTTTGATGATCTGATCAAATTTCTTGAGGAATTATGGTCCAAACTTGATCAAATGATACATATGAGTTTATAATGTTGATATGGATCAAAAATTATGAAGTTTGACTGTAAATTGGCCACAATTGACTTTTTCCCCAATATAGCTGATTTTTAGGTCAACTGCTCAATTGATTGAGCAAAAATGTGATCCAAGGCTTGAAACTTGACATGAGTAATCTTGGGGGTCCATAATGGTCCATGAAAGTCATATGAGGCATTGAAAGTTCAATTATCCTTGTGCAATCTCAAACCCTAATTTCAGCCATTAGTGCTTGTCGTACCTCAAAATTTGCCCTCTCATTTCTCAAAGGATCGCCCTAGACCCTCAGGTTTGCTTCCATCCAATTCCAATCCTTGAATTATCAATTTTCCAAGAAAGTCATTCATAAGGGCAAAATGGTCATTTGAATGCTGAGAAGTCTAACTCTGACTTTTGGATCAAAATCAAATCTCAAAAATTATATTTCATCAAGACATGTTGGAATATGAAGTTTGTTTCATCAAGAATTTTAAAAGTAAAATTTTACTTTGGAAAAGCCAAATTCTAAATATTTAGAAATTTTTCTAAGTGTTTAAGAAATATGACAATTTCAGAACTTCTGACCAAATTATCACCAAAACACTCAGCAAATTCTGGATATTCTCAAGACAGAGTTTGGTCAGAACTTATGAACCAGTTTTCACAAAGGCTCAGTCAGAGCTTGCAAGAGCAGTTCAAAGAAGGTTTACAAAGCGTGTTACAAACTTCCTGGAGAGCCTAGAAACTCCTTCAGAACATGCTCCATCACACGTTCAAGGGGATGGCTTTTGGAAAGAGAGAACTATCAAAAGAGAAAAAGAAACCTGTGAAACCCTTCATAAAAATCCAGATTTCCCAAACAGAAAACCAAACCTTTGTTCTTCCTTTTGAATCAAAGAGCTTGGCATTTCCTCTTCTGTTCCTCTTGCTGACTCAGAACATCTAAAGGCAGCAACTCAAAGCTCCAAGCACGCTCCAGGTTCAAGGTAAGTCTTTTTGACTTTGCTTGTTGTTTCGTTCTGAACATCACTAACATGTAAATATCTTAGTATTAATGTTGTCCATATCATTGCATAAGTAGAAAAACTATGGATCAGAGTTTCTTGATTAGGGCTATACTCAGATTTAGATTTAGAACTTCGATAAACTATTGTGTTGTTATCCTTCTGATTTGTTGTTTAACAAGAGCTTAATAAATTGCTGGTGTGCTGATTAAAAGTCAAAATGTAACACAGAACTTCTGTTTTTCACTCACCATTTTAACACACAGAACTTCTAGGATTTTCTCACTGTTTAAGCATGCAGAACTTCTAAGCTCTCTTCACTGTTTTAACACACAAAACTTCTATGATTTTTCTCACTGTTAACACGCACTGAACTTCTGATTCTTACATGCTGATAACACGCTGAACTGCTGATGTTTATTCACTGGCTTAGCACAATACAGAACTTCTGATGATTCAGTCACTGTTCTAACACAGCACAAAACTTCTGAGTTCTCCTTACATGTCAAATACAATGAACTTCTCATGTTTCCATCAGCTGTTTTCAAACACTCAGGGTTTCTGATTTTCACATGCTGACAATACAGAACTTCTGAAGTTTACTCACTGCTTTAGTATAATACAGAACTTCTGACTTATGGCCACTATCTGAATGCAACCCAGAATTTCTATGTCTGTCCTGGACCCTCAGGTTTGCTTCCATCCAATTCCAAGCCTTGAATTATCAATTTTCCAAGAAAGTCATTCACAAGGGCAAAATGGTCATTTGTATGCTGAGAAGTCTAACTCTGACTTTTGGATCAAAATCAAATCTCAAAAATCATATTTCATCAAGACATGTTGGAATATGAAGTTTGTTTCATCAAGAATTTCAAAAGTCAAATTTTACTTTGGAAAAGTCAAATTCTAAATATTTAGAAATTTTTCTAAGTGTTTAAGAAATATGACAATTTCAGAACTTCTGACTAGATTATCACCATAACACTCAGCAAATTCTGGATATTCTCAAGACAGAGTTTGGTCAGAACTTCTGGACCAGTTTTCACAAAGGCTCAGTCAGAGCTTGCAAGAGCAGTTCAAAGAAGGTTTATAAAGCGTGTTACAATCTTCCTGGAGAGCCTGGAAACTCCTTCATAATATTCTGGAACCAGAAGATAAAAGGATCAGAAGATTGGATGCTACGCAAGCTCAGAACTTCTGATCCAGAATTAAGCCTTGGTGTAGAATCTCACGTTGTAGGATTTCTGGTTGTGATAAGTCTCATCATCATTTAATGCTCACAACCACTTTCTGAGTCTTTATCCAAAGGATTTTCACCACGTGTACCTCTACTGTCTTGGGATAGAAAACTTTGGTACTAGGCCCATGCTTTGCTTTTTGCTTTTCCTTAATTCCTGCTGACAACCACCGTGCTTGCTTCAAGAACAAGGCAGCGCTTTAGCATATGAAGGCTATATTCAACGCTTTGGTCAGAACTTGACCAAATCCCAAAAACCTTGTTTATACAACCCGCTGCAGACCTATAACCAACAGTTAATTCAGCCTACGTCTGCATCCCATAATTGCACAAAACTAGCATATGAAAACAGTGATGAAAAAGCAAGGGAATAGGATGCCAAAAAAGGTTCAAATCCCATACCCCCCCCCCCCCCCCCCCAAATCACAACAAATTCACCTATAAATACTTTGCTCCATCACACATTCAAGGGGCTGGATTTTGGAAAGAGAGAACTATCAAAAGAGAAAAAGAAACCTGTGAAACCCTTCATAAAAATCCAGATTTCCCAAACAGAAAACCAAACCTTTGTTCTTCCTTTTGAATAAAAGAGTTTGGCATTTCCTCTTCTGTTCCTCTTGTTGACTCAGAACATCCAAAGGCAGCAACTCAAAGCTCCAAGCACGCTCCAAGTTCAAGGTAAGTCTTTCTGACTTTGCTTGTTTTTTTCGTTCTGAAAATCATCAACATGTAAATATCATAGTATTAATGTTGTTCATATCATTGCATAAGTAGTAAACTTGTGGATCAGAGTTTCTTGATTAAGGCTAGACTCAGATTTAGATTTAGAACTTCTATAAACTGTTGTGATGTTATCCTTCTGATTTGCTGTTTAACAAGAGCTGAATAAATTACTGGTGTGCTGATTAAAAGTCAAAATGTAACACATAACTTCTATTTTTCACTCACCATTTTAACACACAGAACTTCTAGGATTTTCTCACTGTTTAAGCACACAGAACTTCTGAGTTCTCTTCACTATTTTAACACACAAAACTTCTATGATTTTTCTCACTGTTAACATGCACTGGACTTTTGATTCTTACATGCTGATATTACGTTGAACTGCTGATGTTTATTCACTGGCTTAGCACAATACAAAACTTCTGATTATTCACTCATTGTTCTAACACAGCACATAACTTCTGAGTTCTCCTTGCATGTCAAATACACTAAACTTCTGATGTTTCCATCAGCTGTTTTCAAACACTCAGAGTTTCTGATTTTCACATGCTGATAATACATAACTTCTAAAGTTTACTCACTGCTTTAGTGTAATACAGAACTTCTGACTTGTAGCCCACAGTCTGAATGCAACCCAGAATTTATACGTATGTCCTCTAACATTTCTTGCAGGACCTCAGAGTTTACCAATTCAGAACTTCTGATGCCCACTGACGTTCCTCTCTGAGTCATCACACGTCTGGCTTCAGAACTTATGATCCTTGTTTATTTTTGCTTGCAGTAGCACGATGTTTCTGTCTTTCATTTATTTCCCTTTTCATCATTTTTTTATATTAACATGAAAAAACATAAAAATATTTTCCTTTTAATTTATTTCCTTAAGACAAAAACGTTTTCTAAACAAGTCCATTTCTTTCTTATATTATGCATTTCAATATGGTTATAATAGATACCTAGGACTTAAATTCCTTGCAACCCCCCATTCATAAATATGTACCCCCATCCCCTAAATATTGTAATAGCGTAGGACTTTACATTTTTGCAATTTATCGTTTTCAAATGTAAATGCTAGTAATTAGGCTGTGTATGGCAAGACATGAAAATCGACAAATAGATCACCCTAATCAAGACTAAAATGCATGCAATCAAACACACTTGCACACTAACACCCCTAGGATAATCTCACTTGTTGCCTATCAAAAATAGTCATGTCCATCGAACATGGGCGTTTTAGCAAAGACCCTCGATAAAAGATCGTAATTCCTCGATGACCCTCGATGTTGCCTTTGGTAAACGATCTAGTCCATAAAATGAAATTGCTAAAAAGTTCCATGGGTTGCCTTCTATGACTATACAAACTTCCCACACTCGTCCCTTCACATCCAACAATGGGGCTTCTTACCACATCAATGGTAAGATAGCCACATCTAAAGGAGGAGGAAAAGCACATCTAATACCTTTTGAGTAGGTAGGTTCGCTCTTAGTTACTCGCTTGCTCACAATAAAAACATTTTTATACACCCACACTCTCATATTTGAACTATTTTTGAAACAAACACTTTGTATGCGTTCTTATAAAAACGAGAATCATTACAAAGTTACATTTTCAAAATACTTTCAAAATCCACACAAAGCACCATTTCAAAACAAAAGCAAATGATCTAGCAAGTAACTAAGAGCCCATGGAAAACCATGGATAAAAAGGGTGCTAATACCTTCCCTTTTCATAATCTACCTCCGGAACTCAAGAAAACATCACTAAAGGTCTTTCCTGTGCTTTTTCACCTTTCCTTATTGGATAAAAGAAAATTCGGTGGCGACTCTTGCAAAACCGCAACATTTGCTAACACAAACGCAAAATAATCAAGTCAGTTCTCCCACCGTATCACATAACTGGTGAATCTGCTGGGAAAAAGATTCTAAAAGCTGGGTTACCTTAGGGTTATATCACATTTACTTGCTTACATTGTTTGATTTGTTTGCTTTACATTATGGTTCCTTGTTTGGGTTTGTTTTAAATCCTACACCCAGATTTGGGGACACCTTTTAGGTAAGTAACAATAAACTGTGAGGGAACTGTGAGGGGTATACCGACATGGTTGAATTAGTAGCTACATTGGTGTGTCACTTTGGTTGGTACCGATAATCCTTGAGTCAATCAAGGAGAGTACGGGGCCGCCGCGTGGTGTTGTGAAGCATCAAATGACCTTAGAACCTTTAATTGCACAACTTGGCCAGTAGGACGTAGCGAGATGGTCGGCCTTGGTGTATTCTCATGGCCAACAGATACTCGATGCTGCACTCATTGAGGTTTGACTCTTGAGCTTTGTTTGGTTGCAAGTCAATTGCCTATTGAACAAAGCTGGGAGAAAGATTAGTTGTGATACGGTGGGAGAACTGACTTGGTGTTTTGCATTTTGATCGCATTTGTGCGGATAGCAAGAGTCGCCACCTACTTTTCTTTTATCCAAAAGGAAAGGTAAAAAAGCACAGGAAAGACCTTTCGAGATTATTTCTCAAGTTCGGGGGGTAGATTATGAAAAGGGAAAGTGTTAGCACCCTTATCATCCATGGTTTTCCATGGGCTCTTATCTACTCGTTTAGATCACTTGCTTTTGTTTTGACAGTGTGCTTGTGGTGTTGGCTTTGAAAGTGTTTTGAAAAATCTCTTTGTAATGATTCTCATTTCTATAAGAACGCGTACAAAGTTTTGTTTCGAAAGATG